>CM072995.1:145078739-147478739 GCA_037038555.1 Rhynchonycteris naso
GGGAAAAGCTGTAATGTAGGCAGGCCAGGTCATTATAGCCTAAGGCTTAGTTTAAGAGTAAGCTCTTCCCCACACCCTTGACTGATTGGATGATGTAGGGTGGTGCACTCTCTTGAGGAATCCCATTATGCCTCAGATGGGTGGCTTTGTATCAGAGACTTTCTTTATGTATAATTGGATTAAAGGTTTGGATTATCTATGCTATAAAGTGGGCGGACCGGTAGCTAGATCTCCCTCTCTTGGTTCCTGGGTTCCTGAGGTTGGTATTAGAGAGGAGAGCAGAGTAAGGCCACGTGGAGGAGAGAAGCAGCCAAGATGGCAGAGTGCTGAGGGAGGATGCAGTTTGTTAAGAGTTTGTTCAGGAGGAGATGGGAAACAGAGGTGAATAAGTCTGGTGAGCTAGAAACCTTTGATTCTAGGAAACTCGGATAAGTCAGTAGCTTTGTGAGCACTGAGTGTGTGGGTTTTGGAGCCCAGTGTGTGTTTTTGCTTGCCCGCCGGGTGCAAGCTAGAATTAAAGCTGATGGCTCACCAGTTTGTGGCTCTGGTGTTTCATTGCCATCTGTCCGAATCTAATGCTAACCTGCGTGGGTCAGGCGGCTGTGATGGTGGCCTCGACTACTGGCTTTACAATATATACCAAAGTTAAAAAAAGAGAAGTATTAACATTAAAGATGAAAATAGTGTAGTAGGCAGTTAGGCATGAATTAGGCGGAAAACCCTGGCTGCCTAGCCATGGGCAAAACTGGGAAATCAGAACTCTTACCAGAGGGTGAACTTTCCTCCACTAGCATATCGCTGGTCATGAGGTTTAGACCCCCTGACCTTTCATATCACTGGTCACGGGTTTCAGACCTTCCCCTGAGCTTTCCTCCCCTGGCATGTCATCAGTCATATGGGTTAGAACCCCTTAGAGGAGGAACAAGGGAGGAAAAGGATAGCTTCATATGACTCTCTTGCACAACCACTCCCATAAGCTTTAGGCCCTCAGGACAATGAGGCTGTAACCCTCATCAAGTAACCTTAGGACCAAAGCCTCAAGTCTGCTGACCACAGAGTCAGACTTTTGTTCAAACTAGAGATAACATCTAGACCTCAGTGGTGCTTCAGCTCCAGGCCCAGAAAAGCAGCAAAACCAGACAAGTGATGCCATGGCTGACATCAGGACCAGCTGCATTGAGTAATGGTTCCCTGGTGCTGACCAATCAGTAGAAACTATGACCCTGAAGGAAACACACCTGAGAAGCTGATAAATATTCTATTAGGATCCTCCCTAAGACCTCCAGATAAATACCATCAAGCTGGAGGACCCAGCATGCCTTTTCTCTGTCTCTGACTCTCTCTGGAGCACGTGGCACCTTTCTCTTCCCCTAGGCACATTACCTTTACCTCCCCCACCCCTGCTGACAATCTCCAAGGGCCTTTCTTTAGTCCCAGTATCTTGCTTCTCACTTTTTCCACAGTTCACTCATCGATGTCTATGACTTATTTTTGTTCAGTGAGAGGAGAGAAGACAGAAGGACAGACTCCTGCATGTGTCTTGATCGGGATCTAGTTGGCAACCCCTGTCTGGGGTCAATGCTCAAATCAACTGAACTATTTTTAGCACCTGAGGCTGATGCTCTGGGACTAACTGACCAATCCTCAGTGCCCCAGGGCTGACCCTCAAACCAATCAAGCCACTGGCTACATGAGGGGAAGAAACAGAGATGGGACGGAGGGAGGGGAGAGAAACAGATGGTCACTTCCCTTGTGTGCCCTGACAGGGAATCACTCCCAGGATGTCCATACGCTAGGCCAACGCTCTATCCACTTAGCCACCGGCCAGGGCCCCTCTGTGATTTTCTAAATAATCTTTCACTTGTATTCAAAATCCTTGGCTAAGAATTCTTTCCCAGTCAAACTCAAGAACTGAGGTTTCTTAACCAAGGTCCAACATTCTGGTGCTGCTCACCATTAACAATAGAATCCAACAACAACAACAACTTGCCTGTGAAGAGTGAGGCAGTGTGGTAGAAGGAGGCCTTCTTCCCAGGAGCAGCTCCACTGCCCAGAGGGAAGGGCCCTCCGTTCCACATGCTCACAGAGCGGATGTGTGGGACTCAATTCCTGGGTGCTGTGGATGCGGAGGGTTGAACTAATTGACATTGGAGTTCAATTGCCATGTATTTATTTTCTGCCCACTGTGAATATCATTACCTAAAGACGGAGAAATACATTGTTAATCTCTGACATATAAAGTCCTATCATATACATCTTAGACTGAAACGTTGAATCAAGTTTCTGAAGAATAGGTTCAGAAATCTTGAAAGGAGATCCAGAAAGTGTTTTCTTTTTATTTGAGTAAAAATTGTTTTGAAAATGATTTTTACAGTGTTGTTCCAACTCTGTCAGAAGCAAACGTGCGGCGACAAAACCCGGATGGGGTGCGGATAAGTGTGCAGAGCCTTCTGGGGCTGGCAGAACTGTGGGCGGGCCCTGTACGTGGCAAATGTCTTCTGTGGCATCAAATATTGGTTTATTAACAAATAAACAAAATGATTTTTTAAAAGGGCATTTGAGAAACTAAACTCATGAGAAGCATATTAAGATTGACATCACTTCTTTACCCATTTAAAAATCCAGAAACAGGGACGGGAGAGAGATAAAAGCAGAATATACTGCTTATTATAAATGAAAACAGTCTCCTTGTATTAAGACTCACATTACAGCCACAAGATAACTCCATGAGATGGCAGTTCACAGAATCAATAAAACTCCTGTTTGTTTGGAAAGCTAAGTTGCCTGTGTGCCAAAATACATATTTTGTAAATTGCTTAATTTACATTTGAAAAGACCCAACCTAATTCTTCAAGAAGCTGAGTGGAAGGATTGAGAGAAAGCAAAGGAGAAATCCACAACACAGTAATGCAGCAACCTTCTTTGCTTCTGCACTAATTTGATTGAAAGTGATAGCATTTGGAAAAAGAAAATACTTCCCATTTTAAAAAAAACAAAACAATACAAATAACTTGTCAGCGTTATGTGAGGTTGTTCTTGCTCTGAGCTGCCACTGATGCCCAATGGAGACAACAAACTCTCCCCCAGAGGAATTACACACCCCACAGAAGTCACCGCCTCTGTCCACAGGAGCACTTGGGAAAGGACGTGGGGAGAGCTTCTGTTCCCTGGACATTTCCTGTGGAAACCTTTGTTCCAGTCCAGCCTCAGAATTTGCTGCTCTTGCTCCAGCCTGCCTCCCAGAACCGGTAGAGGAGAGAGGGCGTGGAGACTGGGTGCAGAGCCAGCCTTGCTTTGTTGTAGGACTTCAGCTCAGCCTTGACCCTCATGCTTCAGTTCCCGTTTTGAAAAAAGAAAAATTTGTGTGACAGAGACAGAGAGAGGGACAGATAGGGACAGACAGACAAGAAGGGAGATAAATGAGAAGCATCAATTCTTCACTGCAGCTCCTTAGTTGTTCACTGATTGTTTTCTCATATGTGCCTTGACCGAGGGTTCCAGCTGAGCCAGTGACCCCTTGCTCAAGTCAGCAACTTTGGGCTCAAGCCAGTGACCTTTAGGATCAAGCCAGCAATCCCACACTCATGCTGGTGAGCCCGTGCTCAAGCCAAATGAGCCCACGCTCAAGCTAGCAACCTCAGGGTTTAGAACCTGGATCCTGTGCATCCCAGTCCAATGCTTTATCCACTGTGCCACTACCTGGTCAGGCCCCTTTTTTAAAATTAATGTAATTTTTTTAAAGTACAACAGATATTTTGAGCTGAAGCATAATGTTCTAAGTGTCCACAGGGGTTTAGAACAATGACTTTCATGGCGTCATCACATCATTGACGCTCCTAACTCATCTTATTAACAGAGAGAGAGCTCAAGTTTGAACTCACAAAGCTGGGTAACCTTATGCCAATGACTTCTTATTTCCAGACATGAGTGTCCCAGCTAAGGTGAGAACTGAGAAAATATATATATATGGCATCTGGCACTAGTTCATTTATCCCTTTCCTACTGTGCAAATTGAGTATCATTTTATTTAAGGGAGATTAGATGAGATTTCACGCTGGATAGATAATAAACAGCAGAGCTGAGACTAGAACCAACCAAGACCAGTGGTTGTTCCACTCATTTTCTCCTCTCTCTTTTCCCCTAAAAGTCCCCCAAAAGTTGTGCTTCGTCGAAGAGAGGTAAATGAAAAACCAGTGAGTTTCGATGAGGAGGTGGCAGCTGCCAGCCCCCTCCCGGCACAGAGAGTTCACAACCCGCTCTGCAGCTGCTTGGGAGTCTCCCAATTAGTTGACTGAAGCCACCTGCTCACGTGGACTTGGATGGCCGGGATCTCAGAGGAAAGATCTGCTTTACGCTGTCCATATAAAATGAGCGCATAAGAGCTTGCCTCCCCACCAGGATGTCTCCATTGCTCTCACTGGGGCCCGAGCGAGGCCACAATTCACATCCCGCAGGCCAGAAAGAGAGAGAACCATGCTGGGGAGACAGGGCGGTGACCTGAATAGAAGCACCTTGGGTTTGGTGAGACTGTATATTTGTGACCAGGGCTGGGGGCATGGAAGGGGGATGATGATGTCAGATGAGCTCTCTCTGGCTGAAACCAACTGTGAGCCTTGAGGACTGGGGAGGGAGCAGTGTTACCCAGAGTGACACTCACAGTATCCCCCTCAGAAGTTCCAATAGTTAATCATTTCCCCATATTTAAGCATAAATATTTGTGTCACCAGTGTGACTCTGCAGAGGAAGATTTCAGGCAGCCCTCTAGAGAGGTGCCTCCTTCACATGGGTTCAACACATATGCAACCCCAAATGCCATCAGCAGCCATTTTAGGTCCAGTGGTTTATAAGTGAAGTCCTGATCCCTGTTCCAAGACTTGTTCCAGTGCTATGCCAGCACGTCACCTGGGACATCACAGCCCAGTGACCCGCACACTCAGATATCCAAAGCACAGCTTGTTCACTCAATAAGTCACCTTAAGACACAAGATCACACACACACACACACACACACACTCTGGTGGTCTGATCCTGTATGTATTTGAACATGGACAACATGATTTGAGAGCAGAGTCTTTCCTGTTCAGAATCTTTCTCCTTCCCAACTCTTGGAACTCCTACAGAGACAGCCCAAGCCCTGTCACCTTCAGAGAGGAACACCCAGGGACCCCCTGAGAGCTGGCTATATTACTTATCTGAACTTCCAACAATACTGCTCTGCATGTAACCCAATTGGGGTTAAGGCCTTTTTTTTATTTTTTGCAGTGTTGATGTTTTCCCCCTTATTTTCTGACCTGACTTAGGATGTGAGGTCACCCAGTGACCAGACGAGGACTCCTCCAGCCAGCCAGAACCTCCAGGGGCCTGGTGTCTTAGCCTCAGCCCGGCACAGCTGGCCCTCACAGGCTGCACTCCAGGTCTAACACTTCAACCTAAAGTTGAGTCCTTCCATTCAGTTCTTTTCTTCCAAGCTATTTTTATTTTTTTCTTCCATTTTTATTACAGAATAACTATTTGATTGTATATATTGTGAAATGGTTACATTAAGTCTAGTAACATCCATTCTCTTATATATGCAAAAAAAGAAAGAAAAACGAGTTTTTCTTTGTCACAAGGACTCTTAGAATCTACTCTCTTAATAACTTTTAATTGTACCACACAGCAGTGTTAGCTATTGTCATCATGTTGTATGTGACACTTCTCGTACTTACTCTTACAACTGGAAGCTTGTACACTGACCACCTTCATCCTTTGATTTCGGTAATAAACGTTGGCTGAAACACTGTCGTCTCAAGTTTCTGAAGAAAACATCTCTGTTGGCAGCAGAAATGGTACCCAAGACAGCCAGCCGCTCACTCTCACCCTTGATCCTTATTAGTTCATAAGTTAGCTTATGATCACTGTGGAAGATGAGGGGGGCTCGTGGTCACCATAGAAGGTGCAGACAGCCTGATCCCAAATCTTTCAGATGCAAGAGGAGGCAGCAGTCTGGGCAGATGAAGACTAGGGAGCACCCATGGGGACATGCCTGAGTTAGCTTGGCTTGCACGGGGGTTCATCCCTCCCGGAGGGCAAGCAATGGAAGGCCTGGCCCCCAGCTGCAGAGGGCTGCCCCACCATGCCATCTCTACAACTCCGCTTCCTCTTTGGAAAAGTGGAGCTAACAACATCAGCCTGCCGGTGCTTGTGGGTTCCAGCAAGCTACCACAGGGTGCATCTCTTGGGAAATTCCAGAGCCCTGCACCTGGCAGCTATGGTCACTATGTCATCAGCTGTTTAGCTCTGACTCCTACCTCCAGGCCAGCCGGCCCATAGCAGGACCTCACCTGCACTGGCGGCTAAGGAAGGACGTGCTCTTGCTACCTGACAAAAACAGATTGTTTGTGACTACCGTTCACGTCCTGCTTTACAGAGTGAAACGAGAGAACCATATGCAGGTCATGGACACTAAAGAGCCTTTTCATATCAGTTTGGGAGGACTTGTCAGCTTTGATTTATTAAGTAAAGCTTAGAGCTGGCTGCCTTGTGCTGTCAGTCTCCTGCTAATGGATGGGCCTCCCCGTGAACATGCCAGGATGGGTGCCTCCCAGCCCCGCGCTCCTCAGAGAGGCAGCTGGAGAGGCAGCACCACACTGAGTGGGGCGCAGCCCTCGCCCTCCCGTCGGGGCTCTTCCCTTTGCTGCAGTGCCCCCATGTGCCAGCATTTCTCCTTCAGATATTCTCCCTTTAAGTAAGAGTTTGTGAGTGGACAGCACGTCTGGGGTTCCTTTCCTCAGCTGACTCTTTCCTCGGCTGATTGAAGGGTTCTTCCTGGAGTGAAGGGCGGTGGCTAGGAAGACCCCATCTGGGTGGGTTCTTGGGACCCCCATGCTTCTGCAGGCTCCGTGATTGGCACCTTGGTTATCAGTTTGCCTCCTTGGGCTCATAGCACTGGGGTGTGAGTCCCCGTGGGACGGGCCTGAGCAGATCCAAATCAAATGCAGGAATTGGGGCTGGAGTTGGTCCCTGTTGTGATAAACGGTCTGACTGTGCTCCTTGCTCCGGCGCCTGCCCTGAAATCTCTGTCCTTGGGAGCATCTCACCAGTGCCTGCCACTGCAGAGCTTCCGCAGAGCTTCCAGGCTCCCTTTGCCTTCTGGGGAGAGCGAATCCTGCTGTTTGGGTGGTGGGTACACAGTTCAGGACGCATCAGTAGGTTTTCCATTAGTGTTCTTTCTTGTTTTTGTCTTGCTCGGGGACTGTATCTTCCTCCCAGAAAGCACATCCTCCCTCTGCTCTGATTGTGGAGGATATTATCCTAAAGGGCAGCAGCGAACAGGACACTGCCACATGGAAACAAGCCCCTGTCCCACTGCTCAGCTTTGGATTGTGTGCAGTTAAGCAGGGAGTCCGTGGACCCCGTGAACTCAATTCTCAAGTTCCTTATAGCACTAAATAAAGGCCTTGCTTTGCCAGGTTCAACTCATGGTCAGCCCAATGTCTGCCTATGGAAGGGCCAAAAGGACATTGGCCGTTTGGTGGGTCCTTTCTATATATAGTATAGTACAGTCCATTTCTGAGGATAAATGTGTCTTCATCACTAATGACTTGCCTTCATGGCCCCTTGATTGTGGCACACTGTCTCTGAGCCACCTCCTTTGGGGATGAGCTCTTTAGCATTGTCACTGAACCACCACATGGAAGCCAAAGGCATGTCTGACCATGAAGCTTGGCAGATTCTTGGGCCTGAGGTGGAAGGACCACCAGTCCCACGCTGGCGCTGCGTCCCAGAATTAGATCCCACATAAAGGGAATTGTGGATGATATCAGGGAACTTTGTCTGAAAAAGAAGAGAGTGAGACATATAATCATAGTCTTCCTGTGGATAAATGCTTATGACAAGAAGGAAGGAGCCCAGGTTGGTCCTCTCTAGAATCCTGAGAGATTTACACTTGCTATGAGGGACAAGTTTCTCATGATGAAAAGTTAGTTCCCAAAACAAGTTCAGAGAAGTTCTTTAGAAGTTCATACAGAGACAATCAAGCAGAAGGGTCAACATGGCAAGGGGCAGATTGGACTCTGAGCTGGGGGAGAGAAAAGGGGAGAGTCACTCCGTAGGATAGCTTCTTACTCCTTGTTTCAACCCAAAGACCTGCCTTGACCCTATATGCAGTCTTTGTCTTTTCCTGCAGGACCTTAGAAAAAAAAGACAACTGTTGGGTAGACAACTGCATGTAAGAGGAAGGCCTTTGGGGCCAGTTGTGAGACCCAGGAAGACCACTATCAACAATAATTAAAGAGAGGGTTCCTGGTCACTTAGCATGGCTCTGAAGGACAAAGATGGTACCATAGGGTATCTAGCAACTAATAAGTTTCCGGTTTATTGCTGTAATTAACTGAAGTGTAATGGATATAACTTGCTTTCCTTCAGTAAGCAAACACTTGTTAAGTACTGGTGATGTTTAGTCTTGGGAATACAGATCAATAAGGTAGAAATTTGGCTGTTGAGCGCCCAGCCATCTAGGAAGCCAGACTGACGTGTAACAAATAATGATGTACGATCACCTTACCAGTGTTTAGAGAGATCCACTCAATTAGCTGGACACCAGAAGTGGGCTCCATCCTGGACATCGTCTGCATGCTGGCACTGCTGGGTATAAAATACGTGGTAAAGAAGCAGACACAGGCCTTGCCCTCACAGGGCTTACATTTAGGGGCACACAGCTCATTGCCCAGGGAACTCAAACAGGGTGCTAGGGAGGGAGCCTGAGTCCTGAGAGCTTCAGTTCCATGGAAGACGGAGGGGATGCAGGTTCTCTACACAGCAGGAGCAGAAAGTGTCAGGGTGCAGAAGTGTGAGAGCCTGGCCTATTGGGGAAGTTTGAAAAACATCCCTGCTTATTATTTTGTAACCCAGCCCCATTTGCCCTTTTAACTCAGATTCTCAGATTCTTTGAATCATAGGAAATGCAACTGGGTTGCCAAGACACAGACTGGAAACTCTGAGATCCTTAAGCTTGTCTCTGGGCGCTGAACTGTCTTAAAATTTTTTACTCCTGAGGGTGAGCCAGTCCTCAGGAGAGTACTACAGAAATAGCAGATACACTGTGAAGAAACCTGTGTGATGTAGATAAGTTAAGTTCTAGAGTGGCGATTTGCACGAGTTGACTCTTTCAGCTAACAGGAAGGATAAAAATAATAACTCTTTTTTCAAACTCTGCATCTCCAAAACAGCGTGAAAAGACAGTGATTATCAGTCTCAGTAGAGACCATATAATTTAATCCCCATAGTGGATCTTATTTGTTAATATATGTTGCTCCCAAAGCAGATTTCTCCATGTCCTTGTCCTCAGCGAGAAGTCAGTTGTGTTGCTCTAGTCTTGTCCACTTTACTTCCTGAAATCAAGAACAGGAAAGCATTTTGTAAGACACACAGCAGCAAGAGGATTCATTCTTGTCCACTTAAATATTCATGACAGCTTGCATTCTGGTTCAGAAAGACACTTGTTTATTTAGATAAGATTTAATTTATTCATAATTTACCTAAATTTGCAGCAGTGTGCATGTACGTTGTCGCGTATAAGTGGCACACTACATAAAACACCACCAGAGCATGCAAATTGTAGAGTGGCAGCCGCGGAACCCGCCTGCATGTTTCAGGGCGATAACATATTTCCAGCAGAGCAAAGACTTCAACACAATGGCCTGGGATTGTTTGCCTGTAATACGCTGACTCATCATTATCTTTTTACCCAAGGCAAACTTCTCATTAAAAACCAAACGCGTATAATATAAACTGATGTTGAAGGACAGCTTTCTGGAACTAATGTGCTTCCTCCTCTTCTCCCCTGGTCAGGAGTCAATTCCTTCATTGTATATACAGACAGCCCCTTCTTCTCCTCCAGCCCTCAAACAAAACAAAACAAAAATTATCAACGTCCTCCACATTTCCAGTTAATTAATGACAACCTGCCATTAGCATTCATTTACTCGTTCATTCAACTAATACCCGTTGTCCACTTGTTGCCCATGAGGACAGCTCTTAGACTCCTTCAGCAGCCTCGTGGAGCCCCTCACCCATCTCCCCGCGAGAGAATGAGCTGTCTGAAGGCAGGTGCTGTGTCTCGCTCACCCTGTTGTTGCAGCACCCAACCCCGATGGCGTTCTGCAGGTGATCCATCATGTTGCTCGTGATACCGATCACTGTTTTCAGCAGCATATGAAAATTCCCAGAAATAGGGACTGAAAAGTATCTTTCTGTGAGAACTTTCTCATGGCTTATTGCTGGCTGGGAGCCTGGCATGTTCCTCCTCGTGACCCTGCTGAGAGACAAGCCAGGTTCCCACACATAGCCTGCCAGCCGGGGTACCTCCTTCTTCTTGGTATGCAGGTCTCCCCAGCGGAACCTCATTCATAGGCTTTGGAGGGGGAACTGGAGAGACACAATTTGAAGACAGTGTAAGAAGATTTAAGAGAAGGAGATTTGTTTGGAGTCTTTGCTACCTAAAGGCATTAAAACTTTATAATGCCAAACAAGACCCGTTTTTCTTTATTTATGGATCATATATTTCCCCCCTTTATTACTGCCATGCATCTTTCCAACCTGACAGCCGATAACACCAAAAATTCACTGCTTGCAAAAAATTCCATTTACCACTCTATCCAAGGGAATAATTTTAGAATTAAAGAGGAAAATACATATACATCTATATGCAAAAATATACATATTTATTTTTAGCCCCTGAACTCATACTCTACATTGAATATGGATTTGGGGTCTAAAATCAGATTTTGATCAGTGTTCAGGGGGATTCTTTTAAAAGCATAACCTTTACAGATTCACTCTTACCTGTTAACTGTCAACTTGGGGGAGAAACATAAGAGCAAGTTATCTCAGTTTCCCCAGAGTTGGTGCAATTTAATTTCAATTTGTCAAACATGGCACTGCAGCAGATTTATTTTTCCCTGATTTATTAAAAGTCTTCTAAAAGGGGCAGTCTGTCACTCAGGTCATTTCAGCCAGTCCTCTTGTTTGAAGTTTATTTTCCTTTGGCTTGCCATTCAAATACACAGGCAGGGGAAAAACAACCCAAGAGATAAAAACCACAAGGGGAAAAAGAAAGAAATCAATGTGTTTTAAACATGATGACAAGCTAGGTTGTTTAAATTGCTTCTGCACATTGATTTAAAGCATGCCTGGTAGAAACCTCTATTATATTAACAATCTTTTCCCTTCATTTCAATCGTTGTAGTTGCTCTGTCTTATTACCTTCCAGACAGGTGATGTCCAAATATAATGTTGAGTATGATTGTTTTATAATTTTTTTTTTTGTTAGCAGAATGGTGGGCAATGGCTTAGAGGTCTGAGGACAAGATCGGTGACACAAATAAGATGAATTCCAAGTAACCAAGGATAATGATACATTGACTTCACATTTAACTATAGATTATATCTTCGATCAGCAATTTTCAACCTTTTCATCTCATGGCATGCATAAACTAATTACTAAAATTCTGTGGCACACCAAAAATATATATATCTGACAAAAAAAATAATAGGTATAATTTTGATTCATTTACACTGGACACCTATTGCCATGTTGACTGTTGTCATTTTCTTATTTGACAGTCTAAGGGAAAAGAGGTCAGTGCCCCTGATTAAGTACTCAGTTATTGCACGTTGTAAAATGTCTTGCAGCGCACCAGTTGATAATCGCTGATCTGGATGCATTTCTGCAAATGGCATTTCTTTCAAGCTTCAGTAGTATAGAGGGGTAGGATGTCATTCTGGCCACAGACTGCAAGTTGTTGAAAATGATGAGCAAGTTGTTGTTCTGTGTGAAACAAGCAAAGCTTACCTGTGAGAGGTTGTGCTATGTTTTGAAAAAATCACCTTTAATCTCAATGGTTTGCCATTGAAATACCACTGTCGGACTGCTGATACCTTTTGTAAAATTACTTTTAGTTAGTCTACCTGCACTTCAGTTCTGAGGATAAGAAACCATTATTCTTCATATTTCTTTGATGTTTTCACACCAGAATGATTTCTTGATGATCATTAGGATCGGAAAGGGTGGGAAGGATGTGGGATGGACCCATGTCCTAGAGGAGATCAGCTTCTCTTGTCATTATTAGTGGAGAAACACAAGGACAGAGAACCCAACCCACCAATAGGTCCTACTCCGAGCCTAGGAGCACCCTTATGTATGAGGATCAGTTTTTCATGCAGGGTTTTGAAATGTGATCAAAGCTCTATTTGGAAGTTTTCCTTTTCGCACACCAAGCAGGTGTTTTCACATCGGTTGTCTCCCTCGGTCTCATGGACTGATTAGATTAAACCCATTTCACAGTTGAAGAAACTGGGTTTAGACAAAGCTGTCATTTACCCAATTACTGCCTGAGATTGGATCTGAACCCGAGTGTTTTCTTACTCCAAGACTTCTGTTGTTTCCTCTACACCACACTACTTTAAAGCTGTTGTTTTGTTTATTTATTCATTTCACCAAAAACCACCTACTGAATACCATCTATATGTCAGGCCCGCTAGTGCTGAGAACACTAAAGCAAGGACCCACCCACCCTGCTATTAGGCGTTTCAAGCTTTTTGTTAGGGAGATTACACAGATAAATTAGCTATGCTGTTAGAAGAGCTGACCCTAAGGCATGCTCTGGGTATCACATAAGCATGCCTGAGGTCTACATGGCCACTAGACTCAGGGAGTGCTTCCTGGAAGAGGGGTCCTATGTCAAATCTTGCCAGGAAACATTGCAAGTTTACTCCCCCTGGAAAATGTCCATACTGTCCCTTCACAGGTTATGATTCATAACTAGGTCTATTGACCCTTTCTGCAATGAGGAGGTCAAGGAAAATCTCTGAACGTTTTTTCTTCTGTACGCAAGTCTATATGCATAAAAAGTAAGTTGGTTCCTTGCTACCATGCTCTTTCATGAGGTGTTTTTAAAAAAAAGAAAAAGAAAAACAACTTCATCCACTAGGAGTTTCAGACAGACATCTTTAAGCAGATTGTCAATACAGTAAAGACTTTTTGAACTGTTTGGTTTAACTTACGTTCAGACAGTCTGTTCATCTTCCTAATGGCTGCTTGGCTCTGATCTTTGTCATGGAACTTAGAATCCTGGTAGGGAGAACACAGGCTACTTATCAAGTGTTTGTTGGAGTCAAGATTTATAGCAGGAAATAATTTTTAAGATATCATATTTGATAGTTATTCTATATCTACTTTATTCTCTGCCTACCAAACACCCGTTCATTATTGTGTGAGTTAGACCAACTGTCCAGTTAAAGGGAACAGTCCCCAGGATAGACCACCTCATTCCTGACATCACCTTTTAGTTCAGGAGAGTTCCCCAAACTACCGTCAGGTGTGATCATGTTTTAGAGGGACTTACCAAACTCACCAAAAGCTCTTACACTCATGGTTAATGTTTATTACAGGAAAAAGATTAAAATCAGCCACAGAAAGAAGCGCACAGGGCAAACTTGGGAATGTGCCAGATCAGAGCTTCTGCTGGCATCTCTTCCAGATGTCAGGATGTGTCACTTTCCTGGGTCATTGTGTAACAAGACACTCTCAGTATTGCCAAGGAGTGCACCTGAGCCTCAGTGTTCAGAGTTCAATAAAAAGTTTTAATAAGGGCTCCAATACATAGGCATGACTGATTGATTAACTGATGGCTCGTGTGGTTGATCTCAGTCTCCAGGTTCACTAATACCATGCAACCCAAAACCCCTCACTCCTAAATGCAGCGTTAGGCAGTCCAGTATGAAACAAACTCACTGCCAAAGCCAGATCTTCTTCTGAGCAAGGTTGAGTTTCTTCCAGTACACACTCACCGGTGCCCTCCTCAGGCAGATCTACTCTCCTGCTCTGCCGCACGGCACTGTGTCCAGGCCTCTGCCAACACTGATTGTGTGTACAGTCAAGTCCTCACTTAGTGTCATCGATAATCCATCAGTTAGGAACTGAAACTTTAAGCAAAATGACCTATAACAAAATGAGTTGTAGGCTAATTGATATAAACAAGAGTTAAATTCCTATGGCATATTTCTGGTCACAAAAATACTACAAACTTCTAAATAAAGACACAATATACTTCTAATATGAAACATTTAAATAAATGTGGGACATGCATACATTTAAGAAAGATTAATAAAAATATGTAAGATCATTCTTTCCCAACCTGCTTATTCCAGTTCAGGGTCAAGGGTGTCTGGAGCATCTCCCAGAAGCTCAGGGCGCAAGGTAGGACCCAGTACTGTATAGGATGCCATTTCACTGCTGGATATACACACACACACACACTCAGATTGGCACTGTAGAGACATGCCCATTTAGCTCACATACACATTTTTGTGATGTAAAAGGAAATCAGAGTTCCTGGAGGAAACCCGTGTAAATTATACAGACAGTGGCCCCGTCTGGAAGTGGCATTATTTGAGGACCTGCTATAAACTCCTGGGGCTGGAGACCGTGTCTGAATTCTCATTCTGCCTCTAACACTCAGTACCTATAAGGTCAATCATATAGTAGATGTTTAATAAATTTTAGTTGGATTGAATTTTTCTATTTGATGGGGAGTAATGTTGGGATTTGTGAGAAGTTTAGACATTACTGGCTGCTTTTCTTTTGCTTTCAGGGTAATGCTTATTTTTGTAAATGTAATTCTTCCCTTATATCCAAGGGCTGGACATCACTCCCTTTTTGAAGTTTCTACCAACCTGTAAAATTCATGGGCACATCTTAGCTTACACTAATGGTCAAAGAACTTTCCTAACCCTGAACAAGTACCATATGCCTCCCTGGGCATGTCAATAATGCTTATAGGAGAACATTACTTCCAAACCCTAGGAGGAATAGAGCTATTCCTTGTTTTGTATCTTTTCTCATATGGTGACATTATTAAAGGTAAGTCTGCAGGAGGATTCAGCCACTGAGAATCAATCACAAGACTTTGGTTAGAGAATTCTATTATGGTACAAACAGAAAATTTCAAACATGAGTTAAGAAGTTGAGAAGTGGCACCAAAGCCACTGAGAAATACAAAACTGGGTGCACCTGTCGACTTTTCCTTGATATCTGCATTTTGTTGCCATGGGGGTGGAGCTGCAATGCTCTGAGCGTGATTAGTAGGAAGATGGCTCGCAAACAAATGCAATGATTTGCTTTCACAAGCTTCTGGGTATGTGCCAGCTGGGGGTCTTCTTAATGTGCCTGGCATGAAGGCACAGAGGAGAGGCCGCTCTGTAGTTGTGCCTGTGCGGGTGCCGTGGCAGAGCTTGCCGTGCAGCCTGCGCAGTGTGCATTAGTGGGAGGGCTGCAAGTCAGGGGTTGTTGAGACCCTTATCAGAGCGTTCCGTTCCTTACCAGTAGGGATAGGGCAAGACCCTTAGATGGCAAAATTTAGAGCCAACAGCATCTCAAAATAATATGCAGTACTGGCATTCGAGTTGGCCCTGAGTGATCTAATTTCTAATTTTTCCTCAACGGTGATCTGCTGAGATATTCTACAGTGCCATCACTTTGTTCTGTCTCTTGCCAAAGCCAGAGTCTGATAGAGGAGATTCCGGGGGCTCTGAAAGGATGGTAAGTTTCAAGTTGTGTCCATGACTTAAGCTTTTCTCTGAGCCCCCAACTGGATAGGGTGTTAACTATTATCCAAGGAGTAGTTTCACCCTGGCTTTCACCTGCTCTGGTAGCTAAACTGTTTGAGGAAAAAAGGTAAATTACTTGAAGAAAGCAATCCCTATCCAAATATGCTCTATAAAAGCTTGTAATAGGAGGTCACTTGAGGGATCATTAGGCCCTAGAGTGGCTGTGGAGATTATAGGTGATCCAAGCTCAAACCACAATTTGAAATTATATATATATATATGATATATATATATATATATATATGATATATATATATATATGATATATATATATATATATATATGATATATATATAATCTCCATAAATTTAATGGTTATATTTTAGCTACCCCTGGTACACAACATAGAAAAAAATCTTAAATATAGAGAAAACAGACTTTCTTCCAAACACTTGCACATTTGGGTGGATGCAGTCGGGGAGCAGACGCTGAGGGCAATAGACGGGGAGAAAAAGTATGCGGTGAACTCTAAAGGCTGTTAAGGAAATGTAGACTTCCCAGGGAATGAGTACGGGGTTGCTAATTCTTCCTCACAAGCCTGGAGTCAGATGTAAGTTGAACATTGTTTTCAAGAGTACAAGACCTAATCAGACCTGTAAAAACAATGAGCAAAGAGAAATGGAAAACAAGAGCACGGGAGATGTGGGTACTATTTCAAGTCAGTGTTTGCTGAACACGGCAGAGAGCTCCGTGTCGGCAACCTGTCCGTCTACCTGGAGACGCCCGTGCTCAGGGGCTAAGGGTGTGAGGGCATACATTCTGCACACACAATAGCATGTCGCCAGCTGGCTTCACTATGGAATTCCAATTTGCATATTTCAGTGTAAGGAGACACTTTTGGGACATGTTCTATGGCTCTTCAAATGGACTGCTGCTGATATTCAAAAGGGTAGTGATGAAATGGGACCCGCGGAGGAGTGGAAGAGAGAATTGGGCTCAGACAGTGAATGCTGTGCAGGTGAAGTCACCAATGCATTGCTGTCAACGGGGAAGTGGCTGCGTGGACCTGCGACGGGCAAACAGATCTCAAGACCACTGTGAATCCCACAGATCATTTCAGCTTGCCCTTGCATGTGCCTTTCAAAATATGAGGGTGCTCCTCTTTCCTGATCTTAAGAGCTCATTGTCTGTGTAAGTAAAATACTTAACTGAGAAAAGGGAAGATTGAGCCCTATGCCAAACCAAGCTTGCTTCATCTTGCGCTGTTTGCAGCAGGAAGGGGTGCTGTGTGACAAATCTCTTCTGTCTGCAAGAGTTGGAGCCAAGCACCTTGCAGAAGAGATAAGAAAACCTGAATGATCCCACTGTATAAGGATCATAGCTGCGAGGAGAGTCTGGGCCGCTGCACCGACACATTCCACTGATTTAGAGGCGCCTGGGTCTCAGAGGCTCTGCTTGGGGTCGCTCCAGTGCAGACCTTTCGCATGGATTTTGCAGAGCTTGATCGGGCCACCACAGTGAAGTCTACTTGAACAAATTCACATCAAAGGAATGTGAGGTCTGTGCACCAAACAGAAATACAGACACAAGCTTTGTTGGCTCCTGGGCCATAGCGGTGAGGGGAAAGTCCAGACTAGAAAGGCAGAGATTTTCTATTTCTACAGTTGCTGCATGCTGGGCCACGCTGTTGTTTCAGAATCTGCATCTGCTCTTTAAGACATCCCCTGAGTGCAAGCCCAGGCCCCCCTGGGAGACCTTTTAGGACCATGCATTTGCAAGAGTTTATCTCTTGATCTGGTTCTACCCTAATGAGATACCCACTCAGGGCTGAGTGGCTGTGAATGTGTGAGGAGGAGGGTGGCTTTGGCATCCGTGCTCTTCCAGGAATCTTTTTATAGAAACAGGTTTATTTCAAAGCAATGATAACTTCCACATGTTCATGTTTTCATTTTCTCCATCACATCCACCTCTTGAGCGTGTAATCATTGCAATGAGCTTTACTTTCAAAGCAAACATGCATTGACCCCAAGGCAGGACATGAGTAGGTGCTGTGCACTCTCATCGGCTGCAACACAAAGCCAATGGAGAAGCATCTATCCAGCCAGCAGACACACCTGGGATGATTTGGGACACACCATCAAGCATGTGACTAGCTCAGCCCTATTGTTCTATTCGGAACCCCCTTGCTGCGGAATCTGGGGCATGTGGCTCATTTCCTTTAGGTAAAGGAAAATGCAGAAATATATTTGGTGAGAAAATAACATTTAATATTTTAGAATTTCCACGATTTAAACAAGTATAAAGCAAGTTAAATATAAAGACTTAAGGAATATATTATTTGTATAAATAGATAGGTACATAGATAGATGCATTAATATTTCCATGTCAAGCAGTTATATGCCATGGAGGCAATTTCTAAATAATGTTTTACAAACAATAAGGTATTTCAAATGTTCAACCAATAGTATGGACTTGTCATTAACCCTTTGACCACTTACTGTATCTAACCATCACCTGGAATTGTTTCTCTAAACTTACACCTTGAGATTGTTGATTTAAGAAGAAGGTATAAAGATTTCCTCAGGAAATACTCTAGATCCAATGCATGTCAAAAAAAAAATAGAAAATATACATTTTGTGTTATATATAACCCCAACTTATAAGTTTAGGGTAAAAATTATTCAGGGACACAAAGCAATTAGCCAATCAAAAAGTGTTCTGTTTGTGACTTGCCAGGTGCCTTGGTTCCTCAAAATTATATGAAAAAAAAGTCTCAAGTCAATACTTTCAAGCTGGGTGGAGGGTGCCTGATGGCCTAGCTCACTATTCAGAATACAGTGTGGCCATAAAGTCATGGTGCACTTTTGACCAGTCACAGGACAAAAGTGCACCATGACTTTACGGACACACTGTAGAGGATGGATGGATGGATGGATGGATGGATGGATGGATGGATGGATGGATGGATGAGATGGGATGGATGGACAGACGGATAGATGGATGAAGAGGTCGATTTAACAAAAAGAATGGGTATATCTACCTCAGAAGTTGTGCACTAACTTAGTTTATTGAGTCTAACATTTCTGTAACTATCATTCTGCTCCTAAAATTTATTATCTTGGTGAAGGTGATCTTGCACCCATGAATAGATAGGGAAATGATTATCTCAAATTGGACCTAAGCCAAGAGTTATCAGTAAATAACACGCCAGGTATTTGATACCCACCCCATAAGCCTAAAGTAAATGTCACTGTCCCTGTTTTACAGATGCAGACAGTGAGATCCATACAGAATAAACAATTACCTTAAGACCAGAGAGCTAGCAAATGGCAGTGCTAGAATTCAACCCCAATTGTGTATGATCCACAATCCACGCTCTTCATTACTATGCTAAGTTTAGCATGTATAAAGTCTTTTTTTTTTTTTAAGTGAGAGGAGGGGAAATAGACAGATTTCTTGAATGTGCTCTGACCAGGATCCACCTGGCCACCCCTGCCTGGGGCCGATGCTCAAATCAACTGAGCTATCCTCAGCTCCTGGGCCACTACTCAAACAAATCTGCTCAAACCAATTGAGAGGAGAAGAGAGAGAGAAGGGGGAGAAGCAGATGGTCAATTCTCATTTGTGCCTTGACCGGGGGCCCAACCCAGGACGTCTGCATGCTTAGCCGACCCTCTATCCACTGAACCAACCAGCCAGGGGAGCATCTATAAAGTCTTGATGTAAGAATACCCAGGGTTGTATTATTCACATATGTGGATGTGTGCGTAGATATACTCTTTGACCATAAAAAAAATCTTCCAGTAATTATAAGGTGATCTTTTTCCTGATGTTGTAATGAGGGACTAGGATGACAAAACACAGGGCAGCCCCCAACAGTGGTGACATAAATAATAATGCCACTCCTGGCACAGGGAGGTACACTGTTTGGGAAGAAGTCATTTCAAGAGCTCTCACATTTCAGCTGCTGTGCTAAGTTAGTTTTGTATCCAGGCAGTTAGACAATGAATGCATCTGGCACCAACACCTTTCTAAGTGCCTGCCTGTCCAATCCTTGCCTAGCTGGCTCTTCACAGCTGCACTAAAATCAAAACACTAAGAAATGACGGTCACCAAGCCACCTGTAGAATCTAGTGATATAAAAGGATAAGTCATTTAATTGTAAATGTGAGCTCCTTGCAGTCCAATTGAGAGGGCCGCCCCTTGGAAACGTTAATGCTATTTATTGTAACATGCATGGCATAATGGCGTTTCTCAACATCTGTTTTTCATTTAAAATTTCAAAGTTACCTTTGTGTCCGTTCTGTGGGTACCACTTGGTAACAATGCTGTTCCTACTTATGAAACGGGGGGATGGAAATGGCAAGTGGGAACCCAAACAAAATAGTACTAATGAACATTTGCAGCTGCTGCTGGGATTTGGTGAGTAGCTGCCAGCATCGATGACAGAATTCATCTTGTAAAATGTACCTATGATAAATACCAACTAGGAGTGATTAGCGAAGCTTGTTAACTCATAAATGACTTGCAAGCAAACCAGCATTTGATTGCCACCAGTAACAGGATGTCTTTTTTCTTTTGCAAAGCAATGAGAGGTATAAGCTCCTAACATGGCCATTGTTACCACACTTTTGCCTTTCTTTTTGTACCTTGAAAGGTTTAGTCTGGAAGAAAATAAAAAGAAGTGTCTGCATGTTTAGTGAAATAAGTTGGAAAGACCATGCATGTCTTTCAAGGCTCATGTCAAATCTCACTTCTTCCCAACAGCCATTTTAGCAACTTCATCCTTCTGGAACCTTCCCTCCCAAGTTCCCATTATAGTCATTGACTCTGTTTTACCCATTTAACATTTAATCATATTTTGCCTTTTTATAGCAAAGCCTTTTACTTGTGCATCTCTTATCTTCCTATGTATACTGCACCTTCTTAAAGGGTATCTGTTTTTACCTTTTTCCCCCCATCTTGACTTCACCATAGCCCCCAAGACTTGGTCCCTGGCACCTAGTAGTTATCATTAACTATTTCTTAAGAAAATAATGCCTGACCAGGCGGTGGCACAGTGGATAGAGCATCGGACTGGGATGCGGAAGACCCAGGTTCGAGACCCCGAGCTCGCCAGCTTGAGCGCGGGCTCATCTGGCTTGAGCAAAAGCTCGCCAGCTTGGACCCAAGGTCGCTGGCTCCAGCAAGGGGTTGCTTAGTCTGCTGAAGGCCTGCGGTCAAGGCACATGTGAGAAAGCAATCAATAAACAGCTAAGATGTTGCAATGGCAACGAAAAACTAATGATTGATGCTTCTCACCTCTCTCCGTTCCTGTCTGTCTGTCCCTATCTATCCCTCTCTCTGGCTCTCTCTCTGTTCCTGTAATAAAAGAAAAAGAAAATAACTATGTGGATGGACATGTGAACAAGTAGTCTTCCCAATGCCAAGAGAAGACCTACAAGGCAAGAATTTTAACTAACACCAGAATGGGTAGCAAAGTAGTTTGAACCTTGAAGCTTTTGAAATCACACCTTGAAAGCAAACGATTTACCCTATGTCTGACCTGGATTCTTTTATTATTTAGAAAATTAAATTCAATGGAGTGACAGTGATTAATAAGAGTACATACTTGAATTCTTAATGCTTACAGAATCTAGTGGATGACTCTTTATCAAAAAGGTTGAACAAGGGCCCTGACCCATTGATTCAGTGGTAGAGTGTCATCCCAGCATGTGGAAGTCCCAGGTTCTATTTCCGGTCAGGCCACACAGGAGAAGTGCCTATCTGCTTCTCCACCCTTCCCTCTCCTTTCTCTCAATCTCTCTTTTCCGCTCCCACAGCCAAGGATCCACTGGAGCAAAATTGGCCCAGGTACTGAGGATGGCTGCAGGGCTTCTGCCTCAGGTGCTAGAATGGCTCCAGTTGCAATGAAGCAATGCCCCAGATGGGCAGAGCATCACTTCTAATGGGCTTGCTGGGTGGATCCCAGTTGGGCACATGCAGGACTCTCTCTCTCTGCCTCCCTGCTTCTCACTTCAGAAAAATGAAAAAAAAAATAAGTCGACCAAGCTCTTTTAGTCACCTAGGAGTGATTAGCAAAGACTGCTAGTTCATGCTTTACCAGGCAGTAGTACAGTGAATAGAGTGTCAAACTGGGACACTGAGGACCCAGGTTTGAAACCCCGAGGTCACTAGCTTAAGCACGGGCTAATCTGGTTTGAGCAAGGCTCACCAGCTTGAGCCCAAGGTCACTGACTTGAGCAAGGGGTCACTTGGTCTGCTGTAGCCCCTGGTGAAGGCACATATGAGAAAGCAATCAATGAACAACTAAGGAGCCACAACAAAGAGTTGATGCTTCTCATCTCTCTCCCTTCCTGTCTGTCTGTCCTTATCTCTATCTCTGTCTCTGTCACAAAAAAAAAAAAAAAAAGGCTGTTAGTTCATGAGCAACTTACACACAAATTTATTCATTTCTACATTGGATTGCTCATCTTGAGACTTTAACTCACTGACTTTTCTAAGAAAGTTCTCTTAGCTTACTATTAGTACCTTGTGTCCCATTTCATAGCTCTGCCTCTGATTTTAGCCCAAACTGTTCTGGACAATCATGTGGTCGCTCAGACTCTCCTGCTTCCATCTTCCTAGTTGGCTATTTAGATCAGAAGAGACTTCTGAGCCTTTACCTCTGAGTCCCACCAGTCTGCATGCTAGTGTGTTCAAAGTGTCAGGAAGTTACCACTCCTGAGGGATAGGAGCAGGTGAATGCCCTCTGGCCTCCTTTCCTTGGGGATAAATCTGGAAGGCATCTGTCTATTTCCCGGGAGGGCCCAGAGCAGTGCTCATAGCGCTGGCTCAATGATGCTCTCCCACAGTGACGTAGCCTCTATTTCTCATATCATTTTCCACAATCCTTGACACCTGCTTCCTGGAACACCTTCCATTAAATATCCACACTCAGGCCCTGGTCCCAGGAACTACTTTCAGGGGAACCAAACTTCTCCATCTGCCTCAACTTTGATCATGAAAAAATATATATAAAAAAATAAATTAAAAGTCTCAATACTTAAATATCCACATGAGGATGCCTTTCAAAGTCACCACCTATAAAGGCTGTACCCTCATGTCTCAGCTGCCATCGGCCTGAGTGTCTGCAAGGCCGCTCTGGAGGACTGGGCCGGGGTGTGGCAGTGAGACGCCCTGGAGGTCAGCTGTAAATGCCAAGGGGAATAAAGGACTCTCCCACGTGCCTCGCATGCCTCCCCCTCGTCCTGGCCCCACTGCTTACAACCGTTCCTAGTTTTAGAATCTCATTTCATTTTGAACTATCACATTCTAAGAAATCCAGACTCTGTGAAATGACTTCCAAGGAGTCTTCACAGGAGAGAGCAAGAGCAATTGTGGGGAAGGTGCTCCATGGAGGTGAAGGAAGCTGCCCTCTAGGACTGCCCTGCCAGCCACTGACTACATGACCTCAAGCAGGTCATGTTGCCTCGCTATTCTCAACTCCGGGTGGGAAAAATAATGTCACTCAGTAAACTAAGTGACAAGACAGGATATGTGGTAAGGCGTTCCATAGCTGACTTATTTTGTTTTTTAATTAAATTTATTGGGGTGACACTGGTTACCATAATCAATCAGGTTTCAGGGACCTAATTTTACAACCTATCATCTGTACACCGTATTGTGTGTTCACCCCCCAAGTCAAGTCTTTGTCCATCACCATTTATCCCCCCTGTACCCTCCTCCAACTTTCCCCTCCCCAGAAATCACCACACTGTCGTCCATGACCATGAGTTTTTCTTTTTTTTTTTTGTACTTTTTTGCTCTATCCCTCCACCTCCCTCACCCAGTGCCCCACCCTGATAGTTGTCAGCCTGCTTCTCTAGGTATGAGTCTGGTTCTATTTTGCTTATTAGCTCATTTTGTTCATTAGATTCCACATATGAGTGAAATCATATGGTATTTGTCTTTCTCTAACTGGCTTATTTCACTTAGCATAATACTCTCCGGGTCTATCCATGCTGTCACAAAGAGTAAGATTTCCTTCTTTTTATGGCTGCATAGTATTCCATTGTGTAAATGTACCACAGCTTTTTTATCTACTCATCTACTGATGGGCACTTGGGCTGTTTCCACATCTTAGCTATTGTAGATAATGCTTCAGTGAACATAGGGGTGCATATATTCTTTTGAATTAGTGTTTCAGAATTCTTAGGCTATATTCCCAAATGTGAAATCACTGGTTCAAAAGGCAGTTTCATTTTTAATTTTTTGAGATAACTCCATACTGCTTTCCACAGTGGCTGTGCCAGTCTGCATTCCACCAACAGTGCAGAAGGGTTCTCTTTTCTCCACAACCTCACCCATACTTGTTGTTTGTTGATTTATTGATGACAGCCATTCTGACAGGGATGAGGTGATATCTCATTGTTGTTTTAATTTGCATCTCTCTGGATGATTAGTGACATTGAGCATCTCTGCATATGTCTATAGGCCATCTGTATGTCCTCTCTAGAAAAGTGTCTATTCAGGTCCTTTGCCCATTCTTTAATTGAATTGTTTACTTTCTTGGTGTTGAGTTTTATAAGTATTTTATAAATTTTGGATATTAATTTTTTATCAGATGTATCAGCAAATATGTTACCCCCATCAATGGGCTGTCTTTTCATTTTGTTGATGGTTTCCTTTGCTGTGCATGATGTATGATGTATGACTGACTCATTTTATAAATTACTGTCTTTTAATGATTGTTTACAGACATCTGTAAATGAAACTAAGAAAATTACCTGCCTCACTGAGTTGTTTTGGGGATTAAAAGTGTAAATATATTTAGAGTGCTTAACCTTGAAGTTTCCAAAGGGGCAGGGAACTTAGATGGGGGGAAATCACATTTTATTTTCACTAACGTCTAACAAGAATTTAGTATTCCCTTTAGTTATAAATATAGTCAACAGTTGCAGTGGTAACAGCAGCTACCTGTGACTTTGTAACCAATCAAAATCTCAGATATTTTCATATCACATTGCTGCTTGTGCAGAAATCTCAAAATGTTGTTTACACCTGTCACTACTTGAGATTACAGTAGTCAGTCGACCTTCGCTTGATCTCATTACTCATTGTGTTGAAGAAGCACAGACTTTACCATACACAAATTTGCTTCTTAGTATTTTTATAATTGTATTTCAGTGTGATTGCTTTCTTTTGTAATTCTGTATATCTTGTTTTGCATCTGAAAAGCCTACTCTGAGAAGAAGTCCATAGCATCACCAGCCTGCCAGAATTTAAGAATTTCTGTTCTGAGTCAAGTGTTCAGACACTAAGCATAATTTTGAGGGTGTTTCATACTGGAGAGCCCCATTTTTGTTAGTCTACCGAGGGCTACAATATATGTAGCTACTGGATTGTGGAAGGCAATTAGACTAAGAGTCAGAAAGCACATATTTACACCTGGAAACTTCCCAGGGTTAGATGTGTGACTTTGGACAAGTTATTTACCCTCTCTGAACAAATGGTCCTCATAAATTCTCCCAGGGTTGTCATGAGTGCCATTCATGTGAAAGCACCTGTCATCGGTAGGCCCTCCATAAATGTTGTGTGAATCTGATCAAGGCTGTGAGCTCATCAGTCCATTTTCACATGCAGACATCAGTTTGTAGGATGTAAATGCCTTTTTGTCCCCCTCCTGCTGGGACTGGGGGGCGCTGGGAGGTTCAGGGACAGCTCTGACAGCTCTATGCCAAGAAGAAACCTGTGCTTTCTTTTCCAGCCATGACCCCCTGGGCAGACCATGCTGAGCTGAAGAGTTCACAAGGATCAGCATGAAAAGAGAAAACAATTTGTTCAGGGGCCCTAGAGTCAGACACTCAGCATGTTGGGTGGGGGGGGGGTTTCAGCTTTAATCAGCATCAAGTTGATCATATTTTGAGAGATGCTAATGAATCCAGAATATCTCCAGGTAGTTTCAAGCAGGCACCCCTGCTCTCCACCTGGTCCCTGCTCACTCCTGCCTGCCCTCCAGGGGCTGCCTGGCACCAGGGCACCTGGACTCTTCCTGACCCAGCAGGCAGCCTTGGTGCCATACTTCAGCTGGGGGCAACAAAAATTCTCTTCCCTTTCAGGTTTATCATGTCAGTTGTTTTGGGATTTTTTCTATTCTCTCTTCTTTTAAGTTATTTTTTTCTGAAAATTAATTTACTGTGGCTGAAAAGACAGCAGACAGAGCACCCTGGAGACTGAGTTCCCCCATGTACCCATGGCACCAGCCTGGTGCTGGCAGTGACGGAGCATGTCCCCGTCGCAGGGACCTGCCTGTGATGCCAGCTGGGTTCGGGAGTTGAACCGCTTCTGTTTTCTGAGGAGCTCAGAGTGCTTTAGAAGTGCGTGCTCATTTGGGCTGATTCTGACCTGGATTCCAGGTGTGCCAGGGCCCTTTCGGGGCACAGGTGTCTAAGACAGCCTGCACTTCTATTGAAGCCATTCTCTCTGCCTTGAGTCAGAAAAACAGAGACACAAAGCCCAAGTTAGATGAGTCTGTAATGAAACACAAATGCCCTGGAGGTTAGATGAGCAACTTTCAGCTGGTCTTCCATGTCTACCAGGTTTTGTTTGTGCCTTAGTTGAAGTATGACATTTTGTTTTCGAATGAGCAAAAGAAAACATGACTACAAAGCACCTAGCATAGTACATTCCATGCAGTAGATACTCAGAACATGTTCGCTGAATGCACACTGTTTAGAGTGATGCAGGCCAGTGGGTTCAGTGCTTCTTGTACTGCCCTAGATGGGTAGTTTAGTCTCCTACATTCTCCCTCCTCTTCCCTTGCCCTGAGTTATGTGTAGTGAATACCAGAGATGTGTGGTGGATTAGAGAAGGCCACGAAGTCCTTGACAGTCTTCCCATTGAGAAGTTGGGTTATTGGTTCCCACTGAATCTGAGTGGAACCTGTGACTACTTTGACCCATAGGGTATGGTGGGTGTAGTGCTATGTGTTACCTGGCCCAGCCTGTAAAAGGCTGTCTCTGCAAACATGTTCTCTGGAAACCCTGCTCTGAAATAGCCCAAGCTAGCCACCTGGAGTGGCCAGGGAGGAAGCACGATGGTGGCCAGACCCTAGCTCACCCTGCCAACCCAACCCTGGCACCAGGCATATGAGTGACACTGACATGGACTCTCCATTTTATATCGGCTGAACAACTGATTCCATGTGGAGCAGAAGAACCACCCAACCAAGCCCTGTCTGAGTTCTTGACCCTCAAATCATGGGCTATAAAAAGTGATGGTTAAGGCACTAAAGGGTCATTTGTTGCACAACAATAAAAACCTCAACATTACATGAGTCACAATAAGACCCCAGGGTCAGACCACCTTCCCCAAGAAGATGTATTAAAATTAAAATGAAACAGGAACTGGACAAAGTGGAGAAGTGCAGGCCCTCCTGGGCTTTGTGGTGTGCCTGGAGGACAGCCGGAGCTACTGCAGCTCGGGAAAGGGAGGCCCTAGAGCAGCGGCCACAGGGGTCCTCGTTTTCCTTCTTGTGTAACAGAAATCACCATTATTGCTATGTCTGAGAACATCCTGCATGGACAGGCCACATACCTTACATAATAGCAGTGCCGTTAGCCATCACGGAGTGCCCAGCCTGGGTCAGGCAGCCCACTAACGCTGCACATAGGAGCCCTTATTCCGGCAGCAGCCCCACAAGGTAACTGTTGTCATCCCCATTTTACACCTGAGAAAACTAAGGAACAGAGAGCTCAGCAGTCTTGTCCAAGGTTACAAATCTAGAGAGATATAATATTTCATTATCCCATAAACTCTGTGTACTAGTTTCCCATTGTTGCTATCACCAATTACCAGAAACTTAGTGGCTTAAAGCAACACAAGTTGATTATCCCATAGTTCTGGAGGTCAGAAGCTCCAAATGCGTCTCAAGGGGATAAATTCTCAGTGTCATCTGCATTCCTTCTGGAAGCTATAGGGGAGAATTTGTTCTCTCACATTTTCTAGCTTCCAGGAGCTGCCAAAACTCCTTGGCTCACGGCTTTCTAACTTCATCGTCAAAACCAGCATGGACCCGTCGAGTCTTTCTCACACTGTGTCATCTTCTCACACGTTCTTCCTGCCTCCCTCTTTCACCTGGGAGGGCCCTTGTGATGACACTGGACCACTTGGGTGACACAGGACACCTCCTCATCTCAGGACCAACTGAGTAGCAAACTGAATTCTCTTCTCCATTTACATGTTCCGGAAACGAAGGCACAGACGTCTGTTTGGGGGGGAAGGGGTTGGACGTTGTTTTGCCTACCACATAGAATAAGATGGGAATAATTATGTCTCCTCTTCTATAAATGACAGAACTGAGAATCATGGTAGATAAATCATTTTCCCAAGGTCACACAAACCAAATGTTACTTCACCTAAGGCTACGAAGCAGGAGTATTCTGGAAAATGGCCAGATAAACCCTTCCCAAAGGCAGAGGTGTTGTTTGGAAGTGAACTTGAATAAATCACTATGCCTTCCATCAACACTTGGAAATACACTTTTCTACCAGCTCTATAGTGGGGGGGGGCATTAGCGGGGTTCCCCTTGCCGGCCTCCGCAGCCCTGCAAAAGGGAGATCTCTGTAGGAGAGCCCTCTGAGACGGTTCACTTATCTGTCTCTGAGAACTGAAGAAACAACATTTCTCATATCCAGTAAAGCCCTCCGATAATGAACTCTGCGATAAGACTCCACTCACAGTGAAGCCACAAATCGTTTCAGTCCCGGGAGAGATAAAGAGGGAATGTTTTGGTGCTCTTTAAAAACATTATGTGTTCCCACAGTGTCTCAGGCCTAGAACACTCAAAACACAGTCCACAAGGCACTTCCCCGGCGTCCCCGAGCGCAGGGCCAGCCTGGCTGCTCTGTGTCCTCCCAGCCGGCATCGCCGCACAGTAGCATTCACTGAGCCTGAGCCGCAAGCTGGCTCCTGAGATATAGGATGTTCAATCCTCATGAAAACCCTTGAGTTAGGTCTTAACTGCTCTTACCCTTAATTTCCACATCTAAAAAAAAGGGATAAGTATGTTGTCAACGGCCAATAAATGCCAACGGTAGGATTCGACCCCAGGCCTGTTGGGTCTTATCCCATGCCCCAGCCACTTGGTAGGTTGCCCCTCACTTCCTGCTCTGCCTGCTGAGCCTCTGCCCATACTTTTGGTCCTGGAGGACTCTCACCACCTCTCCCAGATGGTGAGAACCTCCTTGCCCCTTCACCTCCATCTTACCCACCATGAAGCCTGCCCCAGCTACTCCAAATTCGTTCCCCCCTTTCACCAGAGCTGTCCACTTCTTACAGTGTGGTACCCCATGACCATATACATCTTAGTCATCTCTGTCCCTGGTTTCATTCATCTTCCCGGGATGGACTGTCAACTCGTCTGGGACAGAATCCATGCCTTACACAATATTTCCCTCGGGTCATCGTGAAAACCTATGGGGTTAGCTGCCCAGAGGTTTGGTAGGTGTGTCTTGATCTGTAGATTGACTTACTCTTTCTTCAGATCTACTCAGTTCTTAGTTTAAGAGGCTTACTGTAAAGTTTTATTTACTTTTATTTTTTAATTGAATTTATCAGGGCAACATTAGTTAACATAATTATCTAGCTTTCAGGTGCCCAATTCTGCAACACATCTCTGTATACCGTATGTATTGTATGTTCACCCCCGCCCCAGTCAAGTCTTCATCCATCATCATTTATACCCCCACACCATCCTCCACTTCCGTGGTCCCCTGTAATCACTGTGCCCATTATTTTTTTGTTCTTTTTTGCTCAATGTGCCCCCTCACCCGGGCTCCCCCTACCTCCCGACAGCTAGACAGCTGTCAACCTGCTCTCTATTTTACTTGTTAGTTTTTTTGTCTTGTTTTTTTGTTCATTAGATTACACATATAAGTAAAATCACATGGTACTTGTCTTTCTCTGACTGGCTTATTTCACTTAGCATAATGCTCTCCAGGTCCATCCATGCTGTCATAAAGGGTAAGCTTTTTTCTTTTTTATGGCTAAGTAGTATTCCATTGTGTAAATGTTCCACGGCTTTTATCCACTCACCTACTGATGGGCACTTGGGCTGTTTCCAGGCCTTGGCTGTTGTAAATAATGCTATAATGAACACAGTCGTGCATATATTCTTTTGAATTGGTGGTTTGGGATTCTACAAATAAATTTCTAGAAGTGAGATCATTGGGTTAGTCAAGGATATAAAAGACCTTTACTTAGAAAATTATAAGACATTGAAGATATTATAGAAGATACAAAGTTTTATTCAGAAAATTAAGGAGCTTGTCTAGCATCCTTGTCCAGTTCAAACCTGAAACTCAGGTATCCTGACTCAGCATTCTGTCCACCCCATGGACTAGATATGATCTTTGTCTTAAAGAAAGTTACCACATAAGTAAAATGGGGCAGTGACTTTTCTGTTTGGCTTATTGGTACATCCCAGCACCTATAACAGCACCTGGCACCATACTCTATAATAGGCTGTACATGGTGAACTTCTAAAAATATTGCATGAATAAAGGAAAGAATAAATAAAAATTGTTGAAAATATTTTAAATACAAATTTCCAATGATACCTTAATTAGCTATGAGTTAGACAAATAACTTAGCCCTGATCAAATGGAACCCAGTTTTTCTAGACCCCAATCAGGTAAAGAGTACTACTCTGGATGTTTGGAGTGGGGTCTAGATAAACACCCTTCCTGGATCATTCTGACATAAGTCAAAGTGCCGGGGACACTGATGTAGAGGAGAATTTCCAGCTGGCTCTGAACCTGGCCAAAGGCTCTCATTTACATGGTTAATTGACTGCAGGTGGAATCCCTTTGACAGGCCAAAGGGTTGGCACAACCGACCCTTTCACCTTATGCTCAGAGAGGCATTTGGAGGACTGGATGCTGTAGTCCGTCTTCCAAAGTCTGACCCAAGCCTGCCCTGTTGACCCCCTGCCACTGTCACCCACCAAGGGGCTCTTAATTGGGGCAGCTGCATGTGTCTCTATGGGAGTCTGCCTGGAAGACCCATCTATCAATTCTGCCAGAGACAAGAGCAGGAAGAAGCAGCCTCCCACACAATGGGCCTGCCCACCCCTGCTCGTCCATACCTTGTTATGCCTGAAAAATCCCTATGTCGTTTTGTTGTGACAGACAGGGTGGAATGATGTCAGGTAGTTGCTTTCTGTTTCCTTGTCCTCTTTCTTGATGCTGCCCTGAGAAGCACAGGGGGTGAACCTGGACTCAGATAGGGGAACCAAGTGCCCTCAGCATGGGAGAGAATAACCCACAGGAGGGGAGTCCTCGTGGCAGACTGGAGCCTGGAAGACCACCCACCACTCCAAGTGTCCTGGCATGCTCAGGACCCCAGACTTCCTTGCCAATCTTCCATTGATGTCATCTGCTTGAGGCCCTGCCTCTCTCTCCCTCCTTCTCTTCCTTCCGCTGGGCTGTGGGGATTTAGATGCTGAAATCTGTTCACAAGACCTCACCAGGCACTCTGCATCTTTCTTCTCCAGGTTCATTTCAGTTCAACAAAAGATGTTGAATGTTTGCCACACATCAGGCCTTGGACCAGGGCAAGGATCTCAGGATACATTCTCTGCCACTGGGAGGCTCACAGTCTAATAAATAATGGCTCACATCTAAGTAGATGGAATGGCTGTAAAAATATTCGCAGAATTTGGGAACCAGACTCCAAGTGGTGGCACTCGAGGTTGAGGCAGACCCAGAATCAGCAATTATAATAACTGCAGAGTCTGTACAATGGGGAGGGAGTCCTGTCAATCTACAAGGATGTATTTGTCTGTAGTATTTCTTGAGACTCCAGATTAGTATCTTCATGTACACGCATACACACACAAACACAACTTCAAACGATTTTCTACTTTATACAACTCACATAGTAAAGTGGAGTGGTTAACATTTTATTGAAACCCTCTGGCATTCTAGGTGCTTTGTATACATGCTTTTATGTAATATATGCACCAACTTTGTGAGACAGATGCCATCATAATTAGGTAAGGAAACTGAGATTCGGAGAGGTTAGGTAACTTGCCCAAAGCCACACAGCTAGTAAATGGCAGAGACAGGATTCAGGTGTCTTCTGCCTTACTCCAAAGCCAAGTGAGCTTTTCAAACTCTGTTACTCTGCCTTCCTAGAAACAAATAACTATTTTTGTTTTCACTCATCCTAAGTCGTATGTGCCTTTGTGATGAACCAAAAGCTATTGTAAAGAGTTTACCTATAACCTGTGCCTCTCTCTTCTACGGGCAGTCCTCCCCACATCCCCAACTATGAAAACATATCATCTGGCACTTGGCTGACCACTGTCCCGGCTGTGCAGTGCCCCGGCCCTAGGCATACAGACTCACCTCACAAGCTGATCTTTGGCAGCTGCTCTTTTCCACCTGAGAGCTGCCATGCCAGTTGTCTGCTGAAACATGGCATCCTCAGAAAGTTCCAGTATTCATCAAGATTGAACCACATTTCTGTAGAGCACAGTGACTATCCTAAATGAGCCTGGGCTCTTTCTAGGGTCTCCTCCTGCTGCCACTGATTAGGGAGCCGGCTGGCTCACCAGAGGCATTTGTGAAGAGCCAAGCATAAGGGGCACCGAGATCTAGAGTCTGCACTCGTGGACAACTATGGGCGAGCAAGCCAGAGGTTCTCCTTGTTGGTGACTGCTGGTTTGATATAATGACTGCCTCAGCCCCCAGAGTCAAACCCAGATATGAGCTTATCACCTGTTTATTCCATAAAAATATTGTCATTTTATAGATGTGTCAGAACAGAAACAGTTTGGGAAGCTCAAAACACAGAGCTCAGTGAAACTTTTCAATCCCCTTGAGACCTGACATTGGGTCTTCTTAGCTCTTTTGCATGGTATTCCCTGATTGTCACTTAGCTGTTCCTTGGACTAGAAGACTGAGAAAGCAGAGCATCTCTTCCTGGTTTCGAGGTGGGGGGGTAACTGATATAATGGTCCTAGTGCTGGCCATCAGAGGTAATTTGGGCGCCTGCTTATCAGTGAAGTGGGCAGAATTGGCCCCTTCCTTTTCCTTGCCCCTCCATCAATCAGACCAACAAACAGCCTTACTGTCCCATCCTCTTCTGCCTCTGGGGTCCAGGAAGCAGAAGCCCTTGGTCTCCTACAACTATGGCCAGCAATGTCATCAAAGTCTCTATAAGCTTTTGCTAACTGACTCTGCCATTACTACAACCTCCATGGAAAAAACATTCTGACTCAGTTAAATCCTCAGTTCCTTCTTTTTCGGTTGACAGATGCAAAAATAAACATCTCCAACACAGTGTGAACTACTTATCTTCTCTACCTCCTCTGGTCTTAGATAAGCTGGTTTATACACTTGGCTTTTTTATTTAAATAAGAGGCAAGGAAGCATAGGGACAGACTCCTGCATCCACCCTGACCGAGATCCACCCAGCAAGCCCCCTTATGGAGTAATGTTCTGCCCAACTAACCGGTTACTCTGTTGCTCAGCAACCAAGCTATTTTTAGTATCTGAGGTGAGGCCACGGTGCCATCCTCAGCACCCAGGGCAACTTGCTCAAACCAAGCCATGGCTTCAAGAGGGAAGAGAGAGAGAGAGAAGTCAGAGGGAGGGGGGTAGAGAAGCAGGTGAGTGCTTCTACTATGTGCCGTGACCAGGAATCAAACTCAGGACTTCTACACGCCAAGCTGACACTCTACTGCTGAGCCAGCCATCCAGGGCTATACACTTGGTTTTTTTGCTATGTATTGATGGTCCAGCTGTTGTTGTTTTTTTGTTGTTTTCATTCTCTTTCTTATTAATTTCAGCAGTGTTGGTTTTCCCCCTGCTAGGTCTTTGCTCACTGCACTGCTACAGTTGTGTGCTCTTGACCTTAGCCCTATTATTAATGCAGCTGATTTCTCCTTTCATCAAGTAGCATGTTCCCTGTAACTGCTTTTGATTGTGCCCAGTTATCTACATTTGTTCAAGAAGGCTCTGCTCAGCAACTCCTCTTAGTGCCAAGCCGGTGATTAGAAGGAATGCCATGCTTCTGCCATTTCTAGGTGGCTTTTCAATAAATCACTAATTTCTCTTTGAGTTTGTTTCCTGGACAATTATTGATTGTGGTGAGCCTCTGACAGCTCCCAGAGTGGCTTCAGTCTAACTACATTGAGACTTAGATTTGCTGTCACGTGGCCGCTGATGTCCCTGCTGGGGTGCAGGAGTGGTAGGCAGAAGGGGAAGATGGACGAGCGTCCCTGAAATGGTATGAGCACTTACGTGATCCCTGGTTTGCAGATTTGTCCTCGGGTCTGACCTTAAAATTTGTCATTGGAGATTATAAATGAAACCATAGCCAAGACTTCCTTTTTACACTGTGGGTTCTTTTACTTTACAATTCTAAACGATTCTAACACACTTCTTTCCAACCTGGGGCAAAGTATCCAGAGCACAGAGGAATGAAACCAGCCCACTCCTGCCTACAGTGGTTGTTCTAACATTGTTGGTTTGTCGAACAATGGACTCCTTGCTGAATCTCAGCAAACAAACTCAGGAAGAAGTCTTCCCCCAAAGGAGAAAAACAATTTGCCTATTGTCTGTGCAATTTTAGGATAATTGAGCTGACATACATTTGAATGATAATGAATAAATACTGTTCTTTTTTTGTTATAAACCTACTTTCTAATTTTACAATGGGGAACTAGTGATAATTACCAAATTCTATATTTATAGAAAACTGACTCTTTTTAAGGACTGCAATAGGGCAATTATCTCCATACTGTATGTGTTATTTTTCTATAAATTGTTGAAAACTCAATAATTATCACTAGAACTAGCTGTGGCATTTTGAATACAGATACATAACAAAGAAGAAGGTCCCCTATGCATGACTATTCAAAACAGACTAATTCTTCCTCTCCTATTGCAGATGAGCTCAACTTTGGTTTTGAAAGAACCTTACATAAGCCACTTAAAAACACTGTTATCGTGTAGCTTTTATTTATTGAGAATTGATAAGAGCTGTAAAATGAGAAAATAGAACAAGAAATACATCTTATATAAAAATAATAGCTCACATCTATTGTGGTAGGTATGTTGTGGTTTCTTTATTCCCTCAATACCTTTACAAGATAAACGCTCTCCTTCCCCCAAGTTACAGAGACGTAACTGAGGGTTCAGAGAAGTTAGTGTTGTGCCTGAGGTGTCACAGAGAGGACCGAGAGCCAAGAACAGAAGCAAGGTCTGCCTGGTTCCACAGTCATGTCCCTCCCACCCAGAATCAAGAGTAGACCCAAGTCACCTTAATGGCACAGCTGAAAGGTCATATTTCACTCAGTTGGGAAGTACAGTGTGCTTAAGGTTGTGGTGAAAATAAACTCATAAGGGCTACTTGCTCCTTATAGTTCCAGAGAAGAATGATGAAGTATAAACCAGAGAGCTTTGTTATCTGTTCCAAGTAAGCCAACACCACCAAATAGACCCCCTGGTTCATAAGGCTTTAGAGCCAGAGGCATGGATCGACAGGTGTAGGCGCTTCTGTGTCAGGGATTAATCCTCCAAATTTGGAGTATTAGCAGGAATTAACTTGAAAGAACTCATTCTTTTTGTGTTGTTGTTTGTTTTGTTTTGTCTTGGCTTTGTTGTATCAGTTTATAGATTCTGAGTAAGCTCAGAACTCCGTTAAGAACCCCGTTCACTTACATACCCATGTATGTAAATCTCAATAACGATGGACTATGGTCACGAGTCCCAGTGGCAAAGGAGATAATATTAGTCAAGATGATTGTGAAGATGTTAGACTCCAAATGAGCAAAAGAATTCATTTGTCAATCATTCTTTGGCAGAATTTTTACTCACTGCAGTGGAAGTCAGGTGGGCAAAACCTCAATGTCATATTTTGGCCCAGAACATTTATAACTTTTTTTCACCAAAAATATCATCTTGGCAGTGTGAATATGTGTAAGAAATAAATTAGGGATTACCCAAGGAACAGGAGCCGCAGGGATCCGAGGGTCCACCATTTTTTATTTATTTACTTCCTTCACACAGAGGCAGTGAGAGGAGTTATGGACTAATGAACATGTTTTGTAATAATTTCGAAGAGAATCCCAGAGCCTTGTTAGTGCTCCAGCCACAGAGGGAAACAGGCTGAAAATGCCTCATCTTCGTGAATCTGGGTATCTACAAACATAGTCCCTGAGTCAAGCTATTTTCAGCTCAAACCCATTGCCAAATTGTTTTCGCTAAATGTCTTTTGTCTCCCTAAAGTCTTGCCTTTATTACAAGGATGAAGGAAGTCAGTTTATGAATCCAAACTGGCAAAAACAGGGCCTGACACAGAGTGAACTATAGCTACTGAAATGGAGAAATGGGCAGCACTGCCCTGATCTGTTCATTATGCTCTGCAGCGCATCCTGCCTGGCTGGGGACTCCAGTGAGAGCCCAAGTTTCCTGTCGGAGTTGAGGTGAGCGGCCCCAGTAGCTGTGTTCCTTCGGGACAGAGCCGTGTTCTCAGGCAAGCAAATTGAGATTGTTCCACAGGATCTGAGAGACAGGCTCATCTTGGAACGGAAGATGAGCCTGACAGATTGCATTGGCTGATTGTGTGAGGCTAGGTCTCGGGCAAACAGTAACAGGGCTGCTTATCCCAACAAAAAGAGTTTGAATTTCCAGCCAGAGGCCCCAAATCAGAGCAAACTAAGAAATCTCATTACTAACCATTACTTCTCATCTGCCATCAGAGAGGTTGAAATCTTGTCATCAAGTAGTTGCTAGCATTTGTGTGGGGCTGAGGATGGAAAATACAGGATTGACTCTTGTGAGCGTGTTGCCTTACCTGTCTAGTGGGAAGGACACTTAGAGAGCATCCTTCTGCTCACAGGACCGCATATGTTGTAGAGTGCTGCCGAGTGCATCCAGAAGTGGTCCCCTAAAGTGTGGATAAATTCTGAAAGGAGAGGAGCTCTGCTCCCTAAACCAACAGCGGTAGCCCAGGGAGCATGCCTCAACCTGCACCCCAACAACTCTTCGCTACTATCAACACCAGCAGCATCTTCAAAACAATGTTAATGAGAACGTGGTCCATACACAGCTCTAACATAAACACCCCAAAGTTCCAAAGTAGGGTGAATAAAGGTCTTTGGTCATCTATTATGATCGTAACAGAAAGAATTGTTTGCTTAACAGGTAGAATCTATTGTATCTGGTCATCAGGATAAATAATTCTCATGGAAATCAAGTGAAAATTCTCCAATCACGGAAGTGCCTTAACTCTCTCATATTTATCAGTGGCAATGGAAAGTCTGCAACATGTCAGCGTCAATGCTGGAGCAGTGCTGAAGTAGTGGGAGGGCTGGATGCAGACATCGTCTCTCAACTGTTGAAAGCTTGGACTGATTTCTTTTGGGGTTAAAGAAGTTCGTGGCTAACGTTAAGTGCTATAAAAGAAGACTTAGCCATAGCTGGCACTGGTCCTGTCTAACACACACTGGTTCCTATTCACTTACTCATTTACTTGTCCATCCATCCATCCAAATAGTCACCAATTATTGATTGAGAGTTTGCTCTGTGTCAGGAACTTTTCAATATTCTAGAGACACAGCACCAAACAATCCTCCACAGTCCCCTCACCCTTTAGAATCTTACAAGACTGACCCCATGGAAGATTTAGGAATCATGTGTCTCCATAAACAAGTTATTTGGTTTTAGGCTCCAAGTTCTCCCTGGAGAAAGAGGATAATGGAAGGGAGGGGAAAGAGCCCTAAGGAGCAGTTTTTTGAGAAGAGAAGAGCAGTTTTCTCAGAAATGTAGAAAAGAGGCAATTGTGAACTCCAGGGTGTCAAAATGGCCCTGTTGGTGTACCGGACGTGAAGTTGCTTGCTGGCTTCTCAGAGCCTGGCCACAGTGGGAGCTTAGAATCGAGCACTAAACACTCCTGCCTGGCCCTCAGCACATGTCGAGGGGTGCAGACAGGGAGTCTGGGTGGCCAGTAGAAGGGAGCAGACAGCTTTGTCAGACGGCCTATGAGGCTCATTTCTGTGCACACAGTCCAACATGCACAAACACCACAGCTGTTGGGGAAAGAGCATGGAGCTTGGGGGGCTTAAGACAACTTCCAGAACATTCCCTAGGTAGCAGCCAGGACCACTTTAGAAGGTGGAAACTGTTCTTTCTTGCTCTGCCTCCCTAATTAATTTGGTGTTTCAGACTCAGTAGCTCATGAGGTCTTCTCTTGCAGTTACTCCTCTGACAGATGTCCATTCTATGAACCATGCCTGAGCCTTTTCTTGGGAGCCAATTTCCCCTCCTCCGCATTAATGCCTCTGGTTTCAACCAGCCCCCGTAATGCTAGTGATGTCCAGGTATACGGCTGAGCACAGAAGATCTCTGGGCTTGTGTTTCCTTGTGGTCCCATGCTGTCATTTATGGGATGTTTGCAGGCTGCTTAAGAGAAAACATGCTACAGCGTGGAAACGCAGAAATCAGACATTCTAAGGGGACCCTATGGGACTCAGAAAAAATAGTTTTGAAGTGCTGTCCAGAAAGGCCTTGGGAAAGTCTTCACGTGTCTGCAGAAAGCTAATACAGTACATGGTAATCAGAGCAGTGTGGAGTGGCTGTAAGTTTCAACAACATACAAGGAACTTATCACTGATTTCCGCTGCGGCTGCACATTCTGGAATCCTTGCTCACTGGAGAGGCATGAATAGAAAATTTATTTTGTATTGTTAGACTGTCAAGGCACTCTAGAGCAACAACTTTCAGATGATAAGTTCCCAAGCTTACAGAAGTTGTGAATTACATGCTTTTAGTCCAGCGTGAGAGAGCAGCCGACAATTCTCCCCTCCCCATCACCCTTCTTTTCACCATTCAGATATGATCAGTGACTCAACACACTGCCCTTCCCAAACCCAACAGAGCCATTATTAAGAAAGACAGAAATCTATTCCTAACCACGAAGCAAGCTGAGACAACTGACATGTGTAGAGCCAGTAACCGCGGCCACCATCGCAGCCACCTGGCCAATGCAGGTTCGCAATGGTAAAGAAGCAACAGAGCCTGACCTGTGGTGGCGCAGTGGATAATGCGTCGACCTGGGAACACTGAGGTCGCCAGTTCAAAACCCTACACTGGTCTGATCAAGGCACATATGGGAGTTGATGCTTCCAGCTCCTCCCCCCTTTCTCTCTTTCTCTCTCTCTCTCTCTCTCTCTCTCTCTCTCACTCTGTGTCTCCTCTCTAAAATGAATAAAATAAAAAAGAGACCATGTTTCGTGTCTTTAAAAAAAAAAAAAAGAAGAAGCAACAGAGCTGTAAACTGGCGATCCATTTTCCTTTATTCTAGCTTGTACCCTGGAAGTGAGTAAAAACACACTGGGCTCCAAAACCCATACATTCAGTGCTCACAAAGCTACTGACTTATCCGAGTTTCCTAGAATCAAAGACTTCTACCTCACCAGTCTTATTCACCTCTATTGCCCATCTCCTTCTCCTCCACAAACTGTCTTCTCCTTCCCCATTCTTCCCTTTTGGCTGCCTCCTCCATGTGGCCTCCGTGCCCTGCCTCCATGGGCTCTTCTCAGAATATAATCCATCTTTTATTTTATTTTTTTTTTCTTTTACAGGGACAGAGAGAGAGTCAGAGAGAGAAATAGATAGGGACAGACAGACAGAAACGGAGAGAGGTGAGAAGCATCAATCATTAGTTTCTCGTTGCCGTTGCGACACCATAGTTGTTCATTGATTGCTTTCTCACATGTGCCTTGACCGCGGGCCTTCAGCAGACCAAGCAACCCCTTGCTGGAGCCAGCGACCTTGGGTCCAAGCTGGTGAGCTTTTCCTCAAGCCAGATGGGCCCATGCTCAAGCTGGCGAGCTCGGGGTCTCAAACCTGGGTCTTCCGCATCCCAGTCCGACGCTCTATCCACTGCACCACCTCCTGGTCAGGCTGTAATCCCTCTCTTCAAATGACCTCCTAGCTCCACCTTTTAAAACCTTTGGCATGAAAGCCCTCTCCCAACACACATTAGCACAACCACTCCCCTTCCCAAGCAAGAAAGGCATTACTATTATTACCTAGGCAACAGCCATCCACCTGGGTGCGCCATCTTTAACAAAGTGAGCATAATATATCTTATCTGCCCAACAACATGTCACCACAGGAAAAAAAAATTCACACCTAGGCCCCCCAGAGTCCCAGACAACATACTTGGCCAAAACCGAGACCATTTCAAGTCAACTGGATGTGAGAAAAGGTTTCAAAGTCAGTCAATTACATGTGTGGCCAGTAGCCGCCGCCATCATGGCCATGCACATGCAGGTTATCATTAGATTCGGGCAGGTGGTAAAGAAACAGTGGAACCAAAAAATGGTGAGCCATTCCTTTATTAAAGTCTCACACCAGCCGACGAGCAAACACAGAGGAAAAATACTTCCCTCTTCATTCATTCAGAGCTCACAAAGCCCTGACACATTCTTCAGTTCCACAACCAGGAGAATCTTCTCTGGTTCCTTCTAGAATCAAGGCCTCACCAGTCTCAGCGGAGCTCGCAAAAAAACCCTCAGCTCTGGTTCCTTATCTGCCCATCTTTTCTTTCTCTGCACATGACTTCTTCCACATCACCCTGCATTCTCTCTGCTCTCTGCAAACATGGCTTCTCTCTGTCTCTCTCTGCCTCTTCTCCTTCTCCTCTTCAAAACTTTCTGGCGTACTGTGGAAAACAGTTTGGAGATTCCTCAGAAAATTAAAAATCGAACTGCCTTTTGACCCAGCTATCCCACTTTTAGCAATATACCCTAAGAACACCATAGCACTATTCAAAAAGAAGAAATGCGCCCCCATGTTCGTGGCAGCATTGTTCACAATAGCGAAGATCTGGAACCAGCCCAAGTGTCCGTCAGAAGACGAGTGGATTAAAAAGCTATGGTACATATATACTATGGAATACTACTCAGCCATAAGAAACGATGACATCGGATCATTTATAACAAAATGGATGTACCTTGATAACATTATATGGAGTGAAATAAGTAAATCAGAAAAAAAGAAGAACTGAGAACAGCATGATTACATACATAGGTGGGACATAAAAGTGAGAATATGAGACATGGACAAGAGAGTGGTGGTTATGGGATGGGGGGAGGGAGGGTATGCAACACAATTGAATGATAAGATAACCTGGAGATGTTTTCATTGTACATATGTACCCTGATTTATTGGTGTCACCCCATTAGAATTAATAATAATGAAATATATATATATATATATAAACTTTCTGGCGTGAAAACTTCTTCCCCAGCAAATATTAGCAAAACAATGGCCCTTCCCAAGCAGGAAGGTAATTTGCTATTTCACAGACCACATATACCTGACGCTGCCCAGCCCCCAATGCAAACTATAAGTGAGCAAACATGAAAATCACATTTTACAAACTTATTTGACCAACAGTAGGTTAGGGAGGGAGAGATGTGCAATGAGATGGGAGACCTTTCAGGAGTATTTGTCTCTTGTCCACATTATCATCTTGGGGGCAGCATAGCTATTCTCTAGAATCAGGCATGATCACAAAGCTTGGCACAGGGCAGAACCCAAAGCACTTTGTCCTTGACCTCTAAGCAGCTGGAGACCTCTTCAGTTAGCAGAGAGAGATTGAGTTTATTCATTCATCAGTTAACAGGCAAATTTCTCAAATGTGATTACTAATAGATCCTTAGTTTAAAGACCAGCCATGGGGCAGTTTAATTTCTAATTCGTGCCTCTCTCTCCTGTCTTCAAATCACATCCTTCTATTCCACCCAGCAGAGTAGGTCCTCAGTGTTTGTCTCTCTTGTCAGGCTGTGAGATTATAAAATCCTTTGGGGGCGTGGTCAGCACCTTATTCGTTGTCTTCTGCGTCACCCAGTGTACAGACCCTGCTTAGCATGCAGCTAAGTAAATGGCTCTGCATTAAATTAGGCCCCACCTGATAACAAGGCCCAGGACTTTCCAGGGCCCTTTCTTGAGCACAGAGATGACATTTTCCCATGGCCTCCTGCCCAATTTTATCTGCTCCTAGAGCATGTGAGTCAGGGCTTGTTTGCAAGATCGCGTGAACTTCTTGTTCTCCTCTACCCCTTAATGAAGGTTCTGCAGCCGCCAAGGGCCCCGTGTTGTGCAACTGTTATTGTGGGGATGCTTGTGACTGCTGAGCCACTAGCCACGCCTTCAGCTTTGTCATTAGAGGCCTGCGCACAGGGCTGGCTCCTTGCCTGTTTCTTCCTGGGGCAGCTGGAAACAGCAGAGTGGCTTTGTTCTGAGGGGGAAAAGAACAAGAGATTTTGTAAACAGTTATTAAAAAAAAAACAAATTGGTCCATTTTAGAAGCTCCTGACCTTGACAGTGTCCCTCTAATGCTGTATAAACATTTGTTTGGGGTATTTAATAAGCTTCCAGCTGACAAACTGCGGAACTTTTTGCAAGAGCCCCTTATCTTCGCTGGAACCACTGAGATGGCAAATGCATTCTCTGTCGCAACAATTCACTCTATATTTGCATGTGGAAATTGGAAAGCAAGTTGTTTTTCTTCGTTTGCATGACAAAACTCAGACCCCGAAATACAATTCAGCATTTAATTTGAGCTAGTTAGAAAGTGCAGAGAAGGCCCCGCCCGCGAGCTGGATTCTGCTGCTGCTGTTTCTTCTGTTACAATTAAAATGGATTTATAACCTGAAGGACAGAAAGTACCTCCTTGGGCAGAGCGGAGCGGACCTGGGGAGGCTGATGCCTCAGAAGGTCACTGGGGAAAAAGCAAACCTCATGAAAATCTTCCTTTATTTTAAGGCCGTAATAACTCTATTTCTACTTAGCAGACATGCCCCTCCAAGAGCTGGTGGCCAGGCAGCCCTGGGGCCAGGACAGGTTGCTGTGAGAACTGCCCCAAAGAGCGGCTCCTGATTACAGCTTACCAAAAGCAGATCGTGAGAAAGAGTTTAGGACGTTTAATTTTTAAATAAGTACAGTAGCTCACCCTCCCCCGTCTATGGTTTCACTGTCCACAGTTTCAGGTACCCGCAGTCAACCATGGTCTGAAAAGATTAAATGGAAAATTCCAGAAATAAAGAATTCATAAGTATTAGATTGTGTGCCGTTCTGAGTACCCTGATGAATCTCACAGCATGACGCTCTGTCCCACCTGGGACTTGAATCTTCCTTTGGTCAAGTGCCCGCACACTGTGCATGCTCCCTGACCGTTAGTCGCTTAGCAGCCCTCCGGTGGTCAGATCAGCTGTGGTGGGACAGCACTGCTTGTGCCCACATCAGCCTTATTTCTCTTAATGATGGCCCAAAGCCATTCACATTGTTTTTATTACAGTATATTGTTATACTGTGCCTATTCTATTACCGTGCCTAATTTACAAATTAAACTTTATCATAGGTATGTATGGGGAGGGGTCTTGGAACCTATCCCATGAGGATAAGAGGCACTTCTGTATTTTCTGTGCTAAAGGCTTCCCGCAGGTCCTCGCTACACTGATGCCCTGTTTCTTTATCCTCCCAACCTCAGGGAGAGCTCCATTCTCCAAACTGAGGCCCCTCCTCTTGCTGTGAACCTCCCTTGCTCACTTTCTTTCCGAACCACACCAGTGCAGACAAGCATTCATGTCACATGGATCCAGTGCTGACTGAGCTAAGGCACTGAGGGACACAGACAGAAAGGGCGTGCTCCATGCCCTCAAGTTTTAATGAGGGAGGCAGGCACATTAACAGGTGCTTATAAGCGAGAGTCAATGAAATGAAACTTTGGAATCAGAAGCTGGTCAAATTCTGACTCTGCCACCCAGAGAGAGGCTCTGTGTCCTGGGCATGTTAGCAGGCACCTGACTTGAACTTCCTCAGAGAACTAGACGAAGATGACTTGCAGTAACAGATGCAACCCTTCTACTATAGCACCTGACACTCAGTAAGCACTACATAAATGGTAACCACATCCGTATCAATAAATAACCAGGAGACCTCATAGAACAGGTCCCGAAACATATCACAGAGGAGACGTGGAGTAATCTCAAAAGCTTTCTACAAGTGGCTTAAAAGACTTTCTTGCAGAATTCGGTGATGCGTGAGAGGAACAGACGACACCAGGAAGAGACATGATGATGGGAAAGAGCATGACATTGCAGGGCACCTGTGCGTGGTTCTACGTGACTAAGAATGTGGCAAACTTTGTGCCTCATGTTGTGATGTCTACATATCACAAGGGAGTTCCAGGGGTTCCAATGTAATTGAAACACACTTAAACTTTTTAATAGTTACATATGTATTTGAGGGTCTGAGGGTAAGTCTGAGAGCCACCTGCCCATTAGAACATCTGTGCACTGCGGAGGGGGAGGCAGAGCTGGACAGTCTCACTTACCAGGACTGTCCTTTCTCCTAATGTCCTTCCCACTGCATACAAATGCTACTGTAATTAACCTTAGCAATCTGTTTCCTAGGCTGCATTCTAAATTGCAGTTTGAAAAGTTCCTTTATTCAATAAGAAGTTAGGGTTTTATCCATGGGGTCAGTGAGGTTAGAAGAACTAAAACTCTGGCAAGGAGTGGGGTCCGGGCAGTCAGTTCTTCCCATATCGTGTCCTGCCCCCAGCCTGCCTGTGCACTGGAAGGGGAACTCCACTCTCCGGGTCTCCATGACAATCTCTCTGCAGAAAACAAGGTTAACATCTGATCCCTATCCAATAATGATACCATTATCCATAAGTTAAGTTAAGGAGTAGGATGCGTAGAAGCGGTCATATAACTTGCCTGAAGTTGTGCACAGTGAGAGCCCCATAGAGCTAGTACTCAGGGAGTGGCCCATGAAAAGGGATGGCAACCTGAAGCTCCATGTTGAGGGGAATGAGAGACTTCTGTCATCACTGACACTAGCTGAGCTCCCTGCGATGAAACCCTATAATCTTAGGACTGGAAAGGATGGCATTCTCCTAGCACACCCCCAGTTTAGAGATGAAGATCTGCAGGAATAGGTGACTGCTAGCCCAGGACAATGCTACTTGGGACAATGCTAGGAAAGAGACTGTATTTGAAGGCAATATATTCTTTTTTATTGTCATCATTACTAGTGCTTATATTGTTGTTGTGGGTACATGAGGGAGAACATTCTTCTTGTTTTTATTATCTCCATGAGGCTCATCAGAGCTGAAGAATCAAGACAACAGCTTTCCCTGGGGACCTTCGTTTGGTGTTCCTGTTACTCAGTCCCCAGCCTCTCTTTTTGTCTTTTTGCTGTTTGAACTCAAATTGGGATTCAAGGTCTGGATGTTTACACAACTGTTGGGCTGGTGACTGTTCGGGCATTTAATTTGGTACATGAAAGTTTCTATGTGAATTTTAAAAATCCGTTCAAAGAGTTGAAGGAAGGACTTTGGGACACAGGCACATTAAAAGGACAGCTAAGGAGTAGGTGGCAAAAGACACGCAGGCCGCCTCCCCACACCTGGTTTTCAAAGGGATCACTGGTACAAAAACAGGTTGAGGATCACTGGTGGGTTGAACTTGAGCCGCTGGTCCCGTGGAGGGGGCTTGGATGGACAGACTGAGCTAGAAAACTGAAAGGTTCTAAGTACCAGCAACTCCTCCCTCCCTTCCTCCTTTTCTTCCTTCCATCCTTCCTTTATCTTTTGTTTCATCTTCCTTGCTTCTCTCTCCATCACTCTCCTTTTCTCTTGCCTTCCATTTACATTGTAAATAAAGGTTTGATGGCTATTACGTACTTTGTACTGAGGAGATAAGCGATCACTCCGAAAATAATTGTTCTTCAGATGACAAGATGACAGGTTGGGAACAAGTTGTTTAATTTATTCATTAACTAATGAATGGCAACATAGAGACCTCAGCCTGCAATCAGATTAACGTTGCTCCTCTGATGGGACACAGCACCTGACTAAACATTGGAGTTCAGAGCAAAGCCAGAGGGGGTGGGAGGAGGCTGGTGGGAAAAGGTGTCCAAAAAGCGCCCTAGCACCTTTGAGGAAGATGAGCAGAACATGTGAGTAGTTCAAGTCCCTCCATCAAGGATGGCTTCTAATAGGTTTATCAACTTTTCCCCTTCCAGGTCTCTTTATTAATGAGAGGCAGCCTTTTTCCTGACCTCTGATATGAGACCTAAATGTATAAACAAGTCTTTTGTGGTGTTTAGAACACTTATCGCTGCATTGTTTCATCTGTGCAAAAGTTAACCTGAATACAAGATGCTGTTTTAGTACATTACTATATTAATATATACATGCACACATTTATATCTTTTTCATTACAGGTTAAGACTCATCGCTAAAATACCTCAAACCTTATGAATTGTGCTCCTAAAATAATAAACCAACTTTTCTAATCTTAATCCCCTCTGACCTTTCCCATGACCAAACATCCACCCAAGTTCATCCACCCTCCAGTCTCAACCCCTAACCTAACCCCATGAAAAGTTCACCAGTCATTAGAATGTGATCCTCAACCTGTTTTTGTACCAGTGATCCCTTTGAAAACCTAATTAAATCCTAGAATCCACTCCCTAGAAAAACACACCCCACATTTGTAGATGGTCTCATGTAGTCCATCCACGCAGGGCTCTGAGCACCCCCAGGTTGGGGACTCTTGCCTGGAGGGGAGGTTGTCATATGCCAGTAACTTTCCAGTTTCTGTAAGTAAATGTGATCTGTCTACAACTTTTAGTTTTGTTCAGCCTGCAAATGTCATATATATTTTTTTAAACAAACACTAAGGACAAGTTAAAGGAAGAGGTATATTTCAAGTTCTTTCTCCTTTACTAAAATGTTTTGATCAAAGGATTTTTACCCATTTACATCTCCTCTCCCCCACCCCACCCCCCAGAGACCAGACCAGTTTCAGACCTATTTCTCCAGGCAACGTTCACCCAGAGAACTCAGATTCGCTTCCTCTGACACCTGCCTGTAAACTCCTAAATGGGTCACTCTCTTCTTCCGCAAGCAAGAGGAGATTAGCCATGGGAGAGCATGTGTTAGTTTACGGAAATTCTCCTTCCATCCGTCTGTATTTAAGGAAGAAGATTGCCACTTATTTGTACAGAGTAAATTGGCTTATGCGCCTAATAGGCTTCTCCACTCTTGCCTGAGCCAAGAGAAGGTCAGCCTCCGACTTTGCCCTCCACAGATCTCAGAGAGTCTTGACAGCAGTGGAGAGATCACAGGTTCCCACACTGTAATTTCTCCATGGATTAAGACCTCAGTGGTCACAGGCTTTTGTTTTCAGCATGTTTATATCCTAGAATATTGCTTGGGATGTAAATTGTACCCTCATGTGCCCTAATTGAAATATAGCTACTGTCTGAAACACACACATACACACACACACACACACACACACACCCATGCAGTCACACACAAACATGCATGCATACCCCTAAGCAAATAAAAGTACAGTGTGTCCGTAAAGTCATGGTGCACTTTTGACCGGTCCGGTCAAAAGTGCACCATGACTTTACGGACACACTGTATATCCACACATACTTACAAACTCATACGTACACATATGCACACAAACAGACACACATGCCGTTTGTTTCTACTCTTCAGTTTGGATCGCTCTCCAATGTATCACCCAGCTGTGTTCTACTTCAAAGGGCCCTGTTCCAATTTGATGTTATTAGCTATTGCCTTGGCAACAGATATAGACGTTGTTTGTGGCAGTATGATTCCTGGTCTCTCCAGAGCTCTTACCCTAGAGTGCATCTAGATGATAGCTGAGATAAAGGGCACATAAACAAGGAGATCTTCGTCATGAACCAAGGTTGTGGGTTCAATCCCTGATCAGGGCACATACAGAAATCAACCAATGAGTATATGAATTGGTAGGGCAACAGGCCAGTCTCTCTCTGTCTCTCTATCACTCTATTCTTCTCTCTCTAAGATCAATAAATAAAAATTTTAAAGACTAGGTAAAGGCCTCATGTACTGCCCCAAAGGGTGGGTAGCACAGGTAACAGCCAACATTTGCCCAAAGGTCTGGAAAGTAGCGGCTCCTACTGGGATGGGAGTCCTCTGTCTGATCCAGTTTATCTTAACCTAGGGATTTAGTCATTTACAGAAGAATTTCATAGTAGCCAAATATATTTTTACATATTATAAAGCCCATTAACAGTAAAATTTATAATATATATTCTTCCAATCGTTCAGGAAAAATTAAAGTTTCCTAACCTCATTTTCTGTTGACACTCATGAGACTAGCTACTTCTCCTAGAGAGAATCGGGAGCTTTCATACTCTGCACTTTGGCAAAGCTGTTCCCTTTATTAACCATGCTGTTTCTGCAATTCTGTGCTTAGTGTTTTCTGTTCCTCATTTTCAGGGCCCATCTCCGTTACATTTGTCTCTGAAGCCTTTACAATTCCTCTAGACAGAATGGATATATTACACTTTCATGTGCCCCAATGCCTGTGACATGCCATTGTGGGTGCATGTGTTCCATTTAATCATTTAAACCGGGACTCCTTAGACCTGACCTGTGATGGCGCAGTGGATAAAGCATCGACCTGGGAACACTGAGGTCGCCAGTTCAAAACCCTGCACTGGTCTGGTCAAGGCACATATGGGAGTTGATGCTTCTAGCTCCTCCCCCCCCCCTCTCTCTCACTCTGTGTCTCCTCTCTAAAATAAAAAATAAAAATTAAAAAACAAATAAACCGGGACTCCTCGGAGTAGGGCTTCAGGGGCAGGTGTGCCCGTCAGTTCGTCCCTGCTTCTTGCAGCGCTGGTGTCCTGTTGGGGCTGGCACTTCGCTGTCCCCTACTCAGTGCTTCTGAACTGATGAATGAAGGAACTGATTGGGTAACCCTGTGATACTGATAGAGGAAGTTCCCAGGGACGGCGGCTGCTGTCTGGAGAGAACCCATTTTCCCACGCCATGTGAGCAATGAGCTCTAGTACTAATGCTGTCTTCTAGGCTGGTTTTCCTTCCTATCTGCACCTATCTGCCTTAACCACGCCCTCCACGTGGTTAGGGTTAACTCCCCATTGGCTAACCTCTCTAGTTGAGGCCTGGCCAGAGCAAAGAAAGCAAGAGAGAATCAATTAAAAATGATGTGTTGTCTGATGTTTCCAAAGACTGAAATCATCAGTTAAGGTAACTACACTCTAATTCTTAGGATACAAAAGAAAGCAAGTACATTTTTAAAAAGAAATATTGTCTATAAAAATTGAAACTTAAAAGGGTAGAATTTCTAGTAGTCTTTAATTTTTCAGGATAAAATTAGTTAATCATAAATCCACATTTTTCCAAGCATTTAAATTAGTCAAAATGTTACCAAAACTCAGAAAGCCCAGTGGGATTGAAGTTTGGCAAATATTCGGTCTGTGGGCATGCAGGCACCAGAGATATGAGGTGCTAAAACATTCTGTCCAACATCCTCAATTCTAAAAATCTCTCTCACCAACCCCGACAGCCAGCAGACATCCTATTAACTGGAGCTCTCAGGGAACAGGCACTCTGCTTTCCCATCCCATTATCCCCTGTCACAACCACATCCCTGTATCATGACACCTGGCTTCCGTTTGCTCCCTCATTGTTGGAGAGCCTGGAGTTCACATCTGGCCCTCCGAGGTGGCCTGGTTGTATGCTGGGGACAGAGTGTTGCATCTCAGCCACTAATGGAGCTGAAAGGTGCCTGGGGCTCTTTCTTCTTGACATAATCCTGAAGGTCATGGTCCCACAGTCTGTTGGCAGGCAGAAAAAAGAAGGAGGGAATAATATTCGAGATATTGCAGAATCCTAGTTTTTTGTTTTGTTTTGCTTTTTGGTTGGTTTTTTTTTTTTTTTTTTTTTAACATACAAGGTAGAAGGTTTCTGATAATCCACTAGAGTCAAAGCTCAGTCACGGGAGAAATCCGTCCCCAGAGACCTGCATACCGGCCTTCTGTGCCAGTGACACTAAGACTCTGGTGGGATGTCCTTGTCGCGAGGCCCCCAGCTCCCCTGCACCACTGTGAAAACCCGTCTGTCCCCACACTAGAAGGTAGAGGGTGTTCAAGCTAGCTCTAGGGCTTGGAGCCCCCTGCACAGAGCGTCTGATGAACTGGTCTGGACTGTTATTTGTTCAGCTCCTTGATTGTAAAGAAGAGCAGCACGGTCTGAATCCTTCCCCGTGACCCAGCAGCACTCGCTCTGTTACCAGAGCTCCAAATTCTGAGGCACTGTGGGCCCATGAGCCTCTGGAGGGCGGGCTCAGCCCCTTCGGGTGTTTCCGTAAGAGACAGCTCACGGCAAGCCTCCCATCATTATCCTGAGAGCTCATTAGTATTGGGGCAGAGAGGCATCCAGGATGAGCAGTGCTCCTGCTGTTTCCCTGGCTTCCCGTCCCTCCTCCCTAACCCCTTCCTTTCCTTCTGGCTGCCGCCACCCAGAACAACCCCAGATTCTCCCCGCTTTTCTGCTGAACGGTCAGCCCGCCTCGTCTTGTGTTCCTAGGAGCCTCATCTGCCCCCAAGCCCTTACCATCTTGTTTTTCCAACAAAACTATACATACCTAAGAGAAATCAGAAAGCCTAGGAACCGCCGTTAATTTAATAATGTTTCCTTTCTTCATCTCTCTCTCTCTCTCTCTCTCTCTCACACACACACACACACACACACGCACGCACGCGCGCACGCACACACACAACATGATTGAAATCACAGAGCCACTGAGGATATAAACCTAGTGTCAGGCCCTGAGCCCAGCTCTGTCCTCTGACAGTACCTCCTTCGACATCCTAACATGTTTCTTAGTTAGGCTAACGCTGCTTCACACCATGTCACTAAAGACGTGCCCACCCACCATTCATTAGAACTGTAGAAACCAAAAGGACTTTTAAGAACCTGGAAGGGCTGGACAAGAGTGAGATATTTAAGGGCTCTACGTGTTTAAAAGATTATATGAAGCCCCATGTGCCCCCCCCTTGAGTCCCATGCCAATATGGGCTCATAACTAACACTGACCCACACAGTCAGTGAGAGGAAACCCTGTAAGTGCTCTGCTTTTTCTAAAAAGGATTTCTTCCATTCTTTTAATAAAATATTAAATAGTAAATTGTTTCCAGGAAAATAAAAGTCCTGATTCTTTAGTTACACCTGCTTTTCTGGAACGTAGAACATCAGAGCACGTGTTTCTGCGGCCCACCAAACACGGAGCCCTGGGCAGGACTCGTTGGAGGTGCCCTGGATGTCCGTCAGCAGGTTCGGAATCCCACGAGGCAAGAAGCTGTGGTTCTGGTAAAGGAAAAGGCCGGGACAGAAAAGGAGGAATTGGCATGTCGTAAGAGAAAAAGAAACTGTGCACTTGGGGTGTCAGAGTGGGGTGACGTGGAGATCTGCAGGCCACCCTCGGGGACTGGTGAATTAGGGATGCAGAAACGGAGAAGGGGGCTGTGCAGATGCCTGTCTGCCCCCCCTCCCCGCCCCCGAGCATGGGGAAATGTCTCCTCTGCACCTGGCTGTGGTGGGTGCGGTGAGCCACCATTGCCATGGTCATCAGATTCGCACAGCGGGGAGTAGGAATCCACACTCGGGGAGCCGGAGACCACAGACGCAAACTGGCACTTACTTTGCATCATCCGCGGGCCCTCACATGGGCATGGACATGCACATGAATTGTTTCAAGTGAGTCAGAACCCAATTATTTCATTTTCTTTCCCATTCTGAATTGTTTACGTTTAGAAATAAATTGCTCCCGGTGCCTCTGATTTACAACAAAACGTGAATGCAGAAAACAGGTTCAGTGGAGTGATCTGAATTTCCATTACAATTACAGTTCTTTTCAACCATATGATTCTGTGCTTTCCTCATACATATCAGCCAGTGCTGACTGTGTGTGGAGGTTGAGGCCCGCCAGCAGCCCCATCCCACAGCCCCGGCTGTCCCAAGCTTCTGGGTGGATTGGGACTAAGTTCCACACTAAGCCATGAATAAAACCAGAGTGCCCGTCAGCGCTTGCTTCTGGGGATCGGCAGGAAGAAGGGTGTGGCTGGACCTCACGGGTAACAGACAAATGGGCACCAGACACTGACCAGAAGAGTCTTCCTACCAACAGCAGTCATGCCATCAAAATTTCATACTGAGAGCTTCTCTGTTCCAGACATTATGCTATGACCTGGATACGCTTTATACTCACAACAGCTCTATGAAATAAGGTTATTAGCCTATTGTATGGATGAGAAATTGGGAGGTTAAATAAACGGCAGAGCCAGGGCTTAAATCTGGACCGGTTAGACAGTCAGAGCCCAGGCTCGTAGTGCCGCACAAGGCCGCATCCCGCAAACTCGGTGACAGGGGGTTCAGAAAGGGACGCCCTCAGAGTTCTGTTTGCTAATCCCAGGTGATCCTGGATGTGGGCTGCAGAGACTGTGAAGGAGGCTTTCCCTTCCCTTCCCTGCAGCACCGTCTTTGTCCCAAACAGTAAGCAGCAGCTCTGCCGAGTGTCAGCCTCCTTGGCCTGGTCCTGATAGGACCCCACGGCAGAACATCCTTTCCTGAGTCTCAGGGCTCTGTGACAGGCATGCAGTCTGAGCTGCAGCCTCTGCTTGGGATCACAGGCATTCAAAAGGAGCAGCAGAGAGGGCAGTTCTTAACACAAGAGGGACCTGGTGCCCACACCAAGGGCCCTGTTACCCGGTTGGTGCCTGCTCCCCACTTCACACGGGGAGGAGGAGAATTTCAGGCTCAGCGACGGAAACATTGGGGCTTCTCCAGCTGCTGTGATTAAGGCGTATGCCAGCTCTGCTCCCACAGTTGTCAAGCCCCTTCCGCTCCCTCTTTCCCTCTAGATTCAGCGGAGCCCACCCCCATTGCTGCCAACGGCAGAAGGAAATATCTCCATCCAAGGACCTCTTCAACGCTGCCCCGGCCAGCCCGGCTGGACCAGGAGCCAGGGAGCTAACCCAGACTGAGCCTTCCTTTCCTCTTCATTCCACTAGCCGTGTCTTTGGGGTTTTGTTCCCCCATTCTAATATATAATCACTCAGGCCTTATTTTGTGTGTCACCTCTTCTTCCCTTCCCCTCTTTGCTCCCTCGGTCACCTCCAGAGACTGAATAATATCTTCAGGATTTCAATTTTATTACATTAGCAAAAATAAAATAAATACTATGTCCCCCATGGTTACAAAAGTGTCCCAGTGAAAGGTTAGTCTACATAACAAATTAAATGAAGATATGATAGCAGAGTGGTTACTATTGGCTGTATAAATAGCAAAGTAACCAGGTAAGGTAACAGTTCAGCATGAAGTACGTGCTGTCATTTTTGATTCATGCGTTTCCCAGCCTGTGTGGGCCTTTCTCCAGGGTGGGAGGAGGCTGGTGTACTGAGGCTGGGCTGGCAGGCTAGCTGGCACACTCCCTCATCAGAATTGATTCTCTTTGTGCACAGGGTGGAGAAGAAGAACCCGTGGTTCACACATTTCTGTAATTATTTTTTTAATTAATGAATTTCTTAGAACCGTTTTAGATTTACTTATAATTTTATGGGAAAATTGAACAGAAAGGTTCAGCTATTTCCAAATACTCTCCCCCACTCCATTTCCCCTATTATTCATGTCTTATGGTAGGGTGGTATATTCGTTACCCTTAATAATCCAATGTTGATACAGTGTTATTAATTAAAGTCCTATTTTACATTAGAGTTCACTCTGTTTGTATAGTTCTATGGGTTTTACCAAATGCATAATGTCCTATGTCTACCGTAATAGTACCATACAGAATATTTCACTGCCCTAAAAGTGCCCTGTGCTTGTCCTGCTCTTTTTTCTCTCCAAGCCTCAATGCCTGGCAACTGATCTTTTTACTGTCTCCATAGTTTTGCTTTTCCCAGAATGTCAACAGTTGGAACATACAGTATGTAACCTTTTCAGACTGACTTTGTTCCCTTAATAATATGCATTTAAGGTCCCTCCATGTGTTTTCATGAGTTGATAGCTCATTTCTTCTTAGTAATGAATACTATTTCATTGTGTGGATGGACCACAGTGTGCTCACCCATCTAGGTTGCTACTGAAAGATATCTTGGTTGATTCCAATGTTTGGCAATTATGGAAAACAGTTGCTATAAATATTTGTGTGCACGTTTTGATATGGACATAATTTTTCAACTATTTCAATAAATACTCAGGAGAACAATAGCTGGAATGTGTGGTAAGAGTGTGTCCAGCTTTGTGTGAAACCAACAAACTGTCTCCCAAAGTGAGGCACCATTTTGCATTCCTACCAGCAATGAGTGAGCCTTCATGTTGCTCCACATCCTCACCAGGATTTGCTTATAATTTACCTTTAGAAAACACTCAGGTTAGAATATTTTTGTTATAATACACACCAACATTATGTGACATTTACACATGTAGTCTCTCGTTTGAGCTTTGTTACCACTCTGTAAGGAAGATTTTATTATCCCTACTTTATAGATAAAGAAACTGGGATTCAGAAAGATTATATGATTGGCCTTGGCTGGTCGCTCAGTGGATAGAGCGTCGGCCCAGCATATGTACATCCCAGGTTCAATTCTATTCAGGGCACACAGGAAAAATGACCATCTGCTTCTTCCTGCTCCTTTTCTTCCTTCTCTCCCTCTTTCCCTCCCACAGCCAGTGGCTCAATTGGTTCAAGAATGGCCCTGGGTGCTGAGGATAGCTTTGTTGGACCACATCAGAGTCAGGCACTAAACATAGCTGGGTACTCAAGCATTAACTCCAGATGAGGTTGCCGGGTGGATCCCAGTCAGGGCATATGCAGGAGTGTGCCTCATTGTCTCCCCTCCTCTCACCTAAAAAATATATATATATATGAAAAGCCCAAGGTCACACACTCGGGGACAAAAAGAGGGGCTGGAATCCATTTTCTGAGCACAAAGTTCATGTCTTCTTGTTTATATTCCATTGAATCAGCCTGGGAGCCGGAACCCAGACCAGGTCAGCAAACCCTACCAGGCTCTGCCAGGGCTCACTCACCCAGGAGATCCACTGAACATATTATGAGGAAACTAAAACATCTTTGATAAAATTTGATATTTAATATTTTTAAAAATTAACTCTAGACATCCTGGAAACATCAGAGCGTTGTTGGACTTTCTTGCCATTATTTTATGTATTGGAATTGTTTTGAGTTTTAATTAACACAGTAAAGCTTAGGACCCCTTAAAGGTTTTAGTCTTGCCATGGTCACACTCTATTCAATATATCTGTCATCCTGTCACCAATATTGGAAACTCAGCTATTAGAAATGTATTTACTTAGGTCTTTGTATAACTCCAGATTTTCAATAGTTATCTATTAAAATCCAGGTACTGGCTGAGAGCAGAGAGCAACCTATGTGTTTGGATTGCAAATTTATTCACAATAGAGCTCAGATATGCAGAGGAACTAGTGACTCATATCTGTGTTTTCCTTATCTGTACCTCCCGTGAGCAGACATTTGGTTCACTCCAGCACACTCAGCCCAGTGCAATGACACACATTCTCCTTAGTTAAGCCTCAGTCTCTTTGGGTGAAATTAACCTTAACCCTATCCCTGCAACTGCTCCCCGTCAATCCTCTTAGGAAGGACTCACCCTGGCCTTGCACTGATTCCTCTGTGTGATCACTGGAGATGAGCAGTGGTGCCCACCTGATTCTGCTGTGGGTTTTCTGCTGAGCTTCTGGTAACATCAGGGCCGGTCACCCTTGTTGGGGTCTGTGTCTCCTTCTCTGTCTTTCCTTCACCCTCCAGCTAACTTGTCTGACCCTTGACTTAGCATTCATGTCCAAGGAAACCAAGAGAAGTTTGCAAGGAGGGTGTCAACCCTCCCTCCCCTTACCTGGGGCCTGAGGCAGGACCGAGGAGGGGTGGCATGGCTGGGCCAGAACCACAGCCTCGTCCACCTGGCTGGACACTGCTCTCCTATCCCTTTGCCTTCAAGCAGCCCAGCCCCAGCCTCCTTTGCTCAGTCACTCATTTCCACAAGTGCCTGAAGAACTCATTTCATTTGAAAACAGGGCAGAAAAAAGGAAATAGATCTGCATGATATGTACAATTTTCTGCAAATCTCATAACCGTCAGGAGCGGCCAGCTTTCATTTCCCATGTGACAAGGCCCAGATGAGACCCTGTGAGCAGAAACCCTGTGCCTTAGTAGCTGACTGCATTAGGCCCAGGCAGGGAGATGCAGTGGGGGCTGCATTATAACATTTCTGCCCTCCCTTTAGGACTTCATACTTCAGCTATTCCCCATCTCATCAGATCAACAAATAACAACCCAAAGTGTCATCTTTCCTCAAAGGGAGGTTTCCTAACCGCAGACCTTTCCTCTACAGCAGACAGACAGCACCCGCAGGCAATTTCTGACCCTTTGTTCACGGACGGTTTTCCTCTAACGCCCTAGCAGGAGAAAATGGCTATTCTGGAACCATTTTCTTCCCTCGCAAACCTAACAGGCGACCTCATTTTCATTTGCATTCCCAGCCGCAAAGCCTCCATTCCCGATGTAGTCAGTATGATATTTTATTCACAATTTTTAAAAGAACACAGGCCATTTCTGAGCAGAGCACAATGGGCATTGTTCCTGTTTATGATGCTTCCATCCATCACTTGCCCCTCTGGGAGCGGGCGCAGGGCGGGAGACGGAGGCAGATCCCGGACCAGTGGTGGAGACAAGGACGGGGATAAGAGACCTGCCCCTGACTCACACAGACCTGGCGCCATTCTCTCCATGTCTGGGGTCAGGGCTGAGCTCACTTTTCCCTCTGACTTGCTATCGATGGTGTGTGCTCATTATATATCCGTTTGTTCATGCGCCTCTTAGGTTTACCTCAGGCTGGGTGTAACATGCTAAAACAGTAAGAGAACAAAATCAATCAAATGGTTGGGTTGTTGTATTACAGGTTTTTTGTGTTTTTTTTTTAATTAAGCATGAATTAAGCACTCACTATATGCTTGGTACTCTGCCATCGGATCTGGACACTAACTCTGAGTTAGGTGTTGCTAGTCTTGTTTGGTAGATTCGGAAACTGAATCTTAGTGAGACTAAGTTTCATGTCCAATGGCACCAAACTTACCAGAGGAGAGCCTCTTTCTCGGACGGTGAGGCTATAGCATGTGACTGGGAACCCAAGTGTCTGGGCCTTTCCTTTTATGTTTATTCTCTTAGGCATTCATCAACCAGAATACATTTCCTGAGCATGGAGACAAAGTCTATTTCATTCATCAGTACCTACCTAGGACATAGTGCAATCTTCTGCAAATTCAGGTTAGGACCAGAGACACAATGGACAAGAAACAAATGAATAAACCAGGGCCAGCTAGAGAAATAATAGAGATGATGCTCATATTTCAGGCTTGGGCACGTAGGTGGACAGAGACTTTAGTTCAGTGGTTCTTAACCTGGGTTTTATAGAACCCTAGGGGTTCGATGAGTCGGTCTCAGGGGTTTGGAGAAGCCTCTGCTGCGGAGGCCAGAATAAAGTAATACCGTAATTTGTTGTGAGTTCATGCACTTTGTTGGTTCTGTTCTTTGAGCAAGGTGATGTTCATGCATGGCTCATTTTGTGCACCAGTAAAAAAACATATACCTATGTCTTGAATTTGGAATAAAAATCATATTTTATTTATCACTAAAGAAGGGTTCGGTGAATGCGCATATGAAACTGGTGGGTTCGGTACCTCAAAAAAGGTTAAGAACCACTGCTTTAGTTACCAAGAGCGCGAAAACAGAAAAATGTATGGTCTGCGGGAGCAATGAGATTAAAGGGGCTGGCTTGAAATGGCATCAGTGTCAGGTACCTGGGAGACACGCAAGGGAGGGTTTCAATTAGGCAGCCGGAGAACACAAAAAAGTTTGGGCTGGAGATATAAATATGGGAATTGTCAACCATATATGATGAAACTGATGAGATATTAAAGAGAGATACATAGAGAGAGGAAGGTCAAGGTCAGGGTCCTAGGTTTGGGGAATAGGAACCTATCAGGGAGATACAAGAGAGAAATGAGTGGAAAACAGCAGAGTGTCTTGTCACTGAAGCTGAGAAGAAATGTGTTTGGGGAAGTTGGGAGTAGATGATTGTGTGGAATATTTCCTGAAGCTCATATAAGATGGAGACTGGCAGATGAACCCCAAGATTTGGCAACTTAAGGGTAGACAATGGTCTTAACAAAAATTTGTAACCATAGGGTCAGAATTTCACAGTTGTACAGGAAGAGACAAAGTGGGACTGACCCGTACAAACAACTTTTCCCAGGGGTTTCCCTGGGAGGGACGCTGAGAACTGGGATGGTCGCCAGAGTAAGGTGTGGATCTGGGAGCGAGTTTGAGACTGGGAGAGAGTTCAGCGTGGGCTTTCCCACTTTTTGCCTAATAGGAACGATCCAGAGAAGTGAGGAAGGACTTCAAGATGTAAGAAAGAGAGATTCCTGAAGGAGTCCTTGGAATGACGGGAGGAGAGGGACAGGCAGCAGATTATCAAGGATTGGCTTTTGTCACGAGAGACACTAAATATAACAGGATGGAAGAAGGAAAACCTAAATGAAAATGTGATGGGTTTAGAGAATTAGTGGTGGAAATAGCTGGCTTCTCGATAACATGTGAGAGTCCTCAACATTTAACAAACCTATATTGTAAGTAAGTGTCTACTGTGCACCTAGGCTGCTCGGCACTGGGGATGAAAAGGGGATGAAGAGTAGTCTTAGCCTCTAAAGAGCTCGTGGTCACACACAGGGAAGACCGATGCCTGTGTTACAGCTTCTTCACATGCTAGTGTTATTCACAGGGCAGGGAGTGCAGAAGAGGGTACAGCCCAGCCCATCACTGGGTCAAAGAAAGTGGCTTGAGTTTGCTGGACAAGTTGCTCAACCCCCCACACTAATAGATGCTTAACAGATATCAAGCTTTGATGATGATTATTTAGAATTCGAACTTTTTTATGAATGGAGGTCAGGATTTGCGAGCTGAAATCTATAAAACAGCCCATTATTTTTTTCTCCTTTTTCTACGATGATAATACTTATTATAATACAACGTGAGCTGCCTGAATGACTGACTCCTCATAGAACTGAGTCTCCAGATCAAAACAATTCATTCCTCTGATAGTGGTCATCAGGCTTTTGCGATCAATAGTGTGGAGAATTGGTGATGGGGCGAAGACCAGGTTTTCACCCAAGCACTGTGGAAAGCTACAGCGTGGCCTGGAGAATGAAGGTTCTCCCTCTCTTCATCCTTAAAGCAGAGCTCTTCGAGGTGAGCTTAACACCACAGGTTCCCTCCAGCCCAATATCCCAAGAAGTGGTCACACTGTTCCCTTGAACCTCTTTGGCAGGGGTATTTGTGCTCTTCAGAGCTATTTTTAGGCCTTGGACAAGAAAGAAGGGCAGGAAATAGAGCCCAGCCCTGCCTCTGGCTCACAGCCAAGGACTGCGAACCCTGCCGAGATACAGAATGCATTCTATGCCCTCTCCGAGTCAGTGTGGTGAGGAGAATCCTGACTTGGCTGGTAGAAGTAGAAGCCCAGTGAGGCCAAGATAAATGCAAAAGGAGTGAGACCTGCAGAGCAGCCTTGTAGGAAAGGCAAAGAAATGGTTGAAAACAACTTCCCTGCAGATTGTGAGGGCAGCAACTGTGCGTTTCCCGCCTGTTCCCCAGCCGCAGTTCCATCCCCACTGCTCCACACCCACCATGCCCAGCAATGTTGTGCACACAGACGGCTCAGCGCTTCACTCCCCACCTGTGAAGTGGGTATGACAATGATGACAACACCAGTCCTGTATCATCGGGTGTAAAGAGACAAAAAAGAGCAGGCCTTAGCACATGTATATTTAATAAACAAAACCAGGGTGAATGTTGAGAGGAAGCAGGATGTCTGGGTAGACCGGGTTCCATTGTTAGAAGACAGTCTGAGATACCAATTCAGCAGGAGTGTCCCCTCCTAAGGCAGGCTGTCTCTGCTGGCTGAGGGCACCACCTCAGAAACAAAGACCAGGCGGAGAGTATCTGCGTTTCATCGGGTGGTGGGAGAAGAAACAGACAGAAGCAAGGTGACTGGACTCCTGAGGCTGGCTGTCCAAAGCGCTACTGTCCCTTCTGCCAAGAGAGGAGCTGAAGGAACATGTACATTCATTAGAAATTCATCTTTCCAGGAAAACAAGAACCGGTCTTCTTTTCCTCTAATGAAAAACATGAAAAGAGGATCCAGAAGTTGGCATGAAAAGTTGGGTCTCCCTTCTTTAGCTTTGGGAGGGAGAACAGTGCAGTGAACGTGCTGTTGTGTGTCCAGGTGTGTTTATGTTGACATGGGTGGGGTTGGTTTGAGTTGATTATTCTTAGCATTTGGGGAGGATTTAAATTATGTTAATAACAGACTCCATGAGGCCACAGGCCTGGTGACATTACTGCTTGGGCAAACTTCCCATGCGCAGAGTGCACTGTTTCCTTGTGCCCACGATGCACATCGGAGCTGACCCGGGAACAGGCAGGGCAGGTAAGGGAGCCCTCCAGCTAGACCTGGCTTCACACTATCGTTTTGTCATTCTGTCATCCGTCATGTCAGTTCTTCTCTCCTAGGAGTGACCCCCTGAGTCAGCTAAAATTACCTCTCCCATCCTCCACTGATAACGTGACTGACCCCATACAGGCCTTTTCCTTGCTATTTTTTGGGAGAAAACCCAAAGCCCCCATTCCCTATCCGTCAAGATGTCCCCTAACTACAATAAGGGGACACAGAGCGAGACATTGCCTCTCCCTTCAGACCTGGCTCACGGGAACAGCTGCTCCTACTGCTCCTCAGAAAGACCAGTTCCACTCCTGCCCTCCCCTTTGCTAGCACTGGCCTTCTATCACTGCTGCCCGCCTTCCCACGAGCTCCAGTCCAGTCAGGACACCAAGGCAAGGCTCCATCCAGAGTTCCCTGCGGGTTAGACTAGCCCCATTGGTACACTAGCCTTCAGGCCAAAGCACCCGGGGGCAGGAAGTGTTGGCACAGGGCTGGTGAGGTGGCTCTGTGGCTGCCGAGCAGTGAGTAGCATGCAATCTGGGCTTGGGCGGTTTTCCCTGGTCAGCGAGCTGGACAAAATGCCATCACGCTGATAAGAATAGACCTCTAGAATGGACCCTGGACAAAGCCAGTCTGTCTGGGTTAGGAAATCATTACACCATTTTTCCCAAGCTGTGTGTTTCTTTTCGATGTTATTAATTTTTATTGAGGTTCTTTTATTATTGATGACCATTATTATGTTTTCAACAAATATAATGGAACCCTTTTCTACTATCTATATGCATTGGGGATAGGACTTGACATATTTTTAAAATAATTCCTTCCATAAGGATGTAATATTACCACATCATAGAAAATGTAGAAACTAGAGTAAAAGAAAAGAGTCAACTCAAATCCCACCAGTCTAATACAAACACTGTTAGCATTTGGGTGAATTTCCTTTGAGTCTTTCTCTTATGCATATTTTACCATGGTAGTAATTATCTTTACTTATATTTTTTATCTTCATTTTTTTCACTTAGCATAGTTATTATCTGCAATTTTCATATTATATAATTCTCATGAAAAATCATTTTAAGGGTCCATAATATTCTGTCAAGTCTGTGAGCCATAATTTATTTAACCTTTTTCTCAATTGTTGAATATTTAGGCTGCTTTTGCTGTTACACTAAAAGATCTTTTGCTGTTTAGAATTATTTTTTAGAACAGATTCACAAAAGTGGGGTGAATGAGTAAAAAACATTGAGCAAATTTTTTGACTGCTGATATGACTCCTAATTGCTTTCTAACTCATGTCTCAGTCTAACTATATTCTGTAGGCCTTTTAGTCAGCAGTATTGTTTTTTGTGTTTGGGGTGGGGCATGTGATCCCCTGCATTGCACTGATATGGTGACAGTCTGGGCTATCTTACCCCTTAGAAAGGAGGCCCTTGAGAAGCCCCTCCCAATGTCACACCACAGGGCACTTGATGGACAGGAAGTGTGTCCCCTGACCGTGCTAGAGGTGGAGGCCGCTTTGGGAAGGAACATACCAGTGCGTTTCTTTGTTAGGGTGAAAAGCAGAAAGTTAATGTCAGACTCATTATGCATAACTCAAAATGCTTGTTTCTGCTGTAGTAAATAATTTCCTTACAGAGAGACACCTGGCTGGCTGTCACAGGGCCACGTGTAAATGATGAAAAGCAACTCTCCAAGGACAAAGCTCTGGACAGATATATTCCCTGACTTTCCAGCACCCCTGCCCCATGCCTTCCACACTTCTCTGTCCCTGTAGAGGTTCAGTGGAGTTTGATATAAGCTTCTCCCCTTATTTCATCCTTGTGGGCAACATGTAATTGGAGAATGCTTTCTCCATGAGAACAGCACCCCCCTCGACGCACTTGGCTTTTTTACCTCCAAACTGGTGGAGAACCCGAGCTGTGATTGTCCCAGCTTGGAAGGCAGCGCTCTCATGAAGATGAATCCATGCCCCTATCCTCTGTAGTATACCCATTTAACTGACTATTCTTTTATTTCCAGTACAAATGATACTGTCTTTAGATGCCAGACAAGCGCAAGGCAAAATAGTGATGGAGGGCAGCTGACTTGAGGACTGCCGTGCAGGGCTGTGCAGGCTGCTCCCCTCCCAGGAGGGCCCGGCTGGTGGGGTTCTGGCGAAGTTGAGACTGATCCCAGCCCACTAGCCACCATCTAGTCTATGTCCCCTATCATGAGTCTATATCCACTTATTATTATTATTTTCTAAGAGTACCATTTTCTTAATTAAACTTTTTATTTGAGAACACTTTTAAACTTGTAGGAAAGTTACGAAATAGTAACAGAGTTCACCTGTGCCCCACAGTCGGCTTCTTCTATCATTAGTATTCTACATTGGTGTAGATTACATTTTCTTAGTGTTTATCTAATATCTTTTTTCAGTCCAAGGGTCCTAACCAGGATAATTATATTTAGAAGTCTTGTTTTCTTGGGCTCCTCTGGACTGTGACAGTTTCTCAAGGTCTGTTTGTTTCTGATGACCTTGCCAGTTTTGAGGAGTACTGGTCAAGCATCCTGAAGAATGCCTGCCTATTGGGATTTGTCTCTTTTCTCAGGATTAGGCTGAGGTTATGGGTTTGGGGGAAGACCACAAAGGTGCAGTGCTGTTTTCATCACATCAGATGGGAGGTACATTCCATCAACATGACTTGCGGTTATCGAAGTTCACCTGGATCCCGTGGCGGGGAGCATGTCAGGTCTGCACTGTAAAGTCAACCTTCTGTCCCACCTTTCATGCTGCCGCAGAAGGACCTCACTGCCTGCAGCCCACACGTCAGCAGTGATGAGTTGTGCCTCGCCACTCATTTCCTCAAGGCAGAGACTCTACACCATGTGTTTGGAATTCTCTTAAAAGGGAGATTTGTCTATTCTTTTTCATTTATTTATTTATATGATAATTTATTTATGAGTGCATACTGTATCCACATATCAGTAGGACTCATGGATATTTATTTTTTACTTTGGGCTATAATCCAACACATCCAACACTTTTTTTTTTTTTTTTTGCTGAATTTATACAATCTTTGGACATTGAGAGTTCTTTCTGTTACCTTCAGTCCCTTTGGTATTTGTCTTTAGTCCTTTTGCATACCTTTGTCTGTCCCTCTGGTATAACCATCATTGTGGATTTTATTGATTTATTTATTTTTGGACTGTGTCGAATTGTGTCCACCAACTATAATACGTTGAAATCCTAACCATCAGCATCTCAAAATGTGACCGTCATTTGTAATAAGGTTGTTGCCGGTGTAGTTGAGATGAAGCCATACTGGAGTAGGGTAGCTCATTGATCCAATGTGGCCAGTGCAGAGGGAGATACAGGGCCAACAGGGATAAACGATGGCAGAGGCAGATATTGCAGGGATGTGTACACAAGCCAAGGAGCACCAAGCCTGTCTGTAAACCCCAGACACTAAGAAAAGGCAGGGAAGGACTCTCCGTTGCAGGTTTCAGGGGAAGCATGGTTCCTGCTGACACCCTGATTTTAGCCTTCTGACCTCCAGAACTGTGAGGGAATAAATTTCTGCTGCATTAAGCCATCCAGTTTGTAGTCATTTGTTCCGGAGGTCCCAGGACACTAACACAGAGCGCTTCCATATTTCCTGCCACTATAAGACGCTCCAGGCTCGCCTTGTATATGAACTGCCCCAGCCCTCGAACCTGGTTCCTTTTTAGTAGAGAATGGTATTAGAAACCAAAATCTGCATGCTGGATGTGCTTGTTGCTACTGGATATGCTGGCTGTTTCTAGGTCCTCTCAGAAGACAGAGCAAAGACATACATATGTGTATACTGAGCCTCTCATGTGCACATAAATGTTTCTATAGGAACCCATCCGTATCTATGCTAAGCTAACCATGCATTCATACTGCTGTCTCCAGCTCGAATCCACTACCACATGGCTCTGTTGTCACATCATAGCGGCTTCCTTCTGCTTCTGTGTAACCTCCCACTCCAACAGGGAGAGACACGGCTCCCCCCCCCCCCATCCAGCACCTGTTTACTTAATCACCCAGCTCCAGTGTACACATATAGCACATCAGAATGGTGAACCTGGGTTTCCTTTCTCAACTCTCACAAAAGGGGCTACACAAGCTAGGAGCGTCCTGCATCCCCTCCAAACTGTTTTCTCCCAGCCAAACTGAAGAGCCTGCAACCTCTGTACTTTCCCCTTTATCTTCTCTAATTCCAAATATAGTCTCCCAAAAAGATCTGTTATTAGTTATTTATGTCTTAATATTAGTGAGAAAGTGCTAGCTAACCTGCAAGAGCAAGTGCACATCAAAATCTCAGCTCCACTTAGCACAACAAAGCTTTATTTCTTATTCACATCAGCTTCCCCGCTGCAGCTTGAACACCCCTCTTCCACCTTTGGCTTTATCACTTTGAACTTGTGGCCTCCAAAGTGGAGACAAGAGAAAGCTGAAAGATCGTGCAGGGTTTTCTAAAGACCTGGGACTGGCAATCACTTCTATTTCTTCTACCCACATGCCAGCGGTTGCAGCTGTCTCATGGCCTGCAGCTGACAGCAGGAAGGCTGGGCAGGGACCGCCTCCCGGTGAGCCCACAGGAGAAACACATACTGAGCATTCGTCTCTGCATTCATCTGTACGTGAATTTCTGGTCAATGTGTTAATTTTCCCAAAATTAGTTTACTTTAAATTTCATCACAAAAATTCTTATTTTATGATAAAACAATTGTGAATGGTTGTAACCAGGGAGAAAGGAAAGGGTGGCCTAGAAAATTTTTTAGCTTCTCTCTGAAAAATCTATCATATGAATAGCCCCCTTTTCTACTAATACATAAGGTTAAACTTCTTGATGATATTTAATTTTTTAAAAAGCTGCATCACTTGTGGGTGACTCATTCAAAGCAGCTTCACGATCGAGTTCCTTTTGTTTCCTAGAGCTAAGGTGGCAAGTGACAGTGGGTGGGCCAGATGGGCCATGGAGGCCTTTAAGTGGCTGGCATGGGCCGAGGGGTATTAAAGGCCCGGTCAAGGAAACCTTCCCCTATGAGTCCGCTGCTGTAGGAGAACAGGTGCTTTATTAGAAAGGAGATGAGCCCTATTCTTCATAGACTTGTAGTGGCAGAAAGAACCTTAAACTTGAGGTCCAAATAATTTTTAATGATACAGAGAGAATGCTTATGATAATTTAACATTAAAGAGGAGAAGACGCATAATATGAAATTATATCCACTGTCTTCTTTTACTCTGCACTGCACTATGCACAGAGGAAGCAGAGTAACCCAGATATGAACAATGGTTTTCTGTGAGTGTTGGCATAATGGGTGTTTTTAATTATCTTGTTTACACTTTGATGTATTTTCTAAGCTTCCTGCAATGAGTATTCATGATTTTTCTAATCTGAACAAGAATGCTAAGAAAAATATTTAAAAGATATACAATGCACCTCACCTTCCCATTGTAGAGATGAAGAAAGCAGTGCCCAGAGAGATGAAATGATTTGTCCAACATCACCCACATATTAAATTGAAAGGTCAGGAACCAAAGTGCTAGCATAGAGTGTGCTCTTCTGCACGGGTTCAGTAAATGTGGGCTAAGTCCTGAGGAAGCACCATCACCTCACTTACATTCACACCACACACATATCCATACATACCATTTTACCCTGATCCAAAATATTCAGAGTTAAAAATAATGCCCATAGATGCTGGCCAGTTGGCTCAGTAGTAGAGTGTCGGCCCAGCATGTGGAAGTCCCGGGTTTGATTCCTGGCCAGAGCACACAGGAGAAGTGCCCATCTGCTTCTCCACCCTTCCCCCTCTCCTTTCTGTCTGTCTCTCTCTCCCCTCCCGCAGCTAAGGCTCCCTTGGAGCAAAGTTGGCCTGGGTGCTGAGGATGGCTCCATGGCCTCTGCCTCAGGCGCTAGAATGGCTGGCTCCGGTTGCAGCAAAACAATGACCCAGAGGGGCCGAGCATCAACCCCTGGTGGGCATGCCTGGTGGATCCTGGTCGGGCGCATGTGGGAGTCCATCTTTCTACTCCCCCACACACACCGCTTCTCACTTCAGAAAAATACAAAAGAAAATAAATTTTAAATTTAAAAAATAAATGGTTCCCAGATTCTCCCTCTCTTTCATCCCAGAGACCTGGGAGTTCTTGAAGTCACTAGAGAGGAAGAAGGACCTTTTATTTACCATCTGACATATAAGCAGGCTCCGTCCTGGAACTTTATAACTCACTGAAACCAGCAATGAGAATGGGAAAGAGGACGTGGGGAGAGGATAACTCACATTTGAACTCACAGCAATCTAAGCCATAAGACTGCTTCATCCCCATTTTATAAATGGAGAAACTGAGACATATTCATGCCAGCAGTGGCAGAGCTGGGATGAAATCTCACCCCAGGCTTTCTGCCCCAAGGCCCTCATGTAAACATCATTGCACTAGCCTCACTGCTGTAACATGTTTCAGATGCATAGTAAAAACTCCCCATAGACATGTTGAGTTCACGTAAAGACCTCAAGTGTGTCTTATACCTAAGAGTTCAGCAGGCTCTCATTCTCAACCTGAAAACAGCTGCCAGCCTAAGACATGTGGCCAGCCAGTGTCCTGAGGTGATGGATACATTGGCCAAATGAAGGCATCTGGGCATTTGTGGGTCCCCGTTTAGTTCTGCACAGGACATCCCCCAAGCTTGATTCTCTGTCAGGAAGCTGCTCGGGAAAGATATATACTGATGAGCAATCTCAGCCCCCAAATTCATTTTTCAAAGAAGTCAAGCAAATCTGGTGATTTATCCGCTGTCACTGCAAGCCCAGCATATGTTCCACATCAGGTAAGTGAGACAGAAGGGATGGTTCGGCAAACATTAAGTTAAAAGAAGCCCTGTCAGGCTTCCCCACGAATAGACGGGTTTTATTTAAAGCCACAAAGTAATTAATTACATTGAGTAAAAAGCTAGGGCTCTTTCCCGCAAAACACCTCTTTAATTCTTCCCGCAGAAGATGCTGTTCTTACACATCGCAGCACGCATGCCCACGCCAGCCTGGTTTCCTGTTGCTCCCTCAGTTTTTCCTTTTTGTCTGCAGTCTCTCCCTGTTGCGCTATGAATCCAAATCCCCCCCCTCTCGTTCTGTGCTTCCTGCCCCCCTGCCCACTCCTGATCCCTTTGTGTCTCCTCCCTTTGCTGTGAACCCTCTTTCTGATCTCAGAATGCACATCTCCCTTCCATACATGACGCAGGGCTTCCTGTTGAGGCCATGAAGCCAGACTCAGCCCAGCTTCCCCTTGTACTTGGGTGACTGACCTTGACCTTGTTGTCTCCATCTCAGCCAGCGCTGTCTCTTCCTGAAGCTGCAGATGGTGGCAGTACGCTTGGCTCTCACTCGATTCTGCTTAATGCTAAGAAGGAAGCAGTGCGATGCATTACTGCACGAAACCTGCAGCACTGTCTGAATAGGAGAAAACGTTGTGACAACTAGTTTCCTACGATGGTGACTTTTGTGGAGGGAGCCCTGTAGATAGACAGATGGAAAAAAGGAAAGAAGAAAGGATGGGAAGGACATTATCATTTCATTCATACATTCATTCAAGAAGAATTTATTTAGTACTTATGTTAGTCATAGTGTCAGATGTTGAGATTATGAACATAAAGGAAAACAAAGGTCTGGTTCTCAACGCATGGAATTAATTGATCATTACAATGCAGTCGGAGGCATGTTATGAACAATGAGTGTGCAAGCTTTCCTGGGACTATATAGGAGAGGAGAGCACTGCTCTGGGATGGGGGCGGGGGCAGGCAGGAAAGGTCACGGACATAGGCTTTCCAGGAGACAATTCTGTACACGGAGAAGGTAGAGAAGGAAACCAATGTGTTTTCGGGAGAGAAGATAGCCCTGTTCCCAGTCACAGAGGATGAAGGGCCAAATCCTGCTAGGAGACTCATGAGTAGAGTATAACTAAGATGTGGACATGTGTGGGAGACATGGGAAGTGAAGGACAGGGGCCCAGGGGCCAGATCATGAGCCTTATGAGCCTCACCAAGGAGTCCAGACTTTAGTGTGTGGACAATGGGAAGCAGCTGAAGACAATGAAGCAGAAGAAAGCCAGGGTCCATTTTGCATAAATCACTCTGGCAGGTGTATAGATTGGCTTATAGGTTTTCAAAACAGGTGGGACGATGTAGGCCATTCCCCGCAGCGTCTGTGCTGGCACAGAGGGCAGCAGCGCTGGCTGAGTTTCTGCTGTGTGCCAGGCCCTGGCTAGGAGCTTCTATATGTACTAGCTCAGGTCCATGTGCAGAAGCATGTAAACACCTGCATAGCTCGTCAGAACAAAACTGAGTACACACATCTGGTAGACTGAAATACTAAGAATGACAGTTCTTCTGCGCCAAAATGATACATATGGTCCTTAAATGGCATTGAAACAGCTTTCATTGAAGCTTCCATGGACTACTTAATACCTTCCGTCCAAGCTAATGTGACTCCCCGTGCGCCGCGGGGGCTGCACGTTGGGACAGCCTCTCTGGAGAGCTGCATGCTGATGCTATTTAAAAGATGCACAATATGCAACCTTTTTCCAGCAATTTGTATTCTAGAAATTCAAATGAAGGAAAAATTAGGGATCTGTGCAAAGATTTAGTTAAAAGAAGAGTTATTGCAGCATTGTTGTCATAGTAGAAACATGAAAGTAATACAGATCGTTACAACTGAGGACTGGTTTAATACATTATTGCTCAACTGTATAGTTGCATCGCTTGCAGCCATTAAATGCCATGCGTGAGGATACGAATGGACAAGGAAACAACGTCACACCGATCTAGCCCCTCTTCAAAGATGCGGTCTAATCAAAGTGGGCGATTGCTCTGCAAACACAGCTTCAAGACAAACACCCAGGACTCCCTCGCACTAGTTTCCAATATATTTTTAAGTGAAGGAGCAAGAAGCAGACAACATATATAGTAGGTCCCGTTCTAATTAAAAAGAAAAATACTTGCATGTGAGTTTCATGAATATATAGCCTTAGAAAGGGTGGCAGGATGTCTCTTGAAATGTTAAATGCATTTCTCACTGGTGGGAATCACTGGAGTGGACTGATTATTATTTTTATTTTTTGGATTGTCTAAAGTTTTCTTTTTTCTATTTTGTACAATGAGCATGTGCTTCTTATATTTAGAAAAGAGGGAGAGAATGGGGGAAGGAAACCCGTCACAGTCTTTATGACTGTGCAGCGGGTCGGTCTACTCTCTGCTGTTCTCTCACCATTCAACCATCGTGCCTGATGAGCCTATTATTTCTGGGCATCAGAGACAGTACCAGGATGACAAAGATAATGGCGCATGCTTCCTGTCCTCAAGGAGCTCACATTCTAACAGGAAATTGATGAACAGGTAGTTACAACATGCTGTGACAGTAAAGTAGTAATAGAAGTATTTAATTTGCATGGGGTGATGGGCTCACAAATGAGCTGATTTTATCCTGTACCTGATAAAAGGTGACTTGCATTGGGTTGCTCTAGTTCTGCTCTCCACCCGCCTGCTCCTGTCTTTGAGTGCTCAGAGAAGCAGCATGGCAGAGTGGGAAGAGCACTGTGCTGGGAGTCAGCAGCAGGCCCTTCCACTAACCCGGGAAACCTTCGTTGTCTGCAGAGCAAAACTGTGTCTTTTGGCGTTCCAGACAGGTCTTGGGCTCCAATCCACTTTCCAGCATCGCCTCCCGCCATTGCCTTCATTAGCTCCACAAGATGCTTCACACCTGATCTGTCCTCCACTCCTTCCAGACCCTTGATCAACTCGATGGCTTAACATATTGCTCTCTCTGCCCGTAAGCCAGGGCTTCTACCCCTTGGCACACTGACATTTGGGGTGGGTGAATACTGGCAGGGGCTGTGCTGTGTGGTGCTGCAGGGTATTCGCAGTGTCCCTGGCCTCCATTCCCCAGCCGCCTCTTGTCAGGACAACCAAAACTGTCTCCTGACATTATTGAATGTGTCCTGGCAGCAGAATAACCCAGATCTAGAACCACTGCAATCACCAGCCACTATCATCAGAAAAGTCAGAATCCATCTCTGGGCCCCAGTTGTTGGGACACGGAAATACATGTCCATGACTCTGATGGCTGCAGTTCAGTCCGTGTTTGCTGGCTCCTCCCATATGCTTGACATTGAGCTGCGAGTGAAGAGGCACCTGCAGGAACCCCCGCTTGCTACCCTCTCAGGACGGAGGAATTAAACCTGTGCATGTCCAAGAGTCGACGCTCTGAGGCATTCATTCTGAGGCTCCAAGCACTCCCGCACACCAGTCCACCAGCTATTGCTGTCCCAGGGCCCTGTGGACAGGGGACAGTTTCTCCATTCACATTGGAAGTTTGGTACGGCCCACAAATGGCAGTGCTGACATCCCTCAAGAAGCCACATACAGCATCTACCCAAATCCCAATCCTCCCGGAGTCACGTGGACACGGCTCTCCTGGGCCTCACGCGGACTGCTCCAGGCAGGGCTGTGAGGCTGGCGCACTGCCAGTTGAGGGCACGCCCCCACCCCCCAGGGTGCACTGACAACGCTTCTTCTGGGAACAGCAGCAGGCCCTGGACTGGGTGAAAGGGTCAAGGGTATTGCATCAATCCTTTGTTCTCTGTGGATTACCACCAAGTTTTATCACTTGACTTCTGTGACTCCAAAATCCTTGTTTTGTCCCAGAGACGTTTTCACTTCAAGCAAGTGTTTCCCCAAGTTGAGGAAAGACATCCTGTGCTGGGTTGAGGAAGGGCCTATGAGTACAGAAGGACTCCGTCTCTCAAGGCACCTGGACTAACCCCCAGGATTTTCTCATCTGATATCACAACCCCAGGGAGACCCGGTCTTGCAGCCAGTGCCCTGTTAAGCTACATCTCTATAGCCCTTGATTCACCTCCTTTGGTTCTCACAGGCACCCTGAGAAGTGAGCGTTGGTGTCTTTATTCAGCCAATGGGAAACCAGCTCGGCGAGATTCCTTCACTTGCTGAAGACGCAGAGGCAGGACCCAAAACCCAGCCAGTCTCCATGCTCGCTGCCTGGCACCCCAGGAAGCTCTGTCGGAATCACGTGTTTCCTTCCAGGGCCTCTCATCCCTCCCCTCTTGGGGGAGAGACCAGAGCGGCCCTGCGGTGGGTGTGGTAGACAGAGTTACATGAGCTTCCGGAAGCCAGCGGAGTTGCCAGAGACTCAGGGAGCCCGTGAAGTGAAGGGGACCCCGCCATGAGCCAGGCCTGACTGTCTCTGAGGGAGCTGCCCCAGCCGTTTCCTGACCCCTCAGGAAGGGCTGTTGTGCATCGGTCCCCGACACCCACCTGCCCCAGTCACGGAAGTCAGGCACGCTGAGGCAGCCTCTTTCTCCGAGTTATTCGGGAAGAACAGGGACGTGCTGGTGTGACGTGTGACACCTTCAAACTCGGCTTGAGAAGAAGTGGCGTCAAGCCCCAGTTCGACTCCCTTTTCTATAAAATGCAAATCATATAGTTTTACCCTTCCCAGATCTTTATTAATTTATTAAATAAAAATTAAAAACTACATACATAAGATATCATTCGATACCTGGTACACGAAAGACAATTTTTTTATAATGAAATATTTCTTGAGCACTTACTACGTACCAGGAATGACAGTAGGCCCTGAGCACCCAGGGCAGATGTGGCAGGCTTGCACTGCCGTGGTGGTCTAGAGACCCTGGCAGGGCCTGACCGAGCTGTCACAGGAGAAGAAGAAAAGTGACACATTGCCAGGACTCATACTTACTATCTCCTAGGGAGTCAAGATGAGCACCTTGGTCCACCCGTATCCCCTACACATGTTTACATGGACGTTTACAGAAGCACCCAGGCTGCTGGAGAAGATGTATGACTTGGCGTTTAACTCAGTGGGCTGGGGAGAATTCCATTTTGCTGCCGGGAACTGGCTTCCAACGCAATCCATCTGAATTTTTAAATCGATCGGCTCCTTCAGTGAGCGCATCTGGCAGGCATCTCCTCTGATTGCCTCCCGTGGCTTGCATATTCTTTCCCGAACAACTGGGGTGAACACAGTGATGTCTAAGAATGAGGCACTGTTCTAGGATGTGGGGAGTGTGGTGTTTGTCGTCTGCCCCAACCGTTAGAAACATACAAGCCTAGGGAAAAACTGATTATCAACAGCATGTTGCAAAACTCTGTTATTATTTTATTAAGTTAAACCACAGTTAGGAATTTGGGGTCCAGCATGGGGTGCTTCCTGCGGTGCCATGGGGTGGAGCAGTCTATGCTCAAGAATTGTTATGGAGCAGCAAGGAGCAGCACAGCACCTTAAACAAGAAGCTTGGGGGCCCAGGAAGCTGCCCTGTGTCAGGAGCGGCTGTCAGCTTGGTTTCTGCTGAGGGTGCAGATCGCTGGCTCAGAAGATGGGTCAACCTCTCTGTGAGGGCCCTGCCCTGGAGTAACCACCCTGCCCAAGGGCCCAGCTGTCCAAAGGAGAGTTTCTCTCATGAAAGATAAAAGAACTTGACGGGAGCCCCATTCTGCCTCTCCGTGGGGAAGGCACGGGTCGTATAAATGCATGTTGGGGTATGGAGTGTGCAGCCCAAATCCACTCTCAGCCCTCCATCTGTCCACTGCACACACACCACACTGGGCTTGGTGAGGATGCACGTGGAGTCCTGGATGCGGGAAGCCCAGAGCTCTGGCAACCAAAGCAAAATGTTATCATTGAAGTCAACCCAGGCCACTCCTGAGGCCCATTCCACCTGTGTATCTGAGGGCAAAGCCCAACCCAAAGGCCACAGATGCCCCACTCTGCTGCCCAGGGGACCAGATACATAGGCATGGGCACCAGCCAGGGGTGACTGTCGCGGCCACAAGTACAGACTCCACATTCTCTCTGCCTTCCCCTGCACGTGAGGTATTCCTTCCCAGGGTCTGTTTTCCTGCTGGATTAGGATTAGGTCTCAGTACCCTTGTCCCTAGCATCCACCTCTGCTTCCTACTCCTTCTTCGTTTCTTTTTCTAAAAGAGCTTTACTATCTACTTCTTCATGTTGACATAAAAGTGACATACAAGAGCCTGTGTACAGGTCCCAGCAGAGTGCCAGTCACAGAGAACCAGTTGGTACAAGGGGCTTCCTTCCCCTCATCCCCTCCAGGCTTTGGTGTTTACTCTGGTACCCAGGGACGTGGGTCAGAAGCCCTGCTGCCCTCTTTCCGGCCTTGTTCCTATCCATCAAGAACTGGGGTGGGGAGGATGGCGGGGGAGAGGGTGGACTAGAATGTGTCCTACTGCTTGGAGCTGGCAAACCCCCAGGGTATCCAAATATTTTAGAGTCACAAATGTCAATCACTCTCTAAATGCTATCTTTCAAGTTCAGTGTTAGGGACTGGGACAATAGAAACAAATAAGACCTGTGGGTCCCAGGCTCCAAGGCACTCACAGGAACACACACACACACACACACACACACACACACAGCTTAATTCCCTTCCCATGGCAAAAGCATGTGCTCTACCTGTGAGGAGAGCTCTGAATTACATCACTTCCACATCTCTGCCATGATCAGGTCCTAGAGCCAGCTTAGTTCTCATGCCTCGTTAGGTTTTGAATTCACCAGCGTTCTCCAGAGAAACAGAACCAACATAATGTGTGTCTCACATAATTGTGGAAACTGGCAAGTCTCAAATCTGCGGGGTGGGCAGGCAGGTGGAGACCCAGGGAAGAGCTGCAGTTCAGGTCTGAGGCTGTCTGCTGGCAGAAGTCCCTCTTGCTCAGGGGAGGTCAGCCTTCATTCTGTCTAGGCCTCACTGGCTGGGTGAGGCCCACACGCAAGTGAGCACATGGGACAGCAATCTGCATTACTCTGAGTCCTCCAACTTAATGCAGGTCTCACCCAAAATTGACTTTATAGAAAAGCCTGAATGTGTTAGACCAAGCAGCTGGGCACCATGGCCCAGCCATGTCAACACATGAACTTCATCATCACAGTCCTATAGAATCAAGAGAATGAATGGCAGTGATTTTGAAGAGTCCTTCATTTCCAGTATTTAAGGGTCTAACAGCTCTGGTAAATGAGATGCATTCAGTCCTTTCCCTGTTGGAACTTTTAGAGAACCAAGATATCTTTAGCAGTTCGCCCAAGATCAATGATCCCACCACGTGGTTCCATAGGGTACCCCCAGCCCAACTTACTCTAGATGATAAACCTCAGGACATAACTTAGCTTAGTGGCCCAGTTCTAATGTCCATGAGAATCACATGACAAACTTTCAACCAAGCAGACCCCTCCCCCAACCAGGAGGTCCTTGATTCATTCAATGTGGCATGGGCATTGGGGGCCTATGCCCTAAAACCTATGCACAAGCAAGGAGCTGCTTGAGACCCAGGAAGAAACACCCCCAAGGCAAGAGGAAGGCCCCTGGCGCTGCTTGTCTAAGAAACCCGGGGGTGACTCCATCATGGTACCTGTGGACACACTTTGTGAAATTCTGGCGGGGCCTCTCCAGCGCCCCCAGGCTGCAGCAGGAGGCAGTGAGGTGAGTGCCAAGGAGACAGGTGCTCTTTGGAAAGCATCTCTGAGCAACTTGCCACTCCCCTTTGCTCTTTTCTACCCACCTGACTGCTCACTGCCCCGCCCACACTGCAGCTGAGGCTTCCTCCTCACAAACCTCTCCCTTAATTAAAATCCACCCCCCCCAAAAAAAAAGAATAAATAAATACAAGAAAAAAAACAAGAAGCCGCCCTGAGTGGCCAGAGCTGCTGCGATGCACTCTGTGTCCCACTCGTGTGTGTGCTACTCATTGTTGTCTGTCCGGGAATGGTCTTGGTGGCCTATAGTTTGAGATTCTGCTTTTCTAAAACATGACCAGGAGGGACTTCCACCTTTCCCCAACACCCCCCCCCCTAAAATTTTACCGTTGTTTTTTTTGTTTGAAATGTGTGGTGCTTCTTTTCCCCCAACTAATACTTGTGGATTTCATCACACCATCTGAAGGTTAGGAGGCTGAAGCATTAGGAGGCAAGACATCCGTAGATGACAGCCTGCATTGCCCCGTCTTCCCGGAGTCAGCCAGAGCTTCTCACCCTCCCGGCAGGTGGGAAGTCGGTGTTTCCCTGAGAGCACCCCCTGCCCACCGCCCCACACGGAGGTCGGTGGAGAGGAAGGGGGTTAGGGAGGCAGGACTGCCTCTGAGGAGGTGTGGGTATGACTAAGGAAAGAGGGTGCTGTTTTCCATGGGTGCATGTTCAACCTGTCCACAAGGAACTGGAGAGCCGGGTCTCAGACCTTTGACTTAGGGGTAAAACGTCATGTCTGGCCGGAGGGTTAGCCTGTACCAAATCTATTGCTTCATGTGAAAATGGTTTTTTTTTTAATTTATTTTTTTTATTTTATTCATTTTAGAGAGGAGACACAGAGAGAGAGAGAGAGAGAGAGAGAGAGAGAGAGAGAGAGAGAAAGGGGAGAGGAGCTGGAAGCATCAACTCCCATATGTGCCTTGACCAGACCGGTGCAGGGTTTTGAACTGGCGACCTCAGTGTTCCCAGGTCGACGCTTTATCCACTGCGCCACCACAGGTCAGGCGTGAAAATGGCTTTTAATAAAGATTTCAATTTACCACTAGATGATCTTCCATTGGTCACTTCTAATGATTCATGGCCACAGAGGAAACCAATCATTTATTCAACAAATATTTTTTAGCTGCCCACAGACATCAGGATGGGCCCTGGCAATACAGGGCTGAGTGGGGAAGACGGTGATGCCCTGCCCGGGGAGGAGCCCACAGCACAGCCAAGAGAGGAGGCAAACAAACAGACAAATGGATAGTGGATAACCGTTTAGATACCGTGAGGAGGGAGGGCAGGGAGCATGCAGAGCGGGAAGGAGCATGGCTCCCTAAGCAGCACTTCAAAGTTCAAGTCTGGTGCCTGCTAGCTGGCCTCAGGCCAGTCATTTCACCTCTCTGAACCTCAGTCTTTCTGTCTGTTAATAAATAATAAAGCGAGGGGATAAAGTCCTTCACTTGCCAGGTTGGTTAAGGATGACTGAGATGAGGAGAATAAAATCAGCTCACATGAGACTTGACATGTGACACTTTGTAGTGAATGTTCCTCTTTCCACCCTCTCGTCTTCAAATGGAGCCGATTGTCTTGTCAGTTCCCTGTCTTGCCTGGGAAGAAATGCACAGCCCAGGCCAGAGCCTCAAGAGGAAGCCAACTGAGTCCTCAAGTGAGGAAGCGCTCCAAGAAGGGCGGGTGAAGTTGAGGGAGTCTCTTGCTTGGCACGACTGGATGGAAGTGTCAGGTCATTCAAACCTACGTATAACAGGCCGTCTTCACAATCTCTGTAACAAGAGGCATGATGAGCTTTGCCTTTTGTTTTATAACCATCAAGGCATTTTTATAAAGGTTCTGTTCATTGCCATTTGCAGATTATTAGCTGTTCAGAATCCCCTCACACAATCAGTCTCACCATACATGGTATCTGAGCTTTCTCAGCCTGGTTACTGACCCCAAATGCTGCCACCCCTGTCGTGACAGGAAGAGAAAATGACTGACCAGCAGGAAAGGGCCGGGGTTTTCAGAGCCAACCAGAACGGTCCCCGATGTCTGTAGGTCAAGGGGAAATCAATTTATGGTCTCTTTGGGGAATAGTTAAGGCAAGAGAAGAGAAAGGAAGTGAAAGGATGGTTCTGATCACACTGGAGAGGTGAGGGGAGGCGACCCTGGATGAGTGTGCCACAGGGAGGTGCCACAGCCCACTGCCCTCACCTAGCGAGGCTTCCCCGTGAACTTACGGGTTCAATCACTGTTCCAAGATGAGCCACCGTTATTCGGACTTAATCTTGGAATTTGGGAAGGAAGGAAGCTACATATGCCTAGACAGAGTCTAACCAGCAGTTTTTAAAGAGATCTACAAATCCTCCCATGGAGGAAACTAGGAAAACCATGACAACCAATAGCTATAATTCACAGAGCTATAGCTCTGTGCCCAGCACTCTGCCCACTCAACCCTCCTAGGTATATATTATTCCCCTCATTTTATAAAGGAGGAACCAAAGCTCAGGGAGGCTAAGTCAGTGGCCCAGGTTCAACTTGTCAGAGTCCATATGGAGAACCACATCTTCTGATTCCATGGTCTCCTAGCTGGAGATCATGTTCTGCCTCTGCCCAGGGAGCTGCAGCACATGAGCTCACCAGAGACAAATGCCTCCATTCTGATCCTTCCCAGGGCCTTGCACTAAGCAGAATATTCAGGAGACACTTAATTAAAAGTTGCTGAATGAAGGAAAGAACGAACTAGGGGTTGGGAAGTCTGTCCATGCATTTCAATCTTAAATGGAAATATGCAAAATACATGAATATCACATGCAAGTCAGCATCTATCATTCTCATTAATTGCTTAAGCTGGTGTTTCACCAGAGAGAGAGAAGGGTCTATGGTGTTCACTGCAGTAAGAACCCCCTCTTGAGGACAATAAGTTTCCAATCATGTCACATGTTGACTTGAGCAGATATTGCAGGATTAGGATTTATGTCACTCTGGTCTCTCTTTATCATCTGTCAAAATTCTATCCGTCTTCCAAGATTTGCTTCCATGGATCTACCCTGACTATTGGCCTTTATCGAATCTATTAAGCCTTCCAACATGTCCCAAGTCCTTCACTAGGGGAGGCACGTATGAGCATGGGATGGCGGAGTATTAGGCTTCGTACAGTGTTAGAAGTGTGGATAAAGTATGGAGCACAGGAACAAGAAAAAGGAGTGATTGGCAAGAGATGGATCTGTGATAAGGTCAGTAAGGGCTTCACAGAAAAACAGATGCCTGAGTTAGATCTCAAAGGTTGCATAGGAGACTGGCGGGTAAACAGACACGGAAGAGAGATCCCAAGGGACAGCCTATACAGAGGCATGGAAATGTATATTTTAGAAAACAAGCACTGATCATTCTAAAAGATTTTGAAACACAAAGCAGATCATATTACTTCTCTGCTTAAAACATTTCACTGGCTCCCACCCACATAGAAAGCGGTCTTGATGCCCTGTCGGGGCTGGCATGGCCACCACCCTCGGGTCCCACCTTCAACTCAGACATCACCGTGCCCCTCCCCCCAGGCTCATCAAGCTTCAGCCACGGTAGACATCCTGCTATTCCTGAAGGATCCCACGCCTTCCACCTGGGTGCCTTCTCATTTGTTATTTCATCCTGAACTCTCATCCCTCAGCTCCATTCTCCCTGCCCATCACTTTAAGGAGAGGACTTGCATATTCAGGCCTCAGCTCAAATGTCACATCTTTCAAGAGTTTCACACTGACCATCCCATCCAAACTAGTCCTCCAATCTCCCCTCAGTTCCTAATTACTCTGCTTCATTTCTCCTTTCCACTTTTCCCTATTTGAATCTATCATGTTTTTCCTTTATATTGTTTGTCTCTTCTGAACCCACTAAACCATAAGTTCATGAGATCTTCAGCCTACCTACTTATTCATATGCATTCCCAGAGATTTGGGACACACAGCACCAACATACAATAAGCACTTAGTATCTGTGGGATAAGTGGATGGGTGGATGAATGGATGGATGGATGGATGGATGGATGGATGGATGGATGGATGGATGGAATAATAGTTACTGAATAATGCTGATATAATGTTCAGGGAGCTTTGGATGTCATGCTGATTATTTAGACTTCATTCTATAGCTGATGGGGAAACTATCATTCTCACCAGACAACATGTATCTCTTGCCTTGAATTGACTTCTGAGAGTTTCCTATGCTTGACCTTTATCTCACCAATCACATTGCCAGCCACACAGCATTAACCAATTTTTGCAGAGAATTGTACAGTATTTAAACACTCGTTGCTTTACTGGGGTTTTATGGGCAAGTTTCCACTCTTAAACCTCTCTAGTACTGGGTCAAACACATAGTAGATTCTCAATAAATATCTGTTGACCAAATGACTGTCTGATGCAGTGAACATTTACATTTAAAAGAGAAAAAAGAAGGAAACTAAAACTAAATGACAAGTGTTGGTGAGGATGTGGAGAAAAGGGAACACTTGTATACTGTTGGTGGGAATACAAATTGGTACAGCCACTGTAGAAAACAGTATGGAGGTTCCTCAAAAGACTTAAACTAGAATTACTGTAATATTCAAAAATTTCACTACTGAATATTTATCTGAAGGAAACAAAAACACTAATTTGAAAAAATATCCGTGGCCCTGGCTGATTTGCTCAGTGGTAGAGCATTGGCCTGGCGTGTGGATGTCCCAGGTTTGATTCTCAGTCAGGGCCCATCTGCTTCACCACCCCTCCCCCTCTCACTTCTCTCTTTCTTTCTCTCTCTTTCTCTCTCTCTCTCTCCCTCCTACAGCCATGGCTCAATTAGAGCGAGTTGGCACCAGGCACTGAGGATGGCTGCATGGCCTCCGCCTCAAGCACTAAGAAGAGCTCGGTTGCTGAGCAATGGGGCAACGCCCCAGATGAGCAGAACATCGCCCCCTAGTGGGTTTGCTGGATGGGTTCCGGTTAGGGCACATGTGAGAGTCTGTCTGCCCCCCTCCTCTAACTGAATTTAAAAAAAAAAAAATACCTGCACCCAGAGGCAGATGTAACAGTGGGCACACTGGGCCCCGACTTCTGAAGGGTCCCGCAAAACCCCAACTTTACACTTTTTTCTAATGACACCAAGTTTGGTTTCATATGTGCAATTTTAACATTAATAGCACATAATATTTTTTATTTATCTAAAAATATAGTTAAGATGTATTTTCATTTTCCCTGTCTCTCTCTTCTTTTTAAGGGGCTCAATATTTTCTTCTGCATCCGGGGCCTTAACCAACCTTAATCCACCTCTGCCTGCACCCTTATGTTCATTGCAACATTACTTACAATAGCAAAGACATGGAAGCACCCTAAGTGTCCACTGATGGATGGATATATAGATATACATACATACATACATACATACATACATACATACATACATACATACATACATACAACAGGGTATTATTCAGCCATAAAAAGAAGGAACTCTTGCCATTTGTGACAACATAGATAGATTTTGAGGGCACTGTGCTAAGTAAAATAAGTCAGACAGGAAAGGACAAAGACTGTATGATCTAACTTATATGTGAAATATTTTTTAAAAACTTGAAGACAATAGCAGTAGCGTAGGGGGGGGGGGCAAAGGGATCTATCATGCCCTGGGCGCCACTCGCAGAGGGGCGCCAAATGTTCTCCAAGACAAACGAGAAATGCGTACTATGCCCTCAGGGGGGCGCCAATAAAGTGTCGCGCCCCGGGGCTCCAGTTATGTTCCCTATGCCAGTGGACAACAGAATAGATTGGTGGTGACCAGAGGCAGGAATCGGGACAGGGCAAAATGGGTAAAGGTGGTCAAAGGTACAAACCTCAGTTTTAAAAGAACGAAGACTTGAGGATGCAATTACAGCATGGTGACTGTAGTTAATACTGTGTTGCACACTTAAAAGTCATTGAAAGAGTAGATCTTAAAAGTTCTCATCATGGATAAAAACACTTGTAACAAAATGTGGTGAGGGGTGTTACCTAGACTTTCACAAATACTGAATAGTTATGTTGTAACTCTGAAACAAATACAGTGTTGTATGTCAATTTTATCTCAAAAAAATTTTTGAAATTAGGTGGATTGGTTAAAGAGAACAAGGACAGGAATGTGTTCCTGGCACTGTGACGTCCGGGCGCTGGGCCCGGCGCCCGTGCACGTGTTGTTACCGTGCCTGAGTGAGCCAGAGTGTGGAGAGGGTGAACGCTGCGCCTAGTCTTTCAGCTAACAAGCAGCGGGGCCAGGATTCAAACCTCAGGCTCAGGACTCTCTGCAATCGGTTTCTGTCCACGTTCCTGACCTTAGCAACCCCCTAAAGTGTCTGTCCCAGAAGACCACTCTGTGGTCTCAGCTGAATCCAGAGTCCAGCCGGGCTCCCTCAGGTCCTTGGAGCTTGATCACCGCTAACATGGAATCTTGGAATCTGCCTGTTGCCCCGAGGATGCCGTCAGCCCCTCCTGTAAGACTGGGTAGAAAATACCCTCAACCTTTCCTGAAGATCCTTTGACTTTTGGGCGGGATGCGTGGTAGGAAAAGCAGAGTGGAAGGAGGAGGCAGATTGTAGGGTTGCAGTCTCTTCCTGTGTCCTAGTATGCACCACTGGTCCCTCTGTGTCCACATAGAAACCTGACACTCCCTGGAAAACCCACCACTTCCACAGGTATGCTTCTAGCCATGTTCATAAGTGTCCACATGCAGCAGGGGCTGTTGGGAACATCTCTTTGTTGCCTTAAAGCATCCTTTTTCTCTCATGCTGACTGTGCTCTGTACTCGTGGAACCGCTTCTGCACCTCTTCCTCTGTGTGGGCCCTCAGTCTCATCTCTGTGCCTGGCCCAGTCTCTGCACCTGGACCAGTTTCTCATGGCCAGACAGGACAAGTGCCCTGTCTTAAACTCTGGCTCCCTGTGCCTCAGTTTGCCCACATGCCAGATAAAGCAGTCGCTCACCTCCACAAGGGAGTACTAGGAACTAATTACTGTTAACAAATCACTTTAATTATCGCAATTATCAACAGCACTTTATGATCCCCAGTCAGAAAGATGATCATTAAGTTCTGCAACACCCCCGTCCCTTGCCCATGGCAGAAAGTTAATTCTGTAAGTGCCTGCCGAGGTTATGACACCCCGCAGACAGCATCCGTGAACGTGCCCCGCTGGGGAAGTGATCCTGGAATAGAGCTGCTAGCTCCACCCTGAGGTACAGTCATCTCCTCTGGACGGTTCCCCAAACCCAAGCGACGCCATCCCTTCCCCTGAAAACTCGTTCTCTGTGTTAAGGATTTATGGTTTGTGCTTGCTTATCTCTTTAATGGAATAAAGGAATATGGAAGAGGAATGATGCCATATGTTTGGAAGAAAGAAGAAAAAGATAGTAAAATAGCAAGAGGTTTTCCCCTTGCGCCTCCCTCCCCAGTCTTCCCCCTGTCCGTGTGAGGGAAGCGGTCTGACTTGGCTGTGCTGTCCTTGCTGTAATGGGCTCGTCAGGGGCCCGTGTTAGGCACCGAGGCTGTCAGGACGGGTGACATGATGTTTGTTGTGGGCCCCCACTGTTCTCAGCAAACCAGGAGTCAGTAAGATAGGGAGGAAGAGAGGGAGGAGAGGGGGTGCACAGAGAAAGACTCCAGTGAGTTCAGACATCCTAAGAAGTGGTCGTTTTAACCCCCTCACAACCTTAGAGTGGGAACAGGAGTAGGTGCTGCCCCTGGAGGACTGGCTAAGGCAACGTGTTATGGGAGTTGGAAGGAAACAGCAAAACAGGGAGGTGAGTGTGGTCCACTGAGAGCATCCGTCCAGTGTGGCTGAGCTGAGGTCGCTGGTGATGGATCCTGTGACATAAAGTCACAACAGAAGCTATAGAGCACTGCATTATGGGGCTTGGCAGAGAGGGCTTCCTTATCCAAGTAGCAAATTTTAAAAATAAAAAGAAGAAGAAAAAGAAAAGATTTAACTGGGAAAAGAAATGGCGAACTTGAATGTAGCTAGAGGCGTACCTAGCCATGGTCACTGACTGTCTCACCCTCAGCTGCAGGAGCCCGCAGCCACTCACTGCTCTGAGGAGTGATGTAACTCTCCCTCTCCCGGCGGAGGCCAACTCTGTTGCCTTGTCACTTCTTATAGAACTATCTGACTCCCTTTGTCTGACCTTTGACCTCATTAAGAGGATGCAGTGAAGAAAGTTACAGTAACAGCCTCTCTGGAACCCAAAGAAAAGGGGCTTTCTTAAATAGAAATATCTACAAGTACAAAACAGCAACCCGGCCGCTATCCAAACATTGTGATCCCACGGCTAGGTGCTGGGGCCCAGAACAGCTGAGATGCAGGTGGACAGGCAGGTGACCAGGCAGACCAGGGCATGGCTCTGAGGGCCGGTTACAGTCACATAACTGGCCTCCTGGTCTGAGGGGACCGGGAACTGTTGACACACTGGTGCAGGCCTTATCCTGGGAAGGAGGAACACCAGTGAGAGAGAGAGAGGAAGGAGAGTGGAGGTTGAGTAAGCAGATCAGTCTTAGATGAACGTGAAGACAATCATGTCCAGATTTCAGCCCTACCGCATTGCCCATCCTTGTGGTCTTCATTTTACAGATGGGGAAACTGACACCTCGTCAGTAGAAAGAGTTGGCAAAGTCATGGAATGCCATTGGGCCAGGTGTTTGGTACCCATCACAGCCTTCTCAGTTACCCATCTGTGGCCACAGAAGGCTTGAAGATTCTAGGTACCCTTTATTAACTTCTGATCTTATGAGAGGTTTTCTTCCTCCAACTAAGAAGGACATAACTATGCTGTCTATAAGATTACATCACCTATTTCATCTCCTGTACACTACTTGTTTGCATTCCAGAATTCTTCAAACTGTAGCAGGGAACTCTTGTACTTGACAAAAAGAGCTCAGATATTGATGGAAATGACATGTAAATCACTCATTGACGAGGATCCAGGCCAGGGGTGGGGGGCTCTTGGTCTAAGGCCAAGTCTAAACGGGAGTGACCCCTTTGAGTCCTAAAGTAGAACCATAGAAATAACCATGTTCCTGGAGTTGCTAGAACAAGCCCGAAGTAGCTAAGTAGTATGTCCTACTCATGTGTGAAATGACCTGTAGAGCCAGCATTCAAGGTCAACATTTCCAGAGAGAGAGAGAAACAGAGAGCGCTAGCAAAAAAATTACATAGACTAGGACTACTAGGCTGAGCGGGAAAACATTTTAGGGATTGACATCCAGGGGTCATGGTTCACCAAGGGCTGAGGACTCTCACCGCAATGGGAGCACCACAGAGGAGGTGGGCATCAGAGAGGGCTATGGAAAAAGGCCCTCCAGGACTCTGGAAAAGCTGTGTCTGCAGGGAGCAAATGGCCCCATGGTCCGAACCCACACAGTCAGCTGTCTGTAGGACAGAAATCTGCAGCTTCCATTTTAGGCAGAACAGAGCACAGCCCAGTCACTTTCTCCCACCGATGTCTAGCTAAGAAAGAGGTGGTGAGAGGCAGGACACGCAGCAGAACCGGTATTTGCTGAGACCGTCGGCACAGCTACTGCCAGCTGGTTGGCCGGAACGACCTGCTGTCTGAATTCTTTCATGGAAAAACGTGAGTTATGTTTCATTTTGCCCCAGGGTGTGTGGATGAGTGGCCTAGACAGGAGAAAGTCAGCATTTTATTCATTCTGATCTGAATCTCTTTTAAAACTCAAATGGCATGCATGATCTTCCTCTTAATTAGAGCTTCTGAAATATCACTAGGCATGTGAATGACCCCACCTTTCTTCGCTCTCTGCAAAGACTGATGGGAGAAATTTACAGGGGAAGTGGGTAGTGGGGTAAAGGTTTAAGGAACAGAGAGGAAAGATTCAGGGGGCAGAAGGCAAGAGAGTTGTAATGTCAGGGCTCTTAATCAGGGTCTGATGCTCTCGGGAGAAAAGGAGGAGAGGAGAGCGGGGACCTAGAATCCGCTACCCCTACTGCGTGCTGTGTGCTTCAGAAACTCTCCCTTCCTGCTTTGTACATGGGGGAGGGTCTATCATCCTGAATTTTTAAATGAGGAAACTGAGGCTCAAAAGCTTGGAAACACATTGAAGGTCACACGTCAAGAGTGGGGAAGAGTAGACTCAAACCTGTGCTGAGAGCAAACACACTGCTCTCCTCCTGCCCACCTCTCCTGGGCTCTGACCTCCAGCAGGGGCATGTTTCTTGAGTAACTTACTAGCCAATTTTCACAGATTCCATGAGTATGTAATATGGTTCCAGAGACCAGGGTGCTCAAAAGAAGACCGCTATTGTCTGTCACCTCTGTGACGCCTCTCACCCCACCCCCCATGCTCCCGCCTCTGCCCACAGCAGACACTGCTCAGAGCTGAGCACTGATGAGAAGTGAGTGACGCTCTTCTGCCCAGCCCTGAGCACAAACCTGGACCTTCCTGAGGTCACTGTTTCATGTATTGAAGATGACACTGCAGCCACAAGGCTGGTCATAGAATTGTCACATTACAGAGGCTGAAGTTGGAAGGAATTCTAGAAATGCTCTGGCCTAGTTCCCTCTTTCGGCTCCCGGAGGAAGAGAGTTTTTCAAGGTGGATCAGCCCAGCACCCTTCCTCTCTGCCAGGAGGAGAAGAATGTGTTTGGGAGGTGGGATCATTCTCCTGAGCTCCTGTCCCTCTCCTACTCAGTCATGCTCTCAACCTTGATTCCCTTGAATCAAGCCTTGAGTGTGGATGGCTCTGAGAGTGTCTCCAGCACTGTCGGCCACAATGAAAGGAGAAGAGAAATAGAAGAGGAATTTGGGGCCAAGCATGGGTTGGAAGAAACTGTGGCAAAGATGGCTCCAAACTCAGTGGAGTCCTGTCCCAGCCCCTCTGTAGCTTATAGCCAAGGAGTGCATGCCCAACAGGTTAATGAAGGAGACCGTGGCAGGCTCCCTACTATTGGGTCTTCAAGGAATATCTCTAGAGCAGAGATCACCTTTAGGACCATGTGACAAAGGCCCAACCTGACAATGTTGTCAACCAAAAAGAGCTCCTTTCTCTGTCACAGCCAATAGGGAATGGGCAGTAGAGCATGAACCCCATACCTGGTCCGCCATGGTTGCTCTAGCTCCCACTGCTGTGCCCAGAAGTCATGCCTATTTCTTCTGCTCACATCCCATTGGCCAAGACTTAATCACTGCAAAGAAGGCTGGGGGGTGTGGGGCTTATTTTGGGCAGCCTTATTTCCCACTAATATTTAGAGTATCCTTTAGTAATAGGTAATGAGTAGAGGATGGATATTAAAGAACAGCTTTAGCAATTTTTGTCTAGTGAACACTGTTTCTGACAAACATTGCCCATCTGCTTTAGCAACCATTGCAGCTCGGTTCCCAGCCAAGGCGTCCTGCTGCAGGACACAGCGCTCTCCAGGGCATCACGGAGTGCAAGGTACGTCAGCCGAGAGAACCAGGAGACCCAGGCTAAATTCAATTATGGGGAATTCAGAACTCGAGATCAGGAAATGAGATTGAAAGCAGGGAGCTACCTCCTGGGCAGGATCCCCAAGAGGTTTTATAGGAAAGAAGATAAAACCAAAAAGGAATAGCACAGATTGCAACTCTACTCCAGCCCCCAGGGTCTGAGCGGGGTGCCCACTGGTCTGCCTCTTAAGATCTGGTGATATACAGAAACTACAGAGTAATTACATTTCTACAAGATGAGTTAGAATTAAGAGTAATTATGTCCCACAGTAATAACAGTATAACCGTACAACATGCTCTGTGAGTTAGGCTTGCGTTGACTTTTCAAGTCCTCCCGCCGTGTGTGAATCTTGACACTTACATTGAATTGTCAACTGTAAACCTCGCATTGAAGGAGAAAGGAGCAGAGGGAGGGCCTGGGGTTGTCTTGCTCCCAGAAAGAAGCAGGAGGAATAAACTCTAGACACTGCCCTCTGCTGGTGAATTCCCATACTCCACAGACTTCAGTGGGCAAGAAACTCTCTTGACACCCCAACCCATCACAGTCCCCTTCAGTGAGCCTCCCAGGGGGCCCGTCAGGAGCCTCTGGGTGGGCAGATTGTGGGGGCCTGACAGGCTCATTTTTCCCCTCCTCTTCCTTCAGGCCTTGTGTGGTGTGCGCCCCTGTCAGCCCCACTCCTGCCCAGTTCCATCCTTCTCCAAATGGCAGGACAGTATTCCCAACCTGGCAGAGTCCTCAGAAGAAGGGTGGGTTGGAGGAAGTGTGCCTCCTTTGTGCCTATTCCCTGGCCCAGCATCAAGGAGTGTGTAGAGGACGTGACCTTCAGCTCCTCATTTCCATTTATGTTTATAAATATCGGTCCTAGAGGTATAACTGAGCAACGGAATAAAACCTTCTCTACCCACCCCAAACCAGAGTGACCACCATCCATTAATAGTAATTCCTAAAATGTATGCAGCACTTTCCAGTTCACAAGGTATTTCCATACCCACTGTTTCATTTACTCTTCAAGACAGCCCTGTCAGTAGGTATTATTGCTGCTCTATAGATGGGGAAATGGAGACTCAGAGATGGAAGTAGTTTGCCCAAGGTCACACAGCTAGTAGTGAAGCAGCTATGACTAGACTCCTGATGGTCTGACTTCAAGTCCCAGGCTTTTCCAGTGTATCTCAATGGCCTCCCAATTCCTAGCAGGTCCCCAGAGAGCACTGGCACTGCCTCACCTGCTGCCAGGAGAGTGCCTCTGTGTGGCGCTGACCCCTCCAACCACGACTCAAGGTCCTGGAGAACATGCCCTGGCACTTAGGTGCCTCTTTGGATCATTTGAGCATCAAGCTCAAGATCAAACATGAAGGAGGCTCTTAAAAACAAGTGGAATGGTTGTTATGGTCCACACAAATGCACCTGTAAGAACATGCTAGAATGTAACACTCAGAAGGAGCCAGCTACCTGGGAGCAGTGAGGACAGCACAGGTAGGCTGGGCAGGGAAAGATCCCACTCTCCCTGAGAGTCCTCACCTGTCCTCCCGCTGTTAGAGCTCTGTTTGAAACATACTTGATGATCCAGACTTCTCAGTGGGAGAGCAATGAACAAAAATAGGAGTCATGAGTAGGCAGCCTCTCAAAATCCCAGCGTGGAGACCTACAGGTGACCCCCAGACAGGAGTAGAGAGGATAAGAGAATCTCAGGATTGTCAGAACCATGCCTGGCACATCTGAAACACTCAGTAAATATTTGCAGTTGAATACATGAGGAACAAGAGCCCAAGCTATTTGGGATAAGGAGAACGATGCTACTTAGAAGCCAGTTGCGTGGGAAACTTCAGAGGTCTTTCTGTCTGCTCAGGGAGTCCTGAAGGAGGGTTGAAGTTGACGGAGCTGCCTAGGGACTCTCGGCCTATGCTCGGGCTTGCTTAACTGGGATTATTTCCTGCTTCTCCATTGCGGCCATTCTTCACCTCATCCGATCTGAGTCCAGATGCATTTCTCTACCCCAAAGAGAACAGAATCTATCTCATGCCTCAGTTTGAGAGACTATATTGATAACTGCAGGGGCTTTTTTGGAAAAGCATTCTTTCTAGTCTGAATGGAAAGGTGTATAAAATGTTAAATGTATTTCTGCACAATGCTTACAGTGGGACTTCTTTATGCTATAGAAGTACCATCTCTAACAGTATGTTAGTACATACAGCTAATGAGCTTTTCCTTTTGGAAAATTCTCTTTAAAAACAGACCATCCTCCTGGCCAGCCACACAGTATGTGTTGTCAACTAATGATTGCCAAAGACGTTTCTTTTATCACGAACCTCCTTCAGTAAAAAGAAATTAGCATACATTCAGAACACATAGATGCATGTCTATGTATATTATACACACTCCAGTTCTATTATAGGTATTAAAAACCCTATCCACAAAATAGACAGCATAGAATTAAAAGATAAAATGCTGCATTCCTGCACCCAAAGGGTTCATTGACCCACCATTCATGCCACTCTCTTACACAAGAGGACACCCAGTGCACTCAAAGTAAATATAACCCAAGAAGCATTTCTTTGGTAGCTCCCGTTTTCCAAATAAGCACTCAAACAGCTCATCCTAAAAGGTCCCATTCCCTCTTGTAAGGGGTAAGAAAATAAGGACATGCCACACTTCATGTAGGTCAAAGCTTTTTCTGCCACAGCAGCAGTTTTGAGGGAGAAATTGTCATCTAGCCCCACAGTTATGCAAATGTGATAGTTATTTTTGACATTGGTAAATAATAGTTCCGTATGCACAGACGCTGTTTTCTTACCTTATCATGCATGGTCTCGTCATGATTTAGATGTTCATAAGTGATTAGCATTTGGGGACTATGGCAAGCAATTTGTGTGGTGTTTCCCATCTATCTTCTACTTTGAAAAGGTGATTAGCACTTTGGGGTTGGAGGGAAGGAACGTCTAACAAATTGCTCCTCTGATCAAGGCAAATCAAGCTGTCTGGCGGGAGGACTGGCTGACGTACATGTACAACCCATCCCCTGGCTGTCCCGTGCTCACATTAGAATTAATGAAGCCTGCCTGCCTCTTTCAGAAACTCATCTAACTTCTCTTCATATGGTATGAAAATAACTATCCCTCAAAATAGAATTACTACAAATTATTTTATTCAGAACAAAAATAAAATGAATATGCACATGTGACTCTGGTAATACAACAAGCATAGTGCTGTGATAAAAATCTTTAAAAGACTGCAAGATAGCATTTTCAGCCCACTCTAAAAATAGCTAATTGAGAAAGATTCCTTTATGCCAATGCTCTTAATTGCCTGGGCAGCTTCATAGAAAAGTCAGGTTGTTACTGGCTAGTACTTTAAGAGTCTTAATAGCCAAAGCCAGGAGCCCGATTAAATAATGTTGCAGTGGGGATCTTGGCACCCCCCTGCTCCGTGTACTGAAAGTCTTTCTGGCTAATTAGTGAATCACATTCATTATGCAAATGAGCTCCTCCTGATTGGTAACAGCTTCTATCTTTCCCCACCACCCATGCAAATGAGGCCAACTGAATGGTTGTTTGTAGTCCAATGCAGACCAAGAGAATAATAAATTTTAGAGCTGATCTCCTTTAGGGACCACATGGTCTAAGTTCTCAGTTACAGATGAAAAAACTGAGTCCTGCAAGGTTGGGATCCTGGTCTACAGTTCCTTAGTTAGCTAGCAGGATAGTCTGGCTCAAGTCCAGGCTTTTAAACTTCTAATAGACTCTTTTTTCCTGCCTTTAATTTTAATTTCACTTTGTAAACTCTGAGATTCTGCACACAAAAACTCATGAGACCTTATTATAACAACAGTGAAACTAACGGTAATATAACGAAGGATTCATCATCAAGGATGCAAGAGACCTTTGGGGAAACCTTGAAGCTACTGGATCCACTCCCACTGCGTGGGTCTTAAGCATTTTCCCATTAGAAAATCCCTGCGTCTTCTAACACCATCAGGAAAGGATGTGGACATGACTTTCATGAGCCCCTAAAACACCCTCCTCCCATTAAGAAATGCCCAAGGTTTTTCTTTCTTCCCTTAGAGGTCTGAGCTGAGGGCAATGGCTTCAGTCATAGCAAATTGGTGTTATGAAAACTGTGCACTTCTGAATTGTTTGGGCTGGCTTTTTCTTTTCTTTCTTTCTTTCTTTTTTTTTTTTTTTCCAATTCCTTTGTAATCATCTCAAAGCCAAGTGCTCATTTCCACCAGAACTTTAAACATTGTGCCTTTATGTAGCACAGCTTTTAATTTTCTTCCCTAACAGAAGTGATTGTTTATGTTGTAAATGCCACATTAGTCGTCATGAAATGGAGATAGAATTGATTTTCATTTCAGAGATTTCACAGCTTGCCCCAGAACTTTATGCTTGATTGCCAACGCTCAGAAGCGCACGGGCTTCTGAGGGGTTCAGGAATGATGTGTGTAACATGGCATATAAAAATGTGAGCAATTGGAGTCACACTTGGTGGCAGGCAGACCCCTGTGTCTCAGTAGCTGTGTCTGGCCAGGCACTCAAGAAACCAATGCCTTGAGTACAGGCGGCACCTTCAAGACACAGACCAGAGTACCACCAACTTTCCCTGCCAGGAAGCTCTAGAAGACTTATTTATTGAGCCTTTCTTTCAGCAAGCCTTTCCTGAGCACCTGGCCAGATCTGTTCAGTCATTAGAGGACTAAGAGGAGGAGAAGAAGCATGCACCTTGGAAAGCTCGTCATCTAATTAGGGAGAAACAACACAGGATGCCACCAGCGACTTTGGCAGGGATATGTGGACGCATCCCAAAATGAATTCAGAGGAAAGAGAAAAGCTGCCCAGGCATGTTGGGAACAGCGGGGTGGAGGGCAGATGTCAGACTGACCCACAGGAGAGGGTCTATTTTTGCCTTGTCTCCCCAGCGGCTGGCAGAGTCGCAGCCCCTCCTCCCTGGGGACACTGTCGCACTTCATGTTGAAGCCAAGACTACAGATGGCTCCACTGTCTTCCAGGGACGTGAGATAATGCCACTGGAACCCCATGGGCTTGGACTGATATCACCTCTGTCCGGGTCTTGGTCAGCTGTTGGCCTGATCATCCAGAGGGCACCCCCAGGGACCTGCCATTCTTTCCTGGAAGGCCCGTCCTCTTCAAGAACTTCTCCAAAACGGGGGTTTTTAGAACATAGCTGACAGTACAGTTACACTAGGACATGCACTGTCATTCTGTGGGCTGTGTATTACATTTGACAGGCCATTGTAAAGGGTTCCCACTTAAATACAGGGTGGGCAGAACATCTCCACAGCATACAATTTTCATGGCCGTGCTGAGGTTGAAGCAGGCCACTAGAGGACGTCAGGGGCCCTGAATTTGAATGATTATCATCATGGTTACTATCAACGTTCTACTTAATTATGTCTAGCTTCATCAAGTTATAAATATGTATATATTAATGTGAACAATATGAGCTTTATTGGCCAAAGGCATAATTGGTAATTAAAACAGCAATCTCCCAATATGTCTAAAACTGCCATCCTAAATTAACAATAGAGTATAAGAGAGCCCTAATTCATTGCCAGTCAATTAACAAAACTTTTCTTTATAGCAAGATAATAACTGGATGCAATTTAATATTCCTGACTGAGGTGCCGACATTGAGTGCTGGGTCATCAAAGCTGGTGAAAGCCTCTCTTTCTCTCTCTATGTCTGTCTAGCTGTCTGTCTGTCTCTCTCTTGATGAATGACAGATAATGAGTATGTATGAGGGATAGAGTGAGGGGCAGTGGTGAGATTCAAATAATTTAACAACCGGTTCTCTACCCTAATGACTGTTTTAAGTATAAAAAAAGATATACCGAAAGGTAGTTTATTATTTCATGCATTTAATACTTAAATAAGAACAATAGAAGAGGTACACAAAACTAGATTAAGTTATAAGAGTATTAAAATATTAATGAAAAAATATTAACCTGACAAAAAACATAAAACTGTTATTTAAGGTATTTCCAGTGACAGCTTGTCACCCCCTAGTTGTTTTGCACTTTTTCTCTTTACATGTTTGTTTACTGAAGTAACAAATGCGAGGGAATTAAAATGTAGTATTTCATCAAAGGTATAATGAGTTTTATGAAATGAGTAAATAAAAATTATAAGCATAGTTCCGTCAAATTTTTTTCACCTGTGGACAGAATGGGCATTACTACAGGCGCTTAGACTACGCTGTTAGCGCAGATGAACGTTAAATAAGAGCAAGGAATGTAAATCTGTGATTTCCACACTGGGCGGCTGCCCTGGCGCCCACCTTAGAGAGAACCCTGATCACAAGTGCCGTTTTAACAACTGCTTCGCCAAACTCAAACAAAAAGTTAGGTATCTGTTCTGCTGAACCAGTGCCAACCGGCAGAATCCCACCACCGGTGAGGGGGTGGCAATAAGTGTCAAAATAAAAGGCATGGAGAAGAGTGACTTGAAGCTAGCCGTCCACCAGACTTTCTGACAAGAGAGCTGGAGCTGCTGGCTGCCTGGGAGGCTCTGGGGCCACAGAGAGACGCCGGGCGAGGGCGGGGGCGGGGCACCGGGAAGGCTCCCAGAATGCAGACCTTCTCCTATTGCAGGCCTTTCTCTCCTCTATCTTTTTATTCTCCCTCTCTCTTTCTCTTAAACGTTATGGTGTGTTTCTCTTTTAAAGGAAGAGGAGGCTTTATCAATTCCAATTCTCATTTTGCATCGAAGAGTCGTATTGATTTTCCACCCATGACTACTGAAAATTAGAATTTCTTCACGATGCCAGCTTCTTTTCTTGCTGTGTTGCTTATCTTTTTAAATACGATTACCTGCACTTCAGGGCTACCCGGCTAAAATCATAATGGATTTAGCCACCCACTGCAGTGCAGTGCGCAGGATCAGGAGTGGACCGCCTACTGGTCCGCGTTGGCGGCTGCAAAGGGACAATCCAGAGCCTCAGGCTGAAATACAGGCTTTCCCTCCAGTTGCTAAATGCCGGATCTTTGGGCCACGGGCTTTTTGACTTACTACTAATATTTTTGTCAGGATAATTCTTCCAATGAAGATTTAAAACAAACTAGGAGGCTACTGAAAAGCTGGAGATTAAAGCCTAATTTTTAAAATTTGATTAAGATGCTCTCATCTGTGTTCTTTAGGCCCAGTGGAAACTTAGCACACATCTTTCTTAAAGGGCCAGCCTGTCTGTTTCAGCAAACACTTCCCTGCACACGTACTTCTGCTCCCTGGGAAGGATAGACCATTCTCCTGTCCCGACTCTCAGGCAGCTGCTCGGGCCGTTCTCTTCAATGTCTTGCCATGGTATAAGAGCCCAGTCATTTCTCAAGTGGTGATTTGGGATGACCTTATTTTAGGAGACTGTTGGATTCAACCTCATCTCTCCTTCCAACCTATAGAGAACACACTTAGAGGAGAGATTACTGAGAAAGGAAAACAACGCAGGGAGGACAGCACAGACACCACTAAACGCACAGATTCCCTATGACTTTTAAGGGAATTTCTTTTTTGGGAGGGGGTGGGGGTGGAGAGAGATGAGAAACATCAACTCATAGTTGCTTCACCTTAGTTGTTCATTGATTATTTCTCATATGTGCCTTGACCGGGGGGCTCAAGCTGAGCCAGTGACCCCTTGTTCAAGCCAGCAACTTGGGCTCAAGCTAATGACCTTGGACTTTAGGCCAGAGACATTGGGCTCAAGCCAGTGACTTTTGGGCTCATGCCAATGATTCCACACTCAATCCAGTGATCCCACACTCAAGCTGGCAAGCCCATGCTCAAGCCAATGAGCCCATGCTCTAGTCGGCAACCTCGGGATTTTGAACTGGGACCTTCAGCATCCCGGGCCACGCTTAATCTATTGCACCACCACTAGTCAAGTTAAAGGGGACCTTTTTAATTTATGTCTTATCCTCATTCTTAGTTCCTCAGATGATGCTGATCCCCTTCACCAGTATCCGGTAAAGACAGTGTCCCATTTGCAGCCCTTAAACCATGCAGGCGTTGCCAATCTTCTTCTGATGTTTCTTGTCCATGTTAATTAGCATGATTAAAAGAAAGCTTTCCAACCTTGGCTGGTTGGCTCAGCAGTAGAGCATCAGCCCAGCATGTGGAAGTCCTGGGTTTGATTCCTGGCCAGGGCACACAGGAGAAGCACCCATCTGTTTCTCCACCCGTCTCCCTCTCCTCTCCCTTTGTCTCTCTCTTCCCCTCCTGCAGCCAAGGCTCCATTAAAGCAAAGTTGGCCTGAGTTCTGAGGATGGCTCCATGGCCTCTGCCTCAGGTGCTAGAATGGCTCCGGTTGCAAGGGAGCAATGGCCAAGATGTGCAGAGCATCAGCCTCTAGTGGCATGCTGGGTGGGTCCCGGTCAGGCACATGTGGGAGTCTGTCTCTCTGCCTCCCCACTTCTCACTTCAGAAAAATAAAAAGAAAGAAAGAAAGAAAACTCTCCACCTACATATCTAGTCCAGCTGCATGGTCCGAGCTGAAGACCAGAGATGAACATGCAGAGAGCAGGAAGTTAGAGAGGCAAGTCCCAGCATGCTGTGTTCAGCACTGAACGTCTTTATTTTCCATCAACTTTTCTTTTAATCTCACTTTCTATTAAAAGTCATCGCTAAGCTAATGCAATAAATTTAGATCTGTAGCCAGATGCAAAGCAAAACTTTTGGCAAGGAATACTCTATCAAAAGACATTGCAAATGAAATATGCTCTCCTTTGGGGATTATGCTACAGTTTAATTTAATTTTATATTTCAAATTAAATTAATTCAAATGGTTATGCAGTTTCCAGGGAAAACAGACTTCATTTATAACGTTCTGCCACCAAATTGTTTAGCAGCCATCATATATCTTACATTGTTAACTAAGAAAGACAAATAGTGACAAGGTAGCGCTTCCCCTCATTTCCCAGTTCCAGTCTTAAATGGAACACAAGCAAATTCTTCCAACAGCATATACTCCCTTATTGGGCAGCATAAATATTTATTAGGACCATTATCATTAAGACTAATACTATTTGTGGACCCTTCTATCTAATCATTTCCGAGCATGTAATTAAGATGCATGGAACCTCATGAGAGGACCGATTGACGATTCACGTTCTAACAACGAGGAGACCCGTGGTGAGGGGGTTTACCCGGCCTCGTTTGGGACCCAGGATGAGCAGCAGGAGGTCCCATCAGATGCCCAACTTCACAGCCTTCTCTCTGCCTTGACAGGTTGTGCTCCCAATGTGTAGCCTCTCACCAGGTCTTAATATCTGAACTAGGTCAACACTGTCCAAGAAATGAGAAAACTGACCCATTACTGAGTAAATGAATCAACAGACATTCCATCTGGGGAGTTGGGGAGAAAACTCGTGTCCCACAGTTCTTTTATCTTATTTTTTAAATATACCATCTAATTGCCTGTTTTCTTTCATCATCTCTTTGGTTTGTTGTTTGTCTTAAATAATCTAGGCTACCAACTTGCTTTTGTAAGTGCAGACAGCTGGGAAGGAGCCCTATGTCCGCACAGTGCAGGATACGGGTTGTGGCCCCTCAGGTCTGGTTCTGGAAAGCCTGCTGAGTGTGAGTTAGAGAGAAGATCCAAAGCCCCTCAGGAACAGAGGGACCCGCTGGTGCTCTCATGCTGGGTCACTTGATTTGAGTGTTTCCTCTGGTGTGGAGAGTAGGCAAGCAAGCATTCACCAACATGTTATGTCCTGGGGAATGTTTTGCCTATTTTTCTTCTTTCTTTTGTAAAGCAGGTTTATTGAACAAATGCTATTCCTCGGGTTCCCTAACTTCATGTTTCTAAATGTTGACTGGAGAAAGGCAGAATCATTTGTGGAGGGCTTATGTCTCTGCTATCGCTCCATACCCACTGGCCACATGAAAGCTCCAAAGCTTTTCTGCTAAAACAATTTAATATTATCACCACAGACTCTGGAAGAGTACAGAAAGCTCAGTTTTCTGCCGGTCATTGCTACTTCCTTCAGTATGTTTTAGGGATGCAAAGGTTATATCTGCTCCAACATCTCCTCACTGCCTCCAAACCACCCATCCCCCGCTTCCTCCTAAAATCCACAGGGAGACACGCAGTACCAATTGTTTTTTGTTTTTCGTTTTCAAATACTCTCCACATACTCTCCACTTTGGGTGACTTCTCTTCCTAGAGTACAGCCAGGAGAACCCATGGATTTAGATTTCTTTGCCAGGAGAAATATAATTTGCATTCTTTTGATATTCAAAGCTTTCGGGGGGGGGGGAAAATAGTAATTGTTAACAACAACAATACTTTATACAATAGATACCTGTAAATTGTACCCAAACTTAAAAGGGTTTTGTGTTCTGTAGTTCTGCGTCCATTTTCAGGTACAATACCCACTGGGCTTATTCTTTTGTAAGGATAATAGTATAATGCAATCATTGTTATTAGCACCATAATGAATATGTTAGTTCTGCAGCTACATAATTAACTCACCAGCCAGTTAGCACCTTGGATCCCTTGAACTCATAAGTGCCAAACTAATCATAATGTTCTTTAAAGCCATCTTTTCAATTCCCAGGAAAGGATCACCCAATCCAAAAGTGAGGGGGCTTTGAGAGACAGTTCCAAAAGCCAAGACCCCCAGCCAGCTGCTTGTTTTAAGAGAACAAGAACTATGTCTTGAGTACCTACTGTGAGCCTGGGAAATATTGAAACATAATATCTTACTCCATCTTCACAACTCAGGGATAAGTGTCACTGTCCCTATTCTGTAAAAGAAGGAGCCAAGCCAGAAGGTGATGCACCTTGATCAAGGTCACACCTGGGCAGAAGAGGGATTTAAAACCAGTTCCTTCTTACTCTGAAGCCTGCGTTCTGATGGGAGTGCTCTGCCTTCCCGGCTCACAGATAAACACAAATTGAGGAACATAAACTTTTCTCTTTTTTTCTACCCATCTTCTTTCCAATTACTCTCTCCATCTTTATTTTCCTCTCAGGCTTTTTTCTTATTATATTCAAATAGATCCTGGAATTGAGTACTAGGTCCCACTTTTTTCTCTTTTTCACTCAACAAAAATATTTAGTAAGAACTCACTTGCACCGGTATTGTAATAATAACTTTGCACAGGTTGTTGTTTTTTGTTTGTTTGTTTTACAGGGACACAGAGAGAGTCAGAGAGAGGGATAGATAGGGACAGACAGACAGGAATGGAGAGAGGTGAGAAGCATCAATCATCAGTTTTTCGTTGCAACACCTTAGTTGTTCATTGATTGCTTTCTCACATGTGCCTTGACCGCGGGCCTTCAGCAGACTGAGCAACCCCTTGCTGGAGCCAGCGACCTTGGGTCCAAGCTGATGAGCTTTTGCTCAAGCCAGATGGGCCCGTGCTCAAGCTGGTGACCTCGGGGTCTCGAACCTGGGTCCTCTGCGTCCCAGTCTGACACTCTATCCACTGAGCCACCGCCTGGTCAGGCTGCACAGGTTTAACCAGTGATCACTCTTGCCCCCTAAGATCTCACATTCCAAAATTATTGCAGCTCTCTCATCAAAGCACTAGATGTATAAAAAATGATATCTCTCTGTGACAAATACTAAAGGAATCAAGTTTATTTAGCCAGGAGAAGAAACACATGAACAGTGTTTTTAAAACAGCTTTCAAGTTCAAAACAGAGATATTGAAACCTTCCCAGCTGTTCTCCAGTGCTAGTAAGAATGAAACAGAAGGAAAAGTGGTTTGCTCAAAGCAATAGTCATTCTGATTATGTAGAAGAATTTTCTGGCTGTGAGGAATTGTTAGATAAGGAGATGGTTTACTGAGGCAGGTTGTCCTTGAAGACGTTTCTGAGTAAGACAGTTTGCTTCTTGGGGCATTTTAGACTTAGGATGAGTGGACTGAGTGAGCTGAGTAGAAGGGTCATTCAGTCTGCATCCTCTCCTTCCACAGAATGCATTCAGACAGTTTGTCTACACTGTCAACATGAAGAGGAAGTTTCATCAATTTTCTGGTAAATTTTTTAGCACAGACATAAGACAAAATGTATTGGGTCTCAGTGATCCAAATGGATTTCCCTGTCCAAATCACATGTGTACGCATCCATATAGAGAAATTAGACAAGATCATATTAAGATAACACACTTAATTGGATTTATAAAAATCCACAGATGTTTTAACTCCTTACAGATAGGTGCCATGTAAGTGAAAGCCATCTCAAGAGCGATAACCACGTTATTAGCACACTCAGGAAAATGGAAAGAGATGTGTGTCCGTCACCGAGAACCTGGGTTCAAATCCTTGCACTGCCATTTGCTCTCTTGTATATTTCATGTGATGTTTCTGAGCCTCTGTTTCCTTATAATAGAAAGTGAAATTACACTTACTTCCTGGAACAAAGAGAGGGGAATGAAATTCAATGGCGTCTGTACGTCCCCCAGCAGAGTGCCTGGGTCTTTCCCAGTAAATGAAATGTCCTCCGTTCCACCTGAGGCTAGTGACTGTGGTCCAACCCAGCAGCCCTCTGAGAGAACTGGCTGCTACATGTACTGTGAAGCTCATACCATATTCCTAAGCCTCTTTCAGCCAACCTCCCCTGTCTGGGCCCTCATTTTAAGAAGGATACAATAGGGTAGAAGTACTCCTCTCTGGCTGCCTCCACTTGCAGTTTCAGTGTGGCCTGGGAGCCCCTGTTCATTTGAGCATCGAGTGTTTTCATAGCCGATGTGGCATAACTAGGCATATGCTCCTGAACCTTCAGGGAAGAGGAATGTTTTCAATGGGGTAGATATAGAAGAGGTAGCATGATGGTAGATGCACTGAATCAGGCAATAAAGGACCTGCTGTCCACTCCAGAGTGGCCAAGGTGACTTTGGGCAGGTCACTTCACTGCTCTGTGCCTCAGTAACAATTAGAGTTTATTCTGTGCCTGGGACCTATTTCTTACAGTCATCATTTTCAATAACCACAGTACACCCAAGGTAAACAGAACATCCTCGTTAGGAAAACAGCTGGCTTAGGCTTGCTCACTTGTACTTTGCCTGATTAGTGGGTGAGCACGTGACAGAGGCACGTGTGTATAGTCTATGTAAGGCTACAGGTGCTTGCCCTCAGAGCGGATGGCGGATTGTGGATTGCCTGTCCACCCCTGTGAGGGGCCTTTTTGCTAGTCATTCACCTGCTGCCATGAGAAGCAGTTTCCTCTGCCTGTTTGCACCTGTTTGCTCATCCACCTTTGCGAGACTCTATTAAATAGGAATGACCCAATGCTTTCCAGCGACGCAGTTCCTCTGCCGTCTGCCAGAATCCAATGTGGACCTGCCTGGCCTCGGCCACCGGCATTACAATCCTTCATCTTACAGATGAGGAAACTGAAGTTCAGTAGCACTGGGGAACTAAATCAAAGGCCCCTGGTAGCTAGCAAATAGATGAGCAGACATTAGAATCCAAGACCCGTGGCATCAAAACGAGCACTTGTTCCACTTCCCAGCCCCGACTTGATTTCCTCATGTAGAAGGTGAAGTTAGACAAGATCTCCAGGGCCTTCTGGCCCGGTTGTTGGTGGCTGTGAACCTGGACTTCCTCCCAGTGCAGGACCCAGCCGCCTGTCCCAGGTGCAGTGTGGGCATGATCAACAGTCAAGTCCCAGCTCTCTCCCACCCCTTAATTTGTCTGTTTTCCTCTGAAAAGACTATTTGAAAGTTCTCTTTTATTTCCTTCTTAGAGAAATTATTATTGACTTTTTTTCTAAGAAGGACTTTTTGGTAAAGGGGGCAGAATTGAAACAGAGTATTAAGGTAAAGAAGACACTTTAAAAATGATCTTATTTCCTTTGGAGATGCTCTTGTTATATAATTATGAGCCATCTGTTAACCTCCTCTCCCCTTCCATGATCTTTCTGCTTCTTCACCACTGGTGTCCCCAAGAGAAAACTGGCAAGAGTGAGGGGGCGGAGCTTTTCTTATTGAACATCAAAGGACGAGCAACTTGAGCAACAAGAGTCAATGCCTTTTAGCACAGGTGTAGAAAATCCAAGCCAAACATAAATACCGACAAATGTTCCAGGGATTAGCAGATAAGTCGTGCCGTGGGAGCGTGAGAGAGCCAAATTTATATAGTTGAGAAAGGATCTGGCTCTGAGGGAACACAATCACAGTCTATAAATACCTCCATGAAAACAGAATAAATGAAGTAAGGGAATTGATCACCGTCTCCAAAGCCCGGAGGGCAAAGTGCAGTAGTGCTCTGCGAGGAGAGGGAAGCGCACAGTAGAAAGTTCAGAGCAAAGAAGCACGGGCTCAGGGCTGAGCTCTCCGTATAAGTGCTGCACTCCACCGCCCCAGACTGGGGTGGGGAACTGAATACTGATAGAAACACAAGTCCGAGGAGGCCCAGGAAGGCTAGATGGAGGTCAAATACGATGACCTAAGTGGTACCACCACCTATGAGTCAGTAAACTGAGGAGTAATTACTTGTTCTTGCAAATTGCTTGGTAAATACGCCTCGTAAATCAAAGAAGCCTTTCAGCGTCAGAGAAGCAGGAGCCCCAAGCAGACCGGAGGCTACCGCTACAGGGACCCCATGCAGAGCTGAGTTTGTTGGGGAGACTTTATCATGACGTTGGGTGGCAAACTTGGCCTGGTTTAATCCACATTTATAAACATGAAAAGCAGCTTCCCTTGTCAGACAGCAGGCACCCCACCAAGGACCAGATGAACTGTGACCTCCCTTAACTGACTCCTTCTGGAATAATCCTCTTGGTCCCTCCCTATTACACGCACTTCCTTGCCCTCCTGCCCCGCCTCCCCTTCAACAATACTAATGGCTCCTGCAGAAGCACTTGAGCGGAGTCAGGTCTATCCTCCACAGAGCCCGTTTAGAGGTAGCCTGCAATGCTGCTGGGAACTATCCCAGCCACAGGCCAGCTCAGGAATTATATTAATGGAATCACCTTTTGGGGCCTGAGTCTGGGGTTTTGCAGATGCAATGGCAAGATTATTGTTTAAGTGGGGACTTGATCAGGCAGTGACCTAGAAAACATTTAGTTCTTTTATTGCTTTCACAGCTTCCCGAGGCTAACACTGTCTTCTGCCACAGTAGCCTGAGCAGCTTACTGGGGAAGGGAAGGAAACGGACAGTGAGATAGCCAGGCTGCAGCCCAGAAGGCCAAACAGTCTGGAAGCAGCACCCCAGGATGAGAGCCCTAGGTCTCCCTGGAGCAGTGGTTCTTAACCTGGATTCTATCGAACCCTAGGGGTTTGATGAGTCGGTCTCAGGGGTTCGGAGAAGCCTCTGCCGTGGAGGCCAGAATAAACTAATACCGTAATTTGTTGTGAGTTCATGCACTTTGTTGGTTTTGTTCTTTGAGCAAGGTGATGTTCATGCACGACTCATTTTGTGCACCAGTAAAAAATAATATACCTATGTCTTGAATTTGGGGGAAAAAAATTATATTTTATTTATCACTAAAGAAGGGTTCAGTGAATGCGCATATGAAACTGGTGGGTTCGGTACCTAAAAAAAGGTTAAGAACCACTGGCCTGGAGTCTCCAGACCTGGAATGACATAAAACAATTCAGCTTTGCAGGGACTTGTTGGGTTTGACTTGAAAGATCAACCTCACCAAATTTAAGCAGCAGATAAATTGGTCACAAGGGAAGTGATTATTAACCAAGTAGCCCTTTATGGGGGCCACAGAGCTAAGCATGGTTCAGAGGGAGACTGAGACTGAGATATAGAACAGGGGAAAGTCATCAGGGAAGGCCACATCAAGGGCCAGAGAGGAACAAGAAAGGAGGGCAACACATTTCTGTATAGGAGGCTTCAGGCTGACCACAGGTCCCTAGGAGGCAGGGGTTACTGAGTGTACGCTCTGCAAAGAACAACTCTGCAATACACAGGAAGAGACACAGGGATTTTTTCTCTACTCTCTGCACAGTTGTTCCCAATGAGTTGGGAAGTGATCGCAACATTTGCAATACTCCAGATTAGAGGTAACAAGGGCCTGAACTTGGGTAGTGATCAGGTAACATAGGAGAAGGCAGGCCAAAACTCTTTTAGAGATCCAGTCATCAGGATGCAGTTAGGAGAAGGGAAAAAAAGAGCGGTCCAAGATGACTCCAAGGACTCCCACTGGGGAGACCGGGTGGCTGGAAATGAGGATGCATGGAAGATGGGGTTTACTTTTGAAAGTCTTGAGTTTGATGTCTCTGCAGGATATGCCAATGGAGGCTGTCAGGTTGCCTGAAACTCAAGTGTAGAGCTCAGAGGACGAAAGGCAGGTCGTGGCTAGAACTGTGGACTTGGGAGTCTTGATTTATAGCCACCTCCTGCGTGAAGCTGATACCACTACACCAGGCAGACTTAGTCACCTTCTCCTCTGCTCTTCCGTAACACCTTGCACCACTCGTCTCACACTGTGCTGTATCTGTTTGTTTTATGGGCCAGCGTATCTACCAAACCACAGGCTAATGAAGGGCTAGGACCCATCATTCATGTTCACACTCCCAAATGCCAGCACAGTGTCTGGAACATATGGGGTTCTCTAAAATCTCGCTGAATAAGTGCAGGAGAACAGAGAATGGAGAAAAAATTGAGGAAATTTGTTAAGACCTAACTTCAAGGACCATTAACATTTATAGGGTGGGTGGAAGACAAGACTATCAAGAAACAAGCCTGACCAGTGGTGGTGGATAGAGCGTCAGCTCAGGACATTGAGGATCCGGGTTCAAAACCCTGAGGTTGCTGGCTAGAGTGTGGGCTCATTGGCTTGGGCAAGGGCTTGTCAGCTTGAGCGTGGGGTAATCAAAATGGCCCCAAAGGTCACTGGCTTGAAGCCCAAAGATTGATGGATTTAGCCCAAGGTCACTGGCTTGAGCAAGGGGTCAATGGCTCAGATTGAGCCTCCCAGTCAAGGCACATATGAGAAGCAAATAACAAACAACTAAAGTGAAGCAACTACCAGTTGATGCTTCTCATCTCTCTTTTCCCTCACCCTTCTTGTCTTTATATGTTAAAAAAAAAAAAGAAAAAGAAAGGAAGGGAGGGAGGGAGGGAGGGAGGAAGGAAGGAAGGAAGGAAGGAAGGAAGGAAGGAAGGAAAGAAGGAAGGAAGGAAGGAAGGAAAGAAGGAAGGAAAGAAAGAAGGGAAAGAAACTTATCAAAGAGTGGAAGGAGGGGGCGCCCACGCGCACCTCCACTAGCGCTCCCAGGCATGCTGGTAACCTGCTAAGGAAGACCGCCAGGCGCGGCTGGGCTCCACGGGCAACAGGAATATCCGGTGGCTCTTTTGCGTGGTCTGGCAAGATGGCAGCTAGCGGCGCTCCGCTTACCCAGCTTCCCACTCCCCATCAGTGGGTTCTTCCCGCTCCGGGCTGCGCAGGAAGCGGGACCTCCAGCCAGCCTGCCACCAGTGGCCCTGACCGCTGCGTGGCACAGCGTGACCCAGGGTGCACCCTAAGTGTGAACTCCCCCACTGGCCAATGTAGTCATCTGACGGAGCTCTGCCCCTCGTGGCTGTAAAAGACAAAGATGGCAACAGAGTAGGTGGACGTACCAACTTCCAACTCCCAGAACCAAAGTGGATTATAACTCAATTTTAAGAACCATCATCTGGATGAACCAACTTTGAACTAAACTAAGAGGACTCTTCAACCAAGGAACACAGAAGAAGCCACATTGAGACTGGTAGGAATAGCGAAAACGCGAAGAGAGCTGCCCAGCTCCCTGGAGTGAATGGCAGCCCGGAGAGACCCGCGTGGCGGGAGGAGAGTTTGATGGAGAGGGAGGGACCTGGGTCCCAGGAACCAAGCCCCAGCCTGCAGTTGCAGAGCCTAGAAGAGGTGTTTGGACAGTATTGAGCTGTGAAGCAAGTGAGGATACTGTTTGTGAGAAAGAGACAGTTTTCTCAGACCCAAGTTTCTTTTTAAAAGGACAGCGCAGAAAACCTCTCTCACAACCACGCACCCGGGGCTCTGGGGAACGGGGACAGAGGAGAGGACCAGAGCATCGGGAAGAGAGTGTGGACTGAAGGCACAGGGACAAACACTCTGAGGGACAGCCACCCTAACCCCTAGGCTAAGTCACTTCCCTAATCAAAAACAAATATTTCCCCTGGAACTAGCAATACCAGCAAAGGGAGACAGGACACCAGCCAAACAAGCTCTCCCGCGGCAATTAGAGCAGAGCTGCTTAGAGGGAGGGAGCTCCCAGGTCTACAGTATGGAGTGTTAGGAGCTGATCTGTGGGGACCCGTCCTACTCTGCTGAGGGTTGCTGGAGATATGGTGGTGGCAGGACGCTGAAACGTGGTTCTGTCGGCGGGGGCGGAGGCCCAGCCGGTGTGAGCTTGGTTTAGCCCAGCAGGGGCGGTGGGGACGTGAGAAAGTGGTCCGGCAGCTGCAGGCCCACCTGTAACCCCACCTGCAGGGGAAAAGCGGGAGGCCAGGAATGGGCAGAGATCTGCTCTGCGACCCTGCGCAAGCCGGCCCTGACTACGGGGACAGGGCTAGGACCAGGGATGGGCGGAGGCTCGTGGCTGAGCTCACGCCAGCAGGCTCAACCGGCTGGAGAAACTGTGGTTTGCCATCCTGCATGCGCGAGTTGGCTCTGAACGGGGGCGGGGTAGAGCCCTGGACGAGCAGAAGTTCGCAGCTGAGTGCATGCCAGCAGCCACACGCGGCCCAATAAACCTTGGTTTGAGACCCTGCGCAGAAGGGCCCTGGCCTCGAGGGCGGGGCTAAAGCTCCGGACGGGCTAAAGCTCCGGACGGGCAAAAGCTCACAGCTGAGAGCACGTCAGAAGCCCCGTCCAACCTGCGAAACTGTGGCAAACAGGCTCTAACCGCGGGTGCTGGGCAGAAGCCTGGAAACAGGCTGGGTCCGCAGTTGAGCAAAGGTGCTCACCTCTACCCTTGGTGCTGAGGCTTGTGGCTTGAGTGACAGCCCCTCCCATGGAGGAGAGGCGGAAACCACAGCAACAGCCGCAGTGGGCCGGCGCTGGCAACGCCCATACCCAACCACCCTAGGCAGCAGCAGAGGGGGTGGCGGGCCTGCAGACAGACCACACCTAGAGAACACAAAGGCAACACCTACTGGACTCCAGTGACCACAACTTGCTTATACACAGACAAAATGGGCAGGCAGAGGAATGCAAACCAAATGAATCAAGAGAAATCCCCAAAGAAGGACCTGAATGAACCAGATATAATCAAATTATCAGAAACAGAATTTAGAATAATGATAGTTAGGATGTTCAAAGAAATTAGAGCAACAATGGATAGTCACTATGAACACCTAAATAGAGAGATAACAAGTATAAAAAATGAAATTGAAATAATAAAAAAGAATCAGACAGAAATGACAAATACAGTATCAGAACTGAAGACCACAATGGAAGGAATTAAAAGCAGGGTGAACGACACTGAGGATCAAATCAGCAAGTTAGAGGACACAATAAACAAAGGCACAGAAGCAGAGAAGAAAATGGAAAAGAGACTCAAAAAATGGGAGGGAACTCTAAGGGAGCTCTGTGACAACCTGAAGAGAAATAACATTCGCATCATAGGGGTCCCTGAAGAAGAGGAGAGAGAACAGGAAATAGAAACTTTGTTCAATCAAATCATAGCAGAAAACTTTCCTAAATTAAGGTTGGGAAACATTCCACACGTTCAAGAAGCACACAGAACTCCATTAAAGAGAAACCAAAAAAAATCTAAACCAAGACACATCATAGTTAAAATACCAAAGCTAAGGGATAAAGAGAAAATTTTAAAAGCTGCTAGAGAAAAAAAGGCTATCACCTACAAAGGAGCCCCCATAAGGATGACATCTGACTTCTCAACAGAAATACTTGAGGCCAGAAAGGAATGGCAAGATATATTCAAAGTAATGCAGAACAGGAACCTACAACCAAGACTACTCTATCCAGCAAGGCTAACGTTTAAAATTGAAGGAGAAATAAAGAGCTTCCCAGACAAAGAAAGCCTCAGGGAATTCATTAAAACCAAACCAATTCTGCAAGAGATACTAAGGGGCCTGGTGTGAACAGTTCAAAGGGAGGAAAGAATATAGCAAAAGAAGAATACAGCTTTAAAGAATAAAATGGCAATAAACAACTACATATCAATAATAACCTTAAATGTAAATGGATTAAATGATCCAATCAAAAGACATAGGGTAGCTGCATGGATAAAGAAACAGGACCCATACATATGCTGTCTACAAGAGACACACCTTAAAACAAAAGATACACATAGACTGAAGGTAAAAGGATGGAAAAAATATTTCATGCAAATGGAAATGAAAAAAAAAAGCCAGGGTAGCAATACTTATATCTGACAAAATGGACTTTAAAACAAAGGCTGTAGTAAGAGATAAAGAAGGACACTACATAATGATAAAGGGAACAATTCAACAGGAAGATATAACTATTATAAATATCTATGCACCAAATATAGGAGCCCCGACATACATAAAGCAGACTTTGATGGATATAAAGGGCGAAATTAACAGCAATACCATAATAGTAGGGGATTTCAATACCCCACTAACAACACTGGATAGATCCTCAAGAAAGAAAATTAATAAAGAAACAGCAGACTTAAAGGAGACACTAGATCAACTTGATTTAATAGATATCTTCAGAACTTTTCACCCTAAAGCAGTAGAATATACATTCTTCTGACCCAGCTATCCCTCTTATAGGAATATACCCTAAGAACACCATAGCACTGTTCGAAAAGAAGAAATGCGCCCCCATGTTCGTAGCAGCATTGTTCACAATAGCGAAGATCCGGAAACAGCCCAAGTGTCCGTCAGAGGACGAGTGGATTAAAAAGCTTTGGTACATATATACTATGGAATACTACTCAGCCATAAGAAATGATGACATCGGATCATTTACAACAAAATGGATGGACCTTGATAACATTATACTGAGTGAAATAAGTAAATCAGAAAAAAACTGAGAACAGCATGATTTCATACATAGGGGGGACATAAAAGTGGGACTATGAGACGTGGACAAGAGTGTGGTGGTTACGGGGTGGGGGGAGGGAGTAGAGGGTGGAATAGGGAGGAGGGGAGGGGCACAGGGAAAACCAGACAGAAGGTGACAGAGGACAATTTGACTTTGGGTGACGGGTATGCAACATAATTGAATGATAAGATAACCTGGAGATTTTTTCGTTATACATATGTACCCTGATTTATTGGTGTCACCCCATTAAAATTAATAATAAAAAAAATGTAAAGAAAAAAAAAAGAGTGGAAGGAGGAAAAGCAATGACAAATAGGAAAAAGACAGGGGAAACTTCTAGGAATGGCAGGTTGCCAACAACATCAGTAGCTACAAAGGGACCAAGCAGAGCTCTAGGTGGCTGTGATGACCATTAGCATTGTCGCTTTCAGGAGTAAACCTGGGGCTGGTACAAAGGTAAGACCCAACACTGGGCCTGGCCTCTTCAACTTTCAGATGGTTCTTTCCTTGCAAGTCCAAGCAGCCCTTGCATCGTAGGGGTGAGCTGTGGAGCCGTGAAAACCCAGACTGTGTCAAGCAATGAGGTGGCAAGAAGCATTCAAAGGGCCACGGCAGGCCGAGCTCTCACATCAGCTTCCCAAGGGAATTCAGTAGATCTCTGGATTGGGCCTTATAAGCTTGTTTTTATGCAGGTACTTGGGGATTTGGTGGGAGAAATAAAAACCACTGGATATGGCCATACTAGGTATACTAAGAAGTTATTGTAACACAATCAGTTCCCTGGAGTTTTTGTTTGGGTTTTGTCTTCTTTATTTTTCTTTTCTCCTTTCCTGTCTTGGTCTTGTTTCACTCGTCTGAGCTCATGTGACCACATTGTAAAATTCCATTTGTCTTTTTTTCAGATGTTGAAATGTGAACCGAATGCTATTTTTAATGAGCTAGGAAATTGTTCAGGCTTCTCTTTTCTTTTTTTCATTTTCTTTTGAATTGCCATAGGGTGTACCTCAAAGCTTCCATTGGAAGCCTGCAACTCCAGATTTCTTTAGCAAAGAGGCCGTTCTGTGTCACAGACGCAGCACAGTCAGAGTCTGTGGTGGAGGTGTGAGGATGGGGGTGCTGAGGAGTGAGTGGAGGGGGATGCTGAGGGAGGTGCCACGAGAGCCTCAAGGGGATAGCCAGAGTCAGGCTGAATTCCCGGGACAGCAGGGGTGCCCACTGGGGACCTGGGATATCCCTCTCTAAACTGGGCCTCTGACCCAAAATACTCAACTACCCAGTGGACATTTCCACAAGGACAGAGTCCATCCCCTTAAATCTAATATGTCTCAAACAGAGTCAATTGCTTTCCTTAATAAACCAGTTCTCAGTTGTTTTGTCGATTGTTGTTTTGCATCTACTACGTGGCAGGTACAATTTTAGGTGCTGGGGGTCACAGCGGACAAGACTGACACAGTACCTGCTTCATGAAGCTTCCATTCTAGCAGGGGTGCCGCTGACATTGCCGTGTCCTAAGTAGCAGTAAGAAGGGTGGCGTTCACTGTGTCCTTACTCTCCACCGGACACTGTTGCTGAGACCATGAGACACGGGACTGGGGGCCCTGGCTCCGTCCTCCCTCAGCCCCATTCAGTGCTCCCACTGGCACCATTATTATTCCAGGGCATATTTTGGATATGAAGTCTCTGCTTCTTCTTTCCACACCTCCCCTCTAACAGGTCAGCTGGGCTTGGTGCTGCTCTCATCCTCTCCACCCGCCTGTCACCCATGTTTGCAATAGGACAGCAGCCCTGGCCTCCCTGCTCCACCTCCCATTCATCTTCTCTGGTCTGCACATCTCCTCCAAATAAGTTTCCAGAAAAGCTGCTTCTGGCTCAACATCTTAGTCACTTAGTCAACAAATAGTCATCAAAAGGCTTGCTTCATCCCCAGAAAGCACTTTGTGTGTTTCAAAAGAGAAACTGACACCAGTTGCCTCCCTTATCTAAAAATAGTCCGACTTCCTTAGCCTGGCACTGAAGGAAGGCCCTCCCCACTGGCCCTCTCCACACAGGGCCTGTTCACCAGGTTCCCAAACACAATTTCTGCCTTCTTGGGCCCTCTGTTCCTCTCCATTTCTGTTTACCAAAATTCCACCCATCATTAAGTCCCAAATTGAATGTCACCTCTCCCATGAGGCCTTCCCTGATGCACCAAGCAGAAGTCTTTTCTGTCACTGGATTTATTCCAAGATACAGAGACACAGACCATGCCTGCCTGCACTTGTCTCATACTCTCACACGCATGTCACACACACTCCCCAGAACCCCTAGGAATCCACGTTTGCACCTGCTGTTAGTGAGCCTTGGCTCTGCCCCAGACACTGTGCTAAGGATCTCAGCCAGATTGTCTGTTGTGATCATCACAATGCTCTAAGGAAGCCGGCCCCAGAATTCTATTCCCATATTACAGGTGAGATCAGAAAGGTTAGGTGAATTAAATAAATAAGGTCACACAGCAAAGCCAAGATTCAAACCTAATTTTGACCAAATCCTAAATATATAGTAGTACACAGCCATTCATCAGACAAGAATTTTTATTTAAACAATTATACGCATCAGTTGCTTTCTATAGTACTCTGTATGCAGTATACATTCATAATTCTATCCCCCGTATGTAACACAGGGTCCAGACCATCTCTGGCCTGTGCAGTAAATACTTGTGAATGAATGAATGGGATTGGTGTGGGTGCCATGACACACCTTCTGAGTCAGAGGCTGAAATTGGGGCCTTACAGCCTCTGTTTTAACAGGGTCCAGATGCTTTCTTAGTGCGCAGCCAGCCAGCACCTGTCCACCAACTGACATTGTGAAACTAGACCACCCCCTTCATTTTATGAAAAGGGAAACTGATGCCCATAGTAGTTAATTGCCCTCCTCAAGGTTAGCAGCCTACCTCCCACCCCAAGCCATCTCCTCTGGCTGGGCGTGTCAGCCTAGCTGTGAAATAAGATACTAACACTGGGTGAAAAACAAGCCCATATCTCCATCTCCCCTGTCAAAGGAAATCTTAAATTGGTTTTTCTGACTCTCCCTCTCTGAGGAGGTCCTTACCAAGGACCTCATCTCAGATAAGCAGAGCAGGGGACAGCCTCTGAGCAGCTGACCTAGAAACTCCAAACCACAGCAAACCAAGTCTTTGACCTGAAAGTGCCTTGTTATTGGGTTTTGCTTTAGGCAGATCCATCATTTTTGGAATCTCCTTCTTGACTCTTCAGAGAGAAGCCCTGTTGCCTGGCAACCAGTGTGTCATTGATGTGGTAGAACCATTGGTCAATAAAGTTCTGGCTCCTAACCTCTCCCTGAAACTGTTTGGCCTGGTTTTAAAAGCCACTGACCAGTGATTTCTTAGCAGCTGAGTGATATATTCAAAAGAAAATAAGATTTGGAATGAGACACACCTGGTTGATGTCTTCATTCAACCACATACTAACTATGGGATGTCGAAGTCACTTGTCCTCTCTGATCCTCAGTTTTTTCATTTCTATTGTGAGAGGAGTTTAATGGAAAATCTCTGGTTCCTTCCAGTTCTGACACCTGTGTTCTACGTTCCATAGTCTGGGGTGTGAGCTGCTCCTATAATCCAAGTTCAGCCTGATGAAGAGATCTAGTTCTGTTTTGTGTTGGTCAGTCCAAGGAATCAGTCCAGCCCACTGAGGCATGGAAATAAATTAGAACCACTGAGAGGTTAGGATTTGTTATTCTTCCATGAATACCACCGTCCTTCAAACCCCTAATTTTGCCTTGATAATAAAACTCCCTTACAGACAGACAGCACGACTCTCTGTGAAATCCCCAAGAAATGTTGCCCATATGTTTCTGAGTCATTTACACTGAACCCATCATAATATTTTTCTTTGAACATCCATTTACATTTGCTCTAAAGGCTTATTTTAAAGCTTATGCAAATGAGCTAGATTAAGGTTGCATTCTGAAAGCTGAAGCTGGAAATGGGAAGTTCATTTTAAAGCTCGGTGTAAATAGAGTTTCACATGTGTTCTCGGTAGTTCTCCCTTCTTAGCCCAAGTGCCCCCCCATCCACCTGTGTCCTCGGGCCCACAGAGCTTCTCCACCCATGAAACACTACAATGGGGAGGAGAGGGAGTGGCAGACTTCTTCTCCCCATTGTAACTTCCGGCATTGGAGTCATCAGTTAATTTTTCTTAGATTTCCAGTTCTTCATCTGGGGGACACACAAGACCTCATGGTTTCCTAATGTCCATGGGGTTAGATTTGCCTGATAAGCAGATCCTACACTTCCCCTGACCTACGGAATCATAGTCTCCAAGGGGGAAGCCTCAGAATCTGAGTGTGTCACACGTTCCCCAAGTAACTCCGATGTGAGTCCTGGTATAACAACACTGCCCTAGATCATCTGTAGGCATCTCTCCTCTTTCCCTGCAAAATTCTGTGATTTCTTGCAGGATTGCCTTTCAACTCATATTTCCCTACCTGCCTCCTAAACTTTGTTCCCATTCACCTTATGGTCCCTATTGTGGACTCTCAGGTGTTCTCTTTAAAGAATCTTGAGGCAATTGTTGAACTCAGGTGATGTGACATGCCATCACTTGTCTCCTTCTCCCCACTCTGAGGGGGAACCAAGTTTAGAACTCAGTATCCAGCTGCATTACAGAGCCTCTGGGAGAGCCGCGGTGCTTGCCCTATAGAAGCCAGCAGACTAATCGGGGAAGAGTCAGTCGCAACTGCCTCTGTAAAATCCCATCCACGTGCCTGTGTAGGCAGTAGGTGGGCCGTGTGGGGGATCTCTGCATTGGAGCCTGGACCTGAGCTCCAAGGGGCCAGTGGGAGTGGCCACCGGGCGGAGAAGTACAGGGCAATGAGCTGAGACGAGAGAGGAGCCTGCGCGTAAGAAGGACACCTGTTCCTTGAGTCGCAGTACCTCTCCCTGCTGTTATGTAGAGAGGCAGCCGTGTTACATAATGCTTGGGGTGCTTCTCCATTTGGTGCCTGCAGACCTCAAGCCTTGTGGTGGAACCCTCTCTCCGACCTGCCACTGCCCCTATTCTCATCCAGCCCCAAAGTAAACACTGTGTGGTGATATTGTCAAGAACCTTGTCACCTGTCATACCATGAGGCACTCTCAAGAACACGGTACCTCTTCTGCTTGATGAGTCTGGCTTTTCTCAGGTAACATGACCTGATTTTAATGTAAATCTAGCACTTCTCTGTTCCCAACAAGGAGGCTGGTGAGGAAAATTTAAGAATGTGTCTAGACTTGTGTTTCAGCCCATCTTTGTGGTCATGCCCTTAGCCCCTTCCTTACCTCTCTACTCTGTCCAAGCCTCAAGTGCTCCCTTGACTGCTCCCCCTCCCAGATAGTCTAAGACTAATATTGATTGTATTATCAGTCCTCTCTTCCAAGATAATGAGGATGCTGAGGGAGAGCAATGCTTTGCCCAGAGGAATAAATCGCAAATCTAAGCAAAGTGCTTCCTGAGTAGGAGAAAGATCTAGGAGGGGGGCTTTCACGTCACCGCCAAGTCAGAGAGCCCTTTGTGAACACGGAAGGCTGCCTGGGATATCCAGAGGGCTCTCGCCCAGACAACTTCCAGACGACTGCAGCAGCGAAAGGAGGAGAACCCCAGCCCCAGTGAATTTAGCAGTAGAGTCCTTTCGTTTCCTCCAAGCCTCTTCATAAACCCATATTTAGCACGGCAGCTTCGATTCAGCCCCATCCGCGTTTCCTTCCATGAATCACAGCAGAACTCCCCACTGTAGCTTTCATTACCTGCTCCAAATGAATGTGGAGAGAAAACATAATTACATGCCACTTTTTAAAAATAATATCTTGAAAATAGAGCAATGACTTAAATAAAAACGGAGGAGGGGGACACAGTGTGAACTAATGGGCCAAATTAGCTCAGGTTAAGCTGGATTCTAAATCAGCTGCTTCTTTTCCTATTTCTCTCTCGCTCTGCCCCCGCCCTCCGGTGGCTCCTGACAGATCTAGAGTTCAGCTGGATGGATGATTAGATTTCCTCCTCTCTGCTGAAACAATGAAATATTTCTATAATATTAAACCCGTCAAACTGATCAAAGCCACAGTGTCAAAATTCTAAGTGCACCTTCTTGCCCAATCCCCTCCGCTCCAGCAGAATGGAGCACATTTTATTTGCTGGCCCTAAACTTCCTGAGGTTTTTAAAATCTGATATAGGCCGCCCGGTCTGCAGGGCTACATTTCTGCTGCACCCCACCCACCCTTAACTGTCTTCAGCTTCTCCTCAGCACCACCCGCCTTAATTCCAGACCTTACTAGTAAGCTGTCATACAAAGCACCTGACGACAGAGCAATACTACTCAGGAGCTGCTCAACCTTTCAAAACTCTCAATGCCTCAGTTTCTTCATCTGAGAAATGAGAGTAGTCCCATACTGCCTGCTCAGTCTGTGGACAAGGACGAGAATGAAGTGACTTGCAGAGAAGCCACTAACCATGACCCTATGAGGTCAAACTGTTGTTATTGTGAGTGTCACCTAACACTGTGTGAACATGTCACGTGCAGAAGTGAACATTTAGATAGTAATGTGGAACAGGGGGAAGGGTTAGCTGTAGAGCCGAACTGGATTAGAGGACCAGTCCACGGGTTTCTAGCCATGGGGCGTGAGCAAGTTGCTGAGTCTTTCGGAAACACAGCTTCGTTCATCTGTATGAGGGACATGACGTGCGCCTGCCTGGAAGGGTGCTGGGGTGTTGTGAAAATAAATGAAGCATGTTTAAGCTCCTGGAACACGCTAGGCACTCAGTGAACGGCCCCCGTACCGCTGAGGCGCCATCTGCCGGGCGCTGCCCGGAAGGACATGGAGCCAAGAGCTGTCCTTCCAGGGCTTTGTCAGATCAGGCCGGGATTGGGGCCGTTCAGGTCTTGTCTCTTTTCATAAACTGTTTTTCAGGTAACTGCCTCAGTAGACTTCTTTCTGGATTTTGTTTTTTAATATTTTGTTTGGTTTGTTTTGGTTTGGCCTTCTGATCCTAAGACCTTGCTAGGGCTGAAACAGGAAAGGATGTTTCTGAGAAGGGAACAAAAAAGGGGTGGCTATGCTGACTTGATTTCTTAACAAATGAGAAATAAGCTCAAGATGTACAGATTGAGTACTGTTAATTACCAAGCAGCAAATACTGAGCCATAATGCTGCACTCCTGGAAAACCCAGGAGACAGCCTGGACGCTACAGGGCTCCGTCAGCGCTCCGTGTCAACCTGCCGCACAGGCATCTACGAGGCACACCCAGGCAGGCTCAGACACCTCCTCCGGGAGGCCACTTCCATCTGTGGCCACATCAGGGACTGTGTGAGGGAGGAGGGTGAGAGTGAGCTCCCTACCCCGAGGACAGGCCAGAGACCAGATCAGCTGGGGCTGGGGTTTGGGGCTATGGAGTTAGAAGCTTCTCTTCTTGGACTGAAAGATGCTGGTTTTGATCCAGGCTTTCACTGTTAGCCTGGCACACTTTGTAACTAGCACACAGAAAGCCTTAGCTGTATAGTGTATTTTAAAGGTCCTGCCCTGACCAACATTCTTTACATACTCCTCTTGCTCACTATGTCCCAAAGCATGCTCACCCTCTGGGGACTTCCGAGGTGGAGAATGTATCATATCGTCACTGTGCTAGACGTCCTTACAAGAGACTTCATTGAATCCACCACTGGTATGACCGCCCTCGTTATACTAGGAGGGAAACTGAGTCTCTGAGATACTAAAAACTTACCCAGGTCCTTTGCCACAGTCCACATGTGACCCAGAGGCTCCTGCCCCATCCTCTAGACCCCTGCTAGCATAGGGTGCTGCTTGGGGGGTAATGTTGAGTGACAGGTGGTGAGGAAGCAACAAGGCCCGCTCATACCCTGCCCGCCTTCACCCTCCGCTCTGTGGCCAGAGCTGAAAGAGCCAGCACACGCTCTGCCCTGGGGGTGTCCTGCTTGCCCCTTGCATCTGGGCCTCGCCATCCCCAATGTGCTGACAGTCACCATCCTTTCTAAAGCCTGCCCCAATCCAGAGGACACATTCTTCTTCCTCCTGGCAAGCACAGCCCCACTCAGCAGACTCACCTGGACTCCAGCAAATCTGCATGAGCAACTGCCAGACGGAGCAAAGTGGGAACTTACTACAGCTAGTGCTCGACTCACGACCATGACTGGTTCCGACAGACTGGTCGTAACACGATTTGGTCGTAAGTTGAATAGGCTATATGTACAGTACTATAAAATGATGTTATAAAAATCTTTAAGTCATATTTTATCATAATTTTCTTTCATTTTTGTTATATATCATAATTTTCTTTGTTCATTTTATGCCATTTGTATCATCTCTACACCATTTTGTTTCTTATTTTTACATTCGTCAGGTTTAAGTAAAACACTGCATTACCAGTACAACTGGTTTAATATTTGCAAAACATACAAAATTACAAAATACAGGTGCATACAAAAACTGCTCCAGACGCAAAGCAGTCATGGCTAGCGATTGTGGTTGTAAAGTCGAATGGTCATAAGTTGCATAGGTTGTAAGTTGATCAATACCTGTACTTGAGAAAACTTCAGCTTTTTTTCCCCCTGAACTCTCAATAGGGGCACTGTTCCTGGGAATAATAGTCTTGATGTGACAACTAACTCCCTGGATAACTAGATAGAGCCTTACTCACCACACTCCCTGACCTCCAGGAAAGGACAAACCTTTGAGCACTTTCTCCCAGGGAACATAGGGTGCTGGAGGGTTGTGGGGAGTACCATGGTCCCCATGGACCTCTGTGCACTGAAATAAGCATTGCCTTTAACCCAACTCCCACTTCAACTTTCTCACCTGCAAAATCAGGAGATTGGTCTAGAGATCAGCATTTCCCTACCTCAGCACTATTGACGTTTCGGGTAGGGTAGCTCATTGTTGTGGGGACCAAATTCTAATATGGCCTCTACCTACTAAATGCCAGTAGCACAAGACCCACCCCTCCACCTACTTGTGACAACCAAGGATACCTTCAGACATTGTCCAGTGTCCTCTGTTTAGAAGGTGATATAAACACTAAGAGGAGCTCAGATTGGGTTGGTTGGCTACAGGTAATGTCAAGTCAAGTCCCGGCTCTAGCAGTGACATGTTAGCTTTTATAACGGGTCAAATTTCTTCACTTCCCTGAGTCTCAGTTTGCATATCTGCAAAATGGAGATGATAGTACCTATTTCATAAGGTAGATTGCAGGGTTAAATGAGAAAATGTGTATAAAACTTCTGGCACATAGTAAATGGTGCTATTATCACTATGATAGCCCAGTAAATGGTGCTATTATCACTATGATTATGACTGAAAGCAAACCAGGCCATCTGTTTGCTCTAAATAGATTCTCTTGTGACCCAACTCACATGCAGGTAGCCAGGCAGTGGCAATAGTTATGCAAAGAAAGAAACTAATATAAGTATTAAACACTTACACTCTGCTAGTACTATGTTCACAATTTCATAAAAATTGCCAAGCCAAATCGGGAATGTAAATAGCACTCAGATCTAATAAACACAATGATATCTGATGGACTCACCCGGACCCCTATCAGAACACCGATGCCTAGAATGGCAGGATCTGGAAGTAATAGAGTATGTAGGTACATTCAGCATCAGGAATAGGTCCCTTACTTTTGCCATTAAAATAAGATTTTCCATTCATCGGTTACCCATGATAAATACTATGTGTGAGAAAGGAATAAGAGGCAAAGTAATTTTTAGCCGGATTTGTTCACACGCAGTGAGTTCAGGTCTTCTTTTTGGTTTGGTTCTGCCTAAAGAATAATTTACTTCAGTTCCTACAGAAAGAGACAGGGAAATAATATTTGTCTTTAAACCTGAGTTACAGGTTTCGATTTCCTCTTCACTCATTTCCCATTTTCCAATGCCAGACAGCCGTCTGCTATCTGCAAAGCCACCTTCGGCAGGAAGCCCTTATCCCCCGAGGGACAGCAGCTGTTCCTGGTCTGGGCTGCCCCACCAGAGGTTTATTCTTCAGTGGAAGTATTGATCTGTCACTAGTTACAGGACTAGCTCTGTATTAAGTACCAACAGAGTAGGCAGAGGAGACTGGAAATGGGCCAGCAGAAACTCTTCCTTTCTTCCTCCTGGGTGGTCATCCCTCAGGTCCCATTGCTCAGGCCCCAGAGATGCTTACCGGGCCTTGTTCTTTCCCATATGCCTTTGCTGTGATTCATCTCCCTGCTCTGCTCATCAACCTCAGACTCATGCTCAGATTCAGTTTCTTTTACCTATTCTCTCTCATCCAGCCCTCACAGGAACCCATTTTACAGACTTTAGAGAATCGAAGGGTGCCTTCAAAGCCCACTACTAAGAATTGGTTGAAATATGTCTGCATCTTCCTTTGAACTCTGAGTCCCAATGCTTGTTCCTCTGTCCAGGAACAGCCAACCACGGTCCTGATAGGAGAATCCTTTGTTCCCAAGGACAGGCGGACATCCCTATGAGCCTCCCTGCTGCAGACGGTGTGTGCTCCAGGCGTGCACCCAGAAATGGGCCGTGCCAGTGGAAGGCAATACCATTTCAGCCATATCTTTTAGTCATCACTCCCTTGACCCCAATTCACATGAGTCTCCACAACCACCCCTCTCTTCTACCTGTAGAACTCCTTTCTATTCATCCTTCAAGAATCAGTTCAGGTCCTAGCTCGGCAGCTCAGTTGGTGAGAGCATCATCCTCAGACACCAAGGTTGTGGGTTTGATCCCTGGTCAAGGCACATACAAGAATCAACCACTGAATGCATAAATAAGTGGAACAACAAATGGATGTTTCTCTCTCTCTCTCCTTTCTTCTCTCTCTAAAATCAATCAATAAGTAAAGATTTTTAAAGAAAGAATCAGTTCAAAAATCAATCTCCTCAATGACAACTTTGCTGACCTCTCCATGGGTCCCCACTCCTGAGTCTTTGACACATTGTACACATCTTCATTGTAGCAGGTACCAATCATTCCATGTCTTGCCACTCCCCATAATTCCGGGCATGCAGCAAGAATAAATAAATATTTCTAAAATAAACAAATGGATGAGTGAGAAAATAAGGGGAAATCTTGGGGCAACTAGCAAAAAGTACTTACAAATGGCTCTGAGACTCCACCATAGATGCTGAAAGTAGAGGGTTTTTTTCCCCCTGAAAGCCTGGGAGTTTTGAGAAAGAGGCAGAGAAAAGCCTATTTTCTTCTTGTTCACTGATTGATTTCCTTCGGTGTAGTGCTTCTCAACCCATCGTGTGCACACAAATCATTTGGGGATCTCATTAAAATGAAGATTATGACTCAGTCGTTCAGGACGGGATTGGCTCTCAGATACTTCCCGGCACCAGACCACACTTTGAGAAGTGACTCGGGTTCTTTGGGGCTGCGCCCCGCCTTGTGTGAAGTTGCTGGGTTGTCACTCTGTGCCTCCAGCAGGGCTGAGTGCCCTGGCATCCCTGTGCCAGGTTGGCAAAGAGCTGTCTGCTGGGTTATTTATTCCCTGCATTATCACCAGGGGAAAAGACTCCCTCGGCATGCCACGTCTTATTTACAGAGAGCCTCAGAAAAGTTAAAAGTGCAAGTTTTTTTTCTTTTAATTGTATCAGCAGCTCCATAGAATCACACGTATCAGGGGGGGAAATGGTCTAAAGGGAATTCGTAAAATATTAAATGACACTGTGTCAAGACACAGATAGGGGCAGAACAGTAATTAAAGTAAACAGCACATCAAATCTCTGGCGAAAGCCCTTATTTAAATTGAAAGTAAATGTAGGAACTGATCGTGTAGCTTGGTATAAATGTGTTTCCAAAAGCCTTGTAAGAATATTAATGATTATGGACGTATAATGGCTGAATATCAATGATCATTTTTACAGTGAGTGACAGTTCAGAGGGAAATAAAAAGAATCTAGATAATTCCAAAGACACGGACCAGTTTGACCCTCCTGGCACTGTGCCCCTCCAGGGGAGAGGAGACAGTTACAGTGTCCTCAGCCTCTGTGCCCCCTCCCTACAGTGTGATGTGCAGAAGGACCCTCAGCCATGACGGTGTTCCTCTTACCTCTCGCCCAAGAAAGACACCTCTGAGCTCCAACTGTGGGCGTCCTTACGATCTCTAAAAATATGTACTTTCTCACCTTGCTTTAAAGTTTCTGAAAAGTTCAGCAGCCCAAACCGAAGGTAAGACTGTAAAGGACTATAACTGATTTTTTAAGAAAGGTACTACAAATCCCACAGCTGAATTGGAAGGCTGTCTTCTTCTCACTGTAGAGGTGAAATACTCCCAATATGTCCAGAAGCCTCAAGAGCCATGGGGTCAGTTCTTCACATTCACCGTGGGGCCAGCCTGCCTCCTTTGACGTTGGATTTCACCAACTTTGCCTGCGAATAAGCTGTTCAGATCCAGAGTGAAACTCTTAAGCACTGTTTTTCCTCTTAGGGTTCAGCCCTGTGCAGAGTTTGCTTGCTGTTCTGGTAAGATAGGGAGTGCCCACTGCTGCCTTCTGTGCCCTACCACCCTCTGGGATCACATCCCAGCACTCTCTAGGATTCAATCTCCTGGTGGACAGCATCCCAGCCTCGCAAAGTCACCTTCCTCAAAGTGTCTCCTCTCTCCTCTCCTGTGTTCCCCGGGTGCGGCCAGATACGAGACAGTGTCCTGGTCCTGGGCCAGGCTTCCCAGGCTAACTCCAGCCCAGGGTCTGGAGGGAGTGCTCATTCCCTCACTGTCTCTGCGCCAGCCTTCCTGGGACTGCTGGAGGATTGGACTGACCATTGTTGTGAAGCTGTTTAGGCAAAACCTGCTTTGTAGAAAGCAGTCTTGCCCAGCTAATCAGAAAGCTCCAGAGTCTGGAGCCCATGACCAGCTTTGCTTTCCGCCGTGGGCTTGCACTTCTCAGGGTGACCTCATGAGAAGTGACTATTTTAGGGACAGGATTTGGGCATTCCTACATCTGTGGGTTCAATATAGTAATTGATTAAATTATTACATTATTATAAACTATAAATCATTTTATTGTTAATAATAGGCTCATATGAATTACATTATTATTCTAGCCATTACTGTAATCCTCCTTCCCAAATCTCCAGTTCTGGTTGCCATGCCTGGAGGAATCCTTAGTGTCCTAACAGAACAGATTGTAAGGTGTCGAGGCGGGGCTGCACGAGCTAGCAGGTCAGCCCAGCTCTCAGTGATTGGATTCCCTTTGGGCTGTGCTTCTCCCTCCCACCCTGCTGGGGGGCTCAGTCCTCAGCCACCTTCTCAAAGAGTTGCTGCATCAAAGCAGCTTCTGTTTCCTCACAGTCCTTTCTGTTCTTTGCTTTTGCTCCGGTGGATGCTATAGGACCTGGCTTTTGTCTTCAGCTTGTGAATAAAGAGAGCACTTGGGGAGGTGCAGAGCCAGCCCCTTCAGCTCTTGTTCCTCTAGCTGGGGGCCGTTGGGGGGATTGGTCAAGTGGCCTGGGACATACAAGTGGCCTCAGGTCTAGTGAGCAAAACAGAGCTTAGAGTCTGAAGACCTGAGTGCCAGTCCTAATCTCTTCAACAGCAAGGTGTGTGATGTGTGGCCAAGCCTGCTTCCTTCACCTGTTATTCACCAGGCACAGAGATGTGCAAGGTAGACATGAGAATATATACAAGCCATGAGGGAGGTGACATTTGGCTGAGTCTTAAAGGATTAAATAAGAGCTGGTGACATGGGCATGGAGGCAGGGTCATTTGAAGCATGGGCAAAGGCCTAGAGGCAGAAAGGGCACGATTTCCTCAGAGAAGTGAAAGCTGCCTGCTCCTGCTGGATCGAAGAGTTAGGCGGGAATGGAGGACGGGGCTGGGGAGGTGGAGGAAGGGCCAGGGCACGGGAGTCCGCAGACTACGCTAAGAACTTCAGGAACTAGGAAATGCAGGCAGACTGGTTCATCGGTTAAGGACTCTCTCAGTGGGCAATGAAGGGAGCGGCTTGAAGGTAGTCCTGCCAACAGTGAGGAAACACGGCCGAGTCTCAGCCAAGGCTGCACCGCCGACACGTCGGACCGCTCACTCCGGGCTGCAGGGAGCTGTCCTGTGCACTGTGGGATGTCCGGTGATGTCCTAGCCATCACCCACTAGATGCCAGCAGCACCACTCAGTCCTGACAATCAAACATCTCCAGGCATGGCCAAACACATGCTGCCATCCTTCTGGCCCACTGAAGCCTGTGAGTGTGCACACCTCCCTCAGCCATTGGCCCAGCCCACACCCGCCTTCCCTCCCACCCCTCAGCCTTCCAAGCCTGAGCTCTGCTCCCCAAACACAGGCAGCACCCTGGGACTGGAGGGTGGGGCATGGAATCAGCACACGGCGCAGGAGGGACCAAAGGTGTAGAATTTTGTCTCACAGAACCACGTTCGTTACTGACCGGACCGGGTCTGTTCCCTCACTCCACTGATAAATACTCAGAGCTTTCTTCCCCTGCCTCTCTTTCCTGCCCTACTCAAAGTCCAGGTTGTCCAGGGTTTTGGGGTTCTACATTTCGTGCCCTTCACTCAGCCTGGATACTAACTGTGCAGCAGGCGGCAAGCAGTGTAACATATCAGCTCAGCTCAGGTGCACAAACACTGCCGAGCTCTGGGCAGGCCAGGTGATGCTCAGCGCTGGAATTAAGCAGGAAGAAAAGCACAGCCTGACCCTCCAGGGGGCTGCATCCTGCTGGGGAAACACATCTCGCGACACCTCGCTTTAGTCTGGTGGGTGCATGTGGTGTGCATATGGAGGCATTTGCAGGGTGCTAACAAAGAATGCCGACCCATAGAATGCCCCGTACCGTTCAGCAAAGGGCAAAACGGGCTCAGAGGCTTCGAGTGACTCTCCTAAGGTCATGTAGCTATTCAGAGATCCTCTGCCCCTGTGCTTGTGATGTCCTGTTTATTCACTGAGGCTGGTTCCCTGCTGTGATGGCCACATTGTGTCCCCTTATGGCACTGCCCCGAAGCACCATTATCCTGTCACACCCAGCCCCTCTGTCTCTGCCCATCTCTGTGACTTTGATATGCTCCCTCCCATATGGATTGCCTCTGTCCCACTGCTTACGGACATGCTGGGTGGCTCCAAGGCAGTGCAGTTCTGCTTCTCTCAGAGCTGTTTGTTGTGGGGTCTGCCGGAGAAATGCCCACATCTGGGGGATCTCACTTCAAGCTTACGCCATCCCTCTGGCTCTCCTTGTCACCAGACCCAGGGCTTTGGATCATCAGCATCCTGCTGCCAGCAGCTGTCTCCACCTGGGTCTGTACCAGATTAAATAGCACTCAGACTCAGATGTGCCCTATCCCCGCCCCCACTGGAAGTCACTGGTTTGGCCCTTTTGTCTTCACAGAGAGAGTCAGTAGTTGTGGGAAAGGATCAAGCTAAGTCAGATCTGATTTTCTTTGAAAACTAAATTGAATTCTTCACTCTGTGAGGCAGACAGAGAGATAGAAGAAGGAGGACCAGAAAAACACAGCTCAGCCAGGGTAAAGTGGCCGGACACCCTGAGGCGTGTGTGTGTGTGTGTGTGTGTGTGTGTGTGTGTGTGTGTGTGTGTGTGTGTGTGTGTGTATGTGTGTGTGTGTGTGTGTGTGTGTAGGGGGGGGTGGCAGCAGACAGAGCGACCCAGCAGCTGGCAGGGTCAGGGACTCACAGACAGTGCGGTTCTCAGCCTCCCGCTGATCACCAGACCTGTGTTCCCCAGGTTTTGCTCCACACCAACCCCGGGACCCTTGCACTTACTTAGGTTCACCCTGAGGCCTTTCTTCTCAGGCAGAGGCAAACCCCACATTTCGGGTGGAGAACACTTTCCAAGGGGCTGGGCAGGGAGAGAGAAAGAGCCTGGGCTAAGCATCTGCATGGGGCCTTGGCGGAGGGGGACAGGCAGCCTGCTGTGTGCCCAAGGGGTACCATTGGTCTGTGGGGAGTAGCCCTGGCAAGCCCACTCCTGGGAAACACCTTGGCTGCGCCTGTCGCTGACTGCACACACGCGTGGAGCAGTCTCTGCCGGCGGTGCTCTAGGCCCTGGGAGTGCGGGCAGAGCCCTGCCCCCCGGGATCCCCCAGTCTGCCGGCATGGGCGCATGTCTGACTCAGTCATGACTGACCCACCTATGGTACAGGCATGTCACCAAGGACAAGGCATGCCACTCGGGGCCATTGTGAGCAAAGACTCCACGCTGCACATGCAGCAAGGTGTGTGCTCCCAGATGCGGTTCAGGGAAAAAAAGGAACAGGCGGGGGCAGGAGGAGGCAGGCTGGAGCCACGCATTCAGAGACACCTTGAGAAATCTGACTCCTCCATGAAGCCAAAAGGTTTTCACCAGAGAAATCCCAAAAGAAACATAGACATTTCTGAGAGAAAAGTGTGGAAACATGTCAGAGCTCTTTCATAAGGCTGTGAGGGACTTTAGGTTTAATGGCACCCCTAGAATCACAGAATATCGGAGCTTTGAGAAACTTAAGAGCATCTATATCTGTGATTGTCCAAGTGGGTTCATTCTTGCTCCAGGTTCCACAGAGGGGCCTCAGAGACCCCCTCCAGGGTGCTGGGTTCAGAATGGGAGGAAAGACACTCAGGAGGGTGGTTGGCATGCACCCCAGGACGGAGGCCACCAGCCCTGCACATCCACCCCTGGGGGTTCTCTTGCAAGGGCAGGTCAGGCAGGTGGGTCCTGAAATGTCCTGTGACAGCCTGTCCCACTGCACCCTCTACGCAAGGCTGGCCTCTGAGGAGGGCAGCAGAGGCCAGCCAGCTTGATGGTGAGCAGGGACAAAGGGACAGGCATGATAATGTTTGTGTTCATGAACTGGCAGCAATGAGAGGTGGGCATGTCAGGAAAGATGTGAGGGCAAGTGTCAGCGCAGGCCCCAGCCCGTGCCGGTTGCCTTGTGTCCAGTAAGAGAGCCAGGCCTCTAATGCACAGAGCACCCACAGGAGCCTTTGTTCTGCTTTGATCGCTCCTGATAGCTCACGCTGCCGCGGACAGCAGACCTTTGATCTCTCTGCCCTGATGTTAGGTTTATGGAGCTCAATAGCATGTCCTTGAGATTAATTCTTTGTAGCACCCCAGGCACCATGCTGTCCTCTCCCATACATCACACCCAGCCGCATGTCCCTCTGGCCTGCTGCCTCCGTAGTTACCCACAGACTAGGAAATAACCCCCTAGTCCTCCCCTCTGCTGACCTCCCCTCACTAATACCCACACTGATTCAAACCGTGGTAAAGTAAAAATCCCATTAGGCAGGTCTTTGACTTCTGAATCAGCCACTGTCTAGGCAAGTGACCTTAGGCAAATCCCTCACCTCCCTGAACTCGTGTCTCTTCATCTTAAAACAGGAATAGAACTGCCTACTTCCTCCCCTAGCACATGGCCAAACACAAAGTGAAGGTGCCGTAATATCTATCGAATGTACGATTAGCTGACATTAAAAGAGGAACACGGGAAGCTATTAACAAGGTTACTCAAAGGCCAATAAGAACTCCCAGCACACAAGCAGGTCTTGGTCTTGCTTCCCGAGCTCCCATCCAACAGAAGCCGCATTGCAATTCACAAGAGGAAGGGAAGCCCTCAAGAAGGAAGGCAGCTACAACATACACCTGCACTCAGCCTTGCTCGACAGGGCCCTGAGCAGCTGTGGCGGCTCCTCCATCCCTCGGGGAGAGAAGGGACTCGCTCCAGCTGGAAATTCATAGCACCCACCCCTCTCATGGCAGCCCCGCCTCCCCAGTCCTGCCCAGATCTTCAGAGAGGGCTGATAGGGAGTGACATGGCTCAGAACCTGCAGGCCGTGCACCTGCCAGCTCAGCACTCCACAGCTCATCTGTGGGAGGAGCGGGCCACGACAGAAGTCTGGTATGTGTGTGCGTGTGCGTGCATGGGTGCATGCATGTGTGCGTGTGCGTGCATGGGTGTGTACTGGAGAACAAGGGGCCCGACTTGGGATGACGTAGTATATACCACAGCACACGTGGTTAAGAGAAATGAACCAACTTCAAGGAGACAGAAACAGGACATTTTACTGGAACCAGTCCTCCCCTTGCTGATGGCAAAAGAAACCTACCTGTGAAGTGTGACGGGGTGACGTTCTTCCCCTCACTGGCTCCCAGTTCATCCCTGGGGCCACTCAGAACAGGGGTGGTCTCTGTCTCCCTCCTCACAGGAAGCGTGATTCTGACCAGAGCCAGGCAAAACACACAGCTCAAAATCAACGCCTCACCTATCTGTTTCCGTTGTGTGAGGTCAGTCGTTCTGGAATGGAAGACCAGAACAAATGGAAGAAATGTGCATGGAGAATGCCAGTGAGACCTCCTCTCCTGAACAAGGAATGCTCTCTCACAGTATTTTGAGTATTTTGTTGGTTGTTGTGCTTGTTTCCCAAGTTCCAAGTCCCAACAAGTATGTGTGCGGGTCTCTGCCTTCCTTCTCTGCCTCTTCCCCTCTTCTCCTGTCCTCCATCGTGTCACTGATGTAATTCAACAAAAACTAGATGAATATCTCCTGTGTAATCAGGCTATGGTCTAGAGACTAAGGATATAAACAAATAAGGCACAGCCACTACTGTCAAAAGCTGAGAGTAGAGAAGAATATGAAATATTACCTTTGCTCTGGTTGCTCTCCGAGGCCCTTTGTTTTTTAATTGAATTTATTGGAGAGGCCCTTCACTTTGAAAACGTGAAGGTGAAACGTCTAAGGAATGCTTTCTTGCCTACGAAGGTAAGGTGCGTGGAAACACCGGCCCCGCTGTGTACTGAACCCACAGAGCTTGTGAATCAGGAGGCCAGAGAGAATTAATCTTAAAAAGTCTTTTCCTCTGCATACCAGAGCATGGCCCCTCCCTCCATGGCTTGTCCCTTCTGCTCCCTGCCCACGGTCCCCCAGTGCCTGCTGTGCTCTCTGTTCAGACCTGTTCCCTTTGCCTTCCATTCTATTCCATGGGCTCAGGTGAGCCCAGCGATAAAGGAGGGCTACGAGGACTCAGGGGGAGTCCAGCTGTGTACACTAAATACCTACCATGGGCAGTGCCGGGCTCTGAGGGAGATGCGGGGACAGAGATGGCTTAACCACAGGCCCAGCTCGCAAGGAGCTCAGGGAAAAGGAGGAGTCCTATGCGTGCCAAACATTGCAATGCCACACTCCACAGCAGCCACCATGGATTGAAAGTGCAGTATAGGGGACAAGGTCTTGGGAGCAATGACTGTCTCATGATCTAGTTAACACCTGAAGCTTGCTACTGGGAAATGAGACTTTGTGCAAAAATACCTCTGGTACAAAGGAGAACTAGAGGACCATGGGAGTAAACAAGAAGGAGAAGGTATCTGGGTATGCATATCAAGGAGAGCTTCACGAAGAAGTGATATTCCAGCCGGACCTTTCCAGTGGGTAGGATTTTAAACATTTATTCATTCAGCAGATACTGAATAGCTACGATGTTATTCTATGTAAGGAGGAATTCAGTAATTCAGAAGAGAAAAAAAATTTCTTGCCCTAAGGAGCTTAACATTCTAGTAGGGAAGACAGAACATAAACAATGTAAATAGGGCAGGGGTCAGTAAATGTTTTATGGAAAAACGCAATTGGTAAATATTTTAGTCTTTAGACCCATCTGGTCTCTGTTACACTGCTCAACTCTGTTGTTATAGATGAAAAGCAGCCCTAGACGATACATAAATGAACAAGCCTTGCTGTGTTTCAATAAAACTTTATTTACGAAATGGGGTGGGCTGAATTTGGCTCTCAGGCCATAATTTGCAAACCCCTGATACAGTATGTTAGATAGTTAGGCGTGCTAAATAGAAAACATAGATCAGGAAAGTAAAAATAAATATAAGAAATGTTAAAGGAAGGGGTTGAAATTTCAGTAGAGTGGCCAGAGAAAATATTCCCAGGGTGGTGAGTCCAACTTCTCATATAAAGCGAGGGAGTAAGCCATCCAGGTAGATAAGAGAAAACCTTCTGGACATGGGGAAAGGCAAGTCCAGAGCCCCAGAGGCCAAAAAAGCCAGCCAGGTTCAAGGGTCAGCGAGGAGATGGTGACTAGGAAGAGGAGGTTTCCAGGCAGACAACTGATAGAGAGCCTTGCATGCCATACTTTCAGGACACCTGACTCTACTCCCAGGGAAAGAATTTTCTAAAAATTCCTTCCTTCTGACCAGAGCACCCGCAAGTGACCCAGGCGACTCTACACAGACATGAAATCGCAGTCCTCCCTCCAAAGCCCCCTGTCACCATCCCTCCCTCAGTGCACAGGCCTGCCTGCCAGACCCTTCGGGGTCCTCTCCTGCTTCTCCAGGCAAGCCGCCATGGAACCTCCGCCTTCTCCCCTCTCTTCATCGTCTTGAGGGCCAGGCTCCTCTTCTGCTGCCTGAAAAACACCTATCCTGTGCTACACATTTGTCTCTCATCATTCTTAATGGAAGGTGCTAGACCCCTCATTTTCCCAGTGAGGAAACGGAGGCAGGGCACTGTCATTGACACCCCCACAGTCCTAGTTCATGAGTTCCAGGACGTGAGACTAATCAGTCTGGACTCCATGTTCTTTCTGAACCACCGTGATGCTCCACACTCAGGCACGCTGGCTCCCAGCCAAAATTGCTCTCACTTCCGGCCCCTCCCTCACCGTATCAGCTGACACCCAGTTCGCCTCTTCCTTAGGAAGCCCAGTTTCTCTCCTCCCTCTGCATATGAAATAGACCCCCTCCCAGACTGCGTTTAACCCCTACCCTTTTAATGTGTCAGACCAGATCCCACACACACACACACACACACACACACACACACACACACACACACTTTTCTCCCCTTTTCTGGCTGCTCCTCCTCTCCCGGTCCTCTCTCTGTCTCTTCCCATTTCTCCCAAATATCTTCTTCAACCCCATCCCCAGCATAAAGCCCATGGCTGCCAGGCCCAACCACCAGCCAGCCCCTTTTTCTCTACTTAAGGATTTGCCCAGGACAGTCCTGACTTGTGTCTACTGTGTATAATTATTAACTCCCTATTCACTCCCTACAGTGTTATGGGATGATGACTGTCTCCCACTAAACTAGGTGTGGAAGTGAGCACTAATGTAAACCCCTCGAGTCTCACATAAAAATAATGTCAGTTTTTTACAACTTTTTGCTCATCTGATGTTTTTATGTCCTTATAGACATCCTGAAATCTTGCATGTTTCCTTGGACTCTGATTTTTAACTGCTGTGGTAAGATCCATCCTGGGAAATCTGGGGCCGTGTTGGCATTTAGAATTTTGCATCCCGAGGGAGCTAGAAAGACATAGCCCTTCAGCAACACCCACCATAACACATGCCCTATCCACATGCAAACACCACTGTGCCGACAGGTGAGATAGGCGAAGTCTCTAGCATTTCACTGGGTTTGATTCCCTCCCCTCAGCCAATATTGGAGACCTACTATGTGCCTGGTGTCAGGCACCCCCTATTCTGAGCACTGGTGACACAGTACTGGACAAAACAGAGAGAGTCCTTGCCTTCAGAGATCTCACATTCTAGTGGGAGGGCACAGACAGTTCACAAATACATATGCAATGTCAGCTGATTCTCAAATTGATTAAGTTCAACAGAGAAAAATAAGACAGAGTAAAAGAGATAGCAGGCAGAAAATATATCGTTAGGATGGAGATCCTGCTGAGAAGGGAGTCTGCTTGGTGTGTTTGAGAAACAAAGAGGTGTGTGGGGCGACACACAGGTAAGTGAAGGGGAGCTGGGTATAAGCTGATATCAGAGAGGATAGGGGGCTCAGCCGTGGCCCTGAGCCTTTGGAGGGTCTACACAGAGGAGCAGGCAGGAATCCGTCACACCACATTCGGATGGCGCCAGGCTGCTGGGCTGAGGAGAGAGAGCCGGGAACAAAAATGAATGTGCGGGCACCTCTTAGGGGCCAGTGCCTCATCCAGGGGCAGGATGGTGCTCTTGGGAACCAAGGTGGCGGCAGCAGAGATGGAAAGAAATGGTCGCTTTCCGGATAAAAGATTGACCGTAAAGCGTTAGAGAAATAGCGGCATTAAGTGTGACTCCTAAGGTGGTAACTGAGTAAGAGGAAGAACAAAGTGTTATTTGCAGAGATGGGGAGAAATTTGAGAGGCTGGGCCTGGTGGGCAGGATGAGAATCAGGAGCTAGTTTTGGATCGGTTACATTTTAGGTTTCATAAGATACCCAGATGGACATGTTAAGCAAGGGAATAATCTTCAGCATGTGGATAGTAGTGGAAGCCATGGATGGAAAGGAGATGACTTAGATAGTGAGTATAGACAGCCCAGAGAAGCCCTGAGGTCCCCCAACATTTGGGACTAACAGAGACAGGAAGGACCAACAACCTGATCAATTGAGAGTTGACCACTGGATTCGGCGGTCACCTTGAAAAGATATGTCTCAGTGATGTGCAGGGAGCAACACCTGAGTGAGTGAGTCCAAGGGAGAATAGATGAAGGGGAAGAGGATGAGAGACAGCTTCTTCTTCTTCTTCTTCTTCTTCTTCTTCTTCTTCTTCTTCTTCTTCTTCTTCTTCTTCTCCTTCTCCTTCTCCTTCTCCTTCTTCTTCTTCTTCTTCTTTTCTTAGTTATAGAAAGAGAACTCAGAAAAGGAGCTGCAGCAGGAGGGAAATGAGAGAGAAGTTTCTCCAGGTTTTAAAACCTAGAGATATTACAGCACATTTGTGAGAAGATGATAAATAGAGAAGGGGCAAAGGTGACCCTGGGGGGAAAGGGACTAATGGTTGACTCAATGTCATTGGGTGGGAGAGAGGGGCTGGAATTCAACACCAAAGGCTAAGTTTCCCCTACGGTCCCTCCCCTAGTTTTCCCCCCAGGGTTCCTCTGTGGACCTCTGACTCATCTTAAGAAAACTGGATTGCCTTTCTGCTTCCTGTGCTGCTTAGAGGCCAGCGGACCTGAAAGCTGGAGCAGCCGTGAGCTTTGGGTCCCCCAAACACCCTTCTCTGCGTGTGTTTCAGGAGAGTTTCGCCTGTGAATTTGCAGAGTTCTTTTTCTATGGTGACTTTTCATTTCTGCCCAGCTTCTTGAAGTGGGACTCTGTAATCTGCACCTGCTTGCTGCTAGGGTTCTCAGAGAGCTGCTTCCCACTGAGTGGAGCCCAGCCAAGTAGCCCTGTCTCCCGCTATCCCAGTGGAGGAGAGGGGATATGGCTTCAGTCCCAGGCCAGCCTGAGCTGGAGACAGAAATACAGCTGCAGTAGATGACCCTCTCCCTCCAGACACAGCTTCTGCAGCCACGGTGGGAGAGAGGCCCAGACCCAGGATGCAAGCCCTTCTTCTCCCTAAGCTCTGTGGTGCCCCCTTGCCCAGGTAAGAGACCCATCAATCCCTGACCCAGAAACACTGGGCTCTTGTCACGAGGAAAGGTACATTTTAACCTTCATCTTCAAACCTTCCAAGGAAAAAATTTAAAGTTTTGTCAAAACAGGTTAGCATGTTAGCAATGATGGCTCACCCCCATCTGCATTTGTTCCGTTTGCGGGGTTTATAACGGTTATCCACATTAATTATTTTGCTGCTAAAGTCCCTTCTAATTTCTGAATGCGGTTATTTCTAAGAAGGATGGATATTAAATATGCCACACATCAGCACAGAATGGCATTATAGTGTGCTATTAAGTTCAGATGCTGAGACAAGGCAGAAAATAACTTTGCTATTTGTAATCACAATAAAGTGTTTTATACTGTGACTCAAAATGAAGGCTAGCATTGATGGAAACGATTTCTTTGTTGTGCAATGACCCCTAAGTCACCAATAAAGACCAGGGCCACTAGGCTAGGTGGCAGGGCAAGCTAAGAACAGCGATGAGTGGGGATGGAGGAAGAGGTGTGCTGGAAAGGCATGATCACACCACACACCCACCTGCAGGAGGTTCACGAAGGACCAGTTTCCAGATAGAACTCCCAGAGAGTCCGGTTCAATAGGTCTAAGCAGAGGCATAGCCAACTTCTAGAACATTCTGTCACTGCTGGTTCACACAACTGTTTGAGACCCACAAGAAAATTTAAAGAAGGGCAAAGAACAGTACTACCCCAGAGTATCCTCTGACACATTCCAGTGCTTTAGCTTACAAACTACACTCTTTTCCACAGTGTCACTGGGTATCATACAGCCTTGGAACAGAGACTTTATTATTATTGTCACTACCAGGACATAATTCTCCTCCTAACCTCCAACCCACTTTCCCAAAAAGACACCCGTGGGCTAAACACAAGAAGGATGCCCTGAAGGTGAGGTCCAACTTGAGGTTCTATGGCAAACAAAGAAAGTGTGTTCTGTGGAGCTCTTTGTTTAAAAGCAACATTTGAGATTCTGATCTGAGCAGGATTGGTAGGATTGAATGCTTCTGTAAGGCCCTTGCTGCTCATTCATTTATCAAGAATGTTACACTCTGACTGGCTGTGTGCCCCCAGGCCGACAGCACCAACAACACTTGCCTTCCGGGACAGACAGCTACCCAAAGTATGGTCACAACTTAAGAAAAGAAGGCAAAGCAGAGACTGATTGAGAATAAGGGGTAGATTCCATTTACAGGGAGTCCAGGATAAGGTGAAAATCAGCTGAGTAAAGTCAGCTTCTTTGTGGTTGCTGTGCCTAATCACCAATTCATTCCCCACAAAGTCAAGCTAGCAAATACTGTAACTTCTTTGCCTGACATGTCTAGTTCTTAGGTCAATTTCTGCTGGAGAGATAGCTCCCTCTGGTGGTTGGAGGCCAAAGTGTTTACATGCCATAGTCCAGTATAGGAATCTGTGCTAAATTGGTATCACTCTAGATTGGAGGCCGTGTATTTTTCTCTCCCCCTGGGATGGAGCCAATATTGAATTGTCTTAAACTTCCTTTATTCCCAAGTTCAAATCCCAACCTCCCTACTCCCTCAATGTTGTCATTTGGGCAAAGTTATTGAAATTCTCAGAGCCAATTTTCTTCACATATAAAAATGAGTATGATATTGCCAAAATGGTGTTGATGTCAGGATTAAGATAGCAAAATGACACTTAGCTCAGTGTGTGACACATGGCAGGCCCCCCATAAATGTTAGCTGCTTTGTTCTTCTTAGCTTAAGATTTTCAAAATCTTTCTTTCCGGCTTCCTCCCTTCCCTTCTCTTCTTCCTGCCTCTCCTTCCCAACCGCCATGCTATCCTTTCTCTTTGCTATCTTAGCTCCCTCTTCCCTGTTCCTCCTCCACTTCCTCCTGTCTTCCTTCCTCTCTCCGGCTCCTTTCTCCTTTCCCATTCCTTCTCAGCACCTCCCACATTTCCCCTCACGTCCCCCTCCTCTTTTCCCGCACCTACCTTCTATCCTTCTCGTGCCCACTGTCCTGCCAGAACTAGCACTGGGCATGTGGAGGGTACTCTCCAAAGGTAAACTGCCTCCTGGGCTAAGTCAGAGAGGAGCGCTTTCTCTGTTTGTTAGTCAGTAACACTGCAGATTGCTCTTGTGTTCTCTAGAGGGACACCAAGAGGCTTTCTATACACTTCACCCTGGAACTCAAGTCCCTCCACAACCGTCTTCATCGTCGATGATGTTTGAACATACTCTGACTTCCTCTTGCTCATCTGAATGCTGTCTAACATTTGCACGCTTTACTTACTCTTTCTCTCCTCCCATTGCCCGCCTTCCCTCTGCCTCCCTTAGTCCACCCTGCTCTCTCTTTGACACCATTTCATGTGCCCCCTGTCCCTTTCCTCTTGTGTTTGATTTGCAAAGTGGCCCATATTGCCCTGGCTTCCCAAAGTGCATTTTCTCAAGCAGCCTGCAATATCTCTTCCCTTCACTGTAAAAAGCATTTTCTTCACCGTTTGGAGCCATTTACCCTGATCATTTCTCTCTGTAAGATCACACAGATTAGTCTATGTGGTCCTTAGCTGTCAGCAGTCCCCCTGAAAGAGAGCAATAACTTAACACTTGAATTTTAATTTGGGGGGCCATCAGGAGCTAGCCAGCGCCAGGCGGAAGCCCACCAACTGCCCAAACTGGCTAACTGCACTGAGGTCTTTGGAAAGGAAACTAAAAAGCACTAAATGACAGTGTTTTCTTCTTCCACAAGACAGATGGATGGGGTGAGGTGGCCAAGACTGATTTTCTCAAGTGAGTCTTTCTCTACACAGTTTCTTTTAAGGCAGAAAGAAACAGAATTATTAGATGACAGTACAGAGGCTGCGGATCAGCTATCTGGGCACTTTTCCTGGGTGCAAGGGCGGTAGGCTGGCACAAGGAGCCAGTCGTTAAAAATCTCGAGTTCCCCAGCAAGGTAGTCACACAGGAAGGTGGCACATGGGTTTAGAGTCATAAATAAATAAATAAATAAATAGCCTAATTCTTCTTCCTGTGGCTTAAAACCTAAAGGAAAAATAATAAATCAATCATATAAATAAAACTCTCCTTATTGTCCAGAAGGCCTCCTTTGTCTACAGTGGGACTTAGTACATGTGTCCCTGCCTTGGGGTACTCGAGGCCATCCCACCATCTTGTTCAGTTCTCTTTAAAGCAGATTCTGAGACAAGGATTCAAATGCATGCAGCCCTGGCCGGTTTGCCCAGTGGATAGAGCATCAGACGTCCCAGCTTCGATCCCCAGTAAGGGCGCACATGAAAAGTGACCATCTGCTTCTCACCCCTCTTTCTTCCCCTTCTTTCTCTCTTCCCCTCTCACAGCCAGTGGCTCGATTAATTCAAGCGTCAGCCTCTGGAGCTGAAAATAGCTCAGTTGTTCTGAACACTGGCCCCAGATGGGGGTTACCAGGTAGATCCCAGTCAGGACACATGCGGGAGTCTGTCTCTCTATCTCCCCTCCTCTCACTTAAAAAAAATGCATGCATTTGGTTTGAAGGGGGGGATGATCCCGGGAAACACTGGTGGGCAAGGTGGGGGAGGGTGAGTGAGAAAGGGCGAGGAGGGAACCAATGAAGGGTTCATTGTCAAGTCAGACACCATTGATTGCAACTGTGCTCAGCCCCCCTGAGCAGTTCTGGAGGATGGCTTCCTGCCCACTAAGGAGCAAGGAGATTGGGATATTTGTCTCCACAAACCCCTATCCATCATTTGTGGAGGGTTGCTTCCAGGAAGAACTCCTTAGCACCTCCCATTTGCCCTGTGCTTGAACTGAGCACGTCCCTAAAGCAAGAAAGCTGCCCTCTCCCACCGCCCCCTGCAGACAGGCACAGGTGTTTGAGCAGGTGTCTCTGCGCCTGTAAATGAGTGCCAAGAGGAGAAGGCAGCGCTCCAACAGCGCCCGTGCTCAGCCTGTGCCGCACGCCCTCATTCTTGCTGCTCTAGCCACAGGGCAGCAGGCTTTTTCTATAAAGGGCCAGAGAGCAAGTATTTTAGGCTTTGCAACCAGAAGTGCTCTGTGACAGCCACTGAATTCTGGGACTGTGTGTGGCAGGGCCAGGAGTGACATAGGAAGGTAAGGTGCCCAGGGTGCACGATCGAGGGGGTGCTGGCTGCCAGGGCTGGGGCACCACACCACTGTGCTATGAGAGCCTCCAAAATGTTGCAGCCTGGGCCACCTCACTCCCCTCCCACTGGTCCTGGCGGGACAAAGACCCAGCCACACCCAGCATGTACGCGAATGGTGTAGCTTTGTTCCTACCAGCTTCATGAACAAAGCAGGCAGATAGCCGCATTAGGTTCAGAAACTGGGTTGACTCACCTCTCCTCTAGCCACACTGGTCATGTAAGCACCATGCTCCCTCCGGCTTCCACCTTTCTGATGCCATTCCCTGCCCCCACCTGTCACCACACCTGATGGTCCTGCCCAGCAGCAGGTCAGCCTTGCAACCTCAGTCCTCAAGGAAGCCTCCGCCGGGCCTTGGCCAGAGCAGACTCTCCCCAATAGGCTCCTTCACCACCCCCCATACTCCTTCACTGCTCTTGCCACAGTAGTAATGGCATAATTAATTGTGTAACTAGGTGTCTAATATCTGTCTTTCTCCCCAGAATGTAAGCTTCTATCAGTTACCAGCTTGTCAGGTCTACTTCCTAAGGCATCTGGGACCTTTGTCCTCCTCAGTGCCCCCAGCACAGCCCTGGACCTCCTGCTACTCAGCCAGTCCTCCACACCAACCTCTGACTGGTCCCCCTGGGTGTGTCCCTCCACTGCTAAAAGGCATCCAGTGGCTTCCCTGTGCCTCCGTGACAGCATCCAAACTTCACCAGCCTCAGCCATGCCCTCTGCTTCAATCTTGCTTCCGGCCATTCCTGCTCCTAAATCAGTGCGTCTCAACATCCCGTCCTGTGTGTCTCAACATCAGTGGGCACTGGCTCCCCTCAGAGGCTTTCCCAGGCCTCTGTCCTCACACCCACAGCATCCCCAGTCTCAGCTGTCTGTCTGCACCGGGGCCTCCATACCCCACAGGCTCACCCGAGTTCAGGTTTCTTACACTAGATTATACCTGACTGTTTACCTGATAGTCACCTGGATCAGACTAGGAGCCCTGGAGTCCCGAATCCCCGGAGACAAGCACCTAGCACCCGGCACCTAGCTCCATGCCAGAGTTTAAGAGGCCCTCAGTAAGTGTCCGGTGACTGGCCAACAACCTTGAAACACCCAAACTGTGGTTCCTCCTGTGACTGGCAGGGGATCTTGAGTGGCTTCTGGGCCACCTGTTACTTTTTAGGAAGACCTCGACGGAAAGCAAGGCTCTTGGCAAGAAAGAAGCACTACCTCCACCTGCTTCTTTTCTTTACTGACAGTTTTTTGGGGTCACCAACTTCAGAAAACCACAGCCCCAAACCCACAGACCCCTCAACCCCTTCTCCTTCGTCCTATAAGCCCCGTGCAGGAACAGGACAGACACATGGCTCCTGGGGTCAGGTACAGGGCATCATGCCCAGCCCACGCTTGTCCTGGTCCTGAGGCAGAGGGCCAGCTCCAGGAGGACATGGGCCACAGTTGCAGCCTCCTTTGTGTCCCTTCCTCTGGAAGCCTGTGGAAGCAGAGGAAACAGGCTGAGACTGGCCTGAAGTCCGAAGCCTGGGGCAGGTGGCAGAAGCTGCCGCCGGGCCTGAAGAGGCTCTGGCTGTGGCTGTCACAGCGTCATCCAGACAGTGGCTCTGAGGGCGCGTTCCTCCCAGCCCTGCCTCACTCAGAAAGGCCCCCTTCGGACTGTCCTGCGAATACACGTGCACACACGCACACACACGCGTGCCCTGCCCCGTCGGCAGCACACACTTCTTTCTCCAGCCTCAGGCAGCCCGCTGCACAGTCACCTTCCTGATCGCAGATACTTCACATTCAGACCAACCCTGACTCACCAGAGACAGGAGGAAAATGCTGCTGGAGTGCAGACCCCATGGCTCGCTGTTCTGCCTTTCCCTTTCCTGGCATCTTTCGTGTCCAAAGAGGGCCACTGGGAGAGGGTTTGGCCAACGAAGGTAGAAGTCCAGGCACCACTGCGTAAAGCCAGTGCTACTGCAGATGGTCTCCCTGGGCCCCAAAAGGGGCCCTGCCAGTGGGGTGCTGGCTCCTCCGTGTCCCTGGAATGTTACACTCTTAGGGATGTCACTGCTTTCTGCAATGGAGGCTCCATAGCTGGCCATGTACCAGAACAGCCTGGAGGGGTGGGACAGGGGGCTCTGTGACCTGCAGAAGCCCTGCCATTGCTGGCATCACCAGGCAGTGGGGACTGGAGGAGAAACCCCACCCTGCTAAGTCATAGCCCACCTAAAGTTCTGTGGGACGAGGGGCAGGACTGAGGTCTCCTTTTCTTCAGCTAACATACTAGTTCTGCTATGTGGGAACCATTGGTTTAGTAAATTAAATCGAGGATTAAACTCTGGTGGTACCTGCCTCACACTGAAAGCAGGATGGCGATCATTATTTCATGGTAATCCCACCCCTGTGCCACCCACTGGTGCATGAAAGGATGGAACGGCGTCTTTTCTCTAAGGACCTAAAAGCACTGTGCAGTTTCTAAGGGCTAGTGTTTGAAACCTGAACGCTCAGTGTTTGACAATTCAGTGGTTGATTTGAGTCGCGTAGACCACAGATTTGGGGGGTGGGGTAGGGGCGGGCCAGGTGAACTCAGTCAGTTCTTCCCGTTATCAGCTGAGCAGAGGCAGTGGTGCTCACTGCCCCCTCGCTCCTCCCGCCTTCCTTTTCCCTGAAGCCTCCACCACCACCCCCCACCCCCGCCCGTCCTGCTCATTGTGAGGAGACATATCAGGGCGCCGCTGTTGGCATGCATTCGTTAAAGTTCCATTAGTCATAAAAATGGTATTTATTGAGGTTTAGCAATTCTGAAATAGGATTTTATGTTTGTGGCAGTTGTTGAAATTTGGCAGTTCTTAATAATCGATTGTGATCTGTTTAACTTGGAATTGTTTTTCTCATTAAATGCAAACCAAACCTTTACTGAGACACTTCATGATAAGTGCCTCTCCTCAGGGCACCAGGGGCTCTCAGAAGGCACCCTCCCTGGCAGGCATGAGGGTGCTGGACCACCCCCGTTAGAGGATACTTCCCCGAGCTCCCCACTGCACACAGATTACCGGAACTTTAAGGACTGCGTCCTCTCTCATTAAAAGTTACTTGAGTGATATTGCGCTGTCTCAGGAAGTCAAGCTGGCCCTCCATGAGGGCGTTTCTGGGACCGTGCTGGACATAACTGGGGAGGTGGTTCTGTGGAAAAAGCTGCCCCTCCTGCCCCAGCTCTGTGGTCTTGTGTTTCTGCCCCTTAGTGTGGGGGAGCACACTCCTGGTAAGCCATGCTCTTAAATTCCACCTGGTAGGCCTGACCTGTGGTGGCGCAGTGGATAAAGCATCGACCTGGGAACACTGAGGTCGCCAGTGCAAAACCCTGCACTGGTCTGGTCAAGGCACATATGGGAGTTGATGCTTCCAGCTCCTCCCCCCTTTCTCTCTCTCTCTCTCTCTCTCTCTCTCTCTCTCTCTCTCTCTCTGTGTGTCTCCTCTCTAAAATAAATAAATAAAAAGAAATAATAATAATAAAAATTCCACCTTGTAGCCAGGGCTCTGCACCTGTGGACAGGCCTGGGGCCATCTGAGACCAGCCCAGCCTTGGAGTGACACAGCAGGGCATGGTAGAATGAGCACAGGGTTCATGGGAAGAGACTGGGGTTCACATCCCAGAGCTGATGTCACTGTTTGTGTCTCCTCAGGACACTTACGAGCACTCCAAGCTTTGGAACCTGTATCCTTAAAATGGCTGTGACAGTAATTACCTCGCAGAGGTACTTGTGAGGATCAGAGGGGATCAATGAGAAATGCTCGCACACTAGTGTGGCTCTTGGCATATAGGGGACACTCAAGAAAGGCAGCTCTTACATCATGGTCACCCTCATGCCCCATCACCCCCCCACCACCACCACTTCAGCCTGTACCCAACTGGGCCTGGACTGTCCGTCAGACTGCTATAACAAGACACCACAGACGGGGAGCTGAAACAGCAGAGATTTCTTTTCTCACAGTTCCGGAGGTCAGAGGTCTGAGATCAAGGTGTCAGCAGGTTTGGTTTCTTCTGAGGCCCCTGTCCATGTCTTGAAGGTGTCCATCTTCTCCCTGTGTCCTCACATGGTCTCTCTCAGGTGTCCATGTGCTCTTCTCACAAGGACAGCAGTCATATTGGGCTAGAACCCACCCTAATGACCTCATCTTAACAATCATCTCTTTAAAGGCCCTATCTGCAAATACAGTTGCATTCTGAGGTACTGGGCATTAGAATTTTAACACAGGAATTTTCAGGGGCTGTAATTAACCCCATCACAGCTCCCTGCCACCACCATCACTGCTCATTAACAGCTGTTTGTCTGACCTTCAGCCAGGTAGGCGTGACTCTGCCTCTCCTGTGTGACTGTACCTCCTGCCACTGGGCCTGCCCCTCCACCCCCACTCTCCCTAGAGGAGAAATAGGCCTGAGTGAACCGAGTTCATCTTGGGATAGAGGTTACAAAAAGGCCAAATAGCCAAATCAGAGCTATATCATGGGGAGAGCTCTGGATGCCAGGGAAATAACTTGAATACTTTCTTGATCCTTTGACCTGAGATGATAAAACAGTTCACAAGGTTGTGGACAGTATTGAGCACAGGTCGTAACACAGTGAGTGCCCAATGCCATGTAGGTATTCAGACGTTGCTGTCCTTCTCGCAACAGGAGGGATATATTGACACATCGTTAATGAGAGACCCATCTGGCCATGACAGCAAAGGCTGTACGGGGGGAGGCGGAAGCAGCCGGGCTAACACGGATCAGGGCAGGAATAGCGGGACGGAGAAGGGGAAACATTGAATGTAGGGACGGTGTGGATATGAGAAGGGGAGAATGAAAAACAAAGGGGGAGTTCATAGCTGATCCCACAGTCTTAGACCTGGCTTCATGGAGAATCACAGAACGGGGAGGCTGTGCGTGGAGGGAGCTGGTGCTGGTGAACTCGATGGGGTCATGCCGAATGTGAGGGCAGGGCCGGGAGACACTGGGAGAGTGGGAGAAGCGGAGAGGCATCTGGACCCATCAGCCAAGGAAGGTGCAGCTGAGATGGCCTCTCTTGGCTTCCCAGTTCTCTCGTGCCTCTCCTGGACATGGGGCCGCTCACTTTCCTGACCATAGGAAATCCAGCTGGGAACTGCACCATGTTAACTAAGCTGTTATTGCTGATGGTGATGACTCTGGGTCTTGTATGCCCTGGGCCAGAATCTGATACCTGAAATAAAGGATTCTATTTCTAATCCTCCCCTCCGTCATTCCCATACAAGAAAAATAGTGTATGCACAGATGAATTACAGACCTGCTCTCCCATTTTCCAAGACGAAAACAAATAGAATTCCTAAGCTGCAGCACTTTCCTTTCGCAAAATGCCCTTGATTAGTAAGACGTGCTGTTCTAACACTGTTGAATTGAGACTTTCAGGCCTTCTCAGATGCTTGACTTCACATTCGTGCTGCCTGTTTTGATAGTACTAGCATTGGAAACGGCCAGGCAGAGAGGTGGGAGGCACGGGCACCAGGAACGGCCAGGGGGAGAGGCGGGAGGCACAGGCCCTGGAAATGGCCAGGGGGAGAGGTGGGAGGCACGGGCACCAGGAACGGCCAGGGGGAGAGGCGGGAGGCACAGGCCCTGGAAATGGCCAGGGGGAGAGGTGGGAGGCACAGGCCCTGGAACGACCAGGGGGAGAGGCGGGAGGCACAGGCCCTGGAACGGCCAAGGGGAGAGGCAGGAGACACGGGCACAGAAGCCTTCAGGTAGCACGAGCATTTCCTGACTCCTTGAGGAGGGATTTCTTTCACATGTGGGAAGGAAGTGGACAAGAAAGACAGTTTCTTTTTTGATCATCAAGTGGCGTGAGGGTCCCCTAAGACCTGTGGAAACCATCACCTCATTCAGGGACACCTGCAAAAAATCCATCAGTCTCCTGGGTTGCTCTCCTCTTACTCCCCCGAGCTGCCCGACGTAATTCTGCAGGTGGGTGACAGAATGAATGAGTATGGTTGGCCCACAGAAAGAGAACTATCCTCCCAGGATAGACAACAAGAGGGAGGTGTTGAGCCTGGGTGGCGGGGCTCCCAGGAAAGCTAATCACTGTGACCCAGAGGGAGGGCTTCAGAACAATTATGCAAGGGGGTCTTTCTCTCCCGGAGAAATGACCCAGGGAAGGGAGACTCGGTAAAGAAGTGCCACAAGGACTGTGGATGAATAGATTGGGCTAGAGCAGGATGAATGGAGTCATTACATGTGGGCTGGCAACAAAGGTTCAGGACCCTGGACCTGGGATCCAAGAGCCAACTGCAATCCCAGAGGAGATGGAGGCTAGCACCACCGAGAAGTCCACTTTACGTCCTGACAATAAATAGAGAGATCAAAGGGAAAAAAAAACAGAAATAGACCCAAATGTATATATGGGAGATAGTATTTGATAAAGGCTATTTCAAAGCACTGAGGAAAGGCTCAATTATTCAATAAATGTTATTGGGCACTGGCTAGACCTTTGAGAAGAAAAAAATTAAATAGATCTCTTCCCCACTCCATTTACCTAAACAAATCTGACCTGGATGAAAGACAGTAAATAAAACCATAAAACAAGAGAGAATGTATTGCGTGTATGTGTATGTACAGTCAGGTGTTAAAAAAAAATAATCTGTGAAAAAAATATTTGTAACACAAATGACAAAGGGCTAATTTCTTTCATTTGTCACCTGAGAGTTCTTATAATTCAATGAAGGAAAAAGAGTTCTTAAAATTTAATAAAGAAGAAAAGCTCTCATGAGCCAGTAGAAAAATGGGCAAAGGACATAGCTCATAAACATATCAAGAGATGAACCACTTCAATCATCATGAAAATAAAGCAAACTAAAGCGTGGCTGATGTTTTTTAATCTCTCAGGCAAGGAAAGATTAACAGTTGCCTGTCTCCCCTACGCCTTTGTGGGCAAGGGCATAAGGACAGGGAGGTTCATGCACTTTGTGTGGGAATGCAAAATGGGGTAAGACAATTTGGCAGTATCTATCCAAATTTTAAATTCATGTGTCTTTTAATAAGAATTGTGTTTCTAGGAATTTCACCTATGCATTTACACGTGTGCACAAATAGACATATATAGGATGTCCTTGCTGTGTCCCTGCAAGGGGCTAGATATGGCATAAATGCCTTTAATATAATAACAGTTTTAGAAATCATAATATAACAATCACTGAATTGCTAGGTAGTTATTAAAATGAATAAAATCAATCTACATGTTTTAGTTCTTCTGTCTTTGTAACAAGCCACCCCAAATTGTAGGAGCTTAAAACAAAAGCCACCATTTACTATCTTTCATGGCGCTGTGGTCTGGCTGGTCCAGTCCAGGGACTACCTGCTCTGTCTGGTTTCACTCGGGGCTGCTGAGGTCAGCTGAAGGCTCACCTCCATGTGACGCAGGCTTCTCACAGCACAGCACAGCACAGCACAGCACAGCAGCTGGACTCCACAAGGAAGCCTTCCAAGCCGCTGCGTGCAAAAGCAGTATCTCTCTTTAGGTTTTGTCTCGGAAACTTCCTCCACATTCTATAGCAGAGAGGCAAAGCCTCTTTGGCCATCTGCCATCTTCCAGGGTATGTTTTCTATTTCTACACACACACATATGTGTACCTATACATGTAGACACATACACACAGATGCAGATTTCTGGAATGGTGCATAAGAAACTATTGATAATTTTGGCTTCGGCAGAAAAGGACTAGCTTCTCCATACTGTTTTTATTTATTTTTTTGCTCTGAACATGTGTGTATTTTTTTAACTAAAATCTTTTTGTGAAAACTAAACCCATTTATTGAGCCAAATAAAGCTAAACTCAGTAGATAAGCTATCAATTTATTGCCTGCATGTCAGTTTGCCCCCCAAGATTCTTTCCATTGTAATCACTCATTTCTATCCCAGGTAGGTCTATGGAGGCAGGAAACTGGCCAGGCATTTGTCCCAGTGACATGATGTAAGGAGAATATTGCTTCCCTGTGGGTGAGAGTCTATTCTGAAACCTGGATGCCTTCTTCTGGAAGGACCCCTTACTTGTTTTGTCACCAATTTTAATGTGGTTTCTGTGGTAAGAGTGGGATTGGTATAAGTAACAGCCCCCAAGATGCCTTGCTACAACAGACATGCAGAAGTCACAGAAGCCAGGGTGTCAGGCAGGATGCAGGCTTCTCCTCTTAGCCCCAACTTGTGAAAAGCAAGACAGATGAAAATCAAGTGCCCTGTGCATGTGGAGAACAAGCTGGTGCCAGGCACACACGGACCTGGCTGGGACGCCTCCCAGAGGAAGGCCCTGCAGAGCTGTAGCCACAGAACCGGAGTTGCACTTGCCAAAACCTCGATGCCAGACCTTCTAAGTGAGAAGACCGTGAGCCCTTAGTCCCCTGGGGCTGGTTCCTACTGTTCTTTCTGAGCCTCAGTCCTGACGGCTCGCTTCCCCCTGCCCCTCCTCCCGCCCTCCACTCCCGCCCACATGCACCTTGTCCTGGCTGCTGTCCTGTGCTGCTGGGCTCATTTGCTCCTGCAACTGTACACATGCATGCATGGGGACATACACATGTACGGATGTGTGTGTGTGTGGTGAGTGTGTGCAGACATGTGGGTGCATGAGGACTGTGACAGCTTTCTAGATCTGCATATCAAGGATGGATGCTAAGCACATGTGTGTAAACGTGTGTGTGTGCGCGCGTGTGTGTGTGTACAAGGGAGAGGAATGGCCAGTGGCAATACCTCTGGAAACATGGGCATGGTGATTCTGGAGACTTGGTGCAGATGGGCAGCTCCGTTGCTTTTCCTTTTAAAGGAAAGGATGAACATTCATGCCCCCAGCAAAGCGTCTGCCCACACTGGCCTCTCAGTAGTGAGGTTCCTGTTACGGGAGGAATCCCAGGACAAGGATGACATGGTTAAGGGTCCTGCCACACTCAGCAACGGCTCTGGTTCTTTCCTCCCATCAGAGAGACGGGGCTCTGGCCCTGCGGCACCAGCCCAGCCAGTCGAGGGCCCAGAGCCCACGGCCCTCCTTCCCTGCTGCCCACCAGTCTCTGCAGAGTGGATGGAGATTAGAGCAGGGACTTGGGCACTAAGTCAGCCACCGTTTGGAGTACAGCTCCATCTCTCCCTGTCTGACAGACCTTAGACAAGTTTTCTTACCTATAAATGGGGGTAAGACAAAAGCAGAACCCACCTTGAACGGTGTCAGGGAGGGTAAAATGTTTAGTGGTTGGTTAACACACAGCCTGAACACAGCAGGTGATCGATAATGGGTAACGATGACAATGATAATTTCATTTGCTTCTCACAAGAGCCCCGTGGAGGCAGCCGCTGTGCAGTATGACTCCATGGGGCACCATTCATCCACAGTCTGAGAAGCTGGCAACCTTGGCCTTGTGCAGCGCCCAGCCTATGAAGGACCAGACAAGGAAAGCAGGAAGGAAGTGTCACAGCTGGAATGAAGCCAGCTCTCCTGGCTCTTTCTGGGCCTCCAGCCCCACCCAGCTGCCCCTGGCCTGGCCAGTCTTCAGAGTTCGGAGAATGCCATCTAATTTCCCTCCTCATTTGGGTCCACACTCGCCATACACCATCCTTTTTGCCAGCCTGAAAATAAAGAGATTTCTCAAAAGGAAAAGCAACACGTGTCCTTCAGGGGTTCTAGCCGGAATGACAGAGGGCAGCTGGCACAACCCTTCAACGAGCAAGACAGACTGGGCCTTGTTCCCTGCTGCAAGCTTTCCTCTCCTGGGCACATACTGGGCATGGGTGGCAGCCTGTCCCTTCCGTCATCCTCAGGGGACGCCGTGCTCTCTGAGATGTCACATACACTGCCCAGTGCCCTCCCTCTAGGGTGCAGGTGTACACAGCATATGCACTGGGAGGGGGTTGGGCAGGTGGGGCCGTGTTGGCACCAAGGCAGGATGAGACAGAGATCTGCCAGCCCTTCTTGAGTGCCAGTCTATCCATCTGGCAGTCGCGGTATGCGCGGCTTTGCTCTGCTTGTTCTCGGAAGTCTGTGTCTGCGGAGGCTGCAGGGCACTGCTGTGAGAGGAGCTGGTCAGAGGGGGAGGCCTTCCTCCCCAGCGCCCCTGACGTCAGCCTGGCAGAGGCGGTTCCTCCCAGTGGCACATCTGGGCACAGAGTAATGTGGTGATGCCCTCCGCACTTGAACTTCACATGAAAGTGCCACATGCGCAGTAATAACAGTAGTTATAATGTCACACATGTGTGAATTTCTGTGCATTTTTTAAGTATATTTACTTTCTTTAATTTGTTTTTCAGTACAACCCTGCATGACTACCTACAGTTACCGCCAGTCAGGCATGCTCTATCTGACGGGCCCCATGCTAAGATTTTTATATGTGTTATCTTTTCATTCTCGCAGCAAGTCTGCGGGGCAGGCACAGCTCCTATCCCCTGCCCCCCGTTTTCCAGGTGAGGGCTGCAGCAGAATGAGAGGACTCAGAGGCTTTCCCTGGGTATGGCAGCTGGTTCGAAGCAGAGCCCAGATTCTAGGTTAGGTCTCTTTGGCTTCCAGCCCACACTCACAGCCATCATGCTTTATTTATAAGTTAAATAGGGAAGTATGTTATTATCCTGCTATAAAGAAAGAAATTGAAGTCTAACAAATGTTAAAGCACTTGCCCGAGGCCACTCAGCAAGTTGATGACAAGTCTAGAACCCAGAACCTGTCCAGCACTGAATAATAGAAGCATCTTCTATGGCATCTCATGGGTGTCCACCTTTCCTCTAGACGGGACCCTGAAGAATAGACCAGAAAGGGCGTGGCTCCTCACAGGGGTGGGGTGTGGGCTCAGACCCCTCCCAGCAGCTGCCCTGGGGTCAGTGCACATCCCCTCACTGCACTTCAGCCCCCACCTCTCTCCTCTAGTGAAAGGGGGATTGCTTCAATGCTCCTCTGCTCCCCTTTCTTCTTTAGCACGCTGTAAGAGTTTCTAAGCACAACAGGAGAGAAGTTACTTTTAAAAATATTCAAACTGTGACCTTCAAAGGAGTCTTCGGTTTCCGGATGATGGGTCGCAGGGTGACAAGTTGCAAGCTCAAAGACACAAGGAGAGGGAACCATATTCTCAGCACGTGTGCACGCTGCTGCCTCCCGGCCCCTTCTCTGAGTCCTTCTGTAGCCGCAGGAACACCATCCCTGTTGTCCCTCCCCCGCGACTAAGAATTCGGGGCTCAGTGTTGCTCAGCATGGCTTGATGTTTAGGGTTTATGTTGAGAAGTGAGTGCATAGACCCATCACTTGTGATGTCAGATTCCTAGATTAAGGAATTTGTCATGGGGAGGGAGTCTCACACATGCACACACACCCCAATCACGCCATACATTTATAGTCAACGGGGCTGTGCTGCTGAGGAACAAACCTTGCTGTTGGAGAGGGATTGAAATGCGTTGAGATATTTCCACTGTAGCACCTGTGTTCAAATAGCCCTTTCATGACAATGCAGTGTGGTTTCTGCAAAGAGACACTGACGTACGCTCAGGCGCGCGCAGGCTATTTTGGGATGAATGGGCTGCTGGGCTGGCTTTTGTGGCTTTTGCTAAATGAAATGAATCTGGAGGCCTTAATTCTAGGCTTTGTCTACGTGGCCAGACACAGAGCAAGGAGTAGCCAGGAAGGGCTGAGGCAGGAGGTGTGTTTAAAGGGACTGAGCTCATTAGCCCAACACTGTTGAGGAAGGTGCTGGGATGGACGCTGCGCCTGCACACCTCTCGGGCAGATCTTAGCCCAGCACACATTTAGGCAGGCTGGATGCTGTGGGGTGGGGCAGGGGTTGCAGGAGAAGAGATCTAATGTGTGAATGGTGGGGTGAACCTCACAGACAGATCATCGGGCTTCAGAGTTTTGGCTGCTTCTTGATATGACTTCCAGCCCTCTGAATATGCCACCCACCATGTGACTTGGGGGCAGAGTCCAGCCAAAGGAGGGACTTATCCTGACGAGAGGGCTAGTGCACCCTGGCTTAGATCAGGGATGTTTGCAGAAGTTCGTAAAGGGAGATCATGGCGCATGCAGCACAACGTGATAACATCAAATAGTTCTCCAGCCCTGCTGCGCAGAGGATCTCTGCTGGGTTCTTCAGAAGAAAGGGGCTGTCTCTAAGAGGAGACAAGCCAAATGAAAGAGTTCCAGGAGCTAAGGATACAGGATACAGGCCCCTGTGGTCAGTGACCTCATAACAGCTCAACACAAATGGAAGGACTGTGTTTTCCTCTCAGCAACTCTCCTCTCTCTAAACTATAAATGTTCTCAAGTTCACCTGACCAGGCAGTGGTGCAGGGGTGCAGTGGATAGAGCATTGATCTGAGATGCTGAGTACCCAGATTCAAAACCCCGAGGTCACCAGCTTGAGTGCAGGCTCATTCAGCTTTATCACGGGATCATAGACATGATCCCAGGGTCGCTGGCTTGAGCCCAAAGGTCACTGGCTTGAGCAAGGGGTCACTGGCTCAGCTAGAGCCCCCAGTCAAGGCATGTATGAGAAGCAATCAATGAACAATTAAAGTGTTATGACAGCAATTTGATGCCTCTCATCTCCTTTTCTTTCTATCTATCCTTCTTTCTCTCTCACTAAAAAAATGGGGGGGGGGTTGTGTGAAGTACTCTGAGGATGACAGGAGCTGGAAGAGAAGGACTTATAGGGATCATGACTAGAACCCATGTTTCTTAATTATAACCACTAAAGTGTGGGTTTGGACCCTGGGTGGATAAATAATAAGGCCTTATATTCAAGATGTCCACTTTGACCTTCACCCTCTAGGAACAATGCCTTGGACCTATGGTTCTTTGCACTACTTTTTCATTAGTTCTACTAACATTTCCTGAGTATCTAGCATGTGTCAGGCTACCACATGTTAGGAACACTTGCAATAATAAACAAATAAGGCATTTTTCCTGCCATTAAGGAGTTTTCAGTCTAAGGATAGATATGAAAACATAAGTTATTATAAACATAAGTTTATTGTAATGTATTATAATAAAGTATAATTGAGGAAAGAACAAAGTACGGTGACAGTGACTGACTGTTGGGTAAGGGAGGATCTAGGAAGTTTTAACAGAAGAGATTTGAGGATAAATAAGAGCTAACAAGAAAGAGAAAGGGGCAGCGTCCCTGCCCAAATTGCGGGCAGGGGTCGGGCGGGGTTGTAGTGGCTCCTTTCCTGGCACTGCTCCTCCATCAAGAAGGGAGCGCAGCAGCCAACAAGTTGCCTTCCAACAATGCTCTTTAGTCTCCCAAGGTTTTCACAGACAGGATTGCATCAGACTCAAAAGAGCCCTGTGGGTGTTAGCCCCATTCCACAGATGAGTGATGAGCTTGGGAGTTATTCACAACTCATTCATTCAGTGCTCGCCGGATGGTGGAGGGAGGAGGCCGTGAGAAGCCATGGCCTTCTCCACCAGAGCCACAGGAGCATGAAGGCAGGAGAAGAGAAGGAGGAGGTAGTCTTTTTATTGATCCCAAGAGGAAATGGGCACCACCTCATTCCAGAGAAACAGCTCCAAATTAGCATCAGGTAAAATATGTACACTGTTTTCTCTTGGATCCTAGAAAGGGAACATTAAGATATCAAGGCACCCATCCTCCTACCTCTGACCATCCTGGAGTCCTGAGAGCAAGCAGTCACCACTGCTAGGGCCACCTCACTTCTGTCCATGGCAGCACTGTTCTTCCTGTCACTGGGGCTCAACCACGGAAGTCACATCTGGCTCTTCCTTTCTTCCTGCACCCTGTGACATATGACAATAATTTTTTAATACCTTGTATATTCATGAGTTTTTTTCCATTCCCACCCTATCATGCTGCTTTTAGACCCATAATTCACCACGGGCTCCTCTGCTCCCACCTCTCCCCCTTTTCTCCCATTGCAGTCCACCCACGTGACACCAGGAGATCACATGTTCTAAGGCAAAACTTTAGCCACTTCCCTCCCCGTCCAAAACCACTGTCACACACCACAAGCACTCAATAAACATTAGATAGATGAGATAGTGTCGAATGAGTCTGCGCTGCCTCCTCTGTGGGGTGCAGACCCTCCGTCTGCACGCAGAGCCTTCTACAACCAGGTCCCAAGCTTGCGCACCCTTTCAGCCTTGCCTTCACTGATCCCTCGCTCTGGCCTGCTCTGCAGAGCCGGGGCCACCGCTCTCCCCCACGTGCAGTCTGCACTTTTCTGTTCTACCATAACCTTGGCAGCTCTTCAAAAGCGAAATCCCCTCCCCAAATGCGAATGCGCCTCCCGTCTGGGAAGACCCTGGTGCAGCCATCTCCTCGAGCCACCTCAGGTTCTTCCTGAAAGGTGTGTGTGTCTCTGTGTGTGTTTAAGGAAGGAGAGAGGACGCTAAGTTACTTCTCTGAGGTCACAGGTCACTTCACTTCTCTGGACTCAGTCTTATTCATCTGTCAAAAAATAGTAATATTGTTCTTACCTCATAAAAATGCAGAGAAGATCAAGACCATGGATGTGCAAATGTTTAGCAAATGATTATCTGGGGTTAAACCATAATAATTATTATGCACATTTTATGATTATTATGATGCATACATTTTCTCTCCTTCATGAACTCCAGACCTGTACCATCTCAAACATAACCACAGCCAGGCATGGTTGGCCGGGGAGCATGTGCAGTGTGGCTAGCCCAAACTGAGATGTGCTGTAAGGGTACGCATCCTCACCAGATTCTAAAGCCTTATCAGAAAAAGTTATAAGTGTAAGTAATAATTTGTAAAATGATCACATGTTGAATTAATAATATTTTATAAATTAGCTTAAATAAAACAGTATTAAAATAAAGTTCACATGTTTCTTTTTACTTATCAGCAACTAGGAGATTTAAACTGACCTGTGGTACTGGTGTTACCTTCCTACCGACACCCGTGCCTAGGGAGCTGGGAGCCTGTGTTGCAGCCATCCTTTACCGCCCCTGTGGGAACAAGAGCAGTGATTCTCAAATGAACTGTGATGTCAGGAAAGTCTTTCTTTATCCACTCAGCCACTCGGGGTGGGGGGGGGGGAGGTTTGGTTGTGATATCGGACGATGCGAAGACAAGCCCAGCGGAGGGGCGCTGACTCTGCCATCACCGCCCCCACGTGAAGTGTCCCCCTGCTGGTCTGGGTGCGGCTCTAGGTCAGGTCTCGGTGCCAACCCACCCTGCCCCTCAGCCTCAGCAGGAACTCAGGGTAATGGTCTCAGCCCCCTTCACCTACCTTACCTCTCTCTCGGCCACACCCCCAGTTAACTAGTTGGTCCCCATCCACGTATTGGAAGAAAAGGGGAAGTGAACAGGGTGTAGTTTTCCACCTGAAAGCAGAGCTTGCCAGAGAGTCACTTGCGGGCACCCCCACACAGCCTCCTTTGACCCCAGCCCTCACAGGTCCCTCTCCATGGAATGGGGTGGGAGGCACTCAGCCTTGTGCACGTGGAGAGGCACTGTCTTGGGTGGGAAACTTTCCTACTGGGCTACTTTCACAGGTCACCTGTCCCTGCTGGGACGCACTGCTTGTGCAGGGATAGAAGCCAGAGGCAGTGGCATCACTCAGAGCACTGGGCAGCAGCACCGGGCAGCTGTCCCTAGGCCAGCAGAGTAGAGCTAGCAGCACCGGCCACAGACACTTTCGGCCCCTTACTCAGATTCTCCCCTTCTACAGTGTGTCCATAAAGTCATGGTGCACTTTTTTGACCAGGTGCACTTTTAAAGTGCACCATGACTTTACAGACACACTATATTTGGATCCCTCTTTCTCCTCAAGGGGAAGAACACGGAATTTGACACCCGAGACACGCTTGCACTTAAGAGACAGCCCTGAACAGATGCTGTCACCTCTGCCGCCTTCAGGACACATGGCCAGTGTCTCCTCACTGCAGCCAGTGTCGATGGGAGTTGACTGACCGAGACCGGGAGGCAGATGAGCACACCAAAGCGGGGGCTGGTGGCCTGCCTCCTTTTGACTCCATAATAGCATTTGAAAAGATTCTATGACTTTTTAAAATAGAGTCTTAGCAGGCCCTGCGAGAGAGATTTGTCTCTCCTGTGTGTCTTTTCTTCGGGATATGTGTCAGGAGGATTCTTAAATCTTCAAAAACCCCTCATCTCTCCATGAGTGTGAGAACGTGGTAGCAGTAAGGCTCAGTAAAAAACCTGCTGATAGACAGATGGATGGTGTAATTATACGCAGGAGGGAGAGAGGGAGCGTTCGCTGAAATTATCAGTGTGGGCAGACAATTAGAGGCTTTTCCAGAAGATTACACTTTTCCCTCCCATCTGCGCTCCATTTAGGAGTTTTTATATTCACAATGCTATTTCCTCCTCAGCTGTGCCATTTGCCATTTTGCCCAAATTATTATTGTGCTTGACTCTGCGTTTGTTCAGACTCCACCAGCGCCCCCTCTTCTCCTGTTGGCACTGGCTGGCTCGCGCTGAGCCGGCACACACCCTCCCTCCCCGTCACTTTCCATCGTCTCTTCCTTTGCTCTCCCCGCTCCCACTGCCCCGTCCCCCAGCAGAGATTCCAGCATGCCCATCAAGAACATGGCTGCCTTTTTGTCAGCTGAGCAGGACGTGATCTAATATGAAATAATAGGAAGGTGATCACAGCCGTCGGCAGCACTGCTTCTGCCCCCGGGACCCAGAAAAGAGGCTGCGCCCGGGGGAAACAAGGCTGAGGGAACATTCAGATTCAGTGGTTTGGAGTGACAGGATAAAGGGAAAAAAATAACAGTGTTTTCTCTCCATCCAATTTTACTTGAGTTCAGGTTATTGGAATTGGTCCAAATCTCTGACTTCCTAGGGGGTCTGCAGCCCCAGATGCCAAGGCCTCATTCCTGACCCCCATGTATGTATTTATTCATTCAGCATGGAGTCCTGGAACAGCTACTATGTCCCAGTCACCGAACCTAACACTGGAAAGGTAGGGGAGAACCAGTTTATTCAGTGTCTGCTCTGAGTCAGGGACTGCGGCTGGTCCCTTGGCAGGTAGAAGTTACTGTCTTCTCGTTTCAGGTAGAAACTATGTTCCCAGAGGCTGAATGACTTGTCCAAGTCAGAGACAGGGCCAGGTTCTGGATCTCTGGCTCCACAATATACCCTTGGTCCTAGAAGAATAGAGAAAGTCCTCGCCTTCTAGTAGTCTTGTCATCTTCTGTGTCAACAAGAACATAATTACAACAGTAATTGAGGAAGGCCACCAATCAGGAAACAGGTCAAGAGCCAGGAAGAAGAAGAAGGGGCTAGACATTTGCAAGGAGCATTCTTCTTCTCTGCGCCTGTGCATGGCCTCCTACCCTCTAACGGGGGAAGTGCTTTTAGAGAAGCATACCAGGGCAGCAGCCTGAAGGGGGAGTAGAAGTGGCCAAGGAGTGAAGAGACAGAGAGGGCAGTCTGGACAAAAGGAGCAGAGAGCAGGTGTGTAAGGCGGGGGTGGAAAGGAAGGAGCTGACACGTCTTTAATGCATCTATTCTGGGTCCAGCCTTTTCTCATACATTATACCATTTATTCCTTAGGACAACCCTTAGGTTGCCCTGTCCCCATAATACAAATGTAAAAACTGCGACTCTGGAGGACGAGTCCCTGGTCTAGAGAGGAAGTGGCACAGTGAGCCACACCCCGAGCCCGGGTCGGTCTGATGCACAGCCTGGAGAGAGCCTCAGTGTGCTTGGACAATGAGGAACATTGGGGCGGCCGGCATGTGGTGTAAGCAGGGCACACAGGAGGATAGTGAGGCATTGGGGAGGGAAGGAAGCTGCTGTCCCTTGACAAAGAACCATGCAGGGGTTTGCCCCGTCCTGTGGTGATACAGCATCTTCACAGAGCTCAGGCTGTGACGTGTGGCTTGGCAATGTCTGGCCGTTGTGTGGAGGTCGGCGGGACCCAGAACCAGCCTGGAGGCGGGAGGTGGGTTGGAAGGTCGGCCCAGAGGCCAGCGTCAGAGGCACCATGCTGAACTGAGGTTGTAAAAGTAGGGGCAGGATTTTGTATCTGATTAGAGGCTGGGAATGAGGAGCAGCAGGAATTGAGGACAACTCAGAAATAAGCCTGAGATGTCAGCTGGTTGACATTGCCATTATCCAAGCTAGGGACTCAAGGAGGAGAAAGTTCAGGAAACAAGGAAGAAGGGCAAATTCACAAAGAAGGAAGCTTTGGGCCATCAAGGCATCTGAGGAGGTAGTAGCACTGGAGACCTGAGGTAGTCGCCATGAATCAGAGATCATCTCTCTCCTTTTCCTCCAAATATAAATTTAAAAATAAAGTTTTTCAGGGGCGTGACTCTGCACGCAGGCCTGTGCTTGCACATCTCCATGGGAAAGAGGGCCCCTGGGACGCAGACTCTCTCTGCCTTGCTTTCCTTCTAGGGCTCTGTCCCAGCCCCCCTCGCAGGGAGGCAGAGCCCAGCGCCACATAAGCCCGCAGGACAGCAGTCCCGCGCAGGCTCACGCCGAGGAACGGGCTCAGCCTCGTTAGCCTTCTCTGACTCTCCACCTGCAGGCTGGCTGTTGAAGGACGCGGGGGCAAGGGGACCTCGGTGCTTCTGGAGGAGGTGGCTGGGCTTGGAGAAAAGGGGCAAGGACGAGAAGCACAGCAGATGGGGCCTTGGGAAGTGTGGAGGGACTGATGCCAACTAGACCAGCCAAATGGAATTTGGGCTACCACACAACTTGGAGACTGTGGGGGACGAGGGGCAGGGGGCAAGAGTGGCTTGCAGGTCTTCATGCAGCAGCACAGCAGCATAACGGAAAACCAGTGAGCCAGGAGTCAGGAAGCCTGGTTGTCGTTCTGACTCAGACATCAACTTGCCATCCCGGCCAGACACACCACTTTCTCTCTCTGAGCCTCACATGCCTTACACCTTTGACATTTATCGGTCTGATTCCTCTGATCACACAGACAAGAGAACCCCTAGAAACTCTGATGAGTTACAGCAAGTGCTGGCCAACTTTTCTGTAAAGGACCACATAGTAAATATTTGGGGCTCTGTGGGTTAGCAGTCTCTTCCAGGACGGCTTAACTGCCTTTGTAGCACAAAAGCCGCTAGGCGGAGCACCAACAGGTGGGCGTGGCATGTTCCCGCAGCTGTATCTACAAGAACAGAGAGCAGCCAGATTTGTCAATTGTTTGCTGACCCCTGACAAGAGCATCCTGGGCACAGAGAAGCTCACAGACCATTTTCCATTCAGAGCAAAGCAGGAGGGCACTGCCCTCCTTAAAGGGTCCAAAGCCACACAGAGGTGCAGAGAAGACAAGCTGGACGCTAACCTGCCTCTCCAGCCCAGCTGTCCTTAGAAGGGACTTCCCCAGGGAGTGAGCACCTACCGTACACTAGGCAAACACCTTCACCATGTAATAAAGCTTTATCTTCATCTATTATTAACAACACACCTGTATTAATCACCTCTGTTATAGATTTAAAATAAGGAAGTTCATGCTGGCTAGATAACTGCCCTCAGGTCTCATTGCTTAGAGTGGAGCCTGGATAAAACTTCAGACTTCAAAAAGTAGACCACCCTCACATCCAAAAAGCAGAGTCTTTGTGGGAAGGCGGGTCACCAGCGCAGACAGACCCTCAGAGCAGCCTTCCCGGCGCCCCCCAGGCTTTCCAGGCCAGAGCAATCCTTCTTCTCACCTTCCTTACTTCCTCTGCAGTGTTTCCCTTCCCTGCTTTTAAACATAACGGATGGAACAACAAATTCTTTCCTTCCCCCGCCTCTCCCTTCTTCTCTCTGTCTCTCTAAAAATCAATAAAAATTAAGCCTTTGCCAGATAGCATGGTTGGTTAGAGCACTGTCCCAGAGCTCAGAGGTTGCCGGTTTGATTCTCCGGTCAGGACACATACAAGAGCATCTTGACATTCCTGTCTCTCTGTCTCCCTGCATGATGCTGACACCATCAGACAGAATCCCAGTCCAGACAGCCCCACAGCCAGGAGAGACACAGCTTGGGCATAGGCGGGTTGGGACACAACCGAAAGTGCAATTCTCTTTAAATAGATTCCCATAAATAAGCAATAAAACAGAAACAGGCGTTTGCAGTGAGCATTTCTAAGGTTTGATGAGCTAGGAGTTCGGACCGGGAGGAAACAAAGAGCCTTTTTCATTATTTCCCCATTCCTGCAAATTTCTTTTACTGCCTGATGTCTTTGAAAAGGAAAACAAAAGTGGCTCCTCAGGGATGGAGCCTGCGCTCTCACCGCCCACTGCAGCCGCCAGCCTCAACTTCCCACCTGTCCCAGTGTGACTGCGTGAGCTGTGTGTGCATTGGCCCTGCTCTGACCTAAGGGTGTCCCGGCAGCCTCCTCCCTGCCCAGCCTGCCCGAGGGGCTATCCATCCATACATGAAAGGATAAAGATGTCCTCAAGATTCAAGTTGTCCCAGACATGAGGTGGGCAGACAGGGCTGGGATTGGGGGACAGGACAGGACTGGGAGACAAAGAGCAGAGGGTCTGAGCTTTATAAAAGCACACTGGAAGGTAACGAGGGTGCGGCCCAGGCCAACGCCTGGTCAGAAATGTCTGCGTTCCTTTCTCTTTCTCTCAGTTGTCAGACGTGACTTCCTCATAGGAGGTAACCCCACCTCAATTCACACTAACACAGAAGGTCACATAGGCTGTCACTGGTGCACAAATGAGACTTCCCTTTGTGTGCACCCACACGGAAGGCAACACACACTTACACATTCAGTCTGTCTGGAACCAGTTCTCATGTCATGAGCTACATGCTTCTGTGGCATTCCAACATGTCTCTCATTCTTCCCTTGTTGACTTTTAAAGCATTCTTCACCTCCTGACGGGAACTCTTCCATTTTAGGACTTCTCACAACTCACCTGTCTTCTTGATCACAGCTTGGTGACAACCTCTCTGACTTTGCTCCTTACCTGGAGTCCCAGGCATGCTTAAAACCAAAGAATCAGATATATTCAAGATCTTCCCATCCAGAGGTGGAGTCTGTTTATCATCTCTGAGATCTGATTTTTCTACCAAAATGAAGCCATTCTTTTTATTTTCTTAAATGCACTGCCCTTCTCAGGACTACTTAGTGAGTGTAGAATCCCAGCAGACTGACTGGTCTGAAGCTTGCCTCAATAGCCACGCTGCAGGCCCAGGCTAAAGATGGGTCATGCAATAAGCACGTAATTTTACATTATCATACACTATTCTCAAGTTGTCTTACGTGCGTTAGTCTGTTAAGCTCTCAGAAAACAAACAGGCACACACATATACTTAGATATTTCTCAATCATCCTCATAGTATCAGTTAGCTATTGCTGTGTAAAAAATAATGCCAAATTAATGGCTGAAAAACAACAAGTATTTATTATTGCCCATCTTACTATGGGTCAGGTGGGCAATTTTGCTAATCTGGGCCAAGCTCTGCTGAACTTCACTGAGCTCAATCACCTGACTGTGGACACTTGGAGGTAACAAGGGAATGGCTGGTCTTGGATGGCCCCATACATCTGGAGGTAGCCAGCTATTGGCAGTGGTTACCGTGGTGGCTGAGCCATAGTTTGCCATCTCCAGCAGGTTATCACAGGCCTGTCCACACAGTGGCAGAAGGTCTCCAAGGGAGCCAGTGGAAGCAGGTAAAACCTCCGAGGTCTCAATACAGAGCTAGCATGCCCTGACTTCCATTACAGTACATCCTATTGGCCAAAGCAAGGCCAGAGGCCAGTTCAGATCCAAGAGATGAGAAGTAGACTCCACCACACAATGGGAAGAGTTGCAAAATCATTGTAAAGAATGTGGATCCAGAGAAAGGTAGAGAACTAGAAACATCTTTGTCATCAGTCTGCCATACCACTAATGGATGGACTCATAACATAAAAAGCACAAAATCTAAAAAGCAATACTGTTGTAACTATGCCCATTTGTATGTTCTCATCCTACTTTGTACCAAGCACTGACCTCTTCCAGGTTTGGGGAGAAGGTCTTAGTTACTGCCAAACAGATAGTCCAGTAGACTAGGGTCAAGAGAAGAATGTCATCTACTGTTAGATGAGTCAACCTGTGAATTCATAAGATGGTAATAAATCAAATATGAACCCAATAAGTTTTATTATCTCCTCTAATAAACAGTCAACAAGCATTTAAATCTTTCTCAGTCAAAAATCAGTCCTCATCGTTGCCCAGAGAACAGTCCAAAGATCAAGGAGAAGAGACTCAGAAGGCCCTCTGGCCAAGCTCCTTCCTCAGTGCTATGGCCCAGTCATCCTGTGACTGAGGTTTTCTTTGGATAGGGCCATATGGGAGGTTTTGCTCTGTGGCCTTGTTCCATTTCATAAGTACCAGTGACCCAAGTTGAGATACAATTGAATTGAGTGCAACCACTCATCACACACTTTTAACTCTAGTCTGTGAATGGCTCTTTGCATATATTTGTAATTTATGTGTTTGTTCACTCTGTATTGGGGGGGGGGGAGAGATAGGGTAGGACAAGGTTATTATGTTGGAGTTCTAAGAGTTGGGTGTAATTTTTATTTTTAAGCACTAAATTGAACCTGAGATTTTTCTCCTGAGTATTTGGCAGTAATTTACTTACTGCTTCTAGTCTGGTCCCACGTTTTTGTTTTCTACATTTTTTAAATCATACTAAACGCACGCGCACATAAAATTTACCATCTTAGCCATTTCTTTTTTTTAATTTTTATTAATTTTAATGGGGTGACATTAATAAATCAGGGTACATATGTTCAAAGAAAACATCTCCAGGTTATCTTATCATTCAATTATGTTGCATACCCATCACCCAAAGTCAAATTGTCCTCTGTCACCTTCTATCCCATCTTAGCCATTTCTAAGTGCACAGTTCAGCAGTGTTAAATAATTCACATTGTCATAAAACATGAACCAGATCTCCAGAAATTGTTCATTTTGCAAAACTGAATCCCTGTATTCGTTAAACAACTTTCCCTTTCTCCCAGACTTCTGGTAACCTCCCTTTTACTTTCTGTCTCTATGAGTGTGACAACTTTAAATACCTCAGATGATTGAATTTATGACATATATGATCTTTTGTGACTGGCTTATTTCAGTTAACCTAATGTCCTCCAGGTTTATCCATGTTATAACATATGTCAGAATTCTTTTCCTTTTTAAGGTTAGATAGTATTCTATTGTATTTATATACAATATCACATTTTAGTTAGCCATTCGTCTGTAGATGGACATTAGGGTTGGTCCCACTTTTTGGCTATTGTGAATAATGTTGCTATGGGCATGAGTGTGCAAACATCTTTTCAAGTTCCTGCTTTTAAATCTTTCAGATATATGGGGGGGTTATATTGAGTGGGACACTTGAATTCATGATAACACAATAAATTAAAATTAATAAAAACTAAATAAATAAATCTTTCAGATATATACCCAGAAGTGGGATTGCTAGATCATATGGTAGTTCTATTTATATATTTTTTGAGAATCCTCCTTACTGTTTTCAATAGGGGGTGCACAATTTTAGATTCCCATCAACAGTGCACAAGAGCTCCAATTTCTCCACATCCTTGACTTTATTTTTAGGGTTTTTTAAAAATATGTATATAGCAGTAGCCATCCTAATGAATGTGACATGATATATCATTGAAGCTTTCATTTACATTTGATTTACATTTCTCTGATAATTAATGATGTTGAAAAACTGTTCAAATGCTTGTTAGATATTTGTATATCTCCTTTGAAGTAAAGTCCTTTGACCCTTTTTTTAATATTGGGTTATTTAAATTTTTTGTTTAATTGGATTATTTGATATTTTGTTCTTGTTTTTGCATTTATGTATTTTTTCTTGTTCTTTTTTTACTGGGTTTTTTTTCTTTTTGGTATGAATCACAGTAATTAGACATTATATAACTTACTAAAAGATCATTCTGATAGATGTTTTACCCATCTGACACCATACAGAGTTATTACAATATTATTGACTATATTCCCTGTGCTGTACTTTACATCCCCATGACTGTTCTTTACCAACCAATTTGTACTTCTTAATTTCTGCACTTTTTCACCCAACCCCTCCAATCTGGCAACCATCAAAGTGTTCTCTCTGTATCTATGAGTTTGTTTCTGTTCTGCTTATTCATTTATTTTGTTTTATAGATTTAATTGTTCATAGATATGCATTTATTGCCATTTTACTGTTCATATTTATCTTTTTTTCTTCTTCTCAAAGAAGACCCTTTAATATTTCATGTAATACTGGTTTGGTGGTAAGGAACTCCTTTAGCTTTTTCTTGTCTGGAAAGCTCCCTATATGTCTTTTGATTCTAAATTATAGCTTTGCTGGGTAATCTTGCTTATAGATTCTTGCTGTTCATTAATTTGAATATTTCTTACCACCTTTCTGGCCTGCAAAGTTTCTGTTAAGAAATCAGTTGACAGTCTTATGGGAGCTCCCCTGTAGGTAACTAACTGCTTTTCTCTTGCTGCTTTGAAGATTCTCTTTTTGTCTTTAATCTTTTCTATTTTAATTATGATGTGTGTTGGTGTGGGCCTCTTTGGGTTTATCTTATTTGGTCCTCTGCACTTCCTAAACTTGTATGTCTGTTTCCTTCACCAGGTTAGGGAAGTTTTCTGTCATTAATTTTATCAAATAGGTTTTTAATATCTTTTTCTTTTCCTTTTGGCACCCCCATGTTGGCATGCTTGAAGTTGTCCCAGACAGACTTCTTACACTATCTTTATCGTTTTAGATTCTTTTTTCATTTTGCTGTTCTGATTGGGTGTTTTTTGCTTCCTTATATTCCAAATCATTGATTTGATTCTTGGCTTCATCTACTCTACTGCTGATCCCTGTAAATTACTCTTCGTTTCAGTTAGTATATCCTTCATTTTTGACTATTTTATTTTATGTTTTCCATCTCCTTTTTTATGCTGTTGAAGTTCTCAGTAACTTCAACAGTTCTTTGAACATCGTTGTAACTAGTGTTTTGAACTCTGCATTCAGTAGATTGCTTGTCTCTATTTTGCTTAGTTCTTTTTCTGGAGTTTGTTCTGTTTTTTCATTTGGGGTCTATGTATTTGTCTCCTCATTTTGGCCACCTTCCTGTGTTTGTTTTTAAGAATTACGTATAGTGGCCACATGTCCTGGGCTTGAGAGAGTGGTCTTATGTAGTAGGGGTTCTGAGGGGCTGGTGGTACAGCCTTCCCAATCACCCAAGCTGGGCATTCCAGGTGTTCCTCCCCTTGTGGGCTGTATACATCTTCCTGTTATAGTTGAGTCTTGTTTGCTATTGGCATGTTAATAGGATGAATTTATCCCCAAGACGATTGGCTGCAAGGAGTGGCTCTGATCACCAACCACCATGAAGGATCAGCTGTATAGGAGCCCACCCCACAGAACAGGACTTACTTCATCTGGACTACGGTGATCAGAGAGCCTGCCCTTTGAGTGTGTTGTTTATGAATGTAGTTGGGTGGTGCTTCAACATGGTCTGAAACTGTCCACCCAGTGCACTGGCTCTGGGGCATTCTGAGATGTGCAGGCCAAGGTCAGCCTGTGTTTTGCCTGGGGCCACCCAGTATGAGCTACAAAGTAATCTGCAGATAGCTGCTACTTGTGCTGAGCTTAGAGATGCCCAGACAAGGCCAAGATGAGAACTAAGGCTAACTGCTGCTAGTAACAGGCCTGGGCCACTGTGAGAGGTACAGGGCATGCTGAGGCCAGATGCTGCTTATTTGAGAGATTTTAAGAAAGTCTGAAACATGAATCAAGACAGGCCATTTGTATAGAAATGCTACTAGAAACAGTTTGGGTCACATTTATGTATTTTTAATACTATAATAAACGTCCATTTAATCACCAAGAAACAAGAAAACTAGAGCTTTGACATCAGCCTTTGCTGTACCCATCTTCCTCTTCCCAAAGTAACTAAGCACTCTCTTGAATCATATGTTTGTCATTGCCTTGTTTTCTTTTCCTTTTTCAAATAAAGTTTTATTATAGCTATATATTTTCTTTAAAAAATAATATTTTGGTTTGGATTTATTTTAACTTTATACAAAGGGTATCATGCAATATTTATTATGTTGGGGCCTCCTTTTTTTACTCAAATTCTATTACTAAGACTAATCCATTGCTTCATGTAGCTGTTGCTCATTCATTCTGACTGAAGTTTATTATTCCACTATATGCCGGCACCACAATATATTAATCCATTCCCCTGTCAGAGTACGGTTGTATGGTTTTCAGGCTTTTGCTGCTTATGAATAGTGTTGGTAGAGCATTCTCATACATGTCTACTGGTTTCTTTGTGCATGAGCTGCCCTTTGTGTGTGCCTAAGAGTGGGATTACTGAGTTCACCCTCACAGGATGCTACTAGACTCTTTCCAAAGTGGTTGTACAATCTCACACCATCAGCAATGCACAAAATTTTCTGCAGATCCACCTTCTATCACTTGCTGTTGTCAAAATTCTTAATTTTTAACAGTCCAGTAGGTGAGCACGGTATCTCATTTGCCCTTGATATGCATTTCCCTGATCGTTAATGAGGGTGAGTGTCCCTTCATATGTTTACTGACCATATGTGTTTCTTTAATCAAATCAGGAACTTCTTTTCATCAAGACACCCCAAAGAAAGTAAAAAACAAGTTACAACAAAGATGAATTATTTGTCACATGCATAGCTGACAATGAATTAGTGTGAACAACATACACCAGAGGAGAAAAACTCGTCTACTAGAAAATGGACAAGAGAAATGGTAGGCATGTCCCAGAAAATCCTCTCTGTTATTACTGTTAACCGTAGGATGTGCTGTGTTCACAACACCAGCTGGCCATGGAGTGGGGTTTTCTTAGCATCAAATGGAAATTTCTTTTAGTGTTGACACAGCCTTCTGAGGCTTTGTCCTTAGCCAGTTCAGGGAGTAGTCGGAAAAGCCTGCTCCTCCTCCCTTGCCAGCTAGAGAATTCATCTGAGTCCAGGAAAGGTCTTCACAGGAACAAACGCTTGAAGCCAAGATACCCTCACAGATGGTTGCCTAAGGACACTCAAGGCCTTAAGAAACCCTAGAACTTCAGAATGAAACGACATTCTTCCCCAGGAGAACTGGGCAACATTTTTCCAATCAGGACCTTTCCAAATTACTCACAGGGGAAGTAGGGAATCTTTCCATCACTATCCATGCACTGAAGAAGGTAGACCATTTCTCTTGCACTGAAACTGTTGATGACATAATGACTAATGACATTAAAAATCTACATAGAACTGCCTGACCTGTGGTGGCACAGTGGATAGAGCGTCGACCTGGGAACACTGAGGTCACCAATTCAAAACCCTGCACTGGTCTGGTCAAGGCACATAAGGGAGTTGATGCTTCCAGCTCCTCCCCCCCTTCTCTCTTTCTCTCTCTCTCTCTCACTCTGTGTCTTCTCTCTAAAATGAATTTTTAAAAAAGCAATGGAATAAAAATCTACATAGAACTAATTTCTCTCAAACATCCCCTAGAGTCAAAGAAATGGTTAAACATCCTGCTGGGATGTGGGTTGCTAGTGAAAAGTGAAGAGAAGGAGTGTAAGATGTTAGCAAACAGATGAATTGAGGGGATGGCTACTCGGTCTATCTTAAACATGGTCGGCACTGCAGGTAGAGCCAAAATAGGTCTGGTCAGGAGTGCCGCTGGGGCTTCCTTCTCCAGCCTCCTCCAGTGGTTAGGACAGACTTTGAGAGGGAGGCCATGCAGAGAGAAGCAGTGAGGCAGAGAAATAAGTAGGGACTAAAATAAGAGGCAGTGCTCACGCTCCTGTTCTGTTCCACTAACTAGTTTTCTAAGGCAGTGCCTGCCATTTGCAGTTAATAGCAAGTATCTTTCCATATTCATTCACTTACCTGTCAGGGGTACCTACTTCCTGTGCAGCAGTGTGAACGCTGACTAGAAGATTATGCCTTTGGTGCTAACCTATCAGTCCTGGGTGTCCTCTGCTGAGACCCAGCAGCGACAGAAAAATGACAGGCAGACAGTTAGTTAGGTACACTGACTTGAAGCAAAACTAACTAAAGTCTGGGCCCTTGCCATGGAGGCCACCAGAGGAATTGGCTAACAAGACATCTTTTCCAATCTCCAACCTGGTTTGGATGGAATAATTAGACATGTCTAACTGGGAATGTCAAGAAGACAGAGAGCTAGGGGACAAGATGGCAGCTAGAAAATCCAAGGGCTGCTCCTCCTTTAGAACATGAGAAACAAACTCTTTGGAGCTAGAAGGAGCTGGAGTAGGCTCTCCTGTGATGTGTACACACACTGGAGGAAGATGTTAAATGATCCCTGGGTCCCCGAGTGCAATGTGTGAGTCTGTGGCCTGATCAGGGTCATCCTCCAGGTTACTCATTCTCCCTAAGTCTGAATTGAGCAATTCCTATACTACATATTAATCTCAGAGGCCACTGGTGGAACAGTCTGGCTCATTTGAAAATCATCTTTCTTAACTATTTCCAAGATTCTTTCCAGTCACTAAAATAGCAAATCACAGATTGTTGACATTTCCAGCAAGATCACAGAGGGTCAGTTTATCCCCTGGTGAAGACAGGGCAGCTTATGCTTCATACTTCATCATATCTCCCCCCCAAAACACCACCACCACTATATAGCTTCTTTACAGCCAGCCATCAAAAACAAGCTTGGGAGCAGTAACGTATCCTCCTGTCCAACCACTGTCTTGTTTCATCTTCTCCTTCCTCATCATCCTCCCACTCCTCTTTGGGGCCTGGAGAGCTTTGCGTAGTTAATGTTTGAGGTTATTAAGCAAAAATTTCTTGACAGCCACCATGTCATCTCTGAGTCTTTCAGCATTGACAGAGACAAGAACAGCTAATGAAATACACACGTTTCCTTCCTTACAGGAAACTGGGGCAGCAACGAGCTTAGAAACTGCACACGGTCCTCCTTACAGAAAACTGACACTGTATATTCAAAGCGAGTAACAACAGTTCCTTCCTTTATTGTTTAATTATGAGCTGACGCAGCCGAGATAAAGGCCCAGCCGATCTAGGACTCCAAACGCCAGTCATTCTCTGAAGAAAGCTGAGGCTTACTCTCTCCTCTCATTATATTTGTTATGACTTTAGCTTGTTCGGCGGTAAATGCAATATTGACATTTAGAACTCTTACCGAAAAAAAGAAAAGGGAAAAAAGAAAGAAAGAAAAAGGCAGCTAAAACATCGTTAGCTTCAAATATTTGAGAGGTTTCCAACTGGAAGTCAAAGGTGTTTCCTGGTTCTCCTTTTCACATTATTTCCCTCCCCCACTAACATTCCCACAGAGTTGGGTCCTCCAGTCATCAGCCTATTTCCAATCATATCCCTTATGTACAGCACGCATGCAATCGTGTTCTAATGGAGAAGGGAGGTTACTTTATTTTATTTTTTACATAGACAGAGAGAGAGAGAGAGTCAGAGAGAGAGATAGATAGGGACAGACAGACAGGAACGGAGAGAGATGGGAAGCATCAATCATCAGTTTTTCATTGCGACACTTCAGTTGTTCATTGATTGCTTTCTCATATGTGCCTTGACCATGGTGCTACAGCAGACCGAGTAACCCCTTGCTCAAGCCAGAGCCAGGCAAGGTGGGGAGTGCACTCTGCTTTGCTAATTCCCAGGGTTGGTGACAGTGCTAAGAAGTCAGCCACATCCATCTTAAAGCCCAAACTATTTCAGGCTTCTCAGCATTGACATACTAGCAGAGGCAGAAATTGCTCTGAAGGAAGTCATGCATCTCCTTCCACTTGACATTTTCATAAATAACATTATTTATCTCTCAAATGTAACTAGTGTACAGGATACCTTTTATAGGAATTAAACCCTTTATTTTTTTGTCCTAGCGTGTTTTGTCCTGTAGGTGGAGGGGCTCTTCAGGCAGCGGTGGGTCTGCAGTCTGGCCTGCACTGTGTGGCTTCCCTCTGGCCGACACTACCCCCGCGCTTGTCCGCCATGCTCACCAGTTGGTGAGCTCTTGGGCAATGCAGCATTCATCTTTGAGCTGCTGACATCTAAAACAATGCCTGGCATGTAGGAACAACATAAGTTTGTTGAATTAAGACATTTAAAAATGCATTGATGAATGAAACAATCAATCACTGTATCAATGACATGAGCATAGAGGAGATGGTTGCAGGAGAAGCCCAGTAAGCTATAAAGCTTGATTGCAGCTAAAAGAAAACTCCTAATCCTTCCCCCCACCACATTGTTTCCAGAACTGGCAGCTCCAAAGAACAAGGATTCTTAGAAGTTTCTGTTTGAGTTCTTGTAGATTGCCTTGTTTCTTAGGTTTAATAGATCAAAAATAAAAATATTTTTTAAGCAACTTTAGGCTAGGTAAATTTGATGTTATGTTCTGTGTGCGTGTGCGTGTGTGTGTGTGTGTGTGTGTGAGAGAGAGAGAGAGAGAGAGAGAGAATTCCTTCTTCTCTATGCCAATCCAGGAGGAGATTTTTTTAATGCAAACGGCTCCTGAGTCAGGTCAACTCTATGAATTAGCTTTGGCAAGAAAGCCAAGAGAGAAATGATCACTAGCTTATTGCCTGGCACAAAGCAGGGCTTACTTAGCCAGTGTTCAAGATAGCATTGCATAAATTAATCAGCTCCTTCCTTGGCATGGCTCTTTCATGCTCCCATTCATGGACTTGAGCCTCCTTAGGCACGTCCTGAAGTTAGGCATGCCCTCACTACTCTGCAACCTCATCTCTCACCCCTCATTTCCTTGAATCCCACCTCCAGCCACACTCATCACTTGCAATTCCAAGAATGCTATGCCCACTTGGGCCCGTTTCTTTTCTCAATGTGACCCTCCCCCCTATTATCATCTACTGGATAACTCTTACTTATCTTTCCAAATTTAGCTCTAGGCCCCAAGCCCAGGAAACTGTCCCTTACATGTCCAGCCTCAGTCAGTAGTGTCCTGCCACCCTGTGCCATCACAGCAGCCAGCGCTATTTCCCACAATGCTCAGCACACAAGATGCCCTTTGTCTGCGCACCTTCCTTTCTGTTGTTTGATAAAGTTCATGAGACTAAGATGGTGTCTTTTGTCTTTGTAACTCAGCATCAACCACAATGCCTAGAATGGTCTATAAATGTTTGCTAGTGAGCCAGTACATGGATGGATTAATGGAAGAGTGCTAAGCACTGACAACTCAGGAGATGATCTTGCAGAAGACATACAATACAGAGAACCCTGCTTCTAGACATGAGCATGGTCAGAAAGCATCAGCGATCGGCAGGGCTGTGGGGGAGGAGCTCAAAGTGAGATAGAAAGCAGAGACTTCTGCCAACAAGCTCATGGAGTCAAGGGCTGCCTGAGGCTCAAACCGTAGACATTGTGCCCGCGGGGCCAGAGCAGAGAGGCTTTCTTCAGGTCAAGGCATAAGAACAAACTATGGCATGGGATGTGTGTGGATTCAGCTTTGATTCGGCACACAGTGCAGTAGGAAGAGGCTTTGAAGGAAAAGGTTCGAGTGGTCCCTGAGCCCTGTGAGTTTTCCATCAGCCCGAGGGGCTGACGGCGCTATTCCTATATGGCGTGTGGACAGCTCTCGGAACAGCAAGTTGAGCCAACAGGGGGAAAACATTCACAGCATTTTAATTCAGCCAATGTATTTTGGAATGTTTTAATTAAAGTTTATCTGTTACCATTATGACTATCGTCTTCAGAAGTGCTAAGCCTGCCCTGGCAGGAAGGAAAGAGAGGAGGGAAACATGTCATAAATAAAAAATAATTAATTTCATTTCATTAAATATAGATTATTAAATATTGTTGTTATTACCACGCGCTGAGGGCAGCCCTCTTTCCTGAATCAGTCTCATCCGTTTGTGTGCAGGGGGAGATGCAACTCTGTCTGCAAAATTCTTTCTCTCCCAAGGCAGCTACCTGTGTCCTCCCCACAGAATCGCTACCCAGCTCTCCTTCCAGAAACTCTTCTGCGCAAAATCTGCTGGGTTTGAGAGGGAGTTTCTGCGCCCAACCCCCTGTCCTGCCCGTCACTCCCCAGTGCAGAGCTGAGCTCCTTTCCTCAGTCCTCTGGTTCCCCTGAGGACAGCTCCCCAGTCCTTACTGCTCTGGGCTTGTTTGCAGAGCTCACCCCCAGGAGGCCATGAACTCCTTGAAGACATTCGTTATGTCCTTCATCTTTGTGTTATCTATAACTTCTCTTCCCATCCAGTGTCTGCAGCAGTGTAAATCTAATGCTTCAATACTAGACGAAAGGAGGAAGGAGGAAGGGATGGAAGTGGGAAAGGAGAGGATGAAGTGAGATGAAGGCAGAGAGCCCTGTCTTGCTGAGGGTCACTAGTGGCCTGGGCCAGCAGCAGCTCCGTCCGTCCTCTCCCGCGCGCATGGGAATGCATGCCCAAACACGCACACACAACCTGCTTGCTCCATCTCTCCATTTGTCATAGGTGAAAATGACTAATGAATATCAAAGCAAAGTGATTAGGTGGCCTTTACAAGCTTCAGTACCTACCAGGATAACTATAAGTCACCTTGACATCATAAATGCCTTCTTGGGAATTGTAAACAAAAAGACGAGACCTACCCAAAGGCAAACATTTAATTCTAGAGTGTTTTCTCTTTTTTGACCATCAGTGCATAAAGTTTGACTTGCTTTATAGGGAATTAAAGGCTTCTGAATCTAATTCCAGCATATGTGTAGATTGTTCCCACAATATCAACAATTCACCAATACCAGCTGGGTGGCTTACAATTCAACTCCTTTCTGACTCTGTGTACCTGGAGATGGCTTCAGTTCCACAAGTGAAGGGCTCAGTCCCATAAGACTACCCCCACTTCAGAGGCCAATGACAAATAGTAGGTGCCATCTGTCTGACTTGTCTACAAATTATAGGTTCTCAGGACTGACCCCTCCACATACACATTTTAGATTTGATTAATTTGCTAGAGAGACTCACAAACTCAGGGAAACTCTTATTTATGTTTACCAGTTTATTAAAAGATACATAAAAAATATGAATAAACTGCCCTTCTCCTTTCTTAAAAAAATGGAGAGAGGGGCTGAAAATTCTAACATTCTGATCATGCTTTGGCCTTTCCCGTGACCACTCCTCGCCTAAGAGCCCCCCTAGAGTTGCCTCAATAGAACAAATGGCACCCCTATCACCCAGGAAATTACAAGGGCTCCAGGAGCCCTATTCCAGGAACTAGGGACAGAGACCAATATGTTTTCTATTATTTCACAAAGATATTCATCAAAATAATGAAGAGACACAGTGGCCAACTGAAGTCACAGAATAATGGGCATGATTTATGCTGGTGGTTTCTCTAATATTCCTCAGAGCCCTGAGGTTTCCGCGAAGTACTTCGGGGTGGGTGGAGCCAATGTAACCAGGAAGTTTCACCTCTGTGTGTTTCTGTGTATCAGTTCTTTGTTTAGATCTGATTTGTGAAAAGAATTCTGCTCCTTAAAGTAACAGCAACTTTGAAACCCCTGATCTAGTACAACTCCCTTTTTCAGAGCAGAGGAGTAGGTCTCCAAAGCCTGGGGCATCGGCAGCTGGTTGGGGCAGAGGGGGCTTGGACACCAGGTCTGCCAACTCCAGCCTGGCTCCTCCCGCCGCATCACTCCTTCACTCCTCGTCCCTGCCCCTCAGCCCTGCAGAGTGAGTGTCCTGTCGCTGGCTGGGCTCCAAGCAGCCTACGGGGGCGGGGGGGGGGGGGGGGGGGGGCTCCTGAGATGGAGTCCTTCTGGCCAGTATCAGGTTCAGCTTTGCTGAGCTGCTTTCGGTGTGAAGAGGAAGGGCCTCGAGCTCCCACTTCCCTGTGAAAGACCTCAGGGCGCCACAGCCTTCTCCAGTCCCTGAAAGGGGCCAGGCAGGAATTGCCTCACGACCACGATAGACCACGCTTGTCTGGGGTCTGGCCAGGGTCTGAAGAATGCATCTTGTTTCTATTCCATAGACAAGTTTACCTCCTGAGAGGGAGGAGGCTGCCTGTCCTGCTGTGTGGAGCCTAAGCAGAGAGTTCCACCACCCATAAACAAAGTGGAAGGGGCTGGTATCAGCTGCTTAACCTCAGCTCCTGAACTTGAGATCATGTGCTGGAGGCCTCCAGGGCCTCTGTGCTCTGCAGCTCAGTCCTCGCCTGGAGTCAGGCAATGTACTAAGCTAAGAGCATTGCATGCCCAGTCTATTATCCCCTCAATTTCTCTTTAAGACAGGAACCATGTGCTTCCCAGACTGCAGAGAGCATACAGAGGCTTCGACAGGTCTGGGGACCTGCCCACAGTCACACAGGGAAATTGTACATAAAAAGACTGGACACTCACCACCCAGACCCCTGGTTCTGAGCTGTATCAGCCTGTTTTTCCCCTTGTGGACCACAGCCATATGGGGACAATCTTCTGACGGCACATACTATGTCCCATCTACAGACCACCACATTGTCCAAACATTCCAACACTTCAGAATCGCACTTCTATCTCCCAGGTTCAGCCCATGCCTTTGGCAGTAGGAGCTCCAAGAGCACTTGTTCCAAGCTCAGGGTCAGAAAATTTGGACCACAGTGCCCATATGATAGAGATCAAACGGCTTGGCATTGATTCTCACCTCTAAAGAAACTTAATGGAAAGATACCTAAAATTCTATCATTAAATAAAATTTTATTTAATGTTTAAATAAAAAGGTTCTTCTTTTTTATTTAAACATTAACCTCTCCTGCTATATTTTCTTAAAATGCCAATTCCCCTAAAAGACAGCAGAGTAACTTCATAGCATCATAGGGTTATTTTACCTGATTTCCTGTCATCTCAGAGAAGATATTGAAAGAACCCACCACCCAGAGATATCACTCATTTGGAGGAAAAGGATGAGAAGAGGAGTGAGAGAAAAAAGAAACGCGGATTGAATATCTGCTCTGTCTCACTAGGTGCTGGGACAGAATTATTAGGCTCCTCCCGTTGAATCCTCACCATGGCCCTGGGAGGGAGGCCCATCCTACAGATGGAGACAGTGTGACTTGGGAAGGACACTATAGCTGCCCACTGGCATCAAGTCCAAGCTAGAAAGAAGTAACTGTGGGAATGGGTAGAAGGGAGCACATTCAAGAGACATTTCAGAAACAGAAGCAGAACCCATTGGCCTAGGACACAGAACTGGGTACATACTCCACACTAGCTTTGTGACACCCACTTTTTCTTCATCCAGGTCCTACAAGTGTCTTTTTCAGTGGTTAAGTATGGGATGAATATTTTATTGCCTTGCATCAAATAACAGATATCATAGAACTTTAACTCTGCAAATGACTGTGAAGATTTAGTCCAATCTTAACTTCTGGTTTCCTGATTCCCAAACTATCATTTTCTTTCTGCCTACTAGATTGTGTGATGCTTAAAATCTAATGCATAACCCTGGCCAGTGGGCTCAGCAGTAGAGTGTTAGCCCGGCATGTGGAAGTCCTGGGTTCGATTCCCGGCCAGGGCACACAGGAGAAGCGCCCATCTGCTTCTCCACCCTTCCCCCTCTCCTTTTTCTCTATCTCTCTCTTCTCCTCCCACAGCCAAGGCTCCATTGGAGCAAACGTTGGCCTGGACACTGAGGATGGCTACATGGCCTCCACCTCAGGCTCTAGAATGGCTCTGGCCACAACAGAGCAATGCCCCAGATGGGCAGAGCATCACCCCTGGTGGGCATTCCGGTGGATCCCGGTCAGGCACATGTGGGAGTCTGTCTGACTGCCTCCCCGCTTCTAACTTCGGAAAAAATAAAAATAAATAAATAAAATCTAATGCATAAGAAAACACTAAAAAAATCTTTCTGTTGCATGATTTCATTTTTTAAAGTACATTTGGTTTGTTTGTAATGTATTTCTCGTCTCTTAAGACTTGGGATTCTGAAAGGCAGATTCCTCAGGAATACTGAACCGTAGTATTAGCCTTGCTGTGCCCTGAAACAGGAGAGAATGGGTGTGTGTGGCGGGTGGTGGGGTGGGGGGGGGGGGGGTGATGCTAAGAGAAATTCAATTAAACAAATATTGATTGAGCACCTACTATGTGTGAGGTACCATGCTTATTCCATTGATGGCAATTTGCAAAGCTCAAGCATTGGCCTACAGGTTATATGATTGATCTAGGGTGTGTGTGTGTGTGTGTGTGTGTGTGTGGTTTACACCTTGGTTCTCCACTCTTCCCAGGGTAAACTGAAATGACTAAATCCCCATAAACAACCTCCCCCCCAAAGCAACCTTGGAGATAAGTCCTATTTACAAATATTTCATCAGCCCACCTACCTCCAGCCCCATGTTCCCCTGATGACTGTAGGCAATAACATGAATAAAACTCAGGATAATTTCCTTCTGCTGGGCATCCATCATCACTTTGCTGGGCAGAGAGGCATGTGATTCAGTGCCAGGCTGCTCTGGAGGTGTTAGGAAATGTCTGCAAATTCTGGATACAAAAATCCACAATCTTTGGGCTTGGACCCTAGATAGCCTATCTAGGGAAAGACTATACTGTATCCAGGCAGGGAAAGGGGCACCTTTGGTAAGCTCCTGACATTATTTCTCACGTTTTACCACCTGGGAGGGAGTTCCAAGTCCCTTTAGTCATTGCTGCAGGAAAACGTTTTGACATGCACTCTCATACATCATGACGGAGGTTAGTTACCAAAATGCACACATTTGCCTCAGCCGGTTTCATTTACTACCATTTAAATTATTTCTCAGCCTGCAAATCTTGTGTGACAGACAGAGCAGGGGGAGAAACCACTAAGTGTTCACTTTTTATATAATATATTCCAATCCTGTTAGGTCGTGATGCTGAAGGTAATATTTCTGGCATTCATTTAATGAAATTGACATTGATGAATGGTTAATTATACAAATTACATTCTTATTAAACCCCCTAGAATCAGTGCCTGAAAATTTCCTAGCTGTGGGCTTCTTATGGTTGATACATTTTTTTTTCTTTGAGTATCTCCTCTGTTGGCTGCTAGAAGACTCACTTTGCATATTTTTCCTCCTCTAAGAAACTTTGAAAAGCATTCAAAATCCCCTAGTTAAGGCAATTACTGCAGATAAGTTAATCTTTATGGGATGTTTAAACCCCAGTTTTAGCTTATGTTTATTCTGATTTTTTCCTCCTCCCTAGACAGGTTCTGCCCTGGAGGGGTATGGCCAAGGAGGGAGCCCCTCTACCTCCTGCTGGAGGTGGTGGTCTGAGGCTGGGAGGGGAGAGAGAACCAGCTGAGAGTCAACTTCCTCCACTGGCTGCTGGCCATGCATATAGTATATATTTGTATATAGATAACTATATATTTATATATACACCATATATATGTATGTACATATATATACACCATATACACCATGGATGTATGCCCAACGGGGGAGTTGGTAAAAACATGGGGCTAATGAGAAAAAGGATTAATAAATTATCCCACGCATAGTAAGTGTCATTGGCTGACACATGTTACCAACAGAAAAGTCTGTTCTTTTGCCTTTTCATTGGGGAAAAGAAGAGAAGGGGAGATCATATCCTTTTACCCTGACTGGCCACAAAGGCAACAGATATTTACTGAGCATCTGCTATGTAGCCAACACTGAGTAAACTCTTGGGGGAATTGGGAACAGTGTCAAGTAGTTCATGGGTTTTTGTAAAATTTGTGTCAAAGAACAATTGCAAACTTGTATTGTTTTTCTCCTACTAGGAGAGGCAACACAAGTGTTGCTGGGAGAAGCAGACCCAGTTTCAAAGCCGTCTTAATCTTGCTCAGAGTTCAGCCACCAGGGAAGAAGCTGCTCGCACCCCATCTTCACAAGCTGAAATATGTAGGTGAACTTCAGTCAAACTGGAAATTTGACACAGCATATCCCACACACACACACACACACACACACACACACACCGCCCCAACCTACCACCAACAATCCAAACAAGCCACATTCACTTGCAGGTGGGCTTGACGGGCGCCAGGCATGGCTGGGGGGTCTTCTCACTCGAGTGCTCTCTCTGGTCACTTCCTTTTGCACCCGCGGCACTCAGACCATCCAGTTGGCTGAGGCAGGTTAGGTTAGTCAGAATAATTTCAACCTGCAAGCGAATGTGGCTTGTTTGGATTGTTGGTGGTAGGTTGGGGCGGTGTGGGAGGGGGAGAGGGGGGCGGGGTTTGCTGTGTCAAATCTCCAGTTTGACTGAAATTCACCTATTTCAGTGGGTCATGTGGACAAACCTCTTGATTTGTGCCGCGTACTATTAAGTCAACCGCAGTGTAAGCAACATTCATTCCCATGCCTCCGTACTCAAGTTAACCATCCAGGAAATCACAGAGTATAATGGTTAACAGTACTAACTCTCCAGAGTTAGAAAGACATGGGGTCAAAACCAGTCCCTGCTATTTCCTAGCTGTGTGACCTTAACATACTTAAACCCAAATACCCTCATTTACAAACTAGAGGCAATAATAGCCAATTGCCTTGAGGGATGTGGTTGAAGGAAGCTTCAAAATGAACAAAAAACACTTATTAAAGGCATGTACTTGGGCTGACTCAATAAGTGGAAGTCATTTATATTATTTGGGACTTTTGTTCAGCTATATGTAACACAATGGCCTTTTGACTGTGGCTTAAGCCAAAAGACATATATTGTTTGCTTAACAAAAGACTGGTATAGACAGTCTCAGTGTTGGTCTGCCAGCTGAGTTACGTAACCAAGAACCCAGGATCTCTATATCAGGGATGCCCACACTTTTTCAGCTTGCGAGCTACTTATAAGATGACCAAGTCAAAATGATCTACCTACAATAAAAATGCAAAACATAAATTTATTTCTTCTATATTATCATTATTTAAGTTACTATTATTACTATTTAATATTATGTATTCTTCTTTCACCTTTCTCCTTCTCAGCTCTCTTTTTGGAGGAGAGTCAATGTCATAGTTTTTATGAACAGTCCGAAAAAGCCGCTTCACATTTCCCTTCTTTGGAATAGCAATGGCACACAGACAGATGAGGCAAATGCACTTAGAATATGACATAGTGAAAAAAATCCCCTCCCATTCTGTATGAAAGTGGTAGGTTTTAGGCTTCTTACTCGGACCAGCTGCGGCACTCATTTTTATACCCTTTGTTGTATTTAGTTTAAATAAATTAAAGGCTAACTATGCAGCAATGTAACTGAACAAGTTAGCGCAGTTTAACGCGCATGCGTAGGGTGTCAAAAGTTCAGACGTCAGATTGGCTACCCTGTATGCCAATCAAAAGACAAATGTCTTTTTAATGTCATGCAATCTACCCACACTTCCTTCGCGATCGACCAGTAGATCGCGATCGATGTATTGAGTACCCCTGATCTATATGTTACAGTTATACTATCCTTACCAGGTTACCTTTAAAAAAAAAGACTTAATTTCTTAGAAAGGTTTCAAGCTCACAGCAAAATTGAGTGGAACGTGCAGAGGTTTCTCATACAAGCCCTGACCCTGCCTATGCACAGCCTCCCTCATTATCAGTCTCCAAATGTCACCGTGCCACCTTTATAAGGAGGAAGGGGCAGTACCAGCATACCCCTAGCATGCCTTTCCACTTCTTCAGAAAGCAAAATACCTTTCCTAGCAGTTCCTTAGCAGATTTCTCACTATGTCTCACTGGTCAGAAGCTGGCCATCTGCCAGCTCTTGGGTAGCAGGTGGTATGTGAGCAGAGGTCGGGAGTGGCTCTGAGTAGCTGTATCATGATGATCTAATGCAGACTGACACCTTTTGTCTCAGTGTGGGAGGCTAGGCCCAGCCATCCTTCCCTCTGCTGAGCAGAGGGTACATGCCACCCGTGCAGGCTTTGCCACTCGCCTGCCTGTCAGAGTGGGCATGGGCAAGACCAGGCAAAGGAGAGCAGAGCGGTCCTTTTCTTTTCAAGTTCATTTTCTTCTGAAAGGTCACTTCCTTACAAGTCGTTTTCTTTTCAGTTGCAAGAGATATGACTCCACGACCTGACCTGGGCGGGGGGGATGTGTCCCACCTTTTTCTCCCTCTTCCCAAATTTCGTACCCATCTGTACTGGAGTCAGCATGTGCTATTGCAAATTACTAGTTTTAGCTGTATAGCGCGGGGACAATGGGTGACACTACTCCAGTGCTATAAACTCACATAGTGAAGGTAATAAATAGACTGTTAAGTTAACCAAGTTTTTGGCTTCAGTAGTGAAAGCTGCCATCTATCTTGTGTGGCTTGCTGCATGCTTCGTTACCACATATAACCATACTGAGAAAAACATGCCTTCTTTACAATGATGATAAACTCCCTGCAACATAGGTGGCAAAGGCCTGGTTCTAAAGCCCTGATTCTGAAGCTGGAGCATGGGGATGGCTGTCTGTCACTGTCCCCAGGCCTGACACTGATCCTGATGACAGGGCAGGGCTTGGTGGGGACAACAGCCTGAATACCCCTAGTCCAGAACGTTCAGCCCCTCAGACCACTGCTACTCCCTGCTCCTCATGGAGCAGCAATGAGAAAGGAAACTTTGCTCCAACCCCTGGCCAAACATCCCATTGTTCCTGGAACCAGACCACCCTGCTCTGGTCCAGCAGGTTCTCCAGGACTTACTCTGGGAAAGCCTCTCAAAAGCTGCTGGTCAGTTGTCTGTCTTCTCTTGCCCATCCCAACCCTCCAGCAGTGGCACCAAGGAAGGGATCGGGTAGCCAACAGGGGGAGGTAGCTGCTGCTGAGTCTACTCAGAGAGGGAGGGCTCCACACCCCCTGTCCAACTGCCCTCACAGTCTAGACACTGTGGCCAAATGCCCACCTTTGCTCCTAGTCATCCCCTAATACTGATATTCACTTAAAACCTTGTATTGCTTGGGGATCCACAAAAGGATCCTTTTGTTTCTCTTCCAAACTTCATGGCAATCCTTCCTGTTCCCAAGCTGGGAAGCAATGAAAAACTGTCCTCCTTGGTAGCTTGGGGAGGTTATAGAGTGAGTTATAGTTCTACCTGAGGAACATAGAGACCTGCGAAAGTGATGCACAATATGTTAACCTGTAAACACAGGAAGGGTTCTACCTCGGGTCAAAAGGAGGAAAGTGCACCTGACTCTGCTGGACCACTTTCAGGTTCAGTGCTGTGGGGAGCCCTCACCTCTGGGCTTGCTGTCTGCCCGCCCCAGCTGGCCCCTTAGATCCTCGGAGGGAGGGACACCAGCACCACCTCTCTCCTGCTGCTTCATCTCTTAAACACACCTTCCAGCTTTGGGACCTTTACCCACACGCTAGCTTCATACAGTCAAGTCCAACTGAGCCAGTGATCTGAACTTTTATGTTTCTAGTGACTGTTCATGGCTTTAGAAGTGGATTTCTGTTATTCCACTGAACTCAGCATGTTTGACCTAATGGGCTGGGCCTTGTTTGCTCTCTGATTATACACTGGGCGTATTATTAATTATGGCTCAATTCTATATTTTAAAAGCCCACAATTTTGGACTTAGGCTACAATGAAAACCATTTCACATTGGTTTACATCTGCCTTCACATGGGGGTTAGGAATGGAGTAGGGTAGTGGGGAGAGAAGTCTGACACCATAGGATTGAAGCGTGGGAGCAGTCGTATCAGATGATTTTTCTCTGGTTGGGCCTGGGGGTGGTGGGGACTAGGGGGTCAGTCACCAGTATGGAATGAAGGGGCATCTCTATGCCTACTGTCTGTTTTTGTCACTCCTTAGAACAAAGAGCCTGCTTCCTGGCTGACTGGGGGCTTGATCATGGTGGAGGTAGGGAGTAAAAAGAGATGAGCTAATGGGGTCAGTTCATGAAAGATTGTGTAAGGCACTCATAGGAGTTTGAACTTGATTCTGTAGGCGGTGGGAAAGCATTTGAAGCAGGGAACTGGTCACTTCAGCAGCTGCATGATATTGGATTAATGAGGAGAGAGTGGGAGCTTGGGGTCCACTCAGGAGCTACAGCGCTAATCCAAGCAAAGAAAAGGAAGCAGAACAAAACCGACTTGATTGAGAGAAAGGAGGGGGAGGTTTTGACTCCATAATTTTGGATTGAGAAATTGAATGAATGGTGATGCTAACCCCAGGATGAGAAAGCCAGTAGGAGAAGAGGTTTGAGAAAGGGAGGGGATGACAGCTTCCATTTGGAACATGCTGGATTTAGGAAGGTTTGGGGACATTCAGGTAGAATTGAGTGATGTTTGGCCATAGAAGTCTAGAGCTCTGGAGAGAGCCTTGACTGGAGATAGAGATCGGGGTGTCATCAGCATCAGGGTGATGGGGGACATCAGGGCACAGTGGAAATCATCCAGGGAAACAAGACCAAACCGTTGAGAGTTCAGCACACAAGGAGTAGAAAGCTGCAGAGAGGGACCAGAAAGGAGGATGCTGAGAAATGCTGCTGATATCCCAGAGTGAATTCTGTCCCGCCCATCCTCCTGCCAGTCATGGGAAGAGCCTCTTTCAATTTCTGCTCTGGGAAATCTCATAGAAGGCACCCACGTGATGAGTGAGCCTGGGCTCCCACTCATGTCTCCTGCCCTAGTCCCTGTGCCAGCCCCAACTGTGGCACTGAGTGAGAATGTAGATGAACTTTGGAAATATATTAAGAAGCAATTATGGATTTCTTGCTTGTAAATGCTTCTTCCTTCCCCTTGAGTCCCAAGAATTAACATAAATTCCTTGGTCAGGAGAAACTATCAAAATACTATCCATCTGGATCTAATTTCCAGAGCTGCTGGGCCACAGGGGGACCAGAGTTAAAGGTCTATTCATAAATTGTCCTCTCGGGGCTGCCTGCCTGAGCCTCAGTTCTGCCCACAGCCCGCCAGACCTGACCAGATAACAGATGGGTCTGGCTCCGTTTCTGCACACGCAGCACAGCTCTTGCTGACCAACTTCTCCCCTTGCCCTTCTCAGCCAAATGTGGCCACGTTCCCTTGAACTTCATTTGTCTGGGTCATCTGCTTTCCTGCACGTCTTTGCAGGTGTGGCTGTCTGAGTTGGCTGAATACAACTGAGTGCCCATTCTTCAGAGCTGCTTCCCCTTGGGCTGCTCAAGCCCTTGTGCATCCCGCGATCATTTCTGTCTCAGTGCTTTCCCCAGAGAGTGCGGGGGGCTCAGAGAGGATGAAATTCAAGCCTGTTATTATACTGCTTTCTATAATTTAATGAAGGACTGTTTTTTTTTACTAAAAGTTAGCTTTAAAAAAGTTTGTGACTTAAAAAAGGTTAATACAAGGCAATTAAGACACAAGACAGTGAATCAAACAAAGATGAGAGAATTAGTTATCTACTTAGTCAGCTGGGTCAGGTGACGAGTAAGGGAAGAATTCATTACTATAGATCCAAGGAAAGAAATATTCTATCAGGCAGCCAACTAAACAGCAAACATCCTAAGTACTCCAAGAACTGTTTTATATTATCTTTGTGTCCTCCTACCTCTGTGCCAGGAGCTGAGGACACGACCATCGCAGAATCATACACAGTGGTTTGGCTACCTTGAAAAAATTCCCTGCACTTCATCTATTCAACCCTTTCCCCTACCATGGCCCTGGTAACTTCTTATGTTTATCCTCTGTAGTTGTGCCTTTTCCAGTGTCACATGAATGAAATCATACTGTAAGTAGTTTCTTCAGACTGGCTTCATCCATTTAGCAATATGTATCTAAGATTCATCCATGTTGTGGCTTGATAGCTCATTTCTTCTTATTGCTGAATAGTATTCCATTAGATGGATTTACCCAGGTTTATCTATTCCTCTATTGGTTGCTTCCAATTTTGGCGTTTATGAATAAAGTTGCTATAAGCATTCACATGTTCTTGTGTACATATAGGTTTTCAAATTATTTGGGAAAATACCTAGAAATATAATTACTTGATGGTGTGGTAAGAGTGTACTTAACTTCGTAGGAAATTTCCGAGACATACTTCAAAGTGGTTGTGTCATTTTGCATTCTTACTAGCAATAAGTTCCTGTTGCTCCACACTTTTTCATTGTTTTTTTAGATTTTATTTATTCATTTTAGAGAGGAGAGAGAGAGAGAGGGAGAGAGAGAGAGAGAGAGAGAGAGAGAGAGAGAAAGGGGAGAAGCAGGAAGCATCAACTCCCATATGTGCCTTGACCAGGCAAGCCCAGGATTTTGAACCAGCAACCTCAGCATTCCAGGTTGCTGCTTTATGTACTGTACCACCACAGGCCAGGTTGATTTCTTTTTTATTTTAACCATCCCAATAAGTGTATAGAAGTATCTCATTGTATTTTCAATTTGCATTTTTTAAATGACAGATGATATAGAGTATATATATTCTTTAGTGAAGTATTTGTTCAAATCTTTTGTCCATTAAAAAGATTGTTTTTACTTCTTTATTGATTTTAGAGAGAGAGGAAGGGAGAAAAAGAGAGAGAGTAAAGGAGAGAGAGAAAGATTTTGTTGTTCTACTTATTTATGAATTCATTGGTTGATTCTTGTATATATCCTGACTGAGTAGTAAACCCACAACTTTGGTGTATCAGGAAGACACGCTAACCAACTGAGTTACCTGCCCAAGACCAATTTTTTAATCAGAACATTTGGTTTCCTAGTGTTGAGCTTTAAGGGTGTTTTGTATATTTAGAATACATGTTTTTTATGTAATAATGAGGTTTGAAAATATTTTCTCCCCAGCAGTGAATTGTTTTTTTCAATCATTAACTTTAATAAAGTCTAAATTATCATTCTTTTAATTTCATGGATCCTGCTTTTGATGTTGTACCTAGATCTTATCATCACACACCCAACATCACATAAATTTTCTCCTATTTTCTTCAGAAATTTTAAGTTTTGTATTTTACATTTTGGTCTATGATCCATTTTGAGTTACTTTTTGTTAATTCAAGGGTTAGAGTGTAAAATGTGTCTATGTTTTTTTTTATATATAAAGATGGCCGATTATTCCATCACCATTTATTGAAAAGACTGTCCTTTCTCCAATAAATGGTCTTTGTGCCTTTGTAAAAAACAAACCAGTTGAATACATTTGTGTAGGTCTATTTCTGGGCTCTCTGTTTTGGTCTGTCTGTCTGCTCTGCTCTTCCACAGATCCTATACTGTCTTGATTACTGTAGCTTTATCGCAAGTTTTGAAATCAGGTAGTATGAGTCTTCCAGATTTGCTATTATTTTTTAGTATTGTGGTAACTACTTTAGGTCTTGGCCTTTCCATATAAATTTTTGATTCAGTTTGCTTCTATCTACAAAATAGTTTGTTGGAATGTTTTATTGGATTGCGTTGAATCTCTATGTTAAATTTGGAAGAATTGCATCTAAAAATATTGAATCTTCCAATCTACAAACATGGAATGTCTCTCCATTAGTTAAATCTTCTTTCATTTATTTTATTAGAGTTTTTGTAGTTTTCCACATACAGAAATACTGTAGGTACATACTTTTTATTAGATTCATACTTCAGTATTGGGGGGGTGCTATTGCAAATGGTATTCTTTTATTTTAAATTCTAATTGTTGCTGGTATATTGGATGGCAGTTAACTCTTTTTTTTCATTACAGATGTAAGTTTTTATTTGCTTCTATTAAGTTGTTCATTACTTTTCATTAAAACTTAAGTGTCACCTTGGCCTGACCTGTAGTGGTGCAGTGAATAAAGCGTCGACCTAGAATGCTGAGGTCGCTGGTTCAAAACCCTGCACTTGTCTGGTCAAGGCACATATGGGAGTTGATGCTTCCTGCTCCTCCCCCCTTTCTCTCTCTCTCTTTCTCTCTCTCTCTCTCTCTCTCTCTCTCTCTCTCTCCCTCTCTCTCTCTCTCTCCTCTCTAAAATGAATAAATAAATAAATAAATTTTTAAAATTTAAGTGTCACCTTCAAAGGTGGGACCAAGTAAGTACTGTCCATGGTTCTGAGTTTTGTACCAGGCAGGCAACTTTTGTACATTCATCTTGTGTTCTGCAACCTTGCTGTAGTACTTAAATGTTAGTTCCAAGAGTACTTCTTTTAGATACTTCTGGGCTTTATACATAGACAACATGTCATCTGTATTCTTTCTTTCTTTCTAATTTTTTTTGGGGGGGGTTGTTTGTTTGCTTTTTACGATAGAGAGAGAGAGAGACAAAGAAAGGGAGAGAGATGAGAAGCTTCAACACTTAGTTGTAGCACTTTAGTTGTTCATTGATTGCTTTCTCATATGTGCCTTGACTGGAGAGGCTCCAGCAGTGCTAGTGACTCCTTGCTTGAACCAGTGACCTTGGACTCAAGCCAGCAACCTTGGGCTTCAAGCCAGCAACCATGGGGTCATGTCTGTGATCCCACACTCAAGCTGGTGACCATGCACTCAAGCCAGAGGAGTCCACTCTCAAGCTAGTGATCTCGGGGTTTTGAACCTGGGACCTCAGAGCTCCAGGTGAACACTCTATCTACTGTGCCACCACCGGTCAGACTCTTCCTTCTTTTCTTTCTTTCTTTCTTTCTTTTTACTTATATATGTCTTATTGCACTAGCAGGACTTACAGTGCAATGTTGAATGGAGCAGTGAGAGGACCTAAGTGTAATGGGAGCTCCACATTTTTCTTATACTCCTCTTATTACATTATGACAATCACTTCAATTCCTTCTTAATTTATAGCTTTTATTACTAATAGTCATCGAGTTTTGTCAAATGCTGATTTACTTTTAAAAGATCACTGTGCCTGCCATGCAGGGTATGGATTTTTAAGGCCAAGAAAAGGAGCAGAGACACAAGCTGGGAAAACTAATAATACAGACCATACAAAAACTGATGATCGGTTGACTGTAATGATGGGAGTGGAGATTAGTAAATAGATTATGGATGTATTTTGGATAAGAGCCAATAGCACTTGTTGGCATGTTAAATACGGTAAGAGAAATAAAGGGAGAACTCAGCAAGGGCTTTTAGATATGAGTCTTGAGCAGGTGAGTGGATGGCATTGCAAGGTCTTGACATACCAAAGACTGGAAAAGTAGCCCATTGGAAGGGGTTGGGGGAGATGAGGCAAAGTTACAAGTTTGTTTGGGGGCATGTTATAGTTTTCAATAACTATTAGACCTTCAAAATAAGATTCAAAAAGGCAGTTGAATATACAAATCTGGGGTTCAGAGGGTAGGTCAGGGCCAGATTTATACTTTTAAAAATGAATTGTATATCAATGGTGTTTAAAGCCTTGGAATTTCATATAATTACATTGGGGGGGGTATGTAAATGGAGAATAAGGGAAAGCTCATAAGAGCCCTAGAGTCCTTTGCATTTGCTGGCTGGCTGGGTACTCTGGCTCAGGGGAGGGCTTGAATGAGTCAGGCACAGAGTGAGCAAGAATTCAGTGTGTGCTGAGATCCATAGCTGGTGCTGGAGAAGATGTATTAATTCTAAACCAGGAGATAAATCTAACCACCCACCAGTAACAAAGAAGCCCTTAAATACAGCTATTACAAGAATTAACTAAAGATATAGAAATGTTTGGGAATAAAATAGATGGGATTCAAGAGGGGAAGTTTCCTGGAAGAGGTGATCCAAAATCTGAAAGCTAGAAAGGCAAGTGCCTCAGGAAAAAGAGAAGGACCTCGCAAGCATTTGAAATTGTCGCCTGGGGGAAGCTTGCTTCCAGCCAGGACTCCAGATCTAGAGGTCCGTTTTACTTTCATCCGTACAGTGGCCCTAATGACTTTCCATTATAGTCAAAAAAAAGGAAATTTCTGTGGAAACAAACAGAAAAAACCCACATGCCAAAGAAGCAGCACCAAAGAGCCGGCCAGAGGGGCAATGGAAATTTCTCCGCTTACCTCTATCCATACTGCCAACCTTTTTGCTGGGATTGGAATGGAATATCCTAACAAATAAATAAAATGTCAAGACATCATTGGACCCCTCTTTCCTCAGGACACTCTTGGTGTATACAACCTCACCCATGGGGAAGAAGGGAGGCTAAATTTTTCCTTAATCCTCTGGTAATCAAGCGCTCATAGGAAAGCATTCTTAGCTGCCCACTAGGGGCTCAGGATTTAAAATAGAGCTGAACATTATTAAAAGCGTAGGTGAGCCACCCAAGGGGGAGGGGATTAAATAAAAAAAAAATGAATGGCCTGCCAACAGCTCTTTATAGATTTGAGATGGCAAATGGCACATTATGGGCAGACTCTTGGCCATAATGAAAATGAAGAAGGGTCCCTTCTGTCACCCTGGAGTGTTTGGAAGAAACTAATGAGGAGGCCAGGAGGAAAGGCTACCACACTCAGCCCCAGTGCCAGGGCTCACCTTCCCCCAGGGAGCCTCCCCGAGCTGAAACAGCCAGCCAGACTGTGAGAAAGGAGCACAGTCCAGAGAGAGAAGAACTCAGCCTCTTCCTACAACCAAGGCTTCTGCCTTAAACCCCTTGTGAGGTGCTGAGGCTATCCAGAGACAAGATTCAATAACCATGCTCACCACAGAGTGTGACCAAGCTGTCCTGTCCACACCCTGGAGAGAAGAAGCTCGGGGTTTCTCTCCAGGGCCCAGGGTTTCTCTCTGTTGTGTCCTAAGATCAGGAGACACCAGCCTCCCTAGACCAGCCAAATCCAGGACCTGAGGCCCCTTGGGCAGTATTCACAGGGTCACTGTACTCCTGCCAAAGAGAAAATGTTTCCCTAAATATTATTGGTGTCATTAGCTCTCTAAAGCAGTGCCATACCACACACACTCACACTCACACACACACACACACACTCACTCACATTCACTCACACTCACACACACTTCTCAGAAATGTTAACTCTGAATTCAAGCATGACCTTTCAACTGGGCCAACCTGAGATTCTGTCTGGGGAGCAAAAGTATGGATTCCATTGTTCGTTGAGTTCACCATGAAGAAGTCATTGTTGCCATGGCCCTCTAGGGGAAACAAGTTAGGAGAGGCTGCACCTGTCTCTCCCCAATCTTGCCTCCAGCTCGCCTTGGGGGTCAAAGATGTGCATCTGTCTCTCCCCAGTCCTGCCTCCACCTTGCTGCAGGAGTCAAAAGTTCCTCCTTAAATGCCCACCATTCCTAAGGAAGCCCCTTTTCAGAGCCCCACTACATGCTGAAGCCTCGCCTGAGTGCAAACAGCTGCTCACTTTAAAACCACATTGTTGTTCCAGCAGCCACTTCAAGGCATGCAGTTGGATGTGAAATATTTGTCAAGCGACCTCCCATCCAACCTGTGCATACAGAACTTCTGAGAGATATTTGCAGCTGGGAACTGTCTAGAATTCAAGGGAATGAAAATGGACTTTTGCTGTGATTGAATTCATTAGAGGGACATTTTCTGACTGGTTTTTTTTTCCCCTTTAACTCTCAACTTTCAAAGTTATTTTATTGAGATTCTTTGCCCAACATCAGGGAGTGATCTGGAGCTTTTTCTTCCCCTTTGTCTTTTAACCCGAAGTGATATCTTTCTCTGAAATAAATTGAACAAACAATGTACAGCTATTGACAAGAGAAACTGCCTTGTTCAGCAAGTTTTCCTAGCCACTCCAGCAGTTCCTAGAATCTACATCAGGATCTGAACCTTTCAGGACTGGGGGGATCCTGAACCCAGGGGTTGGTCAGGGCCGCCCCCTCCCTGGGAATCTTTCAACCCATTCCAAACCCCAAGCATACACCCCACATGGGTATCGCCCATGGATGAGCTTCATGACTGGCGCCTGAAGGACATGGTCTGTGCTTTATTCTTCTGAGGAAAGACCTCACAGTCAACACATATAAAAACAGGAAAAGCAAAACCCTCACCAGAGAGAAAGAGAGCGGTGTTCAGCCCGACGTGTTAATGTCACGCAGCGAGAAAATCAGCTGAATGATAAAGAGACTGATAACCACGCAGCACAAATCACTGAGATTGTTTTCCTGTGCCACAGAACTAAGAAAATGTTTCTTCATCATTTCTAAGTGAAGGAAATGGGTTATTTTTCAATAAGCCTTGCTGTAACTTTCTTCTCATTAGATTTTTCTCACCATAAAGCCAAGGAGCTCTGAGGCCAGCTGGTTCACCGTTTCCCAGGGGCTGCTCTGCGGGATGGACTGCACGCGCACCCTCCTGCTCCTCTCCCCTGGCATCCAGCACGCCCTTGCCCTCCTCTGCCCTGGACAAAGAGGAGCTGGTGTGCTGGGACTAGAGGCTGTCCGTTAGAGGTACAGCGTGGGGAGGATGGCATGGTAACTTGAAATAATTTGCCAGTGAGAACTGAATACCATGACTCCATGCTCTTCCTAGTTAACCAAGATCCTACTTTACTTATTTATTGCTGATTAATTTTCCTCAACTTCTATAGAATAGAAGACAAATGGTGTGAACCCAGGGTGCAAATCAGACTCTCCTGAACAACCCTTTCAAAATAAAAAAGGCCAAATTATCCCAAACCAGGAACTCTGATTAAGTGATAACAACAAAAATAGTAGCTTATATTTATAGAGCACAAGTTTAAACTATTCTAAACCCTTTATATAAATCACCTCATATAGTTTATATAATAGCCCTACATGATAAGTTCTATTATTATCTCCATTTATAAACAAAGAAATGGACACACACAGAGTTTAAGAAACCTTCCCAGGGTCACTCAGCTGACACGTGACGGAAGCAGCCCAAACCCATGCAGCATGTCTCCACACTCCATGCTCTTCACCGCCAAGGCTTGCTGGTGCTTCTATTAAAATATCTCCTGAAATGCATTCCTGACTAAGAGCCACTGCACTAAAACTTATTTTAAGTAACCTCACAGTAGAGTGTTTCTCTGGCAGCCTCAAGTGGCAAGCCACGTGTGTGGAGCAAATAGAATGCATTGTGCCACATCCACAAACACCAGTTGCACCCCCTGCATGCCCCTCCCCCCCGCAAACACCGCCTGCAGACTGTTTTAGCTCGGCTTGGATTTGCTTGTGATGCACGTTGTTCACTTGTCTGTAAGTGATAAGGCTCACCCCAGAGAAGTGGAGGGAAGTTTGCAGCAATTTGACAGAATTTTACATGACACTGCTGTGACTTATCCTGTACTTGGCATAAGATAGAAGCTGAATAAAATATGGAATCTTCTCACAGTGTGAAGGAACAGAGACACACACCCAAACATTCATAATGCTGGAAATAACACTGAGGCTGTGGAAGCCTGGAGCAAGACCACAGTTTCTTCTGCCTGAAGGGGGCACAGGGCGGACAATGAGGTGCGAGCGCGCGGGCCTGCGGGTGAGCAGGAGGGGCACGGCTGTCAGAGCCTGTAGTGCCTGTGGACTAGGAAGCCGGTTCATGTGGTGGCAGCTACGAATGAAAGGGACACAGTTCAGCAAGATTGCATTGAAGCAGCCTTTCGAGTTTCAGTCCCCAACGTGTCCCACAACGCAGGGAACAACAGTGGGCATCTCCAAGAGCTGACTGGCTTTGAGGGTGTCCAAAGGGCCCAGCAGAGCAAGCAGGAATGGAGCTGCTAGATGTAGGTCTGACGTAGAAATGACCCCAGAGGCTGAGGCCCGAAAGCTCTCATCCCTTGCAGCATCCCCAGCCCCACGAGAGACTGAGAAGGAGGGCCTTCCTTCCCTCTAGTTTAGAGTCGCAGTGGGAAGGAGGAGAGGCTTCTCTCAACGGTGCAAAAGTGAGCCTGCAGCATGAGATGGCACCGCCCTGCACTCCCCACCCCTGCATGCCTCCTCTTTTATACATTTTCTGTCTGTACATTGGACCACGGTGGGTTCTGCATGATTCTGTCTGTACTTTGCCTGCTACATAGAACAGGTGCTGAGCTTGATGAAATGATGATGGTAGAACACGCAAATGGCCCCAGCGAAAGCAGGCAGCCTCCCTTGGCTCCTCAGATGGGTCACAGAGGGTGGAAGGTGCGTTCCAGGCATTCCCACTTGGCTTGCCCCAAACAGCTCACATATTAATGGAAATTTTAATGAACTAAGCTTTGATTAGGTTGCCATGCAGAATTCCCACACTTGGCAGAATCTGTTTAACTTCCCTGGTGCCAGGGGGGCACAGGCCCAAATGCACAGCCTATTTCCTCCAATCTCCAGGCCAGTGACCCTCACGTTTTTTCCCGGAGTGGTATAAGGTTGCACTATCTTGCCCATGCTTATAATCGGAGCAGGCTCAGAGGTTGCAACGTACCAGGGAGCTCCACAGGGAGCGTCCAAGCTTTCTCACCTCCTTTAGGGGTTCAGATGGAATTGGAGCAATAGTCCAGAGGTAGAAATCTAAAGGGCAGGTGCTGCGCCCCTTCCTTCCTGCAGGACAGACTGGCAGGTCACTTCCTGATTCCTTAGGAACCAGCTTCCCGAAAAACACGGAAACATTCATTCCCATGAGATTTTCTAATTATGTCAAGCGGCTCAGTCTATCCCTGTGTAGTGAGAACCAGGAGTTGTAGGAGAGAAGCAGTCTAGGACTCTATCTGGTTAAAGGCACACGTGACGTAAAGCATCCTCCACGCCCCGCCCCCCACAGCGCGTCACTCTACCCTGCGCCCACATCCACCCCTCCCGCTGTGCCCCTCTGGGCCACGCCAAAACAGGGTGACACGTGCTATCTTGCCGAGGAGCCACCCGTGAATCCCACCTCCTATTCTGAATAGAAACAAATAAGTAAGAAGAATATGGAACAAAGAAAGAAAACCATGACTTTGGAAGTAGAACACTACCCTCTGGACAACAAACACAAAGACCTCACTGCTGAGAATGCAGGCGATGCGCCGGCCTCGTCTTACCTCCCTGCCCAGCAGAAGACCCTTTCTTGTGAAGTCGCATGCTCTGCTCTGCCACCCAAGGTCATTTACAATTGTTAGTAATGGGCTTTTGGTCAGAGTGGTGCATTTTCCCTTTGGTTAGTCCTTGATGCTACTGTCCAGTAGCGTCCTGACTCCCCTGATGGAGGATGGAGACTCTAAACCTTCCTAGGTGATAATACCTTGTGGAGGGGGCGGGGTGGAGGTGGAAGATGAGCACAGCCTTTCCCTTTGAGACTTGGTTGCAAAAACACCATTCAGGGAAAATCAGTCTTACTTCTCGCCTCTCCCTCTTGACAGGCTTTTGACTCTGTCTTTGTTCCTCACTCTCCCTCTTTCCCTTCAGCCCACACCTCTCCCCTCCCTGCTCCAGCCCTGCTGCCATTCATCTCCCAGCATCCTGTGAAGATGAGGAGCGCTGTCTCAGAGACAGGGCGGGTCCTCGGCTCTGTTCACTCCTATCATCACCGCGGAGGTGTTTGCTCACACTCTCTCAACCTTGCTTGCATGTAGACACCTAGAGACTTTAAAAACTTCCTGATATTGGGGGCCCAGCTCAGACCAATGGTGAGCGTGGTGCCGTGTCTCTTCTGCTCCCTAGGTGATCCTCATGTGTGGCCAGCGGTGAAAACCACTGTGTCTAGGCCCATGCTGGACAGCAGCCCCAGGAGCGGGTCTGTGTAATCGTCACACCTCTCCTCCGCTGGTTCCGACAGGGGGCGGGACTATTACAGAACAGGGGACCCGGCCATCTGGGTCTGCCTAGGGCCAGCGAGTAATGCGTGGGTTCTTGATATCGTGCAGGAAAAATTTCACAACACAAGTCCAGGTGATCTTGAGAGTAAGTTTATTAAAGTTGAGGATAGTGAAACAGGGAAGGGCCTAGAATAGAGGAAGCAACAGGAGGAAGTGTAAGTGGGGCTGCCTTGGCTCTCCAGAAACCTTATGGGAAAGAAATGAGCAGAGAAAGGGAGTCTTGGAGGCAGCGTCAGGGGGTTAGCCCGGGAGGAGCGGCCACTGCCCATTGCTCTCCTGGTTGCAAGTCTCTGAAGACGCTCAGAGTTTAGAAGGTCCACGCCTGTGAGGGGGAGACGAGGGGAAGGGGGAAGGAAAAGGTGCCGCATCCTAACATCTTTATTTTTTTAATTGATTAACTTTTTAGGGGGGAGGTTCATTTGTTGTTCCACTTAGCTGTGCATTCTTCGGTTTCTTCCCATATGTGCCCTGACCGAGGAGAGAACCCTCAACCTTGGTGCTTCAGGACAACACTCTAACCAACTGAACAAAGGCACAGGGCCCCCTCTAACCTTCTTTTAAAGGTGGAGATCTTAGAGGAGGTCCCAGGGGAAGATCTCAGTAGAGTATCAGCTTTCTAGGTGTATCCTTTTAAAAGGTGTCATTAGTCAATGCAGCTAGTCCTGAGGTTTTGCTGCTTTCTGGGCCTGGAGCTGAAACACCCTGAGGCCCAGCTGTTATCCCTAGCGGTTAATGCTTAAGCACTGATCTCCTTGTTTCTTCTCCTGCTAAGGGGGTCTAATCTGCATGACTAGTAATATGTTAGGGGAGAAAAGGTTACCCTGGGGCGAGATCCCTGTTTTCCCAATTTTGCCTGTTGCTAGGCACCTGGGCTTTCTGCCCTGGTGGCCTTCTGTGCCTGGCCCTGTCCTTGCTCTGCTCACGCCTGTCTAACTGCCTGCCACAGCACCAGGAAGTGACCTGGCAGAACTAGTCAACAGAGTCTCTGGCTGATAGAAGGCCCACTGCAAAGACCCATGAGTACACATTAACCCTAGACACGGGCTTTCTGACCCTCCTCAGTAATGTACCTTCTCCTTCACTACCTTTCAGCCAGGTGATTCATTTCTCACTATCATTTGGGACAGAACACAGAACTGTAGAAGTTGTCGGCACGTTCCTCTTGCAAAAAGCAGCCTGTGAGACTGTCTGACAGTAGTATCTGTTCTCTTTGTGATAAACGGCATACAGCCAAACAATACTTATCAGAAGCCCACACGAGGTATGACCCACTGCTAGTCCCTATTCATTCTCAGAGACAGCATCTGCACCATTCGGGAGCTTATGTCATAGAAAAACTTCACCATCCGAACATAGTTACCCAGAAGGCAGATACAACTTTGGGCTGTTTTTCTTCTTCTTTCTATTTTCTTGGTATGTTTTGGTTTTGAAATCTATTTGGGGTGGTGTTTCACAAGATGTTAGATGACAGAGCGGCTGTGACGCCCACACGTCCATGTGGGCTCCAGAGTCTTGGTTTCCATAGAGGCTGTTTCTCCCGAGCCTTCTGTCAGGTTTCAGACGACCGCCCCACTGACCACTGTCACAGCCTTTCTATGCGAGAGTCCAAGCAAAAGAGATTGTTTGCCAAATCTCTATCCTCTGTAGCTTCCTGGATGGCATCTATGTACAACCCAGGGAAGGTCCTATTGTGTCTTTGATTGGTTCTTGCAATGGCTTCATCCATTACTAACCAAGCCTCATCTTTCCCAGAGCCAGTACATGTTCTAGTTTTATGGTTACTGCCTTGGCAATCAATGTGACATGCCAAACAAGATTGCTTTCTCTGGCCCAGCAGTGGTCAAGCTATTTTTAAAGTTTGCTTCTCCTCCAATGGGCACTAACCTCACATTTCCAGCCATTTCTTTGACTTTCTCGGGGAGTTCCTATCATCTAGGTACTGGATTCTGTTCTTGGAAATAGTCCAAGACATACAGTCAGTTCTCAATTAGCTGTACTCTCAGAGGTGAGCAGTGGTACAGATAATCCAAAATAGCACACTATCTGAAAACCACTTTCTGTGGCTTTGGAACAAATGCAGTAATGCAGTGCCTATAAGAACCTGTGCATGCGTGTATGCCAGCAGCATCACGCTGTCCATGACTGTCTGGGTTGTATGTGCATCTGAATTTGTGCTCTCTGAGGTCACATCTTTTGGAAGCCGGAGTAAGCATCCTAACTGCCTCATGAGGAACAGAGGGAAGCAGCATACAGTTAAAAAATGCTCTCTAGAGTATGCGCAGAGGTGATGGAAGAGGGCCATGGACCCCTGTTTCAGGAATTTTGTGGACCCTGTAGGGCCTGTCCCTTCCCACCAAGGGCTCCACTTTGCCCTGATGCCCATGATCTATCCCAGATTTTGGCAGGGTTGTAGGCAGGTGCCCCAAGGCACTCTCTCTGCAGTTGTCCCTTCTTGGTGGGTACCCCAAATATTTAGTGCCCCGTGCAAAATCAGAGTGCCAGCTGGGATGTGAAAGCAATCAGATGTGCCTGCAGAGTAAGCACCTCGCAGCCTCCAGCCTTTCTTGGAAATTCATGTCAAGTTCTTGAGGGAAAGGAACCCTTGGTTCCTCTCAAATCTTATTGAACATAAGAATCACCCAGGGAGCTCATTTTAATTGCAAATGCCTGGGGCCCACTCACAGAAATTCTGGTTCAGATGTCTAAGGGTGGCTTCTTTAATTTGCATTGCTGTCAAGCACACCACCCTTTGGGAGACATCTGTTGAGCACCTGTGCTTGGAGAATATTTTGAATCTGCTTCTCATCTCATTTGGGGCAGTGGCTTGAGTGAATATGAACATTGGTATTTCAAGGCCTATTCCCCTACAAACCACTAATTATAGTATAAGTCTGACTTGTGATGGGCCAGCAGGACCACAGTGAGACTTTTACCAGATGGGTGGGGCAAAGTGTTCACCTACTTGAGTCAGTGTACCTGCTCCCCAGTCTGACCATAGCCAGAAATGCATGGCCAACCCACAAATCACAGAGCCTTCCCAGATGGTACAGTAATCAGAGTTACTACTGTTTATTGAGCACCTACTAGGTGGCCAGCATTATTGTAAGTGTTCGGCATGAATTTTCTCACAGAATTCTCTTAATCCTATGAGGTGTTATTCTCAATTTGGGAGGACCCACAGAGAAGCTAGCTCAGTCTTTGTAGAGCTAATTTTAAAATAAGAGAAAAATAAACAAACCCAGCATGTCTGAGATTCTTGAAGGAAAGATATCTTGTAAATCACCTAATTAACATTCACGTCTACATCCTTGCAGGCAAGAGGAAAAAAGTATGATTTTCTGTAGTTTACTAAGGTTTGTTCAGACTAAAGTAATTAGCTAACTAATTGGCCAGTAGAAATGGTTTTCTGTGATCTTGACGGATAGATACACTTTGGCCTATTCTCCCTGTGAGATATAAGAGTTAGAGGTCAATCCAAAAGCTGTGACCAACTGCCTGAAAAGGAGTTGTCACTCTGGACAATTTCCCACGCCCCAAATATCAGAGTGGACAAACTAAGAAGTCCAGTTATTTATGTGATCACTGACTTTCTAAATAAGCAGTAGGATTTATGGACACTTAAAGGACCCTACTGTCAGTAGATCATCCAAATGTCGTAAATCCTGAGGGTCTGGTGGAGGAGCAGGAAGTGGGATAAAGCCTCGAGGCAATAAAACAAGAAAACTTCTGACATGAAGCCCTAGAGAAGAAGGAAAGGTCTTAACGAGATGCAAATCCCATTCAGAAAAGCTCTCCAAGTCAGTAATTAAAGTATATCCAGGACCGTAGGGCTGGCAAGCTATAAAAGATCAATAGGTTAAATACTTTATGTTGTTTAATCAGATACTTAGCACAAATCAAATATTACCTTATTGAAGTTATTAGGCTAAATGAGGGCACAGTGGTGGTGAACATTCATTACCGAGACACCAGTGGATCATGGAAACTGCGAGGTTCACCGGCGAGTCACCTCCAGCCCTGAGATGAGGAATAAGGAGGCAGGAAAACACGTGCAGGACCACAGTGGCCCCTGTGCCCATCCGTGCTTTTCCTTTAGGAGTAACTTGGGAAGTTGAGGCTCTGAATTTCCTTAGAAAGTCAAAGGTACCAAGTCCAGAAATGTATAAAATGACAATGTCCTTGAAGCTGGGTACACCTACTGATGTGCACAGTGAGGTAGGCATCCTTATTATTCAGGACCACCAAAAGTTCCCTCATTCTTGTAAGACAGTGCCTTCTTATTTTGTGCATTACCACACGATATGTGGCAGCATTAGGGTATTAAAGCTGTGAGTCTTGGCCCTGGCCAGTGGTTCAGTGGATAGTGCATCAGCCAGGCTTATGGATGTCCCAGGTTCGATTCCCAGTCAGGCCACACAGGAGAAGTGAACATCTGCTTCTCCCCTCGCCTCCCCCTTCTCTCCATCTTCCCCTTCCGCAGCCAGTAGCTTGACTGGTGCTGAGGATAGCTCAGTTGCTCTGAGTGCATCAGTCTCAGGCACTAAAAACAGCTCAGTACTTGAGCATCAGCCCTAGATGGGGTTGCTGGGTGGATCCTGGTTGGGAGTGCATGCAGGGGTCTTTCTATTTCCCCTCCTCTCACCAAAAAAAAAAAAAAAAAAAAAGCTGCGAGTCTTAAAATACTTCCTGAGAAGGACTCCCACAGGGAGAAGGAGACTGCTAAACCCCTCCAGGAATGGAAGAGCTGTGACTGAGCCACAGAGGGACTGTTGATCCTCCAGGCTGGCAATGCCCATCTTGTCTGTTAAACTCATGGGCATCCAGGTGAGGGCTTTGTGGACTGATCACTAATTGTTCTCTGCTGGCTTTGCTGGTCAAATTATTTCCTTGTCTTTTCCAGCGGAGAGATGCAAGGCTCAATTTGAATTTTGCACAGAACTAAGAGGAAGCAAAGGGACAGAAGCAGTGGTGGGATTCAGCTGGTTCCTTCTGGTTTGGCAGAACCAATTCCTAATTCTTTGTTGAGTTCGGCAAACCGGTTGTTAAAATGGCACTTGTAATCAAGGTTCTCTCTAAGGTGAGCGCCTAGACAGCCGCCCAATGTGGAAATTGCAAATTTACATTCCTTACTCCTTTTTAATATTCATCTGTGCAACAGTGTTCTAAGCACACATAGTAATGTTCATTCCATCCGTAGGTGAAAAATATTGCAAGTGAGGACACTAGTCAAGAAGCAATATGGAAATATCTTAAATAACAGTTTTATTGGGTTTTGTCAGATATTATTTCATATTTTTATTAATATTTTAAAACTCATAACATAATCTAGTTTTGTGTACATCTTTCATTGTTCTTATTTAAGTATTAAATGGATAAAATAATAAACTATCTTTCAGTTATCATTATTTTATACTTAAAATGGTCATTAGGGCAGAGAACTGTTTGTTAAATTATTTGAATTCCACCATTGGACAGAAGCAATAGCATTAGAAAGCATTCCAATCAGCAAACACATCCCAGGTCTCTGCATCTACACAACCAGAGCGCACAGCTTCCACACACACACACACACACACACACACACACACACACACACACACATACACACACACACCCCATCCAGAGGAACCTACTGATTTCCACTGGGGGTGGGGTGGGAGGGGAGGAGACTGTGTCTGTATCCTTGTCTCCACCCCTTCCTCCACCTCATGCCAACCCATCTGCAGGCCCTGCATTTCTACAATTCCCAGCCCCACTCTGAGTAGAAAAGGAGAAAGACTTTGCCTTTCTCTTCCAAAAAACACATCCTGGATGTCAATTCCACCAGCTCTCACCTGTCTGACCTGTGTCCGGCTACCCCACCCTCCCACCCCTGCAGGTTTCTCCTGATCCATTTCACTCTGGGTTGGTTTGCTTGGTTCACTAGAACATGGTACTGAGCTGGAGGTTAGGCTGGACTCTCCTCTTTTGGAAACAATCTACTGTTTCTCTAATTCTCTGAGCCCAGCAGTTTTGCAATTGGGCCCCTCAAAGACTTTTGGTTCCAAAAATGGCCAAGCTGTCTCTACAAACAATCAACAGAGAGACTGAGCAGGCAGGATATAGGACCCAGCCCCTGCCTGCCACTCACTGACACCAATTTTATATGTGGAGACTCCATGAGAAAACTCATCTGAAAAAACTACAGCTTAAGATAAAAATGTTGGAAGCCATTATTCAAGGCCTTCTAGAGTCTTCAGTGATAGTATCTTATATTCTATTTCCTTACTGAAATGTAACAAAACAATCATAAGACTAACTTACAAGAGTTGAAGGTTAATTTCAAGAGAGGGTTTTGAATAGATTATCTTATTTCAAGCTTTTTGCAAATGAAAATATTCATTTTGCAAATGAAGAAGCATAGAGACTATGGTAAGAAGTCAGTCAAGTTCTCACAGGTACCAATGGCAGAAGCAACAGGCATCTTGCTGACTTCAGAGTCCAAGCTCAGTAGCCTGCCCTCACCTGGCTCACCTGCACACGGGGCTCCCGCGAGCCCCTGCTGTGTTTCCCATTCCAGGAGCAGCTCTGGGAGATCTTCCACAGCCTCAGAGCTCAGTGAACTAGCAGGACTTCCTGAGCTCAGTTCTCATTCCCGCCCACTTCTGGAGGATTCTAATGAGCTCCCACCACCTGCTCTCACTCATTCCTCAGCCCCACCCATCTTTTACAGTCTCAGTGTTTTATTAGGAAGAAACTTTAGTCAGCAACAAACAGTATCAGTACATAAATAAATAAGTTCCTTTTGTCCTCACAAATCCAACAAGAGCTGACCATGTCTACTGTCACTGCTGCCACTGTTCCAGTCCACCACCTCCATTTGAATAGATTGGGTAGGATTTCTATGTTCTTGCCATGTAGAGACTTGAGCTGAGGCCACCAGGACTTGCCCTGATCCTGCAACCCCTGACACTATGAGGACCGGCATCACACAGCTGTCCAGGGAGAGTGGCACCCCGCCCCCGAGAGGCCCACTGTCTTATCAGAGGGGCTCTGTCTCTGGAGTGATCAGGGCACCCTCCCCCCCACGCAGGAAGTGAAACAGCTTGGTAGAAGGAGAGAGAGCTCCTGAGTTGACAGTGAAGTGATTTTACCCTTCCAAAGTCAGCGGTTGGCGGGGGAAGTGAGAGGGTAGAGGAGAAAAGAGGCTGGTGGTGAACTCTTTGGCAAGATGGAGTTTTCAGGGAAACAAGGAAGCCATTTGTCAGAGCAGAGCGCTGTGTAAAGCCGCCGAGAATTCTGGCAGTTAGCACCTTGGCAAGCCCCTGCCTCTGCCAGCCGTGACCTAATTCTCAGAGATATGCTCGTGTTGTTTCTCAGATAAAAATCAAGCAGCAGCAAAAGCACTGCTGGAGGAGGCTCTGACATCAGAAAAAACTCTCCTGCCTCAAGTGACAAATCCCTCTTCTGACTCCCGTTTCCCATAACCCAACCCTATGCCCTTCCATCTCCCTTCCTCAAATCTTTGGCACAGCTGCCAAATTGCAAGCCGACAACACAGATAGGTGTGTTTCCCTGTCACCTGTCCACTGTGGGCGAGACCCAAGTTTCATGCAGTCTTTGCCAGGGTGGGTGAACCAGAGGGTTTCTCAATGTCTTCTTCCAAACTAACGAAAATACAGCAGTTTGAGCTGCCTGCTCAAGGCCAGGAAAGACAAAGGAGTCGCCTCTGGTGAGTGAATGACCCTCTGCAGACCCCTGGCCTAAAGGGGCAGAAGCTTTAAAGAAGCAAATCCTTAAAACGCTCAAGGTTTAAGACAAAATAAAAAAGCACAGGAGCAGTATGGGAGGAGACAAAAGGGAGATTAGAGGTTTAAGACTCCACAGCAGTTCAGAGAGGCCATGAGTCTTGGAGCTGATCTTCCAGTGTCAGGCTGTGTGCCGCCCAGTTGGAGAGGTCTGGAAGGGTGCAGTCCAAGCTAAATCCCCCTCCAGACAGATGCACAAGGGGGTTTCAGGGCCATCACGTTCTTATCTGACACCAGGGAGCAGCCTAGATTATACAGCTTGTCCTCATCTTGAAAGTCACCCACAGGAAGTGCCTTTTTGGAGGTATTCCCAGAAAGGACAAGCCTATCTCCATCTTCAATATTTCAGAGACAGATGCATGGAGGGAGGGAAAAAGACAAATTATTTACTTGAAATTACTTTCAGTTTAGGTATTCTGGACCTATCTTCTTGGGTTTGAGGCAGTGACCTATCTCTGAAATGGTAAGAGTTCTGGATGCAAAGGAGAAACTCATCCTTTAATAGCTTTTAGCAACAAAAGCAGTACTCCCAGTAGAGAAGGTTCCCCCGCCCCAGATATCCAAACCATGAGCCCTCATTCATCTACCTAATGAAACTAAATGCAGAGATCCAAAAACAGCCTAAGAGATTCTCCAAGTAGAAATGAATGGGTCTGGGCTCCCACAGGAACCAGAGGCCCGTGGTGAAAAGATTCAAGGACATTAAACTCTAGAGTTGAGGGATGCGACCTCACTGTGACTGAGGCTTTGGCCTAGGTATGCGGGAGAATTATAAAGACATGGAAGACTCCAGCTTTGCCCTTGGTGGGTCCCCTATAGGAAGAAGTCATGGGATCGCCTCCTGGATCTGCACACAGGCATTTACAAAGTATTTTTTCAACTCCCCTTTCTGGCTACAATGGAACAAAGATGTTATTTTCCATTTGACAACATAAGAGACAATAGAAACTTCTAGGGCCTCCTTGCTGCTTACTACTTTTCATCCCAGATCACTGTCCCCCTGGAAACCTCCCTTAATATCGGGCCTTGGTCAAACCACATCTCTCCCAGCTTCTCCCACAAGTCAGTGGGCTCTGCTCATTGCCCTGGCCAGCAACACGTCACCTGCATGCTGCCAAGCCAGACGGGCCCGAGTGTCCATGTGTGACACGTGGAGAATCATGTTTATGAAATGCTCACCTCCAGGGCTGTTTCCCTCATGCACTGTCTGGTGTTTGTTCTGCACTTACATCTTTCAGTGCAGTTTCCTATCCATTTACATTGAATTTCATACCAGCTCTATGAGGGGTCACCATCTTCATCTTACAGCAAAAAAAACAAGGCCCAGGAGAGTCATCCCTCCAAGGTCAAATACCTAGTCACTGACGGCCCCCTGACTGTGTCCAGCTGGTGCCCCTTCTGCCTTTCTGTCACTGCTCATCTTTTAGCAAGCAATTCACATTCCACTTCTTCCAAGAAGCCTTCCAAGACCACACCAGACCCTCTATTTGACTGTAGAAAGCACATTGTCTGCATCTCTCAGCTGCCTGGTTATTCAATCACTCTCTTATTTACTTAATTTTTCAGGTGTGTACACATATTCTTCCCAAGAAAATTATAAAGAATGTGTCTGGCATAGCTTTATTATTCCTGCTCCCTTCTCCTCTACCCCCCCCCAATAAAATCCAATTAAGAGTGTAGGAGACATTTAACAAATACTGCTGCTGAATGCATGAATGAATGACTTTTTTTTAATCAAATATAAATTAAGCCGGTGTCACATTCAAAGCAGAACTTCTTTTTTGTGTTAATCCCTGTGGAGCTCTTTCTAATGGCAGTAGGGGACCGTGAGGTAGCTGGCACTTTTATTTCTGTTCCACTGAAGAGGACTTCACGGAGGAAAATCTAAAGGCTTCTAACCTTGTTGATTGCCCTTGGAGAGAAAATTTGAGATTAAAATTTCAAAAAAGAGTAAGTCTTCAAAGTTCCCCATTTGGGGTAGTAATAACAGACAAAGTAATGATGGGATTATAATGACAACATTGATGTTTGGGAGACAGTGGGGAATAAGGAGACCATATTGCCTAGTGATTACATACAGGTTTTCAGAATCACACATCCCCATGGTCCCAACCCAGCTACTTACTGATTTATGGATGACTTTGGGCAAGAAACTACAGACATGACCTCTTGTCCATAGTCCCTTGATTTGTGACATGGAGGTATTAATAGTATCTACACCATAGTGCTGTTATGAGCACTATGAAATAATATAATGGGTCTAAAGTGCCTAGCACTGTGCCTGACATTTAAAAAGTCCCCAAGGTATGACAGCTATTGTTACTACTACCATAGTCTCCCGAGGGAAGCTTGATCTAGGTAGGCTCCCTCTTGCCCTGGTTCCTCCTTATGTCCTAAGGAAGAAATATAATTTACTGTCCACCAACCCACAGAGACTCCAGCCCAGACTCATTGACCAAAGGATGCCAATTCCCCATACAAAACAAAAAGGGGCCACAGATACCAGAGATACTGGAGCCCAAATTCAAAGTAGATCATCCTTCCATTCAGGGGTGCCGAAATTCCAGCTTGCTAGTGACGCCCAGAAGCTTGGGTTCTCCTTTATGGAATTCTGCAGCCAGAGCAGAGATCACATACGCCTGCCTGCTCCTGGCCCAGTGGTAGCAAGAACTCACCGTCTCCCTTCTTCTTCTCTGGTTGGGACCAGGTCAAACTCCTCTATTTGCCAGCAGGCACAATGACTGCCTCCACCCTCTTTTAAATATCTGAATTCAGAGACGTTCATTGGGACTTACCACGACTTTATGGAAGTGCCATGATCAGACCTATTATTATCACCTCAAATGAGAAAACTGAACATCTACTGCTCTATGAACCCTTCATCACAATTAGTGCCACCTCTCCAGCTCTCCATTTATTGGATTCTCTGGTGTAATCATTCCTTATATGTGTTTCTAGACCTTGTACATGTACAAATAATTTAAACTAATTAGCTTCTCATAAGAAAGGAATGAAAACAAATGGCACATGAATGAATTGTGAGGTTTCATATGAAATTAATATCTCCCTAATACCCACAAATTTGGTAAATTCATTATGCATCTATAATCAAACCTGATGAATCCCCTAGGTAATTCAGAAGTAATTATGCATGAACTGCTGCCACTTATTTTTAAATGCTATCAAAATAAGAGACCTGTCCTCCAGATCCAGTTAGGCTCCAGGATAACGAGCACTAGCCTGACATGTTCTGTCAAAACCAGCATTAGAAATTAACCAACTTTCACGCCCCTGCCACTGACATCCGGGAAAGGCAGCCTGAGACGTGAAGTTTTCACTGAGATTGGTTTGTGAGTGATTTGGGGAGGACAGAGAGGGGTCCCCAGTGGGAAGAGCTACCAAGACCCACCAAGGCACTGCTCATCGTTCATGGTCACTATTTCCCAAGAGCCTTTCTTGGTCGCGGTGAGAAACGCTGTAGCAAGGAGGCAGGCATGGTGCCCCTGCAGCATGGACAGCAGTTCTCTCCCAGTACTCCATACCCACGGCTCAGTCAGGGCCTCGCTTTTAGCAGGCTCATTCAACCAGGCAACTGAAATTTTCTACCCTTTGAACTTCATAGCTTTTTATGTCTAACTTTCTTTTTTTATTATTATTATTAATTTTAATGGGGTGACACCAATAAACCAGGGTACATATGTACAATGAAAACATCTCCAGGTTATCTTATCATTCAATTGTGTTGCATACCCATCACCCAAAGTCAAATTGTCCTCTGTCACCTTCTATCTGGTTTTCCCTGTGTCCCTCACCTCCTCCTTATCATACCCACCCCTCCCTCCCCCCCCCCCGTAACCACCACTCTCTTGTCCATGTCTCATAGTCTCACTTTTATGTCCCACCTATGTATGAAATCATGCTGTTTTCAGTTTTTCTTTTTTTCTGATTTACTTATTTCACTCCGTATAATGTTATCAAGGTACATCCATTTTGTTGTAAATGATCCGATGTCATCATTTCTTATGGCTGAGTAGTATTCCATAGTATATATGTGCCAAAGCTTTTTAATCCACTCGTCCTCTGACGGACACTTGGGCTGTTTCCAGATCTTCGCTATTGTGAACAATGCTGCCACGAACATGGGGGCGCATTTCTTCTTTTCGAACAGTGCTATGGTGTTCTTAGGGTATATTCCTAAAAGTGGGATAGCTGGGTCAAAAGGCAGCTGGACTTTTAATTTTTTGAGGAATCTCCATACTGTTTTCCACAGTGGCTGCACCAGTCTGCATTCCCACCAGCAGTGCAGAAGGATTCCCTTTTCTCCACATCCTCACCAGCACTTATTCTGTGTTGTTTTGCTGTTGAGTGCCATTCTGACTGGTGTGAGGTGATATCTCATTGTGGTTTTAATTTGCATTTCTCTAATGATTAGTGATGTTGAGCATTTTTTCATATGCTTATTGGCCATCTGTATGTCCTCTTTGGTGAAATTTCTATTCATTTCTTTTGCCCATTTTTTGATTGGATTGTTTGTCTTCCTGGTGTTGAGTTTTATAAGTTCTTTATAAATTTTGATTATTAACCCCTTATCAGACGTGCTGTCGAATATGTTCTCCCATTGTGTGGTTTGACTTTTTATTCTGTTCTTATTGTCTTTAGCTGTGCAAAAACTTTTTAGTTTGATATAGCCCCATTTGTTTATCTTGCCTTTTATTTCATTTGCCCGTGGAGATAAATAGGCAAATATATTGCTGCTACAGATGTCAGAGAGCTTGCTGCCTATGTTTTCTTCTAAGATGCTTATGGTTTCATGGCTTACGTTTAAGTCTTTTATCCGTTTTGAGTTTGTTTTTGTGAATGGTGTAAGTTGATGGTCTAGTTTCATTTTTTTGCAGGTAGATGTCCAACTTTCCCAGCACCATTTGTTAAAGAGGCTGTCTTTACTCCATTGTATGTTCTTTCCTCCTTTGTCAAATATCAGTTGTCCATAAAGGTGTGGGTTTATTTCTGGGTTCTCTGTTCTGTTCCATTGATCTATGTGCCTGTTCTTATGCCAGTACCAGGCTGTCTTGATATAATGGCCTTGTAATAAACTTTGATATCCGGAAGAGTGATAAGAGTGATATCTCCTGCTTTGTTTTTTCTTTTTAAGATTGCTGAGGCTATTTGTGTTCTTTTTTGGTTCCATATAAATTTGTGGAATATGTGTTCTATATCTTTGAAGTATGTCATTGGTATTTTAATTGGTATTGCATTGAATTTATAAATTGCTTTGGGTAATATAGACATTTTAATGATATTTATTCTTCCTAGCCACGGGCACGGTATATGCTTCCACTTGTTTGTATCTTCCTTGATTTCTTTTATCAATGTTTTATAATTTTCCGAGTACAAGTCCTTAACCTCCCTGGTTAAATTTACTCCTAGGTACTTTATTTTTTTGGCTGCAATAGTGAAGGGGATTGTTTCCTTAATTTCTTTTGCTGATAGTTCATTGTTGGTATATAAAAATGCCTCTGATTTCTGAGTATTAATTTTATATCCTGCCACCTTGCTGAATTCATTTATAAGGTTCAGTAGTTTTTTGACTGAGACTTTAGGGTTTTCTATATACAATATCATATCATCTGCAAATAGTGACAGTTTTACTTCTTCTTTTCCAATTTGGATGGCTTTTATTTCTTCTTTTTGTCTGATTGCTGTAGCTAGGACTTCCAGAACTATGTTGAATAAAAGTGGTGAAAGGGGGCACCCCTGCCTGGTTCCTGATCTTAAGGGGATTGCTTTTAATTTTTGTCCATTTAGTATGATGTTTGCTGTGGGTTTGTCGTAGATGGCCTTTATCATGTTAAGGAATGTTCCCTGTATTCCCACTTTACTGAGAGTTATGATTATGAATGGGTGCTGGATTTTATCAAATGCCTTTTCTGCATCTATTGAAATTATCATGTGACTTTTGTCCTTCCTTTTGTTTATGTGATGAATCACATTGATTGATTTGCGAATATTGAACCAGCCTTGCCTCTCCAGAATAAATCCCACTTGATCATGGTGTATAATTTTTTTTATATATTGCTGGATCTGGTTGGCTAATATTTTGTTGAGAATTTTAGCATCTAAATTCATCAGGGATATAGGCCTATAATTTTCTTTGTGTTGTCTTTGCCCGGTTTTGGGATCAGAATTATGCTCGCCTCATAAAAGAAGTTTGGAAGTCTTCCTTCCTCTTGAATTTTTTGAAATAGTTTGACGAGGATAGGAGTTAGTTCTTCTTTGAATTTTTTTTTTTTTACAGGAACAGAGAGAGAGAGAGAGTCAGACAGGGACAGACAGGAATGGATAGAGGTGAGAAGCATCAATCATTAGCTTTTCATTGCCGTTAGGACACCTTAGTTGTTCATTGACCGCTCCCTCACATGTGCCTTGACCGCGGGCCTTCAGCAGACCGAGCAACCCCTTGCCGGAGTCAGTGACCTTGGGTCCAAGCTGGCAAGCTTCTTGCTCAAGCCAGATGGGCCCGCGCTCAAGCTGGCGAGCTCGGGGTCTCGAACCTGTGTCCTCCACAACCCAGTCCAATGCTCTATTCACTGCGCCACTGCCCAGTCAGGCTTCTTTGAATTTTTGATAGAATTCACTTGTGAAGCCATCAGGCCCAGGACTTTTCCTTTTGGGGAGTTTTTTGGTAACTGTTTCTATCTCATTTGTTGTAATTGGTCTGTTTAGGTGTTCTGATTCTTCCAGATTGATTTTTGGAAGATTACATGATTCAAGGAATTTGTCCATTTCACCTAGGTTGTCTAATTTTTTGGCATAGAGTTCTTCATAGTATTTTCTTACAATGCTTTGTATTTCTGTTGTGTCAGTTGTTATTTCTCCACTGTCCTTTCTAATTTTATTTATTTGAGTCCTCTCTCTTTTTTTCTTGGTGAGTCTAGTTAAAGGTTCATCGTCCAGCTTCTGGTTTCATTGATCCTCTGTATTGTTTCCTTAGCCTCTATGTCATTTATTTCTGCTCTGATCTTTATTATTTCCTTCCTTCTACTTGTCCTGGGTTTTATTTGCTGTTGTTTTTCTAGTTCTTTTAGATGCAGGGTCAGGTTGTTTTTCTAGTTCTTTTAGATGCAGGGTCAGGTTGCTTATTTGAGCTTTTTCTAGCTTCTTATGATATGCCTGTAATGCAGTGAACTTCCCTCTCAGTACTGCTTTTGCTGTGTCCCATAAATTTTGAGTTGATGTATGCTCATTATCATTTGTTTCTAGAAACTTTTTTATTTCTTCTTTGATCTCATTGTTAATCCATTCATTATTTAATATCATGCTATTTAGTTTCCAAGTGTTTGAGTATTTTTCAGTTTTTCTTTTGTGGTTAATTTCTAGTTTCATGGCATTGTGATCAGAGAAAATATTTGATATGATTTCAATCTTCTTAAATTTATTGAGACCATTTTTGTGTCCTAACATGTGGTCTATTCTAGAAAACATACCATGAGTGCTTGAGAAGAATGTATATTCTACTGCTTTAGGGTGAGAAGTTCTGAAGATATCTATTAAATCGAGTTGATCTAGTGTCTCCTTTAAGTCTGCTGTTTCTTTATTAATTTTCTTTCTTGAGGATCTAACCAGTGTTGTTAGTGGGGTATTGAAATCCCCTACTATGATAGTATTGCTGTTAATCTCGCCCTTTATATCCATCAAAGCCTGCTTTATGTATGTCGGGGCTCCTATATTTGGTGCGTAGATATTTATAATAGTTATATCTTCCTGTTGAATTTTTCCCTTTATCTATGTCTAACTTTCTTAAAGTACAGCTCATTATTGATTTTCAGACATAGCTCCCATTTGATTGTGTTTCTAAAGGACCATGACAGTGCAATATATATATATTCCTTAATATATATATATATATGCATATGTATAAAAGAAATATTTACTAAATATCTGTGTGCTAGGCACTGATACTTCAGTAAGTAAAACAAATATCTGAGCCTTCATAGGGTTGACATTTTAGTGGAGGAGACATAAAATAAACAATCATATGTAATATTGAGATAAATATACCTAAGATGAAGAGAAGTACTCTAGAAAAAAAATAAAGCAGGAAAAGGAATATGGAGGATGGGGTACAGTATAGAAATGGAATGCAAATTTTAAATAAGGTAGTCAGTCCACGAGAAGCTGACAACCTGAGCAATCTCTTGAGGAAGTGAAGGACTGAGCCACATAGGTAACTAAGGACAGAGTATCTCAGGCAGTGGGAATGGCAAGTGCAAAGGCCCTAAGGCAGGAGCATACCTGATGTGTTTGGGGAAGAGCAAAGAGGCCAAAGTGACTGGAGCTGCGAGTCAGCAAAAGGAAGAGTAGAGCATGGAGCTACAGAGGGAACAAGGAGGCAGGACCATGTAGGCTGCTGTAAATCATGACAAGGGCTTTGCCTTTTCTTCTGAGATGGTCTTGGATGGAGAAATGACACCATCTGGCTTCAGTTTTTAAAAACATCACTCAGATTGCTCTGTTGAGAAAAGAGTATGAGGAGGCAAGGGCAGAAGCAGGGAGAGCAGTTAAGAGGCTCTGGCAAGAATCTGGGTGCAGAATCAGCGGAACTTGGCTCAGGGTGTAGCATGGTGGATGGGAAGCAATCAGATTCTGAATTTACTTTGAAGAGAGAGCCACCAGGATTTGCTGACAGATTAGACTACTTTATAAACTTTTCAGCTCCCAAAAGAGTACCTTATTCCTAGAAGGTGACTGGTAAATGTTTGCTGAATAAATAGAATACATATATGCATTAATGAAGTATTCAAATAATTTGGACCTCAGTAAGGGGTTGCATCAAATTTGATTAGAGGGAAAAGTGCCATACCTCATACAACTCAGTCCCTCTCCTGGGGCTGAGATTCCTTACCTAGCAAAAACTTATTAAATATTTGTTGAATAAGTGAATAAACAAATTAATTAAAAGAGGTGTGTAAGACCTGGGACCTTGTTCTGACTTTCCACTGAAAGCCCAGGAGAGAGGGTCTGGGGCTTTTCTCTCTATAGCTCCTGGAAGAATTGCAGGGATAAACATTATGAGATGGTGCCTAGGCTGACGTCCCCATTGATTCTACCCAGAAAAAGTGCCTAAAATGATCATCTGGCCTCCTGTTTGTCATGGTGGGAAGACAAGAAATGCTTTTTAAGTGTTTAAATAGCATTATCATTACTACATTGCTGTAGGAATAGAAATTTAGTTTATGCTATTGAAGATGATGAAACTCTTCTGAATCTGATGCCAAAATTGAAATAATTGGCTCTCCAATGGCACAACATGGAATATAACTACATCAGCTTCTGGGGGAATGTGTTGTTTCACCATGAAGAATGGAACAGGAGCTTGGGTGGTAGATTGGTTTTGTTGGCAGAGTGTGGTTGTGTTGCAATTACAATTGACAGCAGAGATCATGATTAAAAATACTTGGAGCAAAAAAATTTAAAGTTACAGGAAAAAAATGGATTTTGCAATTAAACAAGAGTTTAAAAGTCCATTGGATTTTCCAAGGCATGCTAAATTTTGTTTTGGGGGTCAAGTGCAGATCAGACACCCTGATCCTCAGTGCAGGGAACATATTATACAGGAGCAAAATAGATAACAATAATAATAAATTGAGCTCCAGTCCAAGAACGGAGATGGGTTTTAAATGAAAATCATCACTCACAGATGCCCGAGGACAAACTTGAACCCATTCCGTGCTGACTCTAAGTGTGAGAGACCCACCGGGCCAGCACATCAGTAACCTGCAGATGCCAACACCAACCTGTGGGGGGTAGGGCGGGGTAATTAGTTGCGGATTGTAAAGCATTATTGCTTTGCAGAGTATTATTATTTTAATAAAAAAAGGCTCATGAAAGCGTCTCTGGTGGGAACTCGTGAAGACTCATTTTGAGGACAAGAGTCCTCGTACATCATTCTGAGTGCCGCCTATGTATTTGAGTATCAACAAAAAATTTACTGTTTAAACATAAATCTCTGGAAGAAGTTGAAGTTAATTAAAAAGGTTTAACAGCATATGCATTAGTATTAGCCCTGGCCCCCTTGTTAGTATGGAAGGAAGGAAAGGAGATAAAAACAAGGTATGTGAGGAGGCAGTCAACGCAGGCATTTAATTAAATGTGGTCCGAAGCACAGGCAGAGATAGCACTTTATCTGCCTTTCGGTGCCAGGTTCGGTGCAAGGAGAGAGTGGGAAGCAAGGAACGTCCCTGGAGAGCTATTTGTGTTTTTAATTAACTAAGGCTTTGAGAGTTTTTTCTACATATTTTTTCTTTAGAAATCAAGAATTTCACCTTGTGCCATGGTGCTTTCTGTTCAGATGTGGAGGCCTCAGGCCAAACACTAACCCATTGTAAGTGCCTATCCTCTGATTTAGGCCCAGTGATTTACTCATTGACTGGCTCATTCACACCACAAATATTAGCAGAGCTCTCACCCTGCACGGCGCACGGAGCCCTACAGATTGAGGAGCCGCTGCGTAGGGTTGGTCTCTGTCCCCAGTGCCTCACGGTAGAGTGAGAAAGACTGGCATGCCAATAGCACCACGTGCTAACTGCCAGGAAAGAGGTGTGTATTCAGTATTTGAGAATCATAAATGAGGATATTTAAGGTCCATGTAAAAACTGAATGCTGCAATTGGCCCAAGCCTGTGACCACAAGAAGGTGAGAGAGTATTTCCTTGCTTTTGAATTCTCATAACATCAGTCAGCATGCCTCCATTCTTCGGTTCCACTGTTCTTTCTAACTTTGTCCATCAAAGCACCCAGCCTGCACTGCTCCTGCACTCGCTTCAGGATACGCCGTCTACCTTCACTTCTGCTCTGTCTCTCTGAGTGAAGTGCTGGCCTCCTTTTAGCTCCTACCTCTCCCTCAAGGTTCACCTTCTCCATGACACATACCTTGACTTCCCTATACTGCAGGGGTGCCTCACAGGACCTGAAATGTTTGCCATTGTCAAGAGGACTGGTCAAAGTTACCACCACACTCAAGCTGTGTGCGGCCAGTACCATACGTTGTAGCACTTAAAATTTCTGATATCTCTATAACCTATTGATTATAACTTGTTTCATGGCCACCCTTTGACCCTCCAACTGAAGACTTTAACTCTTTGAGGCACTTAGTAATACATCAATAAATTCATCCTGTATATTGTTTTCCCCAGACTCACTTCCATTTAAGCTCTTTATCCCAAATAAGCTCAGTCATTGTACCATCTCCTTCTCATTCCATCTACAATATTTCTGGACAGGACCCCATTCTCCGCTTTGCTTTTAGCACCAGGTCCCCAGCCTCATTGCTCTTTCTCATCATCTCCTTCAACCTTGGTGACGTCCAATCCTCCCAAGTCCCTGATCTCTTCATCCTCAAGTCTTCTTCACTCCAGTGACTTCTAGCTCTGCTTCCTCTGTGTCTTGAAACTCACAATTCAGAACTATTAAACATTCAGATTTTCAGTTTTCAAAATTCCTCTCTGTCCTCACCCATTTTCTCACTCCCTCTTGAACTGCTGTCTGGTTTTCCCTTGGCCTTCAGTCTAGTTGTTCTTTTCTATTTTCCCACTTTCGTCCCTGATTTCACTCAGTCTGAACCCAATGACCACGCATTTTGCCTCCATGATTGCTAACGCTCTAGCACTCCCCACCTTTTTGTCTTTCCACCGACTTGACTTCCCAATTCCCTACTTTCAGGATCCACTTTTCACTGGATCCACTTCAAGTCTAGCATGCTAATCTTATAAACTAAGAGTTATTTTAGCCCCCTCTCAATCACTGCAGTCATCACCCGGAAGGAGAGGGCGCCACATCCTTGTCTCCAGCTCTGGATCGCAGTCTGAACTTCAGCCACGTAGTTCCAGCTATGTATTAAACATTTGTACTTGGGTTTCCTGCAAGATTCTTAACTCACTATAGTGAGCATAGTTTACCTTCCTTCAAAAGCTATTCTTGCCTGACCAGGCAGTGGTGGAGTGGATAGAGCATCAGACTGGGATACAGAGGACCCAGGTTTGAAACCCTGAGGTTGCCAGCTTGAGCATGGGCTCATCCGGCTTGAGTGCAGACTCATCAGGCTTGAGCATGATGGGCTCATCCAGCCTTGAGCATGGGCTTACCAACTTGAGCACGGGGTTGCTGCCTTGATCGTGGGGTCATAGACATGACCCCATGGTCATTGGCTTGAAGTCCAAGGTCACTGGCTAGAGCCCAAGGTCACTGGCTTGAGCAAGGGGTCACTTGCTCTGCTGTAGCTCTCTGATCAAGGCACATTTGAGAAAGCAATCAATGATCAACTAAGGTGTCACAGCGAAGAACTGATGCTTCTCATCTCTCTCCCTTCCTGTTCGTCTGTCCCTCTCTCTGACTCTCTCACTGTCTCTGTCAAAAAACAAAACAAAAAGAAACAAACTTATTTTTTCTATGTTCCATAAACTATAGCTAACACCATGGTCTTCTTATTTATCTCCCCCCTAAATACTCAGTGTCAGTTTCGACCCTCTCACTCTCTACATACCATTAGTCACCAGCTCTTCTAGAGTGTTTCCCTTCCCTTCATTTCTACTATCACTAGCTTTGTTAAAATCCTCAATTAATCTCAATGAGATTATTGTTGCCTTCAGACTTGTCTCCTGTTTCTAATTAATCTTCAGTACAAGTCTACTAATTTGATTGTCATATTGATCTTCCTAAAGTATGACTGCTCCTGTCTCTAAAATCTCCAATGATTCACTTTTGTCCAAGTATCACGTCCATATTCCTCAGAGCAGCAATCAAGGTTTGCCACAATATAGCCTCAGTCTACATCCATTCTTAGTTTCCCCTGTTTGCCTCTCCTGGAAGTGTGACCTACGCTTTTACACTTTGATGCTCATGCTCTTCCCCCTCTGTCCAAAAGAGCTTTCAGCTACACTTGGCAACATCCTCTTCACCTTCAAGAACATCTCAAGTACTGTCCCCCCTAACCACTGACGAGCTCTCCTCTGTGTTTGCCTAACATTTCCTCTGTTTAGAATTCATTCATTCAATTAATATTTATTAAGCATTTACTATCAATACATGCAAAAGAAACTTTTTATAAGAAATTATTTTAGCAAGAAAGGAAGGGAGAGAAATAGAAAGATCAATCTGTTCCTGTATGTGCCCTGACCGGGGATCAAAACAGCAACCTCTATGCTTTGGGACAATGCTCTAACCAACTGAGCTATCCAGCCAGGGCCTACATACAAAGAACTTTAATATACATTATCTTATTTAGTCCTCACACTAACCCCTGAATAAATATTATTAATATTCATGTTATGTAAATAAGAAAACTGAAGCTAAATGAATTGAAATTTCCTGCTCAATATCACAAAATTAGTAAGTGGTAGACGAAGTCGACAAATCTCATTCCAGTGCTCTTCACATCAGACCAGAGCTACCTCTGCTTTAGTACAATCTGCCTTGCATTGAATGGGGCAAAGGAAAAGGGAGAGGGAGAGAAAGAGAGAGAGAGAGAGAGAGAGAGAGAGAGAGATGCTCAAATGTCCTTTATTTCAAGATTGTAGAATCCTTGAACTCAGAAATCTTACTTGGTTCACCTTTGAATTCTTTACTTAGAGCCTCACACAGAGAAGATGTTTAATAAAATTTTAATTTGTTGACCTAATGTCCAGTTTAGAATTTTTCACAAATCATGCACTTGGAAGGAATATATGGACATGATACAGTCTATCCCCCCACCTCAGAAAGACTATTCCTGGGCTACTTCTGGTTCTATCCTATCCCCTTTAGTGTCATTACTTTTTAAAACTTCACTATGTTAGCCTGACTTGTGGTGGCGCAGTGGATAAAGCGTCGACCTGGGAACACTGAGGTCGCCAGTTCAAAACACTGCACTGGTCTGGTCAAGGCGCATATGGGAGTTGATGCTTCTAGCTCCTCCCCCCTTCTCTCTCTCTCTCTCTCTCTCTCTCTCTCTCTCTCTCTCTCTCTCTCTCTCTCTCTCTGTGCCTCCTCTCTAAAAATGAATAAAAGAAAAAAGAAAAAAAAACTTCACTACGTTACTAAGCACTTTTCCCTGTCAGATGCTCTTGGCTTTTCTGAGGCTTATTTGTTCATGACCTATTCCCAGGTGTTAGCTTGGACATGGTGGTCAGCTGAGGAAATCAGAACTGTTCTTAAACTGAGAGTTGGCTTGGAAGAGGCAGAGGAGTGGAGGGAATAGAAAGGGGAGGGCCAAGTTCACATCTCTGTGAGTCTTGCTTGAGCTGGGCCACATGGTAACGAGCTCTCACAGAGAGACAATTTCACTTCCATCCCGCTCCCTGTAGGAGTCCCATAGCAAACGCCATGTTATCTCCCAGGAATGCTCTGCCTGGTAGGGGCATAGCCACAGCATTTACAGGGAGACTTGGCACAAACAGAGCCTCTTGCTGGTATCAGAAGAGGAAACAGTGAGAACTAATCACCAACCCCAGTGAGACTGGTACAGGGAAGATTTTGAAGTTGGGAATAGAAGGCAGGGAAGCATCTGTCAAAATCTGTTACTTGATGTGCTAACGAGATTGTTAGCACTCCCTCTCCTCCATGGGTTATGGATCTGTACCCTTTTAAGGGGGGCCTCTGGCTATCCAGGAATAGCCCAGCAGCTGCCCACTGGGATCTGGGTTCCATCTGAAGCAACCAAAGGCATCTTCACATTTCACAGGGAGGCTCCTCCCCTGCTAGACACCTGCTGCTTATATGATGAAAAAGGGGCCCTTTTATAATCATCACTTGGAGTAGCAGAATTGACACTCTAGTCCTAAGAAAGAGTAGCAGTTGGGGTTATGCACATGCAAGGGGACCTGTGATGAGTTCAGTGAGCATCATATGGCTCTATGTAGAACTAGACTTACTCTGAGTTCTTAAATAGATTATAAATTAACATTTAAATGGCTTCCACCATTTAAATATGGTGAGGCCCTGGCCAGTTGGCTCAGTGGTGGAGCGTCAGCTGGCGTATAGAAGTCCTGGGTTTAATGTACAGCCAGGGCACACAGGAGAAGTGCCCATCTGCTTCTCCACCCTTCCCCCTCTCCTTTCTCTCTATCTCTCTCTTCCCATCCCACAGCCACAGCTCCATTGGAGCAAAGTTGGCCCAGGCGCTGAGGATGGCTCCATGGCCTCTGCTTCAGGTGCTAGAATGGCTCTGGTTGCAATGGAGCAACACCCCAGATGGGCAGAGCATGCTCCCTGGTGGGCATGCCAGGTGGATCCCAATCAGGTGCATGCGGGAGTCTATCTCTCTGCCTCCCTGCTTCTCACTTCAGGAAAAACACACACACACGCACAAAAAAAAAAACCCCAACAAACAAAATAAATATGGTGGGGACTGTGGGAAGAAGAGAAAGAGAGAACAAATGAGAGAGACTTACTTGTTATGTAATAGGCAAGCGAAGCTGGCTGCAAGGGCGGAGTGAAATACATTTCACCCCAGTCTCTTAAGAAGCCAAGAGATTCTTGTTGAGTACAGTCTGTACTGTCCTGGTGAGATAGATCCCACTGGCTGGTACTTTCTTTGCTTGCAGTCTAGGTGGGAATAGCAATTTCCTACTTTCTTGTTACTAATGTCAAAGGTATTCTTTTATCTCAGGTCTCTGTGGAACTCCACATGAGCCCCTGAGCCTGTTCTGATGAGTATGGCAGAGAATAGCTTTGTGCCCACTAAGATGCTATTCTGAAACAAGGCCTGGGAAAGAGGCTATAGCAATCGCTGCAAAAATGATCGTGGTGACTTGGACCAGCTGCTAGCAGAAGAAGTAGTGAGAGGTGCTTGGTCCACATATATATTTTGAGATAACGGGTAATGTCGACAGATTGGATGTAGATATGAAAGAGTCTACGATTACTCCAAGATCTCTTGTCTGAGTAACTAGAAGGATAAAACCACCACTTAAAAGGTGAGGAAGTCTGTGAGAGGGGAAGGTCTGTGGGAGATCAGGAGTTCCCCCCCACCCGGGATGTGTTAAATTTGAAATGCCCACTAGACATCCAAGTACAAATGAGTCGGCAGTTGGATATATGAGCTTGAAATTAAGGGAAGTGGTCCAGGCTGATATAAATTTGAGAGACATCAGAGGAGAGTTGGTGTTTAAAGTTCTAAGATGGAGTGCCGACCAAGAGATGAGATCAAGGACTAGCCAGGAGAATCTGATGTGAAGAAGAGGAAAAGCCAGCAAGGAGTAGAGCTCTGTGACCTAAGGGAAAAGAATCAAAGTGGAGAACCCAGTAATATTTTACATGATTGCCTCTCATGGCTACTCCTCACACTGAGTTGGACATAGTTCTAAATACAAAGGTTTCCATGGTTCACCCTGAGATTTAGAAGGAACCTATATGAGACAGCACCAAGTGGTATGAGAAAGTGTCTCTAAGACCAAGTCGTGTGGTGCAGACTAAGTGCTATGGGGTGTGTTTATCTGACTGCTGGACCCTCTAGCCATACTTTTCAAGTGCAAGCAATCCAGAAGGCAAAGGTGACTTAATTCAGAGGCCAGATTTACCCCTCAGATCTATGCATATAATGTATGCAGGGAGCAAATTGGAATGCTTTTGAAGTAGCTAATCTGAATTGACAGTCTATTTCTTAGTTCCAGATGAGGATGCCTTTTAATTGTGTGTGTGGGGGGGGGGGTGTCAATCCTAACAGCCTCTTTTCCCAACCAAAGTGGGATTCCAGGACCCCACCTCTCCACTTTCATGGCTATTTCTTAGGGTGCCCCAGCCAATCCCCATTCTACAAATGACAGGCACTCTCAGGGATCAGCAGCTGAAGGGAAGTAACCATCTCAGAAAATCATAGAGCTTTTGTGCCTTATTTTCTAGTACAGTGCAGGGGAAAATAAAACAGTAATGGCTTGGGAAGGTGGAAGATTAATTGTCTTCTCTGGGCACATTTATTTCACATTCATTGTCACAGTACTGATCGTAATGAAGTAATTTAGCATTCATGCAGTTGTCACATCAAGTTCCTCTATAGATGTTTTACTGTAATTTAGCATAAGTTAATGGATATCTATATTAAAGTGTTCTCAATTAAGCAAGCGGCCTTTCTATTCTACAGGCCAGATTGGATTGGATGGCCATGAAGTGTAATCAAACCACGCCTTCTCAGACCCAGCCTCTGAGTCAAACCTGAAAATGAGTTTAGCTCCTTCTTGTGTCTATTTCACAAGAATCCTAGTGGCTCAAAAATAACTTTGTAATTGACTGATCCGGATAGACGAGTTAGAGAATGGGTGATTGATGGGTCCAATATATTTGAACAAAATCAACACTAGGGAGAATACTAATTGCACAAGTCAGTCCAGCTAGCAGAGCAGATACGGGGATAGAGTCAGGGTTAGATGATCAGATCTTCAGCATGTAGTGCCCTGGGACCTGCTGGCCACTGTCCTGGGATATAGTTGGTGGTTGTTTAGCATCTGCCTTCTAAATTCTCCTGGATTAGGAGCTGCCATGTTGGAAATGATTTATTGAGCTCAGTGGAGGTTACTTTTCCAGGCTTAAGGGATTGGGTTCCATTTAAAAAAAAATACAAACAGCTTTTAAATGAGGTTTGGTCAACCAGAAGAATTGTTTGGCTGTTTTTCCTTTTATGATTACCCAGAAAGAGAAAAAGAAAAGAACCAAAAAATTCAAACAGAAATACAAATAGGTACCGGGCTCTTCGTTGAAGATAGGATGGATTCGGTCAGTATATAAGGTTTCTTTTACTTAGATGTTATCAAAAAGGTCAGGGCAGTGGCCTTTGAAGAACAGTCTGATATGATACAGGTGGCCTTCCAGAGCTCAACTCCCCAGATCCATCAGCACTGAAGTGTTTCTGTTGACTGGGATTTGGGATGGTTGGAGGTTAGCCAAGGCACAAAGAAACTACAGACTTTGGCAACACAGCCCAGAGCTTAGAAACACCAGCAGGACAAAGGGAGATTCCTCTCATATTACTGAAATAGATGTCACTCTCCTTGTATTGATGACCTCACAGACTCAAGGACAATAAGCAATTGCCTAAGGCCACACAGTAGGTGGTCAAGCCAAGATTCAAATTCCAACCCAGACCATCTGGACTCCTGGTATGGTGTTATCCCATATCCTCACCCTAGAGATGCACAAAGAGCTCAGCCCACCAGGCCAAGACCATAAACAGCAGCAGAACAAGGGTCCTAAGCAGACAGGATGACCAAGAGAACACCGGTGAGAGTGTGCTAGGGAGAGGCCTGGAAGCACAGCAGGCAGAGCCGCTAAGTCAGAACAGCAGCACGAAAAACAAGAAGGCAACCAGAACAGCAGCACGAAATACAAGAAGGCAACATAAGAACCAGAGCTCAGCGAGACCAGAGGCAGGATGTGGACAGACACTCAGCATGCTGTAACGGGAACCCGACATGAAGGCAGAAGCTGCTCCATGCACCTTCCCTGCCAGGGACAATTCCAAGGTTTGAGCATCATGAGCCCTCAAGGGAACAAGTACAATAAGAGAGAAAGAGGAAGACAACTTATTTCTAGAACATATGACAGGTGCTGCTTACACATCTCCTCATTTTATCCTCCCAGCTCTTTGAAATGGGCATTTTTTCCATATTAAACAAAGATAATCAGCAGGAGTTAAAATGACCCCACAACAATGGCCCACATTTGTTGAGTACTGAGTACCTTCTATGCCTGTGTATACCTGAGCATCCCTTATTTTACTTTTATTTGTTTTTTACAGGGACAGAGAGAAGGATAGATAGGGACAGACAGACAGGAACGGAGAGAGGTGAGAAGCATCAATCATTAGTTTTTCGTTGCCGTTGCAACACCTTAGTTGTTCATTGATTGCTTTCTCACATGTGCCTTGACCACCGGCCTTCAGCAGACCGAGCAATACTTTGCTGGAGCCAGCGACCTTGGGTCCAAGATGACGAGCTTTAGCTCAAGCCAGATGGGCCCGCGCTCAAGCTGGCGAGCTCAGGGTCTCGAACCGGGGTCTTCCGCATCCCAGTCTGAAGCTCTATCCACTGTGCCACCGCCTGGTCAGGCTGAGTATCCCTTATTTCATATTCTATGGATATTTAAACATAGTGCTATAATTAGTCTTATCTTTATAAATAAAAGAACTGAAATTTGTAGTTTTTAAGATTTTTCTCAAGGTCATAAAAATAATATGGCAGAGTTGAGACATATCCCCATGTCTGTCATACTTGGTGGGCTGGCCTTTGACAGCAGACTTTGGGTCAGGGACCCTTGAGTCTTATAGGAGACATGTCACTTCCTTCACTATCCCTTCTACTACTGCAGGCATAGGTTGGCCCTTCCTGTTACATAAACATATCCAAATTATTCCGCAGAGTCTTTTATTATTTCCATATTTGGAATGAGAAACAGGAGAATGTCTCAGAGGAGAAGGGCAGGGCAGCCTCCTTCACCCCTCACGCCCTGGTCACACTCTGCTCTTTACAAGGTATTTTTAGAATTATTCGTTGGCTCTTCGGATTCTCAAAACAATTTTCTGAGAAAGGTAGAGCAGGTATCTCCACCCTCATTTCATAGATGAGGATACTGAGGCCCCAAGAGTTGTCACAACTTGACCAAATATCCAGTTGGTGTCAAAGTCTTGTCTCTAACCTGTGTGACTCCTGACCCCAGGCCTCTGCTCTCACTGGTCCGGCAGGATGCTCATCACTGGCTCACACAATGGCAGCTGAGGAGGACTGCCCACCTCCGGCCTTCCCCACCCTCCCCGTCTCTTCTCCTCCAACTATCTCCTGCACCAACCCTTTGGCCACAGTTCATCCCCGAGCCTCACTCTTTTGTGGCCCAAGAGCCTAGAGGTGCTGAGACCCTTGAAGCCACCCAACCACCTCAGCTCTTTTAATGAAGAAGATTCTCTGCCCCCTCTAAGCCTGATACAACCATCAAGTTCAACATCTATGGGACAAGGATGGAAAAAAAGCTGGAGATAGTGATGTGCTCTGGACCAGGAGGGTATATGCCCTTGCCTTTGAGATTTAGAACTTCTTTTAAGGTCAGTCCTTAAAATAAAAAGTATTCTTTGTGCTCATTCTCAGACCTAGCATCATTCCTGACCTAGGAGAAGAGTGGGACCCACACGTTGGAATTGTGTCACTTCTTAACTCAGGGGAGCTCAGGGGCTGCATGAGCAGGGGCAAGCTGGCTCTCTTCCCTGGGTGCATAAATGTTCTCCCCTTCGCTCTCCAGAGAACAAGGAATCACTTTTCTGTGACCAAAGAAGCAAGAGACCTAATGAAAAGAATACCAGAAGGGCACATTATGGCCAAGAGGGGCCAGACCTGTAGCTTAGGGCTGAGACTGGCTTTTTCAGAAATCTGATACTTTTTACTGAACAGGGAGCAAGTGGCCCCAGCTTGGCAGAAACAAATGTGAGGAGGACTGAATGGGGGAGAACTGTGATCTCCCCACACAGTTCCTGCCAGGTGTATCCAAGGCAAAACCACCCAGAGACACCTGGTTCCCTTTTCTACTTTATAGAGAAGAAAAGCAAAACTTAAACCCTCATGACACAAGAGTCAAGCCTCATTTCACACAAAGCCCCCCCTAGGCTCTCCAGAACAAGAGGCCTTTCTCCTTAACTCCCTAGAGCTATGCTACCCCCCCCCCCATTTCCTGCCCTCTGAGCACATTGCCAGCTTCCCCTTGGTTGGGCTCAGAGATGTCCCAGGCATCGGGTGAGGCCAGACACTCACCCAGGGGGCCCAGCAGCTATGGTATTATGGTGAGAACAGGCTTGGGGTGCAGGTTCCTGACTCCATCTCCAGCAAGCTGTAAATGGAGAGAAACACAGCCACCATCCTCATTTAATTATTGTTAAGACTAATGGAATAATGGCACAAAGTTTATGCACAAATGGAAGCTCTCATCACTCAGTCAGGGAAAGTAAAGTCAGGGCCAATTCCACCCCACCTGTTGATAGAACAATATAGACAACATACAGAGTCTGCATGTAAATAGACCTTCCACACTGGATCACCTTAGAAAAAGAGAGTATTTTCCCTTCAAATGGGAGCTTTACAGGAAGCTAAGCTAGATCACCAAACCGGATCACTAAACCAGACCACCAGAGCAAGAGGGAAAGTTCCCTGGTGGTCAGGTCTGCTTCATGTGGAACACATTGTGCCCCTAAAGAAGTGGAAGGAGGCTAGAAATGGTTTCCTTTTTTTCTTTTCTTTTCTTTTTTTTTTTTTTTAATTTTGAAAGAGAGTGAGAGAGTGACAGGATGGAAGAGAGGGTGAGAAGCATCAACTCATAGTTGCTTTCACTTTAGTTGTGCATTGAGCTTCTTGTACGTGCCTTGATGGGGGCTGCACTAGTATCCTTTTGCTCAAGCCAGCAGCCTTGGGTTTTTCATGCCAGCTACATTTGGGCTCAAACTGGTGAGCATTGAGATCATGTAGACAATCCCCTGTTCAAGCCAGTGACCCCGTGCTGACAAGCCCAGAGTCAGAGCCAGCGACCTTGGGATTTTGAACCATCACCTTCAGTAATCCAGGATGACACTTTATTCACTGTGTCACCACTGGTCAGGCTAGGAATAGATTCTGAAGATGGACATTGATTGCAACGGGAACATGACTGATCCATGTGAAACAAAATCTGTATTGAAGACATTCATTTTTTCTGTCCTTTCTATGTCTATCTACGCCATAGATAAGTTAGCAGCACCCAGGTTCTTCATAAATATATTAAACATATATAATACATACTTTATATATTTATTTATTTAAGAAAATATATATTATATATATATATTTGATAGTACAAAAATATGCACTGATGGATGATTAACCAGTAAGGCAAGATGGTGTTTAAACTAAATTTTAACAGCTAGGGAGTTTTGTGTTTTGTTTTTTTTATTTTAATTTAGACCATAAGTGGCATAGAAGAAGAAGGGACTGATGAGGAATTATCAATATATTCCTCGGGCCGGTAGCCAGAACTGTGCAAAGGAGGCTAGTAGGAAAATGTAGCAGCTGGGAACTGTCCCTGGTGCTGACAGCAGCTCTCTGTGGCCTGAGCGTTCAGACTGCCTGGGGGCAGAAATGAGGGGCTCAGGTGTTGCCCCAGAACTGGCCAGCTGGAGACAGAAGCTAGGCTTAGAAAGATTGAAAGCGGATACAAAATACGGAAGCACAGAGACTCCCACCTTTGTCATAACGTGTGCCCCCTGCCACAAGATCACAACAGCAATTACCTCCCTACACAGAGTGTGTGCCCAAGTCAGCTCACACCTGCGGTGCAGTGGACTCCTCTTGCGTGGACAGGCAAGGGACTTGGAAGAAATGGAAGATGAGGAGAAAGTACATGGAACAACACAAGCAATAGTTCAAGCAAGCCTCACAAGGGTGCCCACCAGGTCGGCGGAGGGGCCTGACATGAGGCTCACTCATGTCTCCTGGAACCCAGTCCCTCACCAGTTGCCTCTCCACAGTCCCAAGTTGCAGGCAGAGAAGAGAAGAGAAAGAAGCAGCATGAAGAAAGGGGTTGGCAGGAGGGAGGCGTGAGCAAGAAAGCAGCAGACAAGAAAGTAAATTCTCGGTGTAGAGAGGAAGGGGAGGCAAGGGTAAGAAGGTGATCTGTTCAAGTGAATTCTATCAAAAATTCAAAGAAGAACTAACTCCTATTCTCCTCAAGCTATTTCAAAAAATTCAAGAGGAAGGAAGACTTCCAAACTCCTTTTATGAGGCGAGCATAATTCTGATCCCAAAACCGGGCAAAGACAACACAAAGAAAGAAAATTATAGGCCTATATCCCTGATGAATTTAGACGCTAAAATTCTCAACAAAATATTAGCCAACCGGATCCAGCAATATATGAAAAAAATCATACACCACGATCAAATGGGATTTATTCTGGAGAGGCAAGCCTGGTTCAATATTCGCAAATCAATCAATGTGATTCACCACATAAACAAAAGGAAGGACAAAAATCACATGATAATTTCAATAGATGCAGAAAAGGCATTTGATAAAATCCAGCACCCATTTATGCTCAAAACTCTCAGTAAAGTGGGAATACAGGGATCATTCCTTAACATGATAAAGGCCATCTACGATAAACCGACAGCAAACATCATACTAAATGGACAAAGATTAAAAGCAATCCCCTTAAGATCAGGAACCAGGCAGGGTTGCCCACTTTCACCACTCTTATTCAACATAGTTCTGGAAGTCCTAGCTACAGCAATCAGACAAAAAGAAGAAATAAAAGGCATACAAATTGGAAAAGAAAAAGTAAAACTGTCATTATTTGCAGATGATATGATATTGTATATAGAAAACCCTAAAGTCTCAGTCAAAAAACTACTGGACCTTATAAATGAATTCAGCAAGGTGTCAGGATATAAAATTAATACTCAGAAATCAGAGGCATTTCTATACACCAACAATGAAATATCAGCAAAAGAAATTAAGGAAACAATCCCCTTCACTATTGCAGCCAAAAAAATAAAGTACCTAGGAGTAAATTTAACCAAGGAGGTTAAGGACTTGTACTCAGAAAATTATAGAACATTGATAAAAGAAATCAAGGAAGATACAAACAAGTGGAAGCACATACCGTGCTCATGGTTAGGAAGAATAAACATCATTAAAATGTTTATATTACCCAAAGCAATTTATAAATTCAATGCAATACCAATTAAAATACCAATGACATACTTCAAAGATATAGAACACATATTCCAAAAATTTATATGGAACCAAAAAAGAACACAAATAGCCTCAGCAATCTTAAAAAGAAAAAATAAAGCAGGAGGTATCACTCTTCCTGATATCAAGGTTTACTACAAGGCCATTATACTCAAGACAGCCTGGTACTGGCATAAGAACAGGCACATAGATCAATGGAACAGAACAGAGAACCCAGAAATAAACCCACAGCTTATGGACAACTGATATTTGACAAAGGAAGAAAGAACATACAATGGAGTAAAGACAGCCTCTTTAACAAATGGTGTTGGGAAAATTGGACATCTACCTGCAAAAAAATGAAACTAGACCATCAACTTACACCATTCACAAAAACAAACTCAAAATGGATAAAAGACTTAAATGTAAGCCGTGAAACCATAAACATCTTAGAAGAAAACATAGGCAGCAAGCTCTCCGACATCTGTAGCAGCGGTATATTTGCCGATTTATCTTCATGGGCAACTGAAATAAAAGGCAAGATAAACAAATGGGACTATATCAAACTAAAAAGTTTTTGCACAGCTAAAGACAATAGGAACAGAATAAAAAGACAAACCACACAATGGGAGAACATATTCGACAGCACATCTGATAAGGGGTTAATAACTAAAATTTATAAAGAACTTATAAAAAGCAACACCAGGAAGACAAACAACCCAATCAAAAAATGGGCAAAAGAAATGAATAGAAATTTCTCCAAAGAGGACATACAGATGGCCAATAGGCATATGAAAAAATGCTCAACATCACTAATCATTAGAGAAATGCAAATTAAAACCACAATGAGATATCACCTCACACCAGTCAGAATGGCACTTATCAGCAAAACAACACAGAACAAGTGCTGGCGAGGATGTGGAGAAAAGGGAACCCTTCTGCACTGCTGGTGGGAATGCAGACTGGTGCAGCCACTGTGGAAAACAGTTTGGAGATTCCTCAGAAAATTAAAAATCGAACTGCCTTTTGACCCAGCTATCCCACTTTTAGGAATATACCCTAAGAACACCATAGCACTGTTCGAAAAGAAGAAATGCGCCCCCATGTTCGTGGCAGCATTGTTCACAATAGCGAAGATCTGGAACCAGCCCAAGTGTCCGTCAGAGGACGAGTGGATTAAAAAGCTTTGGCACATATATACTATGGAATACTACTCAGCCATAAGAAACGATGACATCGGATCATTTATAACAAAATGGATGTACCTTGATAACATTATACGGAGTGAAATAAGTAAATCAGAAAAAAAGAAAAACTGAGAACAGCACGATTACATACATAGGTGGGACATGAAAGTGAGGGTATGAGACATGGACAAGAGAGTGGTGGTTATGGGATGGGGGGAGGGAGGGAAGAATGGGATAGGGAGGAGGGGAGGGACGCAGGGAAAACCAGATTGAAGGTGACAGAGGACAATTTGACTTTTGGTGATGGGTATGCAACACAATTGAATGATAAGATAACCTGGAGATGTTTGCATTGTACATATGTACCCTGATTTATTGATGTCACCCCATTAGAATTAATAATAATAAAATATATATATATAAAAAAAAGAAGTATAAATTGCTAAATTCTCTTTGTAAGGTATTTGGAAGAAGTCAATAAATAATAAAATGAAAAAAAATAAAAATAAAAATAAAAAGAAGGTGATCTGTTATTGCCAACATGTCAGTCACAATTACTCACTAGCAAGAAAAGTAATAAAGTCACATTATTCAGACATGTACTTGGAACAAGCTATTCAATGCTGCCTTCCTCCCACTCAAATATTGTGATAATTTTAGAGATCATAACTTAATTGAAAAATGAATTAATAACATCATGTGGGCATTTTGTGTGTATGTGTGTGTGTGTGTGTGTGTGTACCAAAACGGCTGAGGTTTTCTCTCATTCTCTGAGCACAAGCAGTCAGTCAGCAAAGTGAAACACAAACAAATTTCTCAGCTCCAGGAGAGACCCACATGGGTAATTCTTTCTTTGTCTGGTCCTTCTTTAGCCCAGAATAGGGACCCAGGTGAGAGAAAACCACATAAATGCCTGTAGGATATTGCTTGTTCTCAGGGGTTTTCATAATGGAGTCCCTGATGGGCAGCAGCAGCATCACCTGGAACTTGTTAGAAATATAGATTCTTGTGCTTCCCAGACCTTCTGAATCAGAAACTCAGGAGTAAGGCCCAGAAATATGAATGCCCTCCAGGTGATTCTGATGCCCAGTAACGTTTGAGGGCCACTGTTTTATATATTCTAGGTGGCCTGTCAGCCAAGAGGGAGGGGAGTTGGGGAAGCCAACCCTCCCCCAAATGGCTCAGAATCAGAAAGTGATGAAGAACGGAAGGCACGCCACACAGACCCAGAGCCAGGAGTCAGTCCAGGGTGGCATGCGGCTCCCCCAGTTGGGAAAAACTGCACAATCTAACTGAGCTGGTTCATCTACAATATAAGGCTAACAATGCCTGAGTCTTTGTAAGATTGTTGTGGGAATAAAATAAGTTAATGCATTCAAAAGTGCTTTGAAAACTACAAAGTGCTACACAGAAGTAAGGGGTTGCTACTACGTCAACACAGGAAAAGGCTTTGACAGATGACACGAACTCCCTTCTGTCACAGTTACTAACATCTCAGGGTGCCTCGGCTCTGCCTGCACCCTTCCCACACTTCTCCCTCAGAGTTCTCTCTCCTCCTCTCTCTTTATCTCTCTTTCGGCGCACTCGTTCCACCTGCTCTGAGCAGAGTCAGTGGATTAGGAAACATGGAAGGATGGAATCTGTTTAGGTCCTAAACTTTAGGACCTTCTACTTCTGCAGATGAACAATTTCAAACTGTGCTGACATTTGAGAGTTTAAGTTCTAGTGTTATACTGACTGTTTCCAACCCTGGCGCCAACAGTTACCAACTGTATGGACCTCAGCAAGCCATTTAGTCATGCTTTGACTCAGTTTCCTCCTATGGAAAACATAAGTGATAATGAAACATACCTGATAGAGATAAGTGAGGATTAAATGAGATAATGTTTGCAAATTCAGGTATCTAGGGGTGGTTCAATACATAGAAGAATGAATGGATGTGCAAATGAGTGGATATTGACTGGTTGCACAGGCAACTGACTGAAGAGCAAAAGCAAAATAGCCATTGGGCCACTATGTACAAGAAGCAAGGTTCTTTCCAAACGTTGGTGTAGGAACATAGGGCAGGGCTGGGAGGTGGTATTTCAGGCAGGACACATCAAAGGAAAAGTGTCTTTCTCTCCCACTCAATGTGTGGAGTAGAAACAGACGGGTGTTGAGCGATGACTAGACCTACAGTGCAGCTGGCCACAGTGTCAGGTCAAGGGCAGGCTCACCTTGTTGTGCCACTGCGGGCGGTAGTGCTAACTGGAGTTTGGGGACTGTGTGGTTGAGAATAGCAATCCAAACCATTGGGCAAAAGAGCCAATCAGGAATCAAAGAAAAATCCCCTTGGCTGAGGGCCAGGCATATTTCTAAAAGTTCAGGACTCTAGAATGAGGCTTCTATACGAGGCAGTCAATCAGCAAAGCCAAGATCAGAAATCCTACTCAAGGGCCAGCTCCAAGGAGAGGTAGGAAGGTAAGTCATCATTAGACAAGAAGGATCATGGGAGCCTTGCAAAGAGACTATATCTCAGTAGAGACTCCGAGCCCAGGGCCAATGCCCTACTCACTTTCCCACAAAATCCTTGAAATCAGTCTTCATAGCCAAAAGAGAGCACATAAAAGAGGGAAAAATTTCCATCAATTGATAGAATACCTGCTTCAGTTAGTTCCTTGTTAAGTATTAGTACAATGAGCATGCCCTAAATTCTTGTACAGTCATTCAACAGCAATGGCCTATTTACAAATAAGTAGAGGCAATAACCTGAGTAAAAACATTTTGGGGAAGAATTAACACCACTCCTACCGTACCCAATACACACACACCTGTGCGCACGCGCGCGCGCACACACACACACACACACACACACACACTGGGTTGTATTCTAGCCCATACAGAACTTTGGAAAAATGTTAGGACTATGATTGGGTTCTGAAAAGCAAACTCACTAGCACTTTCCTAAAGCCAACTAACTTACCTGGAAATGGGGATCTTTCCCAGACACAGACTGCATTCGGTTCTATACCCGAGCTGCCACCTCGGGGCAGCCTGACACCAGCAGGACCCCTTTGACTGTGTGTGGTGAGCAGGAGGAGCAGGAGTGGGCTGGAAGAGGACAGTTGGTTCTATCAGGATCCTGGCAGAAAATAGATGACACACTTGAACTGAGTAATCTGGGGAGAGTGTAATAAAGGGCTGTTTGCAAGACTGCTCAGAGTATGGAAGAATAACACAGTACCCTAGGGCTCCAATGCCTGCAGGGGTGAGGGAATAGGAGAACCAGGAAAGAGAGCATGTCATAAAGTAGCTCCCTTAACAAGGAGCCACAGACTCCAGTGGAGAAAAGACCAACCCCTGATGCTCTCACAGAAAGAGCCAGGGGAACAAATAGCCCAACTTCACTGTCCTCCTTCCATCCAATGTTCTGCCAAGGCTGACTCATTGGCCAGACCCACTCCAAAGCCTGTGGCAAGGAAATTCCCAGGGCTTGGGCAGGTTAGAGATGGGTCTTAGAAGCAAATGAAAGGCATCTCCCAGCACAACAGCCACTCTGACCGGGGAGAAAGCAATGCAAAGCCCTTTTCTCACAGCTGCTTTTGTCCCCACTCCATTAAGCCACTTGGAAACAAAAGTATCATGAGAAGCTGAAGAAACACCCTTTTGGCTCAGAAGTCCCTCATCTGGACCCGTGGCCCTCACCCTAGAGCTTCACCTCAGGGCACTCACAAGGCCTGCAGCTGCCACTCATTTGTGACCCTGCCTGGGTCCCTGCTGTGCTTCCTGGGGTGCAGACATCTGTCTGGCTCTGGGCAATTCGCTCCTGGTCCATCTCCACTCACATATGCACATCCTTGTCAAACTAAGCCCACGCCGTGGGCCCATGCTGAGGAAGAGCTGTAAAACCCCCAGGGAGCAGCTCAGCAGAAGGAAATATGACAGGCCTGGTCCAGAAGCAAGAAGAAGTATGCCTTATGGGCAGGGGGAGGGGTGTTGACAAGGGGCAAAGGAGAAGAAAGGGGAGAATTAAATAGACAGCAGCATTTTAATTAAAATCTTTAGCTTGCATTCCACGGCCAGTTATTCCTGGCTCCCTTCATTAGGATGTGCCCTAATGTGCTCATTATCAAAGATTACAAATTGTGTGGGTTTGAAGCTTCTGTTGGCTGGAAAAGTCTGCTTCCCTGTTAAAATCAAACATTTTCACAACCCCCTCAGTTGCTCAGACCTTACCCAGGACAGACCTGTATAGGACTGGGGAGCTGGAGGGAGTTGGGGAGTGGGGGGTGGGGGGCAGGACTGGCTCCAGGTAGCAGGCTAGACTCAGAGAAGGTGGGAGTGCTCAGTATCACCCTTCTGATATAGGTAGAAAGGATGCAGCCAAGTTTCTATTTTCTGGTAAGGACAGACAAAGAAGAGACAGATATGTCTGGTCAAAAGAGAGATGTCAGTTAGGCCTTGAAGGAGATCCTTAGAAAGGTTGACAACGGAGCGTGTTGCTGAAAGAAATGGCTAAACACACACACACACACACACACACACACACACACACACACACACACACATACACACCATCGCAGTGAGAGCTGTGAGAATGAAGACTACTGCTTCTCCTGTGCAGGAGACACTTACCAGCTGCCTACTCTGTGCTCTTGGGCAGAGTTCAGACATGTGTTTAAGATCCAGGGCTGGGTAGGGGGAGGGGGGTGGACTCCGTCTGTCTACACCATCACTGGGAAGTAGGCTGCTTGCCCCAGAGCTCTGGGTGACACCCTGGCAGCCAGTGAAAGAAGAGCATTTCCTTCAGGGATCTTCTCATGTCCCTGCTCATGAAGAAGGGGAGGCCGGGCTGGCCCTCCAGGGAGGGAGAGGACCCAGGCAGAATTAGAGAAGGGGAGAGAAGACTTCGACAAGATGAGTAACCAGACAATGCAGGCAGGAAGCCCTGGGAAGACAGGCGAGGTGTGTTCAGAGAAACACCACAGCACTGATCCCATCTGAGCAAATGAGACCCCTGCTTTGGCCTTGTTATTTCATAGTACATAGAGTTTTTAATCCCTCGGAATTTCTATTTTCTCATTAGACCCACTCAACAAGGCTATGAGGTAGATGAGGCCGGGATAGTAGCCATTTTTTGAATAAGAAACCTGAGCCTTCATCTTGGTCCATTCAAGCTGCTCTAACAATATACCATAGACTGGGTGGTGGAAGCAGCAGACATAGCTCTGGAGGCTAGAAGTCCAGGATTAGGATCTCAGCACCGTTGGATTCTTGGTGAGAGCCCTCTTCCTCATCATGTCTTCACGTGGCCATTCCCTGGTGTGTCTTCTTTTTATAAAGGCACTAATTCCAACATGGAGCTCCACCCTCATGACCTCATTTATACCCAACTACCTCCCAGAGTTTTGCCTCGTAATTCCATCACAGTGAATAGTAAAGCTTGGAATACGAATTTGAGGGAGACACCACCCCTTCCTAGGAGGTGGCAGAGTCATCATGAGGACCCAGGCCTTCCAGTTCCTGAGCACTCTGGCTCTGGCTAACCCTGTCACTGCACTGAGGAAGATAAAAGCCCCCACCCTCTGAGCTGAGCCCTCTACTGGGCCCCGTGAGTTATCTTGGGGCATCTGACAGCTCTCTAATCCTGCCAACACCCCCCCCCAAAGAACATCCCTCTCCCTCCACCCTGTGGCAGTGCCAGCTCCCTTCTCTCGAACTAATGAGGCAGCAAGCCCCATGCAGAGTCCCAGTGACAGCTGCTAGGAGCATGTTTACTGGAGCCAACTGCTGGACCTGACAAGATGTATTAATTAGGAGATGATGTACCGTGATGGGCCACATCAGTTACATGGCAGTGGAAGGGCAGCCTCAGTCACCACAGAGCCAGGGAGGCTGTCATGACATTCTTAATTAAGGAGACCCTTGTCCCCTCACCACAGGACAACCCCAGACATGGGGAAGTGAGCAACACCAGTCAAAGCCTGCCCAAGCAATAAGGTTTGGTTAGAGGGCGGGAACCTGGGAATACAAGCAAGATAACAATACCTCCATGTGGCTTTTAGGGCTTTTCACAATCTGGCCTCAACCTACTTCTTCCTCTTGAGCCCAGTGATTCCAAGAAATCATGCAATCACCTTTTCCAAACAGGTCCATCCCCACTTCTGTGAGCTCATTCAGTCTAGACCTGAAATTCCCTTGTTTCCACTTCCTTCTCTTTATACTGAAATACAATTATGAATGCTACCTTCTCATAAAAAGCTTTGCTCATTCTTTCACACACACATATGCACACATCTTCCTTTGAGGATGAGCAAAATCTTTACTATTCTTTAATGGGATTCATCAGCAGGCTGAACATACCACCAGCACAGCATATCAGAGCCAGTTGTTAAACTGCTGAAATATTTTCATACTGGCAGGTGAGAGGTTCCAAGCCCCCTCACCTAACATGCTTCTACTATTCCCAGACCCTCTTCCAAGATACCTTCCACTGCCCAGCCCTAAAGAGCTAGTGCTTGGCACAAAGGAACCCTGTGGCCTATGTTCGCTTATGATTGGTTAATGCACCTGCTGTCCAGTTATTAAATATCTGAATATCAAACCTGCTCATCAGTCTGGTGACTAGCAAAGTCAGGTGTGCTGTTTTTCCATTTGAATGTCATCATCTGCTCCACAAGGGGCTCAGGGTTGCACATATGCTCGGGGTCACTGTGTTCAGAGAATGTGGTGGGAAAAGGGTGTGCCCCCGAGGTCCCCAACATACTGCTGGGTTGAGGCACTGCTTTGCTGCCTCTCCGTCTCAGTGCCTTGCAGGTCCATTCTGCACCCCAGACTGCAGAAACGTGTGTGCCTGAAACCCTACTGATAGCTCTCACCCCAGCAGCTTTCTCTTCCAAACCCCCGCTCATTGAACGAGCACATGGAGTGCACCTACTTTGTGCCCAGAAGTTGGTACAAACAGGGAAAAGGCACATCCCCTCACCACAGAAAACCAAAGTTCAATGGAAATAGACAAGAAAGCAGATAAACACAGCACAATGAGAAGGCTGGTGGAATAAAGCTAATAAAGGATGAGCAGTGTTTGGAGAAGGGACTGCTCCTAACCACCCAGGAGAGGCAGGTGAGATAGAAGAACAGGCTCTTTGTAAGGGTGGGCAGACCACTGATCTGGTGTAAGTAATTCATGCTTCATGGTCTAAGAAAGAACTGGGGTTGGTTTTTCCTACTGGAAAGATGAGGGAAAGATGTTGAAGATAGGAAATTTCACGTACAAAGTATACAGAGAATGAGAGGATATAGAATGGTCAGCAATGTGCAGAGTGCCTGGAAATAGGACAGGCAGCACATCAAACTGAAGACTGGGAGGGGGGTTAAGGATGGTGCCAAGCAGTATATCCTGTCCTCAGAGAGAGGCAGATGGATGTCGTTATGTCAGGAAGTGACAAGATCAGATGTGTCTTATAGAATGATGTGAGTAGCAGTGTGGAGACCGTTGGAAGGTAGGGAAGATTGGGCAGCCTGCAGAATCAGACTAAACTGATGTTTGTGAGTAACTGGTTTCTTACAATTACTAACTCTGGGGTTTTTACAGAGCCTTTTTGGAAGGAAATATAGCTTGTTTTAAGTCATACACTCATATAGTTTCCAAAGATCCTACCTAAAGGAGAATGAGAATAGACCTGGAGAAGAAATCCTGAATTATAGCCCAGTCCCTGTCTACCTGGCTGTGTGACTTTGAGCAAGAAACTTAACTTCTCTGAAAGCGATCACTGGAATCATGCACTAAAGTAGTCACACACTCAGGTTGAGCAAGGTCCGGGGTAGGAGCTGTTATCAGGACTTCTTGCTGCAGGACTAGAGGAATTTATCCTCAGGGCTGTGTTGTGCTCTGGCTGGAGAATGGGGACCACCCACCCTATTCTCTGTATCAGGGTAGGGACTAACTTCCCAGAGCTCAGAAAGCCTTCCTAAGAAGAGTGTAGGATGCCCTGCTTTCTGATAGTCAGTGACCTTTGTGATGAGTCACCAGGCAATGCTGTCACAATCACCTCTGCCTCTACCACCACCACCCAGTCCCCCACTCTAGTAGCCACTGTCCTTACCTTAATAGGTCTTGAAAAAGTACAGGCTACCTCCTCAAGTCCTGGGTCAGGGTCCAAGGGCCCCTTCCACTGTACTGCCTTCATGATTGGTCTCAAGTCAGGCATCTTGAGGTCACCCCACATTACATAATGACAGATGTTATTGATGCTTGGGAATTGCTCGGCCCTTTGAAAAATCACAGCCACAATATTTGTCTCCATTAACATCCATGGCAGCACTCCAGTGAATCAATAGGATACTTAATCCTGAATTACAAGACATGCCTAGGCAGCCTGCCTCTGCAGAGTGTGATCTGTCAGGTGAATAACTTAGGAGAGTGTTCCAAGCCCACTGTGAAGTTGCCTGGGCCGGGAAGGGGAGGCCCAGTGTTTATAAAAGTATAAGTCTGCATTTGTTTACCTGCTAGATATGAAACACAAATTCTTGATCTTTTCATTATAATTGCTTTTTAAGCACTTAATGATGCTTTTCTCATCTCTCTGGTGCAGTGGTTCTTAACCTTTTTTGAGGTACTGAACCCACTAGTTTCATATGCGCATTCACCGAACCCTTCTTTAGTGATAAATAAAATATGATTTTTTTTTTCAAATTTAGTTTTGCCAGTGCAAGACTAGAGTTGCTCAACTTGGCATTGCATATCATGCAGATAGGACGCTGACTCCCATCCCATTCCGTGATACATGCGAATCCATGTTGTACATATTCGTCCGACCACTTTCTTTTTTTGCTCGACATATTTAGTATGGATTAAAATATTAAGAAAGAAACCACACGACGTACAACTACGACAGCCGTTGACTACTGCACGCACTAAATTCCCCGCAGCACTGGTTGGCCAAGCAATGTAACGTGATCCTCTGCAGCAAGTGATGGCCAAGCGGGGCTTGTCATCATGACTTTACACAAGTGTGTCTTTACCTCCGCGGCAGAGGCTTCTCCGAACCCCTGAGAGCGACTTATTGAACCCCTAGGGTTCAATAGAACCCAGGTTAAGAACCACTGATCTGGTGTAAGTAATTCATGCTTTATGGTCTAAGAAAGACCTGGGGTTGGTTTTTCCTACTGGAAAGCAGAGAAGAAAAGAATGATCTGTCTCGCGAGAATAACAGGTGACCCAGCTGTACAACATCCCCATCTCTGACTCTCCTGCCTCCATCCCCCCATCCCACCACCAGCTGTCCTTCATTCATACTCATTGGACAAAAAAAATGCCATTCTCCTTGTTCACAGCCTGACCTGTCCTCCAGGGCTCTCTAAGCTCTAAATCAACATCTGTCACCTGCGAGGATGGCCCTTGTGAGGCACAGATGGAAAAGTGGTCATTGCAGGTGAGGAAGAGGCCAGTTCCCCTCTCTCCTCATCTGGAGCTCTGCCTCTTTGATTCTTACCTGTTCAAGAATTACTTAATTGAATTCCAACAACTACTCACTATTACTTTCTCAATGAGCTAAAATATCTACCTGCCAGCCCCTTCTGAACTGGGGAGAAAAAGGGTGTCACTTTCATTGCTGGGTTCAACAAAGGCCCCAATATATGGAAAAAAAGCTTTTCTAGTTGGTTTGTTTATTTTCTTGAGGACCTAGAACTTCATCGTATATCCTTGTCTGCTAGCACTATACTTTAGTGACTTTCTCATTGCCCCCTTTGTCTGGACTGTCCTTTTCTCTTAACAGAGCAGGATGGGATGTCCTGCACACAGCTTGCCCTGAGCATGGGAACCTCTCTTTCCTTGCCTGCCTATCTGCCACGCCTTTCCACCTTCCTTTTCACACTCCTGACCTCTCCCTTCAGCCTTCAAGACCCACACAGATGCTTTTCTGGTCACTCACTGACTGCAAAGCTTCATCTGCATGTCAAGCAGGCAACCTCATAGAACATCAGCACTGTCCCTTCCTTCAAAGTGAGGGAGCAAGAGACATTAGAGGGGGTACCCATGGAGATGAGGGAGAACCAAGTCCACACCTTTCAGACATCTGCCCACAGTCCAAATTGAGATCATTTACTGCTCTGACCATGCTTCGCAGGGGCTTGTCTCATACACCACCAGGAAGGGGACGTGGTGTTCAGCAAGGCAGACTGCACACATGCAGAGACCCCCGGCTTTTCTTCTGTGTGCCGTGTTGGCATATCTTCCACTAGTAGTTGTACTGAAGAGAGGGAGAGAGAAAGAAAGCTATCCTAGTGAGTTAGTGGATTTGGCTTTGTCACCATGGAAAAATGACCACCTACATAGGTTTGTTTTGTGTGTGTGTGGGGGGGGGGGGGGGTAATCTCTAAAATGGAGCCAAAGATTGTCGGGCTGATCAAATGAGATAACAGGTGGATAACACTTTGTAGGTTGGAGACCTGATGTGAAGGTATTTAAGTAGAGCCCGGACTCTGGGAGTCAGGTTAACTGGTTAGGAATTCTGGCTCCTCTGCTCTCTAGTTCTATGAATTTGTGCAAAACACCCCCTCGGTAGCTCAGTGTACTGGGTGTGAGACAGCATCTGCCTTATGAGATCTGTTGTAGCATTAAAAGAATGAATAAATAAGGTAAAGCACTTAGAACAGCATCTGGCATTAGTTTACATTATGAAATATCTGTGTTGTGATTAATTTCCTCTCTTAGAATCTGCGCTCTTGGAAGTCAAGAATCTAGTCTCCCCTAACATGTAGTAAAGGTGCCAAGTTCATTATACTGGGACCTAATAAGAGTGTGTGAGACCTTGCTGTAGCCATGGGGACCCCAATGGCTGCCTTGCAGAGGGATTACCAGTAGCTGTTCTTCCTCCAGAAGGATCAGTGTGGCCTCATCATTCACAAGTCAGAACAGCCACTGTTCACCAAGCCTTTGTCCAGAGGATAGAGACTCAAGGTTCAACATGAGATGAAATGTGTCACCGTTTGTAACAACATTAGAAGGTACCTTTAAGAAGAGTGATTAGCCTGACCAGGCGGTGGCACAGTGGATAGAGCATTGGACTGGGATGCGGAGGACCCAGGTTAGAGACCCTGAGGTCACCAGCTTGAGCGTAGGCTCATCTGGCTTGAGCAAAGCTCACAAGCTTGGACTCAACGTCATTGGCTTGAGCAAAGGGTTACTTGGTCTGCTGTAGCCCCCTGGTCAAGGCACATATGAGAAAGCAATCAATGAACAACTAAGGTGTCGCAATAAAAAACTGATTATTGATGCTTCTCATTCCTCTCTGTTCCTGTCTGCCTGTCCCTATCTATCCCTCTCTCTGACTCTCTCTCTCTCTCTGTCCCTGTTAAAAAGAAAAAAAGAACAGTGATTAAAACAGTACCCAAAGGTCCTGGCCAGCTGGCTTAGTGGATAGAGCATCCATCCAGCATATGGACTTCCCAGGTTCGATTCTCGGTCAGGGCACACAGGAGAAGCAACCATCTGCTTCTCTCCCTCTTCCTCTCCCCCTTCTCTCCCTCTTCCTCTCCCCCTTCTCTCCCTCTACCCCTCTCACAGCCAGTGGCTCATTTTGAGCGTGGGCCACGGCACTGAGGGTAGCTCCTTGGTCTGAGTGTCAGCCTCAGGTGCTAAAAATAGCTCACAATTCAAGCATCAGCCCCAGATGGGGGTTGTCGGGTGGATTCCAGTTGGGGTGCATTCGGAAGTCTGTCTATCTATCTCCCCTCCTCTCACTTAAAAAAAAAAAAAACAGCACCCAAAGGTGCTCTAACTTTCTCTAAGAACACTAAGTTCTCCACTGTAGGCAAAGTACCTTGAAGATGTAGGCTGAGCCACGAATCCCAAGAGAGATTAGTAACTATTGCAAACTAGTGACATAACTGTCATCCCAGATACAGCCTCTAATCTGCACCAAGGCCTGATTTCCACCCCTCCAGCCAGCCAGCACATGAACAGTACCTCACGGCAGTCCGCTCCAGAAACAACACAGCCTAGAAGCTGCAAAGTGCTCCCCTCACCTTCAGGGCCCCAACTGTCAACCACCAAACTGAGCATTTTTCACCCACGTTGTGCAAGATAATTATCTTCATAAGGTTTGATAAACACGGTGATATATCTCATTTTATATAGCACATTAAGGTTAGAATTTAGTGCAAGGCAGTAAAACAAATCTAAAAATATAAGGTAATATAGTAAAATCAATAGGGATTATTAGAAGCAAAGTGTTATATCTGAGGAGATAAAGCCTTGGAAATCCAAGGAAACAATGTTCTACTAAAACTATGAAAAGCATTGTAACTTAATCACTTGGTAAATAGCTTCTTATTTTGATGGGTTTTATAGTTTCATGGTATAAAAAAATGCACATTAGGGATTCATCCAAGATGGTTCTTATAAAGAGTGTATCCAAGAAGACTATTGTTTTGGCAATATAAGCTTTTAAATAATAGTATATTATTTTCTGCCTAGATCCACTACTCTCTAAGCCTCTCACACACTTTTAAGATTTCATTTGCCATTAGGCTATCACTCTGCAGATTCTCAAGCCTTTGAGCACACAGCCTTATATTATTCACAGCCTTCTACCACTTCATAGAACAGGCAGACTTGGGAATTCCTAGAGGAACTTGATTTTTCTAACTATTTTTCCTTTAGCTGGGTACTAATTTCAAATGTTGGTTTAGAAAATAAGAAGCCATTTTACTTGAAGTTCTCATCATCTATTTAAATAACCCAAGTCAAAAAGGGTTCTCCCCACCCCCACACAGAGCTGTTTTAAATAGTCAAATGAAAATTAAACTCTGATTTAAGTAGCTACATCTTAGCAGTAATTAACATGTACATCAAATACTTTTTTTCCTTTGATATGATATGGTACTAGAATTTAAATCCTGATGAAGGTGCCAAAATTAACTGCAATGGGAAATGAATAATAACTCTTTTAAGATGACTTTGCCCTTTGCATCAGCTTTCATTCAAGCCCTTTAACAGACTCTGTGCTCTGCCCTTAAAAAGTTTGCAAGTCAAGGCACGCAGGTCAAGTCCAAAAATATTAATATATGAGTACAGGCAATGAAGAAAAGGAAAACCCCGGGCCCTCGGCTCATTGCTCTGTATGTCCTCATCCCAGTTAGCTGGACGCAGCTTTCCTCAATAGTTTCTTCTCTAAGAAAAGAATTTGGCTGAAATATAAGAAACTAGAGTAGGAGTTTGAAGTGGGGCTTGAGGCAGGAAGAAGAGATCAAGAGACCGATATAGTCATTTGGAGCAGGCAGGAAGAGAATGAATGTGGGATCAGAGGAGGGACTAATTGTAGTTTCTCCTTGTGTAAAAATCCCTAGATCAAACTTTCAGTGGTTCTCTGTTTTTAACATTGATGACAATTTGAGACTTGAATGGAATTTATGGACTCTCTTCCCAGAAATATATGTACAACTCACATTTGCAGACCCGTTCATGGACACACAATCCTGCGTTAAGAATTCCTACCCTGTGAAGACTTAGTGCGATAGTCTTTATTAGTGGATGCCTGTGGAATTAACAGTCCCTTTGAATCCCAGGCTGCTCAAAAGGTGTTCAGTACTGGGTGGAACATATGAGTAAGGGCACAGACAAACCAGAGATCAGCCAATGAAGAATAACTGAAATTGTGAGGAGTCTAAAATCCAAGGAAGGGGGAGGTTAGAAAGAACGAAAGGGAAATATGATCACTGATAAGAAAAAGTGGAAGGGGAAAGAAGACTTGATTTTGGTTGCGTTTTTGGTTTTTTGGTACAAGTGTCATTACTAAAAGAACCAAGTTTCACCAGTAGGAGAGGGAATTATCTTCCCAACAATTAGAAGTGCTCCCTGCAATCCCATCCCCACATAGCAGCTTTTTAAAATATTAATCAGATTATGTCACTTTCCCAATCAAGCCCATCCAATGGCTTCCTACAACACTTAGAACAGAATCCCAAAATCCTCATTGCACCAGCGACTCTGCCCTCTTCTCTGAGTGCTTCCCCAACTCTCCTTCCTACTGCATTTCTCCCAAGCCCGTTGTCCTTTAATATGACAAACCCAGTCTCTCCTCAAAGCCTTGCCTTCTCCTGTCTTCTCTGCTCTAAGTGCTCTTCCCTGGAGCTTTGGCAGATGGGCTCCTTCTTGTCATTTAAGTGTCAGCTCAGTCGTCACCTCTTCAGCAAGGTCTTCCCTAGCTGTTCACGAGGAAGTGGCCCTGGTTCCAGTCACTCTCTGCCCATCTGTTTCACTATCTCCAAAGTAGCTATCACCACCTGAAATTTGCTTATTGACTTTTTATTTTGTAACTCTTGCTCCCCCCTACTAAAAAAATCAGAGCCCGTGAGAGCCAGGTCATTGTCTGGCTTGCGGGCTTCTAGAATAGTGCCTGACATAGAACAGGCATTTATTAAATATGCTTTGTGGACAAGGGAAGATCCAGTGAAACTTCTTCCTTGTGAAGTAATTGATGAATCTTCCATCTGTGGAGGTGGGTGAACCAGCCCTCATCGGGGATGCTCCAGGAAGGCCCCTGGCCATGGATGGGTACATTGAGTTTTCAGTTCTGAAATCTGCGGATTTCACAGCCTCATGTCATAGAGTGTGAAGAGCATGCACTTCTAAGTCAGACAGGCCTGGCTTTAAATCTTAGTTTTGCTACTTAGACATGGAAGCTTCCAGAAAAGGCCATCTTTCTGGTCTTCAGTGTAATCCTCATCTTAAAAATGGGGATAAAAATAGCTGTCTTGCTGGGTTGTGGGCATATTTAGGAAGACCACATGTGTGACGTACCTAGCATGGGTCACACGGTGTGGTCCTCTAGTAGGGACTATACACAGCAGCTCTAGTTATGCAGCATCATTTTCTCTATCAACATTTGATAAGAAGGCTATGTGTTGGCAATACTTTCAAGCTAGAAGAATTTTTAGAGGGTTTCTTAGTTTCCTAAGAAAATAATGTCTCTTCAAATTCTTTTTGAAAGTAGATATATAAATTCTAAAAACTAGAAATCACAATGAATGTCCAGCCTTGTACTTCTGTCCCATATATCAGTTTACCTATGCTCTAGATAGAGCTTTGGGCATCTCTGCAGTGAATCTGAAGTCCCCTCCCCTCCCTTCCCCTCGGAGTTAGATGAGAGAGGAGCCATGTTTCCTGGTAACCTGCCATCTAACATCATGGCATGCCCACCAACCAAATCCATCTGTTTGATGATGAGTATGAGTGTACCTTTCCCACCTGCCAGTGACCCAACTTCTCTTGTCCTGTAGGCTGAGACTGTGGCCTCAGACAGGTCAGGCCGGAGAGCCACTCCCAGAATTCGCGCAGTAAGTCAACACAGCTGCGTGCCCGGGAAATCCTCGTAAGAAAGCAAACCCCCAACTTCAGCACAGATCACCTTCATACAGCTCCTCTGGATCCTGGCTGCACACAGTAAAATGAACACATGGGTTTAGACATGTTTAAACAATGTGGCTTCTAATTTAATCTTCAAAACCTCTCTGAGCTTGTTTCCTTATCTGCAAAACAGAAATCCTCTCACTTATCTTACATGTTTATTATCAGCAACAAATGGAACCATGGATTTCAAGTTCCTGGTTCTCAAATGTTCACTCCCTTGCTTGTCCTTATCATCTCATCTCAACCACCCCCAACCCCTCCAGAGAAAGTTTCCTGGGCTACCTCCTGCCTGACCCATAGAAACAAGAGGGCCATCCGTGCTTCTAACTAAATTCCCTCTCTCCACTTCGGCTCAAGTTCGGCTGTGTATAAGAAGAATGCCACAACCTTTAAAGCAGCACACACCAAGTTAAAGGAATCACCAATCCCACCGTTTCCTCCCCCACTTCCCCTTCCTGTCTCTCCTTGCCCTGAGCCTGCCCCCTCTCCTGTTCTTTCTCCCGAGTTTCCATCTCACCATTCTCCTTGTAACCTTCCACTAATTGGCAGTGCCATTTCAATATTATTTCTGTGCCTTAAGCTATGCCATTACTTTGATGAAAGACATCCTTGGAGCACTCCCTCCTTCACCACCTGCCTCCACCCCTCTGCCTTGAACCCTGCGCCGTGAGGTAATGCAGTCCCTGAGTCTAAGGGACATGCACAGAGAAGCTAACACAATGTGTCCTGGCCAGAGCAGTCCTGCATCCTGTGCAATCTCAAGACACCTCTTTCTACTCTGTCCTGTCACCAGGGGCTTATAAAGGACTCTGTGACCATGGGGCTTAACAAGAAACACAGGTGGGTGCAGAGGCAGCCACAACACCCTGGAGACCACAGCTGCCAAGAGAGCAGCTTCATCATGGAGGCTTTGCAACCAAAGGCAATGAGGATCTTTGCCTAGACCAGGCCAGTACCTTGCGGTGGGGCCTAGGGTAAGAGGCTGAGGGGAACAATAACCAAGTGACTTCAAACTTTAAAATACGCCTAGCCTTAGCCTGACCTGTGGTGGTGCAGTGGATAAAGCGTTGACCTGAGGTCGCAGGTTCAAAACCCTGGGTTTGCCCGGTCAAGACACCTATGGAAGCTGATGCTTCCTGCTCCTCCCCACCTCTTTCTTTCTCTCTCTCCCTAAAAATTAATAAAAAAATTTTTTAAACAATATGCCTAGCCTTTGGCTCTCTCACCATCTGAGACTATTCTAACTCAGTTTGTACTCACTGCTATGACATAACCAAATAGTTGTCCACTTTCAACCTAAATGCCTTCAGGGTTAGGGAGCTCCCCCACCACCACCAAGGCCCTAGCAGGCAGAAAGGCTTGAGTTCATGGTCAGCCTCTACCACATACTGGCTGTGACCTCGCACATTACTTAACTTCCCTAAGCTCCAGCTTCCTTAGCTGCAGAGCGGGGTAATAACTATATCTACCTCACAAGGCACTGGAAAGGCTAAATAAAGGAAGAAAAGTGTGTTTCATAGTGGACATTAGTGACAGTAATTAATAATCACAGAAATGATAATAAACATCTGTTGAAGACTATGCCGGGGACTGAATTTTGTGCCAGGACTACAAAGATGAAAATATATGATATCAAGGTAGAGAGATGGTCATAAAAGCAGGTGCTTAGACAGGTATGCACAGGGAATATGGGAGCACAGCTCTCCATTACGACAATTCTTCCTTCTAATGCAACAAAATCAGTTTTCTTGACTCTCTCCTCATCGGCCTGAGTTCAGCCCCCTAGAGCATCTAGAATCACTCCAATCCCTCTTCTACATGACAATCTTTCAGCCTTTTGAAGATTGCAAATTACATCCCCCTAAATCCCCTCTTTTCTAGGTTAAACAGTCCCAGCTCCACTCTAAAAATAATAAGCCTGCCTTATCTTTCTACATGCCTTTCTCCAAGGAACAAAAACTATTTTATCAGCCTTGGCTCATCCATCTTCTCGGCACCAAGGGCCCACAGAGAAAGGAAAATTTACCTGCCTAGCCCAGGTCTGATACCAAGAGAAATTCAATTTCATTCAGGCTCCCCTCAGAGTCCCTCAGCTTAGACACCTTAAACCTCAGCTCAGAATCACGACCCACTGACTGTGGCCCACTTGTTTGCCAACATGTCTCACCAACTTCAACTGGTGAGACATCACTGTCCAGCTCATAGCATTGGGTAACCAGAAGTCTGAAGGAAATTTTGAGATCGTCTAGACCAGGGGTTTTCAGCCCTGACTTTATAATAGAATCACTGGAGAGTGTTTCATGAAGACACTGAAGTCCAAATCCATTCACCCACACATGAGAAATTCTGATTTAATTGGTCTAGGAGTTTTGGTGTAAATAGAGTTTTCAAAGCTCCCAGGACATTCTAATACACAGCCAGGGTTGAAACCAATCCATCTAACTCACCACCTCCTTTTGCACTATAGAAAACTGTCCAGATGGTAGATGTGATCTGTCCAAGGTCAGAAAGCTACTGAAAGGGGAAACAGGATTAGATGTCCTGGCTTCTGATTTCCAGCCTAGTATCTTTTTCAATAGGCCACCTGGAGGATAACATCCTGATATCAAACTGAAGTCCAAGAGATATTCTTTAGATGCTTTAGAGAAATACATAATGGATCCAACTCCTCCAACCCCTAAAACCCACCTCGTTAATCCCTCTTCTCCTTTCTAAGTGTTTTCTGCTCCTCCCTCACCTCTGTACTTCAAACTCAAAATGTGGTCAAAGTGCCACCCACAATGGGAGAGCTCTATTCAGTGTTCAGCCAAAATAACCACACAGCCAAGAACCTCATTGCAAATCAAGAGTCAAAAGCAATTCTTAAAACCAAATTAAGGTCCTGAGCACTCAGCAGTGCCTCTTCAGAAATCAACCCTCAGGTTCACTCCCCTGCTTGATAAAGGCTATGGGGGCAGGGGGTAAAAGCAACGGTATTAAAATTCCAGAAATGTAATCTGAAATGAATAAGTGATATTTCCCAGCCAAGGTAATATGAGGGTTTTAGTTCCCAATGTGATGGAGCTACTTTACATTTTAATAAATGCACATTGGGAAAATAATATTATTGCTCTGATATTGGGAGATTATTTGTGAACATAAAATATTAGAACTTGTCAGGAAGGCATTTATTTTCTTTTTCCTTCTTTCCCTACCGCAATATTCTTTCACCTAATAGAAGATGATTGCAAAAATAATTACATCAAACAGTGGCCAATACACAAAATGAATGGGAAAAAATGAAGGTTATCTGGCATCGGATAGCAAACATGAGAGGGGGAAGCGTGTGTTGAAGCAGAGCAGGATAATTGCACATCAATCAGATGATTACAGAGTGGGTGGGAAAATTAGGGCAACTGATTGGCTGCTGAATGTTTGGATCCCAGATGGAAATTAGAACATGGATCAGAAATCATTAGTTAGATTATCCATTTCCTCTACCCATGTGAAAAAGCCACAAATGTAGGTGGAGCTTTGTGTTTGAGAAAATAATATAACCTTAAAGTGCTGCATGTGTGAGCCTGTGATCACGGAACACTGGGATCCATGGCCCATGTCTGGTCATTCTTAAACCCTTGCAATTATATGTGTGCATATACATTTATCTGAATAGACATCCCACGGTTTTTAATATTTTTATAAAGTTCTTTATCAAAAATAAATAAAAAATAAAAAATTAAGAACTACTGGTCCATTTCCTTCATTTAAAAACAAATTAAGTAAATAAAACTAAAAGTGTCGGAGAGGAGCAAGATGGCGACGGAGTAGGCGGACGTACCAACTTCCAACTCCCAGAACCAAAGTGGATTACAACTCAATTTTAAGAACCATCACCTGGATAAACCAACTTTCAACAAAACTAAGTGGACTCTTCAACCAAGGAACACAGAAGAAGCCACATTGAGACTGGTAGGAATAGCGAAAACGCGAAGAGGGCTGCCCAGCTCCCCGGAGCAAACGGCAGCCCGGAGAGACCCGTGTGGCGGGAGGAGAGTTTGGCGGAGAGGGAGGGACCTGGGTCCCAGGAACCAAGCCCCAGCCTGCAGTCTCAGAGCCTAGAAAGGCGTTTGGACAGTTTTGAGCTGTGAAACAAGTGAGGGAGCTCCCAGGACTACAGTGTGGAGTGTTAGGTCCCTTCCTACTCTGCTGAGGGCTGCTTAAGGGTTTGGGGAGGCAGGACGCTGAAAGGCGGTTCTGTTGGCGTGGGCAGAGGCCAAGCCGGTGGGAGATCGGTCTAGCCCAGAGGGTCAGAGGGGACCGCGAAAGCGGTCCAGAAGCTGCGGGCCCGCCTTTAATCCCACTTACGGGGACAAAGCGGGAGGCCAGGAACAGGCAGGCCCTGCGCAAGCCGGCCCTGACCGCGGGGACCGGGCTAGGACCAGGGACGGGCAGGGGCTGTGGCTGAGCTGACGTTACCAGTCCCTCACTCCCCCACCCCAACCCCCCCGGGCCGGAGAAACCGCGGTTGGCCAGTATACGTGCACGAGCGGGCTCCGAGCGCGGGAACGGGGTGGACCCAGAGACAAGTGGAGGCTCGCAGCTGAGCCCACGCTACTATCCGCGCCCGGCCGGAGAAACCCCGGATACCATTCATACGTGCACGAGCGGGCTCCGAACACGGGGGCGGGGTAGAGTCCGGGACGAGCGGAAGTACGCAGCTCGGCGGAAGCCAGCAAACACGCCCGCCCCAATAAACCTTGGTTTCCGACCCTGCGCCGTAGGGCCTTGGCCTCGAGGGCGGGGCTAAAGCTCCGGACGGCAAAAGCTTACAGCTGAGAGCACGTCAAAAGCCCCGCCTAACCCGCGGAACTGTAGCGAGCAGGCTCCGACTGCTGGTTCTGGGCGGAAGTCCGGAAATAGGCTGGGTCCGCAGCTGAGCAAAGGTGCTCACCTCTACCCTTGGTGCTAATCTTGTGGCTTCAGTCACAGCCCCTCCCACGGAGGAGAGGCAGAAATCATAGCAAAAGCCACAGTGGGCCGGCGCTGGCAACGCTCATACCCAACCACCCTAGGCATCGGCAGAGGAGGTGGGGGGCCGGCAGATAGACCACACCTAGAGAACACAAAGGCAACACCTACTGGACTCCAGTGGCCACAACTCGCTTATACACAGAAAAAATGGGCAGGCAGAGGAATGCAAACCAAATGAATCAAGAGAAATCCCCAGAGAAGGACCTGAATGAACCAGATATAACCAAATTACCAGAAGCAGAATTTAGAATAATGATAGTTAGGATGTTCAAAGAAATTAGAGCAACAATGGATAGTCATTATGAACACCTAAATAAAGAGATAACAAGTATAAAAAATGAAATTGAAATAATAAAAAAGAATCAGACAGAAATGACAAATACAGTATCAGAACTGAAGACCACAATGGAAGGAATTAAAAGCAGGATGGATGACGCTGAGGATCGAATAAGCGAGTTAGAGGACACAATAAACAAAGGCACAGAAGCAGAGAAGAAAAAGGAAAAGAGACTTAAAAAATGTGAGGAAACTCTAAGGGAGCTTTGTGACAACATGAAGAGAAACAACATTCGCATCATAGGGGTGCCTGAAGAAGAGGGGAGAGGACAGGAAATGGAAACTTTGTTCAATCAAATCATAGCAGAAAACTTTCCTAAATTAAGGCTGGGAAACACTCCACACATTCAAGAAGCACACAGAACTCCATTAAGGAGAAACCCAAAAAAATCTACACCAAGACACATCATAGTTAAAATACCAAAGCTAATGGATAAAGAAAAAATTTTAAAAGCTGCTAGAGAAAAAAAGACTATCACCTACAAAGGAGCCCCCATAAGGATGACATCGGACTTCTCAACAGAAACTCTTGAGGCCAGAAGGGAATGGCAAGAAATAATCAAAGTAATGCAGAACAAGAACCTACAACCAAGACTACTTTATCCAGCAAGGCTAACGTTTAAAATTGAAGGAGAAATAAAGAGCTTCCCAGAAAAAGAAAGCCTGAAGGAATTCATAAAAACCAAACCAATTCTGCAAGAGATACTAAGGGGCCTCTTGTGAACAGTTTAAAGGGAGGAATGAATAGAGCAAAAGAAGAATACAGCTTTAAAGAATACAATGGCAATAAACAACTACATATCAATAATAACCTTAAATGTAAATGGATTAAATGATCCAATCAAAAGACATAGGGTAGCTGCATGGATAAAGAAACAGGACCCATACATATGCTGTCTACAAGAGACACACCTTAAAACAAAAGATGCTCACAGACTGAAGGTAAAAGGATGGAAAAAAATATTTCATGCAAATGCAAGTGAAAAAAAAGCAGGGGTAGCAATACTTATATCAGACAAAATGGACTTTAAAACAAAGGCTGTAGTAAGAGATAAAGAAGGACACTACATAATGATAAAGGGAACAATTCAACAGGAAGATATAACTATTGTAAATATCTACGCACCAAATATAGGAGCCCCGACATACATAAAACAGACTTTGATGGATATAAAGGGCGAGATTAACAGCAATACTATCATAGTAGGGGATTTCAATACCCCTCTAACAACACTGGATAGATCCTCAAGAAAGAAAATTAATAAAGAAACAGCAGACTTAAAGGATACACTAGATCAACTTGATTTAATAGATATCTTCAGAACTTTTCACCCTAAAGCAGTAGAATATACATTCTTCTCAAGCGCTCATGGTACGTTTTCTAGGATAGACCACATGTTAGGACACAAAAATGGTCTCAATAAATTTAAAAAGATTGAAATCATATCAAGCATTTTCTCTGATCACAATGCTATGAAACTAGAAATTAACCACAAAAGAAAAACTGAAAAATACTCAAACACTTGGAAACTAAATAGCATGTTATTAAATAATGAATGGATTAACAATGAGATCAAAGAAGAAATAAAAAAGTTTCTAGAAACAAATGATAATGAGCATACATCAACTCAAAATTTATGGGACACAGCAAAAGCAGTTCTGAGAGGGAAGTTTATTGCACTACAGGCATATCATAAGAAGCTAGAAAAAGCTCAAATAAGCAACCTGACCCTGCATCTAAAAGAACTAGAAAAACAACAACAAATAAAACCCAAGACAAGTAGAAGGAAGGAAATAATAAAGGTCAGAGCAGAAATAAATGACATAGAGGCTAAGGAAACAATACAGAGGATCAATGAAACAAGAAGCTGGTTCTTTGAAAAGGTAAACAAGATTGATGAACCTTTAACTAGACTCACCAAGAAAAAAAGAGAGAGGACTCAAATAAATAAAATTAGAAAGGACAGTGGAGAAATAACAACTGACACAACAGAAATACAAAGCATTGTAAGAAAATACTATGAAGAACTATATGCCAAAAAATTAGACAATCTTGGTGAAATGGACAAATTTCTTGAATCATATAACCTTCCAAAAATCAATCTGGAAGAATCAGAATACCTAAACAGACCAATTACAGCAAATGAGATCGAAACAGTTATCAAAAAACTCCCAAAAAGGAAAAGTCCTGGGCCTGATGGCTTCACAAGTGAATTCTATCAAAAATTCAAAGAAGAACTAACTCCTATTCTCCTCAAGCTATTTCAAAAAATTCAAGAGGAAGGAAGACTTCCAAACTCCTTTTATGAGGCGAGCATAATTCTGATCCCAAAACCGGGCAAAGACAACACAAAGAAAGAAAATTATAGGCCTATATCCCTGATGAATTTAGACGCTAAAATTCTCAACAAAATATTAGCCAACCGGATCCAGCAATATATGAAAAAAATCATACACCACGATCAAGTGGGATTTATTCTGGAGAGGCAAGGCTGGTTCAATATTCGCAAATCAATCAATGTGATTCACCACATAAACAAAAGGAAGGACAAAAATCACATGATAATTTCAATAGATGCAGAAAAGGCATTTGATAAAATCCAGCACCCATTCATGCTCAAAACTCTCAGTAAAGTGGGAATACAGGGATCATTCTTTAACATGATAAAGGCCATCTACGATAAACCCACAGCAAACATCATACTAAATGGACAAAGATTAAAAGCAATCCCCTTAAGATCAGGAACCAGGCAGGGTTGCCCACTTTCACCACTCTTATTCAACATAGTTCTGGAAGTCCTAGCTACAGCAATCAGACAAGAAGAAGAAATAAAAGGCATACAAATTGGAAAAGAAGAAGTAAAACTGTCATTATTTGCAGATGATATGATATTGTATATTGAAAACCCTAAAGTCTCAGTCAAAAAACTACTGGACCTTATAAATGATTTCAGCAAGGTGGCAGGATATAAAATTAATACTCAGAAATCAGAGGCATTTCTATACACCAACAATGAAATATCAGCAAAAGAAATTAAGGAAACAATCCCCTTCACTATTGCAGCCAAAAAAATAAAGTACCTAGGAGTAAATTTAACCAAGGAGGTTAAGGACTTGTACTCGGAAAATTATAGAACATTGATAAAAGAAATCAAGGAACATACAAACAAGTGGAAGCACATACCGTGCTCATGGCTAGGAAGAATAAACATCATTAAAATGTCTATATTACCCAAAGCAATTTATAAATTCAATGCAATACCAATTAAAATACCAATGACATACTTCAAAGATATAGAACACATATTCCAAAAATTTATATGGAACCAAAAAAGAACACGAATAGCCTCAGCAATCTTAAAAAGAAAAAATAAAGCAGGAGGTATCACTCTTCCTGATATCAAGGTTTACTACAAGGCCATTATACTCAAGACAGCCTGGTACTGGCATAAGAACAGGCACATAGATCAATGGAACAGAACAGAGAACCCAGAAATAAACCCACAGCTTTATGGACAACTGATATTTGACAAAGGAGGAAAGAACATACAATGGAGTAGAGACAGCCTCTTTAACAAATGGTGTTGGGAAAATTGGACATCTACCTGCAAAAAAATGAAACTAGACCATCAACTTACACCATTCACAAAAACAAACTCAAAATGGATAAAAGACTTAAATGTAAGCCGTGAAACCATAAGCATCTTAGAAGAAAACATAGGCAGCAAGCTCTCCGACATCTGTAGCAGCGGTATATTTGCCGATTTATCTTCATGGGCAACTGAAATAAAAGGCAAGATAAACAAATGGGACTATATCAAACTAAAAAGTTTTTGCACAGCTAAAGACAATAGGAACAGAATAAAAAGACAAACCACACAATGGGAGAACATATTCGGCAGCACATCTGATAAGGGGTTAATAACTAAAATTTATAAAGAACTTATAAAACGCAACACCAGGAAGACAAACAACCCAATCAAAAAATGGGCAAAAGAAATGAATAGAAATTTCTCCAAAGAGGACATACAGATGGCCAATAGGCATATGAAAAAATGCTCAACATCACTAATCATTAGAGAAATGCAAATTAAAACCACAATGAGATATCACCTCACACCAGTCAGAATGGCACTTATCAGCAAAACAACACAGAGTAAGTGCTGGCGAGGATGTGGAGAAAAGGGAACCCTTCTGCACTGCTGGTGGGAATGCAGACTGGTGCAGCCACTGTGGAAAACAGTTTGGAGATTCCTCAGAAAATTAAAAATCGAACTGCCTTTTGACCCAGCTATCCCACTTTTAGGAATATACCCTAAGAACACCATAGCACTGTTCGAAAAGAAGAAATGCGCCCCCATGTTCGTGGCAGCATTGTTCACAATAGCGAAGATCTGGAACCAGCCCAAGTGTCCGTCAGAAGACGAGTGGATTAAAAAGCTATGGTACATATATACTATGGAATACTACTCAGCCATAAGAAACGATGACATCGGAGCATTTATAACAAAATGGATGTACCTTGATAACATTATACGGAGTGAAATAAGTAAATCAGAAAAAAAGAAAAACTGAAAACAGCACGATTACATACATAGGTGGGACATGAAAGTGAGGGTATGAGACATGGACAAGAGAGTGGTGGTTATGGGATGGGGGGAGGGAGGGAAGAGTGGGATAGGGAGGAGGGGAGGGACGCAGGGAAAACCAGATTGAAGGTGACAGAGGACAATTTGACTTTTGGTGATGGGTATGCAACACAATTGAATGATAAGATAACCTGGAGATGTTTTCATTGTACATATGTACCCTGATTTATTGATGTCACCCCATTAGAATTAATAATAATAAAATATATATTAAAAAAAAAAAAAAAAAAAAAACTAAAAGTGTCTCTTGGAAATACTTTAGCAGTTCTGAAAAGTGAAACAGAGTTACCATATGACCCAGCAACTCCACTCCTCGGTTCCGCCCAGAAGAACTGAAAACATATGTTCACACAAGAGATTCACACAAACGGTCATAGCAGCTTTATTCATAATGACCAAAAAGTAAAACCCAAATATCTAACGAATGATGGACAGGCAAACAAAGTGTGACGAATCCGTACAATGGAATAATGCTACCACACGGATGAGCCTTGAAGGCACATGCCTACAGAAGCACTCACAAAAGGCCACATATTTATAATTCCATTTTTAGGAAATGTCCTGAATATTCAAATTCATAGAGTCAGAAGGCAGGTTAGTGGTTGCCAACAAGGGGAAGAGGTATGAGAAATTACTGCTGATTGGTACAGGGCTTATTTTTAGGGTGATGAAAAAGGACCATAATTAGTAATGGTGATCATTGCAAAATGTTGTAAACCTACTTTAAAACCACAGAACTGTATGTACATTTTAAAAAGGAAAATTTTATGTTATGTGAACTACAGTGTGTCCGTAAAGTCATGGTGCACTTTTGATCTGTGACCAGTCAAAAGTGCTCCATGACTTTACGGACACACCGTATATCTCTTTTCTTAAATGAGTATACTTTAAAAAGAAAACTATTCCTTATAACTTACTAGTTCATCAAATAAGAGAACATAGTAAGAACAAGTATAATATAGAACAAACTAATCCAAATTGGTGTCATATGTATTTATTCATTCAAATATTGATGAAGCACTTATTATATGCCAGGCATGCCTGGGCCCTGCCAACACCACAGACTTACATTCTAGGGGGACTGAAATTCTAGGGGGAGCTTGACAGTCCACCAAATGCATGTGAAGTCTACAACTCCAATAGTGATGAGAGTCGTAAAGGAGAAACGCGGAGACGTCAGAGCGTGCGCTGGGCTGGACAGCGAGGGTCACGTCAGAGCGTGCGCTGGGCTGGACAGCGAGGGTCACGTCAGAGCGTGCGCTGGGCTGAACAGGGCTGAGCGATGAGGCTTCCTTGAGGAGGTGAGCCCGAGCGGCAGAGCACAGCACGTTTAAGGAATTAAGGAAGATCCAAGTGGCAAAGGCACCAGAGAAGGACCTAGGGGTGTGGTGGGTTCTACAGGGACAGTGTGGCCTGTTAAGGATTTGGGTCTTTAGCCCAAGCTGACAGGTCAGTCTGAGATGTGACCTGTTCCTAAAACATCAGAGTGACTGGTCTGCAGAGAATGAATTGGAGAGAGGCTGACGTGTGGAGAGCAGTTGGGGAAGCCAGTGTGGTCTTATCTGCCAGAAAAAGGATCTAGGAACAGGTGTGTCCAATATGCGTACAGTCCGGAGAGCAGCCAACTGTATAATACCCAGGGGATAGCAGGAGAGCAAGCTCAGGAGAATTATACTACAACATCTGGATCTGTTACCTCATTGTGCCTTCCAGAAAGATGCGAGACCTAGAGAAAAGTGAAGCAGAAAATGAAGACAATGAGGTAGGAAACGTGAAAACAGCCTGAGTCCTTGGAGTCCAGTCTGAAGCAGCACAGGCCCGGAGGGCTCCAGCTGCATTTGTGCTTACCCAGGGCACCGACACAGTGAGCACAGGCTGGTGAACAGGGAGAGAAAACTACCTTTGAGGGTGCAAAGAAGTATAATTCCACAAGAGACATTGTCCCTCAAAGGTGTTAGAAGCTGAAGGTATAAATACGGTAGAGAAGAAAATAACGGGAATGGTTTTGACGGAGGCAGTAACAACAGTAGTAATAATAGCTAGCACTCATTGCGTACGGTGAGCCAAGAACTGGACTCAATATGTTACATGCATTATCTCATCTACTTTTCCTCATGACCCTTTGAGGGAAGTCCTATTACATTAAACTTCCTTAGCTGCAGGAGATACATTCCAAGACTGCCAAAGGATGGCTGAACTTGCCATTAGTACTGAACCCCAATAGACACTGTGTTTTTCCTACACGTGCATGCACTCTGTAGCTTCTCTTTGGCATATCCACATTGCCGACATCACAACTCCTGTGCTTCGGGGCCATTATTAAGTAAAATAAGGGTGACTTGAACACAAGCACAGCAATACCCGATAGTCAATCTAATAACTGAGATGGTTACTGAGTGACTAATGGGAGGAGAGCATCTATAGCACAGAGATACTGGACAAAGGGGTCATTCACACCCACGCAGGACATAACAAGATGGTGCAAGATTTCATCATGCTGCTTAGAATAGCACACAATTTGAAACTTATAAAGCGTTTATTTTTGGACCGTGGTCAGCCACAGGTAACTGAAACTACAAAAAGCAAAACCTCGGTTAAAGGGGCAATACCCACCTCTCGAATGATGCCATTGGGACTGTGGTTAAGGACCTTCCCCAAGGTCACATGGCTAGTAAGCAGCGCAGCCAGACCCCACAGAGACAGCCTGCTTTGCACCTGCCCTCTCGGCCCCTAAGGCCAGCAGCCTCTTCCTCCAAGTGTCTCCATCACAAGTTGTCTGAAACTATTAGAAAGGTCTGGATTCCCCTCAGTCTGGGACTCAATAGCAAAAGTCCTGCCTTCAAACCCTGCCTGGGTCAGACCGTGAAGGCTGAGAGGTTTTAGGCTCTTCAAGGAACTGATATCCCTGGGAGACCACTGTCACAGTCTCAGTGAAGTGAGCTGCTCTAAGAGAGTCAGAGCCCTGCCAGTGACCACAGGAAGGGCTGGGTTTCCCCAGCAGGTCCTATTCGCCTTTTCCCCTCCCCGTCTGTAGCCCGGACCTCACAGACTCTCACGAGCTCCTCTCCCCACTGGATCACAGCACCAGAACCTCCCATTTGTGAGCCCAGCACAGCCCTTAGAGCTACACTGTAACACTCTGTCTCTGAATAGGTGGTGATCAGGACCTCCTATTACCATGTCCCACGATTCTGTTATGCAGAGAAAGCTCTTTTGTCATTAAACTCAAATCATTAATTTGTTAATAGGAAGCATTACTTGGGAAAGTGTTTAACAAAATCCTCAGACAGAAGAACATCAAGATGCCCCTCAACCATTTGCCACTACCCTGATGTTCTTCTGAAGTGGGATAGAGCATGGTATGAATGTTAAGAGAACAGGTTTTGGAGACCGAGCTAGCTTTGCAACTCAGCAGATGTGTGACGTTGGGCCAGTTGACTTTATTTTCCTAAGCCTCAATTTCTTCATCTGTAAAATAATAGCACCTTCCAGCAACATCAGGTTGTTCTAAGGATTCAGCGAAACACCTACATAAAATTCTTAATCTATACCTGTCACATAGGAAGATTCAATTAATGTTAGCTGATACTATTAGTACTGATGAACAGAAAGCAAATGGTCACGAGAGGAATGAGCTGAGACAGAGTCCTGCACCTTTGCTGCATATAAGAATCACCTGGGAGCTGGTAAAACTCTCAGGGTGAGGTCACAGCCCACCCAATGACATGTAAACCTCTGTGGAGGGAGCCAGTCGCCAGCACGCATCAGAGCTCTCCCAGGTGATTCCCACACACAGCCAAAGCTGAGAACTGCCGAAGGTCCTGTTCCTTTCCAGCGCCACCCAGTGATGCCAGTGAGCGTGCATTGGGGCTCCCCCTAAAAGGGACTGAGCTAAATGTGAAGCAGTCTCCTTACTCCAGTTTCAGACACATTCACCCACCTCTCTCCCAGCCCACACCCCAGCATTTATTTGCCTTTCATGAGGCCACTCTCGGCCCCCAAGTCACCTTAGGTAGATTGAGAAGGAGACCTTCCTTACATATCTCCCAAAGCAGGAATGACTGGTCAGCTAGCCATGGTTGTCATATTTGGAATAGACCAAAGGAAGTCATAAATAATATCAATAGATGCTACCTAAACAATGTGCAATTAGCCCAGCCACCAGCCCCGGGAGAGGACACACAGTAGCCCTTTGGCAAGATGCTAAACTGAGACATTAAGAAAGCTGCCTGGAGCTGTACAGGTGTGCCTGCTAAACCTCGGCCCTTCAGAAGCTGCCCCACCCCTCTACCTTCCTCTGCCTTCGCCTCCAAAGAGGTGATGTGTCCCCAAGGTTGGATGGGCATTGTCAATTTAGCACAATTAAATGTGGAGTTGGAGTTGGCAGTAACTTTAGCTCTGTCTCCATGGGAGACTTTCCCAATTCTCCTACCACACTAGCACATTTCTCTTCCATAACTGCACCCTCTGGCCTGGGTGTTTCTGCCACCTTATCCAAGGTGATCGTTAGTTAGTTCCATTCATCGGAACTCAGAGTGAATGGAACTGACTGCAGAGAGCACCTCAGCCTGGCTATGGAGCTGCACGCCGCTCCCTCCCACCTGCCCAGGCCTGGTCTCCTCATCGTGTGTCCCCACTTCCTATCAGGCACCAGAAGCACACTCCCTGCACCCCTGCAGTCAGGCCCAGGCCTGAGGAAACTTCAAATCACATGTGCTCGGTACCAGCTTGCTCTGTGCCCAGTACTCTGCTTCTGCACCAGCCACCCCTCCTAGTAGAGTCCCTTTACCACCCAGACCCCCATCCCCTTAAGCAGGGAGAAGTGAGAAGTGGAGGTTCCTGCTGGAGCCAAGAATCTGTGTCGATGGATCAGTTCAGGCTGATTACTGGCTTAGGAGAAAGGAGCTTTGTGACTACAGAGACCATTTTGGGGAGGGGAGAGGAGGTGCAATTCTAAAACACCTGCTTGGGAATCAGTCTAGTAAGGCCAGACATGAACCTCCCTCAGACAGAGAAGGGCACCAGGGGCTAAACGCAGCCGAGAAAAGCAAGGTTAGTGAATTTAATGAGGTGATCTTAGGCAACTTAATTCTGCTCCATAGCCTGAAGCTAGAGGAACCCCACACAGGAAGTCAGAAGTTAAGGCTGCACTAATTAGATTTCACAAATGCTTTGTTATTCAACCTGCCAGTTGGCTGGGACGCTCCTGTGAGGGCTCTGAGACCACCCTTTCTCTCCCACCTATGCCTGGGTGGCACCAACTGCCCCCACCCCACCGCCAGCAATGTTCCCAGAACTGTCACCCAGCTCAGACTCCACATGGGCCTGCCCCGTCTCAGGGGTGGGCAGAGGCAACCTCCCTTCCCTCCTGCTGGTAAGAGACTGACATGGCAGGCAAGTGGAGTTGTGAGAAAAGCTCAGGGAGAACCAAGTGTTTGTCCTGGCCCTGGTCCCTTTCCCAGCTTTGCAGCTGCAGGGTTTACCCAGTAGTGACTTTTGTCCTTCGGTGAGTGGGGATCATGTCAGTTCTTTCTGTCTTAGGGCCTCTATTGGTTGCAAGCTCTCTAGGGTGACGTCCCCTCCTGTTCATCTGTGCACCCTACTGAAAGAGGGGAAGGGAGGGATGGCTCATCTGATGGACACCCTGAAGCCAGGAGTGGGTGACTTGCTTTCTCCATCTGTACAATGGCGAACTACAGAAGGCTCTATAGGAAGGACGGAGAGCCAAGTCTCGCCGCAGGGAGGCCTTGCTTTGACCTTGCTGATCAAGCGTTACTACTCTGAGGACAGAGGAAGCCTACATGACAGTAAGGGCAAGCAAATGACAATAATTGTTCTCTGAACAGGGAAGGCTGCTTATCTCTTGTAGTGGAGACGACCATGTCTTCCAGGGACGACCCACCTTTGGGGAGGCTGCTCCCTCCAGTGGAAGGCGAGGATATGGTCAGCAAGCTCCCACCTCCTCACCTCCTCCTAGCTCACCCTCACTCCTCCTCTGTAGCTAAGCCTGTTCACACTTCCATCAGAAAACAGCTGGAAATCACAAACTGACACGGTCTAACACTGCCATGTGATAAAGCGATGTGATAAAGCGAGCTGATCACCCTGCCGCTCCAGGCCTCTACTTTCTTTCCTGTGAAAGGAGGAGACAGGCCGGTCTCCGCTCAGCCACTCATCATCCCCCCCCCACCCCCCCCGGCTAGGAGTAGGAACCCCAACTTGTCCTGCTGGTTGAGCCCCCCAGCCACTCCAGTGGCACCTAGGAGGCACTGGCTACTCCTAAGCCCTGTGATCAGCCTTGGGTCTGGTTCACTGATGCCCAGGAGAGCCCCCCGGGAGCCACTGACTGGTCACTAAGGTCACATGCAGCATGCAGTCAACACACCTTGGAGTCACAGGCTGTGTGGTGGGCAGGTTCTCAAGCTGCCTACTTCAGCTAGAAACTATCTATCAGCTGTGTCAGTCCTTCCCTGTGTGGCAGTTCAGGGAAGTTTTAAGGACACTGCAGAATTTTAGGAGAATGTTCCTGAATGTTAAACATGCCCGTGGGTGTCCACCCCACCCCCCCATTGCCAACCGTGGCCCAAATCACTTGGCTTGGAAACTTGGACCTGTGGGTAGCTGCCTGGCATGCCTTCCCAAGTCTGCCTGAGTCCACTTGGAGACATTACCTCCCACCACCCCCTTCCATAGAAGACAGTCTGAGCCAAAGAATGAATGGTGACATCTCCAGATGTTCCCTGCTGCCTGTGCCCCTTATCTAACCCTGAGAAGAGATGCACTGAAAGGAATCGCCCCGCTTAACTCCCAGGGGGAACCCCTCCACCCTCACCAGCCCAGCTCCCCCACAGATTGCCCCACACTTGCCACCCTGCATCCCCTCCCCAGCCCCCAACATTCCTCTGCTCAGCCCTGGGAGTATGCACAGCTCCGAGCCAGCATGACAGATATGTGTGGCCAAGAATGGTGATGTATTTATTAAGTGAAACTGACAACTTTCATTAACCCAAGTAGACATTATTAAAATGCGCCGCTTGTCTCTGGGAAATGAAGTGCCCAGCACAGGCTTGGGCAGAGTCCCTGCTTGCAGTCTAAGCTGCCGGGTGTGGGCTGGGCCTCCCTCTTGGCACCCTGCGTCTCATCCATCATTTCCCTGGAACTGGCCCCCACGTGAGCCCCCACATTGCTCCCCTTACAGCAGTCACCACAGGGCTCCTCCCTCCGGCGTCCTTCTGAGACAGGAATCCCGACCCAGGTGATCTGAGGCCCGGACCATGTGCTCGGTTACTCCCACTGCCTGCACCTGAAGACCGAGCTGCCTGCTGGGCCCTGGCAGACTGCGTTAAACCGGATCCTGGCAGTGGCTGCGGAGGCATCTCCAGAGACGTTGTTTGGTGGGGTCCCAGTTTCCCAGCCCATTGCAGTCGATTACCATTAGAGTTATCCACAGAACCCCAGCTGGGGCAGAACAAAGAGGAGGAATGCAGGGGACAAGAGGATGGGGGGGGGGGACCTACTAGAAAAGGCAGGACCGGATGAGGAGGTGGGACAGGGCGGAAAGGGCGGGGCCACCCCGCACTGTGCTGCTCTGTGATTGCGGGTCTCGGCTGAGGTGTATGAAACGGTAATAACAATCATGTCTGCTACTCTGCAATTTACAATGCAATTTTACATAGACTATCTCACGGCTCCTCTGAAGTCCTGCCGTGAGGGAGACATCATTAGCCTGGTTCTCCTTTCACACCGATGATGAGATGAGGCTTGGAGAGGTGAAGTAACACGAGCAAGGTGGCAAAGTTGGTCAGGGCAGCCCCAGGAGGAACACCTGGACCTCCCACCCTGTGTCTAACATGGCTGCCCCCCACTTCACCCCATCTCTCAGTTTTCTGAAATTTCAAACGCTTTGCCTGGCAAAGTTCAGATGCCCTTGTTGGCACCATTCTGTGCAATCCCAGGCCCACACACAGGCGTTCAAGCAGCATGCTGTGCACATCTGCCCACCTGCCCCTGTGGTCATGCACCAAAGCTTCTGGGTGCAGAAGCAGCATGGAGGAGCACAGGTGTTAGAGCAGGTCAATAGGTACAGTGACACCACTAGCCAACCCACCTGACTCCATCCCCTGTCTGTACAGTGAATTATCTCCAGGCCTGTGAAAGAGAACAAATGAGACGCAGTGTACGCATTGTCTGGTGCCGGCCCAGCACCTAGCATGTGCTCAACTAACAGTGGCTCTTAATGTTCTTACCAGTAAAGCTACCAGACAAGAGGGCAGTGCGGCCAGTATCGAGTGACTGCTCAGTCTAGTCCTGGCTTAGAAACAGTATGCCTCCGACTTTCAGGGACAGTGTCCACACCTCTTCCCGCATGTAACACTCACCCTGTTACCTCTGTGTCCTCATGAGGAGCTCAGAAATACAGTCCTCATGCCTCTGGACATTCTGAGGAGACAGCATAAGGACAGGCTGTAGCTTATTCATCTTTTATTTCCACTGCCCGGCATCCTGCCTGCTGTGACAGATTGCCAATAAATGTTAATAGGTGGGTGGAAGGGGGAGGAAAATGCCAAATCAACAAAAGGTGAACAGATGATAAGAATCATGGCATTCTTCGGCAATTGGCCACCTCCACAGACATAACTACAGAGCTGATCCTTGGTCTTGAGGCCAGTGGGAGGCAGTCTCCATTTTGGAGACATGGAGAAAAGCCTTGGGGCGGGGGGGGGGCACTCCGCCCCCTGGCCTGCACCACTTTTCTCTTCCAGTCAACAGGCCTGGGCCACCCAGAGCTGCAGGTCTCCCAGGGTCAGGAAAGGTGACCGCACAGCTCACCTGCCGAGGCTGGGGCTGCTGGGTGTCAGGCAGAGTACAGAGAATGGTGCCAATTAGATTGAAGCAACAGATTAGGCCAAGCAAGTCCTTGGATCTCGGCTCCAGCACAGCTGCTCACCACCCCTTCTCCGTTAGCAGGTCTGGAGAGGAGGTGGGATCAAACAGGCGTCCACGGGGATGTCTGTGCTCTCCTCCTCCCTTCAGTGCCCACCTCGGCTTGTCAAGGCCCTCTGTCCTCACTGCACTTCTATGTGGCCCAAACCCTACCCCTTCCCATGCCCTCTCCTTCCCGAGGCTCCAGGGCGGCTTCTGCTCCCTTATTTACCAGAAACTAGGGCTCTTGCCACGAGAAGAGAGATTTATCTCCAAACCACCTGCTAAGAGATGGTGCCAGGAGCAAGCAGGAGCTGGCATGAGCCCCAACCTGCCTGCCTATCGGTATTTGATGTGAATTTATTGTTTTAATTGAAGCACTAAGCAAAACAGTAGGCCCTGGTACCCTCACCCTGGCATGAGGCGCAGCAGCTATGGAAATCTGCAGAGCATGCTCCGAATTACAGCCCATCCAAGGCCGAGGGGACTCCTTCCTCACAGTAGGGTAAGCCCCTTCTCCTGTGGGGTGCCAGGCATGAGGGCACGAGCATGATGTAGGTTCCTCCGGGTCTAATCTAGTGGAGAAAGTATCTCAGGTTGGTCTCTCTGCCTTAGTCGTCAGCCCCCCACTAGTGATTTATTGCAAACCCCAGCAGACATGAGGGAGGGAGGCCTGCCCCTCGCTTGACCATGGTTCCCTGGGCTGACTCTCACCATGGTCTTAACTTTTCCCAGAGCCATTCCTGAAAAGCTCCCGCCCCCAAATGTATCCGAGACAAAAGAGCAAGCCCATGGTCCCAAGTCCAAATGAGGGTCATAAATTAGAACTCCAGCCCAAGTGATTCAGATCCAATGCAGGGTGAGGCTTCCAAGCTCATGGCGGAGCCACACCCCCTCCGCTCTGCCCTGGAATTGTGAGGTCAAATGTCTTGGATGCAAGTCCTAATTCGACTAGCTTTGGGCAGAGCACTGTGCCTCTCTGAGCCTGTCAGGTGAGGATGGTGTCACAGGATGGCTGTGAGGGCCAAATGTCATATTGTGTGAGGACACACTGGACAAAGGCAGCCTGTTTTATCATGGCATCTCTGTCCCAGACCTGTGAAGAGGGCCAGGGTCCAGGCCTTAGGGAGAAGAACAGGGAGGTGTGCTTCCTCCCAAACAACCCACACACACCATAGGCCCTATAACCGCAGACCTACAGAGCTCCCAGGGCTTAAGTCTCCTGGCTGGAGCCACCTCTGACTGCGTGCACATACTGAGCGCCCTTCCCCAGAGCAGCCGATTCAGCATTTGTCTAAAGGCAGACAGAAATGCTGCCCGCCACCTCTGCCACTGCCCCTAGGGAGCTACTGTGCTATGTGGGAGCCAGTGCTCCTCTTGGTAAACAGGCCCAGCCATTCCACTAGTTACTGTGGTGTTGATCATGCAACAGGACAAGCTGCTGCCGTTGTGCCATGCGGTTGCTGTCATGACGTTGCCAGGGAACCAGAGGCAGCCTGGGTGAGCCGTTTCATCACAGACTTCAGAGTATCCCTTGTCTCCTAACACACGTTCTGTCCTGTATGCGCAGCTCTTAGACTGACAGCCACTTTTAATATGGTGTCCTGGGGGCGGTTTGAGTGGGGGGCAGATGCCAAGGAAGGAAGGAGGGATCTGGGGGGGGGAAGGAACCGGACTTCCTTGGGCACCTACTGTGTGCCAAGGCAGACTGGCAGAAGAAGGGCAACAGGAAGGAGATGCCATGTGCTGAGGGAAGAAATGGGGCTCTCACTCCCAGGCTCTCTTTCCTCTGGTTGTACATCTCCTGTCTGCAGCAGGAGCAGCTACCATCTTAGAAGGTGGGTCACATTTGGAATGGTAGTGGTTCAGGGCAACCTCACTCCAAAAAATGAGCTCACCAGGGCAGTTGTGATTCGGGGCTTAGCAGCAGACAGAGTTCAAGAAGGTGAAACTCCAAACATCCTCTGAGAATGTGGGTAGGAGGATGCACGGAGTTGCAGGGTGACAGAGGGGAATGGACGGCGGTCACTGGGATGGGTGGAGCAGGCAGGCAGAAGTCAGGACCACTTCCCCAGATGCTCTCAGGTACCACGGGGAGGAGGATCTGCTGAGTGGGGAAGTAGAAGGCTTCTGTTTACAGTCATCTATCTCCCATAATTAGCCATTTAGGAAGAAAATAGCCTTCAAATTCAAAGGTAAATTGACTTACATCGGGATAATAATGTTTGATTGAGGACGGGAAGTTCATCTTTAGAGTATGAGAGCAAACAAATTGCTTTTCTTCCCTGGTGCTTGGGAAGAAATGAGATGAGATTGCAGGCGCTCCCAGGGCTGCGTTCCCATCGCCTCCGGCCATTAGCAGGCCCGGGTTTGGCCACCACACCAAAGTGCCCACAGCTCGGTCCCTGCCAGTTGTTTTCTGTTCTTTATTTTGGAGGGTTTTTAAATTATATTGCATCACACTGATGCGGCAAGCAGTTATTATTGTCAGCAAGAGCATGAAGAGACATAAATTCCTCCCATAGACAGAGGCTGCTTCATAAATACATGGCTTTATTACTTCCTAGACTGGAGAGCTTGCTCTACACCTCTTCTCCCTGGAACAGGATGGGTGTGGGGTACAAAGGGTTTTAAATTTTGTCCCTGACTAAGGTTTTGAAATCCTGGATGATTTTCCGTAGATATCACTCGATTCTGAGCTTTCTGGGGTAGGGATCAGTGGAGAAGTGAGAGAGTAAAGAGAGAACATATAAATAATCAAAATGTAACATGATATGCGCTCTGATGTAGATGCAATGTGGGACTCAGATAGGGAACAGTTATTCACAGTGGAGAAATCAGGTAATTTTTTCAAGAGGCTGAAGTGTGCGTCAGGTGTTGAAAGGTGAACCGTGGGAGTGAATTATCAGAGGCACAAAGACCCCGAGGACCTCCGGGTTCAAGCCCCTTCTGGCACTTTGGGTTCTAACAGAAATTCAAATTTTGCTGAGGCTACTAATGGAAACCAGCAGTCACCTCATTAGAGCTTTATTGCAGCTATGTCTCTCTCCCATTTATTTTGATAATGTATTTTTGAAATGGGGTGAAAGGATGTGGGCACTTCATAGATTTGAGTGTATGCACACACACACAAATGCACCCCCAAGGTGGTTCATGGATGTGAAAGCTTTAAGCTTTAAACCTTGAGTCTAAATATGGAAAAGCAAAACACTTTTTTTAAGCTAAGAAAGATGTGTATTAGTTGTCACTGCTGTGTAACAAATGGCCCCAAACTTAACAGATTATGACAATACACATTTATTATTTCAATATCTCTCTGAATCAGGAACTGAGGCCTGGCTCAGCTGCCTACTTGGCCTCATGGTTGTTCCAAGGCTGCAGTCCACTCATGTGGTTATTGGCTGAATTCAGGTCTTCACTGGATGTTGGCCGATGGTGCTTACCACATGGGCCTCTCTAACATACACCGTATAGCTTTCTTCTTCAAAGCAAGCAGCCAAGAAAGCTTGATAAAGAATGTGTGTGTCAAGATAGAACACAGCAATCACAGTCGTTTATAATGATTACAGATATGACATCTCATCACTCTGACTATATTCTATTCACTAAGAACAAGTCACTAGGTCTAGCCTATAATTGAGGGAAGAGAGTACACACAGGTTTGAAAACCAGAAGACAGGTACCATTGGGACGTTGTTGATCACAAGACCTGGGCTATCAAGTTCAACCCCCTGAATATAGAACAAGACAATAGAAACACAACTGGGATTGAAGCCATGAGTGGAGCCCTGGTCTTCCGGCTCCCCCCTCTCAATGTTCCTTCAACTGCAGAGAAGCTCACACATCAGAAGAGTGGTCAGTGAATGGGCTGGGGCCAGGGGAGTGTCCTGGAGAGAACGAGCCAGCACTATCTAGTCAATGGCTATAAGCTGGTCCCCTGCAAAGGCTAGTGGTGATCCCAGAATCTTCACTAGGCCAAGACAGAGCCCTGGAGGTTTTCATGGAAAGAAAAAGCCAAGTGGACCTAGTTTCTATGAAGGTGTCTGTGTGACTGACCCAGATCCAGCCAAAATCCAGGAGAGAAAGGGGTGAAGTGGAGAGTCACACAGATGGGTGAAGGAATAAACAGCCCAAGAAAGAGGGGTCACCTTTTCACTTTAAGAGTTAAAGGCAACAGAGAAGAAAAGAGTAGAGAATGAGATAACAGGCACAGGCAAAAAGCATACCTGCCTCAGAGAGAGTCCGTTAGGGGCCAAGACACTGAGCAGGAACAATGCAGCCAAGACAATGGAAGCAACTGAAAAGCCCTGGAAATAGGGTGCACAGACTCCTGCTTCTGGGATGTCTTAACAGATTAATAAGGCTTTTGAGGATTTCCAGAAACATTTCTATGAGTCAGAGCCTAGAGGGGTGAGTGAGAGACTCTTTGAAGCCTCCTTTTCAGTAGCTTGAAACAGCAGCCGTCGCCGCACCCAGGAAGGAGGGGCAAGGACTGGGCAAGCCAGGGAGAGCCATTGTCTGTCTAGAAAATAGGAGCCCACAAGGGGACTTTATAACAGCCTGAGTGTGCCATTGAAGTCAGAAGGCACGCACATGCCTTAGTCCAGGAACAATTATCCAGCACAACAATGGGAGGGCGGCAGCCGCTGCTCAGATATAAAAACCACATGACCCTCAGACTGAGGGCAGAGCATTCTCCAAAGCCTTTGAGCAGACCCTAGAAGGCCAATATAACGTTTATAAGACAAACCAGGAGTTATAATTCTCATTGTAGAGGTGAGAAAACTGAAACTCAAAGACACCTAATGACATACTCACAGTCCCTTAGGAGTGAATGACAGTGGGCAATCAATTTGCCATTCAATGGTCAGTTGCAGAGTCCAAAGTACTAGTGTCAGAAACAAGCTAGGAGTTAATTTCTTTTCACATTGCATGAAGTCTAGATGGAGGCAGGCAGCCCATCTTTAGCACTGGCTTCCATGCTCATGTCATACCTCATAGTTACAAAATGGCTGCTGCAACTCCAACCATCATCATCTGTACCTTTCTGGCAAGAAGAAAAAATAAGAGAAAGAGGTAGGTCAGCTCACATCTCTTAGGATGTGCTGTCTACTCTACTCAAATGAACTCAAGGCTCTACTTCTCTTCGAACTGTGTAGAACCAGGCACAGGTCTTTGCTTTCATTGTATGATCATTATGAAATGTTGTAGGGGAATTAAGTGGCTGTTTTGCTCCACTCGAAGCAAGAAGTACACTTCCTAGTGATATAGTACTGGTCATGTTATGTAGACAAGTGTATGCAGCAATTGGAGCAGAAGGATGGTAGTCACTTACATGTACTTTTAATTCTCCAGAGATCAGAGACAAGTTGCCACATTCTGCCCCATTCATACTGACTGTCCCTTTGTTCACTGCCGCAGCAAACACAAAGCTCCATCACCATTTGTGACGGAAGGTCCTTGAGAGGTAGAGTGGAGCTACCTCCCCTCTGAGACCAAAATAGTTTTGAAGCTCCTAATGGAAAGTGTGAAGCTGGGACAGAAAACGTGATGGGGTCCTTCCCACCCACACCCACTTCCTCCAATTCCACATTTCTCCCTGTGACATTTCAAGTTACAAGGCTCCCATCTCAGAACTTTGACTTTGAATGTCTTTTCATATTGGCCTTAAAGAAAATGGTGTCATCAGTGACCTTTTTAAAAGACCATGGGGGCTTAATTAAAAACTAAACTTGGCCACTTAATTCAGAGGATCCTGTCGGCTCCTCAGCACTGAAGTGAGCTCAGCCTTGTCAGTGGCAGCAGGCTGCTGGCACTGCCCTTTGGTGTCCACACACTGAGTTGCTACAGAGTGACAGGCAGGCTCTGGCCCAGGCCCCAGGACCACCAATGTGGCTCTTGGTGAGAGGGGACCCACTACTGAGAGCTGAGGGGATCTGTGAGGAGAGAAAGAGCCCACGGGGAGGCTGAGGCACCTGTGCTAAGAAGGGCCCTGAAAGGAAGAGAAAGGGGGACACGTGGGTTTCTGGCGATGGTGAGTCTAGAGGAGGGAACGCCTGTGTCCTCATTTTCCTCCAAGTGACCATGCAATGACCCATCCCGCTCTCTCCTCCTGCTTTAAAGATTCTAGCAATTGGCAGACAAATGTGCCAACACGTCCCCTGAGCCCTGGGACCTGCAGCCCGGCTCTCACTCTCTCTCCCAGACCCCTTCACCAGAGGCCATCAAATTCATCTGGAAGACCAAATCAGAGGGAGTGTCTGTTCTTCCTACTTCATTAGCAGTGGCTTTTATTCCCCCTTCCCAAGAGAGGAGAGTGGGGCTCAGGGCGTGCTGGTGCTCCGGGAAGAGGTGTGTGTTTCCACGACAACACGCAGGGCACTGGATAGAAGCGCAGTCTCCGCACTGCCCGTGCACTGCCAGAGACAGGAGAGAGCTCCTTCCTGGACAAAAGCCATCTCTTCTTTACAGAACCACATCTTGTAACTGGAGACTCAGTGCAGCTAGGACATTTGCAAGGAACTTTTCAGAGGTCAAATCAGCTGAGTGAGCCTGCGGCCTAGGTCCTCACATTCCCAACCTCACACACACACACACACACACACACACACACACACACAAGGAGAGGAGTGTGGTGAACGGACACCTGGGTCTGGACCTTCTCCCACCACTACCTGGCTGTGTGACCGTGAGCGTGTTATTTAACTAACCTCTTTGGGCCTCAGGTACCACCTCTGTAGAATGAGCAAATAGTATTCTTCAGGGATAATCTAGACTTTCTTCATGTGTAATTACTTGTTAAAGGATTTGCTGAGCAGCTGCCATGTGCCAAACACTGCCTTTAATCTGAGCGTTAGGCAGCATCCTTGCTACGCTGCCCCATGGGCATGAATACTGGGCATCATAGTTCCTGAGACTTTCCGGCACATGATCCTCAAAACTGGTTAACAGCCTTGGGAGAAGGCGGCCCAGCCTCAGCCTATCCAGCTTCCCATTTTGCCCACAAGGGCCTGGCACAGGGAGATTCATTCTGGGAGTTTTTCCTGCCTCACTTGGGACCTCAGCCATTGTCCTGCTCCTATAGGAAGAATCACATTGCCAGCCTGTGACTCTGGCTCTTAAAGCATAATTTATTACCTTATTTATGACCACCACCCCAGTCAAAGAAACCTTTGAAAAGCGGACTATGCTTACTTACGGAGCTGGCGAAGGGTCTGGCAAAGGGGACCTATTGGCTTCTGTCATGGCTGGACAACTACAGCTCTATGTGCCATTGGGGTTTGTCATAGCTGGTGGTCCCCTGTCACACTCCAGGGAGCAGTGTGGCCTGGCTAAAGGCAGTGGAGGGTTGGCAGTCAACTGCGTTGTCATTGGAAAAGGAAGCCTCATTCCAGTCCTGACTTTGCCACTTACCAGTTGCGTGATCTTGAGCAAAGCACTTGATCTCTCTGAGTGACAGCAGCATTGTGCAGACCTGTGGTGCTCACAGTGCAAACCCACAAGCTGTTATGGAAATTCTTTACCCAGAATGCCGCACCAGTAGGTTTACAGTTGTACATATAGGAAATAATACAATAAATAATGCATAATATTTTTTTTTTGCTTTTTTTTTTTTTGCTTATTGTTAATGCATAATATTATAAAAGTAATCTTGCCTGACTAGGCAGAGGTGTAGTGGATAGAGAGTCGGACTGGGATACCTAGGACCCAGATTCGAGACCCCGAGGTCGCCAGCTTGAGCGTGGGCTCATCTGGCTTGAGGAAAAAAAAAAAAAAGGCTCACCAGCGTGGATCCAAGGTCACTGGCTCAAGCAAGGGGTGGCTTGGTCTGCTGAAGACCCGCAGTCAAGGCACATGTGAGAAAGCAATCAATGAACAACTAAGGTGTTGCAACGAAAAACTGATGATTGATGCTTCTCATCTCTCTCCGTTTCTGTCTGTCTGTCTGTCCCTATCTATCCCTCTCTCTGACTCTCTCTGTCCCTGTTAAAAAAAAAAAAAAAAGTACTATGTGTTTCTCATACAACTATAAACCTACTTTTGCCTCCCCATATAATAGTTTGTATACTAAATTATTTTATGTAAATACTTGGTAAACCAAAGAGGCTCAAATCAGAATTCAGGTGTGATAATTAGGAAGTCCCTGACAAGAAGGAAATAGGCCAAGACCCAGGTGATCAGCTTGAGGTGCAGCTGAGTACAGTTCCTGCACATCCCCACCCATCTCCTCCAGCCCCGCAGGCTGGACACAGAGCCTGAGAAGCTCTGCCAGCCCCCTCCCACCCCGTCCCCCACCGTTGGGGTCACTGGAGCCAGGCTGGAGAGGAGGCTCGCTCACTAGCTCTGGCTCCTTTGCCCAAAGTGGGTGTTCACCCCCTTCAAGACCCTTGTCCCTGCTCAAGTGGGTTGAGAGCCTTGGAAAGAGAAGAGATCAATGAAGTGGATCTCAAGGGCCCTTCAGTTGGGCTGGCAGCCCACAGACCTTGTCACTGTCCCTACAGCTGCAGGGAAACAATGCCATGGGCAGCCAAGGGGAACTCTGCATCCATGTTCATTGCCAGCTTGGGAAGGGCTGCCACCGGCCATAATACTAGGAAGGCCTTCCTGGGCCCAAGGACTCAGGGCAGCTGCAAAGTGGCTTTTGCCAGAAAATGCCTCTCCCCCTTACTTCCACCCACTGGCACAAAGATATGGAAAATGAATGGAAGAAGGCTTGCAGAAAACACCATGGAACTCCAAAACACTAGTTCCTTCTCTGTGACTATGGGAGTCTGTGTGATCTTTATGGCAGTGACTTTTTCTACATTCTCTTCAAAGTCTCTGTTTTTCTGCAAGGACGCGTTGGCCGGACAGAGAAAGGGAATCGACCAGGAGTGTGTGTTAGAAATCAGAATGCTTTAGAGCTGGCAGAGGTCTTAGAGAGTTTCTGCTGTCTCTTTGTACCCTTAAAGTACCACTCCTGAGGCCCAGGAGGCCCAGAAAGGTTAAATGGCTGGCCCAGACCATCCAGCAGGGCATCTCCGCTGCCTAGGAGGAAAAGACTTGCTTCCCACCCCAGAACAGAGCCCTACCCTTCATCTTCCTTCTTAGTTTTCACCAACACCTCCATCCCTCCCAGGCCATCCCTCCTGCCTTCCTCCTCCTCCAAGTCAGGGAGTCCTGTGTCTTACTACAGATTCTGCACTACCTAGGACCTGGACTAGTGTGAACAGGCTCCTAGGAATGGAAGGTAGCACACTGTGCAAACACACAACAGAGGGAGGGAACCAAGAGATACCTCTTTCCCCCCCATTAAGATAACAGGGAGGCCCTGGTCAGTTTGCTCAGTGGGTAGAGCTCAGCCTTGCATGTAGACCTCCCAGGTTCAATCCCCGGTCAGGGCACACATGGGAAGTGAACATCCGCTCCTCTCCCCGCCCTCTTCCCCTTCTTTCTCTCTTCCCCTCTCACAGCCAGTAGCTTCACTGGTCTGAGCATCAGCCTCAGGCACTAAGGATAGCTCAATTGATCCAAGCACTGGCCCCAGATGGGGGTTACTGGGTAGATTCTGGCTAGGTCGCATGCAGGAGTCTGTTTTTCTATCTCCCCTCCTCTCACTTTAAAAAGAAAAGGAGCCTGACCTGTGGTGGCGCAGTGGATAAAGCGTCGACCTGGGAACACTGAGGTCGCCAGTTCAAAACCCTGCACTGGTCTGGTCAAAGCACATATGGGAGTTGATGCTTCCAACTCCTCCCCCCTCTCTCTCTCTCTCTCTCTCTCTCTCTCACTCTGCTCTCACTCTGTGTCTCCTCTCTAAAATAAATAAATAAAAAGAAATAATAAACCCATTCACAAAAAAAAAGAAAAAATATATATATATATATATATATATATATATTATAAAAAAAAAAAAAGAAAAGGAAAGGAAAGGAAAAAGACAACAGGGAAAGGCAGGAGGTTCTACAAATGCAGTCCCTCATTTTCTCTTGTGATTTGTCAGCCAGTCAGCCATCACCACCCATCCACAGGGCACACCTGAGCAGAGCGAGGACTAACCCTTTTCCTCTGGGAGGAGAGGACAGTCAGATGGTACCAGCAGATGCCCCAAGTAGCATGGCAAAAATGACCACCATCCCATGGCTTCACTCACACAGCTTCCTGGAGAGGTTGTCTGAGAATGATAGTTTCCCAGCTTTTTTCTTTTGGGGGTGGGGGGTGTCATAAATCCTCTTGAGAAAATGCTAGAAGCTATGCACATTCACTCAAAATTAAGGAGTTGCACAAGCACTGATGGCACCTACTCTATGCAGGCCCAGGTCCCAGTCCCTGTTGAGGACTCTGTCTGGATCGTCTCACACAGAGCAATGTGACTGAGAAATGACCAGCAGGCAAGCAAGCTGGGCTGACCAGACCGGAGGGAGGAGGCCCCCTGTTCCATTGCCCACTGTGTACCCGGAAGGGATGCCAGCTGAGATCACTGAGCTCACTGATCTGGGGCCCTGGCTCAGCAGGGAATGCCTGTGGCCAGGGGCTGTGCCGTGAGCCTGCTTGCCGCCATCAGCCAGAGAGAGCTAGTGGAGTGGAAACGCCAGCACCCCCGCAACCTCCCAATAACAGTGCTCAATAAAGGCAATTTTCAAATCACCAGTTAACAATGGCTGAGCACACAAGCAGTGACCCAAGAGTCAGTCAATGGCTGGGTGAGCTGCTGGGAACTGCTCTAAGAGCCACCTAGTCCACAGTCCATGTCCACACAGGATGACCTGCAGACGACTGTGTCTTAGATCCATGAGATGCCAGGTCAACACATTTTGGCTCTCTAAAGCCCAGGTGTTTTTCCTATTGCAGAATTATTCAGACAAACTGCAAGTCTGCAGAGGGGTAGTCTCCACAGGCTCTGGCCAGGAAGCCCCTTGTGCAAGTTTCCTAACAGGAAGGGACCATGTGCCTCCTCCCCCTCAGCCCTTCTTACCCCAGTCACTCCCAGCCCCTCACCTGAAAGCCCTGTCAGGCTGTCTGCTCTGGAGCTGGGAACTCTACCCATCTGAGTTCCCAGCTCCAGGCTCCGCCCTCGTGGTCACACACCGCTCAGCACAGCAGCTTTCTGAGCACACACAGCCCAACATGGGACAATTCCAAACTCACTTCCTCCTGAGGCCTCCCCAGATGCACCTCCTGGGCCCACTGCCTGGCCCTCTGAACCCTGACCCAAACCAAAGGGTTGTTTCTGGCCCTGAGACCTGCTTCCCAGGCAGTGGGCTCATGTGAGGTGCCCTGTTTTCTCCGGGTTCTTTCCATCCTGAGGTGTCTGTCTTCCCTACTGGACCAGATTCCTCCAGGAAACTGCCTCCTGTGGACCCCAGTCTTCCCGGACAGGCTACGTGGTGTAAGATAAAGAGCATGGCATTTGGAATCAGTTGAAATTGTCAACTCTTGGCACCCCGCCCCCCAACTTTGTTAAGGTGTGACTTTAGACTTGGTGCAGCCTCAATTTTCTCACTCACATAAAGGGATGAGGATTAAAACAACGACTGAAACATGCCTAGAATAGAGCTTGAGACATCATAGGATCCCAACACACTTACGTCTCCATCCAAGGGGCCCAGCTGAGTTTTGTCTCATGGTCAACGCAGGGCTGTGAACAAGCCCTCAGCTCTCTCATGGGCCATTTCTGGAGATCTCAGTGGCAAGGAACCCCCAACCCCAGCATTGCAGCCCCAGAATCTGCCAGTGTCCTGAGGGGATGGAATGGGGAGGGGGTTAGCCCAGCAAGAGCCTGGACTGCTTGGGCTCCAGGAACCGTGAGTCATGTGACCTTGGGCTAGACACAACACCTCTCTGAGCTTCCACTCCCTCTCACAGTGAAATCTCAACCCTGTCAGCCTCAGGCATTATCAGGAGGAGCGGTGAGAGTGCTTTGAACATTGTGAAGTTCTGGTTACATGGGGAAGAATGCCCGAACAGTCTAATCAGTGAGGGCTTACCCTGTTCAAACTACCTACCTTCCAGAACATGGACTGTCATCTTGAAATTTATGCCTCCAGGTTATGGAATTCTCCTATTAAAGTAGTTATGCTCTTGGGTTATGGCCAATTGTTAGACTCAAACACCTTAATACCACATTAGTGCATTAGATCACCTTCTAATAAGGCAAGTCCTCCAAGGAATGGGGTGAAATGAGACATACAGGACAAAGAAACTATGGTGAGAGAAGTGGTGGAAAGAACGGGGAAGGAAGACCTAGGTCGAGTGACCAGCAGAGAGGGGTCCTGAGAAGCCTGGGCTCCCAGAGACCAAGGTGGGCAAGGGGACGAGTGAAGACAAAAGCTGGAAACACGAGAGGGCAACCCAGCCAGTTCTACACCCCTCAGTTTTCTAGAGATAGTTCCGACCTCACTTTGTCCTCATTTCACTCCCTGTCCCCTGTCCCATTACACACGGCCCTGAATGAGCAGAGGCTCCCAGTTACCAGGTCGGACAGCCTCCTTCCCCTGGACAAGCAGGCGCACGCCTCCCTTCTCCCAGAAGAACAGACTGCTGTCTGTGTCCCCAGCCTCCTTGAGCTGGGACAGCAGCCCCCACAGGCACAGCTCGGGCCCTAATTACACCCTCCATCACTTTCCCACTGAGGCTGAAACGGGGACAGATCACTCACCAAGCAGTGGCAGTGACCTTCACAGGCCATTTCACCTGCAACCAGCCCCCACTTGCCAGAGACCATGTTCTCTTTCATCTTGAGTGTTCACTGAGCGCCACAGCGGAGCCGAGAGCAGCCATCGGGGACACAGACTGCGAGGGGGAGGAGAGCTGAGGATTTAGCCCTTGGTCGCAAAAGAGGACAACAAAAGCAGGTTAACCCACAATGGCTCATTTCTGGAAGACCTGGGGACTTAGGACTGGCTGAGATCCCTAATAAACTGCTCACAAAAATTAGGCGATGTTTCATAATGAATATGAAGCGATCAAAAAAAAGAAGCTTTTGATTTTTTTTTTATTAAACAAGAACATCAGAAAAGCAAACGACAAGTCAAAGGAAGTTGTTCAGGTATGCAAATGAGATGCAAAACCAACTTTTATTTCATTGAAGAAAATGCGCTACACAAAAGGCTGAAAGTACTTGAGTATCTGCACGCTCCCTGACCCCCTAATTTTTGTGAGCAGTGTCGTTGGCAACCCTGGAACTTGGGGGGCCAAAAAACGTGAGCACAATTTTAGACTATTACTTGCAAAATGATGTGCGAAACATAGGGAAATGACATCCCCTAGGCTTTGCTTGGTCAGGCCACATTTGGAATTTTGCATTCAGTTTTAGAAATTGATTTGAAAAGGGAAATCAACAAAACAGAATGCCAGGGTGGTTTAGGTCAAAGAACATATGAGAAAGGAGCAGGACATTTAATGGTTAAAAACACAGATCTCAAGAGTCAGCTTTCTGAGTTCACATTTGAGACTCAATAAATGCTCAACAAATATAAGACAGTATTAACTAGTATTCATATCAGTATTCATACTTGTGTTTGTATTAATATGGGTGCTCCCAAGGGTCTCTCTGCTGCGGTGGAGCCCTGGATGGTGTTCGGGGAGCCCCACCCCTGGAATGAGGCCCAGTAGAAAGAGGGGCTCTTAAGTGATCACTGAAATAGGACCTCAGCTAGCAGAGGACAGCAGGACAGGACCAGCTCCAGCCAGCAGGGGTGAGGATGCTGGCGAGGTTAGGTAAGGCAGCAGGACACGGGTTGAGGTGCAGCGTCAATAGCTGGGGCAGGGGCAGGACCCTGAGGCTGGGAGGTCAGGGAGTGTCCACACCACACAGGCTGCAGGACGCTCTGAACTAAGAAACAGGGAGTTCTTACACCCTAGTGCTGCCACCTAACGAGCTGTGTGACCGAGCACTGATCACTCAACCTCGCAGAGTGTTCCTTTCCTCATTCAAAACTGAGAATAGCGGCTTCACCATAAAGAGGGGCAAGCACCCAGCAAGGCACCGACACCCTCGCTGCGGGGCCAGCTCCCTCTCTATGCGGCTTCTCAGGTTCCTATGCACAGAGGCCCCTGAGCCGTGGGCGACTAGGCAGCTGCCACGCCCCGCTTTCTTGCCCACAGTGACACTGGTCCTAGACAAAGCGGCCACAGCACCCAGGTCCTAGAGGAGTCAGAGGGCAGCACACGCCTCACACGGGCTGCCGCTGCTGTTCCCCTCCACACACTAACACTCCTTCAGCCTGGGGGTTTGGAAGGCCCTTCACCTGCCCTCATGTTACTTGTTGTCCCCGTTGTCACGAGGAACAGAAGAGAAATAATGTCTGCAGCCGGAGCCCCAGGAGGCAGACACCTCCATAGGCAGCAGCTGGGTGGAAGTAATTGCTCTGACCACGGGCGTTTCCAAGGTCAGGTGGCTGGAAGGGCCAGGAAATGCAGCAGGCTGCCCACGCCTAGCAACTGAGAAAACCGGGCTGTGGCTCCCGTGAAGAATGGGCGCCGGGCTTCACACACCAATCCTGTTATTTCTTTCTCCCTATAGCAAGTTCCCTGCCTGAGTGACTGATGCCTCAATTTACCCTGGTTCTCCTACCACCACCACCACCATCCAGCTGTTCTCAGGATACAAAAGTCTAGCCTCACTATACATACTCAGTGGGGCACACATTTCCTGAGTACCTGCTACTTGCCACACTGTTCTGGGGGCTTGGGATTTACCAGGGAACAAACAGATCCCTGACCCAGCAGGACAGAACCTAAACAAAAACGTAATAGATATAAGTAAATTATAGAGACTGCTGCAATGTGTTAAGTGCTGGGAGGAGGGGGCCTGAGTGGCCCAGAGCAGGGGCAGGGCTTGGCACTCCAAAGGAAACTTTTTCCACAGGACCCCTCTCCTTCTCCTCCTCATCCTGGACCCCCCAGCGAGGTTCCCCCCCAAATCCTCCAGCTTGCTCTTTCAGCAAAGAAGAACCCCAGCCGTTCTCAGACCACTGTTCTCACCCCTCCCAGCCAGTGCTAGACTCCCAGGTGACTAACACTTTGCCAGGCACTTTTGATATGGAAAACCTCATTTCATTTACTCCCCCAAAATAGCCATGGCCAAGTGCACTTATTCCCACTCTGTGGATCAGGAAACAAACTCTGAGAGGCTGAGTCACATAGGCCAAGGTCTCCAGTAAGATGCAGAGCCAGAAGAACTTGGCCCGGCCTTTGCCCACCACGCACACTCCCGGCCACTCCGCAGTATCGCTCTCACATCCCTGACCTCATTTCACCTGACAACGGTCTCATGAGCCGGGAATAAGAAAGCCCATTTTGCTGAGGGGAAAATAAGGCTCAGAGAGTTTGTGTGACTTGCCTAAAGTCAAACAGCTAACAAACAGCAGAGCCAGGACCTCTCCCAAACCTGCTTCCTGCCCCAGTACTGCAGACCCCACATCTCATGTCAGATTCTCCCTCCTTCTTTGAAGTCTCCAAAGGTGGGCCTCAGCCCAGACCCTGACTTTCCATGAAGTCATCCATTCCCTGAACTCACTCGCCTCCATAAACACTAAAAAGAAAAGATAGATAGATGGCGATGAGAATTGTGTTCAACTATTTTACTTAAGCTATAATCATTCTTAATCTAAATTTGCAGGAATGTATTACACAGTCTAGGCATTCACATATATTGTACTGCAGTTTCAATTAGTAAAAAGTAAAAGCCAGTCAGAAGGCAGAAATATGTTAAATGAACATCTCCCAGATTACAGTCCTCCTGTTAGATAAAAAAGGCCGCGGGTTTTGATCCAGGGTTTGATGCCGTCTGCTGGAGTGTGGGTTACTTCCAGCTCCCCCTTTATGCACAATTGAAGGCTGAGAGAGTTGGAGCAAGATGTAGACTCTCCAGGCTGTGGGGTTGGGGTCAAAGGAGGGCTTTGGGCCCAGGAGTCGCAGTGGTGCCATGGACTCTCTGCTCCCGGAGGGAAATTGCCCTGCTGGGGTCTGCTAACTGCTCCTGCTTTACCTCTGGGCCTCCCGCCCCAGTACTCTGCCTCCAACACCGCTCCAGTCCAGACTGAACATACTGTCTCTTGAGGTGTTTCTGGCCTCCTGGCCTTTGCACATGCCATCCCCTCAGCCTGAACACTCTGCATCTTGGTCTGCTTGTTCCAGCTTATGTCCCCATGAACGTTCTCAAAGAACTGCTATGTCTGCTTAGTGACTCTCCCTGCACACCGCCAGGGTACCCTGGATCCTCTCATTAGAGCCTGCATTACATTGTGTTATAACGGTCTGTTCACTGTCTCTCCCACTAGATGACCACCTTCTTGAGGGCAGGGACTCTGTCTTGCTTACAGGTGTGTCCCTAGCCCTCATCATAACAATGCTTAATAAATGCTTATAGGATAAATCTACAATCCTGAGCATTTGCACGCTGCTCTGCCCTTCTCCAGACAAATCCAGAGCCCTTGCCACAGACATGCCTCAAACCTCTGTGGGAGCTCAGCCAGGTGTTACCCTCACTGACCAAGGGACCACTAGTGAGCCCCCTCCGATCCCTGGCCACATGATGTGAACCCAGCTCCTCCCCTGCTGCACCTTGTCACGGCTACCTCTGTATGGGGAAGGGGCAGCGCAGAAGCCCTCACAGCCCAGGGAAGAGGGTGAGGCTTGACATGGAGCCACAAGAATTGGAGTTTGAGTTCAGCTCCCACTTCTGCTATGTATCTTGTGTGACCCTGAACAAGTTATCTCATTCACCTCTTTGAGCATCAGTTTTTAAGTTTATAAAATGCAGAGTAATAATACCCGCTACTTGCATTAAAGTGTTGTTATAAATACTGAATGATAAGCAAAGCGAATGGAGGGGGTGGGTATATAACCACAGACACTCCCAACTCACTCACAGCGAGCGGGGGGGGGGGGGGGGGGGGGGCTCAGCAGGTCAGTTCTGTCATCGACCGTAAATACCAACCAGCTCCAGCTGGATGGCTCAGTTACCTTGTTACTCCATAATGATTTAGACCAGGGAAATGGCAACACTGAGCAATGTGATTCTTATTGATTTGGGCTCTGCATGCCTCGTACACCAGGACACATGAACTGTATGGCCTCTCTAATTCAAGATCCTCAGGTGCCTTTTCCGGGCCAAGTGTCTGAGTTGTCTGGCTGCGTTTTCCCAAAAGCATGCTGTAATCTGAGCTCATCCTTCACATCCCATCATGGAAAAGCAGCCCCCAGGGGCGGTCCTGCACTGAGCGATGCTTGCCAGTAGAGAGTTTGTCTTTAAGAGAGGAAGTAAAGAATAATGTTCCTGCTCTTAGCTGCTGAGGGAATTAGGAAGGCAGACGGTCATTACTCAGGTTGGAATCCTGCCAGGGTTTGAGATCATATTTATTTGCCAAAATATCCACCTCCCTCCCATCTCCCAGGCAGTGAGGAGAAGCAGAAGCCCAGAGCCCATCACCTTTCATGCCGAAGGTTTAAGACACCCAGACGAGACTTGATGGTAACAGCTGCTTACATGTATATAGTGCGTATCAGCGAGATGAACCCCCAGAGTGTGACAAGTATCATGGACAGGTGAACAGACAGCCGTGAAGTGCTGGGCACAGGTCCCTTCCTTCTCACATTTCTTACAGGCAGCCTCCCCTCAGCCCGCTTTGCCATTTGGCATGAAGGGAACAAAATCAATCAGTTTCCTACCAGTTCTCTTTTACAACAAGGGTGAAAGCTCATCCCAATGATAAAATTCCACAAACTATCTGACCAGGGTTTGTTCCCTGACGACGCAGTGCAGGGAGCTGCACAAATGAGCCCACTCCTCTGACAGCTGATGCTGTGGAGTTACATGGCCATCTTTGGGGTCTGGTCTGTTGGTTGTGAGCCATGTAGGTAGTGGCATCCAGCTGCCACTCATGATGTCATGGTGAGGAAGCTCTTCCCGAATGGTAACAAAACCCTCCTGCTTCAGTTCTGATCCAGTAGGACACAGGGACAGGGTCCGGTCACGCTGACATCTGTTGCTCTGAGTGTTGTGGTACCTGTTGATCAAATAAGTTTGTAAAATATGATTTTTATGTTTGCTAGCTTATAGTTTGCACTGGGGGCTGGGCAGCGCCAGGTATATGTGGTCTGTGAAATTGCAAATTACCTTTCTGCTTGGGAAGGGTCATTGTTTTGCTAATGTTTGCTGGAGGAGAGATTTCCATGCCAGAAAGTTTTGAAAAAAGGAGAAGAGGCAGAAAGAAGCCATGTTTTGCAGGGAGAGCAGAGAGAATGCAGAGTGAAGAAGAGGCCATGTTGGCAGGGAAAGAGAAGGTGTGCAGATGGGAAACCACAGCTGAGGGGTTTTGAGAGCCCTACTGAGGTTTGTGGGGGCCTTTGACTCTAGTAGGAACCGGAGAAAATTCTCCTATTTGTAGAACTGGAGAATGTGTCAGGGCTTTGGGAGCCCTGAATTAAAAGGGAAATCTTCCCTGTGTTTTTGCTCGTCTGCCAGGAATGGCCCGCTATTTTTTGCTCTACTGTTTCTTTACCATCTCTCCAAATTCAATGAGAACCTGTATATGCATGGCCACGATGGCGGAGGCCCCTGGCCCAACACTAGTACCCCAGGAGAGTGAAGGTCACATGGAAAACTTGGAAAAGCCACTTTTGCTTTACTCTGCCTGTCTAGAGAGCAAGGCAGACCAAGTTCATTGGGCCACACCCGAGAAACAGGTTTCGAGTGGATTTACAGAGCATAGGAGCCATGTATCAGGAAGCAGGACCGGAGAGCAGATGTCAGAGGATGCACTCTGACTGGCCCAGGGACTGCAGGGACAGAGGACATCAACAGGAGTCGGCCGGACCATGGAGAGGTTTTGTACAGGACCTAGACCTGGAGAGCAGAGGTGGAATCTCAACACCCTTCTCCTGTTCCCCAGCTGTGCACACCCTCTCCCCATAGACGGGCAGTGCTCCCAGGGCCCACGTGGGCTGTTTATGTTTCTCACCCGGGCACACATCCACGTGTGCAAGCATGCATCAGGTGCCCCATCGCCGCCATGTTGTAGTTCTCAAATCTCCCTCCTAAGGGCAGCTTTATGGTGGGTACATCACCTCATTTTCCTGGAGGTCCTGAGGGGCAGCCACCAGATTGCACACGCCAAATGTCACTTGCATTAAACTAACACATTGGACATTTGAAAAACCCTATTTACACATAGTAAACATGGGGATAGATGCCGCAGAGGAAATAATACCGTATTGATTAAAACAATGGCCTATAATGACTTCTGCGAGGCTGCAGTTGCCAGCAGCTTCCTCGGCAGGGACCGCTCACAGGCAGCCTCCCTACCTGGCAGCCTCGGGCTGTCCTCCAATTTGAGAAGGTGGCCAGGCACAATGGCAGGGCCTCCCCTTGTGGAGCCCTCCTGCATGCCAGGCACTGTGCTAAATGCTTAATCTCATCATCCCTGAGGCAGCTCCCTGGGGGGGTGAGGGGGGTATTATTTCTATGACAAAGAAGGGAGCAGGCTCAGAGGGGAGTTCAATGTCTTTTTAGGGTTGTGCAATTAATCAGTGGTGGAGCTGGGATTTGAAACCGGGTCTGTCTAACTGCACAGCACCCACTGTGCTCATTATGCTAGACTGCTTTGTTTATTTGTTCAGACAGTGAGAGAGAAGCTCCCGGGGTTAGGCCATGTTCTAGGTGATGGGGCTCTGCACAAGCCTGTTATCACTGATGTGCTGCGGGGAGGGGTCTGGAGCAGCTTCGCCTTGGCCATGATGCCGCTGTCCCGGGCTGGGAAGAAGGCCTGCAGTTTGGAGAATCTGGAGGGTTCAGAATCTCAGAGATGGAAGACCTCGTTTTGGAAGGGTAATTTATTGCCCTAGATCTGCCAGCAAGCCAAAGCTGGAGCATATTTTCCCTGTAACCACGTGACTCTCTGGGCTCTGAAGGCGTCCGCAGCCAGCTGAGGGCAACAGGAGGCCTGTGACCGCAGGCTGAGGAGCAGATGGAGGAGGCCCAGGGAGCACATAATGGGAGGGGGGTCAGGCCAGCAGGCTGACCTGTCAGAGGGATTCTCCATGACAATGGCTGGCTGGTGTAAGGTCGGGGAGAGATGAGAGGGTCTAGCTGTCAAGAAAAGATAGCAGCATCCTCCTGTCCATAATGAGAGGCTCTTCTCTGCTCTGTCATTCACTAATTGTATAACTTCAGGCAAGCCACTTCAGCTGCCTGAGCCTTATAGCAAAAGTAAGAGTGCCTGACCAGGCAGTAGAGCAGTGGATAGAGTGTCGGACTGGGACGCGGAGGACCCAGGTTTGAAACCTCAAGGTTGCCAGCTTGAGCGCGGGCTCATCTGGTTTGAGCACAGCTCACCAGCTTGAACCGAACGTTGCTGGCTTGAGCAAGGGGTCACTCAGTCTGCTGTAGCCCCCCCAGTCAAGACACATATGAGAAAGCAGTCAATGAACAATTAAGGTGCTGTAACAAAGAATTGATGCTTCTCATCTCTCTCCCTTCCAGTCTGTGTCCCTATCTGTCCCTCTCTCTGTCTCTGTCACACACACACACACACACACACACACACACACACACACACACAAAGTAAGAGTAATTCTACTTCTATGACTTGACAGGAAAAATGAGCTTGACAGAGGAAGGGCTGGCCCCTCGTAGGGTCAGCACTGGATAGAATCTTAATCCTAGTGCAGAGGGGAAGACTCCTGACCTGCCCCTTCTGTCCTCAGGGGTTTTAGGCCTGCGTAGATCCCTGAGACCTAGAACCAAGAGTGTCAACCTGCTTCTCAGCTGTCTCTGCCCAGCACCCTGGGTTTGGAAGGTAAACAGGCAAATGTTGCATCTTTTGAAGTCCTTACTCCATCGAGATTTGCTTTCTTCTGCTGCAGCAGAGGATTTCCACTAAAGCCTCCAACTGTGTCTGGATTATTGCTTCTGGAAGCAATAAGGGAGTGCGTGCTGAAACCAGCTCTCATAAAACACGGAAGGCAGAACCCCAGCCAGGACTGAGTGAGGCTGGTGAAGCCCCCACTGGGGCTGGTGGCAGGTGCGGCTGCCTACCCTTGGAGCAGCAGTTATGTGAGAGGCACCCTGGGCTGAGGTGAGCAGAAGAGTCACCTGAGAGTCCCCCACACCCACCCCACCTTGATAGAAAGATGAGAAACTTGAAGCCCAGACAGGTTTGATTTGCTAAGGATCACCCAGTAAAGCCAGACGAACCACATAGGTAGATCAGGGCCAAATGACAGGAAGGACCATGCTTAGCAATAAACCCCACAGCCACTGAGCTGTGTTACCTTAGGCGTGTTGTTTAACTGCCCAGGGTACCTGTTTCCCCGTCTGTAAAACAGGACTGTGCCTATCTGTCTATGTGACTGGGAGACGGGAGGTGCTCGGTGAGTGTCGGTCCTCCCCCCACCTCCTCCCTCTAGTCACTCCTTCCCTTCCTCATTGGGACTGCGGGGGCTCTCCAACTAGGTATGAAAGTCTTACTCTGATTTTGAGACCAATTCCTGGCTCAAGAGGAGACTCCTGGGGTAGGCCACAGCCAGGTGAGGGGTGGAAGTTCTCTCATACCAGAGGAGTCAGGCTGGTTCTTCCTTCCTGGACTTAGAGGGGAAGACGGGGCAGAACAGTCCCAGACCACATGGGCCCTGCTCATCCAGGTGCAGACACCATGCCAGACCCCCGCCCTGCAGGAGACTCACCAGAGGGCAGCACCCAAATGCCTGGAACAGGGGACTTGGCCAGGCAAGCTCTCCATCAAAGGAGAAGAAGAAATTCCAGGCTCCACACCCACGGTGTGCCTCAGACTACCTTTCTTTATCTCCCTGCACAGATCCTGCCTCCCTGCCGCAGGATCTGGGCTACGGTTCAGGATAGGAATGGTTAAGAAGGAGCACAGTCTGCAGCCATTGCCCAAGCCATTGCTCCCCCTAGAATGCTCTTCCCCTATTGACCAGTCCCCACATCCATGTGACCCAGCTAAAGCCCCACCTCCTCCACAAAGACTCCCTAGCTGACCAGCCACAGTGGTCTGCACCCCCAATGATGAGGCCTCTGGAGGGCTCAAATGAGTCTGGTGCATCTTTATACTTTTACCTCGCATCCAATGTCTGGCCCAGTCTACGAGCTCCTACTGTGGACCAGTCACAGCGATAAGTGCCAAGTACAAAAAGATGATGTATCCCCTATTTTCAATGACCTTATAATCCAAGGAGACAGACACATAAGCAGATAACCATAATACAGGGGTGGGAGAGGCAGGGGGACCATGTGAGTAGAGGGTGTTGGAGGATGAAGGTGACCAGCTGTGGTAACTGCAAGAATTGTCCAGATCCAAGTGCAAACCGAGATGTAGAGAAAGACACAAATGCCACTCTGCTCAGGGAGCTTCCCACCCCCATCCCCAGTGCAGGGCCGAAGCCACATGGGCCTCCTGGGAGCATGGCTCTGTTTTCGCTCTTCTTCATCCCTCCCACTCTGTCCAGTTCTCCTTTCCTGCTGACTTCTCACTTGATCTGTGCCCTCTTGGTCGTGAAAGAGCAGGTCCTGGGAGCATGGAGCGCTCTGCTGAGGAAGGGCCCAGTAAGAATCTAATAAGTAAATCAAAGGAAGAAATGCTCAGACAACAAGCAGGGGGTCATTAGGGAAATGAGCTGCAGCCCTGAGTACCTGAGGAAGTCATGCCTGAGAGCATAGCCTGAACCCCTGACCTGGATGGAACTTAAGAAATTTTAAACTCACCCTCGTTTAGGAAGTAACCACCCTCCCACGTGGTAAATCCTTAGCAGCACTCTGTGAATTACAGAGGCTGCACTGCAATCATTGTTGGTCTTCACCTGTTCATCCTCCAGGTCCAGCGACAGCTGGCAGAAGGGGACCGCACAGAGCGCCTGTCCAGCTCTGCCACAAAGACCTTCCTGGGCGTTGCTGGGTGGAGGTGGCCTGTGTTGGGAGACAAGGCACAGGCGCCAGGTCCTCAGGTCCCACTGTTCCCTAGCTGTGTGGCCTCAGACAATCATGCCACTTTGCTGATCCTCAGCATCTTCACAGGTCCTGTCACTTGGTGTGGTGAGGATAAAATGAGAGAATGTAAGCAAAGCATGTCACAGAGAAGTTTGCTCACAGACACAGCTGTCCTCTTCTCTCAGAGTCAGTAAGTCCAGACGTGCTGTGAGAGGAGAGGCTGGAACAGTTACAATTCCAAGAGCGTGGGCTGGTCTCAGACACAGAAGCAGGGCCGGTGCTGGGTCAGGACACAGCAGCCCATCAGGCAGGCCCAGTTCATTGCCATGTTCAGAGAGCTCTCCGTTGGGGGAGGTGGCTTCTGAGCCACATTAGCATCAATGCAGCCCCTCCCCCGTAGCCCAGACTCGGAGCAGCATGCACACGGCCACGCACTCACGCATGCGAGACATTCTCTACTCACCACATACGCACCCCACACGGATCTGCACGCCCCATCCTCACAATGTGCACACATACTCTGCCACTTTTATTAGACACCTGTAGTCATGCCCATGTGGGATTCCACACCAAGACCCAAGTCGTCGATTTTCCTTCCTAGACCCATGAGACAGCTTTCCCTATGAATTTTCATTCTGCTCTCCAGGAGATGCTGAGGAAGGACTGGTGAAGGAAGCCAGGGCTGTAAGTATGCAGAACAGCCAGGTGGCAGTTTCCAGGCTGCAAGCATCCCAGGGCCCTAATTCCCAAGGCTGTTTCCCTTGGAGAACAGAAGGCCGTCTGCTAAACTTCTAGGGAGTTGGATGGAATTAGGGTCGGTCTTACTCTATGTGGAGCAGATTCAGGGCTAGTGAGTCAAAGTTGCAGATTAGTAAAGACATGGAAGCCCAATAGAAAAGAACTTTAACATTATTTTGGCTCTCCAAAAATGAAAAGCACAACCTTGCAAAGTAATGAGTTCCCTGTCACTAGAATGATTCAAGGGGATACCATGTAACCATTCCTTGAAGATGTTATCATGAATCCTGTGCTGGGTATGGGGGTAGGACTGAGTGATCTCGACATCCCTGCCTATGAGAAGAATCTAGAACTGGGGGTTGTCTCACAGCTTCTCACTCAGCGACTTTCTCTGAAGGTGAAAATAAAAGCTAGAAGAGAGGAGGGGTAGCCAGTTTCTAGGAAGCTGGTGTCCAGATAGGACCTGCACCTCTGGGTTATTAGATCCACACTGGTCCAACGGGTGCCCCAGACCTCCTTTGCAGAGACCTGGGGTTCCCTGGGCTCTACGCCCTGCCCTCTGCCACCAACCTGACTGAGCTCAGTGTTCCAGAGACTGAACTTGTCATAGGTAACATTTTGATGCATTTAGACCCAAACTCACTCAGCTTATTGACCCTAGAGAAAATGTTCATCCTTTAAAGACCACCCAACTACAGGCTTAATCCATGAACCACACACACACTGTTGGCAGGCAATGCTGTCCAGACAACAGGTGTGAGCCCTTTATTGAAAAATGATTTCATTTTTATTATTATTACCTCATTTCAACATGTATAAGAGGCAATTTGGAGTCTAAAAACTGGGTGTGTCTTATACAGTGGTTGTAGGTTTGTTGTTGTTGTTTTTTACAACTTTTGACAGTGATGAGGAGTTATATAAATTTTATGAGTAAAATTTCAGTTCAATGACTTTATGTAATACTTTTTTTTCAAATTTTGGGTCCAAAAATTAAGGTGCTTCTTATACCTGGGAGCATCTTATACATGGGGAAATACAGTAAGTGAAAGACAGGGAGACAGAAGCCAACTCTTCCATGCACCCCAACCGGGATACACCCAGCAAGCCCAGTGGGGGCAATGCTCTGCCCATCCAGACCATTGCTTCATTGCTCAGCAACCAAGCTATTTTAGTGCTAAGGCAAGGGGCTATGGAGCCATCCTCAGCACCTGGGGTCAACTTGCTCAAAATGTTTGAGCCATGACTGTGGGAGCAGAAGAGAAGAAGAGTGAAGGGGAAGGGGTGGAGAAGCAGATGGTTGTTTCTCCTGGGTGCTTTGATAGGAATCGAACTTGGGACTTCCACATGCCAGACTGATACTCTACTATAGACCCAACTGGCCAGGGCCTGCAAGAGGGCTTGTGATGTCCCAGCTCTCCCTTCCCTACCTGCTCCTGGAGCATCCCATGTGAGGAGATGCTCCCAGCAGGTGAGAGAGGTCAGCAAGTGAGGCAGGGTGCTCAGCCCACTGTGGGCTGGCTGAGTGTGGGACTCTGAACCTTCATTTTCTCTTTTAAGAAATAGGGAACTAACAGCTCCATTACCCTTGTATATGGAGTGAATGACATTAGTGTGTGAGTGTGACAGTGCCTGATAGCTGCTCAGTAAACACTCGTCCCCTATCCTTCACTTGGATCCCAGCACAGAGAACTTCATCTGTGGCTCAGAAGTCCTTGCTCCTCAGCTGATTAAAGGGGTCCTCTTGGTGTGCCTCTGGAAATAAAGGCTATGGGAGAAAAGATACACATTAACATGCTCCCACGTGCATGTGCACCCACTCAGGGCAGCCAGTGGTACCAGCCCAGCCACATGCAGGCCATGGTGGGGTGCCTGGCACACTTCTAGCCCCAGGTTGGCTCAAGTGGCAGCATTCTGCAGATAGTGAGGCCCAGTGATTTGGCCAAGTGAGGTGACACTTCCTACTACTAAGTGGTACTGTCTAAACTAGAAGCCCAGGCAGACAAACAGCACCCACTCACAGTAAGTCTCAACAAATACAGAACGAATAATGAACAGAAAAAAAATAAAGACAGAAACCTGAATGACTTGAAGCCTCCCACATCTAAGACTGACTTAGGGTACATTTTTGGAAAAGGAAGGGCAAAAGAAAATAGGGGAACACAGGGTCCTGTCCTCAAACCACCAGATAAACTCTCAGACCTGAGCTCTCAGCTCAGCCCCCAAGATTTAGAAAAGACTTAAGGTGCCAAGTAAATTGGCAATCTGTCAGACATAAAGGTAGACTGTCCCAGCCCCACTCGTCACATGTATTTGTTAAAAGCCCACGATGCCAGGCTCTGTGCTAAGTAGAGATACAAGGATTGATATAGACGGTCCCCACCCCGCGCTCTACAAGGATGGAGCCAAAGATAATGAACCATTTGCTGCATGCATAGACTGTCTCATAGCAAAGGTGTGTGCAAGGCATGGGGGTGCCCAGAGGAGCGGTGCCCAGTGCATGGGTGGGTAGAAGAAGGCGTTTCCTGAGGAGGGTCTTGAAGTGAGGGGAATGAGCTGTTAGAGACGGTGGCCAGAGTGCCGGGAGAAGGGACAGCACAGTCTAGGGCACAGAGTTGGACTCAGCAGGGCCCATCTCAGGACTACTCAGCATGACCGGCCTTGTGCTCTGGAAATAAGACGGGGGAGGAAGGTGGGTAGGGTGACCATCCTTGCCATTCAGGGTGCTGCCAGCATGGGAAAGACGCAGTCCTGCCCGGTGGCTCTCGGTGATTAAGTCCCTCCTCTGAACTCCGGATTCTTGCTCTGACCAAGGTTGAATAGGGTGATTTCTAAGTTCCCTTCTGCTTCTAATGTTCTCTGACATTTCTGATTAATGCACAAAATCAAATATGTACACAAGGCCAGAGGCATAAGAAAATCCACAAAGAAGCGTGGGTTAATCTAGTGCAAACAGTATAAGAACTGAAGGGGATGGTTATGCTGGCAATTATTTAAATACCTGTAGATAATTCCCTAGGCCCATGGCCTGGCCCCCAGAGTCCCTGGTTTCTCCTCTGGCCCTCAAGCAAAGGGGAAGGCTCATCCTGCGTGAGCCACGTACTCCCAGTTAGAGTTACAGAAAGAAGCAGAGAGAAGGGCCTTCACGTGGTGTCGGGCTGGAGCTGAGATTGCAACTCATTCCACAGAGCTGCTGACATTCAGGAAAAATACTGTGGTCAAAGTAGGACAATCCCTCCCTGACCCTCGGTCCCCTGCAGTCCGAGCCCTCAGTCCCCTGCAGCCAGCTTCATATCTAGGATGCAGTCATCAAGGAAGTAGAGGTCTTCAGACCCAAAAAACCCCAAAGCTAGAGGCATCTTAGCAATCCTTCTGGTGAGAACTTACAATTTGGGGCCAGGGTTTGCGGGGAATCGGCCTCTTTGAGAATCCATGAAAACCACAGTCCCCAGAACAATGCCTACATACTCAGTTCTGTATGTAAATTCACAAGAATGTAAGAACCCCTGGCTGAGGTCCCCTAGAGGTCCTCAGACACCAGATTAAGTCTCCTGCCCACGTTCAAACTCTATTTTGCAAATGAGGAAATTGAGGGCCAGAAAGAGTAGGTGACTCGCCCAAGGTCACCTAGCTGATTAGAGCAGAGCTGCGTCACCAGAAAATCAGGCCAGCATCTGCTCCAAGCAGGGAATGTCCCTGCAAGGCCCAGGACCACAGTATCTGACCAGAACCTTGTCCCCTAGAAGATGCCATAGCTCAACTCTAGCAGGGAGCACAGAGAAGAGGGGACAGTCAGACCCCCCAGTCAGAACTCTGCCTCTGAGCATTGGCTGGTCCCAGGGTTTTCAGCCCCTGCTGTTCCTCTGTTCGTGGCAGCCAACCTTCCCTGCAGCCCCCATCAGGAAGAGGGACTTGGATGGTGGCCCCCTGATTAGCATCCTCTGAGTGGCTCCCATTCCACTCCCCGCCCAGGACACTCCTGAGGGAAAATTGCAGAGACCTACTCCTCACTAGAGTTCTTAGAGCACCCCCAAAGCAAGCAGGAGTTTGAATTTGTGCGTGGTGAAGCTCTATCCCTGAGCCTCTATCAGGACGAGCTGACACTTGGCACAGCCTCACCCTTCCCAGCCTCCATGCCCTCGTCTATCCAACCAGGATCACCATGGCAGCTCTTCTTAGGACTGGGTGAGAATCAAATGAGACAGTTCACATATAAAGTGCTGAACACCAAGGTTGGCGATACATTTTACCTGCTTTTGTCACACTGCCCAGGTGTCCCCAGGGTTGTAGAGTCCCATGCCCAGCTACTTACTGAGACCCTGGTGACAATGGATAAGAAGAAATACCCCTCTCCACTCTTCCAAGTACAGGGGGTACTTGGGTTATGACAGTCTCGACATATGAGTTTCGATGAGTTTTCGTCACTCACTCCCTTATAAACTTATATAAATTGAGACATGAGCATTTCGACTTACGCTGTTAGCGTTGTACTTACGGGCTGTGTGGGTGAACTAGTAGTTTGGTTGCATGAAGAGGAAGAATACACAGTAACGCCATGGATGAGTGAGGGAGTTGGACACTTACCTACGCCATTTTGGACTGTTAAAAGCACAAGTGTTCCATTTGTGTTAGGCTAGGCTGTGTTTCAATTTACACCAAAATTTGGGTTATGTCACTGTTGTAGGAACAAAACTATGTCGTAACCCAAGGACCCCCTGTATTTGCCAGAGTGCAGCAGGAGGCCTCCACAGAAGCACCAGGAAGGACTTGCTGCTCATGGCAAGGCTGTGGGTTTGCCCCTCTGGAGACTTTAAAGGCAAGTCAGTCCTGACCTTTCTATATATTCTAATGGCAGCCATGCCAGAAGGCATGGGAATGAAGCCCATGAGCAGTCATGACCATCCACCAGGGGCTTCTCTGCTGGACCTCACCAGCTGCAGCTCAGTGGTCAGCAAACGCAGGATGAGGCACGAAGGAAGGGTGACCCACTTGAAATGGATTGAAAACCACAGGTGGAGGCCCTCGGTTACATCTGTGAAAGACCTTGCAGCCAGAAGCAGGGCAAACAGCCATCACTTCAAATGCTAGAGCTCAGCCGGTGGTAAGCCAGCTCTGGGGAAGGGGAGGAAAGGGGAAGGAGCCCTGATTGCAGCTTTGTCAGTTCCCTTGGTATAAATATGCCACTGTGGTCAACTTGAGGCTGCCTGTGTGACATCATTGAATATAGAGCTGGGAAGAGATAAAGATGGTCAGATCTTTCAAACTGGTCCAGGAAGGCCCACCTGAGTCCTTGTGAGGAACAGGGTATGTTGTACTGAAGGCAAGTTCTTTCTTCTACTATGTTGAAACCTGCTCCCCTATAAACCCTGCCACCTGGTTTAAGTTCATTCCCCCACAGCCCTGCGGTCAGTCTTCTCACAACCTGCGCAACCCAGGCCTCTCACCTGTGCCTCTAGTGGCCAGGGTTCCAGACCCTTGCTGGCACAAGGCACTCCTCTCGGGCTGCCCCATAAGGAGTGGCTTACACGGCTGCGTATCATGTTCCATGCGGTCTGAGCAGTGCCAGATAGAAAGTTTCATCACCTACTCCAACTGGACCTGTCATGAGAGGACGTTTTCTGGGTCTTTGTGTATTTGTTCTAACTCCTTGACGAATCTATAAGACCCAAAAAAATGGGCCTCAACCTTCCTTTTTTACTCCAATGTCTGATACGTGCCCTGTGCTCACTCTGCAGTCAATTACCACTGGCGAGGTTGACAATGACCACTTTAAGGTCCCTTTGCTCTTCTGATCCTGCAAAACACAGACTTTGGACCTCCTATGCAAGCCAGGGGTGGCAAGCCCCATTAGGACCGCCATGCGCCAGCCTCTTTCCCCAAGAGCTGGGCTCAACTGCCCCCGGAGCGGCAGCGGCCATCATCTTTACAACAGTACAGGCGCCCCTCCTCAGACTGCACAGCCAGAGCCCTCAGCCTGAACTCATACTCAGAGTGTTTTAGTCTTGTCCTGACCTTTAACAATATCTTGCCCTGTTCTTTATAGTAATATATTAGATTGTTAGTTTTCTGACTAATCACCATTTATGGGACGCTTGCGATATGCCTGGCCTTGGTTCTAAATTTTGTAGTTTATAGGAACACACTTCTCACCTCCCAGCTCTTAGTATAAATTACGGCTAATACTCACCATAGCCCAGGAAGTTTTCATCTCACACATTGAGGGAACAATGAGCCAGGAGATAGTCAGAGAAGTCACAATAGTGTATGAGGAGTTCCAAGAGCTATGGGGTCCATAGCTCAAGCTCTCTCAGTCCCATCTAAAGGACAGCTCAGACCTCCTACTCCCCAGGCCCCTCTGTTTAAAGGACCCTCCTTGTCCTAGACCAGGTCACCTTGCTGTATCCTCCAGCCAGAGAACCTTCCCTAAATTAACAAGTTATAAATCCTCCCACAGTCCAGGCTTGGGCCAGCCACCAGCCTCCTTCATGTTGCTATAACATCCTCTGTGGTCTGGCCAGAACCTGAACCAGGTCCCTGATGGTTTCTGATGGGAAACAGGTCACAGAAGCATATGGACCCTCACCTCCCATGTGCACTGAGACCTTTTGAGTTCCATGCTCCATAACAGAGCCAGAGGGATCAGCATGGGTGGGTATTTTGTGTTACCACAGATGCCTGCTTTAGGAACCAGTAAACAACCCACGAACAATCCCCCAAGCGGGAGCAAGTAGGCAAGGGGAGAGGTGGTGAATAACTAGTTACTCTCCAGGAAAGTCTGTCAAAGGTGTCAGCAGCAGTCAAATTCCACCCCCCACCCCCCCACACACACACACTCTCCCACCGTCATACACAAGCATCTGCCTCCACTCCATCTGTCATTGCATCCTCTGCTCTGTGGGCACCCCAGGCTAGATGGCCCCAAATGGGGTCACCTCTCCGAGACTCACCCACTGATGTGTGGGTTCCTGGCATGCCTATTAACAGGCAGCACGCCACTGAGCTGGCCTCATGTGAGTCAACTTTCTTGTCCTTAGTAAGTGACGGTTGTGGGCCCAGAATCACTCCCCTGGTTCGGTTTGAGGTCGATTCCTGAATCAAAGCCCTCCGCTCTCCTTCACACTCTTCCCCAAGAGGATATCATTAGACAGAATAAAGGCGCTTTGATTTCTCATGCTGGGCTTGACAGTTTGGATCCGGGCTCTAGGGGAGGTGGGAGGCTCGGTTTTACCCTAAGCCTTGTGTTCAAATCCCAGCTCTGCCATTATCAGCGGGGTGACTTTGGGCAGGTCATAGAAACTCTCCCCTCCTCTGTGCCCTCCTCTGGACTGTCTCGGGCCTTGTGAGGTTCAAAGAGAACTTGTGGTTGGCGGTTGCTTCTAAGACTACAGGTGTGTTAGCTGCTGATACAACCATGTTCTCTGATCCATGTTCCAATCCCTCAGGATGAGGCCCTTTTTCCAGCACGAGGCTGCCTTGGAGCTTTCTGGAACTAGTGGACCTTCCTTCCATAAGGCCTCTTGGGCAAGAACAGGGGGGTTGACCCAGCCTGTGGAATGCACCTACCCGTCTTAGAGGCCTGCCCCAACCAGAGATCACTGGTGTCCTGGCCTCTGCCCTCCTGTCCCCGCACACGTGGGAGAGACTGCATCTGCGCTTCCTTGTTTGTGAAAGCAAAAGAAATGGTGGGCTGGGGCTCCATGTGGCTCCGTGGATGGCTAGATAATTACTAAATAAATAAACAAACATAAAGAAAGCCTCCATTGAGCCTGAATTGCCGGCAGGCGGAGAGGTAACTGGCAGATTCAATTTAATTATGAGACGCAGAGTTCTAGTGGGGTGTGTGAGGCTCGAGGCGGATCTCAGTGAGGGGAGGGCGGCAGGGTCCCCCCTTCTCTGGTGGCTCTTCTCTGACCTCACACTCACCCTGCTTCCTGCCACATGGGCAGGGGAGGGAGCCTTGCCCTGCCCTGGAGGTCTGTCCACCCCCAGGTCCCTGTTCCTCGCCAGTCTCAGCTCCCAAGGCTGCTCACATCACGATGTCCTGGTGGACATCCTGGCTCAGGAAACGTGCAGAGGCCACACACTCACCCATAGCCGCCCTCCTGCCCCAGGGAAGGGGCACAGTTTCTGAATGGGCACGGCCTGTGCTGTGATGAGCCCAGCTACTACTGTCTGTGGGTAAGGCAGCTGCAGCAGCGCTTGCTGAGGGCAAGGACACGCCAGTGTTCGGCTGCCCTCTGGACGGTACGGCTATGCTACCCAGAGAGTGGAGGGGGCCCCTGGCTCCCTGAGGCTCAGCCCATTCCTTCCTTCCCAAGGGCCCTAACAGACCCTACACTCTGAAGGGATGTATTTTCCTCGTTTCTCCCTCCTCCTTCATGCCAGGTGCTACACCAGGCTTCCCAGTGGCCCCAACCACTGGGCTGCAGTGTCCATGGTTCCGTCGACTAGCACCTGTGGATGCACATGGTCCCCTCGTTCCACTGGGGTTTCTGCTGGTCACTAGGGCTGTGTGTGCAGCACCCAGACTGCATCCTGGCAGAAGGGCACAGCCTGGTTGTAATCCTGACTCCTCACTTCCCAGTTGTGTGACCTCAGAAAAATCACTTTACTTTCCTGCGCCTCACCTGAGCACTGGGGCTAATAATCCATGTCTTCACAAATCTGCATGAAGATTAAATCCACAAATCAACTGTATATTTATAGCCTCTTGTTGGGCTTCCCCAGAGATCTGGACTTCAACAGAACTGCAGGGGTGGGGTGGTCACATGGGGGTGAGGGGCTCGACAGACCTCCTATCCTCTCTATCTTAGTTTTCTGAGACTCTGTTGACCCTCCTAGATGAGAGAAAAGAGATGGCCTCTTTCTGCTTGGCATTCCCCCTTGACCAGTGGTTCTTAACCTGGGTTCTATCGAACCCTAGGGGTTCGATGAGTCGGTCTCAGGGGTTCGGAGAAGCCTCTGCCGCAGAGGCCAGAATAAAGTAATACCGTAATTTGTTGTGAGTTCATGCACTTTGTTGATTTTGTTCTTTGAGCAAGGTGATGTTCATGCATGGCTCATTTTGTGCACCAGTAAAAAAACATATACCTATGTCTTGAATTTGGTAAAAAAAAAATCATATTTTATTTATCACTAAAGAAGGGTTCGGTGAATGCGCATATGAAACTGGTGTTCGGTACCTCAAAAAAGGTTAAGAACCACTGCCCTTGACAGACTGGCTGTATTAGCCCCTCCTTCGCCAGGGCCAGGCACACAGCTGTCCAGCATCTGGCCCTATTCAAACATTAATCACCAACTTCTAACTTCCTCTCAGGAAAAGTCTAAAAGCCTTCCGGGCCTATGGCCATCAGCAGCCCCTGCTCCTCACAAGATAAGTAGCCTGAGGACAGGCCAGGGATGGGATGGCCTTTTAGGTCTGTGTCTCTGTCACAGTCCCCCACACAGCTATGAACCCACTGGGATTAGACAGTTTAAATCAGATGCTGAAGTAACCTTGTACATGTGGCAAAACTGCTTCCCATAACATTCTTCAATTAACGTGACCACACCCCCCGACCCCTGCACCCTCACAGAGAGTACACTACAAGTCCAAGCATCTGTGTTCATAATCCATTTTACTGGCCCCTACACTTATTAGCTGTATGACCCTAAGTGAGTTGTTTAATCTTTTGGATTCTCAGTTTCTTCTTCTGTCAAATAAGAATAATAAAGCACTTACCTCATAGGATTTTTATGACTAAAGAACATAATATATGCGAAGTGCTTAGCCTAGAGACTAATATAGCTAGTGCTCGACTTACAACCACGATTGGTTCCGACAGACCGTCATAACACGATTTGGTCGTAAGTTGAGTAGGCTATATGTACAGTACTGTGAAATGATGTTATAAAAATCTTTAAGTCAAAGACAATTTCCTCTTGGTAGACATCTTGGGAGGGGTTTGATGAAAAATATCCAAGACACAATACACAAATTGCTGTACCGAGTCTGGGATAACAGTTGAAATGGTGCACGCGGAGATGGTAGTGCTGCCAGAAGCTGGTCTGCACTGTCCTACGCCCAGCTGGACAACGCTTGTACTGCCAGACATGGAGCGGTCATGGCTAGCGATTGTAGTCGTAAAGTCAAATGGTTGTAAGTTGCACAGGTCGTAAGTCAATCAATACCTGTAAACCATAAGCAATCAGTAAACAGCAACCTAACCGTGATGGTGAACTAAGTGAGCCTGGCCCTGTGGGTGAGCCCCTGGCTGCCAGCCAATGGAGAGGAGGCAAAGCTGTTCTCAGCCTGGGGGTAAAGGGGCCAGGAGCTAGTGTTCCAATCCCATTGTGCAGAGGGGTGTGTAGACTCCCCAACTTTGGCGCTGCATTGATGCCCAAGTGGTCCAGAAGAAGGTCACATTCTGAGTCAGCTCAGAATGTTGGAATTCCAAGTAATTAATCATTTGGGAGAAAGATGCCAGGCAGTGTCTGAGGGAAGGCATGCAGGTTTTCCAAAGCATGGAGTCAGTTACACAGGTGAACACCAAGCTTTGTCATCATAGCTGCAGGACACCGAGCAAACTCCTTACCCTTCTAAAATGTCCGTTTCCTTATCAGTAGAGACAGGAATAATAATGCCTGGCTTCATAAGGTCAGTGTGAGGACAGTGAAATGTCCGGTGCTGCTCAGCATATGTCTACTGTCATTTTGTGCTCATGATGTACACAGTCAGGCCAGTGCACCAGAGATTTGGAGAAGCCAGAGGACTGATGACCACATGAGTATCAGATTTCCTGCAGGCCCATGGGATCTGGGGCCAGTAGCAATGCAGACAATCATGGACCCCACAGCTGGTGGTGAGAACTTGCCAATGTGCTGCCTGCCTTGGACACACTGTGCATAGAGCAATGCCAGCCAGAAAATGGCATGGCAGAGGCAGCTGAAGAAGGCAGGGCTGGCCAAGGGCACCCCAATGTCAGCCTCTGCTGTTGCTGTAGGAAGCTGCAAGGTGCTTGTCATCAGGTGTCTGAAGCAAGCTTGTTCCCTGTAGGAGCTGGTGAGGATGGCCTGGTGGCCACAGAAACTTTTGGGAATTATCACAATGATTGTCAACTCTTCCTAAAACAAGATAACCTGACATTAGCTTTTTATGTAATTAATTAATTTAAAAACATAATTCAATATCACAGCTGTTTCAGGTTTCTCTTATAAGAATTTAATTGGTATGTAATAGCATAGTTAATTAAGTATAAATCAATAGTTTAAAACAACTAATTGATACTTAATATGAACAGGGAAAGACTTAATTCTAATATAATTAACTTATATTAAATAAGCAATGAAATAGCAATTATGTCTTTACAACAATGTAAAGTTTATAGTTCCTTTAATAAACTTACAATTACAAGCAATGAGATCTTAAAAATTGTAAAACAGCAATCATTGGGCTATTAAACATTTATTACTTGTCCTAGAGGGCCAGAGTCATGCACTAGTACTAGTCAGGAGTGATCAACTTGACTCCACCTCTCCTTAGGCCTCTTTACTATAGACGTCGATCAGAAAGCCGATCTTTGCATGGTTTATGGGCAGCATTATTGCCTGGGATGTGAGTAATTATGCTGAAAACAGGACTAGGCAGAACCTGTAAAGAAAGCAGTTTAGCAGAATCAAGGTGAAAACTTTCCAAACATGAGACTCCAGCATCCTGCCATTGGCAAAGCATCACTGGACCATCACCTGTGAGGTAGGCAGAGTAAGGACACCCAACGGGCAAAACCCCAATCTCCAGACTTCCAGGCCCTTGGGCAGGGCCACCCCACGACTTGCAGCTCCTTTTCCCCTCATACAGCAGTCACTGCATTCATGTGAAATAACTTGCAAGATGCCTCCTGATACTCTTTTGATTGAACTGTTACTTGTCTTGACTTGTACCTACCTTTTCACAAGTGTATGTGTAACTGACCAAATTAAAATCTCACCAGGGAAGGAAGCTTGCCTTCATATTTTTTCTGTTCATAGTGCCTAGCACTCCGTGCCTCTCCGTGAGTGTCCCTGGGCTGGCTGCTGTGTCTGTCACATGTTATGAACACGTGCTGGTAGTGGAGGGTGGTATAACACTGTCGCACGGTCCACCCACACTCTCCAGCTGCTTTTCCAGTAATTCACTAGATAATGAGCTGGTCTTCAGACCAAGACTCTCACTGTCCAAGGTCAATGAAACTGGTTAAAAACGTATTTCTACAGACCTAACCTTCAACTTATATCATCATCCAGGACCCTTTCACTTGGGAGCCCTATTACCTCAAACACAAGAGGTCAAAAAATACACCACTGTCACCCCAGGGCCTCATTAGCTCCTTTGTCAATCACCCGTTTTTTATACAGACACCCATCCTCCTGTCTTCCCAACAGAAGACACTCCCAACTGAAGTGGCTCCAGCAGAGGAAGGCGGTGGTCATCTTTGCTGCCTACCTCTGCTGGAGCCACTCTGCCACTCAGCCTTTGTCTCTCTTCTCTCCGTCCCCAGCACCTCCAGCTCCTGAGCCTCGCCCGCTACACCCACCCGGCTTCATTCCTCCAGTCCAGTCCTCCTGAGTTGTCACTACCACACTAACCCCACAGAACACCACCTAATAGTTGGTTACACCACTCTGGATGAGTCGTTTCCCCTCCCTGTGTCTCCCTTTTCATAAAAGAAGGTAGGGATGGGTTTGATGATCTCTAAACCCAGCCTGATAGCTACGGAGTCCACCCTTACCAGGTCCTTTGTTCTAGGCACCTGTCACCTATTGCTGTCTCATTTGATCTTCACACTCACTGTGTGAGGACAGTTTTACTGTCAGTATCCACATTGCATAGGTGAGGAAGCCAGGCACAGAGGAGCCCTGAGGCTGCTCACCGCTGAATGTGGGAGCCAGGCTGCCAACCCTGGTATTGAAGCTCACAGCCCCCTCACGGCTCTAGCAGGTCCGCACGGCCTCAGGAACTGTCTGGGGAGCTGGTTTCAGTCCCTCCACTCTCCCCTGTGTCAAGGTGGCAGGGATACAGAGGCTCTGAGTGCCCCCCTAAGGAGGCTCAGGGTCCTTTCACTTGCCTTCTGATCTCAGACATCTTCAGAGAGCAGGAAGAAGGAGAAGATACCCCCCGCCAGCGTCTCTCACTAGGAGCTCAGTGACATCCTCACTGCTGCCCGTTCTTGTCGGGCTTCCTGTCTCCCACCGTCATCTGCCCCCGTGCCAGGATGGTCTTGAGAAGATGCAAGTCTGGCCTGTCTTTCTTCTGCTTAGCACTCTGTAGAGAAGTCCAGACCCCCGGGACCTGGTCCCTGGCTATGTCTCCTGACACACATCATTTCTTCTGCTCCAAAAATCTTTGCTATAGCCACACCAACCTGCCAACAGTAACACTGTTTCCTTTTCATATTCTTCTGGGGACATGCTCAAGTCTCCTAGTCTCAGGTGGAAAGGATTGGTCTTGAGCAAAAATGCCTGAATTGTCATGCCCAGGCAAGCTGAGGGCAGGAAGGCCCCCAAGTATACAGGACAGCCTTGGAAATGGGAAGGTAGTAGGACCTGGCGTGTGTCCACTGTCACCAGCCCTACCCAAGTCACTCAGAGCTCAGTAGTTTCTGGCTGGGACAATAAGCAAGCACTACCCTGGCCAACATTGCCCTCACACTGGCAGCAGGAATGCTAATGACATTCTGGGCCACCATGGAGGGCTCCTGGGCATGCAGGCATATGGCTGGCCCTCTCTCCCACCTCCCCTCTTCCCATTGTTTCTTGTGCCCACCTCCCCCACTGTCCCATTCAGCAGCCTTAGTGGCTGCTTTGTGGTCACTTGGTGCCCTCTGATGAGCTTTTTGAGTGTTTATATGGTGGGGTCCTACAATTCCCTGCACACAGCTCTGGGACCTAAGAGATCAGCTGCAAGGAATCGTGGTACTGGGGTTGGAACTCCAACTTAGGATGTTGGTGGGACACAGTTCTATCCCTACCAGGACCTCTGATCTCTGCTGTCTATTCTCTGGCCTGGCCTGATTCACAGCATCCACCCACCTGGGACCCCAGATCTCACCCTGAGAACGAAGCCAGAAATCAGACCTAGGTTCTAACCTGAGCTCTATTACCAACTACTGCTTTGGCCTTGAATTGTCATTTCACTTCTCTGAGCCTCAGATTCTGAAACCAAAATGAGGGAAATAATTTCTGCCTTGCCTATTTCACAGAGCTACTTTGAGTATCTAATGAGATAGTGAATATGACAGTATCGTGGAAAAAAAATAAGTATTTCACAAAAGTGAAGTAATATCACTGCATCATTGTTATTACTAATAAGAATAAAAACCCCTACGGCTAGAAAAAGTCCCATCCTCACCCTCTGAAACTGAAGGAAAACGGTTCCATTTATAAAGCTTTTTATTCCTCTCAAGAGGAAAATCTCACGTTTCCTAGACTCCTGCTCGAATGAATTACAACTTTCATTCATTCCACAGCCCCCTTACCTACCCCAATCCATCGTGCCACATTTAAGCCCACTTGATTTAATTCTGGTCTGGGGAGAGGAAAACTGATCACTACCCAGTCTTTTTTTAGTTGGCCCTTCACTAAATGAGCAGGCACTATGCTTGGGACCAGGAGCTCAGATTTTTTTTTTTTTTAAAGGCACAATCCAGACCTTGTATTGCTCACAGTCTAGAGGCCGGGAGTTTCTGAAATGAAATCTTCTCTTCTCCCTAAGAAACATACTCTTTCCTAATAAATATTTCTTTGCTCAGCAGTATCTCCCAAATCTTTGTTCTCATTTGACAGTGCCCTCTAATACACCCCCATCTAAAGGTGACCCTGGACTTCTTTGCTGTGAACTTTTATGTTAAGCCAGGACAACTTGTTTCATGTTCATCGTTTTCCAGAGACACCTTTGGTGCATCTGCTGGTTCTGCTGCTGATAAACGCTCAGCCAAAGTCTGCAGCCCCCAAGTCCACATGGAGAAGACTCCATCTCACTGTTCTAAAGTGGGCATCTGTGATCTGACTCCACCTTCCGCCCCAGTACAATGTAACAAGGAGAGTGGCAGCCTGGTGGCTGGTTTAGCTCACAAAGTAAAAATTACTGTTCTTTCTGTCACATTTTATCCTCTCCCTAAATAGCATGTGTAGTCTGGCTTGGTGGAGTTTCCCTAAGCCAGAGCAGTTAGTTTCTGCTTCCTGGGTCCCCACGTGGGTCTGCAGGTTCTCCCCCCCCCCCGCCCCCGTCATATTTGGGCCCTGCTGGCAGGCTTCCTCATTGGGACCCAAGACCTCTAATTTGGCTCTGGCAAATCATTCTAAAGAAATCCCAAATTTTTGTCTATGAATAGCTAGCTAATTCTCACTTCACTAAGCCCCTAACCTGCTTGTTTTTGAAAGACACCAGTGACTTCTTTCTCTCCACTTCTCAGTAACTCCTAAGTCAGAGAGGCCTCTCGCCTAATACATTTCTGCAGTGTGCTTATTAGTGCCTTGTCGTGCAGCTGCCCAGATAATTAAGACTCACCCACACGTGTCAAATTAAATGAGCCAAATACATTGAGAAATTGCCTCGTCCTCCATTTCTTTTATTAATCAGGTTTTTTTTTTAACTTCTTTTCCTGGTCATTTGCAAGAATCAAACATCGTCAGTGAGGCTCTTACTCATAATAACTATACTGCAACCTCTCTCTTCCCGCAGTCACTCAGGGGACAGCCTACGGTGCTGGCATCAGAGTTGAGTTGCGGTGGCAGAGACAGCAGCATAGATGATCTGGATTCAACCAGTTGTCAACACTCTAAATCTTCAGGAAAATTATGCCCCTTCCATTTCCTTGGGAATTTAGGAGACTTCCCAGAAAGACCAACAGGAAGTTGGCTTAAATTTATCCAGCACCTCTGGCCCCCATGCCTCCGTCTCCCCTGCTCTCCTCCCGGGCTCAGTTGAGGGATCCAGCTCCCTTTCCCATTAGAAGTCACAGCTGATACATTTTAGATGAACGTGAGAAGTCCCTGGGAAATATAATAAGATTGTGTCCTTCTGCTGGGGAACAATTCGCATACACCTGTAATGGACTGGCAATCCGCCTGTCATCAGCATGTTGACGTCTCAATACAGTGTCAGGCAAGACGCTATTGTTCAGGGGAGCTCAGCGCCTCCTCACAGCTTGTACTTCCACTGGCCCCCTCCTGAGATGCTGCATTCCTGCCTCTTGAAAGTGGTTGTTAAGGAAGAGTCCACAAATATAGTAAGTAAACATCAAAGGGTCTTTGATCCACAGGGCCCTCGACAGAGCAGGAGCCCCTGAAGAAAGGGCTGAGGCATGGGATGAGGAGAGAACTTAACATCGCCAATTTGGGCACCTGAGATGTAAGGCTGTTTGAAGTAAGGGCGGTTTGGCTGTGCCTTCAGATGAGCGAGTGTAGAACGAAAGGGAAAAGTGAATGCCTCTGGAGAAGGCATGCTCAGGCCTGCTTCTCTCTTTACTGATAGTCAGCAAACCCCTTTAAAGAATCAGGAGATCAGAGCTAGTGATAACCCTGGGCACACACCACATCGTGCCCCCACCCACCATACTTTGTTTTCCTCTAGGGCAAGAGCCCCCAAACTTGCTTTATCGGTCTCTGTGGGCCCTGTGCTCCTTTTCCTCCTGCTACTCATGGAGGGACGGTTCTCTGGGCAGCAGGAGGTGATGGAGGTGTAGTGAGGAGGATGCTCTAACAGCTGGAGACACCCAGTGGTTTTAGAGAAGTTGCTGCAACAACTGGGACAGTTGCTGCTGTCATTTAGTGAGATCCCCCTTCTCTGAGAAACTGACAGAGGGAGCACCTGGGTGTCCGGAAAGCCTGGCAAGGCCTAGGAGAAGGGGCAGTCACATTCTGTCTTCCAGAAATCATACCTTGTATCCACTTCGTTTATGGGAGCTGCCACATTAGCGTGACTTCCAAGCTAAGAGTTAGGGATAGGGGTTCTAAAAGAATCATGGGAAGCCATGGAGTGTCTTTGGATTTCAATTTTCTTATCTGTATCACGTGAAGAGCAGTGGCCTATCTCATGGAGTTGGTGTGGGGGTCCAAGTGAAATGTGGAATGAATTGCTTCTGAACCCAGGAAGTGCTTATGACAAGTCAGGATCAGAGGATAAACACCACCAGGGGACACAGCCTGACGTCCTGTGAGGCAGATGCACTCCAGTCCAGTGTTCACGCATAGTGGGCACTGACTGACACAATAGAAGAAACCGTCTCTTGCATTTGCTATCTAGAACTGTTTTTCTAACTTGTTTTATAATTGGATCAAAGGCTTTGGGACCAGAGTGTGTCCTATGTCTCTTAACCATCCCAATTCCAGTGCTCCTCACTGAGCCTACAGCTCAGAAGTGCTTGATGACGGGACTAAACGGTACCCGAGTAGAAGAATGCACAGGACCCCCAGCCCCAGCAACCCACTCTCTCCCAACAGGCATACTTTTCCTACCTCCACCTTGACCCCTGTGTATTCCTCCAAATTCATCATCACTTTTTCAACCCTTTGAGTCATACTCCGTGCCTGGTTGTACTGTCCCATCCTGACACCACTAGCTGGCCTCTCTCTCACAGGCCTGACCACAATCCTAGTGTCATCTTGGTTTAGTCCCCAGGCCTAGGGCATATTGGGCCCATTATTCTATGAGTAGTGATTATACATGTGGATTCTGGATCCGGACTGCCTGGGTTCAAACTCCTGGCTCTGCCCTCTACTATCTCTTTCATCTCAGACTGCTTATTAAATACATGTGTAAATGAGGATGGCATAAAATGAGTGTTGGTATGTACCTCATAGGGTTGTGAAAATCAAATAAGGAGTTTATGGCTTAAAATTATGCCTGGGACCCTGGCCAGTTGGCTCAGCAATAGAATGTCAGCTGGGTGTGTGGAAGTCCCAGGTTCAATTCCCAGGCACACAGGAGAAGCAACGACCTGCTTCTCCATCCCTCTCCTTCCTCTCTCTCTCTTCTTTCTCTCTCTTCTCCTCCCACATCTATGGCTCAAATGGTTCAAGCAAGCTGGTCCCGGGCATTGAGGATGAGTCCATGGCCTTGCCTCAGGAGCTATAATAGCTTTGTTGCCAAGCAATGGAGAAATGGCCCCAGATGGGTAGAGCATGCTCTAACAGCTGGAGACACCCAGTGGTTTTAGAGAAGTTGGTGCAACAACTGGGACAGGCAGGGTGCATGCAGGAGTCTGTCTCTCTGCTTCCCTCTCAGTTAATCTAAAAAAAGAAAAAAGAAAAGAAACTTATACCTGGACCACAGTAAATGCTATGCAAATGTTTATTAAATAAATAAGTAGCCCTGTTTATAAGAGCAGCAAACGCCACATCCCCTGCACACGGGGTTCACTACAGCCTGACCCATTCCCGGCTCACCCACCTATGTTTTTCTTCCAGAGCTGGGCCTTCAGAAGAGAGGATGCTGTCTGGTGCTGGGCTACATGGCCAAGGACAAGTTTCGCAGAATGAATGAAGGTCAGTGAGAACCCACCTACTCTCTCAGGGATAATGTGGAAGGAGGAAGCTATGCCTTAAAACTGTAGTACCAAGAAAAAGAACCTGGGACATCTAGAAAGGACAGTGGGGAGATCAGTTTGATTTCTATGACACTAGTCATATAGTAGCATGGAGAGGAGCAACTGCTGCCTGAAGCACAGTGTGCTGATTCAAAAGCATCTTTCCTTCTGCTCCGTCAGCCTCCCATTGTGTCCCTTCCTTCTTTTCCTCTTGCTTCCTTGCCTTTTGTTTCCCACCCACCCAGCACAATTAAATCTGCTTCTATTATCCTTTCTAATCCAGGGAGCTTTATCTTTTTCCTCAATCATTCACATTTCTTAAATGCCTATTGAATACACAGCACCTTACAGGGCACTTGCAGCAATACTAAAGAAGAGTAGGCAGCTTCTTTTCTCAAAGAACTTACTCCTACAAACCTGCCCTCTTCTCCAGCTCCATTCACCCTACATTTCCCACTTGCTCATGGGCCACTCTGTTGTCCTCTTGCACTAAGTCTTTCTTCTGAGGCTTGACTGGGTCCTAGAAAGCTTTGGAAGAGCATTGACATTGACATGGAGGCTGGCACATGAAAGGAGTGCTGTCGCTTATGGGCCTGCTGTAACAAAGAGCCAGTCCCCTCGTCCCCAGCCATCTGTCTCCGTGTGGCTAATAACCCTCTCCATCAGATGCCACAGACTGTTTCGCAGGATTCAAAAGTAGATAAACAATGGCTGGGGATGCCATTTATTTGTTAAAGTCAGACAAATGAAGCCCTGGCTTGCCACCAGCCAAGGTTGCTATGAGCTGGGCACCTCCCCTCCCAAGGCCTTGGGCTTTATTCCAGGCATGGGGGAGTCAACTCACCTGTCTCATCTCTATTCATAGTAAGACCATAGCATGGTTCCAGTGCACTCTTCCCATGCTCTTCACCTGGCTCTCCTCCAAACCCACAGTCCCTGGCACCCACACCCCCTTATTCCCCCCAAACCTAATGCTTTGCCAACTACACGTTTGTCACCAGCTCCCATCATGGTGACAGCTTGTCAAGAGACAGGTCAGCACAATTAAACACAAGAAGTATCCACCCCCCATTTTGCAGCACCAAGTAGCCTCTTCCCATTTGGGGGAGCCCCAGAGCTGGGCCCACCCAGAGGTAGAAGCTGCCATTTCTGCATCTTGCCACTCAGTCTTCCTTCCTGACTCTTTTACTCAGCCTACCCTCCACTCCCAATGCCGCCTTCAGCAGAGTGCTGGCAGTAACTTCTTTGCGCAAACGACAGGTACCTCTGTCCATGGTGCTGAATAACATTCCCTTGCGGCAATGCTCTTTTGTGAAACTGAAGCAAACAGAAACTGGGGGAGCCAAAACGTCAGGAGCTGGGCTAGATCCTCAAGCTCTGGGTGTCTGGCCCAGCAGAAGGATGCTGACTCTAGATCTTGGGGCCTACAGAGAACCATATCATGTGGCTCATAACATGATTCGACTCCCCACCTTTCACAAGTGGAACGATGGTGGGGAATTCTCATTAGTCAGCTCGGGCTGCTATAACAAAACACCACAGGCTGGGTGGCTTAAACAACAGGAAACTATTTTCCTCACAATTCTAGAGACAGAAAGTCCAAGACCAGGGTGCCAACATGGTCAGGTTCTTTCTTGTGAGAGCTCTTTTACTGGCCTGCAGATAGCTACATTTTTATTGTGCCCTCTCATGGCTCTTCTTAGGATGATGAAAATTCTATTGGTTCAAGGCTCTACCCACCATCTGACCTCATTTAACCTTAATTACTTCTGTAAAGGCTCTATCTCCAAATACAATCACATTGGGGGTTGGGGCTTTGACATATAAATTGGGAGAAAAAGAAAGAGGGACAGAATTCAATCCATAGTAAGGGGTCTGAATGTGTCTGCCATGGCAGAAGGGTAAAATGGAAATACTCTGAACCAAAAATTTGGAAAATAATAAGAATAAGAAATTCACCATTAGGTAGAGAAGCACTTCTTAGATGTTCCTTAAGTAAAGAAGGAAGGAAGGGAATCAGGGAGGACTAGACAAGAACTCAAACAAAATCAGGACCTGATTACCTCTGAGGACAGTTAGCCTTACTTTGTGCAACAGCTAAGCTAAAATAGCATTTTAAAAGTTTTTTTCTTCTTAAAATGGGAAGATGCCAAAATGATATCCTCCCTGAGCCTCCTCTCTAAACACATGCAACCCACAGAAATATGTTATTACTTTCAACTGATTCCAGTTGATTTGGTTAAGAATGATAGATCCCAGGTGCTTCACTCCAAGCTATACCATCGCCCTAGTGAAGACTAATTTAGAATCAAGCAATATATTCAGCAGAGGCATCATTAATGGCTCAGGGCAGTGCACTCCTCACTGCTGCTTCCCTGCCTGCATGTGGTCCTCACCCCTCCCAAATGCCCAACACACACATTCATACACATACTCATACACATATTCACACACAACTACACACACAGTAGCTGCTGCTGCTTCTGGATGAAGAAGGAGACAAGGGGTGTTAAGCAAGCTGAACCACAATGTGTGGTTACAAATCTCAACTAACAATAGGAGACGGGATAGGAGGGGTGAGACTGTGGGGCAGAAGAAGAGATGCATGAGGTGGTGACCTTGGGCACTGGACGGGCAGAGAAAAGGAAGAAACCTGGGGGTGTGGGCAAGGCTCCTCTGTTCCCACTTTGAGCAGTCTTGCTACCCCAAGTGTCACATCGGACATTTTTCTTTCTGAAAGTCATATATATGCCCAAACTCCAACATGTCTTCAGATAAGAAAAGGCATCAGCAAGCATGAGGAGCTGTTTTATGGTTTATAATTATCTTGTATCAATACTCAAAATAATTATAACTCACAGATTAATAATTGAACTGAAATAGTAGCTCTGACATAGCTTAAAAAAAACAGAAATCTCTGTTCAACCTACAACATACACCTTGGTATAAATTGAACAATTGGTGAAATAGTAAAAAAAATAATAATAATAGTTTTCTCCCAGATGCTGGAATTAGCAAGATATTAAAACAATTAGCTGCTTCTTTCATTAAAGATAAGGTGGTGATCTCTATATTTCTAATTTAGAATAAATAAAAAGGACTTCCTTGGGCTGGATTAAAGCTTATTTGTTCTGTGTAACAGTATTTAATAGAGTGTCTGCCACTGGAGGAGAAGCGGTCTTCCAGTTCATGTTTCCTTATTAAGCTGGTATCTTCTTATTTTCTTTTCCCTCTACTCCCCCTCCTTGCTCCATCCCCAAAATAACAGCTTGAGAAAGAGCAAGAGAAAAATAATGAATGGACAGAAGCTTTATAAGTTTGGGTTTTATCATAAGCTAGAGTAATTGCAATTGGTGTAATTACACAAAGCAATAAAGAGAAAACACTGCTCAAAGATTATTTAAGGAGGCACATGATAGTCAGTGAGAGTTGCTTTATTTGGGAGTGCTTAGCAGTTGCTCAGATAGAATTTGCCACATATGCAGGATGGAGGTAGTTAGTGATACCTGGTATGTGGGTGCATGTGTGTTCTTTCCCATTTGGATTCAACACATCTGTGGCATCAGATGGAAACATGAACGAAAATTAGTGAAGGGCAGACAAGGAAGGAGGAAATAAAGAGAGACTAGGCATAAGAATATCAGATGTGTTTGACATAATAGTCTTCATGTGATTAAGTAGATGGTGCTTTAAATAGGAACTGCTGGAAGGAGATCATTTATTTATTCATCAAACAGTCACTGAGTACCTACCAGAAAAATAAACCAATTTTTATACCAAGTTTCAGGCATTGTTCTAAGCATTGGACCTTTTAAAGATAAGTAGGACAGCCTGACCGGGCGGTGGCACAGTGGATAGAGCATTGGACTGGGATGTGGAAGACCCAGGTTCGAGACCCCGAGGTCGCCAGTTTGAGCGCGGGCCCATCTGGCTTGAGCAAAAGCTCACCAGCTTGGGCCCAAGGTCGCTGGCTCCAGCAAGGGGTAGCTCAGTCTGCTGAAGGCCCGCGGTCAAGGCACATGTGAGAAAGCAATCAATGAACAACTAAGGTGTTGCAACGGCAATGAAAAACTAATGATTGATGCTTCTCACCTCTCTCCATTCCTGTCTGTCTGTCCCTATCTATCTATCCCTCTCTCTGACTCTCTCTCTCTCTCTGTCCCTGTAAAAAAAAAAAAAGATAAGTAGGACATAGCCTCTGCCCTTAATAAGCTCAGGATAGAAACACACAGGTCCATCTCAGTGCTACTCTCCCTCTACAAAGAGACCCTAGTTGGATGCCCCTCTGCCCCCGCCATTACACTCCACTGGGACAACCAACCTATTTGCTCTGTGGCACTTCCCCTACCTGGTGATTATCCTTTAGACTGTCTGCCCAGCTAAGAGTTAGCTGAATATAGGCAAGGATCTGCTCCTTTCTTTTCTCCCCTGGCCCTGGGTCTCCCACTAGGAAGCAGTCAGTCAAGTTTAATGAAATTAATTAATTAATGCCATGACGGACAAAGTCACCCACATATGTAAAGTGGTTCTTGCGAAGGAGCTCCTCCAGCAGAGCAAACTGAGGCAGACCATTCCTGGAAATGAGTCCCCACGTCTCCAGGGGTTCCATAGGTCTTACCTCTCCTCCAAGTACAGTATTGCAGCCCCTGCAGGGAAGGCAGGGCCCAGGAAGGTTAGTAGAGCAGAAGGGCTAAGAGGGAGGCCCCAGAAGTGCTCCCTCTCTTCCCACACCAGCTCTGCTTCTTTCACTCATGTACTGCTGGACCACGTTCTCAGAGCATCTGTAGGCAGACGTGTCCTCCCAGATCTGCTAGGGGAACTGTTCCCACTGTTCTCTCATCCCATGCCCCCAATACACACACATCACCACCACCTCCATTCCCTTCCTTTTCCTGGCTATTCCAATCACCCATTTCTCCTGGAGACCCTGTGACCACTCACCTTCTCAGTGCGCATTGCCTGCCCAGGGCTGACACTATTCGCAGACAGATGGAAAGCTCTCACATTGCATCTGACGTGGGTCTCTGTCTGCCTCTCAAAAATCTCAGTACTCCTCCATGTCAAACTATACAGTCCTAGTGATTCTAGTGCAGCTCACCAATTGTGTTAGGCTTGCTTGCTGGTTTACCGGCTACAAGCACTTTGCCTGATTAGTGCATAAGCATGGGACAGTACACGTGTGTATAGTCTATGTAAGGCTACACATGCTTGCCCTCAGGGCGGATGGTGAATTGCAGATTGCCTATCCACCACTGTGAGGGGCCATTTTTGCTGTTTGTTTGCCCAAGAAGCGGTTTCCCCTGCCTGTTTGCTTGTCCGCTATTGCGAAACTCTATTAAATGGTAATGGCCCAACACTTTCTAGCTCCACAGTTCCTCTACCATCTGCCCGAATCCCATGTGGACCTGCCTGGCCTCGGCCACTGGCATTACAGAGACCCAGGAGCACTGAGTGACTGGCCTGGGTCAGTCAGAAGTTGCTGGAAGGGCCAGGACCACAACCCAAGTCTCCTGACATCTGGTCAGGAGTTCAGAAAGAGGAGGCTGAGGCTGTGAACAGGGAGGAATCCCAACACTTCAGCTGGCTTGGTTTTCCAGGGCCAGGGCATCTGAAAACACACAGAAAGTGGGAGGGCAGGGGAGAGGGCGTCACCTAGGAAAGTCTCCAGGTGGCCAGGGAGAAGTCAGGAAAGTCCTGACCGGCAAGATCATTTCTAAGGAACCAGAAATTTCTATCAGGCCCTAGGACTCTTGAGAAGGGAAATGAGGACTTCGATGTCTGCAGAGGGAGAGAGGAGGTTGCGAAGCCCTGGCCGGCGTGCCTCCCTCTCCTCTGCGTCCCCGGCTGCGCACCTGGGGCAGCCACAGAACCACAGACTCTGGACATGTAGAATTCCAGCGCCTAGGCTTCTCCCCGCTCAGCGAAGGGGAAGCAGAAGTGTGTCCCAGCGCTGCTGCTTTCCTCTCTGGGCAGAAGTAAACACAGTGATTAGCACAGGCAGCTTCTGTTCATGGAGCCCCCTCGGTGGGAGAAGGCCGGCCCCACAGATGGCGGACCCCATGCAGGCTCCCCCTGCCTGCAGCCCCAGGTGTCCCACGCCTCAGCCAGGTGGTGCAGATAGACCCTGGGGGGACCAATCGGGCACCAGCAACAGCCCTAGTGTTCCTTTTGACGGTGTGGAGTCTATCCTACCTTTCTATACCCCAATTCCCTAATCCGTAAAAATGGTCTAAAACTGCCATTGTTCCTTGCCTATCCCCTGACAAAGATGGGAAGGGTGGTGTCCGTATCGGCTTGTGTGGAACGAGCACCTCAGAGTAAAGAGCCAGCTGTGTGACTTGGGCAAGTCCAGGAATACTCATGTTTAAAACCTTCTTGCGTACAAGTCTGAATAATGTTGGCCACGATCATCTATAAGCCTTTAAAATGTGATGATTCGAAATCTACCTTGGCTCTCAACACCCTGCTCACACTTCATTATCACAACCAATGCCATAATTTAAGTCCATTGGTCACCAAAGGAATCAGTACTAGGAAGGTAACTGCCTGGCTCTGCTCAGCAGCCTCAGAAGGCAGAGCTTGTGTCTTTTTCCTACCTGCTCTCGGAAAGTGAACTTGGGCCCTCTCCGCTACGCCCTGGTGGCGGTGAAGCAGGTGAGGCCTGCAGACAAGCTGCAGTCTTTTCAGAGCAGAGGGGAAACCACAGTAGGGTGGCTTGGACCTTCACCTGGCCTGGGGACCTGACCCCATGGTGAAAGGTCCGATGGCACGTGAGCTCCTCCTACCCGGAAGGCAGAGCCACTGGGTTGGGCTTATACTAAAGGCCCAGGCATTCACTCCTCCACTGCCAGCTGAGTCACCTGGATGTCGGCTAATATTGTCATTTTGTTAGTTGGGGCTTTGGGGTACATTTTTTCTTTTTTTTTCCTTACTGATGAGTTTTCTTCCACTGGAGCTGCAAAGCAGGTTGTTTGTATAGCATCCCTGTTATTACTGATGGCAAGACTCAGACCTCCAGGGCCCTTCATGATTGTTATTTAATTCACTCAGCATCTTAGAACAAGGGACCCACCATTCCACTCTGCTGCCACAATCTGAGGAAGGACTCCAGAATTTTTCCCGCACCCATTCCTCTGGCCACCAGTCCTACCGGAAGGCTTCTTATCTAAGATGACCGGGCCCTAGGCCACAGACCCTGCCAAGCTCCATTTTACCCACCCGTTTCTCTCGCACTTATGTCCTGTCCCCACCAAAGCCTATAAATGCTACCTCCCAAATACCTCTTGAGTCTGTCCACCTCTGCGTCTCACAGCCATTGCAGGTGTCCCTGTCACTGCTTCCCCTCACCTGGCCTATGGCAGTGCTCTCCTAACCGGCTCCTGCACCCATCAGGCCCAGCCCCTCCCTCCCAGTTCATTTTCCACACTTTGGCCCAAGCACTATTTCAAAATGCAAATCGGATGCCACGTTCCTCTTGAAAATATTGCAAAGATAGGCTTTCTATTGCTTTTAGGGAATATGTCAAAATCCTTGGTGTGTTTCACAAAGCTCTACATGACCTGGTTCCTACACACCTCTTTGGCCTCCTCTTGCCCCCTTAACACTCTGTTCTCCAGTGGCATCAGCCATCTTTCAGCTCCTCAAACAGGGATGCTCGATGTGCCACTGCAGCTTTGTTTGTCTGGTCCCTCCTCTCGGATGCTGGCTGGCCACACTCAGCACACTCCACCCCAACCCGTCACATAGGAACTGCTGCTCACCCTTCAGCTCCAGCTTAGGTACAGACCCCCTCCACCTACCTCCCCAGTATATGCTCTCATGGAACCACATTCCTTCCCTTCCTAACTCAGCTCAGTCTATGTACATGTTCCTACTGCCATTACTCAAGTACTACCTGTCTCCCCTACTAGCAGGTAAGCTCCGTTTGGTCTTCATTGTATCCAAGGAACCTAGCCTAGTCACACAGCGTAGACAATGAAAGAAGAGTGAGTGACCTTCTGTACCCCTGGTCAGCAGCTGCCAAGATGCTGGGACTAGGTGATTTGAGAATCACAGACTCCTAGAAGAAACATTGGAGAAGAGGAACCCGAGACTCAGGAGAGGAATGTGACTTACATAGAATAACACAACTAGCAAGTAAGAGAGCCAAGACTCAAATCCAGGCTTCTGGTGCTAAGTCCAGTCCTCTTTCCAGTCTGGGAGTGACAGGGTAAGAGCAATCAGGGAAGTCTGCCTGCTAAAAATGGGTTTGAAGGCATGTTTTAGAAGAGACCAGAAGCAAGCACCCCTGTGGGAAAGGAAGGGAAGTTGGTTCTCTGCGTAGATAGGAAAAGCAAAGAGGAAAGCCAGCAATCACCCTTAAGAGCCCAGTATTGTACTGGGCATGGGAGCTTCAAAGAGGCTGACATAGCTCTGTACCCAGAAACCCTGCCCTCCCTCCGGGGAGATCAGACTTACTTCATACCAAGTTGATATTGTAGTTTTTGTTTCAGTTTGCTTTTTAACATTGTGATTAATATGCTTAATAGTTAGGCACTGTGGCTTTAGAGTCAGAGAACTCTATATTCAAATCTCATACATAGTGAGAGCGGGTTAAGAACCATACAATTCAAGATTCTTGAGGCCAGAAGGGACCACTGCTCGTAGTCCACCCCTCCTTCTGACGGCTCAAAGTCTCTGCCACAGACCAATACACAGGACTTCCGGACACTGCAGGGCATGTGCTCGTCACTTCACCAGCCACAGATCCAGTGCCCACTCTGGGCCCCACAATGTGCTCGGTGGGCCCTTGGCTGCCCCCAGGAACATCACAGCAATCACATGACAGTGTCAGATGTCAAGACTAGGAAAGTACAGGAGCTATAGGAACAGAAGGAAAGCCAGTCAAACTGCACGCCATGAGCAGTGCCCAGAAACCTTCCTAGACAAAATGACATCAGTGCTGACCCCTGGGAATGATTTGGACTCTAAGAGGCCCACTGCAACCAGTGCTTGAATCCTTCCCAAGACAGGAGCTTGCTGCCTACCGAGGCCACAGGCAGCTCCTCGGCTAAGCTCTCATAAGAGCTTTCAACTGTAACTGTCATAATTCTGACTGCATGGATGACAGTGGGACCTAGTGACATAGATAGCAGCCACTGGCCAAATCCTGGGGTCTCATCCTACACCAGCTGCATCTTGAGGGAGCCTCCTTTCTTCTCTCTGCCTCCCCCTCCCTCCACCCCAGCTAGCCTCAAACACTTCATCACTGAATGCTGAGACCCCCCCTCTTCTCTCCCCCGGGGTGAGAGTCTGCATAAATGAGGGTGTTTAATGGCCTGTAGTGCCATAAAGTTTTTTAGAGCTGTATGCTGGAATGAGCAGGTTCAGGCTGAGATGAATTATCCAGGGCTTTTATCAAAGGAGAGTCAATAAAACCCTGAAGGAGCGGAGAGCGGGCCCGATCTCTACAGAGTGGCCATGCCACGTCACTGGCTCTGTCCGTAATCAGACAGATACGTTTTCTCCCCTGCTCCAACTGCTTTCTTCCCTCCACCTCCCCTCCTCAAATGTGTTAGTTTCCATGGAAACTGTGTTGTTACTGGTATGGGAGGAGTTTAATGACATTCAGAAGCACCAAATCAAGTGCATTTATATAATGGTTTGAAATGTACATAATAACCTATGGAATATGGGACACAGTGACAGTTTCAGTAACTGCACATGGAGCGTGGGATAAATAGAGCGATGGAATACTCCCACCTCCGAGTCAAAGGCACCAGGAATAACCACTAGTCTTCATCTTAAAGAGGAACACTTCTCACCCATTATTCATGAAAGGATCGCAAACGCTATGCCAAGCTGCACTTCTCTCAGTGAGGGAGGACGCTGGCTGGACCACTGGCTGTCTGCACCAGCCAAGCTTTGTCAGAGGGGCAGGTACAGAGGAGAGGAGAGGGGGTGACCCCCAGATGAGAAGAGGATTACAGCCATTCTGCTGGGCCAGCCCCTCGGCCAGCCTGCTGTAGGACAATTATTCCTTGTGATTGTCCCTATGGCTCCTTTTGGTCTGATCTGGAGATGTATCAGGCATCTTGTGTGCGCCTGGCGCTGTGGGGGATGTAGAGATGGATAACGCAGGCGTGAGGCCCTTATCTCAGGTTCCCTCAGGAAACCGAAGCGAGGTCTTGCATGTGGACCTGTGCCATATGCAGGGGGGAGGGGGCGCAGATAGAAAGCAGAGAACTGACATGAAGGGGAAAGGCATCAATATGGGGGGAGGGGTGCCATCAATCCTGCTATCAGGGTGGCGACTGGAGCCTAGTTCCAAAGAGGAAACTGAGAAGTGCTGTGATTCAGGCCAGCCAAGGAGTGGGGTAGGTTCACACCGGCTCCTGCCACTGATCGGTTGAGTGCCCCTTGGGTGGGGGCGTTAGCTCCCTGGCACTTTGGGCCTGCGCTTTGTGAGGGCAGGTGGCCTCTGCAGCCTCAGAGAAAACCTCAGGAGCAGGTTGCAGACACCAGGACTGGAAGTTGGCCCATGGGCATCGAAGTGCTCAGGCTTTGGGCACCGAAGGTGGGGCACAGACAGAGTTGGCTGCACCCCCGAGAGGGTGGGAGTCTAGTAGGGATACAGGCATATAATGAAAGAGAGGAAGGCAGGGTGGTGGGAAGCTGAAAAGCTGTACAGGGGACATGCTCGTGGAGCATAAAGGTGGCGGAGCCATTCCTGCTGAGCAATATTGGGGACTTCAGGAAGTGGGGGAAGTGATGGGGAGCTAGCCTGGAAATACACGGGGCTAGCGAGGCACCTGAACACACATCACTGAATCCTCACCTCATCGCAAGGTGGGTGGTATTATCTCCACTGTGAGGATGGGAAACTGAGACTCGAACAAATTTAGTCACCTACTTGAAGACATATCGGTGAACCTGGCCCCCTCACTTTGCTCTGCTTCCCAGAGCTTTCAGTGTTAGGGGATGAGGGTAGGGTGACCTCAACCATCACCATCAAGGGCAGACACGACTGAGCGCCTACTCCGTGTCCACATAGATTTTCCCCAGCGCCAAGGACTGCACTCTCTCCTAACTTCCCACAGGGCACTGCCCACAAACCCAACCCAGTCAGTCAGGCTGCCCCTCTGGTCCTGCCCCAGATCTAGGCTGGACTGGCTGCACTTAATATTGAGTGAAATATCCGGAATTCACTGCCCTGGGCTGCAGGAAGGAGAAAAGGCCACCTGGGAAGGGGACACTTTAGCTCCGATGGGCCCCACAAGCATGCTTTCTTCCCTGTCCTCAGCCTCTGTGCTCTCCTGCCCCAACCTGGTCCAACACCTCGGCCTCAGAAGACATGGCGGAGGAGGGGCCAGCACACACATCGCCCAGCAGCAGCATTGCTGCTGGTGTAAGCAGGTGTTCCCTGAAAGGAGGCTCTGTGGTTAACTAAGGCGAGAGAAGCTGGGTTAACTCTAATGAGTAAGTGTCCCCTACAGAAGTTCTCCGACTTTACATGCCAAAGTGCATGGTGAACCCCCCAAAAGGGAAAATGGTTCATGGAGTTTCCCAAGCTTATTTGACCACAAAACATTTCCCTTAAGCATATATAGTGCTCCAAAAATCAGGCGGTATTTCAAAATGAATATGAAGTGATAAAATATCCCCTAATTTTTTATGAGCAGTGTATTATGACTAGCATTCCTTGAAATCCACTTGGGAAATAATGGTTGAAGGACCAGATCTGCCCCTTACTCGTTATGTGAGCTTTGTCAAATAAGAATAAATCAAGCCTGCCTTGTGAAGACCAGTTAACTAACAGGGATAAAAACTCTATAAACTGTAAATGGTGCTATTATCTATTTACATGAAACAAATAAACTCAGTTTCCTAGAGAACATTTTGTTAAGAGTCAAATAATAATAATAATAGTTTTTTAAATAATAAGTTCTGTTCCTGGTTATGTGACCTTAATCTTGATCTCTCTCTTATTTATTTATTTATTTATTTATTTATTTATTTATTTATTTATTCTTTTTCTTTTTTTTTACAGGGACAGAGAGAGAGTCAGAGAGAGGAATAGATAGGGATAGACAGACAGAAACAGAAAGAGGTGAGAAGTATCAATCATTAGTTTTTCGTTGCCGTCGTGACACCATAGTTGTTCATTGATTGCTTTCTCACATGTGCCTTGACTGCGGGCCTTCAGCAGACAGAGTCACCCCTTGCCTTGGGTCCAAGATGATGAGCTTTTGCTCAAGCCAGATGGGCCCGCGCTCAAGCTGGCGACCTTGGGGTCTTGAACCTGGGTCTTTCACATCCCAGCCCGATGCTCTATCCACTGCGCCACCGCCTGGTCAGGCTTGATCTCTCTTGAACTCTGTTTTCTCATCTACAAAATGGGAATGCTCAGGATGTTAGTTAGCCCTCTTCTCTCCGACCACATGTTGTGGAGATAAAATATGCTTAGTGGCTGTACAGATGCTTTGAGAAAGTATAAAACACCATAAAATACAAGGCACTATTATTAGTGTTCCACATTCATACCCTCAATTCAGTTCCATTTTGCTTAGCTCAAAAAAGGAGGCATGTTGAGGAAGGGCTGTGGCTAATAGGAGAAATAACAGAGACTAACGATTTTCATCCATATTTAATTATGATGTTAGGAACCTTGCATGAGCATGTTGCTGAGGGGAGGGGACTCTTACAACCGCTGAACATAGTATTCAGATGAAGTGGACAGGCCTGACTAGGCCATGGCACAGTGGATAGAGCGTCAGACTGCGATGCAGAAGACCCAGGTTCGAGACCCCAAGGTCGCCAGCTTGAGCGCGGGCCCATCTGGCTTGAGCAATAGCTCTCCAGCTTGGATCCAAGGTCGCTGACTCCAGCAAGGGGTTGCTCAGTCTGCTGAAGGCCCGCGGTCAATTCACATGTGAGAAAGCAATCAATGAACAACTATGGTGTCGTAATGGCAATGAAAAACTAATAATTGATGCTTCTCATCTCTCTCCATTCCTGTCTGTCCCTATCTATCCCTCTCTCTGGCTCTCTCTCTCTCTGTGTCCCTGTAAAAAAAAAAAAAAAAAAAGATGAAGTGGACAGAAAGACCCCGCGTGCCTCTGCCCCCAGGTGCAATGGGGAAGGTCAGCACAGGCTTTGTGACTGGACTCCAGGCAGCAGGGTAGCCGGTTGAGAGGGAAGAGTTTGGCCTCCTAGCAGAGAAGGGGAGCTTCCCAGCATGACTGGTGGAAGGAACCCTGCCCTGGGAGGCAGGAGCGCTGATAGCCACTACACCCACCAGATGGGCAGCTTAGGGCAAGTCCCTATGACCACCCTGCGGTGACTATAAATGGGGATGACAAGGTCAGCCCTGCACAGTTGTGAGGTCTCAATTCAAGTTGAACTGTTTGGAAAAGAGCTTCCAAGAAGAGGGCACCTCGATGGGAAGTATTTGTTGATTTATTCAGTCAACATTTTTTGGGCATCTATATACTACATGCCAATCACTGCCACAGCCACTTGTTTTTCATTTACTATGTGCCAAACACCGTGTTCATCTTTTTATACACATCACATTATTTAATCATTATCTCTGTTCTGAAACCATCTGTTATTACTCCCATTTTCCACATAAGGAAATGAAATTTGGGAAGGATAAATCACTTGCTAAAAGCCATATAGCTAGTAAATGACAGTGTAGGTCTGTATGAAGCCCAAAGCCTTCACTGTACACTAAATGATCCGTCCTCACCTGTGGTTCTTCTGCAGAGCCTGGGGGCACCCTGGCTCAACCACTGACAGCTCTCTCTGTTCTGTTTGTGCCTCGTGCCCTCTACTACCATCTCCCCTTCTCTACCCAAAGGAGAAAGCCTCCCCTCTTTAGGCCTCCAACATACCTTTTTTTGTTTTCCATCCCCCAATCTCTTCTCCCAATCTTCATTGATGGTCTTTTCTCCATCACACGGACATCATGGGGTTCTAATTTCTATTCCCAATGATCAGGACCTGGGAAACCTGCATCTCTTATCTGGGCCATCTATCAGGTTGTGTGAAGACTGAACACCTCCCACCCCTAAAATGCCCATAGATGGTAGAGAAAGAACAGAGGGGCAGTGCTGGAGTTAAAGCCAGCCAGGTCTCCCTGCCTCCTGACAGGTGCCTCTGAAGGGGTTCGCTGACTGTCTCCGTCCACCGTGTTGCCACAAGGACACAGTCATCTCTGCGGATCTCTTCCCTATGCGCAGTCTCCTGTTATCTTGGCTCATTCCTTCTCCAGAGATGAAGAGATTGTTTTAAACCTGCCGCCCCACCAGCTCTGCTCCTGGCTTCCAGTGCCATTAAGTTTCATTATAACAAATAAACACCACAATGACATTTATAAGTTACTACTGAGCACAGAAGCACAAATATGAAGCAGATAAACTGCATTTGATCCAAATAATTACTGCAGGCAATACTGGGCTTAGTCTGAGCTGGCAGCCAGGTACCGAGTAATTTATTAGATCGCATAAGGCAATGTTGCACGTTGCGTTTTCATTATAGTGTCTCTCCCCCTCTCCCTAGTCTAACTAGGTTAGAAGAGTTTAGACGGTGCATGGCCAAAGAAAGACAGACTTTGCTCAAGCAGATTAAGGCTGGGGCTGTCATCCAAGTGTCCGGGAATGGCTGCTTCACAACCACTGCGCGCTCGCGAGAAAAGAGAGGGTTTGAGATGATCGTGATACTGCCAGCCAAGGACAATTCCCTGTGACCCACCCACTGGCCCAGATACAGAGCAGCCCCATGGAGGGAGTAAATGGAAGGATTGGATGGAGCCCTCAGGACACCAAGACTGGCTTCCCGCTGCCAGGTTCCCGCTGGGTTTCTTTGTGTTCAGCCAAAGACCCTGTGTACCAAAAGGCCCTCTGTAGCCCCGGGTGGCCACTGGCCAGCCCAGACGCCAGTCCCAGCCCTCTCCTATAATAAATAAAGGGAAGGAAACAGCGTACCAGCCAACTCTGCAAAACAAAGCAATGAGAGCTGGCTACCAGCTGCCACTTCCCTGCCAAAACCCGAACTCATAAAGTTTGATTCAAGGGGTTACAATACCTCCTGTTGAGTCCCTCCTGCCCCATTCTCCCAGCCTTAGTAAATTACCCAATAAGCAGCAAGGACCTGTAGTTATTGTGCAGTTAATGGTATTTGCCCAGTAAATCCTGAGCAGAGTACTAACGGTGATATACAGTAACTAATTATGGACATGAATTCTCTCCCCAAGACACCAAATGTTACCAAATATTGTTGCCTTTAGGGGAGGGAGGCTTGAAAGCTGCTCTGCTCCCTCCAGCGAAGCCATGAGTAACTCTCCTAGTAGAGGAGCTGGGGGCGTGTCCCGTGGTGCTCCACGCTGGGAACCAAAGATGCTGGGGCGACAGGAACAGCCTCATCTCCCAGGGAGACTCCCATTAGCTACCCCTCGTTCTGTGCCCAGCAGAAGGGCCTAGCCGGCACCAATGGTCCTCCCTCAGTCACCTCACCACAGAGAAGAGGCTCAGCACCACAGCGACTGTTACAAAGGCCCACACAAATCACTCACCTGGCCCAGGATGGAACTGAGAAAGCCTCGCAAGGGCCTCTGGATGGGGATGCAAGCAGGCAGGATTCAAACACTGGCCATGCCTCTGCCTGGGTCTGGACAACTTTGCCCTGACTGTTGCTCATGGAGGTGATCTCAGCCCCGGGAGTCTGGGACAACCACAGTTCTCCAGCTGATTGTGGTCTGCAGGTGGGGCAGAGGTTATGCCCAGCGGCACAAAGTACACACCCTATCAGCTTCTTGTCTGCATTGGAACACAGCTTGGGACAACTAGAGGACACAGTCCTCAGTCCCTGTTTTCTGAACCACAGGGCTCACAGACTCTCTGTGCTTATATAGCATCGTCAAGTACGGTGCGGCCCAGACCAGGAACCAGATGCGCAGTCACCAGCCTCCAGAACATACTGTGACCCCAGACAGATACATAACCCATCTGAACTTCCATTCTAATCCATAAATGGGACTGATTCTCTGTGTCTCAGAACTGTGGTGTGAAGACAGCCAGCCAGGAGTTGGGGCTATTGCTACCGCCCAGCCTCCGTGACTGCCAGCTCTATCCTTCCCACCACCAGCTCCTGTCCTGTGCCACCTGGGCTCAGGGGCCCCAGCCTGAGTCTCCTGGAAAGCAAGACAAGCCCTCCGCCCACCCTGGCGCCCTGCAGCGGGCACGCACTCAAGGCTCCTTCGTTACTAAACCTCTTCCATACCAGCACTTCCACTGGCAACCATCAAAACCAAGGCTGGGGTAGCAGTTACGCATTAGTTTTATTTTGTTTCTTTGCTGCTGCATTCTCAGAGTTGACGCAAATAATCTGAACCCCTGCCAAGGCCACTGTTAGGTGGTGACAGAAGAGACCAAGTGATGGAGAAGAGGGCTGGGACGGAAGGCACAGACTTGCAAGGGGACCTTGGGCCAGTCATTGCTTTGAGCCTTGGCATTCAGATCTCCGTTGGGGCAGATAATAGAAGCTTCCCCACTGGGTGTCATGAGGGTGAAGTAAGTAAAGTAACGTATGTAAGCTGCTTTGTGAAGTGTAAAGCATATGCAAGAGTTAGTTATGGTTAATATCCCAAAGCAACCAGAAGACAGGGCCCAGAATCCCAGGGCAGTGAGAAGAATCACTTTTTTTAATTAGAATACATATATAGTCAGCTCTCAATTATCTGTTGGCAAATTGTCCCCATTCCTGGAAAATGCTACCACCAAGATTGCTTAATGAAGTCCTCCGTTAACAGTTTACAGCTTCTTATTTTGTTCTTATTTGCGTGAGGCCCAAAGGGAATGAGACTCCTTTAAAGATAAAATCAGCTCATCTCCCGTCCCCCACCCCCAGGGAAGGTGTGAGCCAGAAGACTGGGAGCCAGGAGGAGGGGAAAATCCCAGAGGTGATGCTCTCCACTGGCTGAGCAGGAAGCAAAAGGGAGCTCCATCGTTAGCACTTTTTTTTAAGTATTAATCATTTCCAGAACATCAAACACATCCATGTACAGGCATGAATACCAAAATGCATTCCGAAGTTGAAAATAATTGTCACTTCGACTTGTTCACGATTTTGGAATGTTCCTCATCTTAGATTATCCACACCCTTGCTCCTCTCCACTAACAGCGATGATTGAGTTGATGGTATTTGGGCTCCAAGAGGGGACACATGCAGGACATGACACCGAGATGATCTTCCAGTTGGGAACAACCCCAGCAGCCATAAGAAGATTCCTCTAGAAGCAGCAGGTCATGTGGTCCCCCGTGCAGGGTTAGTGAGTGACACAGAGGTACCAGCCTGCCTCGGCCCCACAGTGCACCCCGGGTCCCGGGCCTGCCTTCGTAGCTGTCAGTGGGACATGTTGTAGTTCGTGGAACACCTAGAGACGATCTGAACTGCACAGGACCCTCTGAATCCTTGAGCATGTCACAGCGGGACCATGGAGTCCACTGCAGTGGGGCAAAGGGCTGGACTCAGTGCCTCCAGCTCCCACTAGCTGCGGCCCCAACCACTTCATACACTGGGGCTCCACATGAGACCCCACTGACAGAAGGTTGCATGCACTAAAAAAATATGAAAACCACTAACCTCACCCAACACCTCCATCGTGCAGTTAAGAAAACCAAGGCACATCCAGAGAGATATAGCAGCTTGACCAGGGCTGCAAGTGACCCCTGCCCCCGGGCCTCCCTGCTTGCACACAGCAGTGCTCCTCAGAGCTGGACCAGAAACGCCTGCAGCTGGAAGGCTGTTAAATGCAGACTCCTTGGCCCAGCTCAGATGCCATCTTGGCACTTCTGGCTTAGAGCCCAGGAAACTGTATTTTTACAAGTTCCCCAGGTGAGTCTTACGCACATGGAAGTTTTAGAATAATTTCCAACTGGTAAGGTCTCTACTAGCATAAAATGATTATTTTAAAATGTTGATTTTTTAAAAAATGATGTTTAGGACGTGGATCTTCCCCAAGCAGGCCAGTGTCCATGGGAGATTTGTTTGTGCTTCCCTGTGCCTTGCTTCTATTCTTTCATCCCTAGGGCCCCCCAAAATATAATTTTTTTATAAATCAGAACATAGACCATTAGGGCTGGAAGGAAGAGACCTAACAGATTGACTATGCTCTAAACCCTGTCCTTTACAGATAGGGAATCTGAGTTGCAGAGAAGGGAAGAGCAAGGACCACAGGCAGAGTCAGCACCAGATTGTAACCTCTGGGCCTGGGTGCTCACAGTGAGGACACAGCTTCCTGTGCTCATAGAGTATCTCTTATAAAAAAAAAAAAAAAAAAAAAACAAGAGACACTAGACATCATGGGGTGAGAGGTCTGTGGCCCTGCCTCCAGCCTGTCCCAGTGGTTTCCAAGCTGATGCACTCTGGGGCTCTGGCTGCCCATAGCAGATGCCCACAGCCACCTCTCGGGCTGATGACATCGTTCTGGTTGGTCATTCTATCACTCACTGCTCTTCTGCACCACTGTCTCTCATGGTGCTCCCACCTCCCTCAACAGCAGCTCAGTGAGCACTTAATGCACAAGATTCTGAGACTCTCAGAAAGAAAGGAGTGTAGTCTGGGCCCGTGGCGTGCCAGCAGCAGGCCTGAGACACTATGTGGGGTCCTGGCCTTCATGGGCTGCCTACATGCCTCCTATCACTACCCTCCCCGCCATCAGCACAACAGCCCCACTGCCCTGGCCTTCCTGCGTGGGTCAGACCCCAGGACGAGCACACAGGTAGGGAAGGATGGGTTCCTTCACGGGCACCGACACACAGTGTTCCCAGCCACACTGTCAGTGTCTCCCTGGCATCCAGACTTGGCTGAATGATGGAGGGTTACCTCTCTCTGTCACTAATGAGCAGTGTAGGTGCTGGCTGGGGCCACAGGCTGATCATCAGTAGGCAAAGGATTTATAGTGACTTTGGAGTCACCCTGGCTCAACCAGCCCCATTGTTCTTCATTAACAACCCACACTGTCCACGACACCCTTATTGGATTGTGTGTCCTGGGGAGAGACATGTGAGGCCACGAGGATCATGGGCAGCCCTGGCTCAGCAAGGAACCGAGGTGGGAGAACTACTGCCCGACAGCCAGCCCCTTCCCCAGGGAAAGCTGTCAGGCTCTCCTGTGCAAGCCCAAACAAAACTCCACGCACTCTCTGGAGCATTCCTGGTACTGGCAGGTTTCTCCTCCCCTGCGTGTCAGAACTAATGCCAATGGCTACAAATGGCAATGTTGTAGTTAAAGTGTTTCCAAGCCTCTCTCCCACAGATGTCTCAGAGAAACAGACAATGGAGAGAAAGCCCATCTTCCACCTTTGCCTGTTCTTCTGGCTTCTCTGTTTGTACTTCTGGTCCCGACCCAAAGGAAGAAGACTGGGTTAGATGACTTCTTGCCATCCCAACAGGGCTCTAAGTTTGTGCAAAGCTCGGCAAGAGTTAAATGCTCCACCCGAGACAGCTGATCCCAATATTCCGAAGCCTGGAGTCACCGTGTCCCTCTTAGTCACATCAATGTCTATAACTTTAAGTATTTGGAGATGAATTCTCAGGTCAACACCAAATGAAAGGACACATTGTCAAACACCCTCCTTGTGTCTAAGTCATCGCGAGTACTCAGTACGAGAAGACGGCACCCCTTCTTCCACCAGACACACAGGTCCAGCTACATCCATGGCATCTTCTTCAGAGTGATTCGGGGCTCCTCCCCATCAACATATTTACAACTGAATCACTGCCCCCCAACCCTACTGTTCCTGAGACAGAAGCAGCTGCTCGAGTCACTCGCTCACTGTCCTGTGGGCCAGGGAGAGGGCGGCCTTTCTGCCACCACGGCCCTCATCTCCTGTTAAGTGCTACCAATTCTACCTCTAATTGGCTCCTGAAGTCACATTCTTCCCACGGAGACATCATTAGCCTGAGCCCTATGGCAGCAAAATCTTCCCAATCTGTCTTCCTCCTTCAGAGAATCACCATCATCCATCCTCACTGTGGCCGCTGCGCTCCTTCTAAAACTCAGATCTGAGCGTGTGGGTCAGAAACCCTTTAAGATTTCTCATTAAGAGCAAATGTCTGAGCACACATTCAAGGGCCAACATGGCCAGAGCCAGCACGATTCCCTAGACCTGCACCCCCACATACACCCGTGCACGCACGCCATGTGCCAAGCCCACCAGCTCCCCAGCCACAGCGAGAGTCACCATGTGGAGCCCACGAGGCTCTGTGCACTTGACACAGAACCTCCTATTTTGTTCTCACGAACAACCCAGCAGGCACTGATGACCATCCCCACGGGGACTGAGGTTCAGAGGGACTAAGGAATTTCCCGAGGCCCAGCTGTAATGGCCAAGCCAGGGGTCACACCTAGACCATATGGTACCAGTGTCCCAGTCCCAGGGACATTCCTCCGTGTCCCCTCATCCTGCTTTCCCTTTGAGGCCAGTGCAGCAGCTTGACCCTGACACCCTCATCTGTGAGTCCTTCTGCCATTTCCTCAGAGGGGACACCTTCCTCCCCAGGACTTTCTTTACACCTCACTCCAGGCTGATGTTGTAGCTCTTTCCAGCCCATTTCTTGTGTGCATATTTGCCTTTCCCAGACTCTAAGCTCTATGTCACAGAGCTGTGTCAGTCCCTCCTCTGCATCCCACACCCAGCCAGGGGACCTGGAGACTGGCGGATGGGACCTGCCCTGCCTGTGGCACCATGGCGTTCTGCCGGCTGGCACTGACACAGCTACCATTACACCCTTCGTAGCATCCATCCCACTAGTGAGTCAGTGGACTAGGACATAACGCCATCATCCCCAACCCTGCTCCCCCGTGGAGTCACATCAGGGCATTCTAGAAATTCCCTAAAGCTCCTTCTCCTGCTTTAGGAGCTGGCCCTGTGCTGAGCAGCAGGCCAACAGCAGAGGCCAAGACTTCCATCCTCCCTGGTCCTTCCCACCACCTGGCGTTGTTCTGGCGTCAGCAGAGCTGCTGAGCTGCTCCTGTCTTCCTCCCACCTGTCTGCTTCTCGGGACCAGGGCCGCTTCCCTTCATCTCAGGAGAGACAATTTGCTTGTGCGGGGGGAAAGCTGGTGGTACATATCCCCATACAGGTATTCTTAAGCTTCCTCGGTTTGGTCACTAATAACAGAGCAGACGGTGACATGTGAGCCTTTTCTGCATGGCTGACTGGGCAGCTCCAGGGGACTAAAGCCAGCTTGGGACCTCAGCCACGGCAGACCTACAGGGGGGCTCAGATCATCACCTCTCTCACGTGCGGGAAGTGAGTTCTAAGCAGTCCCACTTCAAATCAATTTGCAAAGCTTCTCTCCCATCGGAACACACACACACCCCCCACTGTGACAGGCACAGCTGTGGCCCCAGGTGTAAGTGTGCCGGGCTTGGGAAAGACATGCAGAGAGTGAGGAGAAAAACAGCCCTTGAGGGGACCCCTGCGTGCCAGCATCATTCGCACATAAGGACACTCATCCTCACAGCAGCTTTGCAAAGTAAATGTGGCACCCCAGTGTAGGTGGGGAAACTGAGGCTACGTGCAGTAAGGAATGTGCCCCAAAGGGCACTGCTAGTGACAGGGCCAGAGTTCCGTCCTAGGCCTGCCTGACCCTGTGCTTTCCACTGTCCACGCCCCAGGCCACAGCAGGTGACCCTCTGGCTAGGTAATCAAAATGTGTACCTGAGGTTACTCACCCTCAAGCCTTTGCCGGCAGTTCTTTCTACCCCAGAATGCTGTCTCTGCCGTCACATCCATTATATCGTGATTCCTCCTCCAGGAAGCCTCTGTGTCCTCCCCTCAACCACCGTGCTTGCAGCAGGCCTGTCTCAAACCCCAGAAGAACTTAATATGACCTCAGAGTCTAGTGCCTGTGTTCAAGGTTGGCCATTCACAGACTCAACACATTTCCTTGACTGTCCTGAGACTGAGGCAGGCAGGATGTCAGCAGGGTCACCCCCCATTTAGGCACAGGAGACACAGGGCACTGGAGAGGTTCTTACTGTACCTGCTCCTGAATCAATAGGCAGCCTCAGGCTATCACGCAGCCTCACTGGACCCTGTTCCCTCCCCTCTGAAGGGACAGCGAGGGAGGCCAAATTCATGTGTCTACAGAGCACTGGGCTCCTTAGAAGCCAGGACAGGCATTCCAGGTGGCCCTGACGTTCCTGTCCTGTCCAGGTCTGGCTTAGATTAACCAGAAGGGCAGTGGTCACCTCCCCTCAATCTGCTACTGGAGCACAGGCCTGGCCAAAGTGCCCAGCCCAAGAGGATGGGGAGGAGAGGGAGCACACCCCACACTCCCTCCTGACCATCTCCTCTCTGGCTGCCGAGCACAGACTGACAGGGGAATTGCAGAGGGACTGGGGACACCTGAGCATGGATCGACGTCAGCGCCCCATGCTCCCGCACCAGGTACCAGGGCAGAGTTTGTGCCGAGGTCTCTCTCCTCTGTTACACTAACCCCAAATTCCCATGCTCTTTGTCCTGGCCCACCCTGACCCTCTTGTCACCACCGGGGAGCTACCTGACCACCAGATCAGTAGCTGGGGAGAGACTCAAACATATATGCCTATAGGAGTAGCAAGAGACTTGGGACACTACAGTACCAGAACATGTCCCCAAAAGCTCTGAGGCTGACAGTTGTGGGTGGCAGGGGTGGCTTCACACCATAGCTCCTCTGAGCCTAACATAGAACCCTGACAACCAGGGGCATGGGGCCCTTGGGCCTTCTTCCCACCTGTTTCACACACACACACACACACACACACACACACACAGAGCCAGGGTCAGGCCAGAGCACCAAGGGCTCCTGGGACCTTAAAGGTAGTCCAGACCACAGTCCCCTTCCAAGGTTTTCAGGAGGCCCAACAGCAGAGTGAGGCCTTGGTCTTCTCAGCACACATTTTAGTCCCAGAAAAAAATTCATCCCCAAAATTGTAAACCAGAGGCTTTCAAACATTCTGTGAGAAGAAAAAGAGTTTGTTCAAGCAAAAGCTTAAGTGGTTGACAAGGAATAGAATCAGAAAAGGTCTGGCTGGAGGAGGGGTGGGCCACGAACCCAGTTCATTCAGTTCCACGAGCGCAGGCGTACACACACACACACACACACACACACCAGTCAGGCCCTTGGAACACTGCTGTAAAATCACTCTGGCTCTTATTAGTAAAATGCCTCTTCCCTCCCCAGGAAATAATTGAGAATTGATGGGTGACCTCAGATCAGGGCCCAGAGATGAGCGAGTTCATAGAGACTCATGGGGTCTTCAGCATTCTAAATGTCTCAATAGAAGACAAAGGGGACCTCCCAGAGCCAAATGGTGATTGATGATTCAGTCCATGCTAATGTGTGCCACCAGTCCCCCAAAGGAGACCAAGGGAGGGGCCATGTGGTCAGAGCTGGGAGGTGTGGCCCATCAGGGAGCCTGGTGGGTTGATGGAGATGAAGGAGGGAATGAGGGGGTGGTGTCTAGGGGGTGCGTTTGAGGAAAGAGTCCAGAGAGGTCCTGAGGAGGAAGAAGCTGAGCTGCTTTGCTCTGAGCAGAGAACAGAGGGACAGGGAACAGCTGGCGGGAGGGCCAGACTCCCAGCTCCTGGGTACAGGGGGAAGTAGTTCTGCCCAGGACAGGAGCCCTCCAGGGGCTTCCTGATGCCCACCTCTCCCACCGCTCTCTCTGGCCCAGTCTGCACCTGCAACTGTCCCTTTTAGCACTGAAAAGCTGAAAGTCCTCTACCACCTGCCATCCTCACCCCCACTGCTTCTCCCAGTCACCGATCACCCGCGCCTGCCTTGCCCCTGCCCTCCTGACTCAGAGCTCCCCACAGACTGCACACCTGGCTCATCACCCTCCTCTTTCCCCTTCCGGCCAGAAACAGCCCCTGCTTCCTGCAGTTTGGAGAGAATGCTCCAAATTTTCCACCTGCTCAGCACTTCCGCCTCCGGCTCCTCAGCTGCGGAGCAGGTGGACCGGAGAGCCCCTCGGACCTGAGGGTCTCCTCTGAGCTCAGCGAGAAAGAGCAGCCGCCTCCCCACATCAGTGCTGCAAAGGCCACTTGGCATCAGTGAGATGTTCCCTTGCCCTGCACAGGCCTTGCAGCCTGGGCGTGCAGGGAGATGCACCAGCTGTGGGCAGTCACTTCAGGGCTTCGAAAGCCAATGGGACCCTTGCTCTGCAAGCCCCTTCCTCCCTGGGAAGCAAACAGGAAAGTGTGTCCGCGGTCATGACTAGGAGAACATTCCACTCTAGGTGACCACCGAGTGTGAGAGCGCTCCAAGTGCACTTCCACCCCGCCTGCTCCTTCACTGTGGCCTCAATCCTCTTCTTTTCTGGGCAAGGGCAAAGACTGGGCTGGGCGGTCTCAGGCAGGTTCTGTGAGCTACCAGGGGCTGAGAACTGTAATAAAGGACCTTAGGATGCGGCTCTGAAATAGGACCGCTGGGCCTGATGTCCCTACTCCATTGCTCAGTGCCCTGGGCCCCTGGACAGCCTCACCTTCACATGGGTTTGATACAGTCCCATCCAGTAGGAGAAAAGTCAGTCATATAACCGTGTAAAGCTCGTAAAACATGTTTACATTCAATGAGTTAGCTATTGAATCTGTAACAATAAAAAGATTATTTATAAAGTATATTTATATAATTTTATATTTATATAAATATAAATTGATTTATATTTATAAAATAATATTATACCTAGTTATACAATATATAAATAACATAGTTATTATGTAATGGTTGTTTATATAATAAGAAGTATCCATAATTACTATACCTTCTTTCTTCCATACCCCACCATGGTAGCCAGCTTCTCCCTGAACCCTAACTGGTGCTGTTGACAGCTAGATGGGAGGAGGCTATATAAACTTTGGGAAGAACTAAGAAATTGCTTTTCACTCCAAAGATTCTCTGCCTCTCTTTAGATGCTCTGAGAGGGCTGCATGGTTGGTGGGGTGAGTGCTTGTTTGAGAATCAAAATAGGGTTTCATGCCCTTAATTCAATAGCTAACATGGCAAGAAAACAGGATTTGCAACCAGAGACACTTGGGTTTGAATCACACCTGGACCTACTGCAGGACCTTGAATTACACCTGGATTTACAATGTGACCTTGAGTTACACCTGAGCCCACTGTGTGACCTTGAGTTACACCTGGGCCAGCTGCATGACCTTGAGTTACACCTGGGCCCACTGTGTGACCTTGAGTTACATCTGGGCCCACTGTGTGACCTTGAGCTACACCTGCGCCAGCTGCATGACCTTGAGTTATACCTGGGCCCACTGTGTGACCTTGAGTTATACCTGGGCCAGCTGCATGACCTTGAGTTACACCTGGGCCCACTGTGTGACCTTGAGTTACATCTGGGCCCACTGCATGCCCTTGAGTTACACCTGGGCCCACTGTGTGACCTTGAGTTACATCTGGGCCCACTAAGTGACCTTGAGTTACACCTGGGCCCACTAAGTGACCTTGAGTTACACCTAGGTTTATAATGTGACCGAGAATGATACCTGGGCCCCTCTGTGAACTTGGTCATATCATTTCATTTCTAGGAACCTCAGTTCATCTGTAAATTCTGGGCACTAACTGGCACTGTAGTTACAGTCAAAGGCCTGGCATAAAGTAGGTTCTCATGAGTAACTCAGTTATCTTTGTCCTGTAAGGCCCAACCCCCTGAGACTCTAGCCCCTCTCCTGTATTTCTCACTTAATGCCTTCTTTCTAATCAGTAGTTTACGATGTAAACACAAGTCTCCTATGGTAACCACAGATTTCAGGAGCAAACTAGAGTAGGTGAGCTCCACGTAGCACAGGCCACTAAACTGAGATGCAGTCTCTGCTCGCCTGCTGGGCAAGGCGATGAGAAGGCAAGATGGAGGCGACAGTGCAGCACACCCTCGAGGGGTTCACCCTATATTTCTTCTCTACTTTTGTTTCTTTGGCATCTAATATATATGTAGTAGGTGCTCAGTAAAGTTTTGAAGAAATTAAGGGAGATGAGGAGGAAAACAGGGCATGAGCAGGAGAGAGAGGGGATGAAGATCCCGTCCCGGGGGCAGATAGTACCGAGAGGTGCAGGCAGAGGTTAAGGTCAGGGGCAGAGCTGGCCCTTCGGTGACATCAGGGAGAGTTAGGGTGGCCTAGGGGAGGACTGCATTCTAGGATGCTGGAATGGTCAGGACCCCAGGTCACTTCAGGGTTGCTACTGAGCACCCAGGAAGAAGGGGGCTGATTTTGGAGAAGCTTGTAAGCCAGGATAGAGGGCCCGGTGCTATCCGCAGACACTGCACAGCCAGTAGAGCCTCCACCTCTGAAGAAGGGAGAAACACAAGGAAAGTGGCAGTCTTAAAAGAAAAATGCAGGGCAGTTGCTGAAAGCACTCATAGCTCTAAGCACCCAGGTTGAAGCAATGAGGGCGCGGACTTTGGTTCGTGCAGTAGGGCCGGAGAGGAAAGGGAGGTTCTGGGAGGTGTGAGGGAAGAAGCCTGAGCCAGACTTGGTGATGAGACAGACTTTAAAAAAAAAAAAAAAGCATGGAAAGGAAGGCAACACTGATGCCAGGCTTCACTCCAGGAGGGCATCATTGGACAGAATGGGAAACTGAGGCAGAAAGGCTGGGACAGATGGTGCAAGGTGTGTTGAGTCTGCAGTGAGAGAGGACCTTAGTCAGTGTAACACAGACTCTGAGAGCAGGTCCGCGTTGTTCAGGGCTGGGGTGGAGGCACCGACATAAGCTCCCAGAGGAAAGGGCCAGATCAGTCTTCTGTTTCTCACATGACAATGCAATGCCTAACTCAGAATGGGTCTCAATAAATGTGCATTGAATAAAGAAAAGTTCTTAAAGGTCTTCCTGTCTATGTAATATAATACCCAGCAGGTTCTAGGCAATGGTCCCAGGCCAGTTCAACTGTAGGAAACAAGGAGTGAGGGAATGGGTTGAGGGCATTCTCTCTGGCCAGGCCCTACCTGGGCTTGCATACTGTGCTCCCAGGGGCTCCTGAGCTGGAAGGAGGGGCCTCAGGTCTGCCGGGATGGAGGTGAGCCCAGCCCCACCCCTCCCCACACACAGCATCTCCACTGTATCTGCTCTAGAGAACCATGCTGGGCTTATAATTCTGTCTGAAAAAGCATCTCACTAATTTTTTTTAAAAAAAGGAAATATTTTTAGTGTCTTGGATTTAATATGCAAAACTTAAATTAGACAGAAAAAGAAAATTGTCAACTAAAGCACTAACCATTACCTCCCCAAAAATAATTTGCAAATTATGTCTTTTGGGTGGTTTAGGAGACTATCCTGTGTGTCCGTCTCCTCCCAGAAACATGTGTCCATAGAAACACTGAGGGGAACCAAACCCACACAAGTAACACCAAACTTCTCTCTGCACCTGCTGAGGGGGTCAGTTCTGGAGACTGTCCTCTGGTTGGTCCCGCCCTGCCTTCCCTACCATCCAGGCCCCCTTCTGCAGGCCCAGGTCCTATTTGAGGGGCTCTTCTGTCTGCTCCAACTCCTAGCTCTGAGACACCTTGCAAAGGGAAAAAGTGGCGGCCCAGGGCCCACCGCCAAGGCCTGCCCCCACAGCACACTCCTCCAGCCTGCGCCTCCCTTCAGGGCCTGGCGGCCATGGGGCCCTCTCCCGCAGGGCACGCCACCACTGGGGTATCTCCCGGGCATCTCCCAGGCAGCAGCCCGCCACTCACATCAGCATGGACGCCTTCTGCGCCCAGCTCTCTGGTTACACTCACCAGCACCAAGAAGACATGGGGTGGGGGCCGGAGACCTGTGGGAGCTCCCTACCACAGGGTGCCCATTAATAGACATTGCTGAGGCCTTAGACACCATTTTGTTTAGGACCTTCTCACTCTCACCCCTCAGCATCCTGTTGACAGCCTAAGAATGCTCTGATCACACACTCTGGCAGCCATTGTGCTGTCTGGACAGTCCTTCCCACAGAAAAATTTTGGGGATGAAAGAATGAGCTGAGCAATCATCATCAAAGCTGAGAGAAGAGCCTCCCCAAGGAATGTTCTCTCCCCACCCACTCCATCCTTCAGCTCCCCTCTCAGCAGCAGCCTCCCCCTCCGCCTCCTCATCCTCCCCTCCAGCCCAGTCTCTTCCTCTCCTCACCTCTGGCCTCTAAGCCCTCCTGATCTTCCCCTGTTTCCTTTCTCCTCTCTCATCTCTTCTTTCCTTCTCTCTCTTGTCTGGGTGCCAGAAACAGTCTAAGGACAACAGAGAAACTGAAGAGACAGAGGGAAAAAACCCACCATACAGAGCTGATTAAAATGTCCTAATGAAATCTAATTTGTAAAGCTCAAATCTGAATAAATTCAGGGCCAATGTGATTGTTAATGAGACTCCTCAGAGGCCCAGCCAAGATCTCATCAGGTTGTAGACTCAGCTACAGGCTGCCCGCCGTGGACCCCTGCCACGGACCCCTGCAGGTGGGCTGTCCCTCCTCTTGGAGCTCTGCCACGCATGCTGCCACCGCCCTGCCCCACTGGAGCTATACCAGTCACTCCCTTCTTAGGGCTACCTGCTGCTGAGAGCTCGGCCCAGTGGTCTGAGCCTGGGACTTTGTGTCCCCAAAACAAGCAACCCATGTCTAGGACCTCTGTGGTCATCCTGACTCTTCCAGGTGGGGGAGGACAGGCCTGCCCCCCAGGTCTGGTTCTCCTGAGTTGTATGTCTGTATATGCAGAACAAGGTGTGGGAAAGGAGGGATTAGAAGTCAGTGGACCCTAGATCAAAGCCCTGTTCCACCCCTAAGTTGTATGACCTTAGGCAGGTTACTTGGCCTATCTGATGCTGGTCTCTTCACCATAACATGGGGCTATTTCTGCCCTGAAGTATAATCATAGGTTACAGGAAGAAGAGCATGTGAAGCATGGTTGCACTATGGACAGGAGCTCAGTAAATATCATTTCCCTGTTGTCCATTCAGCTGTGGCCTCCTGGAAACACGGTCATGTCACCCTCTGCAGCAACCCCTCCAGGACCAGGTTTAGGGATCTGCACGCCGCTCAGCACATGAGAACATAGTTTTTGGAGCCAAAAAGTCTTGTGTTCACAGCCCTAGTCCTGCCCCTAGATGCACCCTGGACAGTTTAGTTAACCTGTACAGTTCCAGTTCCTAAGTCCCTGTGACATGGGTTGTTATGGTCCACCGTGGGGGCTGCACTCTCATGGGGAGGCATGCTCAGCACCTGGTATGCGAGCAACAACCAGCCTGTGACTATCTTTCACTTTTTCAGCTCCTTATGTCTCATCTGGAAAATGAAAATAAAATTGTACATACCTCATAGGTTGGTATGAGAAGGAAAATATTAATGAGCTAATATTTTAAATCTTAGAACAATGCCTGGCATGTTGTATCTGTTTAATAAAATATAAACTAGTGTAGATAGCTCAGTGCCATCTCACTTTGAAGTATACATGGGGGGAATGGGGTCACAGTGATAGTAAGGCTGGAGGTGGGTCTGCTGTGGAAATGAAAGGGACAGGGCGGGTGTGTGGGGAGGAGACCTGCTCCCTCGGGCCGAACCCTCCGCCATGCTGTGCCAACACTCACCCTGTAGAATTCTGCCTTGGGGCCATCCTGAAACCACTAAAACAAAAATAGTATTCCTAGGATACTCAGGTTTACCCAAAGCACAGAGCACTCCCCACGCCCACTGTCTTCTTTAAGCACACCCCACACAGAACGCTGCCAGCCGGGGGTCTCTGCCCACCTCCGCGCTGCTATGTAAGTGGGTCCAGCAGAAGGTGTTAAGGGGAAGTTAGCCAAATGAAAAAGGAGAAGCATGTCCCATGTGCAAGTGGCAGGCGTGGTCTTTGGGGGAGGACGGCTGAACCACGGTGTGAGCAGGGAGGCTGGGGAGCTATGAGGCTGCAGTGCGGACCCTGTTCCTGAAAGCAGGGCATGGAGCCAGGGCAGTGAGGAAGCTGCCACCGGGCCCCAGACAGGAGGGGGTGCTCAGCGCTGGGCCAGCCTGGTCCCCTGGCCCGGCCTGGGCCCTGCTCCTGGGACGTGAGGAGGAGCCCTCCAGGCACTGCTCCCTGCAGTCACTGACCGCTGTGCTTGTCTCCTTCCTAGGTCAAGTGTACTCCTTCAGCCAGCAGCCCCAGGACCAGGCCGTGGTGTCGGGGCAGCCGGTGACCCTGCTCTGTGCCATCCCAGAATACGATGGCTTCGTTCTGTGGATCAAAGACGGCTTGGCTCTGGGTGTGGGCAGGGACCTCTCAAGTGAGTACCCCAGGTCTCCCCAGGAAGGAGTGGAGCCCCTCCCTGACTTACCCCCCACCCACCCTCCTAGGGACCCCCATCTCCAGCTGTCAGTGTGGTCCCAAAGGCAGAGTCAGGCCAGGTGAGCCCTGGGTCCAGGATCCAGAGGACTTTGAAGACCCCTCTAACAAATGGTACTGAGCTACCACTAACCCCTCTATTCTGGTGGTTGGTCCTACACCTAACATGATGTTGCCCTGGAGGATCTAGTCTAAAATCAAATAGGATGCGTGTGAAGTTGAGTTTCCAGAGGGGACGTGTTCTCCTTTCTCAGTCCAAAATACATTTCGGCTTAAGTCATAACCTGATCCTTCCCACCCATCGAGGGGAGACAAATAGGTTAAAAACTAACAAAGAACCTGGAAATTTTAGGGGTCATCGTGTGCTGGGAAGAAAAGAAAAACGTGATAGAAATACAGTCCAAATCTTGTGCAGCCCACCCAGACTGGTGGTATTCATCAAAGGTGCATGGGTGGGCTCCTGAGGCTGCTGATGGCTGGCATCTGAGCTCCATGGTTGGCATCATGCCCTGTCATCTGTTAACTATTGTGAATGTCGATCTTTAAGCTCATAGAGATGTCTTTCTAATCCAGCCTATTCTCCAGGAGGGAAAAAAAAAGGAACCAGCCTTCTGGTCACTCCCCATCCATCATTACTCCACTCCCCTGGGAGGGGAGGCATGTGACTGTTTGCTACGCTTAGCATTAAACTGTAAAATTCAGGACAAGGGATCTGAGTGTCCCTGCAACTGGGGAATGGCTGACAGTAGAGGAGGAGAGAAAAATGTGTATTCAACTGAGAAGTAGCTTTGCCTCTCATGGTGTACGCTACAAGAAAGTAAAAATCGAAGTGCACTCTGCAACATGATGGTTGGGGAATTAATATTTTTAAAGTGAGTTATGTCTTGCCAAAAATGTATATTGAAGCATTATAGCGATGGTCAATAGCAATCTCAGGATTTGAGTGCTATCACCCAACTGAGCATAGATGAAATACACAATAATATCTCCAAAATATACGGTGCTGCCATACAATGTAAGCAGTCTGGGAACCAGCCATGTTCAGGGACTCTGAATTCCCACCTTAGAGAATTCAGGGGAAGGATATGACCTTCCCAGATCAGAATCACCTGTGTTCTGCATGTCTCCGAGCTTGGCCCAGTGTTTTTGCCAGTTAAGGAGACTCTTGGGGTTCCTTGTCAATGGTTTTCAACCTTCAGTCAGGAGCTGTGTTCTTGTTAAGTCAGTGGCCAAGAGGAGACCCCAGGTCAGCAGGGATGGTTCATAGACTAGTCCTCACTGCATAGATCATTGAGCTCCTGGCACCCACGTCCATGAGGGCTTTCTGGCATCCAGGGTTGGGCTGTGTGCAGTGCTGACAGATGATGGGCTCTTGGGAAATGGAGTCTGCTTCCTCTCCAACCCGAATCTGGTATAGAAAAGAGGCTAGCCCTCTCCTCACAGAGCCAATGTGCGCAAATTCAGGATAAAATGCTTCCTCCGTAGTTGATCACTTGTCCCCAAAATAGCATCATGACAATAATGACAGATATTCACATGCCCAATAAAGACTAAAGAGAAAGTGAGAGTGAGAGTGAGAGATCTCAGTAAAATTCAGCAAGTATTTGCAGAGCACTTACTACCACATCAATTTTCCTGTGGGGAAACTGAGGCTCAGTCTTGTGGGAGTTCCCCTTGCTACAGCCTGCATTCAGTCTACCAGCAATGATGCCCTACCTGAAGACCTCCCTGTCTTCCTGGTCATCACAGCTAGAAAAAGAACAGTCAAAGAAAACGATTTAAAAATATACTCCCTCATATTGATAGGACATTTTTCTTCTAAGAAGCTCAAACACTCTCCCCTAAATCTACAATAATCCACAGGAAAAAAAAAAGAATTTTCTATTTTATGTGACAGATAAACAAAGTCACAGTTGAGAAAGAAATTAATTTAAACATAGACCAAATTTCAGTGCCTGAGACCCTGGCCCCTAGCCCACAAGAGGTCCAGACACCCAGTCGGCTCTACCTAGAATGGCAGGGACCTCCTTGCTGTCCTACCTTGTGGTCACTTTCATTTAAACCGGCATTTATAGACTTCTTACTATGTGCCAGGCACTTGACCTAGGTTTTCCTGTCTAATTTTCCGCAGAACTGTATGAGGTACTAGTATTACTGCTAAAAGTAAAAGTAACTAACTCAAGACAACACACATAGAAAGTGATAAAGTTTACATTTGAACCTAGGCAATCAGACTGTAGAACCCAGATTCCTAATAATTCTGCCTTCCCTGAGAATAGCAAGAGAGGGTAATAATACTGTGGAAGGAACTAGAACTTCCTCAGAATCTATGCTCCTGAACTGATGTATTCTAAAGAAGCTGCCAGTCCTTGAGATAGCATCACGGCTCTGTCACCTAATTAGGCAAATACGAACAAACCCATCACTGATGTGTTCAGCGGCTCCCGAGAGCAAAATTGTGGCTGATCGCTTGCTTGCAAGACAACAAAAGCACAAGCTCCAGCCAAGATGCCTGCGGGAGAGAAGGACTGATCACAGGACAGCAGAACCCAGCAGCTGGGCTGGACAGGCTGGCGTGGTCAGCCAGCTACATTGAGGGCTGCAGCAGCAGGGAGAAGACTGGGCCAGAACCCATTTCCAGCCTCGGCTGTGAGAAGAGCCAGCTTAACTCAGCGGGGCTCCTTCCCCAAACCCAGTCAAGGGCAGGAAGGGTGGGCAGGAGGCCGCACTCTTGGGGCACAGCTGATTGCTCTGTGAGCCTCTCTGGCCAGACCTGAGCAGCTGTGGAGGACAGGGCCATTTGACTGCATGATGGGGACAATGGTAGCCATGAAGACATGAACAGGAAGGGCTCAGCCACACAAGGAACACCCAAATGCTTACTGGGAAATCTGGCAGAGTATTACAGCTACCATTAGGGACCTGGAATGGGTGGCCCTCTACAGCCCACCCCCCAAGGAACCCTGTCCAGCCTCTGGAAAACCCTTAGCTAAATGGAGATGGAAGGGGCCTTAGGACTCTAATATTTTAAATCTCAGTAGAAATTGCCTCTGCAGTGTCACTGACATGTGATCCTACAATGTCTGCTTGAAAGCTGCCAGTGGCAAAGACCTCACTACCACCTCTGGCAGCCCAGATCCTTATTGAACACCTCAAATTGTTAATAATCTAAAAGGTTTTGCCCATACTGATCCTGCCCGTTAGTGCTAACGCTGTCCCTGGGAGGCACACAGCACACACAGCCCACACTAAGAGACTAAAATACTTGATGAGATGAGGCTATTACACATCCCTCTGTCTGTCTCTGTCTCTCACTTGCTTAAGCCCTAGTCTTCTCAGTTAAAGGCCAAATATACACCTGTCTGAGAGGTCGCACTGTCCTCTCAGTGAAGGTCTGTCCGAAGGAGGAGCAGTTTGGGGCTGCCCACGAGCGGAGGGCCCCAGCGGACAGAAGGGGACCGGGACAGAAAAGAAGGACCCTGTGAGGGACTGGTGGGGACAGGGGCAGAGCTCAGGTAAGGGAATGGGTTAGAAACAGATCCTGCTGGGTGAAACAAAGGGGCTTAGGGACCAGGACCTAGAAAAGAGGATCTGCTCAACGTGGCCAGCTATGACATGTTGGCATCTATATCTAACCCTGCCCAGCCACAGGAATGCTGGTTAATGATTTAGTGTGCTCAAGCTTTTCTTCATCTATTATTCATCTCCAGTGGTACAAGGGGCCCCAAATTCCTAAGTGTCCTGCATGCCTCCTAAGTGCTTGTGCAAACCCTGGGGTTTTGGGAAGGGGAGGAGGAGGGATAAGAAAAGGGCTGCTTATGGTTCAAAGTGACCAGCAGGTCCTGGGCAATGGGAGACTGGGCCTAGATTGTCCATCTTGAAACAAAATTGGTACCCAAAGTCACTCTTAATCCTTTCCCAAACATTTTCTGTCTTATTCCTTCTCTCTCCTGCTCTGTCTTCTCTCTGTCTGCGGAGCTCACCTGGGTCTCTGTGTCTCTCTGTGTGTGTCCTTCTCAAAATGAATGTCTACTTGGTAAACCACGCTGCTGAGCGCACCACTTTCCCGAGTAATAAGCCCGCTATGTCTATCCACACTTAGCATTTCCCTCTGCATTCTCTCCATCCCTCCCTAACAACAGCTTCCCCAACATTCCTAGCCTTAAAATCCATCATTCCCTTAGACACGCAATCCCGCCCCGCCCCCACAACCTGCGCGAACTCTCACTCTGTGCTCCTTCCCCTGACGCCAGCGCCCAGAGCAGCCGCTGGCTCTGCCAGCCCTTGCTCAGGTGTGCACCGCTGTCCTGTATATCATGAATGTCACGTCCACCCCTGGGCCGGCCTCCTGACATGCCTGCTGTCTCCACAGGTTATCCACAGTACCTGGTGGTAGGGAACCACCTCTCGGGAGAACATCACCTGAAGATCCTGCGGGCAGAGCTGCAAGATGATGCTGTGTATGAGTGCCAGGCCATCCAGGCCGCCATCCGGTCCCGCCCCGCGCGCCTCACTGTCCTAGGTAAGAGCTGACCACGTGCGGAGCAAGGACGCTATGGGAAACACCATGTGCTCGGTTCCAAAAGCGTTCCTCCCTGCCTTACTACCGAGGCATCCCATTGGGCAAAAGCCTCCAGACATGTTCCCCAGGGCGCTGGCCACTGGCCCCATGGTCTCAGTAAACCCCCCTCCCCATCAACAGAGGGAAAGTGAAAGCTCATGCCCAGGAAATCAGAAGGCTGATGCCACCTTGCCTATGACCTTGTCCAGCCCCAGTGTTTGACTCCAGCTTGGGGGCAAAGAAGGGCTCCTGGATGCTCGTTTTTTCCATCAGAAAACAGGTTCTACACGTGTCATCTGTCAGGCCCTCTGCTAGGTGACAGAGAGACAGAGAAGAATGTGACACATCTTTGAGCCATTTCTTTCTGGTCTGACTCCTTCAGGGTGCTAACCATATCCCGTCTACCACTTTCCCTGTCAGAATCTGCCTGGGACTTGGTTGTCCCCATGACGTCAGCATCGCCAGGGGCCACTGCTGCCCCTGTTCCTTCCCGGTTCCCTGTTCCTAGAAACCCTGGGCTTCCTATGTCATACCTGGGAAAACTCATTTCAGACTCTTATTCCAAATCATTTTTGCTCTTAGTCTCTCCCCATCTCAGCTACCCAAGAGCCCAGTGTCCCTCAGACCACCTGTCCGAACAGGTCCTCCCCTCCCTGGGGCAGACCTTTCCTGAAGACAGGGAATGGGCGCACTACCCTTAACATGCCTCACCGCTGTCACCTTCTTCTCCAGGGAGACACTTTGAGGATCCGAGTGCCCTGGGAACAGAGCCTTGCACATAAGTAATAATATCTCACTTTACACAGCTACTGACAGCAACTCCCAAAGCACTTTCACTCGCCCTTTCTCAGCTGTTTTGATGCAAGTGTGTGGGACATGATGGGTGCTCCAGATGAGAAACTAAGGGTCCAAGAAGCAAAGGGCCTGGCCCGGGTCTCCTGGCATGAGCTCTGTGCACCATCTCACTGCTCCGTAAGGAATCTGTGCCAGGCTACCCGTGGGACAGAGCTCAGCAGCCAGCAGGAGCATCCTGGTGCTACCCTGCTCACCTCCTGGCAGCTGCTGAGAAGCTTTGACAACCGGGTCAGCAGTTGGGGTGCTGCCTCCTTGCCTAGTGGAGAAGGCACATGACCACACAAGATGAAATATTTACAAGTGTGTCAGGTTATCTTCAGATCTACATGGGCAGATTAGCCCAAGCACAGCAGCAGACAGGCCCCAGAGGAGCACTTACCAAGCTCAGAGCCTGGCTTCTCGGGACAAGGAGGAGGGACTTGGGGCCAACCTCAGAACCTCCTGCAGCCTTTCGGTCTCCTCCGGCCTGCAATGAAAGGAATGAGACAAGTAAACCAGGTCCGGCAGGGCAAATGAGCTGGGATTGTGTGGTCAGGAAGCGGTCCTTCAGAAAGGTAGTCAGGGACATTAAAGGGTGAGTCAGCCACCCCAATCTCTTGAGATGGTGACTAAAATGGGGACAGGTATGGCGGTTGAGGGGAGAGAAAAGGAGGATTTAGTGCCTAATATATCTTCTGGTTTGTGAAGATTGTAAAATGCCAGAACAGATTTGCTAAGCAAAGCTGTAAGATCGTCATCGTCAGAGGTTATTCATCCCCCAGCCTCAGAAGAATCTGCCTCTGCTCCTGGCTCCCTGCTCCCTGCTAGAGGGCACCAGAGAATGCTAAAACGAAAAGAACGTAGGCATTGCCCACTCATGCTGCACACAGGAGCTAAACTAGATGGAGATGTGCCTCATCCTCACATTGTTGTCCTGGTATCAGAGCTTCACCCAGTCATACCCAACAATCTACAGATTCCTTTCCTTCTATATCACTATTTGATAACAAAGTCAAGATTACTCTAAGTGTTTTATAGGTAAAGAAATCAACACTCCCAAGAGGCAAAGGCACTTACAGGAGGCCACACAGCTTGATTACTCTCAGAATAGACCCCATATTTTCCAACTACGAGCCAAAGCTATCCAGTGATCCCCATGTTCCCAAATGCCAGGAGAATCACCTTTGTCTGGCTGGCTAAGGGCCGGGCCTCTGAGGGCAGGACCTGTGGTTCTGATCTAAACAGACTCAACTTGGTCTTGGGTCACATCTAAATGGCATTCACTCCCCCTTTCCAGTGGCACAGCCTGGCACTGCCTCTGGGCACAGACCTGGGTTTGTGTGGGGACATTTGTTTTATTCAAATATGGAGGTCAGTTGAAGAGGCAGAAGGGAGAGTTTCCAGGGGTCCCGGCAGGAGGGACTGGGTAAAACTCCTGAGAGCCAGAAAGGGAGCCTGAGCAGGAACATTTCATGCAAACTCCACAAAAACAAGTCCTCCCAAATAAACTAACCCCAGGCCAGAGAGACTTCCCCAGCTCTGCCTACAATCCTCCTCGATTCCTCTGGGACACCCTAGACCCCCACCCCTAAGCTAGTCCTGCAGGGCCCCACCACTGAGCTGATCCATTAGCTCCCCAGCCTCGCTGGTCCTGCAGGGCTCTGCCTGAGGCACGGGCCTGGCTCAGTTTCCCTGGTGCACAGCCCCACCTACTGCCCTGGAGGGAGGCAGTGCAGGCAGAGCTCAGGCAGCCTCAGGACAGGGAGCCCCGTCTGTCCACGGCAGTGGATATACAGAGCAGCTGTTCCAGCGGAGGGGAGAGGGGTGTTTCCACCCTGCCAGCCAGCTTCCCAACCAAGACCCCATCTGCTTTGCTGTGACATCTCAGTCTGGGAAAGTGTCCCAGCCAGTTCCCCAAGGTGGGAGGGGGCGGCTGCCTTTCCTGTGTTGCAGGAATGAGAGAGCTTCCTAATTTAGTCTGTATTTGCCTAAGATCGATTTTTAATTAAATAAAGTAAGAGCCTGATTAGAACCTGCAGAAGATATGAGAGCAGAATCAGATGGTATTCTGGCAAAATTGCAAAGCAAACACTTTGGCTGGAAAAGAGGGAGACCCCCAGGGGTCTTCCATCAAAGCACCAAGCGAGGAGGGCAAATACAAGAGACTATATAGCCAACAGATGTGCATCATGAACGTATGCATCTGCCGGCACCACGTGGAGAGGCCGGAGGGCCAGCTCACAGAGCCTTCTGGGCCCCCAGGGAAGGCGTGAGGACTCGGGTCCAGCAGCCAAGCCTAGAGTCACAGACATATTAATTAGCCCTGTGTTTCCAGCTCTCAGATGCAATCAGGCAAGGAGCAACTTAGAGCTGAGTATTTGCTACCCCAGGAGGCAGCAAGAGGGAGGTGTTAGAAAAGTGTGGGGGAGGCTTGGGAGGCTGGGCCAAGCAAAGGCTGGGGTGTTCAGTCCAGGTTACTAGGCAGGCTGCTTTCCTTCTATGGCCAGCCAGCCCAAGTCCACATTCTGACTCAAGCCAGGTCGAGACTTGCATCTTTTTGCCCCCAGAACATCTGAAAATCATGGCATCATGGAAAGAGTGGCAGACTCGGATGTAGCAGGCCTGGCCCTGCTGTGTGCTCTCCGTCCTGTTACTCAGCTATTTATAGACGGGGTCTCAGGCGCCTCGTCTATAAAATAAAGATAGTGATAGATAAGGTGCTCTCTAACAAGTGTCCAGCTTCCAAAATGCATGATTTTTACAATAAGGACCCAAATGCAACACCAACTATTTTAAGAAAGTTCTCTAAGCTGCACTAGACCTGGGATTTGTGAGGTGACAGAGACATGAAAGGTAACTGTTTAGGGAGGTTTAGACAGTGTTCCTCTGCGAGGCTAGAGGTGGGAGCTCTCAGATCCAGTCCAGCCTGGGGTTCTGAACATGGCAGTGCACCTCAACCCAGGGTCCTCCTCCGTGTCCAGCCACCACCCTTTCTGAGCCATCTCTGCAGAGACACAGCCTAGGTGAGCATCATGAGAAGCCCATGTGCCGGTGCAGAGCTGGGGTAGAGGTGGAGGGGCCCAGGCTGGGAAGAATACCTGCATGTAGTTCAGTCACTGTGTGACCTGGGCAGGGCAGGTCACACAGTGACCTTGGGGCTGGCCCTGGGCTCTGGTTCAATTCTCATTAACCAGCACTAACTAGAGAGCAGGTACTCAATAATATTTGAGAATTTTGGGTAACTGAATGAATGAATGAAATTTCTGGTTCTTCATCTATAAAATAAGGATAATAAGAACACCAATCTTCTAGATTTGTTGTGAACATCACATTAAAGTGCCATACACTTTAAAGCTGCGTGTACACACAGACAGACACACACGTGTGTGTGCGTGCATGCATGGAGACTGCTCCTTCTCCCACCTGCAGGAGCCTCATGGTTGAAAAGATCTGTTCCAGGGCCTGAGCTGAAAGAGAGGTATTGCCCTTGATTTTTCTAAGTGCCCATAAACTTGGGAAGCAAGGAGTTGAGAGACACAGAGCAGAGAGAAAGTGAGTGCCAAGGATTTGATCAATAAACATTTACTGAGCACGTATTATGTGCCAAGCGCTGACCTAGAAGCCTGAAATTCACTGTAAACAAGAGAGAACCAGCCCTGCCCTGATGGAGCATGTGTTCTAGCAGGGAGACATCATAAATAACCAACAGACTAAACAGTAAACCATGTAGTCATGTCAGATGTCAGCTGGAATAAACACTATGAGAAGAATAGAGGAGAGCAGGGTAAGGGGGACTGGAAGAGGGCGGGGGAGAGCAGAGGATGTCAGATTAATAATTTAAAAAGTATTTTCCCAGTCTTCCTTCCTCTCCCCTCTTCTTCCTGGCCCAATCTAATATTAACTCTGCTGTCTTTTAACTCCCATCAGAAAAATAAAAAAAGCTTTCTCAACCAATATGAATTATTTAACATGGAGACTAAGTTCAAATAAAGAGGGTGTCTTTTAACTGCTGTCAGGCCCCAATATAGAGAGGGGCAAACAGATACGGTCCAAACATGTGCCTTTTTCAAAACCACGAGCTCCCTCTGCAACTGCACCACAGGGAGCTGCAGGCAGAGATCTCCCGAGTCCACAGCGTTGGCAGCACCCTGATTTCCAAACCCCTCATCCTCTGGGCAGGAGGGTCCAGAGAGAGCCAGTAAATAGCTCAAGTTATGCAGCAAGGGAAGGCGGAGCTGACACAGAACCCAGTGTTCTGGCTTCTAAAACTCTTCTTCTAGAAACTGGTGCAAGAAGCCCAGCCACAGTCACCTGTTAATAGGGGACAGTCTGAGTGGTTCTTCAGAGATGAGAAGCTACCCCCGCAGAACAAAGCCCAGGCTCCCTTCATGGTACACAGGGTCTCTGAAGCCTGCCCTCTACCTCCAGCCCCAGCTCTGCCACCCCCCTGCTCTGAGAACAACCAGCTTGCAGCTCCCTCCGCTCCCCACACCTCTGTGCTTTTGTTATTGAGTGTTTCTGCCTAGAATACCCTTCCCACCATTCTTCCCTTGGGCAACTCTTGTTCACCTGTCAGAATTCATCTTAGACATCACCTCCTCCAGGAAGCCCTCCCTGAAACTCACATGGCCTGACTGTCCCCCTCTGTCCTCCCTTACACACTTCTATCACAACATTCAGCCCAATTATATTGAAGGTAACAGTTCACACATCTGTCTCCCCCACTGAGTTTCTGGGGGGACATCGTGCATCCCTCATGCCCAGGACAGCCTGTGGACAACCATCTACTAAGGGCTCAGTAAATGTTCATCTTACCTCTGTACTAAAAGTGTTTAGGGCAAACTTCGAGGAGTTTACACTGAACTTTACTGCAAGGAGCAATACCTAGCAGAGAATAGCCCCAAATACATGTGAGAGTTGTGTTGTGTTGTGTTGTGTTGTGTTGTGTTGTGTTGTGTTGTGTTTAGAGAGGTGACATGGCTTCACAGTTCAGAGACCAGACTCCAGAAACCAGATTGCCTACACTTGAAGCCTAGTTGTGTCGATTTCCCAATCATGTGACCTTGGGCAAGTTATTTAACCACTCTGTGCCTCAGTTTTCTCATGAGTAAAATAAGGGAAGAGTCATAATAGTCCTGTCCCCTGAGCATGGAATGAAGTATGTAAAGCACTTCGCGCAGCAAGGTGTATCAGCATGGACAGCGTTGTGCCCGCTACCGCTGTTACTGGGACCCCTGCATTGTTGTTAGGAGACCCTTCTTGTGGGATCAGGCTCTAGGTCCTCAGGACACTATTCCACGCAGCACACAAGACAGGAAGACACCCGTCCTGCAGCCCCTCCCACCTGAGCTCCTGGGAAGACAAGCAGAATTGATTTGCTTATCTCCTCATCAGGCGTGCTTTGCCTGGGCCCAGCCTGGTCTGAGTGCCATATCTCATTTGTGCTATGTGCCTGTTTCCTGCCACATTCATTACCCTGCAATCACCCCCAAATAGGGCAGCAAACAAGCCAGAGATGGGAGATCGGAACAAACAAAGCATCCTCATCTCCTGAAGTTTCACATGGGAGCCCGGCCTGAGCTCTGGTGCCTCTCCCCACACCCCACCCCTGCTGCCAGCTCCTCCCCACTCCCTTCTGCTGCACTGCCTTCCTTGGGGGCCCTGGCCACCCCCAGTGTCCCCTGTTCCAGAAGTTGATTTCCTCCTCCCCTCTCTTCAGCTACTGCACATCTCTTTGCCTTCCCAGTTTAACTCTGTGCTCACCTGCTGCAAAAACTTACAAGATAAACATGGCTTCGGGTCACCAAGTGACCTTAAGCTAACTAATAGTCTCTCACCCAAATTATAGTATAAGGTCCCTGAGGGTAGAAGACCTGGTCTTTAAGGCCCATACTGTGGGTTCAATGCCATATGGTCCCCTGGGTGGCCACCCGTATCAGTTGTTGGTGGAGTGAGTGTGGGAGTGTGAGACAGAGGGTGAGACCAGGGCGCACCCTGCAGCTGCTGGTCCAGGTATGTGGACTTCAAAGAGGAATCTCTCTGGCCCTTCCATGCTAAGATCACCCCCAACCCCCAGTCTTCCCATCTCTCTAATGTGCCATGTTGTCATGGAGATGAATGGCCTGCCTTCCCCCCATACCTCTTGACCCTGTTCTTCATCTCAGCCCCAATGGCATGTCGGGAGAATCCACTCCTCCAGCCAGGGGCCCCTCCATCGTGGTAGGAAATGAAGTGAGGAGGGAAGTGCTGAAAGACTTCTAGGGAGGCTGGGGATCCATCAGGGACAGGGGCAAGCTCAGCATGTCCCCTCTCAGCTGTAATGTAGATGGTAGGGGCAGGCAGGGTCGTCTCTAAGCAGGGGGCAACCTGAAGCAACAGGACACACATTCCCCATGTTACCCTGCCTGGCATGGCCGTGGTTGACTGGAGCAGACTCGGGCGATGAGAGCAGAGCTAACTGTTCTTACTAACTGGCCTTGCAGGAGTGGCCCATGCCTGACGCTGTCTCGAGGCGAGGTTGGGGGGACAGTGCTCATCACTTAAAGCTGGAGGCAGCATCCCAAACAGACCCCAGGGCCAGCCCCCTCCCCCGCCCCTTCCAGCATCTAGCATCTTTGCAGTCAACACAAGTACCGGAGGTCTGCAGTAGCCCAGCCAAGGTCTGCCGCACACATGGTGCTCAGCCTCCTGCTCCTGGATGCCTCCTGCCACTCCATCTTTGTTCTGCGGACTCCCCAAGGCCCCCCAATCAGCACTGAATGGCTCAGACTCTCCAGGGCAGCCTTCAGTGCTGAAGTATGACTCCACCCTACACAGGTCACTGGCACGTCTTCAGGATAATGGCCCTGGCCTAGGAATAGGGAGACGTGCATTCTTGCCCCAGTCCTGCCCCCAACCGGCCGAGAGACATGAGATAAAGACAGCTGCCCACTCAGCCCCACTGTCTCCCTGGGACGTCAGCTGGGAAGCGGACGCACACCTCCACTCCGCATTTGACTCTCACTTGCCTTCATTTGATCATGGTTTGGAGGCAGGCATTGGGACCATTTCCCAAGTCCTTGTCCCCCTGCTCCTAAGAGCAAGGATGTCTGTCTCTGCTTTAACCATGCGTGACCCCGGGAGAGGCTGAGCAGCTCCACTGCTCAGCACAGGGGAATGTGAGCTCAGACCAGGGAGATTTGCTCGGGGCAGGGCCTTGATCCTCTGGCATTGGCCATTGGGCCTGGAGCCAACCGCTCCTAAAGAGCCTGGGCAACTCGAGTCACTTTCTGCTCCTCTCAGGAAGCAGCTGCCCCAAGAGAGCCTCCCCCACTTGACCAGCACCACAGCCGCTGCCCAGGCATGGCTTCCAACCTCCCCTATACCTGGATAACACAGCAGGGTCTACATGGGTCTGGGGCCCTACTGGGTTCTCAGTCAGCTAGCCACTGGCCTTTACAAGGCTCCCAGTAATGCGTCACCCTTAATCATACATACCTCACCTCAAGGCCGAAGTGCCAGTACACACACGCACAATTCTGAGCTCAGCCAAATCGTCAGTTCCCCAAGGATGGAAAGACACAAGACACTCAGTCAAGAGAATCAGTTGCTGATGGGAAATGAACAAGTCTTGGTGGTTGAACACCTTGTCAGCCAGAAAAGGCTGGAGCAGGTGGAGCATGGTGTCCCCAGCACTGGGTCCACCACACTGTCAATCCCCCTAATGAAAATGATGTGGAGGGAAGAGAGTCACAGCCTCCTGAGAGGGAAGGCCAGCAGTTCCAGCAGGGGAAGCTGTCCCTATCCTGCCTCCAGACACCTGGGCATGGTGCGTGTCACCCCAAGACACTCTGGCAGGCTGACACCAGCCCCGAGAAAGCCCGAGAGGCTGAGCTAGACTGGGAGACCTCTAAGGATAAAAATAGCTCACTACTTCTCTGCTCTGACCTCAGCCCAGGCCCAAGACGAGGGTTTCATGGCAAATTATGGATTTAAAACTAGCAATGAATCTCCATTATAGCATGAAATGAGAAAGGAAAATGCTACTAAATGGAAGCCTTTCCTCAGCAGCCAACAGCCCAGGGAGGGGTGTCCCTGTAGGAGGGAGTTTAGAGCCCAAGTCACAAAGCCCAACCAAGGCAGATTCACAAAGGCCAAGACCAACGGGGAGTGGTCCCAGAGAGAGGCTGCCTTAGGGAGTAGGCGTGGCCTGGCCTCCAGGGACCACCACTGTCCACACAGCACAGGACAGCAGAGCAGCAGAGCAGGCATGCCACAGCGACAGTGGGAGCCAGGACCTAGCATCCTGGCTGTGGGCACTTCTCTGCAGGAAAAATGCATAGCTCTCTCGGGAGGGGACTGGCCAGAGCTCTGCATTTCGTTGCTGTGCTGCAGCGGGACCCTATGTTGTAGATGCAGTGAGGGGCATTTCAGGAGCCTTGGCTGACTGCCTGGGTAACCCCACACATGCCTTACTCACTGTCTCACCCTGTCTGCCAGGCAGGCCCCAGGTCTCCTTTAATAGATGAGGAGGATGACACACCAAGCGACCCATTAACTTGCCCAAAGTTACACAAGAGAGTTAGAATCTGAACTCAGTTCTTTCTGGCCCTGAAACCTTTGCTCTTTGAGCTACATTGGGCTCCTCCCTTTTTACAGACTTCTGCTCAGACTTACTGCTCTCTGGCTCCTCCCTTCAGATATGGACTGCAATGAGGTCTCTTTCCAGCCCCAGAGAATGCCAAGAGCCCTGTCTGATCCCTAACCCTGTCGCAGGGACTCCAGAGTCAGAGAGGTGGCCTGTACAAGGAACCAAAGGCTCCAGAGAACCCTTCCTGGTGGCCCCTGTTCCCCAGCTGTGCCTTGGAAGCTAGGGTCCTGAGACCCACAGCGTCTGTTTTTCATCCCATGAAGTCTCATTGTCAGGGGCTGCCTGCTGCTTCTTTCTGTGGCACTCTGGATCTCTCAGTTATTCTGTCTGCGTGGAGGAGGTTTCTGAAGTGAGAAGTTCACAGGCCCCCAGAAGCCCACAGCTGCCTCACAAAAGTAAACGGCTCAGCCCACAACCCAGGAAGGCTGGCTTCCAAAGGAGTGTCACATTTTCACAAACCTATCAAGGTGTTTGTAAATGTTTACATAAAGGAAGAACTTCCCATATGTAAATATGTCAAGAAAGGTATAGCAGCTGAGAAATCATCCAGTGCAGGGAACACCCAGCAGCCTCGGGGCTAGAAGGCAAGGAAGCAGGGAACAGGCTGATGGCCACACAGCCATTCCCCAAGAGCTGGTACTGTACGCCCCTACACACCGCTCCCTCCCACCCTCCCCCTACACAGAGATGGAAACACAGTCACTGGGATACTGGAGAGAGCTTATTTTACAGGTGGGACAACTGAAGGAAGGAAAACATGCCAGAAGCTGCAGGACACACAGAATACGGGAAACCAGTTCTCTCTGATTCTTCAAGATAGATGGAGCTGGGCTCTGAGCATGGGTCACCTGTCTTTCCTCTAGTCCCAGCCTCCAATGCCAACTTGGCCTGAGCAACAGTTCTACTAACGACCAAAACTTAACTTTGAAATAGACCCCTTCCCAAACCTAACCTTGATTAGAGAATTTTAGAGCTGGAAGAAACCTGCCAAGCAAGGGTACTTCATTCATTTCGTTTTTCAAAATGTATGTCTGCACCTTCCCGCACCAGGCGCTGCTCTAGGCACTGGTCTAGGCACTGGGAATATACATCAGTGGTCAAAACAGATTAACCTCCTTTGCCTTCATGGAACTTATATCCCTGGACAATAACCATAAGCATAAGAAGAAAATGTCTGGTGGTAACTGCTATCAAAAAAAACAGTAGAGAAGGCCCTGGCCAGTTGGCTCAGTAGACAGAGTGTCGGCCTGGTGTATGAACATCCCAGGTTCAATTCCCATTAGGACACACAAGAGAAGTTGACCAACTGCTTCTCGCCCCTCCCTCTCACCCTTTTCTTCCTCTTCTTCTCCCACAGTCAGTGGCTAGATTGGTTCAAGCGTCAGCCCCAGGTGCTAAAAATAGCTCAGTTGATTTGATCATCGGCCCCATACAAGGGTTGCTGGGTGGATTCCAGTCAGGACACATGTGGGAGTCTGGCTGTCTTCCCTCTTCTCTCTTAAAAAGAAAATAGGGAAGAGTATAAGGGATTGAGTTTTCTATAGAACGAGCAGGTTGAGCTGTCAGGATAATCCTCACAGAGGAGGTGATTTTATATTTCTTTTTATCTTTTAACATCTTTATTGAGATATGATTTATATACCATTAAATTCACCCAGTTAAGTGTACAACTCAATGATTTTTAGTAAACTTACAGTCATGCTACCATCACCACTATCCAGTGTTAGGCTATTTTTATCACCCTAAACATGTCCCTTGTCAATTTCTACTTCTACCCCGGTCTCTATGGATTTGCCTTTTCTGGAATTTTCTATAAATAGGATCATACAATATGTGGCCTTTTGTGTCTGGCTCCTTTCCCTGAGCATAATATTTTTAAGATTCATCTATGTTGTAACCAGTGTCAATAGTGCACTTAGTTTTATTGCTGAGTAGCCTGCATGGTACCGATAGACCACACTTTATCCTTTCATTCTTTGGTGGACATTTGGATCATTTCCAGTTTGGGGCTGTTAAAGATAATGCTACTATGAACTGAACATGCATGTACAAGTGCATGTGTATTATATATGGTTCTGTTCTTCATGGGTAGATTTCTAGGAGAGGAATAGCTAGGTCATGTGGAAAGTTTATGCTTAACTTTTTAAGAACATGCCAAACTACTTTCCACAGCAGCTGTGTCGTTTTATTCTATTCCCACCATGAATGAGAGTTCCAGTGTCTCCACAGTCTCATCAATATCTATCACCGTTCACCTTTTCTATTATGGCTATTCCAATGGGTTTGAAGGGATGTTCCATGGTAGAGTTAATTTGCATTCCCTGATGACTAATGATATTGAGCATCTTTTGATATGATAATTATCCACTTTTTATCTCCTTTAGCAAAATGTTTATTCAAGCCTTTTGCCTATTTTTAAATTGGGTCATTTGTCTTATTATTGTGTTGTGATAGTTCTTGATATATTCTAGATACAAGTCCTTTATTAGATATTTAGTTTGCAAATATTTTCTCTCACTTTGTGACTTGTCTCTTCATCTCCTTAATGCTATCTTTTGAAGCACAAAAGATTTTCATTTTAATCAAGTCCAGCTTAGCTTTTTCCCCTTTTGTGGGTTGTGCTTTTGATATTGTATCTAAGAACTCTGTCTAACCCAAGGTCACAGAGATTTACTCTTATATTTTCTTCCATAAATTCTACAGTTTCAGCTCTTACATTTAGTCTATAATTCCTTTTAAGTTAATTTTTTGGTAATTTGTGAGGTAAGAAACTAAATTCCTCATTTTTGCACATAGCTATCTAGTTGACCCAGCATCATTTGTTGAAAAACACTATCCCTCTCCCCACTGAACTGCTTTCACACTTTTTTCAAAACTTAACCGATCAAAAATATAAGGAATTTTTTCTGAACTCCCAATTATGATGCATTGATCTATATGTCTATTTTTTTCCAGGACTATATTGTCTTAAATACTATAACTTAAAATTTTGAATTAAGGAAAAGTAAATCCTCCAATTTGCTCTTTTTCAAACTGGTTTTAGCTATTTGGAGTCCCTTATATTTCCATATAAATTTTAAAATCAACTTGTTGGTTTCTGCAAAATAATTCCTGAAATTTTTATAGGAATTGTGTTAAAGCTATATGCCAATTTGAGAAGAATTGGCATCTTAACAACATTGAGTCTTCCAATTCACAAATGTGGACTGTCTTTCCGTTTATCTAGATCTTTATTTTTCTCAGCAATGTTTTTTAGTTTTCAGTGTATGTTGTGTACTGCTTTTGTTAAATTTATTCAAAGTATTTTATTCTTTTTGATGCTGTTGTGAATGAAATAGTTTTCTTAATTTCATTTTCATATTGTTCATTTCTAATATATAGAAACACAAATTATTTTTGTATATGGATATTGGATCCTGTAAGCTTATTGAACTCATTTTTTAGATTTCAATAGTTTTTTTGGGGGGGAGGTATTTTTTGTTCTTGTTTTTGTTTTTTGGTGAATTCCTTAAGACTTTCTGCATGTGGTATAATTTATGTAAGAATAAAGACAGTTATACTTTTTTTTCCCAATCGGATGCATTTTTTTCCTCATTGGACTATCTAGAACTTTCAGAACAGAGCTGAATAAAAGTGGTGAGAGCAGACAAATAGCTTTATTCCCAGTCTTGTGGAGAAACATTCAGTCTTTCACCACGAAGTGTAACGTTGGTAAGTATTTTTTAGATGCCCCATATCAGGTTGAGGATGTTTCCATTTGTTTCACCTTTGTTAAGAGCCTTTACCATGGGTGGTATTGACTTTTGTGAAATACTTTTACCGTACCTATTGAGATGATTGTGAGGTTTTTTTGTTCTTTATGTAATATGATATATTATATCAATTGATTTTCAAATGTCAAACCAGCTTTGAATTCCTGGGGAATAATCCATTTGGTTATGGTATATAATCTTTTTTATGTTGCTCGATTCAGTTTGCTAATTTTTTGTTGGGAGCTTTTTATCTATATTCATGATAGACAATGATCTGTAGGTATCATATGATGTCTTTTTCTGGCTCCACTATCATGGTAGTACTGGTCGTATAGAGTGAGTTGGCAAATGTTCCTTCCTCCTTTACTTTCTAGAAGATTTTATGAAGGATTGATATTATTTCTTTTTTAAATATTTGATGGGGCCTGGCCAGTTAACTCAATGGCAGAGTGAAGGCCTGGTATGTGGGTATCCCAGGTTCAATTCCCAGTTAGGGCACACAGAAAAATTGACCATCTACTTCTCCACCCTTCCCCTCCCCCTTCTCTCTCTCTCTTTCCCTCCTACAGCCATGGCTCAATTGGTTCGAGTACATCAGCCCCTGGCACTGAGGAAGGCTCCATGGATCCTCTGCCTTAGGTGCTAAAAATAGCTTGGTCTCAAACATGGCCCCAGATGAGCAGAGCATCAGCCCTAGATGGGGGTTGCCAGTTGGATCCCAGTCAGGGCACATGCAGCAGTCTATCCCTCTATCTCCCCTCCTCTCACTTGGAAAAGAATGTATATATATATTTGATGGAACTCATCAGTGAAGCCGTCTGGGCCTAGAGTTTTCGAGTTTTCTTTGTGGAAAGATTTTTCATTTTGTTAATTCAGTTTTTTCCCTGATGGAGCTCTATTCAGATTTTCTCTGTAGAAAGTGGTTTTTGAACAAAACTTGACAAGATAAAAGAACTGGCTGTGAATCTTGGAGCAAAACCCCTACTTGAAGTGAAAAGCAGAGTGATTGAAGGATTCTAAACAGAGGAGTGACATGATCTGACTTACACTTTAGAATAAGGTGACCAGATTTTAAAATTGGTAAAGCGGGACACCATTGACTGGGGGCGGGGGGTGTCTTGATTAAAAATTTGGTCTATATGGAGCAAAAAATTTTTTCATAGAATGCAAAAATAGTATTGTAATATATTTTTTTTAATTTCAACATAAGTACAATTTACAAATATAATACATTTAAAAATTATGTATAGTATTATTTTATTCTTTGGCATATTTCTCATTTGAGTGAATTTTTTTTAGTAGATTGCTGTCGTTGTTTCACAAGAATTTGTTAAATTATATTTCACACGTAAAATGGCTTTCAAAGTCTCAACACTTAATTGTGATTTTTCTGATATCCACACTTTATTTACCGTAGAAAAAATGCGTTCAGTGGCAGCATTAGTTCCTGGTAAAGACAGCAAATATTCCACAATTTTTAGTGCATTATTGTATGGAACATGGTTTGTTTTAAAATGATGAAATATTTCTAACCATTTGTTCTCTATTGTGATTTTTGCTGATGTCCAAGATTTAACCTTTTCCTTATCAATCTATTTTTTTAATAATGATACCTCACTTAAAAGATCATTTTCGGAAATATTACTATATGGGAAATTTTGAATGAGTCAAAGGGATCGAGTTACACGGTCCCAAAACAGATGCCGGAGCTGCACAAGCGGGCGGGAGCGGGTGGGAGCAGGCAGGGCAGCGCCGCGGGCGTGCTCGGTGGCCACGCTCCCAGTGCCCAGTCCTGCCACCTGCTGGAGACTGAGCAGCTTGCACCTCACGGAGCCTGGAGCCACTCGCCAGTGTCCAGGACACAGGCCTATGGGTAGTTTGGGGACTTGAGAGCCGCCGCCCCAGCAGGTACATCCCGCCCAAAGTTCTTTGTTTCTGGGCCCCGCATGAGGCAGCCAGCTCTTGCGGCAGTGCAGGCGCTTCCAGGTCGAGGCGGGGTCTCCCCGCTGAAAACCATATATTCCCTTCCCGTTTTCTTGCCGTTCCCTAGCTTTTCATGCATTCTTTCTAAAAATCGGGACTTTTTTAAAACACGACATGATGCAGGACAAATTGTTAAAAATCGGGACTGTCCCGCCAAAAGCGGGACATCTGGTCATCTTACTATAGAAGGACCATCCTGACTTGAGAAGGAACTTGGAGAGGATAGGGCAGGAGACCTAGTAAGAGGCCCTTGCAGTAATAGAGCTGAGAGGTAAGGGGACACAGCCATGATGTCAGCAGTGGAGAGATGACAGCAGGGATAAGAAAAAGAGAAGAGTTAAAAATGCTGCCACGGTAGAAAATCCTAAAAGCAGAAATGCCTTTCCGGATAGCAGCTTCACATTCTCAGAGGAATCCATCAACAAGCTCCCCAAAGTGTAAGTGACAAATCTAGACCAGCCTCTTCATTTTTAGGAAAGTACGGCTCACAAGGGCTTGCTCCTTTCCCAGGGCCACTCAGTGAGCTAGCAGTAAAGCTGGGGCTGTCCCAGGGGTTCTCCCACCCCTCTGAGGGATTGCTTAATGGTCCACGTGATCAGGACCCTCCCCCCATCCAGTGAGATCCTTTGTGGGAGCACATGGGAGAGAGAGCAGGTGTAGAAAGAGGTCCCTCCTCTGTGTCCAGCTTCTGCTGCCCACCTGCCTCCCAGGCCAGGGTACCCTCCCAGGGTCTACACCTGCCTTCAGAGTCACTGACCCTCCTTCCCCAGCCTCTGGTCTGCCTCTATCCACAGGCTCCGACCCTCCCAGGAAGAGCTGAGAGAGAGCCTTTGCCATTCCCAGCCCCCTTTGCACGGAATCACAGAAAAGAGCAGCTTATCTGCCTAAGAGAATGAGAGCCCTTGGTTTGTATCTGTGAGGGAATCTTATCTAAGCAGGTTCAGGTGGCAAGAGTGGGAGAGAAAAATAATTAAGTGAGAGGCAGGTGAAATGTTGACGTTATTGTTACTTAAGTGCTGCAAAGCTTTTAGTTCACGTTTTTATCCTGTGACACCCCTGGAGGGGGAATCAGCTTGGCCCATTATCTGAGCCGCACACCCGCTCACCCTACCTCCCCGCCACCCATAAATCTTATTAAACAGCTTCCATTGGCAAGACAGAAAAATAATTAAGGCAAAGGTAGGTGAAATGTTGATGCTATTACCGTAATACAGCAGCCTGTTTGGTTTCTACACCGCTGAAACGCAGCAAAGGGAAATCGGTTTTAAAGATTACCTTTCCAAGATGCAAATCGGAGAGCTGAACGCTGGGCCGCTTCAAACCAGGAAACATTTCCAAGGCTGCGCCCGCCTCGCAGGGGCCTTTTAAGCCCACAATTTACCTTTTGACTGCATTCTATTTTCTCACAAATCCTTTATTTCCCGCTTATTTATTGACTAGACACACAGCGCCAAAAGAGAGAGAGGGAGAGCGATTCTGCCGCTACTGGTCTTAAAAAAATCCATAGCAGGAAATGACTCCGGAGGGAGGCGTGACAACCTCACTGAACCTGTGCACAAGTGACTCGCTTTCCCTCCAAGGTGGGCCGCCCCAGGGGGTGGCTGCTGTGACCACGACTGAAGGGAGCAGCTGTCCTTATCTTCCCAGGGGAGTAAGTAGGCTGGGAGACTGTAGGATAGCCACACACACACACCACATTGCACACGTGACGGGTCTGGAACCCTGTCCTTCCCTAATAGATGGGTTGATCCAACAAGGTGTGTCAATGCCTGCTCTGTGCCAGGCGGCATGCGGTCTGCCAAAGAATGAGAGACCACCAGAGTGGGAAGAGACCACAGGGATCACTGAACCCAGGTTCACAAGTGACAGCCGACACATGGCCGGCCACATCAGGCACCCAGACATGTCTGGGTAGCTCCCAGAGTAGCTTTAGAGTTTTTATTAGTTGTTTACATTTAAGATTCTGAAGGCCTTTGTATTAACAATTCTGATTTCTGGCTTCTCTTGCAAACCTCTGGGCCCATTTGCAGGCTTGGCAACAAATTGTGTACTGGCTGCTCTGGTCAGTGAGGTGTGGCCCACCTGTCCCCACTCACTCATGGCCACCTGATGCATTCACAGTGCCTGCACTAAAGTCTGCTGCTGCCCCTGACCCTCCAGCACCTGGCACAGACCTGTTTCAGCATGGACCTGAGTTAAACTAGAAACAAAAACAGGAAGAGGAGATGAAGGAAGGTAGAAGGCTGGTAACATCCGATCATTCCACAGAGTCACCAAGGGACACTGATGGGATAGTTTTAGGTGGCCCTGTGGAATAAGGCACACGACCTCACATACATGTGGAGAAAGTGCTGCCCACCGAAGCGAGGTGACCCTGCCCCAGCCTCTCTCCCCAGCCCCCAACCCTGAGCTACAGGTACTCTGGGAGTCCCCTTTACTGACTGGAAGGTCAGAGGCTGAAGGTCACGGGTGTGAGGGTGCTCGTGTCATGCAAACCCTCCCCATGTCTGCAGCACACAGCGTGCCCTGGAGACTATTAGCACCTCTCCGGGAATATTTAACTGAAAACAATTTTTAGTTGGGATCTGTTATAATTACTAATTAGATCTGATTATAATTATCTCTCACTGCCATCCCTTACCTGGCAAAGCTAGGACGAGACCTTGCAACAATTAGCAGTGCCTTCCCTGATAGGCCGGCTGATTAGGAACACAGTCACCAGGTCGAGGAAGAGCCGGGCTCATCAAAGGCAGCTGCTGTTTACTGAGGAGAGCTGTGATCAAATTAGATTAAAATTAATGAGGGAGAAACTCAAATTTTTCCCCTAACAATCTCCTTTTTGTCTCAACTAATGCATCATTTTGGGGGAAGAAGCTGGACTCCCCTTTGGGGTCCCTTCCTTTCCCCACCTTAAGGATTTTGAGGTTTGATGTCCACTCACTCCTGCCAGCCCGGTGCCACCCAGAGGGGCACAGTGAACCTGGCAGCAGACTCTGAGCAAGTTCCCTGAACTCTCCAAGCCTCCTTCCTCATCTGTCACATGAGGAGAACACTTGCCTCTGAGCCTGAACCTGCCCCCACTACCCATAGCCTCTGGGGAGGGTGGGAAGGGCCGAGTGTACAACAGGCACCAGAGAACACAGCTTAGTCATCTGGAACCTCTGCTCAGACTCAGGCTTGGCTCAGAGACACTAAAGGGGGAACGACCCTAAACTCCCACCAGGACCAGTACAGAAATTGCTCTGTCCCTGAGAGCAGCCGCCCCCTGAGACAGGCTAACCCTCGCTGGCACTCACGTGTGCATGCAACACAGCTTCTGTGCCTGCTGAACAAGAGGAGTAATTCTCCATTAGAGTGGCTCACCATGGGGAGAGGAGACCAGCCAGCTGTGCAGCCTGGGCAGGTCCCTCACTTCTCTGTCCATGAAGAGCCCTCTGGCTCCGTGGGCTCTGGCTGAGGAGCAGACACAAGCTCCCGTATCTCCCCCAGAGCACAGTGCGGCCTCCGTGGCTGTAGACACCGGAATAATTTGGGTGACCAGCCAGATCTCCCCTGGACATGCTGCACACTGGTGAGAGCAGGGGTGCCGGGCACGTGGCAGATACTCTTGGTCGCTGCAATGCAGGGGACACACGTGCACAAGCACACGCACCCAGACGGGCCCTGAATCCAGATACATGCAGACACATCCCCACACACTGTGCTCACTTATGCAGCTGCCCACTCCGTGAAACACTTCTCAGGGGAATCCACAGGCACGTTTTCTCTGCCACATCCCTACTCCACACCTGGGCCCTGCATCCCCACCTCTGGGTTACTCAACAGCAAGGCCCTCCCACACCCTGAACCTTCAAGCAGCAGCTGTGGGTGACTGTAGCCCTGGAGCAGCCAGCCAGCTCCCAGGTTGCAGGGGGAAGTTTCTGGGACTGAGGATTCGTGTCTGTCCCCCTTGGCTGAGCTCTGCTTCTCTAGCCTGGCTCCCTGCCTAACATACCTGCCCTTGTGTTCCCATGCCTGCCCCCAGCTTTTCTGAGGGCTCCTGTTCAGAGCTCAGACCTGCTGGAGACAGAAAGCCAGGGTTAGCCCTCAATCTCTAGATATTCACCCTGGACTTAACCTTCTTCTCAGGAATCTCCACTCCACCCTACCTCCTCCCTGTTGCCGCCATAGCACCCACTCCTCACATGGAACTCGGCCAAAGACCCGGGTCCTCATGGAGTTGAGAAGTGAGTTGGAAAGTAGACGTGGGGTGGTAAAGAAGACACTGACTGATCCCTTAGCCCTAGTACTGGGCGCCCTGTCCAAACCCTTTAGCCACTCTGACACTCAGGTTCTTCATCCATAAAGTAAGAATTAGGAAGACCTGTCCTACCAGTGTTCAGGTTATCATAGAAAGAAAGACAAGTGAGTAGGAAAGTGTGTTACGAACAGCACAGTGCCTCACAGTGTTCTGAGCACAGGTGTCTTTGGGAATTAGCAGGCCATTTCTGCAAAAATCTGTTCTGGTTGTTTGTTGCTGGGTAACCAATCACCCCAAAACTCAGGGGCTTCAAACAATAGTTATCACTTATTAGCTAGCACAGTTTCTACAGGTCAAGAGGCTAAACACGGCTCAGCAGGATGGTTCTGGCTAAGGGTGTCTCATTGCAATTAGACATAGAAGAGTCTAGTCCAGTGGTTCTTAACCTGGGTTCTATCGAACCCTAGGGGTTCGATGAGTCGGTCTCAGGGGTTCGGAGAAGCCTCTGCCACTGAGGTAAAGACACACTTGTGTAAAGTCGTGATGACACGCCCCGCTTGGCCATCACTTGCTGCAGAGGATCACGTTACATTGCTTGGCCAACCAGTGCTGCGGGGAATTTAGTGCGCGCAGTAGTCAACGGCTGTCGTTGTTGTACGTCATGTGGTTTCTTTCTTAATATTTTAATCCATACTAAATATGTCGAGCAAAAAAAGAAAGTGGTCGGACGAATATGTACAACATGGATTCGCATGTATCACGGAACGGGATGGGAGTCAGCATCCTATCTGCATGATATGCAATGCCAAGTTGAGCAACTCTAGTCTCACACCGGCAAAACTAAATTTGGGGAAAAAAATCATATTTTATTTATCACTAAAGAAGGGTTCGGTGAATGCGCATATGAAACTGGTGGGTTCGGTACCTCAAAAAAGGTTAAGAACCACTGGTCTAGTCCCATCTCAAAGTGTCCTTTACTTGCAAGTCTGATGCCGGGCTGGGCAGGCTCGAGTGCTGGTGCCCTGTGGGCATCTCTCTCCAGCATGGTGGCTTCAGGGAAATGAACTTCTTACACGGCTGTTAAGGGCTTCCATAGGGCGCCCAGAGCAGAGTGCTGCCTCGGCCATCTGCGCCTCTGTTAGCCCTCTGCTTGTGGGAGCCCTGCCCGCCTCTCTCCCTGACGCATAGCCCACCCTGCTGGATCCCACCAGGCCCAGTGTCCTGTGCCCAGAATCCATGTGCGTCACTAGCTGCCCCAACCCCACCCCACCCCCACTGGGCAGCAGATACCTTTTCTGCCTCTTTTTGGCTCCAGGAAGCCAGGGACGTAAGAGTGGTAGACATGTCAGTTTGCCAAGATCCGGAATTCAAACACAGCTTTGACTGAGTCTGGCCAGGATGGCATCTGCCTCAGGCCGGTCTGGTTTCTCAGGAGCAAACTTATAGGGACTGAGCAGGCTCAGATTCAAACAGCTATGGCCTGTCAGAGCTGGAAGGGCACCGGACCAGCTAGGGCAGAAAGAGGCCCTGCAGGAAGTGTTTGACTTCCGACCCACCTGCCTCCATTCCCAGCTCTGCCCTGCGTGCTCCCCTCGCTCACCTTCTCTCCAGTGTTTGCACACACGATTTTCTCTCACCTTCCCCTGCGCCAAAGACTCCTTTCTGTCTGCCCTTCCCCCAGCATGCTGCACAGGCCTCTGAGGCCTCAGCCCCCGAGCCTCCCCAGTCCCTTCTAGGTCTGCCTGGCACCCTGCCCCTCCCCGTGACAGCACCTACCACACAGCTCTGTGTTCTGTGGGCATCTTCCCGGCCTGGGCTGTGTGCCCCCTGTGGTCAGGGACCAGGTCTGCATACTTTTTGCACCCAGTGCCTAGCCCAGGCCCAACAGACAGCAGCAAATTTGGTGGACCAGATGAATGACCGACCACCAAGGTCACTGCAAGCCTTACCTTCAGCAGCAGCCGTCCAGTTTGTTCTGGAGCCCACGTCCGGCTCGTGTTGATGAAGCGGCTGGAGCACTAAGCCAGGCAGAGTTCTCATTGCTGTTTCCCTGCCCCAGCTTCACTGGCCCCAAATGGGTCTGCATTCCCAGCAGGGGGCCTGTTGCCTCAGTTTTCTCATTTGATAAATGGGCATAATGGCTGCCTATCTGAAAGCGTTGCTATGACAATCAGGTGCATGCTGCATGTGAAAGTGTTTTATAGACTGTAAAGTTCTGAAGTGAGAAGCTCTCACCTGGCACAGAGGTAGCTTGTCCTGGCCCTTGAGAGCACATCTGTCAGCTGTGCATGCAGTGACAACGTGTGGGGAGCTTGAAATTGGCTACAATGGGCATATTTGTACCCTAGAAATTGACAGACACCGTAGTGAGGGTTCTGTTTAGCATTGTATCTGGTAATGGTTGAAGAGCTTATTTATTAGCACACCATTGCCCTGGTCCCTCCCCTGACTTAACCCTGAGCCCTTAGGCAAGTCATTGTACTTGCATCCCTGTTCTTCTAACTGTAGGGTAGGAGCAAGCCCTCCTATCAGTCCCGGCTGTTGAGAGGCTGTTTGAAATGAGCGGAAGCACCCTGAGCTCTTCAGCAAAACTAGGCTGGAAAACCCCTAGCACACGCCATCATTCCCGTGATTAATGTCCCTTATTGTAATCACCCTTCATCATAAAATAAGCAAGAGCAGTGACTGAGCAGTGACTCACAGCTGGCACTCTGCCCAGACTGGAGAGACCAGGGATTTGCTTGGCAGCCTTCCAAGAGCTGACCTGGGCCTGGGCCCCCATAAAACTCGCATGAGTCAGGCCACAGAGCCACCCTAGAGGACTGCAATGACAAGGCTTAGACCCTAGAGACCTGAGCTCCTACCCAGGCTCTACCCCTAACTCACAGATGACCTGGATCATCTCACTTTACCACTGTGAGCCTCCAGGTATTGCTAAGGAGTCTGTGCACATGAACACCAGTGGAAAAGTATAGAGCGCTAACTTAATGCAAAGTGGGGATCATGGGTTGCAGAGAGGCCTCCAACCAGAGTGTGAGAGCTGGATGTATCCTGACGGGAAGGAAGTTCATCCAGGCCTACACAGATGGGAGAACTTTGACCCCCTCATTCACCTAGTAGGGGCTAAGCCATTCATATTAAGCACCTACTGTGTGCTTTGCTAGTCTAGGTGCTAAAGTTACAACTAGAAAAAGTTGCTATTCTCATGGAGCTTCCCCCAGCGGAAGGAGACCAACAACAGGCACACAGCACTGCAATGTCACAAATGACATGAAGCAAAACAGGGCGACAATGTGGAGGGCAAGGTGCAGAGGTACTATTTGATATGGATACCAGGGAAGGCCTCTTTGAAACATATAAGCTGAATAAAAAAAGGGAGTAAGCCAAGCAAACATTTGGAGACAGAGCATTCCAGACAAGGGGGAAAGCAAGTGCAAAGGCCCTGGGGCAGGGATCTTCTTGTCATTTTCCAGGAACAGCAAGGAGGCCTGTGTGGCTGACTCAGAGGGAATAAAGGAAAGAGTGGTGGAGATGAAGTCAGGGTGGGAGGAAGCAAGGGGCAGAACTAGTGGAATCTTAGACCATATAGTGACTGTACATTTCACTCTGCTTGAGATAGGAAACCACTAGAAGCTTCGAGCAGAGGAGAGACATAATAAGAAAAGGATCCTTCTGGCTGCTTCTTTGAGAAGAGATCATGGGGGGCTGGGGGGTGGGGAGATGGTCAAGGATGAATACAGGAAACCAGTTAGGAAGCCACTGCGTAGCCCAGGTGTTCGGTATAGTGAGTGCCTGGGCATTGCAGTGCAAATGTGAGAAAGGGTAGGCTAGCTCTGTGTGCATTCTGATGGCGGGCAACAGCAACCGGAGTATAAAAGATAGGGCAAAGTCAAGGGCACCCCAAGATGTCCCATGTGTGATGGGGTTGCAACCTGCTGAGACATCAGAACTAGAACTCCAGAGACAGACCGTGGGACTAGGAGTGATGTCTTAGCCCCATCCCACCCCACCCCATGATCCTGACTGTGACACTGATAGGCCCCTTCCTCAGGCAGATAGCCCTGCCTCCCACCCTCTCTCATAGTTGTGAGCTGCAGGTCTGAGAGCACCCTCGGGGTAACCTCTTTCCTGAGGCATGGCTGCCAGCATGGTGCCAGCTCTGAGGCTGAACCTCAGGTCAAGGCAGTCACCAGGCCCTCGAAGAATTCAGAGTCTGCTTGGGGAGGTGACTTGTACACACAGGAGATGGTTCCACAGGGAAACTAGGTTGCAAGAAGTGGGACAGTGAGAGAGGGCTTCAATGGGGAAGCAGAACTTGGACCTGGCACAGAGAGGGGACTCATGTGGAGGACGCTGGGTGGGTCAGAGGGCAAGCGAGATAGGGGGCAGCTGACAGAGGGCCTTGAAGTCAAGCTGGGGGTTCAGAGTCCACTCTGCAGGTAGGGGGAAGCCAATGGAGGTTTCTGCGGAGGCAAAGAAAAGCAAGTCTGCAGGCTCACCCCTAACCTGTCCCTTCCACCTGCTTTACTTCTTCCCGTCTTCCTGCTGTCCCTCCCTGTCCCCAGCCCAAGGTCCAAGCAGTAGGATGGGGCCTGCAGGGAAGACAGGGGCTCAAAGGGGACAGCTAAGTATACAGCGCCCCCTGGAATTGGTCAGTGCACAGCCTGATCACCCTGCTGAAGCTCACCCCTCTGGGCACCAGCTCAGAGCTCTGCTCCCCTGGTTCTTCCCGGCCTCCCACTCCCTGAGACCCAGAGGCTTCTGGCCTAGTTAAGGTGGGTCATCACACGGGAGTTTTGACAAGTGGCCCTGGGAACAGCCTCGCATCTCTATCTGTGGAGCCTCCCAAGCTCATCTTTCTTCCCCAGGCTGCCTGCTTCCTCCCCAGTACTCGGGTTCCCTGGGACGTGTCTGTGCCTGAATGTGCCCCAGGTTCCTCCCCAGTACTCGGGTTCCCTGGGACTGTCTGTGCCTGAATATGCCCCAGGTGGGCCCAAGAGCCTGAGGGGTTAGCCTGCCCTTTGTCCCCACCAGGGACCAACAGCTTCCCCCCTGGAGCACAACTGGGGCAGGACCAATGTTGGAGTGAGGCACAAAATTTAAGGAGCATCAAAAAACTCAGTAATTTAGATAAATTATATGAAGTGAAATATTTTTAAATATCAAAATTTAAAAGTATATTAATTCCTGAGCAAAAGATCAAAATATTAAATAAAGGCAGTATTAGTAACAGCATCACCAACTCACACGGGACCCAAGGCAGGAAGAAAAGTATATGCCCTACATACATGAAATTGTATCATTTTAATGGTTACTTTTCCCGTTAGAACATTAAAATACTTGACAAAACTAAAACATTTAAAAGTAGGTGTATTAAAACAATATTATTTTAAACATAAATATTTTATTTACAACAAAATATAATTATAATTTTTCTTTCCTGGTTTGATGAAAACAAATGCACAACAATCTACTTCTCTCTGTTTATCTCATTGTCAGTAGAGATATTGCCAAAAGTGATCATTTCTCTTGACTAAGCGACCATCTTAAATCATTTCTAATTAATTTCAGGTTGATAATCCTGTCGTCATTTAAAATTGTGATATTTTGTTCACCATGGATATTTATATATTAGGGGTTTTTATTAAAATATTGTTTATCTCCATTCCTGAGACTTATGGCATACCCTTAAGTTTGGTGCCTGGCCCTGAGATGGAGAAAAGCTGGTAGACCACCAGCCCCATCCTGAACAGGAAAGAGCTCCAGGGTCCAGGGCTGGAGGGAGGGAGCACTAGCAGTTAGACAGCTCAGGGTCAGCAGCGGTCACCCTGCATTGTCCAGTGGGGCCAGCTGGGGATGTGAGTGCAGAATGCCAGTGGCTATGGGGCGAGGCTGCAAGGGACGGGGGCGGGGGGGGGGGATCACTCTGGACCTGAAGTTCAGGTTCAGTGCAAATTCCTGCTGTGTGACTTTGGGCAACTCTCTGATCCCTGCTGGCCCCAATCTGCCCTGACCCACCTACCTCGCTGGGTCACTGTGCAGTTCAAAGTAATACTAAGGGGAAATGCTCTTCAACATGCACTGCAAATGACCACTCCTTGCTGGTCAGCCGGAGCACCGAGGCCATTCCATGACCTCTCTGGTCACTCAATGCAGCATCAGAAATTTCTGCTTTGTGTCTAACTTAATCCTCCACCCTCACTGCCTAGCCCATCCTTTCCAGAAGACCAGCCTCCCTGTCATGCCCGGAGGTCTGTATTTAGTCCTGTGGCCTTTGGCTCCTAGCCAGGGCCCTCGGGCTGCCCTCTGAGCATCCCTCTCTGAGCCTCAGAACATGGGCTTAGTGGACCGGGTCTCTGAGCAGGTTAAGAGGCCAGAGTCTTCCCAGCACAGCCCGCCTCAGCCCCTTCAGCTCCTTGGTGTTTCACCGTTGACAGCTATTGAGGCGAAAACCACTTATAAGAAAGGGCCCTTTCAGAGTGAATTTATCCACGTTTCACAGGAAGACATAACAATGGCCTCGTGGTGGGTCAGGAGCAGAGACCACTAACAGTGGGAACTAGCAGCTCCGTCCTCCCTCTCCCCACCCCAGTATGGTTCTTCCCTGTGCTCCAGACCCTCAGCACTGCCCCTCGTCCCTCTTCAAACAGAAGCCCCTCCCAGGGAACTGGACAGGCAGAGGCTAATTAGGAGCAGGAAAGAAACTTCAGGAAAACTCAGTAAGCGTGCAAGTGGACATGATCTGAGAGGAACTTTGCCTCAAAGTCATGTCACCACACCAGGGGAAAAGGATCTGGCAAAAGAGAGACCAGATCCCTCTCTCCTGGCTGTTTCTCTAATGACAGTTCTTCCCAAAGTCTAACCGTACTCTACCATGCTGCAGCTTGAGTCTATCTTCCCATTTCAGTGCAGATGGTGTCTATAGATTGACCATTCTCTATACACAGTAGGGCAAAAGTAGGTTTACAGGTGTAAGTACACGAGACAGAGTTTATTCTTGTATTGTTATTTATTTATTATTGTATTATTTTCCACAAAAAAAAACTGTAAACCTACTTTGCCCCACCCTTTTCCCAGTGACCTCTTGATTACTGGTATCCATCTGTAAGTCATCCTTGTGCTTGACGAGCCTGAAGGAAACGGAGGCAAGCAAGGACAGGGCATTTGGCTCACTAAGGGCAAGAAAGACACTACAAGTCTGAATTCTGGAACACGCTTTCTGTGAAAACAAACCTGCTGCCAAACACTGGGAGACATGGTCGCTGTGTCACCATGGGCAGGTCACTCAGCTTCTCTGGGCGCTTCCTCATGCAGCAGAGAAGGGAGGTGCCTGGGGTTGGATCAGCTCTGAGGGTGCTTTCTTTTCCCTCTTAGAGCAGTGAGAGAAGAGAAAGGCAAGCCCTCTCACCCAGACAGAAGTCGTCCCTGGCATGCCCCCTACCCCCACAGCCGTCTCACTGAATCCTGGCATCCGTGCCGAGCTCTGGGTTCAGAAGCTTGCTTGTCCTCCCTGGCCTTCATGACACACTGACAGTGTTTACTGTTGGGTCCACTGTGCAGATGTGGACACTGAGACTTGGAGAAGGAAAGCTTGTCCAATTCACAAAGCTAGGAAGCAGTAGACCTGAGGCTCAGGTCCCGTCTTTGGGACAGCAATTTCAGGGTGATCTGAAACCCTCCCTTCTCTCCACTCAGGACTCCTCTCCACCACTGAATGGACCCAGAATCCAGACAGACTCTACCCCCTTCTCTGAGAGGGTACCATGCCCTCCTTCTCTCTGAAGCCCGTTTCTCCCTGGGCAGGTGGGCTGTCAACTACTCAGCCTTGTGTACCTGCTGCTGCTTTAAGAGCAAATGACCATCTCTGCCCAACCTCAGGCTCCAGTAAGAGGAGTGAGGTCTTCCATCTGACCCCAAGGACGAGTCCTAGCTTTGCGTGGCCTCCTGGATCCCCAGACCTCCATCTGATCAGAGATGTGGGAGGCAGGACCATACTTTGGGAGATAAAGAGGGAGGAGATAAGCATTAATAGTTATATTAAGAATAAATATTTCCAGAGATTTTTACATATGCCGTCTCACATAATCAGCCTATTAACCCTCAAAGGAAGTATTACTACCCCTCCCATTTTGTGAGAATACACAGGCTTGGAGAACCAATTAACACATCCAAGGACAGTAGTAACAGGGAGGCCCCAGTGGTATGTTCACTGAGGCGGCATCTTAGCCCGCAGAACTCGGAGCACCTGGACAGTGCAGGCCTGGGCATCTCCAATGCCCAGCCTCGTGAACAAGCCCAGGCTGAGGACTGCTTAATGCTGAGAAAGCTCAGCCCACCTCTCCCAGTGGCTATGTCCACTGAATGCAAATGAACAGTAATGCGAGTCTAAAATAAATATACCAAAGAGTAAAGCTCCCTTTACCCCCACCCCCACCCCCCGTACATACACATAAACACACATACTCACTCAATGCATTCCAAAGTTAAATGCAATGATATTTTAAATTATATACCAGGTTTGGATTATCTAGGCCTCTGGCCACAAATACGTATGCCTATCACGGAGATTTTACTGTGACTTTAAGACATATTCAATACGTTTCACCTCCAAAAAGCAGTGAGCACCTCTCACTGTCCACTCCTCGGAGCATCTGATGGGCTGCTCCCTAGCAACACCTCTGCCTTGGGAGCAATGTGTGCAGCACTTACACCCCCTGATTACTGCACAGTGACAGTGAGGCAGATCTGGGCTGGACGCCATATATTCCGACTTGGGCTGATCCCAGGACACTCACAGCAGCTCCATGCTGTCTCGTCTCTTTTTATAGAGCGTCCACCGTGCCCAGAATGCTTGCCAGGTGATTCAATTGCTAATCAAAGGGAAAGGGAAGGCTTGGAAAGGAGACAGCTAAAAGAGGGAAGATAATTAAGGATCCAAGGGTCCTAGGCCTGGCTGGTGGGTCCCAGAGAAAGGGGTGTTGAGGAACACAGAGAGTAAGAGACTTGTCCAAGGTCTCAGGAGAGACGGAGGACACCAGATGCCCAGGCCTAAGCTCAGTAATTCAGTTGCCTGTAGCCACCTTCAAACCTGAAAGGTCCTTAGGAGCCCAAACAACCACCACTTCCAAAACTGGCCCATGAATCCCACATGGAGTGCCCACAGGGCCAGAGGGGGCTTTCAAGAATATAGACTACTCAATACATCCTACAGTTTTCAGCTCTGCCTGTCCCAAAGCATCCCCACCTGGAAGTTCTGTGTCTCCTACACACCCCTTCGTGTAGGGGTCCTCTTATGCCTCCATTTACTCCATGCTCATCTGTTGAGCCTGGTCTCTGTGCAAGCTCTCAGCTGAGGCAGGAAGACAAAAAAAAATAAGACAGGACTGCTCCTGGAAGAAGTCACCCCCAGCCAGGCTCCTCCACCCAGCCACCCCAAGTCCTACACAGCAAACTCTGCAGGGGCAAAGAGGAGCATTGGATTGGCTGAAGTGCCATGCTGGGCACTAGAGCACACAAGTGGACAAGACTCGTCCATGCTCTCCTGATACTCAGTCACAGTCTAGTGGAGGTTAGAGGAAGCATCTGAGCAAAGCCTGAAGATTGTGTAGATGCCTGCAGTCAGCAGGGAAGGAACGGACCTTTCAGGAAGAGAGAGCAGCCCCTCCCCACCCACCTCCTAGGGTATGGGTAATGGTGGGGAGAGAGCCTAGCACAGGGCTGCATGTGGCAGGCGTGGGGTGGGTGATGGAAAGGCCACGGTGCCTTTACACTACCAAGATGAGGGCCAGCATCCACGTGGTCAGCAAGAGTGAGGCTGGATGCAGAAAATGTCCTTCTTTCTCAGAAATGATCGCTTAGACTCAAAACAAAAAGAGCTGATCGCCAGCTGAGGTCCAGGCCACACACACGAGTAAGGGAGGTTCTCATTCTATGTCATGACAGCAGAGCAAAGGCCCACAGGACCCACCTTCCTCAAAAGGCAAAGGGTCAGAGAGGGCCCCAGGGTGTAAGAGATGGTGGGGGTATGTTGAGTCAGCCCAAAGGAGACTCAGGCATGCAAAGCTCAAGCTCTTTGAATCAGGGCTGGTGCGCAGCTGGCCCACGAGGCCACCACCCAAGGTGGAGGTTCCTTCCCCATGTGGCCATGGGTACCCTGAGCCCTCCCACCACCCAGGCTGCCCAGCCCATGCGGGAGAGTAACCAAGTGGAAAGAACCCTAGATTTGAAGTCATGATAAGATGAAAACCCTCATTGTGCCACTGAAAAGCTCTGAGGATTGAGACACTCAGCTTTGATTACCCAGGGAACAGCCTGTCCCACCCACCTCCTGAGAGAACCCAGCAGCATTCTCACTGGTAGGTTTGTGATCATTTGTATCACAACCTAGAGAGTTGGCATACACATTAGGAGTGTCTGGGGAGGACCCTTCTCCATCCCAGGCCCGTCCCCCTCCCAGTTTTGTGCTCTGTCACAGCTTGCCTGCCCTGTAGGGCACTCTGGGCAGATCTGATAAGCTTATGCATGGCATTGTCACCACAAGACACCACGGTCCACGTTGCACCACGGTCCACGTTGCTTCTCTGACATTGCACATTAGCACTGACTTGAGCTCTCTTTTCCAAGCTTTATTGACTTAGAACACTGTGTAAGTTTAAGGTGTACAAGTGTTGATTTGATACATTTTTATATTGTAAAATGATTACCACCATTGCATTAGCTAACACCTCCATCTCATCCCATAATTATCTTTTTCATGTGTGTGGTAAGAACATTTAAGATCTTACTCTCTAGGCAACATTCAAGTACATAATGCAGTATTATTCGCTGTAATCACCATGCGGTGCACTAGAGCCCCAGATCTTATTAATCTTATAACTGGAAGTGTGTACCTGTCGACAGTATCTCCTCATTTTCCCCACTCACCAGCCCCTGGTAACCTCTACTCTACTATCAGTTTCTCGGAGCTTACCTTTTTATATTCCGCATACAAGTGATATCACATAGTATTTGTCCTTCTTTGTCTGACTTATTTCACTTAACACAATGTCCTCAAGGTTCACCCAAGTTGTTGCTAATGGCCAGATTTTCTTGTTTCTTATAACTATATAGTACTCCATTGTATGTATGTGTGTATGTGTATAACGTCTTTCTCCATATCCAAAACTTATAAAGAACTCATATAAGTCAGCAAAAAAAAAAAAAAACTGATTAAAAATGGTCAGGCCTGACCAGGCGGTGGCGCAGTGGATAGAGCGTCGGACTGGGATGCAGAAAACCCAGGTTTGGGACCCCGAGCTCGCCAGCTTGAGTGTGGGCCCATCTGGCTTGAGCAAAAAGCTCACCAGCTTGGACCCAGGGTCGCTGGCTTCAGCAAGGGGGTGCTCGGTCTGTTCAAGGCCCGCGGTCAAGGCACATGTGAGAAAGCAGTCAATGAACAACTAAGGTGTTGCAACGGCAACGAAAAACTAATGATTGATGCTTTTCACCTCTCTCTGTTTCTGTCTGTCTGTCCCTATCTATCCCTTTCTCTAACTCTCTCTCTGTCCCTGTAAATAAAAAAGGGAGGGCAGAAAAATTAAATACACATTTTTCCAGAGAAGACACACAAATGGCCAACAGGTACATGAAAAGGTGCTCAACCACTTATCATCAGGGAAACATAAATCAAAACCACAGTGACGTGTCACCTCACATCTGCTAGCATGGCTATCATAAAAAAGACATGGTGAGCAGTAAAACACTTTTTAAAAATAAATTCCAAGTGTTGCCCTTGTAGTTACTGAATTTATTGGGGTGACACTAGTTAACATAATTATACAGGTTTCAGGTGCCCAGTTCTACAACACACCTCTGTGCACCATATTGTGTGTTCACCCCTCATGTCAAGTCTTCACCCATCATCGTTTATTTTCCCATACCCCCCTCCCCCTCCCCACCCCCTGGCAATCGCTACACTCTTGTCCATGTCCATAAGGTTTTTTTGTCCTTTCTTGCTCTACCCTTCCACCTCCCGCACTCAGCACCCCCTTCCTGACAGCTGTCAGCCTGCTTTTCATGTATAAATCTGTTTCTGCTTGTTAGATTCTTTTGTTCATTAGATTCCACATATGAGTGAAATCATACGGTATTTGTCTTTCTCTGACTGGCCTATTTCACTCAGCATGATGCTCTCCAGGTCCATCCATGCTGTCACAAAAGCTAAGATTTCCTTCTTTTTATGGCTGCATAGTACTCCACGGTGTAAATGTGCCACAGCTCTTTTATTTACTTGTCTACTGATGAGCACTTTGGCTTTTCCCAACTCTTGGCTATTGTAAATAATGCTGCAATGAACATGGAGGTGCATATATTCTAATTAGTGTTTTGGGATTCTTAGGATATATTACCAGAAGTAGGATTGCTGAGTCAAAAGGCAGTTCCACCTGACCAGGCAGTGGCGCAGTGGATAGAGCGTCAGACTGGGATGCGGAAGACCCAGTTCAAGACCCTGAGGTCACCAGCTTGAGCGCGGGCTCATCTGGTTTGAGCAAAAACTCACCAGCTTGAGTCCAAGGTCGCTGGCTCCAGCAAGGGGTCACTCGGTCTGCTGAAGGCCTGCAGTCAAGGCACATATGAGAAAGCAATCAATGAACAACTAAGGTGTCGCAACGAAAAACTGATGATTGATGCTTCTCATCTCTCTCCGTTCCTGTCTGTCTGTCCCTGTCTGTCCTTCTCTCTCTGACTCTCTCTCTGTCCCTGTAAAAAAAAAAAAAAAAAAAAAGGCAGTTCCATTTTAAATTTTTTGAGGTAACTTCATACTGTTTCCCACAGTGGCTACACCAATCTGCATTCCCACCAGCAGTGCCCAAGGGTTCCCTTTTCTCCACATCCTCACCAGCACTCATTGTTTGTTGATTTATTGAGGAATGCCATTCTGACAGGTGTGAGGTGACATTTCATTGTGGTTTTAATTTGCATTTTTCTGATGATTAGTGATGTTGACCATCTTTTCGTGTATCTATTGGCCATCTGTATGTCCTCTTTAGAAAAGTGTCTATTCAGGTCTTTTGCCCATTTTAGAATTGAATTGTTTGTGTTTTTGTTGTTGAGTTTTATAAGTCCTTTATTAATTTTTGTTATTAATCCTTTATTAGATGTATTGGCAAATATGTTCCCCTATTCAGTGGGTTGTCTTTTCATTTTTTGGTTTCCTTAGCTCTGCAAAACCTTTTTAGTTTGATGTGGTCTCATTTATCTTTTCTCTCATTTCTCTTGCCCAAGGAGATATGTCTGAAAAAATATTGCTATGAGAAGTGTCTCAGATTTTATTGCCTATGTTTTCTTCTAGAATTTTTATGGTTTCATGTCTAATATTTAAGTCTTTAATTCATTTTGTGTTTATCCTTGTATATGGTGTGAGAAGGTTGTCTAGTTTCATTTTTTTGCACATATCTGTCCAATTTTCCTTAAGTGTTGCTCTTTTTTAAATTTCGGGCTTGTAGCCTGACCAGGCAGTGGCACAGTGAATAGAGCGTCGGACTGGGATGCAGAAGACCCAGGTTCGAGACCCTGAGCTCGCCAGCTTGAGCATGGGCCCATCTGGCTTGAGCAAAAGCTCGTCAGCTTGGACCCAAGGTCGCTGGCTCCAGCAAGGGGTGGCTCGGTCTGCTGAAGGCCCACGGTCAAGGCACATGTGAGAAAGCAATCAATGAACAACTAAGGTGTTGCAACGACAATGAAAAACTAATGATTGATGCTTCTCACCTCTCTCCGTTCCTGTCTATCTGTCCCTATCTGTCCCTCTCTCTGACTCTCTCCTCTCTCTTTGTCCCTGTAAAAAAAAAAAAAAAATTAGGACTTGTACTTTTTCAAAAAAGGGTTCAGATCAAAAAAAGAATGTGATTTTTTTTTTTCTCTTAGTATTCTGGTAAATAGTAGATTCAAAATTTTTGCATAAAGTTGAAAGGTAATTTAGGGGTTTTCTGGGATTCTCTGAAATAAATTTTTCTGGCAGAGGCCTGAGAAAGCACCTTGCTTATTCCCTTCTTTCCCTGGAGCACAGCTATCAGCTTCAGGCTCTCCCTGACGAGGGACACACCTGTCTGTCCGCCCTCATGGCCTTTGCCCTGAGTTGGGCGACACCTTGCTCCGCTCTCTTCTTTTCGCTCTGCCTGTCCCTCCTGTGTGCCCCTCCCTATACTTCTCACAATAACTGTCTCCTTCTCTCTTCCCTTCTCACCTTCACCCACGCACCGTGTGGAACAAATTCACATTTTCACATGAAGAAGTGGTGTTGCTAACCTCTCATTTTAGAAGCAGAGCGCTGGAATTTCCCATGTTTATTTTTTAAACCCGTTAATGAGGTGACCCTTTGTGGGCACCCTGAGTTTCTGCACAGACATCTAAGGTTCAGAGGCGGATTAAGGTCGGTTGAGGCCCTGGGTGCAGATGAAAATATTGGGCCCATTAGAAAAAAGAGAGAGACAGGGAAAATAAATATACATGTTAACCATATTTTTAAATAAATAAAAAATATTATGTACTATTAATGTTAAAATTGCACATATGAAACCAAACTTGGTGTCATTAGAAAAAAGTGTAATGTTGGGGTTTTGCAGAGCCCTTCAGAAGTCGGGGTCCAGGGCTTGCGCCCATCATTAAATCCACCTCTGCTGAGGTTCCAGGTACCAGTTGGGAAGGTCTCTTTCCCCTGGGCCTCCTTCCCCTCCCTAGGGAACGCCGCTGAACTCCTCCGGGAGGTTCTTAGCCAGATGGGGAGCTCATAGCCAAAGCAAGCAAATTGGTTCTGCTTTCTACTTCCAGACCCGCCAGACACCTCCAGTCATGCCAGCCTCTGCTGGGTCAGGATGGCTTCCTGAGAGCTAGGAAAGCCACATGGGCCGCCAAGACGGATCTCCTTCCCATGTGGCCTGTGGCACCGACGTTAGCAGTGGGTGGCTGGATGTGTAGGGACCTGAGTCAGGTGCCACTACTTAAGACTTGTGTGACTTGCCTCAAGTAGACTGAGCATTCTATACCTCACATCTCCCCATCTGTAAAATAAGGACACCACAAGGGCCACAGCTTGAGTTTACCGTGAAGTTTAAGTAAGTAAATGGCAGGGCAAATAGGTGAAGGGGATTAAGAGATACAAACTTGTAGATACAATGCAAATAAGTTACTACAGGTCCTGCACAGCAAAGGGAATAGAGTAAATAATATTGTAATAACTTCACAGAGTGACAAATGGTAACTAGACTTACCATGGTCACTTTGTAATGTATAAAAATATTGAATCACTATGCTATACACCTGAAACTAATTTAATATTGTATATCAATTACAATTCAATTAAAAGAAACAAGTGGCAGCCCATGCCACCCTGCTCAGCTCCTCCAGGCCCAGCCAAGCTGACCAGTAGAACCTCAAACCAAGTCAGAGTCAGAACTAGCTGAGAGCTTTGCACGGCGCCGTGGGCAGGTTCGTATATGCCAGTCACTGGCGCAAACACGCCAAAGGGCTCTCATGTGGTCCTGTGGCCGCCAGCACAAGAGCTGAGCTAGAGAGAGCAAGTCCCATCCTCAGCAGGACAGCCCCTCCCAGGTGACCCAAGGCCAGCACCCACACTCTGTGCTTCCCACCCCTCACCTGCATGTACAGACACACACACAGGGACATACCGAAAGAGACACTAGGGGCACCCACGTGTGTGCACACACACACAGGGACACACTGAGACACACATACACACATAAACACACAGAGACACATGGGCACACATGTGCAGACACACACAGGGACACACCGAGAGAGACACACGGGCACACACACACACAGGGACACACCGAGAGAGACGCATGGCACAGACATGTGCGCACACATGCACACATACACGCACACACATGGCTGTTGGTGTGAGGCCCTCTGTCTGTCACCCCTGCCACCACTCTGTCCCTTCCCTCTGCTCTAAGTGCATCCTATGATTTATTTGTCTACTCAGGAGTAGTGAAGCATCCTTCTCCTCACAAGAGGCTCCTCACTGATAAGACAGTCAGGCCCTTTTTTTAAAGATTCTTTTTAATTTATTCATTTTAGAGAGAGAAAGAAAGGGGGAGGGAGAGGGAGAGAGGGGGAGAAGGAGAGAGAGAGAAAGAAGGGGAGGAGCAGGAAGCATCAACTCCCATATGTGCCTTGACAAGGCAAGCCCAGGGTTTCAAACCGGCAACCTCAGCATTCCAGGTCAATGCTTTATCCACTGCGCCACCACAGGTCAGGCTCAGACCCTTTTTTAAAGTTTAATTTGAAATAAACAGAATGCTCACCATTCCTAATTTGAGGGGAAAACAAGTAACTTTGTGTGCCTTTGCCCCTAACAGCATCTGCCCCTTGCCCTCCCCACACCCCACACCACGCTAGGCCCTCCTCCTAGGAGACCCCTCCCCCCCACACCTCCACTGCCTCCTCATCAGGGCGTGGTTTCATGGGTGCTTCAGGACAAGGTGCTGACCTGCCTACTAGGGCCCCTTCTGGACCCAGAATGAGAGCAGAAACAAGCCATCTGACTGCCTCCACTGCTTGTTTGGGCAAGTAACCTAGCCACTGTGCCTCGGCTCCCCGCTCTAAAACACGCACAGTCATTGTATCTTCCATCTATAGGGCTGCTGTGAGGATTCAATGATGACTTTAGTAGTTCTGTAAGTCCTAGCAGTCTCATTGCCCTCTATCAACGTTAGCTATTAGTCGTATTATTACTGCTGTTGTTGTATTACTACTTCCAAGGTAAAAGGATGGTGGAGAAATGCAGAGAGGCATTGAGCCTCCTGCTCTGGAACACAGGGAACCGAAACTGCTTGCAGATCAATGCACGTGGGCTGTGCCGAGTGCCAGTGTCAAAGGCCCAGCACAGTGCTGAGGGAACCGGGGGGCTTGGCTTCTGACGCGGTAGTTCAGGCAAGGCACCAGGCAACAAATATTTATTAAGTGCTCACTGTGAGCCAGACACCATACTAAATGCTCGGATAGAAAGAAGAAAGAATGTGGCATGCACCAGCCCTCCGGGAACTCATGCTAAGGGGCAGCTGATGGCAATGACGTCAAGGGCCACATGAGCTTGTGGAAGTTGCACAGGGTCTTAGTGCAGAGCAGAGACTGTACAAGGGAGAAGAGGGGCTGAGGTTGAAAGAGGGCTTCCTGGAGGAGGTAACAATCTTAAAGAGTGGCCAAGAATTAATGAAGCAAAGGTAGCCTTTGAACTGACTTGAAGAGATGATGGGATTCTACTGTAGCTCGTTAAGACCCAAGGTCAGGACATTCCCAGCAGAGGGAACTTCATAAGCAAATGCACATAGTTCTTAAAGGGCAGGGAGGAGAACAGGCCAGTCTAACACAGGCATAAGAGAAAGAGCTAGAGAGAGAAGGCCTAACTGTAGAGACTCGGATGCCCTCCATGATGGGAAGTCTATTTCTGGCCTGAAGCAGTGGGGAGCCGGTGCACATTGTCAGCAGCAGAGACTGAGCTTCCAGAATAGTCACCTTGCCACACGGGAGGTAGAGAGCATCCGGTGGGATGGAGAGTGCGTGCTGTGGGCCCAGTTCTGAGACACTGCCGCCGCCCAGACATTTGAGTGGCCAGCAGACAGTTTACTACTAAACATATCAATTACCTTTTGCTGCATAATAAACCACCCCAAACACAATGATTCTGAATAGTGATTGGCTAAGCCCAGGTAAGATGGCTCATCTCTGTTCCCTGTGGAGCCAGTGGGCTCATGCACACCTCTGCAGTAATGGCCTCACCTGCTGGGCTGAGGGGGTGGGAGGGAGAGACCAAGCTAGGGGGGGCAGCATGCAGTCACCTGGGGAACCTGTGCGGACAGGCAAGGGAAAAGGGGAGGGAAACCTTACCTTCCCGCAAAGAGCACCACCTCCTAAGGCCCAGGCACTCTTTCCACAATCTTTTAAGGGAATAAGCCCCATCTACTTAAAGAACCAACAACATACAGCCTCCGTACAACACTGGACCATTACAGTGTCAAACTGTCAGCAAATGGCAAATAAATGGATCCTTGCATGGGTGGGTGAGTGGCCAGACTTTTGTGAACACCACTGTGGAACAGTGTGGAGGAATGAGGGAGAGTGCTGGGTAGCACAACCCAAGCAAGAAATGGTAAGCACTTGAGCCAGGATGACTTTGGGGATGGAGTGGGGAGAGAGTTCAGAGAACTTACCAGGATAGTTAACAAGGCAGGAGGAAGGAGAATCAAATCCAGAAAGGGCTGTGATTCTGGCTTCAGTTGTACAGTGGTGCCGTCCCCCACAGTAGAGATATGCGAGTTTGGGATTGATCAGCATACAGACGTTGGTGGCATCCAAGGAAGGTGAGATGCTTCTCCATAGACAGTGTGTGGAATGGCACGGGCCAGGAAGAGCAGGCTCTGGGGGAGACCACAGCTGCGGTGGGAAGAAGGCAGAAAGTGATAGCCAGAGCAGATAGGGGAGCACAGAAGAGGATACCGGAGGCCCACTCAGGATCTATCTATCCATTCCCCACCTGGTCTTGTCTTCTGAGTACTTATCTGTTGATAAGTACCAACAATATATTATGGATGGATTCTTTATTGTCTATCTCTCCACTAGAATATAAACGCCACGAGGGCAGAATCTTTGTGTGTGTGTGTCCCCGTGCTTCAAACAGCACCTGGAACATAGTGGACACTCAGTATGAATTTTCTGAATGAACGTTGAGCATATCTTTAAAAGCTGGTGCGCCTCCAAGTCCCCCAAAGTCCTTTCTTTACATTCTGCGGTTCTGCACTTTGGCCAGGAGGTGGCGCATCTATGTGCGTGAGGAACAGAAACTGTGATTTCAGGCGTCTCAGAACCTGGGCAGAGGACAAAGCGAGCAAGGAGTGGATCTGAACCATAAACATCATTTGCCCATTCCCACAGCAGACATCTCTCAAGCACCAACTGTCTGCCAGGCACGTGCTCCCTCGCCCTCTGAAAGTCCCTCCGCGGGGTCTGAAGCCGCCGGCATAGGCAGAGCCTGCCCCAGTACCGGGATAATGATCAGAATGGGGGCAGGAGGGATGATGGAAAGGGTTGTGAATGGCTGCTGCCACGTCAGGGCGGCCTGTGAGCTGCCCTGACTCGAGCAGAACAAATTACAGGGTCAAACAAACCTGGGTCTAAAACCCAACTCTACCACTTACCTGCTGTGTTACTGCCAAGTACTGCCCTCTCTGAGCCTGTTTCCTAATCTATAAAACGGAGATCCTAACAGTTTCTGTTTTGAAGGAAACTGAGCATAAAACAAGAGGGACCTTGGCACAGTGCCTTTCACATAACAAGGAAACTACAAGTCATTCTAAAAATTAGACATGACCACTGTTTTTATAGCCCTTTGCAAAGCCTGCCTGCATTATCCATGTCATACAAGGTGATTCTCATAATAATACTGCCCGTGTCCTTATTACCCGACTCACCAGACAAGAGGGCCAAGGTTATCAGGTTATATAACCTGCCCACACCATACAGCCTGTAAAGTAATGGACTCAGGGCAGGTTCTGCTCTGCAAACATAATGTGAGATAGCTCCCGTGTGGCAGGCACTACACCAGGTGATGGGACCAAAGAAGGATGATATTGCGGTCTAGGAGGGACAGACACGTGAGATCACTGCCATAGAACAATTAGCCCTGAGGACACCCAGGGCTGTGGGACCATAGACAAAAGTCACTAGGTTCAATCAGGAGATTCCAAAAAAGATCTCATGAAATGGGCAGCCCATTAGCTAAGTCTTGAAGGCTGGGGAAGGGAGCCCCAGGAGAAGGAGAAAGAGAGCTCCAGCATTCCGGTCAAAGAAATGCCTTGAGCGGAGGAACCTGTTATGAAACAAGATCGCTGCCTACAAACCCAGCCTCTGGTGAACCATCTAGGCCCTTTCTTTAACCTAACCTGGGAAAGTAAGGAGGGAACAGAGCAGAAGGCTCGAGGCTCCGTGTGTACTCTCATTGTCCAGTGAGCCTTTCCTTCAAAGTACTCTTCAGTCTGTAATTACTCCTAGGAGCCCCTGAGCAGGCTCTTCAAATACTGGTGTCACACGGCTCACCCGAGGTCCATGTTCAAGACCAGGCCTGGTGCGGGAGGTCCTGAGGTGCATGCAACACCAGCAGCTGCATTTGTAGCAAGCTCCCAGGTAACGAGGTGCTATGGGTCCCTCTGGGCACACAGCACACACACAGCACATGGCACAGGCTTGAGGAATGGCCTCCCGGAGGGCAGGTGGGTCTGGTTTTCTCAACCATTATCTGCCCAGACTGTGGCATTCAGAGGCTGGATGGAGGAAATGAAAAGAGAAAGGTTAGAGGGGGCAGGAACACTGGGGGCAGGACTGCAGCTGGAACCCTAGGATGAAGGAAGATGCTGAAGGTATGAAAGGTGCTGGTCAAGCTGCCCAGAGTTCTGGGTGCCTCCCTCCACTGCAGCTGGTTCTCACTCCCAGTGCTCCCACCAACCTGAGTCCTGGGGGCCAGGGTCTGAGCGCTGACACCTAACAGCAGAGAAAGGTAGTGCCCGCAGCAAACCCGCTCCTGCCCCTCAGCGAGGTGTCTGTGATCATCACCTTGCTTAGCCCGCAGCCTTCTTCCCAGCCCATGATCCAGGCAAATCCAACTGAGGTCTCTCCTCGCCCAAGCCAAACGGGGCTACCAAGAAACAGGCTGAGAAGCACCCACCACAACCACCAGGTCTTCCTGCCCAGGCTTCTCCTCTCCAGAAATTCAGGGAGCAGCCAGACCCTGAGTTTCACAACATAGAGAGCCCGGGGGTTCCTCCTCTCTGCCCACGCCCAGCAGCCCCTCATCCACCACCCAGCTCTATCCACCACCCCCACCCACCCACACACACACACAAGACAACAAGTGCCAACCTCAGGAGGAAAAGCATGAGAGATCCCAACCTGGGATCTTTCATTTATTCATCCAACAAATATTTACTGAGCACCTGCTCTGCCTCAGGCCCTGATCTAGACATGGCAATAGCACAGTGACCCAGACAGACAGGGTCCTCCTGTGTCGTCAGGGAGCTTCCCTCCAGGAAAGGAGACAGAGCAGATGAGCCCCCCATGAAGAAGATGAAGCGGGCGGTGTGAGGAAGAGCAGTCGAGGGGCTGTGACGTGGCCTCTCTGCAGATGTGGATTAAAGCCGTGCCCACGTTTAAAAGGCAAAACCAGCACAACCAGGCTGTAGAGGACAGCACTGCAGACAGAGCAGAGCTAGGGCCAGGCCCGGCACCGCCAGAGCTTGGCTTCTTTAGCAAACAGAAAGGCCCTGAGTGGCAGCCATGAGGAGTGGGTGGCAGAGACTCAGGTCCCAGAGGCAGGCCAGGCTAGAGGTGCAGTCACTCACAGTTCAGATTGCATTCTGGGTAACCCTGCAAGGTCTGGAGCTGAGTGCACTGCTCTGGAGAACGCAGGTGTGGGGGCTGAAGGAGCCCCGTCCTGCCCCCAGAAAGCTCTGTGTCAGACACGTACTCGGCCGAGGTGCAAGCAGCACCTCTCAGCTGCCCCTGGCCAACATAACCTTCCGTGTCCACGCCGGTGCCCCTACCGGCCATCCAAGGGACCAACCATCCGGGCCCCCATGGCACTGCACAAGGCCTGACACCAAGAGAACTTTCCCAGCTTGTTAGGGTGAGGTTGGTCAACTCGGCAAACCAAGACCAAAGAATTACGTGTTTGATGCCCTGCTGTCACTGGACTCAGAGGCTATGCACAGGTCCAAAGTGGGGTGGAAACCCCCTGACCCAGCTCCACCTTGCCCTCTGTCCAGCTGATGTCCTATGAGAAGGACAGTCAGGTGCTGACCCTTGGCAAACACTCTAGCCCAGAAGTGCAAGACCTTTGTGGGAGCACTTCTCACAGACAGCAGTGGGGCTGATTAGTGGCTCCATGCAACTGTGAACCATAGAATCTCTTGTTTCTGTAAAGTGAGATAAAGACCCTTGTTCCATAAAAACCATGACAGCTCTACCTGCAGCTGGAGTCAGGGAGCTGTTCTCAGGCCCACGCCCACCCTGCTCTGCCCTCACTCGTGCTAACCCTGGCCAGATGCTCCTGCTTTTCGGCCTCAGTTTCCTTTCTGTGAGTGCAGTTCTGTACTGTATCTACCTGCCCCGCCTCCTCACAGGAGTTCCCGTGCCCTGGACAGCAGAGCTTGGAGAAAGTCCTCACATGGTGCCCACCCACGTGGTGGCCATCTACAGGGCTGGTGGGGAGCGGGGCTGAGCAGGAAGGGAGATCCCCAGCTGCCTGTCCAAATCTTGGACGCCAGGAGAGTCCACTGCATGTAGCCAGCCACCTCTGCGACGGAGGAACCCCAATCCACGTGATCTGTAGTTTCATAAGCAGTGCCGAGAGCCAGCTGGGGCTCTGCTCACACCGGTGGCAGCACATCCGAGGCTGGGTGCTGGCTTCCCCAGGCCCACTTCCAGCCCTGAGAACCAGCTTCCCCAGGACCCACTCGGGTCCATCCCAAGGCCTCAGTCACCCAACAGTTAATGCATTTTTCTGACTGACAACAATCACACCACCAAAACAGTCAACTATTTTTATCTGCAGATTAATCACAAAAGGCTAACGTTTCCACCTTCCCTGTGATTAAAAATTAGGAGACAAACTCTGTAGTGGTTCAGGATAATAACCAATCCTGCGAGGGCTTCATGAATAATGCATCTCCAGGCTCAGGCTGCTCAGACCACCCCTCCCTCTCAGTGCTGCAGCTCTGGGCCCCTCTGAATGGAGAGGTAACGAGTCGCCCTCCCTTACACGGGGGCTGCAGCTGCCAGAGCGACTGTTGATTTCTATTCAGCTTGTGGGCCCCCAAACAAACTCCCTGCTCAGGCACCCCAGCCCCATCTGCACCCCACCCCCACCCCATCTGGTGTGCAGCCAGGCAAGGGCCAATCAATAATGCATAGCTACATGAATAACCGGCATGATAACCACTTATTTGGGAAGATGTAATCAGGACCCATTCTGAAGGTGGATGTTTGTGTGAGTGTGTGTGCACCAAGTGTGCATCCAGCACGGCTCACACCCCTCTCCCCCCATCTTCACTCCTTCATCCAGTATTCCCAGTGCAGCCCTGGGGAGCAGGACGGACGGACACCACCCACACTGCCGTCCTTCGTTCCTGGAAAGGCCTCCTCAGGCTCCACACTGCCACACTGCCATCTCAGGTGTTGTGAGCCTGAGTGAAGGCCCAGAAACAGTTGTTTCTTGAACTTGGTCACACAGCGGAATTTTGGGAGCTTTCAAAGCTGCCGCTGCTTGGGGTCCATCTCCAGAGACCAGGTTGGTGGTCAGTGTGGCCATGATTGTGAAAACCTGTCCCAGAAGATTGTACTGTACAGCCAGGGTTAAGAATAGCAGTGCTGGAGAGAACGTTCCAGGTCCCCTGTTGAACTTTCCCACTTTATATCTGAGAAAACAAAGCCAGCAGAAGGGACTGCCTTTGCGGCTTCACCCCCTGATGGAGGGCACCCTCCACCGTACCACACCACTGGGCTTACTTACTCGTCCCTGAATATTTGAGTGGTTCTTTCCAGCCTTCCTGGCCCTCAGCAAGCTCAGCTGGAGCACCTCCACCCTGGACACTCAGGGAGAGAGCTGCCACCACAGAAGGAAGGGGGCAGGAACCCTGCGCCAGCCTCCCTGCTGGAAGGAGCCGCCCATCCCCTGAAGACAAAACTCCCTCAGCAGCAAATGTAATGCCCACCCCCATTGATGGAAAGCCCTCATTAGCCCCCCTTTTCTCTCAGGCCACACCCCACACCCAGGAGGCCAGTGGTACTAATGAGGTGGTACCAAGGGGGCGGGCTGGAGAGGGTGTCTTGATTGTCCAGCCCACACCCACCATCTGTGCCCACCCCCCCCCACCCCCCCTACCCCGGGAAACTAGGCAGGGTTGGATGAGGCAGACTGCCTCCTTGGGCCAGGATCCCAGGGGCAGTCCTGCGGCTGGTGATGACATCTCACCCGAGAATTTGTTTTCCTTCAGGATATGGAAACTTGGGGTTGGCACTCACTGGGCTGCAGCTCTGAACCAGGCCTCCTCAAGGCATAAGGGAGGGCAGAGCCCCCAGCTGAAGGTGTGTCTCAGAGCCTCCTGGGTGCACTAGGAGAACTGCAGGTGCTAGGAGGCCTGGGGAGGAAGGAAGCCCGCAGGCTGTGGCAGTGTGCCCTGGGGGAGGGTGAACAGGACGGCAGAGCTCTGGGTGGGCACCGACCTGGAGTGTCTGCAGCTGCTGGGGCCACCTTCTTGGGACACACAGCGCAGAAGTTTGCCCAGGGCCTGGGGGGAAGGATGAACTTTCTCTGGCAGCTGGGGTCCTTTGTTTGAGGACCCTGTCTTATCACTCAATTACCCCTTTATTACTCACTAGCAAACGTGCAGTCAGCTCTCCCCAAGCCTCCAGAACTGACTGACCCAGACCCTCCCAGGAGGGGGACAGCAAGGATTGCTCAGGTGGTCTCCAGGGAGATCTGTCCCTTCTGTGGTTTGTCCAGGCAGGAGAGGCAGGGAGCCTCAGAGGCCTGATGCCTTCCGTGTGTCCACAAGCACACACATTACAAGAGGCTCTGTGCCTTTGGCCAGTCAACGGACTTCTCTGGGCCTCCTCTCCAAATGATGGTCACGTAGTATCATAACTGCCTGCCCTGCATCCCATGGTCATCATGGGGATCAAGGGAGTGACTCCACTGGAGTTCACAAATATTTATGGACCCTCCCCCAGGCCTCGGGCTCCGTGCAGGGTGCTGTGGGGACTCCCCATCTCCCAGGAGGAGCCACCAGTCTCAGACCACTGCAGCTGGAACCACTCTGGATGGACCAGGCGCTAAGGACATGACAGGGTTGCACAGCCCAGTGAACGCTGCCTCAGTCTTGAAAGGCTTTCTGTCCCCTGTCTCCTGAGAGAAAAGGAACGGCGAGGGCTTCCAGCTCATTGGCAGTGTGGCCTTGAGCCGGTGGCTGAACTCCGCAGAGCCCCAGTTTCTGGATGTCTGTAATTGGGATAATAATAATGTTTACCTAGAAAGATTGTTGTGAGGACTAAATCAGACAACAGATGTGACAGTGCTTTGTTTTATGAGAAAAAGAAGTTGAAAGGAAAGAAACCACAGCTGTTCCAGCTTTGCTCCTCCATCCGTGAGCAAGGTTAAGGACGCCTGCCCTGTCCTCGCACAGGCACGTCCTGAGCAGAGGATGAGACCATGATATGAACACACTCGGCAAATAAACATGCAATGCACATGTCCCGGATTACTGCTGTAATTGTCATTGTTATAATACAAGGGGATTATACATTTTAGTAAAGTATGATCATTATTGTCTCATCGGCGCCATAAAGTTCACCAGCTCAGCCGCCTGGCTGTAGGCGCAGAATGCCCTCAGCCAGACCTCTCTCCTCCTCTCCCCACAGTGCCACCCGATGACCCCGTCATTCTCGGGGGGCCAGTGATCAGCCTGCGGGCTGGGGACCCCCTCAACCTCACTTGCCACGCAGACAACGCCAAGCCCGCGGCTTCCATCATCTGGTTGCGGAAGGGAGAGGTCATCAATGGGGCCACCTACTCCAAGGTGAGGCCGGGAGGCAGAAGGGCGGGCCGGGGTGGAAGGACGGGTGGGGACGGCATGGGGAGGGTCCAGCTGTCCCTGTCCCTGCAGCTCTTGCTCTCCCTATGTGTACCTCTTTCTAACTCTTTGTTTCTATCTGTCTCTCTGTCTTTCTGTCTGTCTTTCTCTGTCATTTCCTCTCTCACACCATAGATCTATTCCCCTGACCTTCTCTGGCTCTCTAGGCTGTGTAGCTCTGTCTGTCTCCCCCCCTCTCTTTCTTGGGGTAACTACTGAGCTTGATGAAAACCCTAAGAGTGTAGTCAGAGGAGGAGATGGAGGACAGAAGTAGCCGGGCCCAGGGTTGCCAGATAAAACAGGGTATGCCCACTTACATTTGAGTTTCAGATAAACAATAAATAACTTTCCAGTATAAGTATGTCCCAAATGTTGCATGGTGCATACTTACAGGTCATACTTACATTTAAAAATTATTGTTTATCTGAATTTCAGTTTTAACTGAGGACCCTGTATTTCTATTTTCTAAAGCTGGCCACCTTTCCAGGGCTGCCAGGTAAGACTGTTTAGGTGCTTCCTGTCCCAGGTGCCTGGCTCAGGGGCCAGGGAGGGCTGAAACCCTCACCAAGCCCTGCACCCTGCTCTACCTGCCCACGGGGGCGATTTTTCCTAACTCACACAGAGTACTATGAGCTGGAAGTGCCCTGAACTGCCCCCGGTATCGGCTGTGTTGTTTCTTTTCTATATTTTATGATGCTTAGACATCTGGAGGCCTTCTTGTGAGGAAGGACTGCCCTTCCCAGGGTTAGATAATTCCTAGACACATGCTGAGAACATGCCCTTGGTATGCTGCCCCCACAATAATGGGCTCACCCTCAACGTGCTTTCAGCCACCCCTCACCCCTGCATCCTCCCGCCCTACCAAACGCAGGCTGGTCACCAGCCTGAGAGCCTAGAGCTTGCCGGAACGATTCAGGCTATCCAATCCTGAACCTACTTGACTGCTCGCCCTGCCTGGGGCCCCCCAGGAAAACGACAGTAAAAGCTCACAGCCTTGCCTTCTCCCCTGCTTCCACGGCCTCCTGACAGACCCCAGTGCTGCCCCATGGGGCCCCTCGTCTTCAGGGCTGTACGTAACAAACTCTCCTTTTCAATGGCAGCCGTCTCCTGACCTGCTGGCCTCACCCTACTTGAATAAAATCAAAGTCCCAGGTACATTTTAAAACAGTACCCACCAAACTCCACCAGGGAGACTGTGAATGGAGTTACGGACAGGGTTCCTGGACCACAGAACCTGTAAAGATGAGTGAGGCCTGGAAGGATGGACAATCCCACTTCCTGATCTACAACAGAAAACCCAGGTCTGACAGGGAGAGGCTGCCCTGCTCAGCTGACAAGTGGCCAGAAACCATGGTCTCCTTCCCGTGAGCCTCTCCGGCCCCAGACAGATAGGCAGCTGCTCAGAGGCCGCACCAGGGGCTAGGGCAAGCCAGCAGCCCCAGGCTCTGAAGCTGGAGCTTTAGGCCTCCAGAACCCCGCTGTCCTCTCCTCATGGCTGCAGAGAGTTGGCGGTATACCACCTACTCTCCAGTCCCCACCCACCGCAGCCCCTCTGCAAGGGTCCTTAGAATGGTAAGCAAAGCCTTTATCATTAGTGAAGGATGTGAGGAACCCTATCTCTTCTCTGAGGGGGTGTCCTTCCTGTCCAGAGCTGACCTCCCCCTCACCAAGGAGTCAACCCCAGGCCTGCTGACAAAGGTCCCCACTGAGAGGATGGTGCCAGAACCCAGGACAAAAGCCTTTCCTTGGGCTCAAGTTCAGGCAAGGGCAAGCTGCCCATTGAGAGATAAGTCCTCACTTAGGTCCTGGGCCAGAGCCACCTGTTGTGTTATGAAATACAAAAATATGACACAAGATGTATATCCTCTGTTTGAGGATAAAAAGGAAGGAAAGGGAGTTCCTTCCAGTCAGGGCATCTGTCCAGTCCCTTCTTGAAGTTAGGCCAGTGTGGCCTCTGCCAAGTTTTGTGTCCCACAAGGGACTTCACTGTCTGGCAAAGAGAAAGGTCAGAGTCACCTTGACAGAACTGTGCAGGGGCCAGCTTGCCACCTTGCCTCACACCATGTGTGATACTGCAAACCAGAGCAGGGAGGTCATGCTCCACCCTCTGCCCACCCAACCCTGTTCAAACTCCCACCAGCCTGTGGCAGAAATGACTGCACCGAGCAGCGAGGGGCCTGGGTTCCAGTCCCTGCTCTGTGTAACCCCAGGAGAGTCATTCCCTGGGCCTCAGCATTCTTGTCTGTAAAACAAAAGGGCTGGGTCAGATATTCTGTATTAGTTTGCTAGGGCTGCTGAAACAAAACACCAAAACCTGGTGGTTTAAACAACAGACATTTATGTTCTCCCAGCTCTGGAAGCTGGAAGTCCAAGGCCAAGGAGCCAGCAGGGTTGGTTTCTGGTGAGACTTCTCTTCCTGGATTGCAGATGGTACCTCCATGCCCTGTCTTCACATGGTCCTACCTCTGTGTGCACCAGAGAGAGAGAGAGAGAGAGAGAGAGAGAGAGAGAGAGAGAGAGATCTGATACCTCTTCCTCTTCTCATAAGAGCACCAAACCTATTGGATTAGGGCCCCACCCTTATGACCTCAGTTAACGACGTCTACCTTCTTAAAGACCCTGTCTCCACATATACCCACACTGGGGAATCAGGGCTTCACTATATGAATTCTGAGGGACACAATTTTGTTGATGGTAAGTGTCTTTCTGTTCTGACAAACTAGGACCTTGGAACCTGGAGCACATGGAGAAGGTGGATGGCCCAGCAGGGCTTTCGGGGCCTACCTTCCTGCTGTCCCCTCTTTCCCCAGCACTGCAGGGACCATTCGCACGGGTACTTCTGATGTCGCAAAGGCAGAGCAGCCCAGACAGGTCATGAGGAGGGGCTGGGGCATGAGTGACTGAGACAGAGACAGAGACAGAGGTTGAGAGAGTACACAAGCACACAGACAGGGGGTCTCAGGTCCTCGGAAAAAACCCTGCATGACAGCCCTTACAGCCCTGATCTGAAGCCTTCAGCTCTATCACATGGTGAGTGGTTAAGCCCTGGGAGCGGGGCAGCCTCAATTTGAAGCCAGGCTTTGTGACTGTGGGCTAACTACCTCCCCTTGCTCTGCCTCAGTGATCCCATCTATACAATGGGAGTGACAACAGCACCTACCTCACAGGATGGTTGTGAGGCTTGAATGAGAAGAGTGCCCAGCAGAGTGAGCTCATGAGAAGCATGGCTGCCCGGATCACTGCCTGACCCTCCTGGAGCCACACAAAGGCCCCCTTGCCACCCGCATTTCCTACATGAGAATGCCAGTGCCGTATAGAGCAGACCGGTGGTCCAAAGACCTGGGTCCAACCTGAGTTCCATCATGTATTATAGTAGCTTAAGCTCTCTGCCTCAGTTTCCTCAGTTGCAAAATGACATGATGATCACCACAGGCACCTATAAAGACTTCTATGAGACTTAAAGGAAATTCTGTACTGAAAGCACTCTGTAAAGAGCCCAGCACAGAGTCAGGCCTTCATAAATGTAAGCTCCTGTTATTGGTCCCCTCCTCCCAGAGCCCTGCCTCGTGTACCCCAATTTTCCCCAGAGCTCACACAGCAGCCGCAGTTTCGTGGAACATTCTTTCTGCTATTTCACCATGTGGCCAGCAGGGGACAGGGGAGCTGGTAGGAATGATTCGGGTCATTGAGGACTGCTGAGGCCCCTTGCCCTGGGAGGAGAGTCATCAGCATGGGCTAGAAATGTCTTGCCTTCATCACACTCTGTCCCCAGAGCCCTCCAGCCCGGGTGGCTTCCCGGGCTCCTGGTCGCTGTACAGCTGCAGAGCATTGTAGCGATCTCAGGGTCCCTCTCCAAGTCTCCTCCTGGACACCCAGATGTTCACCATCTTCTCTGGGCCTTGCACCAGAATCAGACACCATTCAGGGGAGGCAGGACGGGCTGTGGGAGAAGAGGGGAGACAGTATGTGTAAGGTATTTTCCCCACCGCCGAGAAAGAAGGAAGGGGGTCCAGAGCCACAAAGTGTGGGATAGAAAAGGTTTTATTAAGTACCGTGCATCCCGCCTGATGATGTCCCCTAGCCCCGGGGACAGAGGCTAGGGGAGTCGCGTGAATTAGACTGCGTGAGAGGTATTTAAAGGGGTCCTCTAGGGTGGGCGAGCAATTATGACGTGGTAAAATCTCACTGGTTGACAGACGGTCACTCTTCTCCCAAGGATCTCTGGGAAGCTTCTTTTTGGCGTGCTTAGTTGTGGGCGGCCCTAGTCAAAGTTCCCGGGCCTGAGTTCCTCATGCGACCGTCCCCCTTCTCCACTGACGTTACAGTATGGACTGAGCCTAGAGAGAATCTCCTCAGAGAGCCAGTGTCCTGCTCTGCTACTCCGCAAGCAGCTGCCAGGTCCAGGGATGGCCTTGACCCTGGAGAAGTGCTAGGTTTGAGCACAGTTGTGTATATATTTACCCTGAGCCCCTTACCCTCTGGTCTTACCTCTCTGCCTCTTCCAGCTACAGGTTGCTGCCTGTCCTGTGGACCACCCACCCCCAAGACCATGGGTCTCATTGGACCCATGCTAAGAGGAGCTCGAGAATAACACCTCCCATACTGAGGCCCAGCTCCTTCCTCCAGCCCCTCTCTGCTGTGTACTTTCTCCCCACCAGTCACCCTAGCATCCCCATCCCACTATCTTGGGGGCCTGAGTCTCCACCCAGTACAGTATTAACCACTCACTGGGCAGGTCTCCACCCTCCCTCACATCCTTATGTAAGCAACATGACAACCAACCTTACTGGATTCTCTAGGCAGCTGTAAAAAGGGGAAGTAGATGTAATTTTAAAAAAAAGAAGAAGAAAAAAAAAAAAGACTCAGCCGTGGGGGAGATGCATGAAGAAGGGAGAAAAGAAGGCTTTGTTGCCAGGCAATTAGGTCTCACTCAAGGCCTCCCAAGGTTGTCTGCATATCAATGCTCATCCCTATCTAACACCAGGGTTGGGGCCCCACCACTGCATTTCCTTTAAACTCCATTTCCGTCAAGTCAGCGGGGGTCCCCAGGCAGGTACCACCATGCCTCCCATTTCTTGGGCTCAACCTGGCTCTCCACTGCCCAGCTGAGGCCCTGGGGGGCGCTTTGGAAAGAGCAGAGTGGCCACTGATGCCTGCCTTGGACAGGGTTTATTCTGTCTCTGGGCAGCCCAGCCTTCGGGGTCACTGCCAATTGAATGCCAGGTGCCTGCCCTCAGGAGTAGAGTACACAAGCAGGAAGCAGCACCAAAGTAGACAGGGGTGAACACTGAGCCCCAGGTCTCACACAGCTACTGTGACAGTCCGGAAGCTCCTTGGATGCACAGGGGGAAGGCCACCTATGAAGGCTACTGCTCTGGCGCACTCACTCCTGTGCATGTGTCGTAGACCCACCCCGCCTCAGCCCACCCCAGCACACACAGGTCCACAGACCAACTGGTCCTAGTGGACCCACTAGAGCTGCTCTCCTGGTCGGGCTGGGGTCTGGCAGCTCACTAGTGCCACCAAGCTGGAGGGAAGGCTGCCCCAGGTCTTGGGAGCAGTAGCCCCAGAAACAAAAGCTCACCATTAATAATTCACTGAGCAAGCTGACTTGATACTAATGAAGGTTTCTAAAATAGAAGGTGCAGGCCTAGGGCCCACCATGTGTCCCCGGAGCCAAATTCAGTGAAGGGAAGGAGATGGGAGTGAAGGCAAAGTGGGGCTGTGACAAGAATCAGCAAATGCTAGAATGTCCAACCTGGCTGGTCACTCCAAGCCACACTGTACAAAGTTTCATTTGCATTTGAGTGAAGGGGAGATTTGTAAGAGAGGAATGAATGGAGAGAGAGGACAGGAAAGGTGAGGTGAGATGATTAGGAACAGATGAAGGAAGGAGACGGGCCAAGGTAAGAGAAGCCGGCCAGGCCAGAGCTGACAACCCCCAGCCGCCACAGCCCAGCGTTTCGCCCTGTGGCCGCGGCTGCCTCAGCAGGCTGCCTCAGCCTCCCTCCCCCAGCACCCATAGCCAGGCCGGCAGACAGGGCCCCTCCCTGTGAACACTGTTCAGGCCTGGCATCCGGGGTCTCACAGCCGGAAGAGAGCTGGGAGCCGGGTGAGCCTCCTGTGGGAGCCATGCCGAGAGCCTGCCTTCCCTCACCCTCTCCCTGTTTAATGAACACAGCACACCCTTTTCTCTAACTAGGTAGAACAAACAACTTGAACCAGAATTTTTATTTCCCAGAAAAACACACGCCCAGACACAGTAAATATGTCATTAATCATCATTCTGAGGCAGAAGAGCACCCTGGGTTGGGGAGGGATGGGGGACAGTGGGAGGCTGTCCAGGGACCTAATTAGGAGCGCAGGCTCTGGGTCCCCTCCCACCAACACCCAATCACAGATCAGTGGAGGAGCTCCATGCAGCGTCAATGACCTTTGTTAGCACAGTGGAAAAGTAAAGTAAGGGGGGGATAGCATGGAACTCTCTCCCCACTTCTCCCCCCACATAGACACACCTCGCCCCAGGTCTTATTTTCATCCAGGAAATTGTTCTTATTATTGCCTTGCTATTTATAGATGCAGGAGGTCTGCTGCAGAGCGAGCCACCAAGCTACTGTGGTGGCTGCAGTCCCCCTCCCCCAGCAAGTGTTTGCTGGGGGCTGAAGCTGTGTGCCTGTCACTGTGCACGTCCCTGTGCTGGCCTCTGTCCAATTCCATGCCCTGGCCCTGAGTCTGGTCCCCACTCACCGCCCGGACTGCCCCATGGCCAGCTGGCACTGACCACATCCCTCTCCCCCAAACCCTCTCCAAAGACCCCTTTGCCCAGGACTAAGGCCACCGCCAATGGCGTCCCAGGGGAGGATGTTCAATAAGACATCAGGCCACCAGCACCTGCCTAGGCCCAGCCACTTTGCCAGCATTGAGGAAAAACGGTGCAGGCGACCGCCCTGCTGCCGGATCTCTCTGGCATGTCAGCATCTAGCTTTGCCTATACAGGGTGTGCTGACCTAGGCAGAGGCTCGGGTCATGGTCTAGTGCTGGAGGCCACAAGCTTTGCCCCAGCTGTGGACCCACAGAGCAGTTCCAGCAGCCTACAGAATGCTGCTAATGGGCACAGTGACCCTGGAGGCTACCAAATGGTTCTAATTGTTTCCACCTTTAAGTGGAGATCATACTAACCTCCTTCCAGCTCTCAGGGAACTGTGGTGATAGGGTCACCATTCTCAAGTGCAAATCCCAGCCCTGCCTAGCAAGTTCCTGATTCACTTTGAACTCAAGTTTTCTCTTCTGCCAAATAGAAATACTGCTTCCTTCCTTCCATGGTCTGGTGAGATTAGAGATAATGCCATTGTTATTTTAAGGGAGGTTTTGAGGAAGTAAAGTCTTTTACTCTATTCCCAGGTTCTAATCACAGCAAAACAAGACTGTATTGGGCACCCTGTCTTCTGGAGACAGTTAAGTTCCTTCCCAGAATCAGCAGTTTCTGAGGACTTGGGAGGGGCCCTCCCACCCAACATCCTTGGGAGGGGCCCTTTAGCCCAACATCCCTCCCCAGCACACACCCTTCAGTGGGTCATCAGTGGGCTCAGCTCCCAGGGCACCATGCTGATGGGGAGGAGTACAAGGGAGGGAAGGGAGTGTAGCAGTGGTGGAACTAGCTGCAGAGTGACTCACGGTCCTATGGAAACAAACAAATGGAAGACAAAGATGAAAGGTCTTAGGACTTGTATTAGTTTCCTAGTGCTGCCCTAATACTATAACTAGTGTTTGAAACAATTGAAATGTGTTGTCTCACAGTGGTGAAGGCTGAAAGTCTGTACTCAAACTGCTAACAGGGCTGTACTCTCTCCAAAGGCTTTAGAGAGACCACTCCCTGGTCTCTCCCAGCTCCTGGTGGCTCCCAGCATCCCTTGACTTGTGGCAGCATCACTCCAATCTCCTCCTCCCTCTTTATACGGCCTTCTTCCCATGTTTTCTGTGTCTCTTCTTCTTACAAGAGCACCAGTCATTGGATTTAGGGCCTGTTCGGCAGATAAAATATATTATGCTCACTTTGTTAAAGATGGTGCTGCCCACATGGAAGCCCATCACTCAGGTGATATTATTTGCCCTTATGCTTGTGATGGCTGTGGGGGAAAAGTTGTAAGCAGGCCGGGTCGTTATAGCTTAAGGCTTAGTTTAAGAGTAAGCTCTTCTCCACACCCTTGACTGATTGGATGATGTAGGGTGGTGATGTAGGGAGGAATCTCATTATGCCTCAAATGGGTAGCTTTGTATCAGAGACTTTCTTGTATGTATAATTGGATTAAAGGTTTTGAGTCTGCTATGAAGGGGGAGAGAACAGTAGCTTGATCTCTCCCTCTTGGTTCCTGGGTTCCTGAGATTAGTATTAGAGAGCAGAGCAGATTAAGGCCATGTGGAGGAGAAGTAGCCAAGATGGCAGAGTGCTGAGGAAGAAGCCAGTTTGTTAAGAGTTTGTGCAGGAGGAGATGGGAAACAGAGGTGAATAAGTCTGGTGAGCTGGAAAGCTTTGATGCTAGGAAACTCGGATAAGTCAGTAGCTTTGTGAGCACTGAATGTATGGGTTTTGGAGCCCAGTGTGTATTTTTGCTTGCCCGCCGGGTGCAAGCTAGAATTAAAGCTGATGGCTCACCAGTTCTTGGCTCCGGTGTTTCATTACCGACTGTTCGAATCTAATGTGAACCTGCGTGGGTCGGGCTGCTGTGATAGTGGCCCTGACTACTGGCATTACATTTGGCGTAGTCTGTGGCAGGATTCGATACAGTTCGGCATGGAGCCACCACCACCTTTGGGTGGTGGAGTAGAGGACTGGTTGCTATTTTGGTTTCCCATAGCTGTTTTTTGGGGGACTGTAGGCTGGCTGACTTTTACAGCCATGTGTGAGGAAACTGAGAGCTCTATGGAAGAGGCTGCCCAGGACCTGCAGGCTGAGCAGCAAAAGGAGCTGGAGGAAATGTGGGAGAAAGAGGTGCTGACCCTGGAGTTGGAGGAAGCACCGGAGGAAGCTGACCAGGTTCGTGAGATTCGCCTGGAAATGGAGCAGATGCTGAAGAAGGAATCACAGGTTCGTGAGTTGGAGATTGCCCTGGATGTTGTGGAGAGCCAGCAGCGGTATGAGCCTGGGCCTGCGGTCGGGGCCGGAGCTGAGGCCAGGACCGGGGCTGAGGCCGGGGTTGGAGCTGCAAGGCCTGCTGAGCAGAAGGCACTGGTGGCCTGGAGTTCAAGCCCAACAGCAGGAGCTGGTGTTTTCACTTCCTCTTTGGAGGATGAGGAGAATCAAGCTGGAGTTGCAATCTGCAGTCTCCAGAAGGTGAGAGCCCACCAGCAAGGAGCTTCTACTACAACGCTGGTAGGTCTGCGATTTTGGGACATAGGGGTGGATGCCATCATGCTCCCCAGAGCAGAGATGGAAATTCTGACTGCCATGGCCACGTGCTCCTTTTTGGGACAGTGTACGAGCTGCCACGATGGCAGAGATGAGGGGGGAGGCTAACACCCCATGTGTGTGGACTGATTTCCTGGACTACGACCCGAGTGAGCACTGGCTCTTTTGTTGAATGGACTTACGGATTTTGGACAATGTGAAATACCCTGATGGGGGTGGGGGTGGCTTTGCTGGAGGCCCTCCTGCCCCGGGAAGCTTTTCAAATGGCAAGAGAGAAGGCCGAGGACATTTTGCACTTTTGGCAAAGTGCTTAGAGACTGGTGAAATGTGTGTACCTTTGTAATTTTTGAAATTGTATGATTTGTCATGCTGTTGTAATTAGTGTAATATGCCTAGTTTCCTTGTACAGGAATGCCAGTGGTGTAAATTGTGGGTAGTAAAGTGAGCATAGGGGTGGATTGTTCGGCAGATAAAATATATTATGCTCACTTTGTTAAAGATGGTGCTGCCCACATGGAAGCCCATCACTCAGGTGATATTATTTGCCCTTATGCTTGTGATGGCTGTGGGGGAAAAGTTGTAAGCAGGCCGGGTCGTTATAGCTTAAGGCTTAGTTTAAGAGTAAGCTCTTCTCCACACCCTTGACTGATTGGATGATGTAGGGTGGTGATGTAGGGAGGAATCTCATTATGCCTCAAATGGGTAGCTTTGTATCAGAGACTTTCTTGTATGTATAATTGGATTAAAGGTTTTGAGTCTGCTATGAAGGGGGAGAGAACAGTAGCTTGATCTCTCCCTCTTGGTTCCTGGGTTCCTGAGATTAGTATTAGAGAGCAGAGCAGATTAAGGCCATGTGGAGGAGAAGTAGCCAAGATGGCAGAGTGCTGAGGAAGAAGCCAGTTTGTTAAGAGTTTGTGCAGGAGGAGATGGGAAACAGAGGTGAATAAGTCTGGTGAGCTGGAAAGCTTTGATGCTAGGAAACTCGGATAAGTCAGTAGCTTTGTGAGCACTGAATGTATGGGTTTTGGAGCCCAGTGTGTATTTTTGCTTGCCCGCCGGGTGCAAGCTAGAATTAAAGCTGATGGCTCACCAGTTCTTGGCTCCGGTGTTTCATTACCGACTGTTCGAATCTAATGTGAACCTGCGTGGGTCGGGCTGCTGTGATAGTGGCCCTGACCCTGTCTTCTGGAGACAGTTAAGTTCCTTCCCAGAATCAGCAGTTTCTGAGGACTTGGGAGGGGCCCTCCCACCCAACATCCTTGGGAGGGGCCCTTTAGCCCAACATCCCTCCCCAGCACACACCCTTCAGTGGGTCATCAGTGGGCTCAGCTCCCAGGGCACCATGCTGATGGGGAGGAGTACAAGGGAGGGAAGGGAGTGTAGCAGTGGTGGAACTAGCTGCAGAGTGACTCACGGTCCTATGGAAACAAACAAATGGAAGACAAAGATGAAAGGTCTTAGGACTTGTATTAGTTTCCTAGTGCTGCCCTAATACTATAACTAGTGTTTGAAACAATTGAAATGTGTTGTCTCACAGTGGTGAAGGCTGAAAGTCTGTACTCAAACTGCTAACAGGGCTGTACTCTCTCCAAAGGCTTTAGAGAGACCACTCCCTGGTCTCTCCCAGCTCCTGGTGGCTCCCAGCATCCCTTGACTTGTGGCAGCATCACTCCAATCTCCTCCTCCCTCTTTATACGGCCTTCTTCCCATGTTTTCTGTGTCTCTTCTTCTTACAAGAGCACCAGTCATTGGATTTAGGGCCCATTCTAAATCCAGGATAGTCTTGTCTTCAGGTTCTTAACAAATCACTAATTACTTAGCTAATCTGTGAAGACTCTATTTCCAAATAAGGTCACATTCTGAGGTTCCAGGTGGACCCATGTGGAATTGGGGGAGGGGGGGGTACTACTTAACCCACTACAGGACGCTCTTGCTCATTTCACCTCTACCTGGAAGTATAAGTTTGGTCACACTCTATGGCCTCTCTTGGTCTTACCTGGTTTTTCACCTGTCACATGGAAGATAATGGCATCTGTATTGCCTGTAACTTGGTCAGGGCTCTAATGAGGTTAAAAAGTGAAGTGATTTGAAAAGTTGACCAGCTTTATATTAAAGTAACAACAGTAGTGTGCCTTGATCCTGCCCGCATCCCCACCCCACCCCCGCTCTTGCCCCATACCCCAAACGGCACCCCCTTCTACAGACTAGTCCCTACCTCAGGACAAGGTCATATCTGTGGGACAACAGCACTGCCTGCTGTACACATGTCAGAGCTTCCTGCAGACTCATAGGTGCCTGGACACGATGGCAGATAGGTGCAATTACTACATAGTACCTGCAGCCTGGTTTCCATTAGACTCAGACTGGTTTCCTTTATAATTTGGGATCTACAAGTCCAGACTGGTTTTCAAGCATGATGGGACGCTTTCTGGTTCCTTTTTAATTTGGCAGCCCAGCACTCAACCAGATGGGGGAGCTGAAGGTGTCCCCAGCTCAGAGCAGAGATGGGCACCCTGGGGTCCTGAGCTGCCCTGCACAAGGCCCCCTCCTCCCATAGCAGCTCAGGCCATCCCTGCCAGTGACATAGGCCTTCTCTCCGTAACCCCCAGACCCTGCTTCGTGACGGCAAGCGTGAGAGCATTGTGAGTACCCTCTTCATCTCCCCCGGAGACGTGGAGAATGGGCAGAGTATCGTGTGCCGAGCCACCAACAAAGCCGTCCCGGGAGGGAAGGAGACCTCGGTCACCATCGACATCCAGCGTGAGTACCAGCCTGTAAAGCCAGTAGCAAGGGCAACCATCATAGCCACCTGGCCCATGGAGGTTCGCATTAGATTCAGACAGTCGGTAATGAAACAACAGAGCCAAGAACTGGTGGGCCATCAGCTTTAATTCTAGCTTGCACCGGCAGGCAAGCAAAAACACACACTGGGCTCCAAAACCCACTCATTCAGTGCTCACAAAGCTACTGACTTATCCGAGTTTCCTAGAATCAAAGGGTTCTAGCTCACCAGACTTATTCACCTCTGTTTCCCATCTCCTTCTCTCTACACAAATTCTGCTCAAACTGGCTTCTCCCTCAGCATTCTGCCATCTTGGCTACTTCTCCTCTCCTCCACGTGGCCTTAATCTGTTCTCCTTTCTAATGCTAACCTCAGGAGAGCAAGCTCCCGGCCTGCCCACTTTATAGTGTAGAAATCCCAACCTTTAATTCAATCTACAAACAAGGAAGTATCTGATACAAAGTCACTTATCTGAGGCATAATGGGAGGATTCCTCATGAGAGTGGACCATCCCACATCATCCAATCAGTCAAGGGTGTGGAGAAAAGCTTACTCTTAAAACTTGCACATGGGCAGCGCCATCTTTAACAAAGTGAGCATAATATATTTTATCTGCCCAACACAGCCGCTCCTGCCTGGAGCGCAAGTGTCAGAAGGGACTGGGCCTGGACGGCCAGCTCAGCAGAGCCCCAGACCAGCCCTGTCAGGCTCCCCACTGCGGGGCATCTGAGGGCAGGGTCTGGGTCAGGCAGCGTTGTGGGCTTCTCAGGTTTGTGTTCGTGGCCACCCAAAGGGCCAGCTTGTCCTTATTGTCACATGAAGTAAAATCATCTCAGATGTGGGTGTTTGGCAACTAACATGTTAAAACCACATTTCTACACTTGTATTAGGTAGAACTTCCACCTTAATAAATATCCTGATCAGCCCCTGGCCCTGTTGGCCTCACCAGGTGGCCCCTCACAGTCCCTTGGAGGGGAAGCCGCAGCAGAGGTGCTAGGGCTGAAGGGACCCTCGGGACTCCAGACGTGGTGAGTAGCCCCGTCCCCCCAGAGGGTTTGTAGGGGCCCTCTCGGGGAAGGGCCACTCAAAAGAAGAGGAAGAAGATTCAGTCCATACTTTGCATGGATTGTCTCATATCATCTACACAACAACTGCTTAGAGGAGGTATGGCTGTGGCCCCTATCTAGGCAAGGTCCCCAAGGCTGATGAGCTTGTCCAGGGCCACACAGGTTTCAGATGTTGGCAGTCTAGCTTTACAGAGCCCGTGCAGGTGACCCCTCTCTACACTTCCGCATGGTGGGCACTCAGCGAGTGTTGTTATTGCAATTAATATTCACAACATGATGCTTTAAAGCTACAGCAGCAGCATCTTCCAAAAGTCACCTAAAGGAGATTCCTAAGGGTCCCCTAAAGTGTCTGTTCACCCCAGAGAACAAGCAAGGGCTCATCAAGGCGCCCCAGTGGCCTTCCTCTTGGCACTGGACCAGGTTCATTTTAAACTATCAACACTAGAAAATCAACTGTTCTTTTAAATCCCAGTGCCTGCCAGGGAGCACGATGCCACCACATGCTGATGGCGGCTCTAGTCACAGGCTCTGAGTCACAGGCTAGAGCCGCAGGCTGGCATTCATTTCCTCCATATCATTATACTCATTTTAAATCAAATCCATTTGAAAACACTGCCCAACGGCCCTGGTTTATCTAAGGCTTGTACTCTACCTCTGCATGGCTTTCCAAGGACCTCTGTCCAAGGGCTTTCTGAACCCATGTTGGGAGCTTAAGAGTAGATGTTCCCACTCAGGGTCTAGAGCCCTTGCAGACACTGTTTACATTCCAGAGGGCAGAAGAAATGGTTGTCACTGCAGACAGGCTCGCTGTGCATACCAGACGCAGCTGAGTTCTTGCAGCTTTATCTTCCCTGTCTTCATCAGCTAATAGCCCCCGCTCCTCCACGCCAAGCAAGGGGTTTTCTTTCAGTCCTCACTCAATGAGAACCAAGAACAGCGGCCTCTTGCCAGGTCTAGCACCAGGGTGATGGGAGGGAGGCACTCACTCTGAGGGTTGTGCAAGTTCAAGGGTCAACCTGAGAGGGCTGCTTCCCTTCCCTGGCCGCAGCCCCGGCCCTGGCTCACCACGCTCATCTGCTGTTCCGTGCAGCAGCTGTGGCACGGAGCGCATGCCCAGCCACAGATTGGAAGCAGGGTGCTGTGGGCCTCAGCTAGTCCAGCATCCATAAAAGCCCACCACCCAGGGGCTGTGTGGGCCCAAGCTTGTCGCTCCACCCCAAGGACTCCAGTTCCTTGTCTGATTGGACTGAATGACATTCAAGGTGCCCTCTTACTCTCAGATTGATCACAAATAGCGCTCTCCCCAGACACAAGCCAAATCTGAGAGGAAGGAGGGCGGGAGTCACCAGACATCCAAACCTCTGACCGCCAAGCTGCCGGCTGTGACCACTGCGCCGTCCATCCCTCCCACCTTCTCCCATCAATTCCCAACCTGGTCAGGAAGCCGGTGCCAGCTAGAATCCCCACAACAGAAACCACCTGGTGGTAGGCTCCCGGGAGCGGCTGGGCCCTGGCTGGAGACCCAGAGCCATGCTTCTGCCCTGGTCATTCTTCGTCACTCCAGGAGAACCTCTCCTATCAGCCAGAGTCCTCACCACACAACAGCCCACCAACTATTAAAAGTCATTGCCCTAAATGCACTCTAATGAGATGATCAATTTACCAGCGCGCACAGATGACTGTCTGAGTCAGATGACGCCAGCCTTGCCAGGTGTCTGGGCCCTGGCTGGCTTTCTTCCAAGGACATCTCAGCCACATGAGGAAGGAATGAAGGTACCTGGTTTCAGAGGTCCACCCCACCCGAGGAAGTGCAGGGTCATGGTTAATGCCACGGCATTCTTCCTCGTTTGCACATGGTTTTGCCAAGGTTGACTTTGTGCCTCAATTTCCTCATCTGAATACAATGTACCTCATAGGATTGCTGTAAGGTTAAATTAAATCACTCAGATGACATTCCCAGCACAGTGCCTGGCACATGGTGAGCATTTTGCACCTGCTAGCTGCTGTGAGCACGCATAGTCATGGGTGTGTTGCCATGCTTTTGTCCCCTCCCAAAAGTGTTTGTATGTGTGCGCCAAGCAAAGCACAGGTTCTCTCCACCCCCACCCTCCTTCCACCTCTATGTATTCATTTGTTCATTCCGTGAGCATCCAGCTGTTGGCTATGGACACCGTGGGCTGGGTCAGAGCTGCCTTTGCAAACCGGCTCCTCTTCTCAGTCAACCAAGAAGCATCCACACTCAGCAAAAGCACATTTGTTGTTTGTTTCCCTTGGTCTTTATATGTTACCCAACGGAAGACAAAGCCCCCAGATTGAGTAATGGAAGAAAAAGCTTAACACCCCTAAAGTCTCACTACATCTGGACTCTGCAGCCAGCTGCCAAGTTGCAAATGGATGTGCTATAAAATCACCAAGTCATGGAATTTCTCTACTTTCCCACCCGTCCTCCATGTAATACTTCCCTTGAACACACACACACACACACACACACACACACACACACACGTATGTGCACATTGCTGATAGAAACACAGACTCTCGGCTGTAACATCTGTTCCACGTAATCTCAGTTCCACCAGCTACATCAGAACCGCCCTCTGCAAGCACCGACATCACAAGTGGGATTAAAATCATGTTTAATAGTTAGATATGACATAAACTATTTATGCCTCTGGAGCCTGGTAGACTCCTGGAAATTCATATCCTGCACATTGGAGAAGAGGGTTGGGGAAGAGACGACGCAGCCTGTGGGCCAGGGGTGGAGGTGCTGTCACGGTGGAGAGTGTGAATGTCTCCTGGGCTGTTCTCTGGAGGTGGAGGCGCTGCAGGAAAGGCAGATGTCCATATTGGGTATTGGGTATTGCAAAGAGGAGGGGAAGCACAGGAGACTTTTTCCGCAGGATAAACTGAGACTGGCAAGTATGTGATGGAGGGGGGCTTCAGGTAGCACGGAAGGTCCCCAGTAGGTATGTGCTCCATTCCCCTGCTCTCCAGGGCCTACCACCTGCCACAGGATACCCTGGAGGGGATGGGCCTCCTAGAATGGCCCTCCAGTTTCTGTGTTGGGTTTCTAAATTCTTTCGAACTGGCACCATCACCTCCTCATTCAAGAGCTGGCTGGACGCAGATGCTCCACGCCACCAGCTAGTGCTGACTTCCTAATGCACAGACAGGAGCCAGCCACGTATTCGGGTCCCTGAGGCAATTATGAAATGCCTATACCTCCGAACAAGCTTCTCCGCCCTCTGTGAGATGCAGGTTCCTCCCTCGGTCTCCATGTCCCTGAGGTGGCACCATCAGAGCTGGCTAGCCCTGCGTTGAAAGGGCTATGACTCCTGATTAGTCTGGCCCTGGAAGCTGGCAGACCTGGGCTGGGTGGGCCGGCACCCCACTGATGGGCAGCAGTGGGAATGGCTGCAGAGTTATGGGAGGCCATAGCTCTCCTGGGAGGTAGGAAGAGAGCTCTCACGGCTAGACCTTGTCATACTCATCTTTGTGACCACTTGAACAATGCTTTTAAAACTAAGATTGAACCTGGCCTGTGATGGCACAGTGGATAGAGCACCAACCTGAAACATGGAGGTCGCCGGTTTGAAACCCTGGGCTTGCCCGGTCAAGGCACATATGACAAGCAACCAATGAACAGCTAGAATAAAGCAACTTCTTCTCATTCTCCTTCCCCTCCTCTCTCTCCAAAATCAATAAATAAAATCTTTTTAAAAAAAAAAAAAAAAAAAAACCTAAGATCGAGATTATTGAACTACCTGTGACTTTCCAGGAAAGTCACCTGTAATTCTCCAGGAAAAGGCAGGCCAGCCAACTGTTCCAGGAGGAGCTGCTCCCCAGACTGTGGTCCTATCAGGAACTGGGGGACAAAATATGAGAGTAGCCCCAGCACAGTCGGCCACCTGCTGCTCAGGATGCCATGTCCTAACAAGCTGTCTGCAGAAACCTGCACAGCCCCAGGCCTGCGGGCCATCTCCCAGGCCCAGCACTGGACAGGGAGGCCTGGCCCAGCTTGAGCTCCAGCAGGGCCAAGAGAGGCCAGTGGTCAAATACTCCAATTCTAGGGAGCTAGGCAGGTCTGCGGTTGAGGAGCTGCACTTAGGACACTCTGAGCAGCTCGGGATCCCACCTGCCATTCCAGGCAGGAAACGGCCAGCCCGGTTAGAGTCCTGCTCCCTCCTGAGGCCCTTCACATGCACCCAGAAGGGTCAGCATTTTTCAATGGTCTCTGAGAAACTGGCTTTTTTTACTTCTTTTTCTGAAGAAATGGGCCAAACCCCTAGGAAATCCTCATGACCTTTCAGCAATTTGCTCTGCTTATGGGTGAGGACCAGCCAAAGGAGGCTGCCCTGGGTCCAGGCCAGGCTACGGGCACCACGCTGCCCTCTTAGCTCACCTAGAGTTGAACTCAGGCCAGACCTCCACGCCATGACAGGAAGAGTGATGGGCACTGGCTGTCATTGCCCCTTCCTGGAGCGTGGACACCTGGGGCCCCAAGGCCTGAGAGCCAGGAGCATAGATGACACCAGCTTTTGTAGGTCCCAAGCCAGCTCCCCTGGCTGAGGAGGGCCAGCTGCCTCAAAGCCATTCTCTGAGCTGGTTCTCTCTCTGTCTCTCTGCTGCTCATCCCTCCGACCCGGCCTTCATCTCTTTGTCTCAGTGTCGCTGTCTCCCGTCTCTTCTCTGCTCCTCATTACTGTGTGTGGTCTTCCTCCTGACACCCTGTCACTTTCTGTTTCTGCCTACTTGGCCCCCTTTGGTCTTTTTGCTTTTAGTCTGGAATTTTTGGCTGATTATGTTTCTCTGCATGCCAGTCTCTCTCCAGCTCTCTGCTTTTCAGTGTTTTTCTGCTGCTTTTTCTTATTCTTCCTCACTCTCAAACTCCCTCTCTCCCTCTTTCCGTCTCCTGTCTCTCCCTCATGTCTCTCCCCTCCGTAGGTATCTGTCTGCATGCCTCCCATCTTTTCTGCACACGTCTCTCTGCATGTCTCTGTCTCTGTTCCCACGTCTCTCTCTCTCTCTCTCTCTCTCTTCCCTGTCTCCTCTGCCTCCCACCATTTAGCACTTTAGAGCTTCTCATCATGTTAAAGGAGAAAGACAAGTCCAGCCTGGGGAGCTCAGGGCTGGGTGACACCAGTCAGAACGCAGGAGCGATGATTAGGCTGATGAAAGGCTGTAAATGCCACTTTCAAGTTAATGGACCCACCAGAACCTTTACACAAAGAGCTATGAGACAGACAATTCAAAGACAGGCAGTTTGTATTTAAATGGGTCTTAATGTCCACCCTCCCCCCTCATGTTCCCTCTAGCCCTCCATCCCTTCCCCTTTCTGAAGTGTTTTGTTCTTTCTAAATGCTGGAAGACCGGAGCCGTGTGATCCTGGGGCCAGGCAGCCATACTTCCCGGCTGGCTATTGATTTAAACACCAGGCTTTGAATCACAGCGGACACCCTGACACCCCCATCTGAACTGCCTGAAGCGGGCACCTCTGGGTAGTGGGGGAGCCCCTGCTGAAGCCCCCAACTTTCTAGGGACCAGTGGAGTGGTGGCTGCTCTGAGGGTCCCCTGGATCATAAGGGATCTTCCTGAGTCTTCCTGTCTCATTCTTTACCAAAATCATGGACAGAGCTCCACATTCTACAAGGGATGTTTTCTCTCTGCAGACCCCCCGCTTGTCAACCTATCAGTGGAACCCCAGCCGGTGCTGGAAGACAACGTTGTCACATTCTACTGCTCTGCCAAGGCCAACCCAGCTGTCACCCAGTATAGGTAAGAGCCACTGCTGAGGAGGCACACAGCCTGGCCACTGGCCCTCCACATCCCTGCCTGTCAGACGGTCTGTCACATGTGGTCCTGGGCATCCAGCACATGCTTGGTTCACCATGGGTGCCCGTATCCTTCTCCGTTCCCACCACCCCATCCACCCTGGCCAGGTGGGAATGCCTTTCCTCCTGCCTCCTCCCCTCCACCCTGGCCAGCAGAACTCCTCTCCTCATGCACGTGCACACTCCCGTTCCGCTGGGACAGGAGGCCAGGAGGCATCACTCCTTCCGTCTGAATAGCGGTTGATTCCATATTTCTGACAAGAAGGAGAGATGCTGAGGAGTAAAGTTAAGACAACCAGGAGAACCGGTGAGATCAGCATCTGGAATGCAGTCTTTTTTATTATTATTATTATTATTATTAGTTTTTCCATTGATTTGAGATGGGGAAGGGGAGAGAAGTATCAACTCATTGTTCCACTTAGTTGTTCCATTTGGTTGTGCACTCACTGGTTGCTTCTTATATGTGGCCTGACCAGGGATCAAACTTGCAACCTCAGTGTGCTGGGGAAATGTTCTATCCACTGAGCAACCCGGCCAGGGCCTGGTTTCTAGTCTTGTGTCACCAGACTTTCCACCTGGGTAGGGTGAGATTTCTGAGACAGCTGGCCCTGTCCAGTGGGCATTCATGCACGTGTTCCTTGTTCCTCCTTCGCTCACAACACTGATAAAGCAGCACTATTTCTTACATGCTTATCTTTCCCTGTTGACTGAGCTTCTTGGAGGCAAGAACTGCAATTTGAGTCACATATGGCTCTCAGCACGGGGCACAGTGTGTGGCGTGTACTGGCTCTTCTGAACACGGCTGACTGACTGGATAAATGCTCAGAGTGGCTCCTCTGGGCACCTTCCTGCCCATGCACCTTCAGCGCACGTGATATCCAGAGACGGAGACCTCAGGGGCGCTCAAAGGCAGACTCGGGCCACACTGCCTAATGGATCTCACCATGGCCCTGACTCCACCCTGTCCCTTCCCACTAACGCAGACCTGATGGAGGAGCCCAGCGATGCTAATGGCCTCAGAGTAGGAAGTATGCTGGCAAGATTGGGTGGAGGACAGGGAAGACAGAGAGGCTGTGCAGCCCCAGAGGCAGAATCGGAGGTAATGGGCTAAAGAGGCAGCGAGAGGTTCGGGCTGGACATAAGGCAGCGCCCCCTGCAGTGAAGATAATGAAACTACGTGGGAACCAGAAACCAGGAGAGACAGGAATCTTTATCTTTGAGGATATTTTTAAATAGAATGAAACTCCATCTGTCCTGTCCAATTTAGCTGTTCACACGGCTAGGGGATCCCTGGAGTCCAGGGGCAGGTCTGGTTTGGCTGGGCCCTAGCATCTGTCTGGAAATGACTAAAGGTGCAGAAGGAAGCACCAGAGAGACCTTTACTCTGGGCCCCGCACCTGCCAGGCCCAGCTGCCCTCGACAAGGCTGGCTGCTATCTTGTCTGCTCTCTGCTCACGATCCTTAAACCACATGCACAGAAGATCCTTAAACCCTAATGCCAGTTCCACTGGCAGCTCTTCATGCCCACAGACCATGGAGCAGACATAGCCCACAGTGACCCTCACAGTATCCCAGGAATGCCTATTGGACCCCGGACACCAGAGCTGACAACCTCCACCTTCCATTTCTCTGCACTGCCAGGCTCTCAGTCACCTGAGGACCTTGTTATGGATGTTGGGCAGAAGGCAGGACTGCGCTTCAGTGCCCAGCCTTGTCCTCCACTCCACGGCTGCCCTCTAACCAGCATAGGGCAAGCAAACACCCAAGAAAGCGGGTTGTAGGTCTGAGTCCCAGGGTCACCCCTGTCAAAAGAGCGAAAATCAGTGATGACAATGGTAATGAGGTGTGAGCGTATGGACCAGGAGAGTGTCATGAAGCACAGGTGGCAAGGTAGCAGCAGCTGCTGAGTCTAAGGAAGGAGAAAAGGCAGTTGATGGCACTCTTCTTACACTTTGTCTATAATTTCAAAGTTTCTATTTTTTCCCCACTAAAAAGTTAACAAATGAACAAGCAAACAAACAAGCAGAGACCATGCAGGTTTTCCTGGGCACTGGGTCCCCTGTGGGCCCTGCCACCATCCCCATCCAATCCTGCAGGTCAGTCACAGGCTGCCCCTCACACAGAGGAGCAGCTGTCAGGTGGGAGAGGTGGGATCCCCACAGGTGGGCACTTGTCCTTCCCTTATCACCTTCCCTGGCCTTCTGATTAGCCAGAGGTCCTGAGAATGCTTCAGAATGGATCAGGCTCCCTCCAGGCTGTGAAGAGAGGAGGTGGGAACACCTGCGTCCACCCACACAACCTCTCAGCCCCTTGGCTTCAGTGAGGTCTCACCCAGCAGGTCATTCTAGATGCCTTGTTGGGATCCAAGAGGAAAGCCTTAGGCAAATCTCATCACATAGCACATTGATTTTTCCCAACTGAATCTGACAAGACTACAGGGATCTTGTGTCTTTTCTCCCATTCCTCTCTGTTGCTTCCTCCCTGATTTATATAAAGGCTGTGGTCTTAGAAATTAGAGATAGGCCCTCCTCTGTGCCAGCTCCCAGAAAGAGGGCATGGGTAGGTATGGGAGCACAGCCAGCCAGGCTCAGCTGTCACCATGGCCACCCCTCAGGACCAGGAGCCTGGGTGAGGACAGGCCCCAGTGCAGCATGAACTGCATCTCCCCACCTGCTTCTCCTCTGAGGCTCCCTCAGGGCCCCTGCAGGTACAAGGAGGGGACTGCTGCCCAACATGAAACTTGGGGCTACTTGAAGACAGCCCCAAATGTGGGTTGTGACACACCAGGCTTTTGATTCTGTGATGCAAATAATTTATCCTATTGCATTTGCTTAGGTCTCACTGATTGAGAAAGGCTTATCAACCCGATGCCTGTTCTGAGGGGCTGGGAGAGGCAGGAAGCAGGTAGGAGGTAGAGGGGGAGGGGACAAGAGAAGAGAGAAGCAGGAGGAAGCTAAGCCAAAGAACAGAGGAAAAGAGAGAGGAGCTGAGGGCAGGGGTTCTGCCCTCCGGTTTAGCCTTGCTCCTGCGGCCAGCTACTTGAAGGAGCAGTGAGGTTCTGGAAGGGACCCCACAGGAAGGATATTTGGTGTGGGAGGAGAATAAAGATGGGGAAGAAGATTAGCTGAGTGAGATGTGACCAGGAGACTCTCTGGGTGTCCCCAAAAGAGTCAGCGCCACTGCTGACTCTTGCTGTGACCCCGGGAGAGGACAGTCTAGGAAGGCCTCCTGCTCCTCCCTCTGCCTGTAAGGGAGGGACAAGCCTGGGGGGCTGAAGGCAGACCCTGCACGGATGGCAGGCTCAGACAGCACTGCTGGGGCACAGATCTTTAGTACCCCAGCTCCCTCTCTGGGTTCTGGGCTTGCGGAAGTCCTCGCGTTCTCCTGAACGCCTCAGAGCAAAGAGGTACAGCTTCACTCTCCACAGCTTACACTGTGAGGGACCCCGGAAAGCGGGGAGAAAACCCCTTCTTCTCCAGGAACCCCTCCAGTGATGGAAGAGGACTGCCCATCAGAACCAGCTCGCCTGAGCCCAAGCCCACCCACAGCCCCGGAGCTGCTCTGCCAGTAGCCAGGAGCAGGGGCCTGGGCAGAGCAGGCGGGGCTGGCCCTGCGCCCCTCCAGCACAGCAGGCTGCCTGGCAGCCTACCCCTGATGCTCTCCCTTCAGCAGGGAGGAAGGAGTAGGGGTTGGACACACCGATCTGATCCCCAACCATGTCTCTGGGACTGAATTCATCTGCCTCTGGCAGGGGCCGAGGTGATTAAATCTGGTCATTAAATTAAGGTTAGAAATTGAAGTGATTCATGAATAACTCATAATGGTTTGTTGGGAAGCTCCTCAAGCTCTCAGGGAGCATAGCTTTGCTCTGTTGTTAAACTGTAATTGTTATTATTAATCGTGTTCTTAATAATTACCCGATATTAATTCACAATAATAACCACATGGTGCCAGCCCGGGAGCTATTTGTGATGCTGAGAGAGGGCTGTCTCGCGGGACAGATGGGCAGGGCACTGATGGAGGGGAGGGCAGAGACCGGCCCCCAGGGCTCCGGCTCAGGGAAGGCTTCAAGAGTGAGAGGAAGTGGGGGAAGTGGGTCACAGGGTAACAATTGTGGGGACCAGAGAACCTGTCCAGCACTGGTAAACACTAAGAGCGGGAAGTTTTGTGCTTTTAAAAAGTGAGTGTTGTCCAAACGTGATAAAACCAGAGAAGCTCCGAGCCCTCTCCTTGGAGACCTGTCAGGAGCACCCCCAACAGCGCAGGTGCACTCACACTCACTGTGGGGCCGCCCCCACTGCCTTCCCCCACGTAGCAGCTGCCCACACTGGTCCAGTGCAGCGATCTTTGTCCCAGGGCCAGGACCAAGACAGGCCTGAGGCCTCTGGTCTCTCCTATCTGTCGGCTCTGCTGGCCTGGTCGCCTGGCTGGTGAAAGAAGCCAGCACAGCCTCTTCCTGCCTCCCTGACCAAACCAGGTGGCTGGAGCCGGGCCTCAAAGGAGCGAAGCCAGGTGGGAGAGTGGGAAGTGGACAGAAAAAGGAGAAAGTAGGGGTGGGGCAAAGGGAAAGAGGGTCAACTGTGAGGGGAGCTGTCTGGGGACGGGAGTTGGTACCGCAGCTCTGAGAACCCGCTGAGTGGGAGGGCAGTCAGGAACACACACACACACCCCCGCTAACCTCTCCATCAGCTTCTCACCTTGTCTGGGAACCAGGTTCCCTGGAGCATCACCTCTGCATGTGTGTGCGTGCAGGCATGCACAGATATGTGGATACATGTCATTCTCTGTGTGTGCGCATAGGCATGCATATGTGTGTGGGCACATGTCATCCTGTGTGTGTGTGTGCAGACATGCACGCATGTGTGGATATGTGTCATTCTGAGTGTGCATGTGTATGTATGCAGGCACATATGTGCATGTGGACACATGTCAGTCTGTGTGTACAAACATGCACGTGTGTGTGGACATATGTCATTCTGTGTGTGCGTGCAGGCATGCACATGTGCGTGGACACATGTCGTTCTGCATGTGTGTGTGTGCAGGCATGTGCATGTGTGTGGACACATGTCGTTCTCTGTGTGTGTGTGGACATGTGTCGTTCTTCATGTGTGTGTGCAGGCACACACACAAGTGTGGACACGTGCCATTAGACCTTGGCCTCTGAGGTCACAGACTTCACCTCCTTCTTCTCCAACATGGCCCAGGACAGAGTCCCTGACAGAGTTCAGAGCAGGAGGACCAAGCTGCCTGAGGACTGACAGTTGTGTTACCATCACCTAGCTAACCAGATGGGCTGACCAACTGAACAGTCAACCCACCTCCCTCCAGAATATTTACTTGTCCAGTGCCACTGAATACCTGGTGACCCTGAGACCAAAGCCCACCACCTTCATCACCAACTGCTCCCCAACCCTGAAAGTAACCCCTGTGTGGAGGTTTCCCTGGAAGGACCCCGCAGTGGGCTGCCCCATGCTGCCCCAGGCCAGGCTCCTTTTTCTGTGGGATAGACGTGTCCAGCTCCCTGAGACCAGTCCCTCCCAGGCCGGAGGGATGTCCTTGCCATCAGAGGCCACAGCAGCCTTCGGGGCTGTGTTGCAGGTGGGCCAAGCGGGGCCAGATCATCAAGGAAGCCTCAGGAGAAGTGTACCGAACCACAGTGGACTACACGTACTTCTCCGAGCCTGTCTCCTGCGAGGTGACCAATGCCTTGGGCAGCACCAACATCAGCCGCACGGTCGACGTCTATTGTGAGTGCTGCTGTCTGGGGCTTCCCTGGGAGAGTGGGCACTGGGGTGTCTCGGCTTAGCGCCAGGGGAACCCCTGCTGGTCTCTGCACACAACACGACAGTGCCTCACAAACTCATGATGCTGTGCCCTTTGCAAAGAGCCTCCTCGTGTGCTGACCCCGTAACAGCACAGGAAGGCGGTAATGTGCCCTTTACCCAGATGAAGGGGCAGAGACCCAAGCTCACACAGTAAGGAGGTGGCAGAATGAGACCATGCCCTGAGCACATCCACTGCCTGTCCACCCAGCCTGCCCCTCCCACTCAGGGCTCATGGACGTCCCCCTCCTCCCTGGTGGCCTGGCAGAGGCCACCCAGCCGATGGCCAGGTGGGTGTACTCACAGCAATAAACATTTGCTCATCTACTGCCCTTTACAGTTTTAAAAGATTTTATTTATTGATTTTAGAGAGAGGAGAAAGAAAGAAAGGGGGAAGGAAGGAACAGGAAGTGTCAACTCGTAGTAGTTGCTTCTTGTATGTGCCTTGACCGGGCAAGCCCAGGGTCTCGAACCGGCAACCTCAGCATTCCAGGTCATTGCTTTATACACTGCATCACAATGCATCTGGCTGCCCTTGACAGTTTTAAAAGCACTTTCTCACACTTTCCTTACACCCGACCCTCCCCTCTCCCCGACAGCCTCAACACTGGGTACTGTGCCCCCTTTCTACATTAAGGGACTAAACCAGGCTCTTGACCCCAGACTTTACTCTTTTGCTTTCCGAAAGCAGCTCTCCGCTCACCCTCCCTTCATTATTATACTCACTCTGGGGACCAGGCTAGGTCTGCAGGAGGCTCTGGTGGGAGAGGTCTCCATTAATCTCATCAACACTGAGCAGGGATGCGGAAACGGGCGGTGTTGGAAAAAGGTTGGAAGGGACTAATCCCTAGGCCCAGAGGCAGATTAAGGTCGGTTGAGGTCCCGGGCAAAGAAGAAAATATTGGGCTCCTTAAAAAAAAGAGAGAGACAGGGAAAATAAAAACACATGTTAACCATATTTTTAAATAAATAAAAAATATTATGTACTGTTAATGTTAAAATTGCCCATATGAAACCAAACTTGGTGTCATTAGAAAAAAGTGTAAAGTTGGGGTTGGGGGGGGGGGGCTTCAGATGTCGGAGCCCAGGGTACATGCCCAGTGCACCCGCTGTTAAGTCTGCTTCTGCCTAGGCCCAAGAAGGACGGTACCTCTGCCCACACCCTGGGGTAGAGGCTTCCTGGGACCAGGGTAGAGGAAAGGGTAGGAGAGTCCTGAGGGCATATCCTGGCACATATGGGGCCAGAGGACCTTGCTCCCAGGGCTGGTGCTGCCAGTTTCTGTGCAGGCCCGACGGATGCTGGGCTCAACGGGAGAGGTCTTTTCCTTACCTCCTGACCGTAGGCCCAGACGGGCAGAGGACTGAAATGTCAGGGAGTGGGCTGGAGGGGACTGAGGTGGCACAGGCACTGGAGTGGGGGAAAGGAGCCAGAGCAAAGAGTCCGCAGAGCTCCCAGCCCACCAGAGGTCTGTCTCATCCTTCCACCTGTCACAGTTGGGCCCCGGATGACAACGGAACCCCAGTCCCTGCTCGTGGATCTGGGCTCTGATGCCATCTTCAGCTGCGCGTGGACCGGAAACCCGTCCCTGACCATTGTCTGGATGAAACGGGGCTCTGGCGTGGTGAGTCCAGTGCTCAGACCCTAGAGTGTCTCTGGCAGGGGTCAGGGGAACCGTGGGCCCTGGGCAGCTGCCTTCCAGGGCCTCTGTCACTCCAGTGAGCTAAAGGAAGGAGGGCTCCAGAAAGAGCAGAGGGGACCCCAAGAACCCACATGTACCTCCTCGGCCCTGAGCGCACACCGCCATTGTGGATTCTCCTGTCCTGAACCTGAGAGGAAAAGTGGGTGGTCACCAGTACTCTGAGAGTGAAAAGTCACTAGAGAAGGCTTTTCAAAGTCACTAGAGAAGGCTTTTCAACTTTTCCCCATATAGTGGCTTTGGGGTTAAGCCTTGCTCTCTTCTGTGTCCCCCTTTTAAAGCATGTGTGTTCTTCAGTGTGCACAAGAGTTTGTCTCAGGAGGACCAGCGAGAGCACTGGGCAGGAAGGGAAGGGGGGACGCAGGAGAAAAGCGGCCTCCGTGCGGCCAGCTCTGTGCCAGACGCTGCATGCCTGGCCTTGTGAGCTCACTGCCCGGCTGTGAAGGACGGGAGGTATCAGAGATGATACATTACTGTCCACAGCCACACGGGAGTCACCACTGGAGCCAGGCTTCCAGCTCAGAGCTAGCCAGTGTCATGGTCTGTTTGTTTTTCTTCACACCAAAACACACCCCAAAGGGATACTGAAAAATGACTCAGAAAAGACAGGTCTGGGGACACTCAAAAAAGTAGAGTCATTTCACCTGTGGCCAGCATAGTACAGGTGGGTAGACACAGCCCCTCCCTGTATGAGAATGCTTCAGGGTGCAGCCAGGGAGTCCCCCCTCCTCCACACTTATCCTCCCCATGCTCTGACCCCCAGGGCTGCAGCAGACAGAGTGACGTGTTGCAGGCTCTCCCACGGTGGGTGCTGTGTGATATATGAGTCTCCTTCCCCAGCCCTAGTTCTTATTGAGATGCTAGAGACATGTCACTTTCCACCAGGCCTGTCTTTCAGACTCTCTGATTTTGAAAGATAGAGAGAGCCCACCCCCACTCTCTGTGTCTGGTTTTCCCTGATTCTCCTAGGTCCTGAGCAATGAAAAGACCCTGACCCTCAAAGCCGTCCGCCAGGAGGATGCTGGGAAGTATGTGTGCAGAGCGGTGGTGCCCCGGGTGGGGGCCGGGGAACGAGAGGTGACCCTGACTGTCAATGGTAAGACCCCCCACTCCTGCCAGGGTAGGTGGCAGAAGGGAGGGAGAGGAGAGGGACCCAAGGCGGCTTGGTCCCAGGCAATAACCTAAGAGACTGTCATCAGTTCTGACCCTTGCCGTCACCTCCAACTATGGGTCCATGATAGTGATGTCCACCTTGTCAAGTCTATGTCAGAGCCCAGTTCTGACCTGAGGAAGGGCCTGGGTGGTTTCTGGTCACCTGTCTTCTTCCGTATCTTCTAAGGGTTCTCAGCCCTAAGAGTGGTAGCTGATGAATTTATCCTGGCCAGGAAACAGGAGTCAGAGGGCTACTGGGCAGCCAAAGCCATACCCACCCTTTAAACTTGACCTTGGCCCTGGCAGGAATTTAAGGAGAAATCTCTGGACTCCTGATCAGCTTCTTCCCATTGTACTAGAGCAGGGGTGCCCACACTTTTTCAGCTTGCGAGCTACTTATAAGATGACCAAGTCAAAATGATCTACTTACAATAAAAATGCAAAACATAAATTTATTTCTTCTATATTATCATTATTTAAGTTACTATTATTACTATTTAATATTGTGTATTCTTCTTTCACCTTTCTCCTTCTCAGCTCCCGTTTCGGAGGAAAGTCAATGTCATAGTTTTTATGAACAGTCCAAAAAAGCCGCTCCACATTTCCCTTCTTTGGAATAGCAATGGCACACAGACAGATGAGGCAAACGCACTTAGAATATGACATAGTGAAAAAAATCCCCTCCCATTCTGTATAAAAGTGGTAGGTTTTAGGCTTCTTACTCGGAGCAGCTATGGCACTCATTTTTATACCCTTTGTTGTATTTAGTTTAAATAAATTGAAGGCTAACTACGCAGCAATGTAACTGAACAAGTTAGCGTGGTTTAACACGCATGCGTAGGGTGTCAAAAGTTCAGACGTCAGATTGGCTACCCTGTATGCCAATCAAAAGACAAATGTCTTTTTAATGTCATGCGATCTACCCACACTTCCTTCGCGATCGACCAGTAGATCGCGATTGAGGTATTGAGCACCCCTGTATAGAGCCACTCAACTAGGAACACCTGTCACAATGCCCACAAGACCAAGTGTTCAGGGGTCCCATTCAGGGGAGAGAAGGTGACTTATCATATATAATAAAATTATTGCAGCAGGAGTGTGTTTTCATCTCTCCAAGAATACAGTGTAAGCTACTAGATGACAGTCACATGAAGCATTCAGGGGATGGGGCTGAGACCGGGCCTGGCTGATGGGATGTAGAAGGTCATGGAGAAGCTGGGACCCAGCTCAGGTCAGACCCAAGATGGTTGTGGCATCAGGACAGAAATTTGATGGCTCTGCTGTGATGAGTGCCTGGGCCACAGTCAGAAACCCAAGGTGCTGGTTTAGGGGGTGAGAAACACTGAGACCAAATCCCTCTGCCACTTCTGAGCTTCCTGCCCTGGCTGGGCTTCCGGTGCCTTGCATCGTGTCTGTCATGACAGTGGCCCTTTGCAAGTCCTGCTGCCCGCAGTCTGCCAGGGCCCAAGGGAGGGGCTGCCGAGTTCTAAAATGTGCCCAGTCGGCTTCATTGCAACCCAGGAAGCCACTTCCTGAAAGCCTCATCTCCGCTCCCCCTTTCCTAGGAATCTAACCAGCATGGTGCCCCTTAGCCACCTCCTTCTGCATCCCCATTAGCCAGCTCCCTTCATCTACTTCCTTTCCTCTCCCCTCCTCATGGGCATGGCCGCCCCAGGGGAGGATTACCTACTCAGACCCCCCAGGTGTTCACAGACCACCTGGGCAGAACTGACTCAGGAGTCTTCCTGCCTTTCCTGTGTGTCCCTAGGACGCCACCAATAAATTGGCACTGCAGGGCTAAAAATAACAGCATCTTATCGTGCTTCCATATATCCATGGCAACACAGGCTGCAGCCTTTTCCTGTCGCTCCGGTGTGTGACACTCAGCTCAAGCACCAGGCCCTGGTGAAATCTCGGCCACCCCACTGGGAGGGTGCTGGACAGTACTGACCCATGGCTACAGCTGGCTCTAGTCCACCTGCCCTGGGACCAGCCAGTCTGGGGACCCTCGGATTCCTGCATGGCCTCCAGGGTCCTCAACAGCACATCCTTGTTCCTGGGGTGACCGAGGTGAATGAAGGAGGAACTGACATTCCATTGTCGCTTTAGACAGTCAGGAATTGTTTTCCAGCAGAGATTTAAAGTGGTTTCTTGAGGCAAGAACGCACATCTTGGAGGACATTTCCCTTGGAATGGGACACCCCAGCCTGGGCCCTGGCATCTGCCCAGGATTTAACCCTCCATCCAGAGTCTGGCTTTCCATTCCCCTTTTTGCCTCCAACTCTTCTGCACACCCTCCCCTAGGTTACCAGGAAGAGAATGCCTAGGGGATGGGAGTGGAGCAAGGAAGCTGTTTGTTTCTCTCTTGCCTGAGGCAGGGTGGTAAATTGCATGGCCCAGGGAGAGAAGCCTGCCAGCCCCCCTGGGCATCTGAAGAACAGACGGAAGAATGGTGCAGCCCTTTGCAAAGGGGCATGGACTAGGAGGAAGGATCTGACATTCTGAAGGAAGCTAGAATGATGGGGATCCAGGCAGTAGGGACTGCTGGCCATTGCTCTTGGGGGCGGGGGGGGGGGTGGTGGCTGGAGGGCACAGATATGGCTGCTTTAGCTTGCTCCGGGGTCCTCAGGAAGTCAAGATGAGCCATGTCACTGCTGTGCTGTGACTCCTGCAACCCCATCTACCTCTATTCTGACTTCTGGCTCCTTTTAAGAAGTCCTTTAACACAGATGCATATGCCTGAGAACCCCCAGGGGACTCCTCGCTCCTGGAAAGTGAAGGGGAGAGGTATGGTTTCATCCCTTCCAGCACAGCAGTGAACAAAGCCCCATCAAGTTCCTGAAACACCCAGCCCTCCTGCCTTTTGGCCAAAGCACCTCCCTGGTGCTGAGGTCTCAGTCCTCTTGTAAAGGCAGCTGAGTGGGGAAGTCCCAATCTTGAGGGTCCCCCACATCTGCCTCACGAAGCTCCAAGCCATTTGCATTTTAAACTCAAAAAGTCACCGGAGTGTCTCCAGTAGTTTTTTTCCCCTTGGCTGAGACCTACTCATAGAGATGCAAATCCAGTTTAATTAAGGTGGTTAATAAACAGTAATTATGTTTGCAATGATTTTTGTTTTGTTCCGGGCATAATTTTGCCTGTCCTCAGGTCCCTGTCTCTGCCTCTTTTGCTTCTGTTTCCTGCCACTTAACCCCTGGCCTTTACTCCAAGAATTGGGAAGGGGGCACAAGGGCCTGTACCCCTTTGCCTCTTGCTTCAACTGCCCACCCAGACAGGAAGTTGGCTACACCAACGACTGAACTAGCCTCTCCTCCATTCCCCGTTCACTGCTAGGTGGGCATCACGCAGGGAAGACTTAGGGTGAATAAAAGGCAGACAGGAAGCGCTCCTGGACTTTAAGTAGACTCGTTAGTAGACTGTGTCACGCAGTAACTGAGACACGTACTCCAGGGCCCTGACATACCACACACGCACATACAAGTGCTCACACACACCTGCACACACGAACTGGGTGAATGGAGTTTGGGTCAGCTTTGGGGTCACGGTCTCACCTGGACTCTCTGGGATCTCCTGAGGCACGTGTGAGATGAAGGCCATGAAGAGGCGCTGCACATTGCGGCTGCCTGCCGGGGGTGATGCCCCCACCGGTAGAGGAACATGGCACCTTTTCTCTCCTTCCCGAGATGCCCAGCCCTGCCCAGGATGCTGGGTTTGTTAGGCAACTGTGCCCTCTACTGGCGGTCTGAGAAATGGCTAGAACTGGAACCGCGGGCTAAGGCGGAGTGGCCCATCAGTGAGCACAGCTGCAGCCCTTCCTTCCCTAGAGCTCCCCACTCCCTTCTCAGGCTGACCATCCCCTTCAGACAGCGCTCCCGTCCATCCAGTGGAAACATTCTCTCTCCTCTGACGTCAGTTATCACTTCATCTCTACGTGCCTGTGGTCCCAACACTTGCCACCTTTTATCACCGTTATTTATGTGTGGGGGTGGGGTGGGGGTGGAGGGAAGCATCCCCACTTCCCTCCTCTGGATCTTTTTGGCTGGTTGAATAATCAAACTGAGTTGTGTCAAATTACCAGGAGAAAACAAACTTAGTTGCATGCATACATATGGAAGCTGCACATCCACGAGAGGGGCCAAGGTCAGGGGGGGGGGGCTGCAGACCCAAGGCCAGTGCAGGACAAGGAAGTGCAATTCAGGAGTTAGCATGTCTCCCTTCCACACAAATGGGTCAAAAATGTAATTTCCAATCATGTCTTATTGTAAGCAAGGCCTCTAATTTAAATTCTGACAGGTAGTTAAGAAGAAGTAGAAGTTTCTCTTGAGCCCACAGAGTCTCCGTTGCCTTTAGCTCAGAATAACCCACACAGAGCATAGTAGCACATGTTGGGGTGACATTTTGAACCCCTACAATGTCTTCTGGGCTTTATGACTTAGAATCATCCGGTCAGGACCCCTTAAGAGGTTCATGACTGATGCCTTACACTGACCTTGTGCACACAAGCCTTCAGGAAGTGTCTGCTGAATGAGTGAGATAACAAATAAACATCTGAACCCACCCACGAGGGGTTCAGCAGGGGCCTGCCCTTCTGGAATCTCTGACTTGATGCTGTTTTCCAACAGGACCCCCCATCATCTCCAGCACTCAGACCCAGCACGCCCTCCACGGGGAGAAGGGTCAGATCAAGTGCTTCATCCGGAGCACGCCGCCACCTGACCGAATAGTGAGTGCTCCGGGAAGCGGTGGGGGATTGCACCACAGTTCCCGCGGCGCCTTCAGCGCCCTCAGCGCCCTCAGCGCCCTCAGCGCCTGCAGTGCCCGCAGCGCCTGGCGGGCAGTCCCTGCTCAGCGCCCTCAGCACCCTCAGCACCCTCAGCGCCTGCAGTGCCCGCAGCGCCTGGCAGGCAGTCCCTGCTCGCAGCTGTGAGGCTGCGGGGAAGTCGATGCACAGGTCCGTGCATCCTTTCCTCCGCGGGACCTTATCCCCGCTTGCTGGCTTGGTAAGGCAGCAGGAGGACAGACTTCGCAGGCTGCATGCCTGTGCAGGTTGCGCGCCTCTGCCGCTGAGCTGGGCGCTGGCAGTGACGGCTGTAACACAGAGCTTCGTCCTGGGAGCACAGGAGCCAGTGGGGGGAGCAGAAGGAAAAGGAAGATACACAGGTTCCTCCCTTTCCTGGGTTCAAGGCCAATTCTTGGCAAAATGCTAATCAGAGTGAAGTTTCTAATGGGCAGCCCCCTTTCTGCACATCCCAGTGTCCCCCTCGCTGCCTCCATCCATGGAGAACGAGTGCTGCCTCATTTATTAAGTTTTCCCCCTGAAAGTGCCGTTCCATCCCCCTCCCTCTCTCAGGACCCTTATCTCCAGGCAGTGCAGCTAAGGCAACCTGAGTATTCACATTCAGTTCTCCCAGGCACCTGCGTTTGTGAAAGGGAGCTTTCTAACCCAGTCCACCCTAAAGTGGTGGATGCCCAGGCATAATAATCAAGAAAGGTGAACATTTGGCAGCACCGGTGTGTGTGTGGGGGGGGGGGGGCTGCTATTATTAGTGTGCCCCGTGCCTAAGACAGTCCTGCTAGAAGGTGGTCCTGGGCCAACCCCAACAGGCAGTTCTGCATTCCATGGTCCAGTAGGGCCAGGGACGGTATGGGGCTACCTGCTGAACACCACGGGGGAGCTGGGTGCTGAGGCTGTACAGTCCGGATTCGCACAAAAATTGCAAGAATTCACACATAGAAGTAATACTTGTGTCTCCCATTCCCATCACTAATTTTTTTAAATTGTAAGTGCAACACATGCCCAGTGTAGAATATCCCATCCAGTCTTGAGCATAATCACACCAGCTTTCTCTTCATAGATTCTATCTCTAGACCAGCAGTTCTCACTGGGACGATTCTGGTCCCCAGGAATATTTTACATTGCCCAGAAACATTTTTAGTTGTCACAGTAGAGGGATGCTGCTGGCTCCTGTGAGTAAGTGCCGGGGTGCTGCTCCAATCCTACACTGCACAGGACAGCCCCCAACTGAGAATGGCTGCAGTGCGGAGCCCGAGAAGCCGCCCACTCCTGGTGCCCCAGCCCTGGGCTGCCTTCATGGCCATGCTCACAAAGAGCATGAGCACACAGGCTGCACAGGTGCCTGCAGTGCGTGTGACACAGCTCTGCGGAGAATTGAGCCATCCTCCTTAGAAACTGAGGGAGATCCGGGTGGTCACAAACACAACTCTCAGAGCATACTCATGAACAGAGAAACACCACCAGACTCAGCCACTGGAGGGCTGGTCCTTTGCCTCTAGTAACCATGGCAGCAGTGTGCTGGCCCAGGCCAGCCTGGGGGACTCCCATCGCTGCCACAGTCGCCTGCCTGCTGGAAAGATGTTCCAGTGCAGACCACATGAGGACCCCTTCTTGAAGGAAATGCCCTCCAGGCTGGCCAGCCTCTGTGTGTGTACATGTGGTGTGGTGTGCTGTGTGTGTGTACATGTGCGTGCACGTGTTGGCGGTGTGTGGTGATATGCTGGGTGCATGTGTTGCGGCATTCTTGAAGGAATCAAAGGAGGACAAAAACGCCCAGACAACTTGATGAAGAAAGTAGGATTTATTAAAGCTGGTGGAGCATGTGGAGTTTGTAGCTCCAAAAGACGGGCTCCCCAAAGTTGATTTTCTTACGGGTTATATACCTTTACAATATCTAAGCAATGGGCATGTGATTTCTTTGTTTAAGGTTTCCCAGGACTCAAGAGAGGGGAGAGAAAGTTTCAGTGGGGTAAATAAGAGAGAAGGAGTTTCTAGATCACTGGCCATAGTAACGCACAGATCATGCTATTCTTGCTCTGTATTGTAACTATGGGATATAGTTAATTTATTGCTGGCTGACTTGGTTACCGCTGCTAGCCCCTTTCCCTTGGATTTTTTTATTTCTTTCTTCTCAGGGAAGAGGGGGCCTGCCCCTCCTTCCTCAGCATATGTTATGGGTGTGGGGTATGCACACGTGTTTGTAGTGTGTTGGGATGGGTATACATGTATGAACATGTGTGTACACGTGTTAGTGGTGTGGTGTGTATGGTGTGTGCACACATTTTTGGTGTGCGCTGGAATGTGCATGAACCTGTATGTCCATGTGCTGGAGCTGGACACAGCATGCACATGAGCCTGGAAGTGTCACCCTGAAGCACAAAGGGGCACGGTGGCCAAGAAGGGGTCCCCTCCTAACTCTGACCCCCCTGGGTAGGCCTGGTCGTGGAAGGAGAATGTACTGGAGTCGGGGACCTCGGGACGCTACACAGTGGAGACGGTCAGCACAGAGGAGGGCGTCATCTCCACCCTGACCATTAGCAACATCGTGCGGGCCGACTTCCAGACCATCTACAACTGCACCGCTTGGAACAGCTTCGGCTCCGACACAGAGATTATCCGGCTCAAGGAGCAAGGTGGGAGCCAGGGGACAGTGGCCAGCAGGCCCCCTCCCCATGTAGGGCAGGGCCCCAACAAGGTCTTCCAGAGTCCTGAGGAGACAGAATGCCTAGTGAAGGCTCCAAGTGGTTCAGGGTGCAAGGACAGGTCACTGCTCCTGCTCATTTGCCGTACGGCCTTGGGAAGATCAGTGGGAATGACCCTCGTTGGCCCAGCTCCCCCGAGGCAAGGGTACCAGCCTATAACAGGAAGCCTAAGGTTTAGAAGGTTGCTCAAGGAGGTGGCCCTTTAAGGTGGTGTTTAAGAAAAGGTGACCACGTGAACGAGTCAATTTAATTGCCACGATAAACCTCCAACACCTTCTAAAGCAGTGGTAGTCAACCTGGTCCCTACCGCCCACTAGTGGGCATTCCAGCTTTCATGGCGGGCGGTAGTAAGTTGTTTTATAAAGACTTATTCTGCCAAACTTAGCGAAAATCCGACCTAAAGTACTTGGTAAGTAATTATTATTATATGCTTTCACTTGCTGTAACTCTGCTTTATAAATTTTATAAAGTAAAGTTACTTCCCTACTTAATAAATCACCATTACTGTGGAACCGGTGGGTGGTTAGAAAATTTTACTACTAACAGAGATACAAAAGTGGATGGTAGGTATAAAAAGGTTGACTACCCTGTTCTAAAGGCTTCAGCTTGCCTGCACTCAGCATTTCCAGGGTGGGCCCTGGCCTCATGCCAGAGTGCCCTCAGGAGTATGTGATCCACTGAGAGGCAGCTTGGTACCTTAGGCAGGGCACAGGGATACCCCGAGATAGATGTGCTGGGAAACCTGGCCTAGCCAGTTAACATGCAAGCCAGTCCAGACACCTAAACGTCCCCCACAGGCACCCATGCTGAGCTAAAGAGAAGAGGCTGAGTTGCCCCAACCACTGAGCGGGCGGTCAGCCCCTCTGCAGTTCCCCTGGAATATGGGAGACACATGGACCAAGGTGCTACAAAGGAGACAGCTCGGGAGCTGCTCTGGGCAGAAGTGTGGGGGTGGAGAGGAAGTGAGGAGGAGGAGGGAGGAAGGGGAAGGCTCACCCCACTGTGACCCCCGGATGCAGACTGCCCAGCTCCTGGTCATGAACTCCAGGCTCTGTTCAGAGGTCTCACATAGACCAGAGGGAAGGGAGCCTGGCAGGGTGCACAGAGGGGGATCCAGAGAAGTTCGGAACACCAGCAGCAGCACCCTGTCAGAGAGCCTCAGACCTGGCATTCTCGGACCCCTCCAAGATGAGGGCTCCCCACACGCTGTCAGGCCCTGGTAAAAGGCTCTGGGCTAAGCAAGGGTCCCCGTGGGGCCCTTGGGGCTCAAGGTTACCCTGTGGGATCACACGTGTCTCCCAACACCTCTTCCCTAACAAGTGCTGCTTCGCATAATGCTTTGCACATAATTTGCATATCATCACACATCATCCCAAACCTCCAGTCCCCTGTTCCTCACCCTCCATGTCTTCCCCTTGGTGCCCACACCCCCCATGCTCTCCTCTTAGTCTTCTCACCTCACCCTTAGACTCACTTATCCGCAGCCTTGACTTCTCTCTCTGCCCCATGGAGTCTCTAAATCTCTACAAATTCGAAAGACGGGATTAAGGAAGGCGCTCCCTCACCCCAGATCCCTCCAGGTGGCTGTCCCCCCAGTCCCACCCCACCCTGGCCAGCCAGACCCTGGCTGTGGACGCTTGCTTTATTTCCAAACAGGTTCGGAAATGAAGTCGGGAGCCGGGCTGGAAGCAGGTATGGAAGGAGACATGAGAACTCCCCGGGATGGGGGGAAGGGACCTCAGGGCTAGTGGGGGAGGGGTCTCCAAAGGGGGTAGGGAGGCCTGTGCAGGCCGCTAACTTCTCTGCCCTCCCCCATCTCGAGTGTTCAGTGCAGTCAGAGCAGCAGGGAGACAGGCTCGCAGGCAGCATGGGTCAAAGAACCCCAGAGACCCATCTCCTCCCTCACTGCTACCAGAGCCTACAGGCTCCTTGCAGCTGGGGACCAGGCCCTTGTCCCTCTTGCTCTCCTCCCATCCCTTCCTTTCAAAAGCCCTGGCTCCTCTCCTCTGGGGACAGCTGCCCTCAGCCTGGCTCCCTGTTTCCATCCATGCTCTCCCAACTCTCCCAGCTTCTCAGCATCATCACCAGCTTGGCGGTGGCTTCCCAGGGCTAGGGCCTCCAGCCCCGCTGTGGCCTGCCGAGCCCGTGCTAGTGCATGCTTTCTCCATGGCTGCCTCCTCCCCCACTGCCACAGTCCCAGGGCACTGCCCTCCCACCAGCAGTGGTCAGCGCGCTCCTTGGGTTGAGCTGCTCTGTCCAGGGCCCCACAGAGACGCTCCCCCCACTCTCCAAGCAGAAGCTCAGAGAGAAGAACAAGGGCATTGCGCACCTGACTCCACAGGGCTGACCAAGTACGTGCCGAGGACGTGGGGTCCTCTGCTCTGGTTGTCCTGCCATGCTGGCCTGAACGAGGTAGGGCCAGGCAATTCCTTCAATAAGCTTCAGTGGGGCACAGGCAAGCTCAAGAAAATGACAGTTATCAGCATCAGGCTGTATTTGTCCTGAGGCCCCTCAGAGCCCTCCTGGTGCTGGGACGTGTCTCCTGTCTGTTCCCATCTCACATGTGTCTGTTAGTGCTCACCCAGTTGTCCTTGAGCCCTTCGTGGGTGGGGTGGCTCAAGCACAGGCCACCTCCCTGGGTGGAGAGGAGGCTGAACAGGATGGCAGCTTCTCTCTCCAATCCCTCTCTCTTTGGGAACAGCTGAAGGGTGCTCTGTCCAGACAGATAGCCAGCACAGGGGGCATAGCCCAGACCTAAGGAAGCCAGGCAAGAAAGGACTGCACACAGGCCTGTCACAGAGAAATGCCCCCCAAGGGTCCCCTGGCACCCATCAGTCCCTCTCCTGCCTCCATCCACCTACTCTGATAAGGTGTGCCTCCCAGCTGTTAGCAACACCAGTACATGTGGACGCACAGCCCGCCAGAGGCAGAATGCCGCTTCCTCGGTTCTGTGGTTCCACAGGCGTGACCCTGAGTGAGGCCGAGAGGTGGAGGAACCTTCCATGGCCATCCTTTGGCTCTGCACTCAGCTGAGACAAGACCTAGTTATTCCAGGGAACTTACTAGGAATTGGAGGAGAAACAAAATCAAACCCAAATTACTAAAATTCAAAAGCATAGAGCCATGAGCCAAAAGCAATGAGCTTCCAAAGCAGTTTTCTTTTCCTGATAAAATTAAAACTGGAGACAGAATCATCTATTAGTCAAAGCAAGGCCACTGAGGTCAAGTCTCTTCACTCCTGACTGTTGAGACCAGTTCAAGCTCCTCTATTTTCAATCCCTGAATGTTCACTGCATCCATATCCTCCCCACCCAACCCTCCACTCTAACAGTGGTCTCAGCCACCAGTGGGCAGGAATGAATGAGCTGGTGTGCAGGTCCTGGGGTAGAAAGAATAACCACCAACACGGTCAACCAACAGGCACCTTCTCCCTGCAAGGGGAGGGGGCCAACCGCCTCCTCCCCGTAGCATCTCCAAGGACTGTGGTTGCAGGTTTTCTTCTTCTCTTTAAAGAAAACAATAAGAGGATAACTCACAGCCCAAGACCAATATGCAGACATCCCACAGTCAAGCATGTTGAAGAACATGGCACAGCAGGAGGGACAGAGCACTAACTCTATGAAAAGCGTCTTCCTTTTACAATTTAGATCTGCTATGGCCCTCTTACCCAGTTAGAAATAGGAGCAGAGACTGAATGGGGTTGGGTGCCAGGCTCAGTTCCGAGGCCTTTACAGCATTCACTCACCTAAACCTCATAACGCAGCCCTGGGCGGCACTGTAATCAACCCACTTTACAGACAAGGGAGGTGGGGGGGGGGGGAGGGGGCGTTGTGCAGCTGTGGTGGAGTCTGGTCTACACAGAGCATGGGACGTGTGGAGGGTGCTGTGTGGTCCAGCGGGCGGAGCTGGGCAGGATCGCAATGGGGGCTGCGGGGAGGCAGAAGAGGAGACCTAGATTTGCCTTGGCTCTACTTAGCTGTGTGTCCTTGACCAAGTCACTTGACTTCTCTGTACCTCCGTGTTTCCCTCTGTGACTGAGAAGTGTGAACTCTGGGCCCTAAAGCCTCTGTACCCATTCTCTAGTTCTATTCCCAATGGACTATTCAGGCCCCAAATCCTATGCTCAGGCCCATATGAAGCCATCATCAACCCCCGCCCCAACATCCCTCTCTGCATCCCCTTCTGCACTGGGGTGGGGCAGGCACAGACCACAGAAACTCAGCCAGGAGCAGGACTCTGCCTAGCTGTAGTTCTGGACCCCTTGAGAAGGGCTGCCAGGACTGGCCTAGGAGAGGAAGGAGCAGGACTGAAGTGGGAGGCTCAAGGAAAAAGGACCCTTCTCCTTAAAGAGGAGAGAGCTGTGATCCTGCTCCGCTGGCCCCTACAACTTAGGCTGCTGACACCTGCAACTTCTGATGCCCTCGCTGCATCAGACCTGAGAACTCTAAAAGCTGGGTGCCCATGTCCAGCCTCTTGCACCTAAGAAAGGGAAAAGAAGGAAAACACGAACTAAACAGACAAGGGCAGAGCACCGTTGTTTTTTCAAAGAAAACCCAGAACTTAAGACTTTCCAGCCACTGCATAATAGACGACTCCTGGTTTAATCCCCGAGAGAGCTAAATTGTATCTAGCCTTGCCTCTCATCTCCCATGTTCCCTCCCCGGTCCTCCCCTCTGTGTCTGCTTGCCTCCCTCCCCACCACCACTGCTACTGTGCCTTCCTCCCGCCCTCTCCCCCACCCCATGTCCCACCTGAGCTGACCCTGTGAGACTCAGCACCCCTCAAAGGCACTTCCCAGAAGGGCCCAAATGCAGGGCTCTGGCCCCCGCTGGCAGAGGCTGCACCGAGGGACCTGGCTGAGGCCCTGGGGGAGAGTGGGCTGTCGGACCCCTTGTCAGCTGTGCCTGCTTCTCTCCCACAGAGTCTGTGCCGATGGCCGTCATCATCGGGGTGGCCGTAGGAGCTGGTGTGGCCTTCCTCGTCCTAATGGCAACCATTGTGGCCTTCTGCTGTGCCCGCTCCCAGAGAAGTACGGGAGGGAGACCTGGGATCTCAGGGAGGGGGACAGAGAAAAAGGCCAGGCTTAGACTGCCCCGGAGAGCAAGTATGCAGGAGCGCAGTGAGAAGGGCCCTGGTGGTGCTGTGAGTTGTAGGGCCGGAATGGGCTTCTGTGCATCTCTCTGTCTGTGCAGTGCATTGCAGGCATCTGGCCCACAGTGGGCACTCAACTGAGGGGGAACTGCACAAAACTGACCTCACCCCCCAGGGCAGTCAGCCAGCACTTTGGATGAGAACACATGTAACCATATAGAACCCTATAGAAATCTGGGCGGGAGGGTCCAGTCTTGCCCTCCAAGACCAGGGAGTACAACCAGAAAAGCAGGTCACCCACGCATGGAAAACAAAAAAGCATTCAAAGAATCACCTTGCACAGACCTTTAACGGTCTTAGTCATTAGCAATAAAATCTTGGTGTTTGTGCGCTCCTGAAGGACACATGTGTCTGGAGCTTCTACCCTGGGCATAGTGCTGACGTATGTGTGATAGACACACGCAGACGTGCAAAACGGGGTGGTGCAGCAGAGGTGAAGACATTGAGGCACAGTCCTCTAGACCCACTTCTGCACGCGAGCATGGGCGGGCCACAACTCGCCCCGGCTGCAGGTTCCTTGTGTGTGGTAGTGAGGGTTTGGGTGACAGGACCATGGGACCCACTCAGCTCTAACATTCTGTGCTGTGAGCACAGGGCACAACATGAGGAATCAGAGTGGGCCTGCTCCCTGCTCCATGTGGTAGCCTTCAGTGTGGAGAAGAGCTGGGTCCCCTTACGTCTCCTCCACTTCAAGCTAAGTGGCCTTGACTCCCCCAGGTGTGGTCTTGGGTCCTCCTCCCTTACCACCCTCTCCGTGGAAACTATAGGGGAGCAGACTGTAGCCAGAGTTTTCTAACAGCTCTTCCACTCTGGAAGTTGAAAAACCTTCCTTACAAAAGCATAGACAAGGAGCTGGACCACCTCATGTCAGGAATGTTTCTGCTTCGGGTGGGAAGACGACCATTAAGGTCCCTTCTGAGTCAGATTTGTGATTCTCTCAGTGGAGAGATTGGAGCCTGGTAGAGTAGATCAGAGAAGGCTCCTAGAAGGAGGTGAGAATTTAGTAGAATGGAAGGACCTAGATCTGTGAGCTGGACGAACAGATGAGGACAACCTTTCAAGCTACTGGAGTGGCAGTGACAGGCTGAGGTGCATGCAGCCAAGAGCCAACGGAGAAAGAGCTCTGAACACCTCCAGAGAGGTATTCTATTGGCAGGAGGGAGGCGATGAAGCTGCTATGTTCAGGGGCTGGAGGGTAAACTCTGGGGGCTTGGAGGGGGGGCACTGAACATCTCAGACCCTAATGCCCAAGAATGCCGACTAAATCTGTCATCTGCATGTTCTTATTTTATGTCCAGATCTCAAAGGTGTTGTGTCAGCCAAGAATGATATCCGAGTAGAGATCGTCCACAAGGAGCCTGCCTCTGGCCGGGAAGCTGAGGAACACCCCACCATGAAGCAGCTGATGGTGAGAATGCTGTCTTACCCCCACCCCACCCCAACCTCTGTGCCCTGGAGGTCCTGGACCGGAAGCCTTCTGTAGCCCTCAATGCTGCCACAAAGCAGAGAATCAGTCAAGATGCTCCCCTCCCCCCATGCAGACCAAACACCTGCTCTAAACCAACGTGGAAAATCGCGTCTGCTGTATTGCCCTTGGTGTCCAGAGACTCTAAGATGTCTAAGATACATTCCCAGCTTTCAGTAGAGAGAGGAGACATGTGTAAGAAGCCACAACATGCTGTTATATAATGTGTAATTCTACACACACCTACAGATATTGCAGATATTCAGTATATATCCTGTGCCCCAATATCCCCCCAAAAGTCTGCGAGAGGCATAGGTTCCTCTTCTGGAACTGACTTGCTTACCAAAAGCAAATCATCACTTCTCCAGCAGCCCTAAGCCTGCTCCTCCACCCAACTGTTCAAACAGAAACCTGAAACACGGCTAGGAAACTCCCCTAGTGATACACTGCAGAGGGTGAGCATGAGCTGCTCTGTGCCCCAGTCTCCCCACTGGGGAAATGGGGGGTGGGGTGGGGTAGAAGAGAACACAGGCCACACTGAGGGCGAGATGGGAACCCCTGAAGAGCCATGGAGTACAGCACGCTCTCCAGAGAGGTTATTTATTCCTGTGGCTCACAGACACCTGGCTCCTTACCCATCTCCCCAAGGCAGGAAGTGAACCGCCTCATCAGCCTGCATCTCTGGAAGCTGCTGGTCCCGCGCTGACGCCAGCAGTGCTTAGTGCACTAAGCTGAGTTCTTCATCAGCTGCTCTTTTCCTATCCATTTAATTTTTGGTGCTGTCAACTCCACTTCCAAAGATTCCTCAACGGGGCCCCTGCCACCACTCCAACATTAGTGTGTTAGTTTGGGGCTTGCTGGGGCTCCCTGACCATCACAGCAGCCTCCAAAGTGGTCTCACTATTCAGTTTTTTTCACCACTGTACTCAGTACCCCCTCCAGGGTCCCACAAAAAGAGTCTTTCTAAAACAACAGTCTGACCCTGTGGCTACATAGAATCCCAGTAGCTCCCTGTGTCTGCTGAATAAAGTCCATGGTCAAACATCATCAGACTCGTCACCAGGAGGCACCTGCCTGCCTTCCCAGCTCCACCTTCTGGCCAAAGGCACAGAACCTCCAGACACCCCAGAAAACTGTACTTCCCAGCCTTTGAGTCTTCCTGAATCTAAAGCCTTTGCAAAGACAATTCCCTCTGCCTGTTGGATTAGTCAGTTGAATTTCGCATTCTCCCATGAGGATCGGCTCAAACGTCACCTCTTCTATAATATTGTTGCCTGTCACCCACTGCTGGCAGAGCTCTGCTCTTCCCAGACACTGCACATTGTCCTTTCCCTTGCTTTGTTCTGTGACTTGTCAAGCTCCCCAGTTATCCAGAGTTCCTCAGGGCAAAGGTCGCGTTCCTGAATCTACCCAGTGTATTCCCCAGGGCTAACCTGGAGCCTGACACAGTGGAGCATTTAATGTCACAACGGAGGGACCATGGCCTGAACCTGAGAAGGCATGGGCATCTCCATAGATGAGCTTCTCGGCAAGTCTGTGTGGCAGGACCGGCCTGTCCTTTGTTCCAGCTGCCACCAACCTCTCCACATCCCCCAGTCCAAGCCCTCAGGAAAGAGGGGAGGTCACTCGGCAGTCAGTTTAGAGAGGGGTTGGGGGAGGACAGCTAGGGCAGAGGGACCTGCTGAGGGCTCAGTGGCTACGCCTTCCCTTGGGGAAACTGTCCTCTCCCACAGCCTTTTGCCCCAGCCCCCTGAAGCCCCACTCCAGGAGAGATGGGGTGAGAAGTCGGAGCCGGGGAAACAGACATGCAATGCACACGAAGCCAGAGCTCACGGGGAACTGAACCCTGAGCAGTGCTCGCCAGGGATGATGGTAGAGGGCTGGGCTGGTTCCATGGGGCTCCGGAAAGACACCAGGAAAGTGAGTTGCAAGGGATGAGAATCATCACAGCCCAGAAAGGAGGTGGGAATCTGGCCTTAATGTCAAGTGCAGAAATGACATAGGGGAAGAAGCTACGTGCCACAAGATAGCGTTGCTGTGGTTATCCAGATTAATTAGCACACCGACTGTGTGCTGAGTATGCTTTAATTCTCACCATACGTTTCATTATTATTTTAATTCTCGGGAATTTAGAGTTGTGCCACTCATTAATTCATCCAACACAGCGTACGTTTCTAATAGCCCTACTGCATGGAGACCAGGCATGACACTGGGTGCTGGCAAATCAAAGAATTCATTTAAAAACAGCTAATATGATTCCATCCCCAAAGGATTTTGGTCAATGACCACAGTATCCAAGGCATTGTACCAGACACAGAAAATGGTTTTTTCAATGGCACTTTGGTATCCATTAAGGAGGAAAAACTTTAGTACATCTTAGTCATCACTGTGTCACCAGAGTCACCATGGTTCACGGTGGTTCCTCCTTAAGGCCCTCATTAAGCCTAGCCCTGGATGATGCACTGCCCTGCTGGGGTCCCACCATGTGCCCAGTGTCACTGTTTATTCACAGATCCATCACCCTGGTAAGAATAGCTGCATCTTTTTTTTTATTTATTTATTTATTTATTTATTTATTTATTTTATTTATTTTATTTTTTTTGAGGCAGAGAAATGAGAAGCATCAACTCAGAGTTGTAGCATTTTAGTTGTTCATTGATTGCTTCCCTGATGGGGGCGGGGGGGGTGGGCTTCAGCAAAGCCAGTGACCCCTTGCTCAAGCCAGAAACCCTGAGCACAAACCAACAACCTTGGGCTTCAAGCCAGCGACATTTAGGCTCAAGCCAGTGATCATGGGGTCATGTCTATGATCCTATGCTGAAGTGGCAATCCCACACTCCAGCTGGTGAGCCTGCATTCAAGCCATATGAGCCCGTGCTCAAGCCAGTGACCTCACGGTTTCAAACCTGGACCTCAACATCCCAGGTCAACACCCCATCCACTGTGCCACTACCGATCAGGCAAAAGAACAGCTTTATCTTAATCCATGTATGCATGGCCCTCAGCACAGGTCTTGACCTGAAATTCAGTAAATGCTCAATTAATTGAACTGAATCAACCAAGTGAGAGCTCCATAGGTACCCTTAGCCCAAAAAGAAGTAAATTCAATCTTAGCGGCCTACCTTGCCCTCCCCCGCCGCCTTCCCTGTCTCTCTATCACTCATGACAGAGGTCCAAGAACAACATGAGATCTGAAATCACCTCCTGACCCCTTCACCTGCCTCCAGTGTGCCGGGAAGGGGGCGGTGGGGGGAGAAGAGGTAGAAATGGCAAGCTTCCTTTGAGTTGGTTGGTCCTTTCCTTGGCGGATGTGAACGTTTAGCCCACCTCCTGCCCACTGAGCAGCCATTTTGGGGTTGCAGATGGACCGGGGTGAATTCCAACAAGACTCAGTCCTCAAGCAGCTGGAGGTCCTCAAGGAAGAGGAGAAGGAGTTTCAGAACCTGAAGGTAAGAGTGGCTGCCAGCTATGGGACCCAGCATGAAACCTGGTCTTCAGCTTGGATTGTCCAAGCCCCATGCCCAGACAGACAGTGACAGCAAATAGAACGCCAGAGGTCACCTTGCGGACAGGTGTCTGTCCTCCCCTAAGGTGAGACCCTCCCTGTAAACGCACCCACTGTCTCACTCCCACACTAAGGAGGCAAGGGAGTCAAGGTCAAGGTCCCACAGTTCTCATCTCCCACTCTTTTCACAGATACATTTAAAAACTAAGTATCCATGTTCCAGACAAAAACAATAAAGTCGGTTCTCAAATGACCTTGCATTGTGCTGGTGTAACTAAATCTACCCATGGAGAGGCCCCTGCTTCCCTCCTTCAGCCCCTCCCCTCCCGGCTGCCACCCGAACACCTGACAGCCCTCTCTCTTCTTGGTGTCCTCACCAAAATAACCCTTCCCGACACCCCCCTTCGCGCATTTCTCCTCTGCTGTCCCCTTCCGTCTGTCCTCATCCCTTCCTGTGTACGGGAGGGCCAGCTCAGTTTAGGAAGTTCAGTGCAGTCTCCGCCCACGCAGTGATGCTGTTCTTGCTCTTGTCCCCTACCCAGGACCCCACCAATGGCTACTACAGTGTCAACACCTTCAAGGAGCACCATTCAACCCCCACCATCTCGCTGTCCAGCTGCCAGCCGGACCTGCGTCCTGCAGGCAAACAACGAGTGCCCACGGGCATGTCCTTCACTAACATCTACAGCACCCTGAGTGGCCAGGGCCGCCTCTATGACTACAGCCAGAGGTTCGTGCTGGGCATGGGCAGCTCGTCCATCGAGCTCTGTGAGCGCGAGTTCCAGAGGGGCTCCCTCAGCGACAGCAGCTCCTTCCTGGACACTCAGTGTGACAGCAGTGTCAGCAGCAGCGGCAAGCAGGACGGCTACGTGCAGTTCGACAAGGCCAGCAAGGCCTCTGCCTCCTCCTCCCACCACTCCCAGTCCTCTTCCCAGAACTCCGACCCCAGCCGACCCCTGCAGCGGCGGATGCAGACTCATGTCTGAGGATCCCTGGCCACCGGCAGGGAAGCGAGGGCTGGAGCCGTGCACATCCTGGCTCTGCAGATAACATGGGTACTTTGCAGAGGACCCCAGCACCGGCAACCTCCAGGAGTACCTCTGGAGTTCCTCTGCCACCACCCTCCTCTGAAGCCCTGATTAAGCACAAATCTGGGTCCCCAGCTGTGGTGTGTGCCAGAGGCATGGGGTGGGGGAGTGACCGAGGAAGCAGCAGCGTGCACTGTGCTCCATGCTGGACACTCCGGTCCCAGCCCTTTCCTGGAGGCCCCCCTCCTGCTCCTCCCACAGGCACTATAGGCAGCTCTAACTTTGCTTTAATGAAACTGCCAATCACTCTCCAGTGTCCCCATGAGCTCTACCCCTTGCTGCCCATAAGCTCTACCCCTGCTTCTGTGCTCCTGTACAACTTGAGGAAGAAGAGGGGTGAAGCGTGTTCCTCCCTACCCCCCGACACTGAGCTGCCCCAGAGACCCCAGTGCCCTCCGCTGCTCAGAGCCAGAAATGGCCCTGGCTGCAGTACCGTCACTCACCACACTGTCTGGGAGCCCACCCCCAATGTGTTTGGTGTTTTGTGTCCATACTCTCCCAATCTGTCCTCGGACTGGATGCCTCTGAGCTCGGAGGTGGGCCTGGCCCCATCAGAAACTGCTACCCTGGAAGGGGAGTGGGAGGAAGAGAAGGGAAAGCATCAGCCCTGGGGGGAACACCTCGCTGGATATGCCCCTCCCAGGCTGTGAGCCTCAGAGCTTCCTGTCCATCCCCACTTTGCATAAATCCCTCTCCCCTACAGCACATCAGAGTGAATACAAGGAGTGAGAGCTGCTCTGGTCATGCGGGGAGAGTTTCCTGGGAGATGTAGGTATGAGGGGACTAGAGGCCAGGTCTTTAAGATGATGACCTCGCTTTCTTGGCCGATGAATCACCAGGGGCCTAGATTCACACCAGAAACAGGGCCCTGTCTTTAGTAAGACGCCAAGGGCAAGAGAGAAAGTATATCAACACCTTACCCCTCCTACTCACCACCCAAGAATAAATGTTAGGGTTGTTATTCAAAAAAAATTTGTTCTTTCCTTTTGTTCCTGCAGAACCACAGGAAGAACCCAAGGTTCTTTGCCCTCATTGGATCCATTTTCCTAGGTAATGCAGGCTGCCAGTAGCTTGGGCTCCGATGGCAGCTGCACTTCCAGGCAGACTCCTCTCCTGTGGATGTGCCCCACCCAGAGGGTGCAAAAGCAGCACTCACCAACCACCTGACTCATGCTTTATTCATTTTTTCTTGTATTTTTTTTTTTTTTTTTGAGAGAGAGAGGGAGAGAGAGAAAGGGGGGAGGAGCAGGAAGCATCAACTCCCATGTGTGCCTTGACCAGACAAGTGCAGAGTTTTGAACCGGTGATCTCAGTATTCCAAGTCGACACTTTATCCACTGCGCCACCACAGGTCAGGCCCTGACTCATGCTTTAGACAGCTCAGAGGCAAAGTGGTCGTACTGGGCCCTGGAAGGGTCATTCAAGGTCTTTCTCTCAGCAAAATTCTGCAAGGAAAGTTCCCTTTTTTTTTGGGGGGGGAGGTTCAGGGAGGAAGGCCCTCTTCAAAGAACTTATGGCACCAAAAACTGTACATGCTAAGCCTCAAATAACGTTTCAAGAATGGCCCTGCCGGGTGGGAAGCTTGATGTAATGCTGGCAGATGGGATGGCGTGGGTAAACCTGCAAGTTTGAGGGCTAGTTCAGGGGATAGGAGTCAAATGGGACTTTGGAGAACCCAAATCATCTCTAAGGTTGGCTTTCCTGTAAGTTTTAGACCCTTTTTCTCCAACTTCTCCCACAGTCCTGAACCATCATGGGAACCTTCACCACAAAAGTCTGTGCTTCTTTCTAGTCATCAAGTCCTGGGATGGCCCCATCCAGAGATCCTATACATTGCCTCCTTAGCTCCTCCACCCAGAAGGGTGCTCGGCCTTCCAGCGTGCTTCCGATTGCTTCAAAACTCCGAGTGCCCTACAAGTCTTCCTTTGCAACCCAAGGGAGTAAAAGGTGGTGAGAAATATAAGTAAACACCCCAGGGCCATATCCTGTATCAAGTACCATTCTGGCCCACACAGATGCCAGGAGACTGGCCCCTGAGCATTCTGGGTTAATCTTTTTTTTTTTTTTACAGGGACAGAGAGTCAGAGAGAGGGATAGATAGGGACAGACAGACAGGAACAGAGAGGTGAGAAGCATCAATCATTAGTTTCTCGTTGCCGTTGTGACACCTTAGTTGTTCATTGATTGCTTTCTCACATGTGCCTTGACCACGGGCCTTCAGCAGACGTAGCCACTCCTTGCTGGAGCCAGGGACCTTGGGTCCAAGCTGGAGAGCTTTAGCTCAAGCCAGATGGGCCCGCGCTCAAGCTGGCGACCTCAGGGTCTCGAACGTGGGTCCTTCACATCCCTGTCTGACGCTCTATCCACTGTGCCACTGCCTGGTCTGGCATTCTAGGTTAATCTTGATGAACTTTCTTCCTTCCCATGTATATGTTGCCTTTGCCAAAAGGGAACAAGTTTCTAAGACCAGATACAAAGTGCCTTGGTGTGCTAGCATAAGAGAGAGGATGGCTTAAAGAATTTGTCCATTAATTTGTCCTGATCGTCCCCACCTTGGAAGTGGCTGAAAGATATTGCCCCTAATCCTTACCACAGCCTTCCTTGCCCCTGGTCCTACTCCCCCCCCCCCCCCACGGCTTTCATAATAGGGTGAAGGCACCCACTCCCTCCTGAAACCCAAGGTTATGACTTAGGAAAAACGGAAGAAAGCTGTCCTCCTGTAGAACGGAATGAGCTCATCTCCCTCTTGAGCTTCAGGCCTCCCAGAGAGAATATGAACTGTCATAAAAGAGCAGCAGCACAGGGTCTTGGCAGGTGCTGAGCAGTTAAGACTCAGCCAGCCAGTGCCCAACGCCCTGAGCTCCCTCTGTGCACAAAGACTGCCGAAGGGACAGGGGCCACAGGTAAGGCCTTGGCGAAAGAGAACATAAAGGGGGGAATTGGTGGCATCTGGGTCTTTTGGAACATTGAGGTGCCAGGATGGGGCCTAGATGGAGCTGTGTGCCCCTCAGTTGTCTCCAGCCCTGTTTTCTCCCAAAGAAGTGAGGGTGTTTTAAAAAAATTTAAGGCTGTGGGAAATCCTGAATTCCCAGGTGATTTCAAATAAACTGAACTAAGTCTCCAACTGTAATCTTAGTTAATCCTCACAATTCTAAAAAGTATTACCATTTTATAAGCCAGGCAATGAGGCTTAGAGATGCCAAAAGACTTGCCCAAGGTCATAGAGCTAACAAGTGACAAGCAGGAGATTTAAACACATGTGATTTCCTCTGTAAAATGTTTCCATCCTGCAGTGCCAACTCAGGGCCATGTTCATCTCAGAATATAGTAAAGGCCATCTGCTAGCACCCACTTTGAGATAGGCTGAGCAGAGATAGGCCACAGCTCTGTCTGGAAGGCGGGACTGGCATCCTCCACCTCAAGTCCCCAAATGACCTGGAAAGACCACAGCTCCCTGGAAAACAAAGCTATTCTGTGTATCAAATCACCCCCTCCCCTACCAAGGCCAGTGTCCAGTTTTCTGATAGTTTTAAAATTCGCTGTTGGCTCAGAGTCCCTGGATGGGAGCCCAGTTTCTAATTCTCAGGCTTGCTATCAGTCTGGAAAGGCCAGAGTTATTTCCACTGCTTCGTCGACTTTCCTGGGATAGGAAGTGCTCTCGCTTGAGGAGCTAGAACACCACATCAAATTCCTTTCTGACAAAGCCTATTGACAAGTGCTTTAAAGCAACAGGCCTTGAGCTTCCAGAAGACCCTGGGAAATGACAACAAACATGATGTTGTCCTTGGGAGCTTTCTCAGAACAGGGGTTGCATTTCTCCCTCCCCCGATGGGGAGGTGTATACACGGTGTATGGTGATTGCTAGTAAGGGCTCAGAATTGAAATTGCAAGGTACACTCCGCAAGTTCCAGGAGTTCCCTGATGCTGGGGGGGGCGGGGGGGGGTTATAATGGCACCAGAAAAAAAGACGAAGGCAGTCCTGCAATTAGTTTCTTCTCTAGGAAGTTTCCCTATAAAATAAATTCTTTATTAAAATAAAAGTACAACTTAATAAGAATGATTTTAATTTGCATATATACCACTTTGTATGCCTATCTAGAGAAACATAACTATTTAGCAAAACCAATGACATCTCAACTAAATCTTGAATTTTACTTCCCCTTATAAAAAAGTCTTTTAGGAGCCTCTTATTTAAGTTGTTTCTATTTATTTTTATTTTAAAAAATATTTTATTTATTGATTTTAGAGAGGGGTTTGGGGAGAAGTGGGAAGCACCAACCCACAGTTGCTTCTCAAATGTGCCTTGACCAGGCAAGCCCAGGGTTTCCAACTGGTGACCTCAATGTTCCAGCTCGTTCCAGTTCCTCTGTCCACTGTGCCACCACAGGTCAGGCTTAGTTGTTTTATTTTATTTTATTTTTTTTAAGATTTTATTTATTCATTTGAGAGAGAAGAGAGAGAGAGAGAGAGAGAGAGAGAGAGAGAAGAAGCACAAGGGGGGAGGAGCAGGAAGCATCAATTTCCATATGTGCCTTGACCGGGTAAGCCCAGGGTTTTGAACCGGCGACCTCAGTGTTCCAGGTTGATGCTTTATCCACTGCGCCACCACAGGTCAGAACAGGTTGGGTTGTTTTAGATGTGACCACATACCAGCTATTTGCACCAGGAGCATCAGAACCGCCAGCGACCTGTGATAAACCACTGATACAGATCCTCAGCCTGACCTTTACTTCTCATTTCCCATAAGGCTCCCATCATCTTTCCCCTAACTCCCAGCTTCAATCTTCCTAACTAGGTCATAAACTGGAAAAAATGAGGAAATCTCAAGCTACTCTTCTTTCTACAGTAAGGATTGTTTTGCTGATGACTACATTGCTATAGGGACAGCCTTATCCATTCTTTCCCTGTTATTCTTCCTGGTTCCCTCTCCCCACCCCTCTAATGGCTGGGTCTCAGACAGATGCGGAAACCTTTCATTACTACAGGCCCTGTAGTATTACCACTGCCCTAGCCCTTGTCTTTAAAATGTCTTTTGTGAAACACATACCATTCTCATTGACCGTGGTCCACATCCCTGGTGCGGATATCTGTCTGCCACCCCGTGTTCCCAGGTCTCCTCTCTGGAACAGTCTTCTACTGAGCCTACCTGTGGGGCTGGAATATTCCCAACCCCTGGGCCAAACACGCTCCTGGAGCCAGCCGACCAGGGAGACCAGCCGTGAGGAGACATCTCCTTCCACTGCTTCTTAGCCTCAGGGCCCTTGGAAACGTCTTAGAATGCCTAGAGAACATTCAAAGAATGCTCCTTTATAACCGTCCTCTTTGTGGCGACTCGAATACTTTCGATTCAAAGACAAGGCAAGCAAAGTCTCAGGAAACAGGAACTGGGAGAACTGGGGTCCAAGTAAGTGAAGCTTCTCTCACTTCCCCATGATGCAGCAGAGCAGTGCTGCTCAGGCTAGAGACTGGGCACAGGGAGTCTCCCTCGGAAGGTCGCCCCGGAGACAAGGTCAGGTAGTCGACTTCAAGATACCACCTTTGCTTCCTTAGTAAGAAAATTAAAAGGCCACAGCCTTGATGCCCAAGGACTAGAAAATATATTTGTGACACTAATGAACATTACACTTGGGGAAAAGTACTGAAGGAAGAAGACAGTACAGTGATGTGGATAAGGATTCAGGGCTTCTATAGAAGAATTTTTAGATAAGAACCCCCTGATTGACTTTTAATTTAATGTTTCTCTTGCCCTGGCCAGATAACTCGGTTGTTTAGAGCATCATGCCAAAGCGCAGAAGTTGCCAGTTCAACCCGGTCAGGGCACATACAGGAATAGACTGATGTTCCTTTCTCTCTCTCTCCCTTCCTCTCTCTAAAATCAATAATGTAAAGATTAAAAAAAATCTATTTATAAAATCAATAAATAAAACTTCTCTAGCTCTCCTGCCATGCAGGCCTATACCAGTGGAACATGAATTTACAGAGAAAGAACAGAGCTGGAGAGAGTCTTCCTACCAGACTCTAATTTACACTGACATGATTTTTTTTCAAGAAAGAAACACATTTTTAAGCAGGAGAAGATACTCTTTAAGTGTTAAAACTGGTGATGTAAGTAGTGTTTTAGGAAGCCTCAGAATAATACATGGTTCTGGAATAGCTTAGTTCAGTAATTCCAACTTCAATCCCCTCGTGTGATTTCAACATCTGAGCCTTCTCTCATTCTCTCCACCCAACTCCACCCTTGTAGTCTTGCAAGATTCCTGAGAGGAAGCTGTACCTCTGTGGAGGGGCAAGTGTACTTTAAAATGTTAGTTTTCCCTGGAAACCTGAAATCTGCTTTCCAAAGTTCATTTCTCCCTAGACTTGTTTGTCAGAGTCTCTGTGCTAACTAATAACTAACCCTCATTAGGCAGTACCGTGAGCTCTCCCACCTGACTCCACCTCTCTGCAACCCCCTTACATGAAGAGACAGAGCCTTCCAAAACATTTGGGCTCTCCCCAAATCTGACATCAAATGAGACTCAAGGTTCATCTCTCTGCCTCATGTCTTGGGTGCAAAAATCCCTAAGACCTCTAACATGAGAAGTAAACTTGTTGAGAAAGAACTGGAAGGAAAACGGGCTATAACTACAGGCGCACACACACACACACACACGCACGCACACGCACGCACACCCTCCTTAAACTTCTAAGCTGGAAAAATTTTCCTGGAACCATGTCCGGGACAGAACCATGGGCATGCTCAAAACTAACAACTAGTTTCTGAAGCTATAATTAAGACATCAAAAAGGTCAGAAGGGTTAGAGACCTAGCCAACTGAGACTGTACTCAAGCTTAGTTTGGGAACGAACCTACTGTGGGATGCTGCATGCCATCGAAATGGATGTCACCCTAGAAACCAGTTTCTCCTAAAACCCCCGAAAGCATCTGACTTCAACATGAAAATCACTGCCAGAGAGCAGTCTGAACTCACCGTACATTGTTTGATTATTCAAAGCCTGCATCTGAATCATTTTCGCTGGTCCCTTACCCGCACTTTGTGGGCAACTCAGAGACAGACTTTCCTGTAGTCAGCCATGTTACTCTGTACCTGGGCAAATATTTGACCCCCCAGCTGTACCTCCTGTCCATTTGCTTTCTGGTATTTTCAAATATGCAAAGCAGCTTTCCAATCTAATATTTATATCATACTTTACAGTCCACACAATGCACCCATCATCATAAAACCCCGCTGTGAGATGGGCGTGTACAACCACCGTTTCCCAGATGGAGGAGCAGAGGTCTGCTGGGGCAGGACCAGTCCCACCCCGTTGGTGGTACCTGGGGGGCTCCCCCTTTCAACTCATGGATGCTGCTTCAAGCTCACACTCCCCCGCCCCCCAGGTTCCTCAGCGGGGGGTTGGGGGGGCGGGTGGGGAGTGTACTACAAAGTGTAAATAAATCCCCAAAGTGTCCAAAATTAAGGCACACCGTTTGATGTTAAAAGAAAGTATAATTTAAATGTGCTGGTGGGCTAGACGCAACCCTGTCCCCCTGCCTAGCTCCTGGTCGCCATGCAGGAGGGCAGGGCCATGGAGTCCACAGGGTACCGGGTGGATTTCTTCCACAGCCTCGCAGTCTGGTTCTGGCCCCCAGGCCCGACGGGGCTGTCCCCCGCAGGCCGCGCAGACCCCCAGAGCTCTCCTTCGGAGGTGACTGCACCCTTCTGCTCTCATGGCAGCCTCCCACCGCAACCGGCGCCCTACCCTCCATGCCTGCGGCCCCAGAGCCTCGGCAGCTCCAGGACCGGGATTAGGGCCGGCTTTGCAAGCAGACGGCGGAGTTGGGAGCCCATCCCGTGAGGTCATCCCAGAGTCTAGACTACTAGAGCCTGGTTCTGAGTGCTCATTAACATTCCAGATTCCTGTGCCCAGAAGCCTGGGTGGGACCCAAGAATCTGCATTCTTAACACCCCCCCAACACACACACACACACACACACACACACACACACACACACACACACACAGACGTAATGCTGATATAAATGGTCCTCACTGACTGGACCCACCCTCATGTTTCAAGAAATGCAGGAATTGGGAGCACAGATGTGGAGAAATGGTTGGTTCCCCGTGATTAAGTGGCAGGCAGAGCCTGATGTAGGACCCAGACTGTGGACTCAACTGCTTCCCCCCTGTGCCTACTTCCCTTCCCGCCCTGGTTCAAGGCGTGGTTTGGCAGGCTGGCAAGCAGTTCATTCACATTGTTGGGCTAATGGAAGAATGAAAGTCCTTTTCCGGGTACAGCAAAGAACTACCTCCCTCTAAAAAGAAAACTACTCCACATAACAGCTCCACTCTCAGCACCCTTGGCCAGTATTGCCTCAATCTGCACCCTGGAGTAAGCTGAGCCCACAGCCCAACGTTAGAACAAACAGTTTGGTGGTACATACCCCATCCCCATACACACTCCTGACTGTGTGCAGTCGTGAAGGACTGTCCGCATACAGCATCACAGGCATAACCCACCAAGAATGAAAAATGTTCCTGTGTCTGCAAGCATGTGTGTGTGTGTGTGTGTGTGTGTGTGTAGCGTGGGGAATCTGACCCATCTGTGCACACTGGATTCTGGCTCAAGTTTAGGTGTGTTCAGTAACAGGCAGTGACCCCAATCTAGAACAGCTGGATCATATGCACTGACAGCCACTTTCAATGGCCCAGGATGGGGAAACGGGCCCTCCCTTGCATACCCTTGTGAGAAGTAGCTGGGTAAGCAGCAGGGAGAAGCAAAGCTGACACTCCTGTCCACATGCTGTCAGCAAGTCCTCCCCCAGCAAAAGCCCATAGGGGGCTACACATACAGGGGCCCTATTTACTTTCAGAATCCTCCTCACCCCCAAGGGGAGAGCAGCTAGTAAGTAATTCTGCCAGACTTCTGCAAGGAGGTTGTTCCATTCCCTGCATGGTCCTCAGGACCATTCCATGGGATGAGGGTGAATCTTCCCAAGGCCACTCTAACACTATCGTGAAGTGTGATTTTTTTCCTCCGTTCCTCCCACATCTCTGCCCTTCTCTATCTGTCCTGTCCCAGCCTAGCTTCAAAGCCTCAAGGCTGCAACTCTTTCCGAGAAAGCCAGGAACACAGCTGTGAGTCTCAGTCCCTGTGGGGGAGTTCCAGCTCTCCCTCCTGGCTCCAGATGTAAAGAAACAGCTGTGGGGTGGCAGGAGCCCAGCTGGCTGCTAAGTAGAGCCCGAGAAGACAGAGAACAAAGAAGGGAGAGACAGGCGAATGGGAGGGCTATCACAATTCTAGACACCTGGGGAAAAATCACTGCACCCCCTGGCCTGGCAAATGGCTGGCAGGCCTTGCCAAATCTTTTAGCTGCTGCCCAAGCCCTGCCCATCCCGATCCTGGCAGCCTGGGCCACTGGCAGGACCTGCTGTAAGTAAACTCCATTTTATGATTCCTACTTAATCTGAGAAGGAAAACTTGGCTTCCTTTGTCTGACTCCACCCCTGTCCTCAAACAGACATCCAGCATGAGACATCCAGCATGAAATTTCAGAAACTAAAAGCTGATGAGAGAGAGGAAGGAAGGTGGGAGAGGGTTCTGCCCCTCCCATGGGCATCCGCCTGGGAAGTAAACCCGGATGCAGGATGCCAGGCTGAGTGTCTGGCAGAAAGGGCTCCTCTGGGCAACACTTGTTTGCCTGCTTCACCAGAATGATGATGTATGACTTGGCACAAAGCACATGCTCAAAAATAAATCTCCTGAATGACCATGGCCTGCTCTGGGTCCCACTGGGTCTTTAACAAGCTTGTCCACTGCCGGGAGAGGGACCCACTGCTGTGTCCCACAGCCTATCCATGTCCTCCCCCATCGAAAGTGACACAGGGTATCACAACAGCTTCTGTTTTAGGAAAAATAGTTTAATTTGTTTGGCACCTCTTTTCTAGATGAGGTTCCCTTCTTGATGTAAGGCCCCTACCACTGCTCTCCCATTCCTGCTGGGAAGAGCAGCCCCTCTCTGGAGGACACCTGCTCACCCCAGATGGCTCCCCTCCTGGGAGGCCTGTTCTGGGTCTAGGCCTCAGTGGGACCATCATTTTTGTGTTTCTACAAAAAGTGGTCCGAACACTATTGCATGCCCCTTTTCTGGACGCCATGGGACCAGCCCATATCACTTTCTCCCTTTAATTAAATAGTCCATTAAATAACCTTCTGGCACTGACAGACAGATGTCACAGCAACAAGCGTTGTTCCTTCACTGGGCTCCTACTGCCCCAGAGCCTCCACCCTGACGACATCTGGCCTCCACGAGAGTAGTCAGGGGCATGGCCTCTTCTCAGACCCGGCCCGTCCCAGGGCCCCTCCCAACACAGGCGAGGGGGAGTCCAAGCTGAGCATGCTGGCACCGGGCACCCCACAACCGTGCCGGGGGTTGCTCAGGCAGCAGAGTGGGCTGACCGACGATGAGTACAGTCCCTGCCCAAGTCAGAAGTATGTGAGGTTCTTGACTGCTCCAATTTCCAGCATCCGTTTGATGGCCAGAGCCTCTTGGGAGACGTTGTGGCCTGACCCCTGTGGAGACAGCCAATAAAGCATACTGAGACTCCCAGGGATGTCTCTGGCTCAGGGGAGTCTCCCTGGGACCCCCACAGCCCCACACACTGAGGGTTCTCTTTCCTTATGCAGCTTCTTGGAAGAAAGACCATCTGTGAGGCCGAGTACAGAAGATACTGGCCTGGGGATCCAGCTCTGACTCTGATAACCTCACCATGAGCCACTTAGTCACCCAGTGTCCCAGTTTGGCCTGCCCACCCAACTTGCCGGCAGGGGCCACTTACTGCCATAGACTTGAGCGTGATCTGCTCATAGTAGTGAATAGTCTGCTTCCTGTTGTGGGCATCTGGGTAGCCAAAGCCAGCAATGTGCACCACGTCGCAGAGGTGGAGGGCCAGGGTGATGGCCAGCAGGCCTGTGGTGGGCTTCTGAGGATCAAGGAGGGAGTAAGCATTAGAGGCACCCTGCTCCTTCCAGCATCTTCTCTGCCAGTGCTCGGCAACAGGAGTTTGTTACCGTAGAAGGGGCACTCTTCTGTGCTGTCCAGAATGGCAGCCACCACCATGGCTGGCACCTGAGTGACTGACTGGGGCTCCTGCAGCTGAATGGCTGAATTTTTAATTTTATTTCATTGAAATTGAAATAGCCACATGTGGCTCGGAGCTACCATACTGCACAGTATGGATGGAGACGCTGAGGCTTACAACTGCTAAACGACTCCCTAAGGGACAGAAAGGTTCTGCTCGGAGCCTCAGAGAGCCTCATACCTTCCAGAAGACCCGGGGTCCCCAAGCTCACGGACTGTGTGTGCTTTATGAGATGGGCCCTCCCTCTCGGTAAAATGGAAATGGCAAGACTTCTCCCTCCACCTTCTGGGATGCTCAGAGAACCTCACTTTCTCCATCCCAAATTCATCCACAAGGGTGGACAACCTGGTCTCTGAACCTCACAAATGTTCCCTTATTCAGCTTCTGCCTTCCAGGCCACTCCAGCTGGCCAGGCCTCAGACACCAGGCTTCTCCCAGCATCTGCTTCTGAGCTCTGCTATCGTTTCATCTGTCACCTCCTGCCTGGGTCTTCCGTCTCCTGCTGCTGCTCTAACCATCACTGCGTTACCTCATCCCGTCCAGACCTTCCCCAACCCACACTTCCATCGCCTTCCTGCCAGCTCAGCCCCAACAAGGGCTCCTTAACCTCACCAAACTCTCCTCTCCCCGTATTCCCTACAGGTCACCGCCCACCCAGTTGTCCAAGCTGGAAAACTAGATGTCACACATCCCTCAATTTCACTTGTAAAGTAACTGTTGTAGCAGGAGAATTCTAAGATGACTCACAATGATCCTCACCCTTGAGAGTGTGTGTGTGAAAACTATGGATATGATGAGATGTATTACATTCTGTTGTATGCTTTGGATGGCACAGTTGACTGTTAAAGTGATAATCCTGGTGAGCTTGACCTAATTTCATGAGCTTGTATATCTGGGTCTAGAGCAGTGGAGGAAGTCAGAGATAGGAATTATAAGAAGGATTTGTCCTGCTGAGGCTGGTCTGAAGATGGAGGGGGCACACGGCAAGGAATACAGGTGGCCTCTAACAGCCGAGGGTGTTTCCCTAGCAGATTGAAAGCCAGCAAGAAAATGGGGCCTTGGTCCTGCAGCCACAAGGGACTGAATTCTTCCCACAAAAATGAGCTTGGAAGTGAATCCTCCCACCCCAGCCTCTAGACAAGAACTCAGTCCAGCTGCCAACTTGCTTCCAGCCTTGTACAGGTATTCTCTGCTTTTCCAAAGTTCATGTTATACCACTCTGCTTTTACAAAGGACCTACAGAGGTACTTGTGTTTGCTAACCAAAAGAAATTTGAAGAGGAGTCTCACTTTTACAAAGGTGAAAAGCGAACACAGCGTTCAGCATTTGTTTTGCAGTGAGAGGGGCCCCGCCAAGCATCTCGTCCAGGAACCACACCCAGCATCAAGCTGCCAGAGCTCTGAACTGGGCCTGCGAGCATCTGGGCTTTATCTAGGTTTATCTCGTACATCCGTTAGCGACACGTATCCTAAGGATCAGAAAAGCCTAAGAAAGCTTATAAGGGTGTCATGCTTAGCATAAAACTGGATGTCATTAAGCACTTCAATTGTGGGGCAGAAATAAAGACATAGATATCAATGGTAATTTCTTCTTTGTTTAATGCCATTTCAGCATACAAAAGGCTTCACAGGATCACTCTATTTGCAGATGGTGGGGAAACCTGTAGACCTACCCTAGACAGAGAACCCAACCACCCTGTGCTGGACTCCTGGCCTATGGAAGTATGAGCGGATACATGAGTGTTGTTTTAAGCTAAACTGTGGTAATTTATTAGGCAGTGACAGGAAACTAACACAGATTAAGCCCATCCCTTCTGCTTCTCTTCCCACCACAGGAGCTAGGTTCCAGCCCTCCTATCTCTGCCTTCCCTCTCCTGCCCTCACTTCTGCCTCATGCCCCATTGGGGCTTAAATGCCTCCACACTGCCCCTGTGACTCCACCTGCAGTAGAGCTCAGTGCAGGGGAGTGTCTGGTATTGTCTAATGACATACCTTTCCCCAGTTCTCTGACTGCCCAGCTGGAAGATCCCTGAAGGCCCAACTCCAGCACCACCCCCTCTGGGGGAGGGCCTCCCGAGATCCCACAGCTCTGGGAGCAATCTCTGCTGGGCATTTTGCTCTCCATGAGGACACCTGTGTTTATTCTCGAGCCCGCACGTCCTTAGGGCAAGGAGATGCCTTACTCCTCGCATTCCTGGGGCCATGCACTGAGCATCCACACAGCAGGCATTCAATATATGAAGCCGAATCACAGTAGACGCTCAGTAAAGACAAATCATTTCTTCAAAATTTGGCAAATATTTACTGAGCATCTACAGTCTCAATCTCCATGATAAGCCTATTACATAATTATCTTTCTAACACCTCCACTGGCCTTCAAAGGTCAGTACTAATTTACACCCACTCTACAGATAAGAAAACAGAGGCTCCAGTGGCTGACTTGCCCAAGGCCACACAGTAAGTGACAAAGCGCGTTCTGTCTATTTCTGCTGGTTACCTCTGTCCACTTGCCCACACAGCTTCTCTGAGGCTCAAAGACATGCATTCAAGTCCTCAGGAAGCTACAAGCTGACGCCCACCAGCCGAAGACCACTAAGGGCACTGAGAGCTAAAACCATAACTTGGAAAACTGCATCATGACTCCAAAACTTGACCATGCCATGCAGGTCAAACTGCAAGCTCAAATTCTCAACTCATCACACCAACGTGTAAGACCACAGATAAAGTAATAGCAACTGCACAGGCTTGGTTGTTCTAAAGATAACACTGTGACTGTCCCAGCAACGCCTCAGTTTACAATTTTTAATCAACATCTGCCACACCTACCCTCTAATCCAGCCGCAAGTTCTGTACACCCTCCCATGACTCCACTTTGGAGATGGCCCCCGATTCTCAAGCTACTGCTCCCCACACTGCTGCGGCAAGCTAGTAACTCTAAATGACTACAGGTGTGTGCCCGAAGGCTGTGCCCCCGCCCATCCCGCTCTAACAGGTGCTATTCAAATGGGAGCTGTGATCTCTGTTATTGCTCTCCCCTCTCATGGGGTCCTCTACGGCTTCCTAAGTCTCTAGGACCTCCCACCTACTTCCCAGCCACGACCCCTGCCCTCTGGCCGCCACCCCACACCATCACCTGCTTGATCTTGCGTGGCTGCTGCATGGGCAGGCTCAGCAGCCTGTCAGCCGCGATCTCCATGAAGAAGGGGTTAAGAATCCGAATCTGTTTGGGGTTGACGTCCCAGATGAGGGGAGGCTGTTTCCAGAAGCCCTTTCGCACCTAGGGGGATAAGGTTGGAAGGAACAGATAGGACTGGACTAAGACCTGCTTCTCAAGTCCAGCCTGGTGGTCCTTGGCCAGGTGATGGGGACCCGGTGTTGGCAGAGACATCAGGGGGAGAGGAGAGGAGTGAGGCCTGCACCAGAGACAGGAAGGGAGAGCAGAAGGTGGAGCAGGGAGAGAGCAACAAGGGGGCACCCCCAGGGGAGGCCAGGTGACACAGTGTGTGGGGTACAAGCTCCAACCATTCCCACTTCTAAGGATCTCCACACAGATGGAGGGGCTCCCGTTTGGGGTTGTGTAAACTTCTCCCAAACAAGCCAGCTTAGACAGCTCAGTCTTTGACTGGATGACAGAGACACAGTGGACTTTCTGAGGACTGCCTGGAAGGACCCAGATCTCAACTGCCCTAACCTGCCCCTGCCTGGAGATACTACTGCTGGCTCCTTGGCTCTCTGGTTCTTCCCGGCAAACATAACTTGGCAGCTTTTCTGTCCCAGGCAGCCTTGAGCTTGGGGTGCCTTTGGTTGCCGCCTGACTCCTGCAGGCACCTGGGCCCTGGCTGCCACGCAGGCTGTCAGAAGCCCCACAGAAGAGAGTTCTCAGCTCCCATCTCCAGCTCTAGGACTGCAGAGTAACATTAGGGGACGGGAGGCCCTGACTCGGGCAGTGTCCCCACCCCAGCCTCAACCCCTCCCCTTCTCCCCCCTTACCCGCTTCTTATCACTCAGGATAGTCTCAATCCAGTGGAAATCCATCGCCTTGAAAGCTACCAGGACGAGGAGTGTGTCGGGGTTGTTCTCCACTTTGGGGTTGAAGTGAGCGGATTCTGGGTAGAAGAGCCGCATGGTGGTCTTGGAGCCCACGTCACCCTCATAGCCAGCCACCGGGGCGTTGTTTAGTCTGGGAGGTGGGAGGAGGAGGCCATCATCTAGGGCCCCCCTGGGCCTGTCTCTAGTCGCTCCCAAACAGCAGAGGGAAGAGGCGCCATACAGACCTGATGACCATGTCGTACTTGTTGATGGCGTCTCCCAGTGAGCTGTTGCGCAGCCGGTGCCCGTTGCCCACCACCACGCAGCGGCGGCACTTGAGGCTGCCGTGAGAAGAGGATGCTCAGACACAGAAGACACCGCTGCTACTGCCCTGGCTCTGCCCCTGGCCTGGCTCAGAATCCCTCCCCTAGCCTCTCAGCCCCTGGCCCCTATAGACCAGGCATCTCTAAGGAGTCCTGCTTATGGTCCCCCTGACTCTGCAGCCCTGGGCCTCGGTAACTGGAGAGGAGACTGAGCAGAGCATGGAAGAGAGGAGAGAAAGGAAGATGACTGAGTACCAATGAGAAACCCCATTTCGGAGCCCTCTCGCCTGCTGCCCAGGCCTGCCTGTTGCCACAGCAACACCCTCAGCAGCCTCTGCCTGCTCCGGCAGCCGGATGCCCAGGGTCAGTTGCTGTGGGGACTGATATACCTGCCTCCCCTGGAGACGGGCAGGCTAGAAAAATGGGTCAAATTGGCCACATGGGAGCAGAGAGGCCACAGGGCCACAGAGGCTCAGTGGGAGGTGCTGGGCCGTGATGGCTGCTCTTTGGGGCAGGAAGGGGAGGGGCTCAGGCTGGCACGAGGACGGGCTCCTTACCTCTGGATGCTCTCTGGAATGGAGTAGCTGGTGATGGCCAGAACCCGGAGGAGCATGTCTTCTACAAAGAGAACCCATTGGAAGGGGCTGATGACAAGAGCCAGCTTTCCACAGTGCCCTTCTTCCTCCTCTATGGCTCAGAGCTTTGCCTGTAGTCCCCTCCCCTGACCCGGGATCTGAACCTGGCTGAGAACCTGGGCACTGGCACTGTGGATGGCAAAAAATATGAGGGGTGTGGCGGATGTGAGCCCACTGTTTCCATACTACCAGGCAGTACTTACCGCTCCCCTTGGTCCCGTAGGGCAGCTCGTAAGAAGAGGGTGTCTTAACCCAGAAATAATCCTTCAGCTGCAGGAAGATAGGCTGTTCCCGTGAGTAGCTGCACAGAGGTGAGAGCAGGGTGGGGAAGAGGAAGGGATTAACTTTGATGCCAGAATCAAGGTCAGCCCCTGACTAATGTGCCACTGCATGTCCAGGGCCCTCTCCCTCCTTTGCTGACTGCAGCTAACCCTTGTGCACCGCCACAGTCCCTCCATCCGCTCGCACGGCCCCCCCAATCCCAGTGCACTCTGTGCCCTGCCCCACCCACCTCAGCCTCAAGTACTTACTTGCCAAAGAGCTTAGAGGCCTTCCTCTCTGCCTCACCCTGCAGGCACGGGTCCTTCTTCTCCGGGACGGGAAAATAAAAACTGGGGGCAGAAAAGGAGAAGAGGCAGCAGCTTTAGTCAGACGGGCCCAGCTCAACCTTCTCCCACGGCACATCAGCCCCAGTGCCAGAGAGCGGCTGACGGCTGACGGGGTGGGATCATCTCAACCTGGATTCCATTTTGGAACCAAACCACTGAGGACCCAGTTCTTCCTCCTCCTGAACCCCTGGCCAAGGAGTCACCCCGGACTTACCCCCCAAACCCACCATCTACCCACACTGAAGAATTTTGTGCTAATAATAAAAGGGAGAGGACACACTTGGACTTGAACGTTCCTGCCCCACCCAATGATACTCCGTCCGGAGCCCTGCTCCCGAGAAAACCAGTGGGAGGACGTGGAAGCTGGATGCAACGTACCTGTCTTCTCGGGAGATGGAGTACCACACCATGATGACCAGGACCAGTGCCAGCATGGCCAGGAGCTTCCAGCCTGCAGGGCACATGCACAGAGGAGCTGGAGGCAGAAACAGGCAGGTACAGTCCTAGTCCACCTTCTCACCTGCCCCATTTTGGGCCCCTGCGACCCCCAATCAAGCAGACCCAGTCCCTGGCCCTAGTCTAGCCCTTGCCGTCAGCACAGGGCTTGGACCTGAGCGTTTCCATTGTCCTTCAACATGAAGAGAAAGGCCCCTAGCTCCCATCTGTTCCTCCACAACCCCGAGGTCCCAGGATGATAATATAGACTGCTTCGGGGGGGGGCACTTTTCAGGGTGGGGACCTCTTGGACAACACTCACGGGACTTGCTGATCATGTTTCTCAGCAGGAAGCAGGGTTCCTGGGGAGAGCTGACATCCTGGCTGCCTCGGGCCACCTAGGAGGTAAGAGTCACAGGTGTCTGGTCAGTTCCACATACACTCCTGCCTGACACTGGAGAAGGCACACCCACACACACTCCCTCCTGACACTGCCGGAGCAGGACACACCCACAGCCTGCCTCTTTCTGCCTCCAGCAAGCAAAGAGCTGCTCAGGGGGGACCTCCGGAAAGGGCCCTTCTTACCCTGGACATCCCCCAGCCCCTCCAAGGCAGCATCAGGGGTCCATGGGGTCCTATGTGACGGAAAGGGAAAATAAGTCCCACCCCTCAAGGATTAGGTTCCATGCCAGATTGGCTGGCTCCAGCTTCCCTGGCATGGTTCCCCATACTGTCCTCTTCCTCATTTTGTCCAGGGAATGGCCAGCTCCGGGAGGCAAATGGGTACCTCCACCCATTTTTCACATGAAAGTTCAGCTAACTGGACAAGGATGTGATTCATATTTTATGCAGCTGAAGTTTATTCACCACAATCCAAGGCCTCTCCTTGGTCCTGGCCACCGCCCACCCCTCCATCACGTCTCCCAGCTGCTCCAGCTAAGCAGATCTGCTCAGGTCAGACAATGGGGTGAGGGACCACAAGATGGTCCACGTGGCCTCCTCCAGCCCTTTGAGACTCTGACGAAATGCAAACATTGCCCAAGCCCTCTCTGCCCAGAGGTGTGGGGGCAGCTCAGTGAAGACGGGTATTTGAATGAGGAGTGCCAGGAGCAGAGGGTCTATCTGGCCACAGAAGAGGTGCGAGACCCTCTGGATAAGGGCAAAGGCCAGCGTGGGAAGGACAGGCTGTGGTAGGTGGGGGGACTGCTACTCTCACGTGAACAGAGAGGTCTCTAAATCACAAAACTCTGCCAGGGCCATGCATCAACGTTACCAGAGAGGCAAATTCTGCAGCTTCCACAGCCACACAAAGGGGCACGTGCACTGTGCCAGTTCCCCAGGGATCTGGATCACAGGACTCACTCAGCCATTTGCTAAAAACCCAGACCCCAGGGCCCTCCCTGGGCTGCTTCCATCGTGGGCCAGACCTGGAACGGGCATTCCCACAAGCAGCCCTGGTTCTGAAGGACCAGGAGAGAGGGCAGCATGCATGCCTGCACTCTCCAGAATAATAAAAACTCTCCAATATCCTCGAGGGTGGGGATAGTGTCTGGACAGGCCTGGTTTTTGTTACAGATTATAAATCAACGATCCTGAACACTGTCCTATCACCAAGTCATGCTCTGCTCCCAGGGGCTGAGACCAGGACCCTTCCAGCTCTCATATGCCCCCTTTCTCCTCAGTCTCACTCCATCTCTCTTCATCCCTGTTACCTGGGTCACAACATGAACAGCACAAGGCAGTCAGTCACCTGAGTTTAAAAATATACAGACATCCCCCTCTCCAAGATTCTTATTTAATTGGTTAGGGGCACAGCCCAAGCATTGGTAAGTAAAAAACAAGGCAGACCAAAAGACCCCACCTCCCTGTGATGTGACGAGCAGTGAGACAGAGACACTACACAAAGTATGCTGCAGTAACTGAAAGATAAATACTACGTTGCCCCATGGGCCGCCCTCAATGCAGAAGAACTCAGCCATCAGGGGTAACCAGCACTCACCGGTCCTGAGCAACAAGACAACTAGCCCTTCTTTGATCAAGAAAGTTCTGGCCCTGGCTGGTTGGCTCCGTGGTAGAGCCTTGGCCCCACGTGTGGATGTCATGGGTTTGATTCCTGGTCAGGACACACAGGAGAAGCAAACATCTGCTTCTCCACCCCTCCCTCTCCCCTTTCTCTCTCACTCTTCCTCTCCTGCAGCCATGGCTCAATTGGTTCAAGCGCATTGGCCCTGGGCACTGAGGATGGCTCCATGGAGTCTCCACCTCAGGTGCTAAAAATAGCTCGGTTGTGAGAATGGCCTCAGATGGGCAAAACACTGGCCCCAGATGGGTGTTGCCCAGTGGATCCCAGTCAGAGCGCATGTATGTGGGAGTCTGTCTCTTTATCTCTCCTTCTCTCACTTGGAAAAGGAAGAAGAAGAAAGAAAAAGAAGGAGGAGGAGGAAGAAGAAGAAAAAGAAAAAGAAGAAGGAGGAGGAGGAGGAAGAAGAAGAAGAAGGGAAGGGGAAGGAGAAGAAGGAAGGAGATGGAAGAAGGAGAAGAAGAAAGGAAGTGCTACACTAATGTGTCTTTCTTACCAAGCTGTGCTGGTTTTATGCCAGGCAGACTGACTAGCCTTAGGGCCTGCTCTGTGATACCCCATGTAGGATTTCATTAGCCCACCCCTCCTGTCACTGAGCTCAGCCATGAGCGTGGCTCAGAAGCCCCTTCAGGACAAGTGGTAGCCTTCTCCCAGAAGCTCCCCAACTCTACTGACTGAGCACCTAGGTATAAAGGGACAGGAGAGTACACAAAGTCAGATACCTGGGCAGGAGAGCAGGCATCCAATGCACTCATGTCTAAGCTGTAGCAGCCTCTACTGCCATTAGCTGCCAGGGAGCCCAGCTGACCCATCTCTCTGGGCAGAGCTGACCCCAGAACAGGAAGGCTGTGCACTCTCTTGGTGCTCTGCCAGGAACCAGTGTCCTGGGCAGAAGAAGCGAGGCTGGTGAGCACTGCTATGGAACTCGCCCAAGGGCAGCCCAAAGACACTGGTTAAAGAAAGGAGGCCCCATGAAAGCAGGAACCTTGACTCCTGCTGTGTGAACACTCACAGTTAACACACAGCAAGGGCTCAGCAGGCACCCACTGTGCCAAGAACAGGACTGTGCTCCCCCCAAGGAAACAGCATGATGCCAGGCCCCTCAAGGGATATAGCTTAATGTTCCTCAGAAGTCTATGGGAAGGGGGGTAGGGGGAAGAAGCACAGATTCTGTTCCCATTGGTTCAGAGACCTTGATCAATGTCGCTGTCCCTCTCAGCTCAGTAGGAAAAACAGGAGCGGCCTGCCTGCCACCTCTAGACGCACCTACCATTTCTGCTCCCTCCTAATCCCCCCACCTGGGCACTGGGTTTCACTGTTTTCTGGCTTTACTCCTGATCGGTGATCCCCCCTTGCCCTGATCCTCCATCTCTCCCTCCTTCTCTACTCCCTTTGACATATCAACGTGCTTAAGTCTCCCTCTTCATAAACACAACAGCACCCTCTCGGCCTTGCTCACCTCCTCAAGCTATCCCTGCTGCTGTGTCCTTGCCCAACAGTCAAGCTTCCGTATCTGGGTGACATCCTCACATTCCACTCAACCCCCAACCCCTACCCACCCTGCCTCCCACCCTTACTTTTACTCTGAAATCATTCTTGCTGAAGCCGACACTAGAAGCCAATGCCTCCTTCCTGGCTCCTGCTCCAGACTCTCTCCAGGCCCTCCTGCTCCTACCTCTGTGACGGTCCTGTGCTGGGGATCCGCGGGGAGCTGTCCCTGAAGCTCCGCTGTCCCAGCTTGTTTCCACAGGATACGTTCACTCATTTTCAGAGCTTTAACCACTACCCATACCCTGATGATTCAAGCTCTTTATTTTCAGCCCTTCAGTTCTCTCCCTCATCCCATCCTAATATTTCTAACTTTTTAAGGCACGTCCTACCTGGATGATCTTAGATTCTTCAAACTGAGCCATGTCCAAAACTGGATCCGTTCTCCCCACCCCTGACCCACACTATCAACTCAGTCTCCGACATCCCTCCCCCTCACACCAGCCCTACTAAACAGTTACTAAATGGTATCGATTCTGCCCATTTCCTAATTCCAGCAAATGTTTGCTGAACTCCCTCTACATGCTTGGCATTGTGGGAGGTACAAGGGATTTAAAGCTTTCTAAAACTCAGTCCAGGGTCAAGGCCACATGGTGTGGGGCCTCAGAAACACCCAGAATGCAGCCCTCCTTCTCCTCTTCTCAAGAGAGGTTGAGTCTAGACGCGCTCCCCCACAATATACCCACTTCCTAATTGGTCCCTTTGCTATAAGTCTTTCCTCACTCAAGCGCCTCCTTTGGGATGGCCAGCGCGGTGTCTTTTTAAGAAACAATTTGGATCAAACCCCCCTTCTGCTTCAATTGCTCCCTGTTCCCTAAATGAAAATGCAACACTCCTCAGGCCCCAGCCTATGGGCGCCTCTCCAACCTTCTTCCGGTCACAGGGTGGGCGCCTCCTCATTCCACACCAGCCCCTGCCCAAAGCCACTCACCCTGGCTGCCCGGCAGCAGTCCCATGCCTCGGGCAGCACTGCTCAAGGGCACCTTGTCTGTGAAGTCCCTTCTGACATTTCTAAGCAACTGATGTTTCTCTTCCCACAAAACATTGGTTGGACCTTGATTTTAGCCGTGACAGGGAATATAACTTCATATTGTACCAACCCTGTTTTCATGCCTTGCTCTATCCTCTGACCTCTGAACTTGGAGCTATTTACAGCATGAGTCTATCCGGAATATAGAAGACACTTTAGCATATAATATAACTTTAGAGCATATTATTATGTGTTTCTTACCTTGCCCATTAGATTGTGACCTGTTACCTGGGACTGTTTATGACTCCAGACTCTTATCACAGTGCCCAGATTGTAGTAGATGATTGTAAATACTTAACACCCAGGTCACAAAATGAAGTAAAATATATCTTACATCCTTATTCATAACTGAAATGTCTGGTGTACTTACTGGGTGTGACACAAGGGGTGGGGGAGTCTCACCCTCCTCACCATCACTTTGAGGTCTGTCCTGTGCAACACAGAATGGTGACCTCGACCTCTAGATGCCAGCAGGACCCCCACTTCCCAGCTGTGACAAACAAAATGTCTCCAGAAATCACCAAATGTTGAGAACTGCACTGCTTGACACTTTCAAGGGCTGTCCAAGTATGACCACAGCCCTGTGAGCGGAACACTATTATTACCACCCTCGTACAGAGAGGGAACTGAGGTGCCAAGGGCAGTGACTTGCCTGGGGTCATACATAGTGAGGGGGAGGCTGGGACTCAGGTGAAGCACAGAGCCTGCACCCCACCCCACCTCTGCTGCCTGTCCCACCATCCTGTGAAGAGTTGCTCCGAGATGCCGAGGGGTGTCCCTGCGGCCCCAGCCCTGGGGCTGCGCTGGCAGCTCTCACATGACTCCGTGCGTGCAGCTGCATCTGCAGGGTGACTGCTGCCCTGCATCTGGACACCAGATTTCCAGGAGTGCTGCTGTGACTGCGTTCACTGTCGTGCACTCATGTCCCACCACTGGCACAGGGCTCTCAGCCCTCAGCTGCTAAGTCAGTTTCCTGGGCCCCGAATTGTGTGGCTCCCATTTTGAACTGAGAAGCAGGACTGTTAAGACCCCTGTGTACACATACTTCACCTCCGAAGCTAGGCTCACGCTGCCAGCCTGTCATATGTGAATTGCAATGGTGCCAGCTAAGCCACGGCCTGCCCTCTCGGCTCAGTGTGCACTGCCAACCTTTCAGGAGACTCGCACTGGGCTATGAGCACACTGTTGAGCACTTGCACTGCTAGGCAAGGCCGTGCAAATCCTCTGGGGACTCTAATCCGCCTTAATCAATCATTTGTGGGTGTGGATGGTCAATTCTGGGAACGAATTGGTCATCTGGTACTTCTCCTCTGCTGGGAAACCTGGCCTCCTCATCACTCAGAAGACCCATAACCTTGCCTCTGACCAATAAGGATGCACATGACCTACAGGCTAGAACCCCCTTCCTCCTTCCCACTCACCCCGGCCCCACCCTTCTTGACTGAGCAGGCATACCCGTTCTCAGGGTCTCTGTACTTGCTATTGGCTCAGCCTGACATGCTTTCCTCTAGACATTCACCTCTTCACTCACCCCCACCCCCATCAACAACTCTGCACATACCCAATATTTCAGGTCCCCTCCCTGCTTGCAAAGACATTTTCTGTTGTTTTGTTTGCTGTAGTACCACCACTGTCTAGAAGAATGTCTGGCACACAAATCTTCTGAATTAATCCGTGAATCTACTGAAGCAAGAGTGGAAGAGGCTGTAACAGGTCGAATACTTGCTTCAGCCCTGACTGGTCACAGCCTGTAGACTACGTCCCTGTCCCCATCACTCAGTAGCAAAGTGTGATCACGGCATGCGGCATGCCCTGCCCGGCAGGGAGTGAGGCTTATCTTGGCCTCAGGCTCATTCCAGGCAGCAGAGGGCACAGTAATTGACCAACTGCCCCAGGGCCCACCAGTTAGCAGATGCGGGCATCTCTCCAGACATCCAAGTTCCAAGGAAAAGGGACAGGGCAGGTTTCCCACTGCAGTACAGCAAGGCTGTCTGTTCTCTGCCTTTGGGGTCCACAGGTCCGTCCCCCAGGGCACCTCAAACAGCCGGCACTGCAGCCTCCTACACAGAAACATGGTGTCATCCACTTTATCAGCTGCCAGTCACAAGACACCACAGGGAGCCACTTGAAAATCATACTTCTGGTGTCTGCTAGGGAGGGGCAGACACTTTGAATTCCATTCTCTGGATGAGGAAGCTGAAGTGGTGAGGCAAGGTAGACATTTAATTGTCCGGGCCCAGGATAAATAAAACTCTGGTGTGGCTGTGGACCCGCCCCCGGTTCCCAGTCAGGGGCTCCTGCACGCTCCCCTCCTCCAACCTCCCACCCTGGAGCCCACGACTCCTGGGGTTTGGGGCTTGAACCAGCTCACCAATAGTGCATCCAGTCCCTCCCTCCTCCAGCTTCCAGAGGCTTGCCCTGAAAATGGTGGATGGCCCAGCCCTGCCCAGTCCCACGTAGGGGCCTGCCAAGTGAGGTGTGGAGTACTTCAGGCTGGTCCATACTAAGATATGCTCTAGGTGAAAAATATATACTGGGCCTCAAAGAATTAGTACAAAAAAGGAAACTATCACCTTTAAATTATTTACACTGATCAAACACCAATAGAATATTTTGACTATATTGGCTTCAAGTATTAAAATTAGTTTTATCTCATTGTTACTTTTTACAAATGTAACTAAATTGACATTCTTAAAATTTGAAATGACATGTGGCTTGAGTGTGTGGCTCCCATTCCATTTCTACTGGATAGCACTGGGATAGGTAACCTCCAAGGTCCCCCTTCTTGCACTCTGCATGCTTCCTGGGCTCGGGGGTCTGAGCTGCCTGAGAAAGTGCCTTGGTCATTCTGATGCCCAGCCAGTGAGCTCTGTCCTGAGGTCTCCTCTCTTCCCTCCATCCTGCTCCCCTGGCCACTGAGGCGCTAGGTGTGGAGGCACACAGTTCAAGGAGACACTGCCACCTGGCCCACCCCCAACCTCTTCCTGACCCTGTCATCTTGCCCCTGTGGCTGACCCTTGGCTACCCCTCATACACCGCACCTGCCAAGGCCCACACCGACGGCCACGTCTGGGCTGCCCAGCAGGTCACACAGAACTGCCTCACCAGAGCCTTCTTTCCTCTGCTGAGAGCTGTGCACAGGAGACTGGCCACTGGGCCTGAACCTGTCTCTGACACTTGCCAGATGTGTGACTTTGGGGAAACTACTTGACATCCCTAAGCCTGTGAAAGGGAGGTAAGTGGTCCCTACCGCAGTGGTTGCAGGGGTGAACAAGACAGAGCAGGCTAGGCACACGGGAGTGCTCCATGAGTGGAAACCATCCCCAGTCCTCCACGTTCATGCAGTAGTGCCACCCGAAAGCTGCGGGTCTGACAGACACGCGGTGAATTACAGCATCACGACAAATACTCCTACAGTCAGTCTGTCCCGTGACCAAAAGCACAGGAGACTAAGAACCTTATGCTATGCACAACTGACTGGCCACTGACTGAGATGATCCCGGGCAGCCCCAGCTTCGGCAGCACCTCCTAAATATACCCCCATCCTAAACGTAAGATGTTTAGCCTGCATGCTCCCATCACACACACGAACCCCCATCTGAAAACGGAGGCAGGGCCCAGGCAGGGTCAGCACCAAGAGCTTCATATCTGAATCCTTGTCAGGGCGGGAGTATAAATGTTGGGGGAGTCTGAAATCATTGCTGTGGCCCAAGCCGAGACCTCCTTCCCCAGCGACCCCTGGGCCTGGCCACGCTCCTTCCCACACTGCCACCTGGCACAGGGACTCAGACCCCGAACTAGGAGCCACCTTGTCCCCATGGTCTGTCTCACCATGCCACCCTGTTTAATTTCCCTTTCAGCAGTTAGAGCACACTGACTCCTATACTGATGAGACTGCATGTCCCAAGAAAGCAGGGGCTTCCTGTGGCCCACAGCATCTCCAGCACCAAATTCAATGCCAAACTCATGGCAGGTTATCAACAAATATTTAAATAAATAAATGACTGAGCAAATGAGCAGAATAAGTGTGAACAGACTGTTTTATCAAGTTAAAACATCCCAGACCCTTAGTTGCAGAGATGTGGGTATACAAGGTGCCAAGGGCTGGCTAAAGGCTCAGGTCTACAGCTGGCAGAACCAGCAGGTGCTTCAGGTTCTGCCAAACATATGTCCTGCTCACAAGCCATCCTATCATGTCTGATGCATCTTAACCACTCTCAGCTCCAAGGCTGCTACTGTACCATACCACGAGCTAACAGCGGCCACCCTCTGTGGTCCTAGGAGAGGGACAGGCTTGAAGACCCCCTCTTCCCCAGGAAAGCTCCCTTCCCCCTTACTTGCTCCTCAAATGGGTGGCCTGGGCTAAAATCCAGGGCCCAGGCCCTAAAGCACCTTGGCCTCCTGGAAGCAGAGGAGAGGGATCTGGACTTGGACATGGCATCTACTTCCAAGAAGCTATCTCGAATATACACATCGCAAGTCACTCAGCTGGTTATAAAGCCTGGCCACTCCGCCCCCTGCTCCCTTGTGTTAGCGATCTCAGCTGATTTCAATAACTGGCTGTTTGGGCCACATTTAAAATAAAAGCTCTTGTTTTAATTTCACTAATAAAGACGAGGTCCTTGCCTGACCAGGTGGTGGCGCAGTGGGTAGAGCGTCGGACTGGGATGTGGAAGACCCAGGTTGAGACCCTGAGGTTGCCAGCTTGAGCATAGGCCCATCTGGCTTGAGCAAAAGCTCGCCAGCTTGGGCCCAAGGTCGCTGGCTCCAGCAAGGGGTGGCTCGGTCTGCTGAAGGCCCGCGGTCAAGGCATATGTGAGAAAGCAATCAATGAACAACTAAGGTGTTGTAATGGCAATGAAAAACTAATGATTGATGCTTCTCACCTCTCTCTGTTCCTGTCTGTCTGTCTGTCTGTCCCTATCTATCTATCCCCTCTCTCTGACTCTCTCTGTCCTTGTAAAAAAAAAAAAAAAAAAGACGAGGTCCTTGACTCACTGGTCTCGGCCCCAGAAGTGAGATGACAAAGGGAATGTCGGCACTCAGCCAGCACTGCAACAGATTACACTGTGCCCTGCTGTGGCTCAAAGGCTGCTGTCTTCAGAAGTCCACCTGTGGCGAGTGTGGCTACCCCGCCAAGTGAAATGGAAGTATTGCTGGAGTGCTAAGGGTAAATGATGAAACAGCACTGAACTGGCCATACTCCGCAGATGCAGGTGTGGATGCCGTGAAGGGACAACACCTAAACCCAAGAGGGCAGCTGTTGCAGCATCTGAAGGATTGCAACAATTAGTCACGCAATAAATTTGTGGTTTACAAAAAAACAAAAAACAAAAAACCCCGAATAAGTCCTTGAAACCCTAGGCCTGCACTTACAACCCCAATTAAAACAGAACCCAAGGCCAGTTCTCCCCTCCCCCATTCCCAAGTTCACTGTAGGCTGTGCAGTGCAGGTTCCAGGCCCTATAAGTAATAAACCTTCAGTTTTTCAAAGTTTCCCGATGAACCACATGGGCATGTCCAGCCACAACACTGGTTACTGATAGGCTGAGACTGGTACCCACCCCTCCTCCTGGCAGCTGGGTCTACGGCACATGCTGCCTGGGACATCCACAGCTGCCCAGGGAGAGAGACTGTACCCCACACTAATGCGATCCCACAAACTGGCCAGACTCGGGGTGTGTGCTATGGAGGCCACTTTGGAGAAGCTCTTTTTTCCTTTCTGGGGGCAGCATTTCTTGGAGATTGTGCCCAGACCCCTGAGCAGACCTCTCTCCTGGTGGTATCCCCTCTGCAGAAGAGGTCATCTCAAGGCTGGGTGGCCACAGGCAGAGTGCAGTGGTTAAGAGTTCTGGCCTTGGACAAGTCAGACACAAGGCATATAATCAACAAATACTGGATCTACTGGTACTCCTTCAAATCAATAAAACACCAAGGAACCAAAGAGAACAGAGGACAGGAAAAAGTAATTCACAGATTAATCTCAAACACCAAGTGAATATGAAAAGATGTTCATGGGGGCTGGGTAAAAAAGGTGGAGGGGTTAATTAAGAAGTACAGATTGGGAGTTACAGAATAGCCATGGGGATGTAAAGTACAGCACAGGGAATACAGTCAGTAATATTGTAATAACTCTGTATGGGGCCAGGTGGGGATCACTTTGCAAAGTACATGATTGTCAAACCACTATGCTATACACTTGAAACTAATACAAAATAACATTGAATGTCAAATATAATTGAAAAATAAAATTTTCTGAATAAAATACAAACTCAAAATATATAATGAAATGGTGAATGTATTAATAAGACAGCATTTTTTTTTTTTTAAGTGAGAGGAGGGGAAATAGTCATGTGCCCAACTGGGATCTACCAGGCAACTCCATCTGGGTCTGATGCTTGAATCAACCAAGCTATTCTTAGCACCTGAGGCTGACTGTTGGACCAACAGAGCCATTCTCAGTGCCAGGGGCCAATTCTCAAACCAGTCGAGCTACTGGCTGCGAGAGGCAGAGGGAGAGAAGGGGGAGCTGGAGGAGAAGAGAAGTAAATGGTCGCTTCTCCTGTGTGCCCTGACTGGGAATTAAACCCAGGACATCCACATGCCAGGCTGACACTGTATCCACTGAGCCAACCAGTCAGGATCACAGCATTATTTTAAGTTCAATATTTCATTTATAACCAAAACAGAATTTATCTTCTTACTTTCCCAGCTTTAAAGAAGGTAACTTATCAATAATAGTTTAATATATCCTCCTCAGTTGATCTAGTTTTCAAATCAGAGTATTACTGTATTCGACATTTTCTCACGAACGAGTAATACATACAAAGTTTTAAAATTACATTGATTACTAAAATGTCCTTTGCTAGATATCTCTGTAAATCGACTTAAAAAAATAAAATAAAATCTGGGGAACTTCAAAAGAAAAGTTCAACCTCACTAGTGAGCAGGGAATGCACCAAAAATTGAATGGATCATCTCTTGCCTGTTGCTGGCAGGAGTACATTGATATAAAGGCTTGGAAGGGTAAGTCACAATATACAGTTAGGCTGAAGTTATGCACACTTTACAACCCAGTCATTCACGTGCAGGCATAGCCCAGGGTGAGCCTGTCTGGTATGTGTTCCCCTAAGGCGTTTGTCATAACACTATGGCACAGCAAAAGAATGGAACTATCTTACATGCCCAAGACTAAGTAATCTGTGGAATATTCATACAACTGAATAGTATACAGCCCTTCAAACTGAAGAAATTATTTTGTATGGATCAATTTGGCTAAGTCTGAAACACAATGTCAATATTTTAAAAGTGATGCAAACAGATACATAACAAGCATGGATCCGCTACAGTTATGTGTAGTATAACAATTTTCTGGTCAACATGCTCCATGGTGGTCCCGTCAGATTATAATGGAGATGGAAAATTCCTGGCACCTATGAGCAACGTCAGGGCTGTGTCACATTGTAACACCGCATCCCTCACACACTGTGGCAGTGCTGCTGTAAGCAAACCTACCACACTGCCTGTCACACACGTAATTGTGTAGAGTACATAAAACTTTATAATGATAATAAACAACTATTTACTATACTGTTCTTTTTATCCTTAAAGTAAGGTGATCAGATTTTAAAATTGGTAAAGCGGGACACCATTGACGAGGGGGGGGTTGATTAAAAATTTGGTCTATATGGAGCAAAAAAAAAATTTTCATAGAATGCAAAAATAGTACTGTAATATATATATTTAAATCGGGACTTTTTAAAAGTGCCTCGGGACACAGGACAAATTGTTAAAAATTGGGACTGTCCCGCCAAAAGCGGGACGTCTAGTCACCTTACCTTAGAGTGTACTCTTTCTATTTGTAAGTAAAAGTTTGCGCAAAACAGTATGCCATGTTTTGCCGGCAGCAGCCTCATTTGTCTTGTGATTGCAGCGTCTCTGAATGGCATCCTCTTCCCATAGGTTTGATTTCATCCCCTGTTGCTCCAGATAGTAACATGCTATAACGGCCAGTAGCCCAGAGCAATAGATTGCACCACTGCAGTGCTCACAGGAGAACAGAATAGCCTAATGACACTTTCTCAGAACACATCCCTGTCATTGAGCAGTGCATGACTATGCTTTAAAATTAAAAACCTACAGGATAATTCCACGAGTGTGTAGATAAGTAGCACTGCTTTGTGTATGTGGGCATGTGTGCTTAAGGTAAAATAATAAAATATAGGGTGCATCCAAATTTGAGGAAGTTTACATTCTGGAAGGATGGAGAACAGGATAGGTTGTGGGAACAAGGCTTTAGTTCTATGGGGATATGTGATATCCCCATAGATCTATACTTGTGATATCTTATTTCTTAAAGAAAAACCTGATGATGTAACAGGAAAATGTGCACATCTGTTAAATGTGGCTGATTATAATTGAAGGTCTATTATTTTTAAGACAAAAATTTAGAGACTATAGAAGAAAAAATTAGTATCTTCAACCACATAAATATTTACATCAGTGAAAGGAAGAGGGCACAGTTAAAGCATAAATGAAAAAAGGGGAAAATACTTGTAATATATGTGTAGCAGATTAGTTAATTTCCTTCATTTATAATATGCAAATCAATAAGAAAAAAATCTTTTCAGTTGGCCAAGGATATGAATATACAATTTATGGAAAACATAACAGGCACATAGGAAAAGATACTCTTCTACAATGAAAAACTCCAGTGTGGGAGAGACCAGTTTTCACCCATGTACAGTGGAGCCCGGAGGACTGAGTCTCTTGCTGCTGCTGAGGCTGGGCGCCAGGCCTGGAGGAAGTGAAACCTGGGGCAACCTTTTGGGAGGTGATTTGGCAATATCTACCAGGATCTTTTTTAGCCTGAGAATCCCACTGATAGAAGTTTATTCTATAGAAAGTTTCCTGTTGTGCACAGACGGTTTTCTATCCAGACCTTTACAGCAGTCCTGTTTGTGATAGCAGAAGGCGCACACACCACTTGAAAGTTCATGCAGGGACCCGCATGGCTGCCTCAGGGCACAGGCAGCAGGACACTGCAGCTGTGGAAAAGAGGATGCAGACCCATGCATACTGCTGTCACGTGGTCTCCAAAGCACACTACTGCTTAAAATTATTGAGTTTAGAGAAAGAGAAAAGGGAGAGGGAGAGAGGGGGGGGGGGAGAGAGAAACATTGATTTGTTGTTCTACCTACTTATTCACTCATTGGTTGATTCTTGTATGTGTCCTGACTGGGGATCAAACCCACACAACCTGATGAACCAGGACAACACTCTAACCAATGGTGCTATCCAGCCAGGCCCCAAGTGAGCTCTTATCAAGAGACTTACATGCACACATGAGTACATCCATATATCAGTAGAGTATTTGGAAGGAGCAGAAAAATACTCAGGTGGTTGTCTCTCCAGGGGGAAGCCTGGGGGACAGCGGTCAGGGAGGGAAGAGACTGTTTCTTTTTATCACATACCCTTTTGTAAGTTTAACTTTTTAAACTGGTGAGTGTGATACACTTTCAACTAAAAACTTGCTAAAAAAGAGAAGATTAAAATGTTAGGAGTGTCAACTTTGGAGTCTCACACACCTAGACCTCCATTCCAATCACTCACTCATCAGCTGTGCGAGTGCTAGACCAGTCACCTCTCTCGGGCTTTCTGTCAGGTCAGATGGGGATGACCTCGTTGGACGTGCAGGTAAGAGGAGCTCTGAGGACTGTTATTATGGGGGAGTGGGGGAATCAACTACCGCTCTCTCAGATCCAATGGGCATGGCCATTCTTATCTCTCCAAATGTCCCGTTCCACGGACAGAGGCTGGCAGGAGCAGGGCAGCAGGAAGTGACACACACTGAGCGTGCCCGGCCAGCCCTCCCTCTGCTTGTCAAACCATTCGCCCTGCACAGGGCTGTCTGTGTCCATTGACAAGTCATTGGTTCTGATTTATAGGAAAGCACTGGGTGAGCTAGCAGCAACAACTTAGAGCAGAACAGATTGATCTTCCCTCCTCTCGCCAAGTTAAAAACAGCCCACTGCAAAAATCTGGGTGTACACAAACGAGGGGTGGGGACACCCAGAAGCAGCGTTGGGGAAGCTGGCAGTGCCAGCCCTGCAGTATTTGTTATTTCCTTACTTTTATAAAATACCACTGTTATCAGCAGGTGTGGCTTCTGTGGAACTGACTCCTGCCACCTTTGGGCCATCCGTATCCAGGTCCTAACCCTAAAGCAGCTAGTCAATGAAGTGAGGTCATCCCAAGGATTAATCCCGTATGGGTCCAGGACACCATGGGGGCGCCTTCTCCTCCTCTACTTGCTCCTCAGAAGGGCCCATTTAGAAGAACCCTGTCCCCAGGTGGGCTGGAGTCCTGAGGCCTCCCTGGACACCGTGAGGCCACACGGCCCAATAGAAAGCAGAGCCCACAGGCACGGTGGGCCTCCTACATGAGGGCTCACCCTCAGGGTCTGCGGAGAGATGACAGGTAAGTAAGTGAGAAATACCATCTGACAGTGCTGCATACTAGGAGGCCAGGGAAGCAGGACAATGGAGCAGGGAGGGTGAGGGCAGCCCTCTCTGCTACCCCAGCCCTGAGAAAGGTGACCCTGCAAAGATGCTGGGAGGGGTAGGGGAAGAAGGCTCCAGACTGAGAGGTGAGCAGAGACACCCAGGCTTGGTCAAGCGTGAGAAACGGAAAGAAGGTAGATTTGACCAAGCACAGCAAGGAAGGGCAATGGTGGTGCCCAGGAGGCCAACAGGGCCAGGTGGTGGAGGACATCCCAGGAACCCGGGAGCCGGGACTTCATTGGGCCCAGGGGAAGCCACAGGACACAAAGGAGAAGCATCACTCTGCACTCATTTTTAAAAGACCCTAACCTGACCTGTGATGATGCAGTGGATAAAAGCATCAACCCGGAATGCTGAGGTCACCGGTTCAAAACCCTGGGCTTGCCTGGTCAACATACATAAGGGAGTTGATGTTTCCTGCTCCTCCCCCACTTCTTTCTCTCCCTCTCTCTCCCCCTTCTTAAAAAAGAAAAATGATGAATTTAAAAAATATGTTTTAAAAAGACGGTGAGCTGATTGATCTGCAGCTGCCAGGCCTAATCTCATTTCATTTGTGTAACACTGTGGGGCAGTCTGCTTTGATTCTGATTTAGAGAAGAGGAAACTGAGGCACAGAGAGGTTTAAACTAAGGGTCTCAAGGTCAGACAGCTAGAAAGTGGTGGAGCCGGGAATGAAGGATTCAGCGGTCTGCATTGCTCAGAACCCTACACTCTATGCCATCCAGAGATCTGGTGGGGGCTAGCTGCCTGGGCTCTGTTTGGGCTCTGCAAGGACAGGCTGGGGGACTGACAAACTTCCACAGCTCCTAGAGACACAGATTCCTCCTCTGTGCAATGCAGGTGGCAAGACAACGTTCTGGAAGGTATGTGAGCCTCAAAACACATCCCAGGATTGAAAATCCACAACTTGCTGGATGCTGAAGGTGACTCCCGTCCCAAGCCTCCCAGTGTGTGGCAGTTCCTCTCCCCTCAGGTTCCACCCATCCCAGCAAACCATAGGTCTGCAACCACACCCCCACTCACCTCTCTTCCTGGCCCCTGGGGCCACAGCACAAGCCCCATGGGACACATGCAGCTGCCCAGGGGGAGGGAGGGGTGTTGCGGCCTGGACTATGCCCCACACTAACGTGGATCCCAAAGCCAGGCCAGACTCAGCGGACATGCTAAAGTGGGGAGGAGTGGGGGACAGGGAGGAGGCCACCACAAAGAAGCGGCAACTCCTAGAGACGGTGTGGTGCCCAGCCCTGATCAGTTCCACCTGACAGCCATAGCAACAGGGCTTGGCACAGATCCTCAGCCAGGGCAGAGCTGTGCCTCCTCTGCTGAGCAGTATCCTCTCCAAAGCTTCTGGGGGCTGCTGGGTCCCCTCAACCAGGGCGCTTCTTGCCCCTATCCTGCGGTACAGGGCACTGCCCACTGGGTGAAGCTGCACCCTGTTCACTTGAGCAGCACCTTATTGTCAGGGTGACATTCCCTCAGCTAGTTCTGTCCCCTCTCCAGAGCGGCATTCACATCTGGAATCCTGACAAAGCTAGAGAGAAGTCCAGCCCTGGCCATAAATGGCTGGCAGCATGACTTTTTTGGGGAGCATATGGGAGTAGTGAGGATTCAGACCCACAGAAATCTCTCTACCTGGCCTCTCTTCCCAACAGGGACCCTCACTTCTCTAGACTGAAACCTCCCTCTCCCCATCACCAGGCATCCAGTCAGCATTGAGGTGCATACTGGCCTGTGATGGTGACTCTGGGGCACAGAGGCTTGGGGGTATTGGCAGAGGAGGGAGCACAATAGGGTTAGACTTGCTGAGGTGAGAAGAGGAAAGGGGAGTGCTGTGCATGTCCATGTCCATGTTGGGGGAAGGGTACGCAGAGTCTCTTCTAGAGAATTGAAACCATAAAAAAAAAAATCAAGACCTCTGTTTCCTGCATCAGCCTGTTGTCAGGGACAGAAAAGCCAGAAAGAGAGGCTCTTTTGAGCTTGTTTCCGATCAGTAAGGCTTTTCAGTGAACCATTGTATCCAGGACTCTCTTCCAAGGAAAGGTTAAGGATCAGGGTAAAGGAAGAGAGGCTTGGTAATGCTAGGGAAGGTGCAGACCTTTTAGGCTGCAGCCCAGGGTCCAGCGTTCAGGGTCCAGGGCCCGGGGCAGAGCAGGTGGGAATGCTGACGGGAAAGCCAGCCGATGTTCAGGCTATCAGAAATTATCCATGGCCACTTCTGTCCCAGGCTCACCCAGTCCCTGTGTGGCCATGAGAAGCTCTGTCCACACCCAAGCACCAGGAGGCACCAGGAAGACACTGAGCCCTCAGGCCAACCCTGCTCTGGTCCACTTGGACCCTCCCAGAGTCAGAAAGCTACAACCACATCTCATACACACAGATCCTTGCTCAGACACAAGTGTGCACCCCAAAACAAACAATGGAAACATTGGAGCATGGCAACCCCTACACACACACACACACACACAAGCACACACATATATACACTCCTCACCCCTCCTCCTTTCCTGCCTCCCATCCCTGCTCCCAACATACAGCTCCTGGGGGCTGCCAGACCCCCTCTTCTAGGGCGCTGTCTTCCCCCATCGCACAGCACGGGGCACTGCCCATCAGGCTCCTGAACCATCAGCTCCCGTGCCCGCAGACTGTTTGTTAGAGATCAAAGGTCCCTTGAGCTTCCAGAGAAACTGGGAGTGGCTAAGCCAGCCTGTAGGGATCTGTTCTCAAAGTTGAGTGAAGGGAAGCACTCTGCCCCACCCCGCCAGCTCCCAGGAGGAGCTCACTCCTGTCGCTCAGAGGCACTTGTGGGAGGGAGGGCTGCAGGAAAGCAAAGGCATGAAGACACAGAGCCCAGAGGTGTCCCCAGGGCCAGAGCAAAGTCCCTGGGCAGCCTGTAGTTGTGGTCAGTGGAGAGCACCCTGCCCGCCCAGTGCCCTCATGGCACTCACTCACCATCCTTAGAGCTGGTCCCAGCACCTAATCCTGATCTGAGTGAAAGGGACTGCCATCCTGGTCCACCACACACAAATCCAGAAAACTCCTAGGCCCATCCCCAGCCACCTGCCTCAGCCCCTGGCCATCTGGACCCAAGCCCTGAGGCCTTAGCAACTTCAGACCATCCCAGGACCCAGACCAAGGAGATAGTAAGAGGACAAGACGGGGTGGGTCAGGGCCTGGGGACTGAGGAGTCATGCGTCTAGGGCTTGTTCAGCAGGTGTGGGTTCACCCACACAACCTCTTCACAGAGCAGTGCCCCAATGGACAGGATGCCCCCTGGGCAGACGTCCCAAACCTAACTGAGGGCATGCTGGGGTCCCCCTTCACTCATGCCCAGGAGAGCCTGGGTTGCCTGCGGCTCCTCCTCCCTGACCTTTTAGGAGTCATCCCAGCTCTCACATGGCCCTATCCACCCACTGCAGGCTGTGGACAAATGCTACCCTAAAGGTCAAATCAAATCCTTTCCAAGGAAGCCTGGTGTCAAAAAAAGGCTCAGAGAAGAGGAGGCAGAGACAAGGCACAGACCCTGAGAAACCCAGGAGACCAGAGAAACCCAGGAGACCAAGCCACACAGGGGCCCTGGTCCCAGCTGAAGGTCCTACGGTCCTCCTGTCTTCTTCTGGGTGTGTCTTCTCCCACTGAGGAGCTGGCAAGGTCAGGCACTGGTATAGGCCCCCACAACCCTAAGAACACACCAAAGCCTGGCCAGCTCACCTGGCCCTCCCAGACGGTCAGTCCAGCTGTTCCAGAAAGAGAACCTTCTGTTCTCACTCTGTTTGGACAGCTGCAGAAACAGTGGTGGTGAGAAGAGAAGGTCTGATTACTGAGGAAGGAGAAAGTGCAGGAAACAGGCCCAAAGACCTCCGAAGGCAGTGGGCCACGGGTCTGCTGCTAGAGAACAAGTGCCGAAGCTGTGAGAGGTCTTGGGCCAACCTGATGGGGTGCAGACAGAGGGCCAGTCGCCTGTCAGCAGCACTACAAAGGGGAAGCCAGAAAGGCTGGGCCCGGGAGGAGGGGACAGACAAGACCAAGTATAAAGGAGGAGAATGATTCTCACCTCTACAGAATATATTTGGTTATAGGTTGGGGTTCAGTCCCCAACCCCATCTGGCCTCACCCTCAGACAGGTCCTGCAGGCCCCGCCTCCATGTGTCAAAACAGGCAGGCAGGATTTGAGGAGGTAAAGACAAGGTATCAAGAGAGCGAAGGTTGGAAGACCCAGACATCACCTCCTCCCCACCCCAGGAGGCAGGAGTAGAACTATAGGGTCAAGACAAACTTTTCTCTTCCCATTCTTCTCAATGCTCTTTCTCTCTCTCACCCCCTTCTCTCCCCTCCTGGTCCCTGTCCCCTCTCTAGCCACTCCATTCTGGTGTCTCCCTGTCCCCATCTCCACCTTCTCCCGCCTGTCTCCCCCACCCGTTATGTAAGGGGCCTGAGAACACACAGAGGGAGCTTTGTTGTCAAACCACATCCATACGGCGCTGGAATCGGCCAGCGCAGCTGTTCCCCATTCCCTCCGCCTTGGCCCGATTGAGACACCAGGCAGGAAGCCCCCACACGTCTCCATTTTGGGGGTGGGGTGGGACAAATGCTGGCCCCAGGGCCCCCAGGCAGCCAAATGGGTGGCCAGGGATCAGTCACTATTATGTGAGACCACAGCAGGAGACCAGCTGGTCCCTAGGACAGAACAAAGCCACCGTGCAAAGCCAGGGTCACAAAGACCAGAGGAGCTCTGGGCTAGGAGCAGGGCTGCACAGTGACAGGCCTGGATGGGGCACAGACATACACAGTGCACTGTGTTCTTTAATTGGTAGTAGCGCCTGGTTTTTATTTTTTTTACAGGGACAGAGAGAGAGTCAGAGAGAGGGATAGATAGGGACAGACAGACAGGAACAGAGAGAGATGAGAAGCATCTCATCTTGTTGAGACACCTTAGTTGTTTATTGATTGCTTTCTCTTATGTGCCTTGACCGCGGGCCTTCAGCAGACTGAGCAACCCCTTGCTCGAGTCAGTGACCTTGGGTCCAAGCTGGTGAGCTTTTTGCTCAAGCCAGATGGGCCCGTGCTCAAGCTGGCAACCTCAGGGTCTTGAACCTGGGTCCTCCGCATCCCAGTCCGATGCTTTATCCACTGTGCCACCGCCTGGTCAGGCTTGCACTGTGTTTTTGACCACACACAACCCACATGCACACCCATCCCCATGTGCGCACACACACACACACACACACACACACACACATTAATCAATCAGCCCGAGCAGGACACACTGTGTTTGCTCGCCTGGAAGGCATCTGAGCAGAAACCTCCTCCCTACTCCAGGCAGCCTCCTCCATCCCCACAAGGGCCTCTGAGGAAAGCGCTGGAGCTCTGGAGAGAGGAGGGCAGAGGCCAGTAAAGCCCTACCAGCCAGCTCTTCTTTGGAGACCCTCAGGCTCCAGGACACCCTCTTGCCAGAGAAGATGTCTCAGAAGGTTGGTGAGGATCCTGGGAGCTAAATGCAGATCAAACCAATTCACATTTTGGGTAGGCAGTGCCCTTTCACCAGACTCAACTGATACAAGAGCCATTTCACTAGAAAATTCTGGAGCTGCTCACAACAGGAAGTGCCCTGAACCTCACAGCCCTGGAGGGCGCCCACCCTGCCCACACAAGTCTAGCTGCCAGCGTCAGGACAACTTGGATGCTAATGGCTGGGAGAGGAGGGGGGACCAATAAGGAGAAGAAGGAGGCAGACACCAAAGGGGAGAGATGACTGAATCTAAAAGACAAAAAGGGAAGTCAGAAAAATATTGGAGATAGAAAAAGACCACAGAGGAGACAAGAGGAAAGAGGGTCAGGAAGCATGCAGACAAGAGCCCGCCCTCCACCTTGTGCGCACACACTCCTCCCAGCCCAGAGCTCACACTCTCAGTGCACAAAGCCAGCCCTGCAGCAGCAGGAGAGCCATGGCCATTTCCAGAGCATGTGTCCCAGCCCACACATCCCATCCCCTGTCGGCCATGCCTCAGGGGCTTTCACCTCAACAATCCTGGATCCTTAGGACCTGGAGAACAGCCAGGCCGAATGACACCAGGACCTCAGAGAAAGAAATGGGATGGAAAGGCAGACACCAGGATCACTCCTTAGTCCCCTGCCTGACAGAAGAGCTACTCTGTGACCTTGAACAAAAGTTACACAGAAATAGTTATTGAGGAGGTACTGCGTGCCAGGCGCCCAGGCCACCCGGTGAGCAGCCACTGGTCCTGCCCTGCGGGTCTGAGGCCTCATTCAACTTTCAAATGTTTATCACACTTGTGGATCACAACCTTGTGAGGTGGACAAGATACAGACAGTCCAATCAACAGACATGCTTGTGAGAGAACCAATAAAGTCAAACACCTGTGTGAAGTCACACAGCTGGAGGAGATACAAGGGATGTCCTCAGTAGCGACCGCTGCATGGCCACTGGCCCTTTCCTCCAAGGCCAGAGGGCAGACACTCCATTCTCTCCTGCGCACCCGAATCACATAAAACACACCAGCCAGCATTTGTAGGCTGCAGGGCACCAGACTCAGGCTGAGGGGTCACCAAGTACTGTCTCATTCAGAAGGGCTGAGGCTGTGTATCAGAGAAAGGATGCCTCCTGTCTACAGGAAGACAACTCCTGGCCCCTCCCAGTGCCCACCTACAGCACGGCCCCCACCCCACACTTCTCTGTGTTGACGGTTCAACTCACACCTCAGTAGTTCACCTGGGCTTAGCTCAGCACAGGGTCCCCTCATGTCACAGGAGTGCAGAGTGCAGGAGGAAGGGGCAGTGTACTGGGTCGTCAGGAAGGGTTCAGAGAACAGAGGCTGGAGTTGGCCTCTGAGGGCATCAAGCCACATGGAGTGGGGGGCAGTGGGAGCAGAGGCGAGGAGGTGAGAACACATGTGGTATGCTACTGGGAAAATAAGAACAGTCTCACTGGAGACAGATGAGGGCTTTCAAATACAAAATTTTAAAACAAGAAACCCTCTGACCCACTTTCAAATGAAATTTTGTGTGGAACCCCAATATGTATAAGGAATAAAAATGGAGTTGGGTTGAAGCAAAATTAAGGTAAGCCCTAGCTGGTCAGCTAAGTTGGTTAGAGCATCATCCCAAAACGCCAAGGTTGTGGATTTGATCCTTGGTCAGGGCACATACAGGAAGCAACCAATGAATGCACAGCTCTGTGGAACAACAAATGAATGCTTCTCTCTTACACGGGGCAGGTGGAATGGGGCATGCCCTCATGGGGGTGGACTTCCACCCATACCCACCTGCAGTTCCTGCCTGCCCCTCCCCATCCCCAGTGTCTGAAGGGGAGAGGGCAGGCCCTTCTCTGACAAATAGCTCACCTGTCCAAAGAGAAGCTCTTGTCCCTGGGGGGGAAGGACAAGCAAAGCAGGGACACAGTGAAGACAAAGTCAGAAACCTGAGCTCCATCTTCCCTTCATTCATCAAACAAATATTTCTTGAGTCACTAGTGGTTAGACACCATTCCAAGCATGAAGAATCTAGCAGTGAATATGACAGACAGGTTCCTGGAGCTCATACTGAAACCCTAAAATCTCACGGAAGAAAATAACTTAAAAGTTCCCAAGCCCACTCACACCACAGACGTGCCCCATCAGGATTGTCCCTGTCAGGGTCATGGGTTTGCGCTGGAACATCTGCAGTCACAGGGAGCTTGCCCCTCCTCAGGCAGAAGCAGGCTGCTGAAATCACAGATGCCAGCAGTGAGGGCCCTGCCGGTCCCTCCCAGCTTGCCAAAACCAAACCTGAGGCGAGGGAAGCAACAGAGCATTAAACGCACTATTACAATGTGCAAGCTTTATTTTATATCAAGACAAAATACAAAGTTTCACCTCTAGTTCTGCTGGTTCTGAGTCCAACTGCTCGGGACCAAAGAAAGCTCCCTTCCTACCTGTCCAAGCTTTTGGGTCCCTCAGCCGCTGTCCATGAGTAGTACCCTGCTTCACCTCCCTCCCATGACCCTGGAGCAGAGGGTCCCCAGGTCACTCCACTGGCCCCACTTCTCTCCTCTGTCCCCTCCACCTGAGCCTCTCCCTCCTGACCTGAACAGCCTCTAAGGACATAACGGAAGTTCAGCACTGGACTGAGAAGCGAGTCTTGGAGGAGGCTCTCTGGCCTTGAGGGGCATGGAGCAAAGGTGCTCCCACCTGGCACAAATCTGGGAATTCCAGGCCAGGCACCGGCAAGTTCTGTGCTCTGACCCCACAGGGAACCCCCCTTCCCAGCGTGTTGCCCTGGTTGCCGGATGAGGCCTTGCAGCCCTGTGGGCGACAGCCTAGCTGCCTTTCCAAAGGCATAGGAGCAGGCAGGCGGGCAGATGGAAGCAATTACCATTGGGAAGGCAGAGAGGTGGGGGCTGGAAAGGATGGGGGGGAGAAGGGAGGAGAAATCTCCCTGCCTGACTGAGAGGGTTGGACTCAGAGGATGGGGTTCCTGGGTGAACAGGCAGAGATATGGGGCTCAGGGCAACACACAGAGCTCCAGGCTGAGAGTCGGGAGGGTGTGTGGTCCTCCTTTGTCACCAAGACACTGTGACCTTCAGCAGACCCCACACACCCCTGAGCCTGGTCTCCTCCTGGATCACAGGACATGGTGAGATGAGCTCAGGGAGCAATAAAGAACTGGGCTGAAAAGTGCAGGGTGGAGAAATATGCCTAGATATGAGTCCCGGCTCAGCTGCTTACGAGCTGTGTGACCTTGGCCAAGTAGTTTAATCTTCCTGAGCCCTTCTTCATGTATAAGCGGGCTTACTGGATGGGCTGTGTGAGGTTCACATGAAGTGATGTGAGTACAAAGCACACCTTATTTATTTATTTTTTAGTTTATTGGGCCAGGCTTTTAATAAGTGTTTGACTGGTAAGTGGTAACTATTTCTGTCATGTGCTAAGTCCCCTTTAACCATGAGGACAGGTGTTGACAGAGGATGCATGGCAGAGAATATGGGACAGACCATGGGTGGGCACTGGGCGCTGACACTGCAGCCCTCAGGACCCACCCCGTGGAGGAGGGTTTAGACCCGAGGCAGAAACAACAGTGCGCTAGCCCAGCACTATGCAAACTGGTCCCTGTCCTCTTTCCAGCCACCTCTACCCTTCTGACCCTCCCCACCCTCCTTGCCCCCAGGAAAGCAGATGCTAGAGGCCCTGGCCCACCTGGGCTTCGGACTGAAGCTGCAGGCAGGAAGTGGGGCCTGTCTGATAAGACAGCTGCTTCTGGACCTCTGCAGCCAGATCTTCCTCACACTCAAGGTCCAGGGGGGCACCACGGGCCTCGCCAGCCTGCACCTCTACTCAGCCCCAGCAGCAGCACCCTCCTTCCACGGGGCAAAGGGCAGAAGCTACGGCTTCAGATTCCAGAGCAAGCACATCATCTTTCTGCAGGGCAGCTCTGAGAGGCTGAGTGGGCAGAGATAGGGAAGTGACCTGGCTGAAGGTCTCCTGGTCCTAGGCAAGGGGCCAGGACTAAAAGAAAACCTGCCGCTGAGGACACCTACGTCCTTCCTCAGCCCAGCAAAACCCCTTGGCAGAGCTCAGGCCTGCTGTGCTCAGGGGCACCCATCGGAAACCCCGGCACCTGGCCGCGGCCCAGCCATCACACACTGCTGCTTTCACTTGTTGCTACATTTGATCACTTCCTCATTCTGTAGAATAAAGAGCCTCTCTCTCTCTCTCTCTCTCTCTCTCTCACACTCACACACACACACACACACACACACACACACACACACACGGAATGTGGTAGGGGTAAGGCATGATTGTGAGGCCAGGGCAGCTCATTCGGGGCACTCAGAGCAACCCTGCAGAAATGCTGAGCGACTCTGGAGAGAGGGGCCTAATGACTACAGCCACCTAAACCTACCAACACTAGTCATTTTCTCAAGGCAACGGAAAGCTTCAGGTCAAAATCCTGAGACTTAGGAAGTAAGGAGGCACTTTGTGAGCCAGCTAGCGCTGGAGGGAAACGTCTAACCACAGGGCCACCGAGGAGTCAGGAGAGAGGGAACAGGTCCTGCAAGATTTCTGGGGATCTCACCCCTCAGCCCTGAGAACCCTGCTCTCCAGTGCCCTGCCTCCATTGCTGGGCCCGGGAGTTTGGCTAGGCTCTCATGGCAGCTTTGGTCACAATTTGTAAGCCTGACCCAGGGGCACTCAGACACTGATCTAGAGGGTCTCTTTCAGGACATTGCCTAGTGGGCTGGAACCATTTTTTGGTATTATTCTGAAGTAGGGTGACCCTTCCCCTGGACAGAGGGTATACAGACCTTGGAGCCACTCTGAGAGGTGGCATGCACAACCCCACTGGGCAGCCTCGCAGAAGAGAGACCCAGAGATTGCCCAGACAGGGCCTGGGTGGGCACCCAGTGCAGGGCCAACACAAGACCCGTGCAGGGTAAGAGCAGAATGATGACGGGTTAAGCTGGAGCACAGAAAGTGGTCTGGCCTCTCTGCTCCTGCTGGTGAAAGGGGTGTCATTTCCAGGACTTGTAACAATTCCAGAAAGGAGCACATTTTTGGTTCTATTAAGAAAACCGGATCCTAAGAATCTAAAAAGGCTGAGAAAGTAGAGGGGCCAGGGAACTGCTTCTGAGGAGTAGGGAGGGAGTCACTGCTTCAGGTCAGGAAGTGGAGGCAGGGAAGGCAACCCTGAAGCACAGCAGGGCCTGGACCTGGACCTCCACTCCCAGGAGGGCCCTGTTGTCCTGAGAGGCAGCCCGCTCCCAGCTACAGACACTTCTCAGCCCGCAGCCCAAGCAGGCAACTCTCACCTTCCTCTCCTAACTTCTCCTTCCATCTAAACTCCTCTTTTAGCCCCTGCCAATTTGGACTCTGGGGGACCAGCCCCAACTGTGGCTCTCCTCAACTGTTTGGTGGACCCAGAGCCCATCAGACAGCCTACGCTCTTCCACCCAGGGCACTGCTGCTGAGAGACAAAACAAGAAGAGCACCAGGAATGGAGACTGGAGCAGAGCAGGTGACAAATCAGAGGGGCCTGGGCTACCTCAGTTCCGGCAGGGGTATTCCAGACCAGCTGCCAGCAAAAAGAAAAAGCCCTATAAGTTAATTCCTAGGTTCTAGATGGCTGGCACCTCTCAGGCACCCTCTCTAAAATTATGGGGCAACTTTGAAGAGAAAGTGTAGGAGAAATATCACTAATAGCAAACACAAACTTCTTCCTCTGTGCAGGAACCTTTCAAAGCACTCTACACATATCAATTCATTTAAAACTTCCCTGGCACATGCCAGGGCCAGGGCCTAGAGAAGGCAGGTGGCCAAGTGTAGCTCAAAAAAGCAGCACTGGTTTGTGCCTCTTGTGACAACCTAAGCCATACCAGATTGTTCACAGGCTTTAAAAGAAAAAGTCGGCCTGAACTTGGCTTCCACTGTGCCTCCCTCCAGTGGTGGAAAGCACAGGCGTCCCTGAGAGGGCTGTGGGGTCCAGTCTGTGGGTGGCCATGAGGTCCGACATACACAGTGAGCACCCCAACACCACCTACACCCCAACCTTCAGGAAGGAGCCCCCAAAGCCAGGCCTACAGGAACCAGTCTGTGAACCAGAGGAAACAGCAGCAGCAGATCAGACCTCCCTCAAGACTGGGGATGGAGGGGCAGTCCTAGCCTTGGCAGACATGTTGGCAGCTCCAGGCTGGCAGACCTGGAGGTCCCTGCCAGCAGAGACCTCCCTCCCCAGGAGGGGAGCAGCAGTACCCCAGCCTTTTCCCCTAACCTAGGCATCCCCACTGCCCACCACCCAGGGACCTCTGAGCACAGTGACCTGGACCCAAAGACCCCTGCAACCTGTACCCACTGTCCTGGGCACAATCATCCTGCAGCTAGCAACCTCCACTTTTGGACTGATTCTGCTTGGCGACCTTGCGACTCCTGCACACAGATGGTCCCGGCAAAGCCTGTCACCTACGGAAAAGCCAGTCGACAGGTCTCCAGCTTCACGGGGTAGTTGAGAGAGAAACCGCGACTCAGAGGATGCTCAGGGTGGGGCGCCTCTCTGCCTGGGTGCAGGCTGAGGGCTGGGAACTTTCCGGGTAAGAGGACCGTCCCATTTGCTCCCTTCAAGAGACCGAGAGAAACGGCTTCCCGCGAAAAGCAGGGGAGGGATCCCAGACTTTAGCAGTCCACCCGGACCGGCCCCGGCTGCGCCCACGTGCCGGCCCGAATCCCTGCCGGCCGCGCGAGCTGGGGGCCGGCAGCCGGTCCCAGATGCCCCGACCCCGCGGGCCGGCGGCGCGTACTCACCCGGGCCGGCGGGTGGGGCGGGGCGGGGCGAGCGGGCGGCTCCGCGCGGCTCCGATCCGCTATGCGCGCGGCGGGCGCACGGACTGGCGCTGCACTCGGCGGGTCCCGGTCCCGGTCCCGGGCGCGGGGCCGGGCTGCGAGTGGACCAGCCTGTGGGAGGCGGGGGCCGGGCCGGGTCGGGCCGGGCGGGGCGGGGACGCGCCGGACACGCGTGCGCACAGCGCCGAGCGCAGATGAGCGGGCGGGCCTGGGAGGAAGGGCGGGAGGAGGAGGAAGGGCGGCGGTCTGCGGGATGGGATGGGGTGGGAAGGGGGCGCAGAGGCCGGAGAGGGGGTGGGGAAGAGCAGCTCAGCTGCCCGAGAACGGCCCCAGGATGGATGTGCCCGCGCAGTCTGCGCACACCCTCCCGGGAACAAAGGGATCTCCCACGCGGTGAGACTGTCCTCCCTCACTCGGGAAAGTGAGGCAGAAAGACAAGCCCTAGTTCCGAGAGCCCACCCCCTAATGCCCTGCGGCCAAGTGTTCTGGATCCAGACTTGGGCCCTTGTCTGCCCTCCTATGGGCTTGCTGCCCCCAAACTCTGCCCTCTGCACCCCTCTTTGACCACCTGTCGTGGCCTGTAGAAGGCTTCTCAGTTTCTGTTCCTTGCGGAAGGCGCCAGGCATCCTGTCTCCAGGGGAAACCCATCAGGGCCCTGACCTTAGTTCATCAGCCTGTATATCCCCAAACCAAACTTGGGAACTACTCAGGCTGAAAGCAACAGACCAGGAGTCACTTGCAGGACAATCCACAGCCCCCAAGACACTCTTTCATAGGTGAACAGTGTTGACTGAGTCCCTAGTGTGAACCGCCTGGTGCTGAGGGCTCCAGAGGAATTAAGAGGCAACCCTGCCTTCCGAAAGCCTACCACTCAGCCACAGAGAATGCCCACCACGACTCCCATGCAGGAAGAGGCAGGGCAGGATGTGACTAAGTGTAAAAAGTAACTGACAGTAAGGGCAAAGGGGTCAGAGAAGTACCAGCTCCATTCACCTCAACTGAAACTGGAGGGCTTATCTGGTGAAAACATACTCAGGAAGCTCTGCCCCTCATGAACAAAATGCAGAAGGCAATGGTGAAGAGTTGCCTCCTGGCCTCTGAGCTCTTCCACAGGGAATTCCATGCTAAGCCACTCCTTGCATGGTAATTTCTTTATTTTACCAATGTCTAAATTATGTTTAATGAGTCTTCGTCATTGTTAGTCAAACATTCATTCAACAAATAGTTATTTCGTATCATACCTGGAACTAAGCTAGGTAGAAAGAATACAATTTACTAAATAAAGCCCTTGCCCTTAGAAGGAAGACAGAAGTGCCAACCTGCTTTACGAGTGGTAAAACTGGCCTAAAGCAAATAAATGAATCTGAATTTGATGGCAGAATGGAAAATCAGCCCAGCTTCTAAATTCTGCTAATTCTTTGATGAACTAGATCTAAAGAATTTGCAATTCTTGCTATGAACCATTTAAACTTTGCCTGCCAGGAGGTAGAACTGAAGGGCCAACTTTTGTTCCTGAAGACCTGAAGTGCCTTCATCACTAAATAGCTTTAGTTTCCTTACTAGGAAAGAAAGGGAAACAACTGCTGTTCAAAGGGATATGGTTGGTATTAGGCAATGGATATGAATTTGCTCTGAAAGTATAATGTGTTATGGAAGTGTAAGCTGTTGTTACCCAGGTAGGAACCTCTTCTAACCAAAAAATTATGTTTAGAACTCCCCTGCCCCTCACCCCACACACAGAGGTTATCCCAGGCCTGGTTACAGGATGCCCAGAAGCTAACTGTAATTCTGACTCCTCCCCTTACTCCACAATATGCTTACTCGTGATCTTCCCCCTCCAGTTTCTTAACAGCACAGCCAGATGCTTAGCTAGCTGCCCAGATGCCATATCATCTGAGTGCAGGCAGAAGGAATTGTGGTGCTTTTGAGTCCCTGGCCCTGGGTTCTGGATCCCCACCCAGCTCTGTTGCACCCCTTTGGCCCATTTGCAGGATACTATGAGCTGCTCAGCAAGAAGCAATGTGATGGGGCAAGCAGGGCTTTGGCTCTCGGGGACTGTTCTCAGAGGCTAGCTGTGCCAAGGGTGGATCAAAGCAAACTGAGGAGCAGCTAGCTCTCTGAGTCCAGGTCCTCTTCTGAGCCATGCTGCCTCGATTCCCACTTCCTCTGCCTCTGTTTACCTCTCTGAGTCTGTCTCTGCTATGGAAGAACTGGAGAACATCTCTGTTGGGGGTGAGGGAGCAGAGGCAGAAGACAGGAGCAAGGTGTGTGGGAAGGACAGGTACTTCTAGAGCCAGGAAGCCCTGACCCAGAGGCTCCTCCTTGGCAGGGAGGGGGTGTGGGTAGGAGGCATGGAGCCACTTGACAAGTGTGCCTGGCAGGCTTTTGGCTCCTGTCCCTCTCATGTGCCACGTTAGCATCCTGCCCACCAGTAGGAGGGAAAAGCAAGATGCTGTTTGAGGAAGAAATAAACCCAATCCAGCATCTCAGAGGCTTTTAAAAATAGCAACCCTGGGATGGTATTTCAGCTCCTATTTTTATCAGATTTATATGGCTGGACCATGGAGCGGAGCTGTTCCCAGGGTTCTCAATAGCAAGGACATCACTGTTGTAGTCTTAGAAACCTGCCTGTTGGCCGAGGCTAAAATGCATTCCAGGAACCTGCAGGCTGAGAGAGATCCTGAGAAGTCATTGCACCCGGCCCTTGTCTCTGTTCAGGTCCACAATCAATTAACCACAGAAAGTTTATGGCTTGCTTTTTGCCTTAAAGTCTCTTGGTTGCCATGACTCCACTGCATAATCTAGGATTACACAGCCTTCTAGTCAGGAAGTTCTTTTTAATATCTAGCCCGAATATCTCCGGTGACATCCTTTTTGGCTTTTTTCATGGCAGGAAAACAGAAGCTAACATTTACTGTGTGACTACTATGTCCACAGAATCCTCATATAATCGTCACAAAAACCTTCAGGATGAACACGATTACCAATCCCAATTTAGGAGCAGTTACATAGCTTGTCCAAGTTCATTCTTGATTATGGTACAGATTCTATGCCATAGCTTGTCCAAGTTCATTCTTGATTATGGTACAGATTCTATGTCAGAACCATCAGACCGTGTTTCCTATCAAGCAGAGGAGGAACGGAACGTTAAGAAATTTCTTGTTAGGGAAGGGGACTAAAAGTTTTGCCTTTTGGGACATTGATTTTAAGCTGGTAATTAAGAAATAAAAGACTCAGAAAGAATCTTTGACACTCCCCCCTTTCCGGCCCAAAGGATCCAGATAGAGAATCCTGTGTTAGCAGGGAAGTCTTCAATGTTCATCTTAGCTAAATTTGAATTAAATATGGTAAATAGGAAGGCTTCAGGCAGGAGCCTGTTAGAAGATATCAAGAATTCACCTGCCTTATGTGTTCAGCTATTCGTCAACTACCTGTATATTGCCTATTCTTACTTCTGAAATCTAATCCCCCAACAACTGTCCTTTCTCTTCTGTCCAAAGTGTCAATGATGCCTCACTGCCTTTGGAATTTTCACGCTTATGTGAATTCCCCACATATTTTATTTTTAATTTTTATTGATTTAGAGAAGGAGAGAAACATAGATTTCTTGTTCTACTTATTTATGCATTCATTGGTGATTCCCGCATGTGCTCTGACTGGGGATTGAACCCACAACCTTGGTGTATCAGGACAATGCTCTAATCAACTGAGCTAACTGGCCAGGGCCCCATGTGCATGTATTAAAATTTGATTTTCTTCTGTTAATCTGTCTAATTTTATTATTAGTCCAGCTAGAAGAACTTATCAGGTGGGAGGAAAAGTGTATATATATATATATATATATATATATATATATATATATATATATATATATATATTTACACCCCCCCCACTAGACTTGACTTTCATTTCTTCATCATAGTCCTGAAGGAAAAACTGGCCAGTGTGCTGATTGTCTGTGTGCCCATGCTAGAAGCTAATTTCTGGGTCACCCTAACTGCTGGGCCTTTGCTGTGCTGGCCATTTGGCTATGAATCTTTAGCCCAGAAGTCTGGCTCCTCTCAGCATAAGCTCCTCTGCTGTTTTCAAGGCGCTCACCACTCTCGTAATTACTTTGTAATTAATGCCTCACCAAATTGTAAGCTCCATGCCAGCTCTAGCTCCAGATTCTTGCTAAACAAACAAACAAAAAATGTAGGGTAGATGTTCAAAACCTGTTTATGGAAATAAAACACTTTAAACAGATTCAGTTCATGCTTTTTTCTTTTTTTTAAGCGGGAGAGAGAGACAGGAAGGGAGAAAGATGAGAAGCATCAACTTGTAGTTGCAGCACTTTAGTTGTTCTTTGATTGCTTTCTCATGTGCCTTGACTGGGGGACTCCAGCCAAGCCAGTGACCTTGGAGTTCAAGCCAGCAACCTTGGGCTTCCAGCCAGTGACCTTTGTGCTCAAGCCAGTGACCATGGGGTCATATCTATGATCCCATACTTAAGCTAGATGAGCCTGCACTCAAGCCAGCCACCTCAGGTTTTCAAACCTGGGTCCTCAGCATCCCAGGTTGACACTCTATCCACTGTGCCACTGCCTGGTTGGGACATGCTATTTTTTTTTAAGTGGTTAAAACTCAGTAGCATCAGGTTTACATAGATCTCAGAACCCAATGTAATTTCAATAGCAACAATAATAGAACAAACACAGGGTTGTCAACATTTATTTTGCTAAGTGAAGGTATTTAAAATACAACAGCCATTAATCATCACCATCTTATAAAGGAAAGAAAATTTTAACATTATATTTACATATTTGGAATAAAGACTTAATCCTTTCTGAAAAGGAAGAGTTAGCAGACCTAGTCAACCTATTCAGAAATAAAATAGATATATTACAATGTTTGGATATAGAAGTATTACAAGATAAACATTTTCAAATATTATTTCGTATGTAATTATTTCTTGATTTCTCAATTTGGGGATCGTATTCCACAGAGACATGCAAACTCATTTCAAAATGTTATTTTTCAGTTTCATGAAGGAATGCTAACAAATATAGAACACTCAGCAATTTTGCTCTATGAGGAAACTTGGGCAAACTGAAAGGAGCCAAGGAACAATAGCAGTCAAGCCTCCAACTGCTCCCTTCCTTCTCCAACCAAGCCTGGAGGAAAGCGGGCCAAGGATTGGGGGCTGACAGCCCTCTAGGACCGATCTGGGAAGGGTGACATCTCCCACTGCTCCAGCAGAGCAGGGATGCAGGCACGCACATTGAAATCACACAATTAAACACACATGGCACTCTTCAGCGGAGGACAGAAGTCAGAGGGCTGGTATATACCAGTTTGTCAAGGTGGAGGTCTTGCTTGGAAAACTCTTAGGGGAGGCAGGACATTGGGTTCTGCTAGGTGGGAACAAAGGAATAAGGCAGAGGAGTGACGCTTACTCTGTATCTCCTGGAATGAGAGCCAGGACACCTGGATTCAGAGCCGAGCTCCTCTATTTGCAGGTGAAAGCACTCAGGTGGTGGCTTAGGTGCTGCCACCTGCTCCAGGTCCAGTGTCTATGGTGGAGGAAGCTGCTCTTGGACCAGGGAACAGAGGCTCCCTAGAAATGATGGGGAAGTAGAACGTGTGGTCAGAAGAGAGGACCCCTACTCCAAGCCCTCTGCGTGTTCAGAGGGGGCATAACACAGCAGCAGGGCCCTTGGCTCGGCCAGTTCTTCCCTGCGGCTCCTCAAGGGCCCCAGGATTCAGGTAAGACGGCACTGCAGCAAAGGAACTGTTCCAGGTGGGGACAGAGGCAAGGAGCCGTATCTCAGATGGAGTCAGCAGGATCCACTTCATGGCCCACCACATATCTGAGCAGCTGTTCAGTGGAGTAAAAGTAAACATTCTGTGGGCAGTGAACCTGGCTGGCCACAGATGGGGTTCCTGGGGGCAGGAGGCTGAACACTTGTCTTGTCCGGAGCAGTTTCCAGCTTGCAGGGCTGCTCCCTCCCTGGGTCTTGATTACTCCCACTGCAGGCAGTGGGGGGAGACCTGAGCCTGGCCCCTCTGTGAAAGCAGAGCTATTCCTGATGCATAAGCACCATCCCTGTCTCCCAGCATGACGGGCAACGCCAGGCCTCTGTCTAGAACAGCCCTTACCTACGCCCTGAACCATGCTTCTGGAGGTACCATGGACCTTCCTGCTCCCACCACCACCATGTAGTTTCAGCCCATGTAAGACTGTTGGTGGAAATTTGATGGGAGGCTGAGTAAACCTGTGAAGGAGAGATGGGACAGAGGGGGCTAGCGTGGAGAGGGTGCCACATGTGGAGAGGCAGGGAATGCCTTCAAGGGGCACAGCTCCAGGGAGACTCCGACAGTCTCCCTTCTGGTTCAGAATGAGTCACCGATTAGCCTTTGCCAAACATACAACCTCTGTGTGAAGCCAGATGAGATCCCCCACTGAGAGAACTTAACCTTTCAAAAATGAAACTTGGCCAGGACAGGGTCCCTCCACTCTGCAAGAAGGGGCCTCTGGGTTAGCGTCCTTGGAGTTTATCTTCACGACAGTTCAGAAGGGTCTCAGGTCTCCCCATCTTTTTTCTTATACACGGGTTCCCTTCAAGGCCAGCTCGGTCCACTGCTGTCATCTACAGCTGGTGGGGAAAGCAGGCGCCCACCTTTCAGTAACATCTCCCCCCTCTAACCCAGCCACCCTGGTCTCCCACCCACAATGCCTCATCCATTTAGACTTGTGCTACTGGAGGCTCACTGAACGGGACCGTGTGCCAAGAGTACTGTCCAGATCCAACACATACAGTGTATGTAAAAGTGTAACTTTTAAAAAAACTTTGATTTTAGAGAGGGAGAGAGAAAAAAAAACACAACAATTTATTGTTCCACCCATTTATACACTCATTAGTTGAATTTAGTATGTGCGTTGACCAGGGATTAAACCCACAACCTTGACATATCAGGACGATGCTCCAACTGAGCGACCCGGCCAGGACTTTTAGAATAACTTTATTTTTTAATTTTTTCTTTCTTAGATTTTATTTATTCATTTTTGGAGAGACAGGAGAGAGTGAGAGAGAGAGAGAAAGGGGAAAGGAGCAGGAAGCATCAACTCCCATATGTGCCTTGACCAGGCAAGCCCAGGGTTTTGAACCCGCGACCTCCGAGTTACAGGTCTACACTTTATCCACTACACCACCACAGGTCAGGCCTAGAATAACGCTTTACACCCGACTCTCCCACAAACCTGCTCTCAAGCTCCCATGAGTTGTCTGTTTTCCCTCCTACGTTCACCTGTCTGCTCCACTAGCCAGAGGGTAGGACAGTGCCTGGCTTGAGTCATCAGCAAGTCATCATTTATGATTCCTTCATTATGATTCATTCGTTATCACACCTGATGCACAGCAGATTACATCACAGATCCTCATCCTCTTCCCGTTCACAAAGCAGCAGGCTCAGAGTGGCTTGGGTCTTATCTGATGTTACGGGTAAACATCCTCGGCTCCAGAGACACTTCTGACCATTTGTTCAGCGTCTAGGGCAGTGCCTCACCTATAGTACGTGTTCAATAAACATTTGATGAGTAAGTGAATGGAGCTCGGCTCTGAGTCGAGGTGTCCTGGTTCTCAGTCCAGGGGATGCAGAATTAGAGCACCCACTCCTCCACCTTATGCTTCTCTCTAGTCACTCAGCAGAGCCCACATCCTGCCTCCCCCGAGAGCTTCCAGAGCAAGACCCAGTATCTGTCAGACACACCTTGACCAACTAGTACATACCAGCCCCTCTGGCATTATGATGCAGCTGTCCTCTGAGCTGAAGAGTGCATATGTGTTTATTATGTGCCTTGCATGTTGATGCCCTGCTCTGCTGGAGCAGTGGCAGGTGTCACCCTTCCCAGATCAGCCTGTTGGCTCCTTAAAGGCCACTAACCTGTAGTCCCTTCTAAAGTCGCTTCCTGGCCTCGAGATTCTGTGAACAGGGGCCAGTGATGCTGGTCGCACCTTGGTCCCAAGCTCCACAGGGCTTCTGTACCCGCCGCACCCATACCTATTGCTCTGTCTGGTGCATGTTTTGTACTTGATCTTATGGCTGCTCTATGTTTGCTTTGTCTTCATGCCTAGATAATAAACTAAAGGCCAGGGACTTGCTGACCAAATAACAGAGAGGAAGGCAGGCTTTTTGGGCTTGCATCATCCAATTCTTATTAAAACCCTCCCACTTCCAGGCCGCAATTCTTCATCCTTGTCAACAAGTTTATCAGCAGTGTTGATTTACCCCAAGGGGTGACCTCAATGCTGGGAATGTAAAGAGGAAGTGCTATCAAAAAATGCTATACATTATTTCCCAAAAGTTTTCATATCTGGTTTTCTGGGGACAAACCAGACGTGCGGAACTAGAAAACTATGAGGAAGGAAAAAGAGGGGCAAGGCAGTAGTCAGGAGTAACAGGGGAGGCACAGTGAGACTGAGGACACGGAAGTCAGCAAGGACGGGTGTGTGGGATTTGGAGACAGGCCTGGCCGCCACCCAGGTCGGCTGAAGCCACTCCACACTCCCCTCCTGAGGTTGGCCTCCCCTCTCAGGCCCTTCCCCCAGGCTCTGCCCACTCCACTGTCCTCAGCGCCTGCCTCCCCAAGCGGCACCATCATTCCACACCAAGTGAGACCAACACTTTATTCACATACTAGAAATAAGCCAGTACAAAATACATTTAAAAAATTAGTTTGGTGCTAATCCCCCCCGCCCTAGTCCCAAACATCTGTCTTCTTCTCTGGACAGCCCTGGGTAGACTCAGCTTTTCTGGGCTTCCTGCAAGAGCTTGAGCAGGGGGTCGTCTGCCCTGAGAGCAAAGGTGAGGGTGCGCCGCTGGTAGTGCTCCGGGTCACACTCCAGGTTCTCGATCACCTCTGCCAGCAGGTGCGCCCGCTCCACCCCGGAGCCGGGAGCCTCGAAGCCCAGGGCGGTGAAGTGCACGTGCAGGTGGTAGTAGGAGGGCAGGTAGTGCAGGTACACGCGGAGGCGGTCCCCCTTCACCTTGTAGCGCTGCAGGACGGCTTCCTGGGGAGAGGGGGTGGCGGACAGGGTCACTGTGCTGCCCGCACTCCAGCAGCAGGCTCTCCTCCTGTCTTAATCCAAGCCCAGCCTTTGGACACCTAATAAAATCCCTCCCAACAGTCCTCTGCCCACTGTGTGCTTCAGGTCCCTGTCTTCCTTTCTAGAGAATCAGCAAATGCAGGTGACTGCCCAAAGCTGAGGCACTTTCTCCCGAATGAAGGGGCCAGTGGCCTGGATCAAGGCTCCCCACTCCAACCTGGATAAAATGGTTGCTTCCTTTAACAGCTGTTTCTAGGGATCTGAAACAGTGCCTGAGGACAGGCCCCATGGAGCCAGAGCAGGGATAAGGCCTTGTTCTTCCTCAGCCTGCGACGCAGCGGAGCTTGGAAATAGCGGGAGGCTGCGCGAGGCCCTGGTGAAAGAGGGAAAGCACAGACTCGCCGGACCCCTGCCACCGCCTTGCGCAGCGGTAGGGCTTTTTCTATCAAACCCCTCTTCCTGAGTCTCCAAGCGTGGAGTTAAGGGGAGATTTTGGTTTCCACTGTGGGCAAATCCCTAAGGAGGTCAGAGGTGAAGAGGAGCAGACTAGGGTCTCCGTGGGCTCCTTCTCTATCTGAAGCTCACGCCAGGGATCTGTGCAGCAGGATGAGACCAGGGCCAAAGCGCCCGAGGGCTTCCTGGGATAAGCAGGGTGAGGTTGCCAGAGCTGCCAGGGCAGGTAGAAGTGTTTGCCGAGCATCTCCCCAAAAGCAAGACGCCACTCTCTGCCCCACAGAGGCTGTTTTAGGAGAGAAACAAGTCTCTTAGACCAGAGCACATGGCCAGAGACAGTGACACGGGCTGACAGGAGACAAGAGCTGGGTCCAGAGGCTAACAGAGAGGAGATCCTGAGGACCCTTCCTCCAGGTGCATCTAAGCCTCAGAACAGCTCTTGTTGAAGAGACCACACAGACAGCCAGGCCCGGACATGGGGGTGTGGGAGGAAGGGGGGACTTCAAATGTTTCAGAGTGGAAAAAATGCTGAAAACAACCCCACAGCGTGGAGGTTTCAGAAGGATCCTAACCAGGTAATGAGGTCCAGAGAGGGGAGGCTCAAGGTCAGCCAGCTGGCATGGGTCAAAATCCAGGCCACAGCCCTGGATTCTAGTCTTTCTTCCCCACCTTTCCTTGCCACAGGGTTCCTTTAGGCACCCCTTAATTTCATTTGGGGTCAACACCCTAGAAAGATAGTATCCCAAACACCTAGTGCTAGAGAATACAGCCTCTGCCCTCAGGCTAGAAGAGTTGGTGTTTGCATTCACAGCTCACAGCCAAGACACAGCCAGCTGGCAGGATGTGACTGTCACAGCAAGGCAGGCAGTCCCCCGTGGGAGGGCGTCCCAGAGGGGGCCTGCCGGAGAAAGGCGGAGGCCAAAGTGGGGACCTAGGATGAGAAGATGAGTGTGGGGTGAGGAGAGGAGTCTGAATGGTGCAGAGTCCGTGTGTAGCACCCTGCCCCCGACATCCAGAAAGAAGCCCCACTGCAGACCTCCTCCTGGGAAGGGTGAGGAGAGCGGCACAGGGAACACACTGAGTCAGCTTCCATGTGCCTGGGACATGGCAACTCACCTGTCCCTCCTGGAGGATGTTCCTGAGTAGCGGCAGGTGCTCTGCAGTAAGGTCCCGAAGCGACCTGATGCCCCGGCGATGGCAGATGGCGATCAGGTACAGGTCATCCAGCTGCACAGACACCACGGGTAAACCAGGTTCAGCAGGGAAGGGCGCCCACCCTGGAATTCCCCAGGGAAGCCAGCAAGCGCCCACCCCCCAGGCCTGCAGTGCCAGCCACAGCCAACCCCAGGGTTCCCACAGCAGAAAGAATCCCCAGACAATGTGGGAGTCCATGTGCCCAGGGTGAGTGGGACAGTCTAAGAAACAGAACTTCTGTTTATTCCTCCGGCTAACGAATATCACGTAGGAATAGTTACAAACCCACAGAGCTAATAGTGTTCAAGAAAGTGCCAAAGACAAGTCTTTCCCTCCAACAGATATGATCCAATCACATGTACACAGTAACTACTGTTAGACACAAAGTGATCAAAGTGCATGAAGAAGAAGGAAAGACTGTCCAGCTAGGGCCATCCAGAGATCCGGGGATTAAAGAGGTAGGTTTAGAGAAAGGATGTTCAGGCAGAGAGAACAGCAATAGCAAAGACTCAGAGGCAGGAAAGCATAGGGCACGCAGGGGAGAGTAAACAACCCGATTTATTTATCTGGAGCCAAAACATGTAAAGGGGTATGCAGGGTGCAAGTGGAGCCTGTGCCAGCTCGGCCGTGAGGTGAGCACCACCAGAGCCTTATTAATCTTTTTCTCTCTTCCCCTATCTCCCAGGTCTCACAGACAGCCATTCCTACTATCCTCCCTGAAAATATCACCTGGCTGAAAACCTGGAGGTCACAACAGTGCAAAGAATACCAAAGTCAGTAAGATCTTGCTCAGGATAGCAAATAAACTCTTCCTCTGGCCCAGGTAATGTCCCCACCCTGCCCTGCTCACCCCAAAACCCGGCCTTGGCTGGTTATCACATGCATGTGTGAGGCCAGCCCCAGACACCCAGGCTCTGTGGGGGAGACTCCGCAGCACTCAGCCCTGCAGCCTGAGCCACCAGATTCCTCAGCGGGATAATCTGGGGGCCATGAGTTACCCAATCAAATCCTGAAGGGCCCCGATTTAAAAAGTGAGAATGAGATTTCCATATGGTACCTGATGCCCAACTCTGTCTCTTCCTGCCAACATGGTCTCTTCCTGCCACAGACAGATTTCTCTGCCAGAGTTGCAAGATTCTGGGCTCTCTGCCCCAGACCTGCTCCAGATGAACCCAGTGGGACCTCCCAGCAAACGACAAAGCTGTGGTGACCAGGCCTCAGTTGGGCCCTCAAGTCCCTTCTGCACCCCCTTTTCAAGACATGTGTCGAGGACATTTATTCTCTCATTAGTTAGAGGCCCAACTAATGAGAAGCCAGGAAACAAAATAGTTTAAACTTGGGATGTGTATGTGTCTATGGGTGTCTTCAGCTGTTCCATGTGTCACTATCACAGGACTCACAAATAATAGCAGCATTGTTTTAAATGATGTCTGCTGACAAATCCGAAACAGGCCAATAAATCACACCTCTCTGCTCCACTGACATGGAATGAGGAATGAAGCCTGGTGCTGGGTGTCAACTCATGGGCGGGGGGAGGGAGGGAAAAGAAAGCCATTCTTTGATATTGAACATTACCCCAGATTTTCTGCAGGCAGCCAAAAGGCCTGAAAAAGCTAGACAAGGGGCTGGCGAGAGTTTCAGGCTGCACCCCAGCAGGTGGCCAGCCATTACTTGAGGAGAAGACGCCACCAATCCCTTTTTACAGGGCAGGACAGTGAAGTCAAAGTAACAGCCTCCTGGCAAGGGCAAGACTGCAACTGGCTGGAGCTGCAGACAGTCAGCCTCCATCCCTGGAGTGGAGAACCTTAGACCAGAGAACCTAACTCACATGAACTGAAAGCGTACGTGTGTCTCTATAAACACACACATACATGCTTCTTGTGTGTGTGTGTGTGACACAGAAAGAGACAGAGAGGCACAGATAGGGACAGACAGACAGGAAGGGAAAGATGAGAAGCATCAATTCTTTGTTGTAACTCTTTAGTTCATTGATTGCTTTTTCATATGTGCCTTGACCGGGGGGGGGGGGCTACAGCAGAGCGAATGACCCCTTGCTCAAGCCAGTGACCTTGGGCTTCAAGCCAGCAACCATGGGGTCATGTCTATGATCCCATGCTCAAGCCAGAGACCCTGTGCTCAAGCTGGTGAGCCCGCAATCAAGCCGTCGACCTCAAGGTTTTGAACCTGGGTGCTTTGCATCCTAGTCAGATGCTCTATCCAGTGCACCACCGCCTGGTCAGGCCATACATGCTTATATATACAATACACAAACATTATCTCTGGAAGGACAAAGAGAAGACCTTTTCTAGGGTAGGAAAATGGAAGAAGGTGGGGTGAGGGAACTTCTTTTCACTGCTCACTCTTTATACTGTTTGCATTTTTACCATATGCATGTATTAACAAAAAATAAGCAAATAAAATATACAGGTGATCTCTCAAGAGAATTGAGGAAGGGATGTTATCACCTCCAGTAAGGCAGAGTAGCCAGCAAATGTTAGGCACTTGGTAACTGTCTGTGGAATAAATGGGTGGATGAACAGACATACGGATATACATATGGAGAGTCTCTCTAATGCTGAGCCATCAGTTGGGGCTACATAAATACATGCAGAGTATATAAAGATGTACTTCTGGGAGAAACAGCAGCAGGAGATTCCAGGTGGCAAGAAAGCCTCTCAAAGAAGTACCAGTGCCCCCTCCCCAGGTGTGAAGGAAAGAACGGGAGTCCAGCCTGTCCAGTCTCCCCACTGGATCCACTGCCCATTTCTCAGGAACCGTCAATTTTAGTGTTCTGTCGCAGGTCAAGGATTTGAGACGACAACACAGGGCATGACCAGAGACTAGTGCCAATTAAGCAAAGGTCAAAACAATGGCAGCTACACTACCATCAAGGCAAGTCTGACATCTCAGTCTGCCCACTAACCCGCTAAGGACAAGTCCAGACATGTGGCTGAAAGCTCAGTGCAGTTTCTGAAGCCTTTTCTGTCCTAAAGGGAAGAGAGTGGGCAGCCCCACCGGCAGGCCGGGCAGGATGCCTGCCAGCACCAGGTCAGAAGGATGCCATAAGCTCAAGTGTGGTCAGAGCTTCTAGAATGGAGACGCACAAGTCTCTCTTCTGTTGTCCTTGCACGGCCCTTGGACCACCATGCCCCTGCAAATCACAAGCTCTCAGTCCTCGTAGACCTTGTGAGTCAGAAGTTCCTCCTGCCCTACCCCCTCCTCCTGTGACGCAGCCTGCAATCCAAGACCTCCAGGCACAGGGCTGCTGAGGGGCAGACAGGTTTGCAAAACTGCACAAAGGCATTCAGAGCTGCTACCAGCATCCCTAGGGCCTTGTCGAAGCTCCCCAACCTCCAAAGGTGAGAGTCGGGGCAGGTGTTCGCTCAGCCTCTCTCCACTACAACACCCCACACTTTGTTCTTATCTGGCTCTATAAATCACCATGCAGTGCTCTAACTTCTGGAAAGTCCCCTCAAATTCCCTACCACCCCTTGAGCCATGCTCAGGAATTCCCACAGGCCTCCCATAAGACAGTTGGCACTCACGAGGCTGGGTGCCTCTGAGCTGAGATGCTGGCCCTTTGCCGCAACCACAGGCTCCCAGCCCACTTTGCAAAAAGTGGCATGGCAGGTCTAGAAATCACCAAATCAGAACTAAGCAAACAGCAGGTGACCTCAGGACCCAAAGGCCTGGCAAGCAGGCCACAGCTAGGACGAAAGGTATCCCAGGAGAGGGAGGCAGGGTCCAGATTCCAGAACAACATGTCTGCCTATCTCCTGACTACATGACGAACACAAAAGCCAGAGAGAGGGTCACCCAAAAGCAGAACGGAAACCTGAGCTTGGAGTACTCCAGAATCTAGTTAGAGGAGGGGGGCATGTATGTTGCTCAGCAATTCCACAACTGGCCTCCCTGGCCTTCTCCTAGCCCTCTGACCTGCTGCAGGCGGAGGCTGGCCCAACCCCAGTCCACGGTGGGAACAGCGTTTCCTGTAAGCCGTGGCCCTACCTGTCCTGGTACTGACAGGGGATGTCAGTCCACCCACAGAGCTGATGGTGCACCGTGGCTTGCAGTGGGCAGGCATAGAGGAGTGAGGACGGGGGGAAAGAAGGTGGAGAGACAGAGGCTACAGAGAACGAGAGGGCAACAGTGTGAGAGAAGGTGGCTCCACTGTAAACCTGCCCCTTAGTAGGTAAGGAGAAGCAGCAGGCTTGTGGAGACCAGGGAACAAAGCCGAGGGGCCCAGGCAGAGGAGAGGCTGCCAGGAGACGTGCTCTGTGACCATCGCGGTATAGGGGAGGCCTCAGGATGTTCACCATGATTGCTGCCTGTCTTTACTTCAGACCATGGGCCTGCCTGGATCTGTTGGTGTCTAGGCGGAGGACAAAAAGCAAACAGTCTACCACAGGGCTGCAGAAAGTGAGAGTGGCCCCCCAGCCACTTGGCTGGTTAAGGAGCGGCCCATGCAGTTATGCAAACATTGCCTCTCCCTACCCCAGACATATAGTGGGGGTGGGGTGGGGATTGGAGGAGAAAGAAAGCATTTTAAGGAACCCATCAAAGCATAAACATTTGTGTGTGAGAGGTATGCACTAGTACTGCAGAGCTCAGACCTCTCCTTGATGGTTAATTATAATCTGTTTACAGAGTGAGAGACCAATGTGGGAAAGAAGGTGGGATTAAGGCAGGCCAGCAACTTGGAGCAGGTGCTCGGAAAGCAGAGAATCCCAGCCGGAAATCTTTTACTTTTACCTGCTGCTGGTTCCACTTGAGGTCAGGGATGAGGACAAAGCCATCAGAGGGATCTGGGTTCTCGAAAACAATCCGGTCGGCTTCAGCCTTCTTGTCGAGAATGTTGTACACCCACTGCAAGGAGAGGGAGAGGGGTTCACATCCAGTCTCCGCCCCTCGGGGAGAGTCCTGAGACTGGGCTAGGGAAACTGTCTGGCCCCTCCAGGAAGGACAGTCACTGAGCTCAGGGGATCTCCACTCAGGCTGCCCTGTTCCCCAGGATCTGCAATCAGGGGTCCGGAGGAGAGCTCTCCCCGCTACCGCCAATGACCCCAGGCACCAGCCATCCCCACGAGGGCCCCTGCCATGCAGACAGTGCTGGCTCTTTAGGCTCTTCCTGGCCAGCAGTGTGCATAAGCTCCGCTGCAGCTCCGTGGGCCTGCTCTGCATTCGCCCCTTCACTGCCCACAGAACGGGAGAGCCCTCTCCATGGGCTGTCTCCGCGACGACAGGACTACAGCAAATTATCAGGTTGGGGGCTCCCTCTGCAGAGGAGGCTGGCTCCATCCCAGGGCAGGGAAAGGCGTGGGTTCTAGAAATTAAGGTGTGTGGGTTTCCTGCCCCACTCGGACTCTCACAGAGGTGGAAAGAGCACTACCCACTGGGAGCCACAGCAGTCTCAGCTGACACGGCCCTGCATGACCAAGACCTGAAGGCCACCTCTCTATCAGTTGAGGGCTTCTAGCCCTCCCACACACCCTCTGGGCCACTGCAGTCCACAGTGTTCAGAGCCCTCCCCTGGGTACCGTGTGGATCCCCAGCTATCACTCCACAAGTGGGGTCCTGATGGCCTCTCTTAGAAGCCTGCAGCAGGGAAGTTAACACTCTGTTCTCACAGGGCTCAAACCCACAGACCTCAGACCTCAGCTCTCCACTTCTCCCCGGCTCTGAGCACTCTGCAAATGAGACAGACTTCCTTCTAGGTCACTGAACTCTACGCCAGAAATCCTAGAGAACCTGCTAGACAGCCAGAGACAGCAGTGGCTGGGCTCACACTACTGCCCCTTCTACCGCACATTCATGAAGCACCTCCAAGCTCATGGATGGGTAAACAGGAGGCCTGGGCACTGATACCACCAGCCCAGGGGAGGGCTCCTCTGCCCACCCCCAGAAGTGCAGGCACAAGCAGTGGCAGGCCAGTGGCAGGGACTGGTGTAGCATCTGCACACCTCATCCCAGGAGTCCACATCCTTGGGTCTCCTCAGTTCTTGGCCAGCACAGGCAAGGTCAAGTGCAGCTATCTGAGATGGAGAGTTGGGGAGCAGAGGGCACCAGCCTGGGAAGAGCTGGGCCTCCTAGTCCCCTGGTCAGATCCACAGACAGGTCACATGGGGTATACCCAGAACAAATAAAAAAGGTCCACACTTCCCAAGAAGCAAGGTTGCACCACTTCCTTGGAGAGATCTGAAGGACGAAGGTGACCAAAAGTTTTGCCTTTTGTGATAATGATTTTTAAGCTGGTCATTAAGAAACAAGGCTCAGAAAGAGCCCTGGCGAGATAGCTTGGTTGGTTATTGTCATCCTAATAAGCAAATGCTGTGGGTTTGATCTCTGGTCAGGACACACACAGGAAAAGGTCGATGTTTCTGTGTCTCTCTCTTTCTCTATCTCCAAAATCAATAAAAATAAAAGACTCAGAAAGAAACTCTGACCCTCCCCCCTTTCCTAAGAGATGCAGAGAGTAAAACCTGCTCCAAGAATGAAATCCTAGGATGTTCACCCTAGCACCCTTATTTGAATTGCGTACGGTTGGTGGAGGCCACAAGCCCCACTGGGGAAGAAGATGAGCAAAGGTGCTGGCCGAGGGCAGGACTGACGCCAGTGCGAATGGAGTGGCCCCTGTCCACGCGGCAGGTGTGGGTGATGGGCGCAGTCTTACTACATGCCAGGCTCTGCTCTCGTGCCCCACGGGACTGTGTCCTGACGGCAGCCCTGGGACGTCGGGGCCGTGGGCACCCCATTTTGCAGGTAAGGGGAAGCGGGGGTGAGGAAGTTCATACAGTTCTAGCCCTGAGCCTCGTCTTGGAGCCCAGGCTCCAGGCCACATGGGAAAGGCCTCTGGGAAAGCAGAAGGGACCCTAATCCACAAGAATCTCAGGCTAGAACTGCAGATGAGAGAGGAGAACCAGGAACAAAATTCACATAAACCCTAGGGCAGTGATGGGCAATCTTTTGAGCTTGGTGTGTCAAAATTCGCCCAAAAACCGAGCATCACTCGGGTGGTGTGTCACTTTGAGAAAAACGGCCTAACCGGAAGTCCCAGAACTAGACGCTCTGTGCTGGAGTTCTGTTGTTTTGGCCTACAGACCTCCGGCACAGAGTGTCTACACTACAGCAAATGTTTTATCCTCAGCTACTGCACCTGGCCCTGCAGGAGCCAAGGATGAAACTTCCTTCTCAGCATGCGACCCCATACTTCTCTGGTATGCGGCTGTGTGTCATCGAAAATGGCTACACATGTCAGTACTGACACACGTGTCATAGGTTCACCATCATGGCCTATGGGTTATGTAGAGGAGTGACACCATCTGAAAACAAGGCTGGAGACTCGGCCACCCGGCAGTGGGCTGTGAGCAGGCACTGATGGTTCTGGAATGCTCCTGGCATGGCCTCCTGGAGCCCCACTCTGGATGCCCCCTCCCTTGACTACCTTGGGACATCCTGCTCCCTCTAAGTGTCCCTGCTCCTCTGCTCAACCGCCTGCTGGCCCCGCTCCTCCAGCCACCTACAGGTGTCTCCACTCTGCACTGTCCCATCCTGGTCCCCAGAACTGTCACCTGGGTGCACAATGGCAGGTCCACTTTGGCACCTTTTCTGCGCTGGAAGCAGCAGCAGGCACATGACACCCAGTACACCTCATCACATTCCCCAGATAAGAACACTGGGCTACCAAAGTACAGGACAGTGTCACACTGCTCTGAGATGGCAGAATGAGAACCCAGACCTGGCTGACGTTGAGGCCTGGACTCAGTGACTCACCAGTCAGCATTTTTAGCCTGATAACCTCTCATGCTCCGAATATAGACACCCAACTGCTTTTTTTACTGGGTGTGTTTTACTAGAAGTTACAAGTACCAAATTTGAGAAGCCAAGTAGAGTAGTCAGCTCAGAGCACTGACCCTAGGGCCAGACCCCGGCTTCGGATTCCTATCTCCAAAGGGCTGTTGTAAAGATTTTCTGAGGTGTTGCCCGTAACACGCTTAGAATAGCTCCTGGCACCTCATGAGGACTCAGTAAGTCCCAGACTGAACTCACTTCCTTCCATATAAACCCTCTCTGCTGTCCACATCCCCCACCCCGGTTAACAATCCTACCATCTGTCCACCCATGGCTCAGGCTAGACCTGCCGCCATTTAGGCTCCCCCTTCGCTCTCCACATGAACCAGCTCCTAAGCTCCGTACATCAACCTCCTCCGTCGCCATGGAGCCTTCCCCGCCGCCCTGCCTGCCTCAGCTCCGACCCTGCTGGGTTTAAGTCTTCTTGCTCCCACTCTCACCCCACTCCACCAGATTCTTGCCTCTGACCGACCACATTGCACACACGAGTAAACTGTGTAGGGGCCCCTCACTGGCTATGGCGATTGTTCTCAAGTCTGATGACCCATAGAAACATATTTTTAAAGTACAGATTTCCCAGCTCCACTCCCTGAACATTCTGGCTCAGCAGATTTTTTTTATTTTTTATTTTTATTTTATTCATTTTAGAGAGGAGACACAGAGTGAGAGAGAGAGAGAGAGAAAGAGAGAGAAAGGTGGGGGGAGGAGCTGGAAGCTCAACTCCCATATGTGCCTTGACCAGACCAGTGCAGGGTTTTGAACTGGCGACCTCAGTGTTCCCAGGTCGACGCTTTATCCACTGCGCCACCACAGGTGAGGCCGCAGATAAGTATTTTTAAAACTCTTACTAGGCAACCCTGATGGTCAGCGAGGTGGGAACTCCTGGACAAAGTGAACGTGCCTCCTCCTGGCCCTGATGGTCTCCCGTTGTCGCCTGCTGCCCCCAAGCTCCCCAGCCCTCTGTGTCTCTGCCCTTGCTCTTCCCTCTGCCTGGAATGCCCATCCGCCTTGTCCAATTGGTAAACTTCTATTTGTCCTTTAAGACCCCACTAAAGGATCCCCTCCTCTGTGAAGCACTGCTCCTCATGTATAAACTATCAAAGTGCTGATTTTACTACATTGCAATTGTCAGACTTCACATGTCGTCCTATAAGACTATGGGGCATTGTAGTGTTTACCTTGGTGACCCTCCTGAATCTAGCACAGGGCCTGGTACATAGTAGATGCTCAATAAACATGACTGTTACCAGTTCAGCTGAATGCTTGTAAACTTGCTAGTAATAGCCAAGAAAGAATACACAAGTGCTCATGTCAAACAGAAATTGGTAGAGTAGTGGAATTTTATTGTATTATTTTCCAAAAGGACCTGAATAATGGTATACAATAAGGTATATCTATGACTCACACTGACTATACTCAGGGCTTCCTCTTGTGAGTTCCAGAGACATTTAACCAGTACATAGAAAATATATTCCAGGAGCTCCCTCTAGGATCCTGACAGCAGAAGCTGTCTAAGAAGATGGAGACAGATTTCTTTCCCACATAGAAGATAAGCAAGTGTTGGAACTTAAAAAAAAAAAAATCAAGCCAGCTTGAGCCAGAGGAACCACCATGTGCACATACCACACATGGGGACCATGGCTAATTGCCAGGCTGGGAATCAAGCTGTGGGCACACAGCGCCTCCTGCCCTGCCTGCCAGCCTCCCCTTCCTTCCTTCCTTCTCCTGAGTTCCCCCATATCCAGGACACCCACCCTTCCTTAGGGTCTGGGAGAAATAGCTGTGAGTTTCCCATGTTAGAACCCCCCCTCACTGAATCTTGGGGACAGCGAGTGAGAAATGCTCACAGACAACAGCAGTGAGTGGTAAAGACATGGAAACAGTGAAAGCCAGGGAGTGAGCGAGGAAACAACCCACACGCCACATTCAACACCACTGAGCCTTCACATGGGGCCAATTCCAGGTGGAGCTGCAGTTGGCGTTGAGCCAAGGAGAAATCGGGATCTCTTAGTTAAATGACCTTGCATCTATCTGGTCCAGTCACTGAAGACACTCAGAAGACATGGCCACGCCCCAAATATGGCCCTGGGAGAAAAGACCTGTGCTGAGGTCCGCCCAGAGGGTCCTGTCTCTGGGAATGAATGCAGAAGAGAACTAGGGAAGGGGAAGTGTTTTATTGAGATGCAGCTTTTGGAGGCTGGGTAACTGCAGGCAAACCCAGGAACAGAAGTATAGACTGGAGTGGGCCTACGCAGGCCTCAGCCTCCACCCCTTCACAGACACTGGTGAGGACACAGCCACTTGGGAGACTGTGTCCGGGCTCCTGTAGACTACATACAGATTCTCCAATGAACTAGGCGGCTGAGATCCCCAGGGAGCCTCAGTGGCATGCCCTAGACCAGGTCAATTCCCTTACCAGTGACCCTGTAACAGTGACACCGCAGCGCAACACTTCGTATGCCACTTTCCTGCTGCCTTTCTTCACAGCACTCATGGCTCCTATCTCACGCAGTCATTTATACGTTGTGTACTGTCTGACTCTGCACAAGGAGGTGAGCTCCGTGCAGCAGGGCCCCCAGCCTGCGTCGTGGAACAGGGCTGGCACCTGGTCAGACCCTGACAGATGCTGAGAAAGATACACTAGCCACTGGGACAGCAGTTCGTGCCTGACCCCTCGGGCCAGTCCAAGGTGCAGCAGCCAGTCACCTGGATGCTAAGGCTCTGGGACTCCAGGTGAGGTAAGGTGATGCTCTTGTAATCGTCTCCCGTCTCTCGAACCAGGCGGAGGTCCTGGCGCAGGTATTTGTTCAGGTGCTTCTCTGTGGCCGGGTAAACCACGGTTGTCTTTACATCTGCAATGATACAACACGACCCGGCACTGCAGTTAGGGCCACTCTCTGCACAGTCCTGTCATGCTCTGGTCCCCACCACGGAGAGCAGATGACCTCTGTTTCACCTCTGATTCCCTGCCAAAGGCAGTCAAAGGCTGAGGTTCTAGTTACACATGACCCACTCCCACAGATGCCTTGTACCACTAAATGCACAAGCTTGGCCTTACTCAGAGTCTGGGAGACTCACCACCCCAGCCCTCGTCCTGCCCCTCTATTTTCTAGGCACAGAAATGAAAGGTTTCTGACTCTTCTCATGTACCAAATTTCTGGACCCAAAGCTGAAAATCTGGTTTAAAGCCAGGCAGCCCCCTTAATGCTAAGCAGTGCAGGATAGCACAGTGGTTAAAGGCTCAGCTCTGGAGCCCAACTGAATTCAAGTCCAGGCTCTCCTGCTCCTTCCTTGGGACCCAAACACCAGTCCAGTTATTTAACTTCCCTTGTCCCTTCTTCCCCATCTGTCACCTGAGGATAATAATAGCTCCTGAGCCATAGGATTGGGAGGATTAAGCATGCTAACAGCTGTGAAGCACTTACAACAATGTTAAGTGCTGACTACTTTCATTCTCAGTTTCTCAATCTTGACATTACCAACATCGAGGGCTGGATAATTCCTTGTTGTGGGGGCTGTTCTGTGCATTGCAGGTTTCTACCTGGATGCTAAGAAAACTCTCTCTCCACTTGTGACCACCAAAAATATCTCCAGACACTGCCGAATGTCCACTTGGGGGTAAAACTGCCCACAGCTGAGAACAACTGTTTTCATTGGAAGGAAATTGTGTAGTTTTCCTAAACAGTGTCTAGGCAAGGGTCGAAACCACCTGGTTTTGATTAAGTCCTTTTCTCTATTTCTAATAACATCTGCTACAGCTGTTATCACTACTCTAACATTTATATAGGGGTGGGGAAAAAGTAGGTTTACAGTTTATTATTGTGTTATTTATTTATTAATTAGTGTATTATTTATTTGTATTATTTGTCTTTTTCCATACAAACAACTGTAAACCCACTTTGCCCACCCCAATAGATGGCACATCAACAAAGATATTAAGGGCAGGAAAGGAAAAGGGTGTTTACAATCAGTCGGGACATTTCTCAAAAGACCTACACCTCCCTGACTCCCTTGCCCTGGGTTCAGATGTGCTTGGCCAGGGAACCTGAGGCAGGAGAGGTCCTGTGGGTATACTGAACACTCCAGCAAATTCTCCCACCTCCAGACCCAATTGAGAACTACCACCCTACACTTCCACATTTGGTCTGAGGACATGGGTGATTTGATTCCATTTCACAGGGGACTGAAAAGTGCTGATGGCAATTATCCGATGTCCTACAGTGAGATGTGGCAGAGGCGGGCTGGAGGCCAGTCTTCCCACCCTAAAGTCTGTGCTCTTTCAACACCTACTAAAGCCCCGACGAGGCATCCACAGGTGCTATCCCAAGAACATGACTCTGGTGAGGATCAAAGGCCCCTACTTCATCAACTCCAGAAGCCAAAGAAGTCTAGTGCAAAGACATGGGACCCAAGCTGACGTGACTCTTCTTACTGGCTCTGGGACCTGGCAGGGCGTGTTATTTAACCTCTCAGAGTCTCAGTTTCCTCATCTGTTAAATGATGGTCATAAACTCTGCCCCACAAAGTTGTGTCACAGAGTTGTGTTCATATTTAACAACACATGTCATCTGGATGCCTGCAGATACTAAGTAAATATCACCCTACTTCTTGGGAATCTCTATACTGGACCCTGAAAGGGAGGCGGCAGCAAAGGTTGTTCCTTACTTCTCACTCCCACAGCACTATTCTAATAGCCCAGGGTCACAGGTCAAGCACAGCAGGACCTCAAAAGGCAGGAGACTGCCTGAAACAGGTCGACTGGCACTGCCGTGGCCTTGGCAGTGGACTCTGGGGGAGTCCCATGCTATCTGCAGTGCAGCTTGGTGGAAAAACAAAGACTCTGACAGTAATCAGCCTGGGTTCAAATCCTAACTCTGCTCTCAGTAGTTGTGTGACCTTGGGCTGTGGTGAGAAGTCAATGAGCAGAACATGGGAAGCATCTAGAAAGTGCCCCCTCACAAACATTCCAAAAACTTATTTGGAACCACAAAAGACCTTGAATAGCCACAGCAATATTGAAAAAAAAAACAGGAACAAAGTTGGGGAAATCATGCTACCTGATATCAACCAGACTACAAGGCCATAGTAATCAAAATAGCACGGTACTAGCATGGAAACAGATATAAAAATCAGTGGAACAGAACAGAGAGCCCATAAATCAACCCACGCCTATCTGATCAATCAATATTTGACAAGGAGACAAAAACATACAATGAGGTGAAGACTGTCTACTCAATAAGTGATATTGAGGAAACTGGACAGACACATGCAAAAAAATAAAACTAGACCACCTTCCTATACCATATATAAAAATAAACTCAAAATGGATTAAAGACTTAAATACAGTGTGTCCGTAAAGTCACGGTGCACTTTTGACCGGTCAAAAGTCAAAAGTGCACCATGACTTTACGGACACACTGTATTAGACATACATCTATAAAAATCCTAGAAGAACATGTCTTCCTGACCTATGATGGCACAATGGATAAAATCCAACTTGGAACGCTGAGGTCACTGGTTCAAAACCCTGGGCTTGCCTTATCAGGGCACATATGGGAAGCAACAATGTGTCCTGCTCCTACCCTTCCTCTCTCTTTCTTCTCTAAAATTAATAAATAAAATCTTTAAAAAAAGAAAAGAAAATGCCTGACCACAGGTAGCATAGTGGATAATGTGTCGACACAGCACACTGAAGTCACTGGTTTATAACCCAAGGTCATCGGCTAGAGTGCAGGGTCACCGGCTTGATTATGTTGGCTGCCAACACAATTCCAGGGTCACCAACATAATCGCAGGGTTACCAGCATGAGGCCAAGGTCGCCAGCTCGACCCCAAGGTCACCAGACCAATCTCCAGTGCAGGGCTGTACAAGAAGTAATCAAAGCATAATTAAGTGGAGCAGTGAGTTGATGTTCTCTCTTTTCTTCCCTCTCTCTCTCCCTTCCTGTCTCTCAAAAACGAAAATAAAACCCTAGAAGAAAATCTGAGATGGTTCTCGCAGCAATATTTTTTCAGATATGCAAGTAGTCCCCAGGTTACAAACAAGATAGGTTCTGTAGGTGTGAAAATGTTTAAGTATTTATAAGCACAGAAAGGTAAAAATAAATACTATGTTATGACAAATATCTGTCAAAATTTAATAGGTAAATCTACCTGTTCCAATTTACATACAAATTCAACTGAAGAACAAACCTATAGGACCTATGGCATACGTGACCCGAGGACTGCCTGCATCTCCCTGGGTAAGGGACACAAAGCAAAGAGAGAACATATTCACCAATATCTCTGATAAGGGATTAATAATCAAAATTGATAAAGAACTTATAAAACTCAACACCAAAAACACAAACAATCCAAATCTAAAATGAGTAAAGGGCCTGAAGAGACACTTCTCTAGAGAGGACATACAGATGGCCTACAGACATATGAAAAGATGCTCAATGTCACTAATCACCAGAGAAATGCAAACTAAAGCCACAATGAGATAGCCCCTTACACCTGTCAGAATGGCTTTCTTCAATAAATCAATAAGTGTTGGTTAGGGTGTGGAGAAAAGGGAACCCTCCTGCACTGCTGGTGGAAATGCAGATTGGTGTAGCCACTGTGGAAAACAGTATGAAGTTGTCCTTAAAAATTAAAAATGGAACTGCCTTTTGACCCAGCAATCCCACTTCTGGGAATATATCTAAGAAGCCTGAAACACTAATTCAAAAGAAGATATGCACCCCATGTTCACTGCAATGTTATTCACAATAGCCATGTTTTGGAAGTAGCCCAAGTGCCTATCAGTAGATAAGTGGATAAAAAAGCTGTGGTACATATTTACACAATGAAATTCTATGCAGCCATAAAAAAGAAGGAAATCTTACCTTTTACAACAGCATGGATGGACCTGGAGAGCATAATGCTGAGTGAAATAAGTCAGTCAGAGAAAGACAAATGCCATATGATTTTACTCATATGTGGAATCTAGTGAACAAAATGAACTAACAAGCAAAATAGAGACAGATTTGTACAGAGAGCAGGCTGAAAGCTGTTGGGATGAGGCACTGGGTGAGGGGGGTGCAGAGATAGAGCAAGAAAGGACAATTAAAAAACCCTCATGGGCCTGACCTGTGGTGGCGCAGTGGATAAAGCGTCGACCTGGGAACACTGAGGTCGCCAGTTCAAAACCCTGCACTGGTCCGGTCAAGGCACATATGGGAGTTGATGCTTCCAGCTCCTCCCTCCTTTCTCTCTCTCTCTCTCTCTCTCTCTCTCTCTCTTGCTGTGTCTCCTCTCTAAAATGAATAAAATAAAAATAAAATGAGCTTTCTTTTAAAAAAAACAAAAAAAAACCCCTCATGGTCCCCTGACCTGTGGTGGCGCAGTGGATAAAGTAGTAACCTGGAACACTGAGGTTGCTGGTTCAAAACCTTGGGCTTGTCTGGTCAGGCACATAGGAGAAGCAACTACTAGGACTTGATGCTTCCTTCTCCTCCCTTTTCTGTCTCTCTCTAAAACAGTGGTTCTTAACCTGGGTTCTATCAAACCCTAGGGGTTCGATGAGTCGGTCTCAGGGGTTCGGAGAAGCCTCTGCCGCGGAGGTAAAGACACACTTGTGTAAAGTCGTGATGACACGCCCCGCTTGGCCATCACTTGCTGCAGAGGATCACGTTACATTGTTTGGCCAACCAGTGCTGCGGGGAATTTAGTGCGTGCAGTAGTCAATGGCTGTCGTAGTTGTACATTGTGTGGTATCTTTCTTAATATTTTAATCCATACTAAATATGTCGAGCAAAAAAAGAAAGTGGTCGGACAAATATGTACAACATGGATTCGCATGTATCACGGAACGGGATGGGAGTCAGCGTCCTATCTGCATGATATGCAATGCCAAGTTGAGCAAATCTAGCCTTGCACCGGCAAAACTAAATTTGGGGAAGAAAATCATATTTTATTTATCATTAAAGAAGGGTTCGGTGAATGCACATATGAAACTGGTGGGTTTGGCACCTCAAAAAAGGTTAAGAACCACTGCTCTAAAATCAATAAATTTAAAAAATCATTGAAAAAGAAACCCCTCATGGTCATGGGCAACAGTGTAGAGATTGCCAGGGGGTGAGGAGGTGGAGGGGGGTGTTGGGGGATAAATGATGATGGGTGAAGACTTGACATGAGGGGTGAACACACAATATGGTGCACAGAGGTGTGTTGTAGAACTGGGCACCTGAAACCTGTATAATTATGTTAATTAGTGTCACCCTAACAAATTCAATTAGAAAAAACAGTGCCTCCTCGCCCCAACAGAAAAGTGCTCCTCAAATGCCAGCTGTCATCACTCCTGTGTTCGCTGTGATCCCAGTTTCCTGGGCTGGGCCGTGGGGAGAAAAGCCATGAGCAGTGATGCTCCCTCGGCATGCGGATGGGCAGGGGATAAAGGCAGAACTAAAGCTGGACGCTAGCCTGGCCCTTTTGGCAATGGACACACAGCCCTGTGCTCAGTCTGGGGCTCCCTGGCTGTTCCAGACCAGAAAGCCGCTGGGCCTCCGAGCACGGTGCTGTCTGCCAAGACTTGTCAAAGACCGCCATCCACCCAGGGTGCTGGGGACACCGCTCCTGCCTGCCCTTCAGTGGTAGGGAAAAATAAAAAGACATTTCCCAGTGCTCACTTCCTGCTGCCTTTCCTTCCCCAGATGCAGAAACCCACCACTATACTCAGGCCCTCAGAGCCAGTTGCTTCTGGGGCCAGCCTCCGGGGGACCACCACGGGAAACACAGGCCCCCACATGCTGGGTTGGGTGGGGCTGGCTGAGTTCTGTATCCTCCCGAAGGGCTGACACCTCAAACCCGGACAGTCTACTGGCTCCCTATCATGGTCAACACGGCTCCATCATCGTGCTCAGACCTCTCCCCAAACTCATTTACCACGGTTCTTCCCCTCGATAGCTCTGCTCGGGCCAAACTGATCTCCTTACACTTCCACAAGCCCCATCAAGCGTGTGCCCATTTCTAGACCTTGCACCAGCTGTTCCCACTGCTGGGCAGGCCTCCCACCCAAGACACGATTGTCCCTTGCACCACTCAAGCCTCTCCAAAGAGTCACCTTGGCAGAGTTCTTGGACAGCCCGGCAGAAGCGCCCGCATGTTGCCACTGCCTCCTTACTACCTGGTGCGAGTGGACTCTCCAGGGGGCAGACATTTTATTTTGTCTAACTTTTTAAATTTTGTTTTAGTCTTTATTTATTGATTTGAGAGAGAGATAAACATTGGCTTGTCCCACTTATTCATGCATTCCTTGGTTGTTTCTTGCATGTGCCCTGAGCAGGGATCAAACCTGCAATGTTGGCATGCTGGATCAATGCTCTAAACAACTATCTACCCTGCCAGGGATTTAAATGTTTTTATAATTTTATCCCCAGCACCTGGAATAGCACTTGGCCTAAAGTGAACACTCAACACATACTTAGTGAACAAATGAATCTGGTCTTTCAGACTTTAAACCCAGGAAGAGTATTTTTGTCCCAAATGGAATAAAAGTTCTCTGATAAAAATCAATGTAAGTTTCTCAGTGACAGATAAAAGCAAACTCTGGTGTCTACCTAAATGCCAATCAAGGTGCTGACCTGAAACTGAACTTCACAAGGAGTTTGGGCAAGAGTCAACGCCCAATGACTGTCATACCAATGGGTGGAAATACACTGAGAACAGGATATCCATGCACAGTCTCAAAATATTTCCCCACAGATTACTTACTAATTACAAAGGAAAAACAACAAGCGATCAGAGTTAACATCACCCCTAACGAGAAAAATGATACCATGTGCCTCAGGAGGGATACGTGGTGGTGCTCTGGCCAAGAATGCACAGCCTGAATCTAATCACGAGGAGATATCAGCAAACCCGAATCCAGGGACATTCTACCAATAAGCAGCTTTACAACTCTTCAAAAGGGTCAAAGTTAAGAAAGACAGAAAAAGGCTGAGGGAGAGTTCCAGATGAAAGGACGTTAGAGACTGGACTGGATCTTGGATGGAACAGAGGAGTTCTGCTTCTAAGATGGCACTGACACAAGTGGTAGAACTTAATAATGGTCTCCATTATATAATATTTTGTAAACATATGAAATGCCCTAAAATAGATTGTTTTACTCTGGTTCCTAGAAGACACAAACTGAAATGTTTAGCAATGAAAGGCTGTCTGTGGCTTACTTTTCAATACATAATAATTGTAGTAAAATTTTCATTACATGCATACATGGAGTGAAAAAAAGCAAATGTGGCAACATATTAATAACAGGTGTAGGGCCTGACCAGGCGGTGGCGCAGTGGGAAGAGCGTCCGACTGAGATGCGGAAGACCCAGGTTCGAGACCCCGAGCTCGCCAGCTTGAGCGCGGGCCCATCTGGCTTGAGCAAAAAGCTCACCAGCTTGGACCCAAGGTCGCTGGCTCCAGCACGGGGTTGCTCAGTCTGCTGAAGGCCCGTGGTCAAGGCACGTGTAAGAAAGCAATCAATGAACTACTAAGGTGTCGTAATGGCGATGAAAAATTAATGATTGATGCTTCTCACCTCTCTCTGTTCCTGTCTGTCTGTCCGTCCCTATCTATCCCTCTCTCTGACTCTCTCTCTCTCTGTTCCTGTAAACTAAATAAATAAGTAAGTAAGTAAGTAAATAAAATAACAGGTGTAGGGAACACAGCATTAAAATAGACATATAGGTCAATGGAACAGAATAGAGAGCCCAGAAATCAACCCACCCCAATACAGTCAATTAGCATCTGACAAAGGAGGCAAGAACATACAGTGGAAGCCTTGGTGGGTAGCTTAGTTGATAGGAGCATCATCCCGATACACCAAGGTTGAGGTTTGATCCCTGGTCAGGGCACATACAAGAAACAACCAATGAATGCATAAATAAGTGGAACAGAATCAATGCTTCTTTCTTTTTCTCTCTCTCTAAGTTTCAATCAATGAATTAAAATTTTTTTAAAATAACATATAATGGAGTGAAGACAGTCTACTCAATAAATGGTGTTGGGAAAATTAAACAGATACATGCAAAAAAAGAAACTAGACCACCATTCTATACCATGCACAACAATACACTCAAAATGGATTAAAGATTTAAATGTAAAACTCAAAACCATAAAACTCCTTGATGAGCCTGACCTGTGGTGGCGCAGTGGATAAAGCGTCGACCTGGGAACACTGAGGTCGCCAGTTCAAAACCCTGCACTGGTCTGGTCAAGGCACATATGGGAGTTGATGCTTCCAGCTCCTCCCCCCTTTCTCTCTTTCTCTCTCTCTCTCTCTCACTCTGTGTCTCCTCTCTAAAATGAATAAAATAAAAATAAAATAAATTAAAAAAAAAAAAAACTCCTTGATGAAAACACAGGCAGTAAAATCTTAGATCATTCTCTTAGTAATATTTTTTCTGATATATCACTTTGGACAAGGGAAACCAAAAAAGTAAATAAACAAATGGGACTATATCAAACTAAAAAGCTTTTGCACATCAAAAGAAACCATCAACAAGATGAAAGGACAACCCACTGAATGGGAGAACATATTCACCAATTATACATCTGATAAGGGATTAATATCTTAAAATTTATAAAGAACTCATACAACTCAATACTAAAAGAACAAACAATCCAATTAAAAAATGGGCAAAGGCCTGACCTGTGGTGGCGCAGTGGATAAAGCGTCGACCTAGGAACACTGAGGTCACCGGTTCAAGACCCAGGACTTGTCTGGTCAAGGCGCATATGGGAGTTGATACTTCCTGCTCCTCCCCCCTTTCTCTCTCACTCTCTCTCTCCTCTCTAAAATGAATAAATAGTAAATAAATAAATTTTAAAAAATGGGCAAAGAACCTGAATAGATAGATACTTCTCCAATGAGGACAATACAGATGGCCAATAGACATATGACAAGATGTTCAACATCACTAATAGTTAGAGAAATGCAAATTAAAACCAGTGAGATATCACCTCAAACCTGTCAGAATGGCTATCATCAATAAATCAACAAACAAGTGTTGGCAAAGGTGTGGATAAAAGGACACTCTTGTGCACTGCTGGTGGGAATGCAGACTAGAACAGCCACTATCAAAAAACAGTATGGAGGGTCCTCACAAAATTGAAAATGGAACTGCTTTATGACCCAGCAATTCCACTTCTGGGAATATATCCAGAGAAACTCAAACACTAACTTGAAAAAATGTATGCACCCCCGTGTTCACTACAACGTTATTTACAATAGCCAAGATATGAAAGCAACCCAAGCACCCATCAATAGCTTAGTGGATAAAAAAGTTGTGGTACATATATAATACAATGGAATATTACTCAGCCATAAAAAGGAATGAAATCTTACATTTTGTGACAGCATGGATGGACCTAGAGGGTATTATGCTAAGTGAAATAACTCAAGTCAGAAAAGATAAATACCACATGATTTCAATTAGTATATGTGGAATCTAAAAAACAATATAAACAAACAGAATGGAAACAGACTCATAGATACATAAAACAGATGGTTGCCAGGGGTTGGGGGGTTAGGGGATTGAGTGAAAAAGGTGAAGAAGAGATTAAGAAGTACTAACTGACCTGACCTGTGGAGGCACAGAGGATAAAATGTCAACGTGAAACACTAAGGTAGCCAGTTCGAAACCCCAGACTTGCCCAGTCCAGGCACATTCGAGAAGAAACTATAAATTGATGCTTCCCATTCCTCCGCACCTCCTGCCTTTCTATCTCTGTCTCCTCTCTCTAAAATCAATAAATAAAATCTTTTTTAAAAAAGTACTAATTGGTAGTTACAAAACAGTCATAGGGATGTGAAGTACAGCATAGGATACATAGTCAATAATATGTAATAACTATGCATGGTGCCAGGTGGGTGCTAGAAATACTGGGAGAGCACTTTGTAAATAAAGTATATGTTTGTCCAACCAGTATGCTGTATACCTGAAACTAATGCAAAATAGTATTAAATGTAAACTATAATTTTAAACCCAAAAGGTGAAGGGCTTTTATAAGGGAGTTCTTTGTACTATTCTTACAACTTTCCTATAGGGTTGAAAAATATTTTTTCAAAATAGAGTAAAAAAAAAAGGTATCAATACCCTCTGGACTCTTGGCACTAACTGCTAACAGAGGAGCTAGGCACCCTTCTACATCCTAAATGTATTTACCTCATTCACTCCTCAATATCAGTGTGAGGTGGACACTATGTCCTCATTTCACACCCGAGGACATGGTGGCACCCACAATCTCATGGCTCCATCTAGCCCAGGGATTTAGCCAAGGCGACACTGTGTCAGCCCCAAGGCCAGCAGATGAGGCCTAACAACCCCCCTAGTACCCTCTTTGCCAACCCCTGATTAGCAAGGTGACTTCTTAAGGGAGCCATCTGCCTGGGTGAGCAGTACCTGGCACCTCCCCACCCAGAAGCTTTTCCCTATGTCCATGAGGAAGCAACATACTCCTCCCCCCACCCTCCTGCTGGCATTCTTTAAAAAATAGCTTGGACCCTGACCAGGCGGTGGCGCAGTGGATAGAGCGTCGGACTGGGATGTGGAAGACTCAGATTCGAGACCCCAAGCTCGCCAGCTTGAGCAAGGGCCCATCTGGCTTGAGCAAAAGCTCGCCAGCTTGGACCCAAGGTCGCTGGCTCCAGCAAGGGGTTGCTCTGTCTGCTGAAGGCCCGTGGTCAAGGCACACAGGAGAAAGCAATCAATGAACTATGGTGTCGCAAGGAAAAACTGATGATTGATGCTTCTCACCTCTCTCCGTTCCTGTCTGTCTATCCCTATCTATCCCTCTCTCTGTCCCTGTAAAAAACAAACAAACAAAACAGCTTGGAACAATCTCAAACCTCTCCAAACCTATCCCTCAAAAATATTCACAATACAGTAGTCCCCCATTCTGCTTGGGAGGATACATTCCAAAATGCCCAGTGTATGCCTGAAACCAGGCAGTACTGAACCACATATATGCTATCTTTTTTCCTATATGTATGTATGATAAAGTTTAATTTATAAATTAGTTACAGTAGGAGATCAGCAACAATAACATAAAACAATTATAATAATATATTATAATAATAATAATATAACACACTCTAATTCAGGGGTCCTCAAACTTTCTACACAGGGGGCCAGTTACTGTCCCTCAGACCGTTGGAGGGTCGCCACATACAGTACTCCATACACTGACCACCAATGAAAGAGGTGTCCCTTTCAGAAGTGCAGCCGGGGGCTGGATAAATGGCCTCAGGTGGCCGCATTTTGGCCCGCGGGCTCTAGTTTGGGGACCTCTGCTCTAATTAATGCAGTCAGTCTTTCTCAAAAGATCTCATGATACTATAGCGTCAATACTCTGCACAAAGCGATAGTTAACACCCCAGGAGGGACAGCAGGGAGGGCAGGAGATTTCATCACATTACTCACAATGACACTTATGAAAACTGAAAACTTATGAAATGTTGTAAGGCCAGTAGTCGCCGCCATCGTGGACATGCAGGTTCCCATTGGATTCAGGCAGACAGAGCCAGAAAATGGTGGGCCATTCGTTTATTAAAGTCTCCTAATGGGACCAGCAAACAAGCAGGGAAGACCGCTTCCCTTTCTCTTAGGGCTCCCAAGCCCCTCAGCACTTTGGATTCAGCCGGACTCATAGGCCCCCACCAGCCTCAGCACTCCCCAGCCAAACAGGCCTGGCCGAAATCTCAGGGCTCCCAAGCCCCTACTCTCCCTCTGGATTCTCCAACAAAATAGGCTGGCAGGGGTAACCCCTTCTCCAGCAAACAATAGTAAATAGCAAACAATGGCTCCTTCCAAGCAGGCAGGCAATCCACAATTTGCAATCTGCCGCCCTGAGGGCAAGCACCCTGCAGCCTTCCACAGACATACACACATGTTGCTGCCCCAATACAATGGAGCAAAGCTTAAAAAAAAATTTGTTTACCCAACAAGTGTTTATTTCATTTAATATCTGACTGTGGGTAACTGAAACCAAGAAAACCAAAACCATGGGTAAGAGTGAACTACCATATATTAAGAGGACTTCCCTGATGCTCCTTATAAAGCCTCCATACCTGTCATGCCTTTTCAAACTTTGCTTTCACCTTTAATTCACAGTGCATTTTGCACATAGATTAGAGAGTCAAACAAAACTTGCATTTCAGGCTGCTGCTCCTCTCTGGACACTACCCAGCTCTTGGGGCCATTTCTTTGGTAATATATTTACATATTGCCTGACCTGTGGTGGCGCAGTGGATAAAGTGTTGACCTGGGAACACTGAGGTCGCCAGTTCAAAACCCTGCACTGGTCTGGTCAAGGCACATATGGGAGTTGATGCTTCTAGCTCCTCCCCCCTTTCTCTCTTTCTCTCTCTCTCACTTATTCTGTGTCTCCTCTCTAAAATGAATAAAATAAAATAAAATAAAAATATATTTACATATTTCTAAATTACAAATATTTTAGTATCTTGTTCCTCCTTGATTATCAATTTTACCAGCACTTACTAACCTCCCATTTATAGATCAGGTTTTAGCTTTTTTACCAGCTCTCCACCTAAAGTGCACGTGCACACACACAGCCACACATACAGTCTCTCTGTACCCCCATCCTCACAATACCACCATGTCACAATTTTGGATAAATCAGTATTCAATGTTAACACTACTAATGATGACATAAATGCTGTTCACTGCTGAATAGTATTTTATGACTATTTTTCCTTTTCAGCACAACTTTTGGTGTACGTAGTTACTTTTTTGTTTACTTCTCTATACACTTATCACTAATTCATCACATCTACATCCCTGTTTATGTATCTCCTCTTAATGTTAAAACTCATCAGGCACATGAACAATGTGGCTTCCTGAAAGCTCGGACCCACTCTAGCAAGAGCCTATGCAGAGTTATGTCCTGGGAGTTCATGCATTATCATCCTGGGGGTAGCCTCCCCATCTCTCTCGCTCTCTTTTTATTCATTTCTCTTTTAGTTTATTGATTTCAGAGAGAATGAGAGTGAGAGAGAAAGAAACACTGATCTGTTGTTCCACTTGTGGATTCATTGGTTGATTCCTGTATGGGCCCTGACCGGGGATCAAACCCACAACCTGGGCATATCAAGACAACACTCTAACCAACTGAAACAACTGAACCAACTGGCCAGGGCCTGCTCCCCATCTCTTTCGCACTGAGTATCTTATTTCCTGCACCTAGCATCTGCCTCTTTCATGTTTATGTCTTTGTTTTGTTAAAGCAGTGGTTCTCAAATGTTAGTGTGCTGATCTGAGGCACACCTGAGAATCTGCATTTCTAACAAGTTCCCAAGTACAATTGCTGCCGCTGCTCAGGGGATCAAACATCAAGAACCACTGTGCTAAAGCACAAAATCAAGATGCTTCCAAAGACATGGTGTGAGGGAGAGAAAAATTTAGAGACTTGAAACATCTGAGAATGCCTTTACTACCACACTGAATTAAGGGTCTGCCTAAACGATGCTGGGATGGGAAGGTGAGCCTTGTACGCAAGCGCGCCATGACCTTCAGGACTGCAGGGCTGCTGCCCAGAGGTCTGCTGCGGTCAGTTGATCCCCCATCCTGTTCACTGACCATTTTTTCTTTTTGCTTTCCCCAATGTCCTGATCAAACTGATGGGTCTTGGAGGGGGTTTATTTTTATAAACTGAGCAGGGGAATTATGGGGCTGTTTCAATCTCAAAAGTCATGTTCTTCAATCCTGAAAAACTATCTTTTTTTCTTTGGTCATTTTCTTCCCCATTTTCTCTGCCCTTTCTTTCTGGAACACCTACTTGGATTTAACTTTTTCTTTTTTTTTTGAGGTGCATCTTTTTATAATTGTTTATTCACATTTCTCTGGGTATTAGAGTATACATATATTACATCAATACAGTACCAACATTTTACCACTTTAAGTAAAATATACAAATCTTACTTCCATTCAGATCTTTCTTACTTCAAAATGTCATTGTCTTGAGTATTAACTTTTGATTCATCTTTCAGTTTTCTGTACTCTCCCATTTCCCACCTCTATGTCTTTTGCTCTACTTTTAAGGACGTTTTCCTCAGCTTCAACTACCCTCTTACTGAATTTTTTATTTCTGCTCTATTTTTAATTTCCAAGATCTTTTCTGAAAAGTCCTTATTAATAGGATCTTATTCTTATGCATTCAATATATCATAATTTCTCTGAGATGAAGGACAGTTTCTGAAAATTCCTTCTTCCTACAGTTTGTTTCCTCCATGTTTCCTTCATTTCTTTCCTTCCTTCCTTTCCAGCCAAGGCTTTCCTCTAAAGTCGGGTCATGCTTGCCTGTCTACTCACTCATACTGAAGAGCAGAACACTAAAGAGCTGATAAGCAGCCTGTGGACAGAGGTGAGTTCACCTGGAGTTTTATTTGAGGATGATCAGGCTATTATTCCTTTGCGTGACAGAACCTCCAAGAATTTAAGTCTTTTCTCTTGGGTTGGTCAGATTCACTCTCCCAATTTCATAGACGGAGGCATGCAGCCTGGCTGGCAGCATTCCAAGTGATGAGGAGCAGAAGTAGCCGGGGGAGCGTCCCAGTAGAGCCCAAGCTTTATGTCGATAAGGAGTCCCTGACTCGACTTCCCCATGCAGTGGGATACTCCTGCTTATCAGCAGGGCTGGCAGCCTCTTTGAGACTACTCTTGAGGCGGCTATGAGGATACTACTGTTAAGTGCCACTGGAGTAAAGACACGACCGAGACACAAATTAGTTTCAGTAATCACACAGGCAGTTTATTACTCACAAATCCTTTTGGCGTGCCTGGGTACAGCTTAAGGGGGCCCCATCGGGGGCCCCGTCGGTGTGCTCCAGTGGGCTGGCTTTGCTCAGAGCTCAGAGCAGTGTGGAGACAGTCCACATCAACGTTGGAGCCTGGGCGGCTACTGCAGCAGGGGGACCCCTCAGCTTTAGTACCTTTTCTGGCCAATGCTTTTTTTTTTTACAGGGACATAGAGAGATAGATAGGGACAGACAGACAGAAACAGCGAGAGGTGAGAAGCATCAATCATTAGTTTTTCGTTGCCGTTGCAACACCTTAGTTGTTCATTGATTGCTTTCTCACATGTGCCTTGACCACGGGCCTTCAGCAGACAGAGCACCCCCTTGCTGGAGCCAGAGACCTTGGGTCCAAGCTGACGAGCTTTTTGCTCAAGCCAGATGGGCCCGCACTCAACCTGGCGAGCTTGGGGTCTTGAACCTGGGTCTTCCACATCCCAGTCCGATGCTCTATCCACTGCGCCACCACCTGATCAGGCTGGCCAACGCCTTCTAACAGGTGTCAATCTATAGGATTATAACTTCAAACCACCTTTTTGGGAGAATCTCCTCTACGTCAATCTACTGAAATGCTTATATCCAACCACTTTTTAAGATGTTCTTATTTACGTCAGTTTACAAAGTTTACATAATTAACACCAAGCTACTTCTTATCCATGTATAACTTCACACACATACTAACTGGGCTCTGCCTGAAAGTCAGAGTCTGTTTATCACATTACTAAGGTATGGCACTAAGCCACTATCCTAATTCCTATCCAAGTGGCATAACTTTAATAATTATTTTTAATATCCTTTTAATTACTTTTATATATTTTCCATATTTTTATATTTCTATATACTATAACCTTATACTACTACAACAGGGAGGTCATCTCAACGTTCAACACCTAAACTTCTACTTCACCGCCCTACCTTTCAGCACCACAACCCCATCTCAACTGCACCTAGACGCTCCGTGCCCGCTGCTTTAACCTCTCAGAGCCTCCGCTCTGGAAGGAGCAGTGCCCAGTTATGTGAGTGAGTGGGAAGGGGCTTCCAGTGACAGCTGCCTAGATGCCCCTCCACCAGCTCGACTGTCTCTCAGATCTGCTGGGTCAGTTAGCACCCCCCTCTTTGCTCTATAGGTTTTTCTCCTCTCTCTCCCTCTAATATTTATGGGTTACTTTTTTTAAGGTTAATTTCTTTAATGTCATTTCCAGTGAGGGTTTGAAAGGAAGCAGGCAGCATTCAAACTCCCTTTTAATCAGAAGCCCATGTCCCTGTCCTTCTGTCTCTTATAATGCTTTCTACTTCTTCCAAGCTGTTTACTGCCACTTGACCTATTTGTTTGGTACTTGTGGCCCGCCTCCCCCAGTGAGTGTCCGCTCCATGAGAACAGAGACTTTGTTCTGTGCACTGCATGCGCAGAGCCTAAAGCCGCACCTGCCACACACCGGGCCTCACAATAGTCTACAGAAGACAGATTACGCCCTTTAAGAGTGTGTGCGCACACAACTACACACACATAAACACACAGAAAATCACTGCAATTCAGGACATATTCAGATGTCTGGGCGTTATCTCTGGGCAGTGGAGTTCTATGTACTATAACTTTAATTAGTTTTTCATGACTATTTATTATTTTTTTCTAAAACAAGTATGTATCAATATGTAACAAATATGTTAAAAATAGAAAAATAAGCCACCCCTTCAAACTGAGTGAGCTGCAGAGACGTTAGGTGATTTCCCAAGGTCTCAGTGGCAGAGCTTGAACCTAAGCGGTCTGGCTCCTCTACGCAGTTGTTTCCTGAGAGCACAGGGCCACCCTCTTTCAGGCCTTTCCTAAGACACCCACGCTGCAACCACGTTCACCAAATGGCAGCCCTCTCAGAGGAAAGAAACACAAGGAGTCCCAGCCCCTCTGGAGACACGCAAACCACTGTCGGCAAAACCAAAGGGGAGAAGAGCTGCCAGAGCGAGTGGGCTGCTGACTGGAGGTCTGGGAGACGTCAGGGCGGCAGGGACCCACAGCAGCAATGCCCCAATGCTCGGCCATGCTTCCTGGGAGGTGCAGGCAAGTAGAAGCCCACTCCCTCAGCCCCAGAGGCCTGTGTGAGGAGCAATGTCACAGGGCACCCTGCTGCAGACGCTGGGCTAGAACAGGCTCTGGTGGGGAGCACAGAGGAACTAAAAACGACGACCCTGCTCACAACAGGAAACAACAGCTGTTTCAAATTATGTGTATGGTAGCAACCCCCTACCCTCCACCAAAAATGGCAGTGCTAGATGGTGAGAAAGAAGGCCTGGGGTGAGGGTCCCACCAGAAGAGGAGTCTTGTGGTGGTATGGCAGCCTCTGTGGGGCTTGGGGCTACAGCCCTTTATTTACAGGGGTGTTCTGGCAAGGGGAATGGTCACACAGTGCACCCCGGCGAACCAGGGCCTTATACACACAGGCCCTTTCTCTGCAGAGGATCAGAGGAGCAGGCTGGTGCTCTGTGGAGGGTAAACAGCCCTACCCTCCACATAAAGACCCTTAAATCCTGAAAGGCCCTCTCCAATCAATAAAACACCCCGCCCCCATGCAGACACAAGAGCACACTCCTTTCAGAGGTGGGAGGAAGGGCTCTGTGTAGAAAAGAGCAGCTGCCTCCCTTGCTCTCTGCCAAAGCTGGCTTAGCCAAATCCCCAGGAAAATGCTGCTGCACATGAAACATGAAATCGCAAACCACAGACAGTCTGCTCTCCTGCCCATACACATGTTCAAACAGGACTGCTTTCCAGCCCTTGCTGATGGCTTCCACACAATGAGGTCAGTTCCACGGCTCCGTCTGTGGCTTTTGCTCTCCCTTCACTAGGATGAGCCAGTTTCCACTTATTTGACCCAGATGTACAGGCCCAGGAAAGCATGACAGAAGCAACAGCAAAGCATGATCCGAGTGTGAAGCCCACACCCACCTCCCCTTCATAACAGCCACACCGAGCTAGCCGGGTGACAGGCTGGACGACCCAGACTGGCAAAGCACTCCACCGAAGGACTCCGAAAGGCGGCTGGCGAGGGCGAGGCTGGTGGAGGGTCTTCTGTAAGTACCTTTCCCCTCCCCTCTTGGCTCTCCCCTGGCCAGGTGACACTCTCCTCTGGCGACCAGAGAACAGGCAAGAGGCAGGAGAGGAGGTGGCCAAGCTCCAGTCAAAGGCTGGGGAGGAGTGTTCCTTGTCCCCCATTGCAGTGATGCTGGGAGAACTCAAGACCTGAGAAGAAGAGGGCTGAGGGTGTGGTCAGGAGGCTTCAACCACTCCGCAGCAAACCTCAAACCACTAATTACCTGTCTCAGTGAAAGCACAGAGATGCTCTTAGAAACAGAGAAGAGGCAGATGCTGATTTTAGCAAGACCCTGGATCTGACCAGCTCCTTCCTCCCTCTCCTCAGTTCTGTGAGGTCCAAGAGTGACAGGAAGGGGATGACAGGGCCTAGGTGCCCACAAGCAAATCTGGTAACCCTGAATGCAGCCCTAGAGATAGCTGGGGTGGCGGGGGTGGCCTTCAGTGACACCGTTCAGAACATGGTCCTTCAGAAACAGGACATGCTGCTAAAGTGAGGCTGTGGGACTTAATGACGCTCTACAAGTTCCATTTTAACAGAAGGCTCGGGGGCCGCCTATCTAACGAGATAACGGAGCTGCTGACCAACTGTCCTGGCCTTAGAGCTCACATGTGGGAAGAAACTATTCTGGGGTGGAGCAAACCGGACTACAAGAGCCAGTAGACTGAATACTCAGGAAGTCCAAAATATGGCCTCTTGCAACTTCTTGTCTAAAGGTTTTTCCTCAATTCACTCTTCAAGGAGCACAGGTACCAAGTGTCAGGGTAACTTCAATGGAAACTGCCATATTGTGTGTGTGGTGAGAGAAGGCCAAAGGCACAGGATACATCCCAGACTGAGGGATTCCTAGGTTATTGCTCACTAAAAGTACGCATAGGGGGAAGGAAGGGAGTAGAAAGAGACTTTGCATGGGGCATGGGGGGGCAGTGCGGGGGTATAGAGGATGTTATATTGAGTGGGATACTTGAAACCATGTCAACACAATAAATTAAAAATAAAAACTAAAAAAAGAGAAGTATGCACTAGGAGAGGACAACAAAACCACGCCGCCACAGCCTGGCAGCCACAGCCGGAGCCAAGCGATGAAATGGAACCAGCTATCCTGTGGGTAACCTGCCTTTGCCCACTGGTCCTGAGTAAGCTGACTTTTCCGCTGATCAAGCCTTAAGATTGCCACAGAGGCTGGGGCCTTGCCCCATCGACGGGGGAGGAGGAGAGAGAGAACACTAGGCTTGTAGTGGTGTGGCACAAGCACAGTAACTCAGGATTTAGTCACTTCTAAATAGGCTCTGAATGCAACAGCTTCTCCTGGCCTCATGGAAGTCACGAGTCTAAACAGGGAACTGAACAGAGGGTCTCTGCTCTCAGGCATCACGGAGGCGGCACTCAAGGCTCTGAGCTGGGGTAGCAGGGAAAGCAGAGTGTGGGCTAATCAGAGCCAGAGAAAGGCAGAGCCCAGATTAAGAATTTTACTCAGGTGGCAGGAACCTTTCCATTGTGAAATATCTGCTTGTTCTTATCCCACTGTCCTTCCATCAAGTCAATGGGAGCCCTGACTCACTGGCAGCAGGAACTCGGTTGCACCCAGAGAGAAAGCAGGCAGAAACCTACCATCTTTAAGTGGCATCCACTGATGAAACCAAAGCAGTAAAGAGAGACTCCTGTGGGCTCACTCACCTCTTCCCTGCCCTATTAACAAAGTCCAGCTAATGCTAGATGCCTACTGTACAGCTCTGCCCATACTGCTGCCCTCACTGGGCACATCCCTTCACCTCCCGCCTTCCTGTCTCATGTCCAGCCTATCACTGGCGGCCACCATGTCTCCAGATGTAGGTGCAGTCACTCTGTTTACCCAACCCCCAGCTCCAGTGTGCACTCCTCGATGGCTAAGTGCTCATCATCATGTCACAGGTGTGTCTCCGTAGGCAGGCGTAAATCACCAGACTTTGGGGTTCATGTGCCTTGGGGGTATGCAGTATTTTTTGATGAACTGACAGGCCCTGAATGATAAGGGTCATTCAGGCTGTGAAATAAGGAAGCAACTGGGGACCTTAATCCAGGCTAATATTTTGAAGTGCTTCCTTTATTTATTTGGTGAGGTTAACACCCTAAAAAATATCTATCTACCGCCCTGGCTGGTTGGTTCAGTGCTAGACCATTAGCCCGGAGTGGATGTCTCAGGTTTGATTCCCGATCAGGGCACACAGAAGCACCCATCTGCTTCTCCATCCCTCCCCCTCTTGCTTCTCTCTTTCTTTCTCTCTCTCTTCTCCTCCCCTTCTGCAGTCATGAATCAATTAAAGGGAGTTGACCCTGGTGCTGAGGATGGCTCCATGGCTTCCACCTCAGGTGCTAAAAAGTGGCTCCGGTTGCAGGAGCATCGCCCCCTAGTGGCCTTGTAGGGTGAATCCTGGTTGGGGCGCATACGGGAGTCTGTCTCTGCCTCCCCTCCTCTTATTAAAAACAAAACAAAACAAAACAATTCTATCTAACCAAGCATCACATGACTATATTCTCAAATAATCCCAATCCTTTTCATTGAGGTAACAGTTGGGTATTCATTGTTCCAGTCTTTTCCTTATAAGTTTGCATAAGTAGAAACATATCTACATAAAAGTTCTTTTTTTCAGACACAAGTGAGGTAATCCTTCATGGGTTATCTGTGACCTCAGAGATCTCCTACAACAGTCCCCTCAGGTCTTCTCCCGCCTTATTATAACTGCGCAGTAGCCTACACTGGGCACACACCTGCCTTGTTGATCCCCTGCCCGCCGCCAACAGGGGTCACTGAGGGTGTTTTTCTATCATGAATGATGCTGCAATGAATGACTAGCCCTGCACCTCTTTGTGCATGTGTGGAAGCAGTAACCTCAGCCAGCTCCCTGGAAGCAGAAATGCCAGGCCAAAGGGACACAAGTTTTACTATCCTACGGATCTGGCCGCATCTGTGCACAGCCCATCCGCTGGGCATGACCACCTGGGAGAAACTGATGTGTCTGTCTGTCTCAGTGCACCAGCACCAGCTCTACCTGGGTGTGGCCTCGCTGGGGTACCTTCTCAGTGGTCTAAGCCACCTACACCCACAGAGACCACACCCTGCACATCTAGACATACCTGGAAGACCACCAACTCCTACTTCACGGTGGCCCTGAGACCATTTCAAAAGCCCACTGCAGTAGCAGTAATGAAATACAAAGGGAACAAACCCATTACAGTGACGAGAATAAGAGTCGGGAGGCAGGAGAGAATGAGACTGCAGTTCATTTCCCCAAACCAGGAAGCGGAAGGCAGCACATGAATGGAGGAGACAACACTGAAGGAAGCTACAGCCCAGAGCATGTGACGGGCTGCGTAGAGGGCACAGCCAGCCTCACCACGGCAACCCAGGACCGGTCTGGGCTCCCAATGAGCTGAAAGAGAGAACAGAAAGGGCAGTGCAGCCAGCTCACTGGACTATCAGACTGGTTCTTCTACATACAAATGAGCAAACGTTCAGCAAACATTCAGGGAAAACCAACAGCCTGAAAAAGAATGACCAAAATAAACAACCAAAACCAGAACCCAGAGGAAATGAGATCACATAAGGGTCAAAAGATAATTTTTAAAACAATTTTAATTAGTATGTCAGAGAAGTAAACCCAATTTGGCCTCTGCAAAGCAAAAGCAAGACACTATGAAACTATAATACTCAGAGAACCAGAGGGAAGAAAATTAAAAATATAATAGCCCAATTAGAACCTTCACTACAAGGTCTAGAAGACAAAGTAAAAACAATTGACTAGACTGTACAGAGAGAAGACACAGTGGAAAATGTGAGAATAAAAGCAGCACACAGGAAGTCTAACAACTAATCAGGGTTCCGGGGAGAGAAAACAAAGGAAACAGAGAGAAGGTCATTATCAAAGAAATAGTGGAAAAAATGGACAGAGTGGAGGAATGACATGACTTGAGATCAAAAGGGATCAAAAGTTCCAAGCACAATTAAAGAAACAAAAACAAAAACCTAGACACCTTACAAAATTTCAGTATGCCAAAGATAATGTGAATATACTAAAAGCTTCTAGAAAAGGAAACTAACAAAATAATAAAGAATAACAAAAACAAAATTAGCTATAAAGAAAGAAATGAGAAGCAAAGGGGCATCAGATATCTTATTAACAACACGAATGCTTGAAATCAATACATCAATGTCTTTAATGTTTTAAAAAAATAAAATTTAAATTTGTTCTTAGTCAAATTAAAAGTGAGAGCAAAATAAAGGATTTCAAGTTTACCCTTCATGTAGTCTTCCTGAAGAAGTATTACAAATGCACTTCAGCTATATGAAAGAGTAACACAAGAAAGAAAAAAGCGCTGAACTCCCTGGGATGGCTGCCGGGAAAGCTACGAGGAAAACGTTAGGTGTAGAGAGGCCTAAGGTCAGCTGTCCAGACCAGAGCAGCAGCAGACAGCATTCTGGAAAAGTTTCCAGGAGAGAAGCAGGCATCATGTAATAAATTACCCTACGAAGTGGCTGAATAATTTCAAAAGCATAGTAAAGGCACATTATCCTTCTAACCATAATTTTTTTAAAAAGCAACTAGAAACTTTGTGGAAAAGTAAAAGTAGACAAAATAACAATTCAAGCATGAAAAACAATTCTAAAAAATGATTTGAAGGAACCGTGGGAATGTAAGGAGAGGATCCATTTCTCTGCACAAGGGTGCAGCACACGCTGGCTTGGCCACAGTAACAGGAGCACTGTTTACTGACTGTGTCAAGCCAGAGTTCACTGACAGACCCGGCCTCAGGGCTTCCCTACAGACCTGCAACAGAACAGAACATCATGCGGGTGTGAGACACAGGCAAGCTGGGGTCAGCTAAGCTGGGGGATGGCAAAGCACAAACTTGTTTGGTGGGAAGTAAAAGCGTCTCACCTGGCAGAGTGATAAAACCTAAAGTAGATTTCAGTATATTTACGACTCCAAGGGCAATTTTAAAAAAATCCTACAAAGAATATAAACATTAAAAATTGGAGGAGCAGAAGGGAGGGGAGAAAAGGCAGGCACACCTCTGACACCCGGCAGCTTTGGTCCCAGGCAGCTTTGGTCCCAGACCATCGTGGTAAAGGGACTATCCCAACAGAGCAAGTCGACACAGTGTTTTGGGTTCCCAGTGTATATGAGAGTTATGTTTACACTATACTACAGTCTATTAAGTGTGCAATAGCGACCTGGCCTGTGGTGGCGCAGTGGATAAAGCGTCGACCTGGAATGCTGAGGTTGCCGGTTCCAAACCCTGGGCTTGCCCAGAAAAGGCACATATGACAAGCAATCAATGAACAACAAAAGTGAAACAACTATGAGTTGATACGTCTCGCTCCCCCCACCTCTCTCGCTTTCCTCTCTCTGTAAAATCAATAAATTCTTTTAAAAAAAGTGTGCAATAGCATTGTCTTATAAAAGAATGTACATACTATAATTTAAAAATATCAATACTTTATTGCTAAAAAATGCTAACCATTATCTGAGCCTTCAGTGAGTTGTAATCTTTTTGCTGGTGGAGGGTCTTACCTTCAATTTGTAAAAAGTACAGTTACCAGCAAAGTACAATAAAGCACAGCACAATGAAACAAGGTATAAAAGAGCTGAACCTTTCAACTTCTACTTTGGGGTCTTGATAATGCCAAAATACGATAAATTAAGAGCTGTGTAAGTACATTATTCAATTCTGTGTCTGGAGGAACCACCGGAAGCACTAGCCTGAGATTTTTCTTAATAGTAACTGCTCGGGCAAGCAGACTAGGGGAGGCAGAGTGGTCCCAGAGCCTGTCTTGCCCACACAGGCCTCCGGGGCTACTCAGCTCTTTGACCATGTCATGTCTGACTTTGTAAATGCTCTAACCCAGAGACTCTTATTCAGTAGGTCCAGATTCTGTGTTCGAGAAAGCTCCTTAGCAATTCTTTTTATTTATTTATTTATTTATTTATTTATTTATTTTACAGGGACAGAGAGAGAGTCAGAGAGGGATAGATAGGGACAGACAGACAGGAACGGAAAGAGGTGAGAAGCATCAATCGTTAGTTTTTTGTTGCCGTTGCAGCACCTTGGTTGTTCATTGATTGCTTTCTCACATGTGCCTTGACCGTGGGCCTTCAGCAGACCAAGCAACCCCTTGCTGGAGCCAGCGACCTTGGGTCCAAGCTGAGGAGATTTTGCTCAAGCCAGATGGGCCCCGCGCTCAAGCTGGCGAGCCCAGGGTCTCGAACCTGGGTCTTCCTCATCCCAGTCCGACCCTCTATCCACTGCACCACCGCCTGGTCAGGCTCCTTAGCAATTCTGATGAACAGTTCAAGGTTAAGAGCCACAGCATTAAAGGAGCCCTTGTCTGATAGGACACAGAGGCCCTGAGGCAGGCTGGACAGCTACTTGATTTATCACTTCTCATTCAGAGAAATGGAGTGTCCGAGCAATTCCATAACATGCCCTGCTGTCACACATCAGCCATGCCTGCGGAGTTTCTCATGTTTGATGACGATGATGCTCTTCAACTCTCACTTGAGTGGTGACCTGTTTGGCAAAACTTTCCCTGTTGGTCACTGTTCAGAGAAATCTTGTCCTTTGGCTCTGCGGCCAGGGGAAGGCTGCCAAGGACACCCACAGGGATGGGATGACAGGCCTGTGCCAGTCTGTGCTGGAGTGGGGCCCACAGAGCCTGGTACTGGCCTTCGCATCCAATGGTTGGAGGACCTCCCACCCTGCCCTGCACTGCCTTGCCAGGGCTGGCAGCGCCCTGGGGTGCACTCCAGCTCAGCACAGTCCTGAAAAGACTTTCCTGGCCTGGAAAGACGTGGAACAGGCCCACCACTCCTGTGCCCCAGAGAAAAGAGGGTATGCAGAAACAAAAGTTTTCTGATGCCCAAAGCAAGAGGAAATAGGTCTGAATCAAACACTTTTACTTTCAACAAAGACTAGAAACCAAACTTGAGAATGAGGGCAGAGTCCTACAGTTTCTTGGGGAAAACAATCTCAGTTCTTCTAAGAAGCTGCCAATTTTTCTTAACTTTTAATTGGAAAATATATTGTACATACAAATCATGTGTGTACACACATATACATACTTATATACACATAATACATGCATATAATTATAAATATATGTACCATTTAAAGACCTAAAATAAAGTTTTAAAATATACACGCATGGAACACACAGTCTAAGAAACAGAACATTCCCAGGGCTTCTGAAGTCCTTTCTTCCCTGCCCACATCAGAGATGACCATGTTGCTGAAGAGGGTGTTATTCTTGTCTTTTTTTGTCTTCCCAGTTTTCTTATGTATGTGTGCACCCTGAGCAGCACACTGCTTAGTTCTGCTCGCTTTTCAACTTGATCTGGAATCAAACTGTGTACACTGTATCTTGCTTTATCTTGTAGTTCATTCATTTTCACCGCAATAGAGAAGCAGCCCAGTGTAGTAAAACAACTCGATTTATTTATCTATTCTATTGTCAGCTGATATCCTGATATTCACGTTGTTTCTAGTTATTTTATATCATGAACAGAACTGCCAGGGAAACTCTTATGGGAATGGTTAGTCTCTTTAAAAATGCTCCTCCCAAACAAGTTCTGATGCCAAACTCAGAGGTCCAGGCTTCGGCTCTGCAGAGAGCACAGAGGAATCCCTGCCGGTTCCTGAAGTACTGGGAGTTCTCCACAGCCAAAAGATGTGATTCCCAGGGTTCCTCCACGCCCTGCCCTGGCCTCACTCACACAAATGCCTTCTCCTCCTCTGAACCTGAGATTCCACACTCCTGCTCTACATCAAGAAAACAATTGGCCTTTTTAGATGCAGTCTGGATTTCTGAGTCACACCCCTCTCCGTTAGTATCTCCCCATTCTTCCCAGGAAAGAGGGACAGAGATCTCAATGAAAGGGCTCTATTGATAGAGTTGAAGCAACAGGAGGAGGCGATCCAGGCCCTTTCCTGCCCTGCCTGCTGGCCAGAAGTAGCACTAAGATACCAGCCATCTGGCCCACCCAGTCCTCACATTCGTTACACGGCCACAGAGGGAAGAGAGGACACATGCCCATGGTCAGTGCCTGGCATTTTGTCATGTGTTACATATACTGTTCCACTTAAGGCTCATATAATTTCAAAGGGGTAAACAACAACAGAGAGTGACTAACACCGAATATACACCATATGCCAGCCACTGGGCTAAGTGCTTCATATGCCTTCTCTCAGTGGGTAGCAACTCAGGACAGTGATGATGAAATTAACTCAGAAGGTTAAAACCAGCATTAAAAAAAAAAAACTAGAGAGTATCCTGCAAAGTAAGGGTAGGATTGTTTTGCAAACCTTTTGTTTCCCTTATATTTATGTGTATTTATTCTCAAGTACTGGGTCACAATGTAAAATGTATTTCTTACTGTGGGCAGAGGCTAAAAATCTGTTTCATCTTTCCTCGTTATGTCGTAACCATCCTGAGATACGTTGATTTGCTAACCGAATTTAACAGCTATGTCCCCAAATTCATCTGTGCCACCCACCTCGGCTATCAACTGCCCCTCCAAGCTCCCAACACAATGGCCTCCTTCCCATTTCTCTTTCCTTCCTTAGAACACATGCTGTTCCCTCAGCCCAGAACCTTCTCCTCGCCTCCTGTCACCAGCTCTTTGACAGCTGGTTCCTGTCCATCCTCTGGTCTCAGCTTGGATTTCATCGCCATACAGGGCCCTATGCAGTCCCTCTCCTGCTCAGGGCCACGGAGACCCTAGTTTCCTGGTCATCTGTCTGCCTCCCGCCAGAGCTCCAAAAACACTTATGCCATCTAAGGTACCCCCAACACACACAGACCTAGCACAGCACCCGGCATGTGGCAGGTACCTCAGCTTTGGTAAATGAACAGAAACTGACCAGCTCCTCAGTTAGTAACCGGCAAAGCCAGGACTCCAGCCCCGCTGTCTGACCTGACTTGCTCTTACCTCCTGCACACACTCAAAATCAAACAACACGCTGCCTCAGGTTACACCACTAGTAAGTGTTAGTGCTGGGACGAACCCAGACAGGTCTCTCTGATGACTGCTTTATTATGTCAGTGGAGTAGCCTCCCACAGTCAGCGGAGATTAGGAGGGGATAAATGAGGAGAGTGCAGAACTTTCAGGCTATAATAAGAAATTTTCCAATGATTAGAGAAATATCAGAAGAAATAAGGAGAGCAAGCAGCTCAGAAATGGGAGGCAGGGAAGTATTCTGGGATGGTCTGGAGAGACAGCTGGAGAAAGCAGAAAAATTCAAGGGGCAACTGTTGCAGGAGATTCGGAGGGCTGAGGCTGCGGGAACCACAGTTCAAGGTCCCTCCTGGCAGTGTTAAGAGTTGGTGACCCTGAGAACAAAGTTGGAGGGGCGGGACTGAAAAGGCTCCCTGGCTCAGAGACCAAAGGAGCCACTGCAGGAATACTTTGGCAATGCTGCCACCTCATGGCTGTGCAGTGCTTAGCCCACAGGAAAAATTAGATGGCCAGCCTGTGGCTTTATTCGTCAGCAGCCATTTATTGAGCACCTAACATGGGTCTGACTACTAGGGACCGGAAATGGATTGCCATGCTCCAACTTTCAACGACTTCTATTCACCACACCCAGGAGATGGCAAAACTCTGTTGAGTTTACTTCCTTCTTTTCACAGTAATGAGACTGTGAGGTAATAGATGGGGTCTTATTCATATCTGAAACTCCAGTACCCAGGAGAGAGCCCAGCCTGTCGGAATCACAATTGCAGCTACTATTTAGTATGTGCTAAGTGCTTTTACATACATTAGCCCATCTGAGTGTCACATTTCACCTACGCAGTACTCATGAGATGTCCAAATGGAGAGGTCCAGTAGGCGTTTATTACCATGTGAGCCAAGAGTTCTTGGAAAGGTCAGGGATAGATAAAGAAATAAACATAAGTATCACCCACACACAGCTAGTGTTCAAAGACCAGTGCCCTCCAAGTTTAATGTGCATGACTTGCCTGGGGTTTTTGCTAAAGTGCAGATTCTGATTCTGAGGTCGGGCTGGGAAGCCTGAGAGTCTGCATGTCTAATGAGTTCCCAGGCTGGTCCACAGACTACATTTTGAGTGGGAAAAATCTGAATTAAGGGTTGACAAAATGACCAGAATGTCAAATCTGGCCCAGCTGTCCCAATACTCCAAGATTGTGGGTTTGATTCCCTGTCAGAATATATACAAGAATCAACCAATGAATGCATAAATAATGGAACAGCAAATCAGTATTTCTCTCTCTCTCTCTCAAATTAAAAGGAATGAAAGAAGGAAGGAAGGAAAGAAAAATACATGACAGAGACCATTTGTGGTTCATTGCTCTCCGGTCCTTTCCAGTTTGTCAAACTCTGACCTAGATCACCCAGGGACAGGGTTGCAACTAAACAAGAGAGAGGTGAGAAACAGAGCTCTGAAGCAATTTGTTATGACTTCCAAATTCCCATGCCTCATCTGGGTAGGGAAAATGAAAGCATAACACTCTGTATGTATGTTAATGCTTATTGCAAGAAGACAGCTCTGGAAAAGATGAGCTAAGGGCTGAGGCATCTAGGTGGGCGTGGACTGTACTGGGGAAAAGCCAGAGAGACCTTGGGGCTCTGAACAGGGAACAAGGCCTGTGGCGATCTGGTAACTGATGGCTCCTTCAATACTTATCCTAAGGAAAAAACAACAAACAGAAAGACAGGAAGGGGCCATCATCACTTGTGTGTAGTACCACAGAAGTACCAGAAAAATAAAATAAGAAAAGGCTGTGGTCCTGGCTAGTTTGCTCAGTGGATAGAGCACTGGCCCCATGTGTGGACATCCCAGGTTTGATCCCTGGTCAGGGCAAACAAGAAAAGTGACCATCTGCTTCTCTTCCTCTCCCTCTCCCCCTTCTCTTTCTCTTCTCCTTCTGCAGCCAGTGGCTCGGTTGATTAGAGCATCAGCCCCAGACCGGGGGGGGGGGGGGGGGGGGGGGTGCCAGGTGAATCCTGGTCAAGGTGCATGTGGGAGTCTGTCTCTATATTCCCTCCTCTCACTTTAAAAAAAAAAAAAAAACAGTCTCTGAATTCTACAGAGTTGCTCCGTGGAGAACCTTCATTTTTGGCTGAGGGCAAGGAGGGCGGAGGGACGGATACAAGGAGGCGAGGGAAAGGGCTGGCAGCAGAATGAAAGCCCCAGAGCTGACCGTCTGGGGTTGCCCCTAGTGTGTTTGCCTGTAGTCCCGTCTGTCATGCTTGTGCCACTCGTGTGGAAGAATACATTTCCTAAATGTCACCGCCTGAGAAAGTAAATATAGCTGTCCATTTCTGTCAGCTTAAACCAATCAATCTGGCTCTTTTTCAATGGTGGACCAGGCTGTTTTGTTGGCAGTTGTGAAAGCTTTGCTTGTCTCACACCAAGTATTCACATATACTTCCAAAGTACAACAATAGCACCCTTTCTTGGGGGTGCAAAAAAGACTAAATCCATCAGAACGGCTGTGGCAGGATATCCGTAAAGCCAAACTCTTCTTAAATGTCATAAGGTAAATAAAGACAAAAGGATATGTACTAAAAAGCAGATCCAAGAATTTCATGGTTGGAAGGAACCTTCAAGGTCAGCCAGCCTCCTTCACACTTCCAACGAAGCTGCCTACTATATCTAACCATCTAAGGAAAAAAGCTCAGCCCTGGCCGGGTCTCAGTTGGTTAGAGCATCATCCCAATACACTAAGGTTGCAGGTTCAATCCCCAGTCAGAGCCCATAGGAATAAACCAATGAATGCATAAATAAGTAGAACAACAAATCGATATTTCTTTCTCAATCTCTCCCTTCATCTCTCTTTCTCTCAAAACTAATAAAGGAAAAAAGCTCTCATCATGCCTGGATTTTGGCATGAAATATTCTTCTTCCTCTTTTTAATGAATTAGAAAATACTTGCAATCCAAATCTTTTAACCCTTGAGCTCCTGTCCTTCTCAAATTCATCCCCTCAATCACACCCATAGTCTCCCCTACTAGGAAGTGAGTTCCTTTAGAGAAGAAACTGATCTTTCCAGCACCCAGCACGCTGCTCATTTCATAGCAGTGTGATGAGCAAGTCCTCCTCATCTACTGCAAGATTTCAGCATTTCTGCTGCCTACTGACTGTGTGATCTTGGCCAAGTTACTCAACCTTTCAAAACCTCAGCTCTCTCACCTGTAAAGTTCTATCACAAGGCTATTTTGAGAATAAAATACGGTAACATGTAAAACACTCAGAATGGTGGCTAGCACAATAGTAAGAATTTAGAAAGTCTTGACAATCATTATTATTCAGTTAGTAGATGAACCTGTTTTCTTCCATGAATCACACGCCCTCCTCAAAACATACTATACCAGAGCTGGGTTTCTCAACCTCGGCACTACTGGCATTTCCTATTGTGGGGGCCTATCTGTGTTTTATAAGATATTTAGCAACATCCCTGACCTCTAGCCCCTAGATGCCAGGAGCAACCCCACCTCCCCAATTCTGACAACCCAACATTGTCCTCTCAGATTGCCAAATGTCTCCTGGGAGTCAAAATCCACTCTACCTTCCATTGGGAACTATTGTACTAGAATATGCAAATCAGGTATAAAGAGCAGCCACCCCTCCCTAATTTGCCACCATCCCACCCTCCCCACAGGCAGCCACCTCAGTTACCACTTGCTCACCACTCAGTTGTCTCGGAGGAAACATGTGATAGGTGCTGTAAATGTCATTGGAGAACTGCAACTGAAGCTCAGGGGTGCCCATCAGGAGCTGGGCCACTTGTTCCACCTGAAATGGTGTCTTCTCCAGGATCACAACGGCATCCTCTCCAGCCCCAGAAGCCTCATTCACCTGTAAGCAAAGACCCAGGTAAGGCCTGGAGAATAGAAGCCGAAACTCCGGAGGGCCTCAGAATCCCCAACATTTGGAATTGCCTTCCCTGTGTTTCCCTCTGGGCAGTCTAGCCAGCTGCACTACTGTTTCTCCTGAGAAATCATTAACCTAAATCCTTGTGGCAGTGCTTCCATCTTTCTTCTTAAAAGATGTGAAGCTTTGCCTCAGGTGGTGGCGCAGTAGATAGAGCGTGGGACTGGGATGCAGAGGACCCAGGTTCGAGACCCCGAGGTCGCCAGCTTGAGCGCGGGCCCATCTGGTTTGAGCAAAAGCTCATCAGCTTGGACCCAAGGTCGCTGGCTCAAGTAACCCTTGCTCGGTCTACTGAAGGCCCACGGTCAAGGCACATATGAGAAAGCAATTAATGAACAACTAAGGTGTCACAACGAAAAACTGGTGATTGATGCTTCTCATCTCTCTCTGTCCCTGTCTATCCTTCTCTCTGACTCTCTATCTGACCCTGTAAAAAAAAATGAAAAAGATGTAAAGCTTCCCAACAGTCTTCCATTTTAAGCTCTTAAGAGCTCTATTAAATTCTCCCCATTTTACAGATGAAGACATGGAAGTCTAGAGAGTAAGTGATTTGCGCAAGGTCACATGAACTGTCAACACTGAAAGAGAAACTAGAATCTGGGTATCCTAACTAACTCCTAGCTCCAATGTTCTCATGGCCATACTCTTAAGCAGGTGCTGCAGAATGAAGACACATGGGGCTGAGGGAACCAGAAAGAACCTTGTGAAAAACAAGAGACACAGAGAGAAGAATGGAAGTCTAGGACCAGGTCCCCCTGATCCTCCTGAAATGAAAGCTCCTGCTGGGAATTCTGGGGAACCCTAATACCGGCCCTTGGCAAGGCCTCCTCACTACCTATGGGATGATCTCCAGTCTCTCCCCTGCTAGAGCTGAGAACGTGAGACTAGAGCCAGCTGTGTCTGTCTACCCTAAGACATTGTGCACTCCTGAAGATCAGTGCAAGTCACTCTGACCTTCGCACCCCCAGTACCTAGCTCAGCGCTGGCCTGTCAGTGCACGGGGCGTGGAATTGCAATACCGTCAAGAAGGGACATCTCCTAGTCTCTTGTCCCCAGGGGCACGGAGGAGCAAGCCGCTCCAGCAACATTTACTGCGTTCCTAGCACCTTTACAGGCTGAATGAATAATGATGAATGTCTTGGAGAATTTAACACGTGATTTTTAACCTGAAATACACCCTACCAGTGTTAGTGGTTATGTTTAGCAAAGGCGGACTCAAAGTCAGCCCTACGTGTGTTCAATGCTCTCAAATCCACGGGCGACCGCGTCTCCTCTACTCCCAACCCCAAAACATTCCAGAACTGGGCCCAGACCCCACAGTACCGCGACCGGCACTTCCGGCTGCCACCGGCGGCCCCGCCTCCCGGCGGAGACTCGCTGCCTGCGGTACCTTGCCGTGCAGGAAGAGGATCTTGTCGCGCGCGGACTCTCTCAGCACTTTCTCCACTCTAAAGCCGGCGAAAGGGAAATGGGCTGCAGCACAGGTGCCATTCCCAACGCCGGCTGCCTTGGGCTCCTCGCCCTCTGTGCCGGAGGCTTCCGCCCCCGCGGCAGCCACTTCGCGCTTCCTCTTGCTCGGCGGTGGTGCCGCGTCCGCCATGTTTCCCGTGGGATAGTGCGCCTGCGCGGAGCCAGACCACCCGCCCGGGTGCGCCGCGAGCCGCTCCTACAACTCCCGGCGGGCCTCGCGCGACCGTGCGACCTGTACGCGCGAGCGTTCCTCACCGTAGTTACTGCCGGGGTCCTGGAGCTGGCCCGGCCGCGGTTAGGCGGGTAACCAGGTAAGGGGAGCGGCGGCCGGGAGCCCCTAAACGGGCATGCTGCGGTGCTGCGGCGGGGAGGACACCGGCCGCCCTCTGAAGGCTTTGACATCTGTGCGAGTAACGGCAATTCAACTACAATTAGGCCAACGTTGATTCGTTAACGTGGAAGGAATCCTTCTGAAACTAATCTGTTCAGCCGACCTTATTTCTTGGTCTGTTTTTTATAGGGAGCACTTAAACCATTCCTGTTTTTTACCCATTTTACAGCATTTCTATCGCGTTCAGTTCTTGGAAAATTCAGTACCTCTTGCCGGAGAGACGGGCGACTGAACAGGCCAGAGCTAAACTTCCATGGCCGCAGCCCCTGCCTCCTCTGCACCTGCTGTGCGTACGAGTCTGCTCTGGGATCCTGAGATGTGATTTGTAGCATGAATTTAATTAACCTATCAGAGTTTCTCCTGTTTTGGGGGATGGGGGCATATAAAAACTTCACTCATAGTTTGTCTTTGTAAGTTTCTTTTGCGCCCATTATTTCTGGCTAGTTCCTTCTTCCTTGGTGTTGACAGCTCTAAATCTTGTCAAGATTTGATACAGCAAGTTTTAGTCAAAATTCTATTATTTTTAATAATGTTTTATTTTTTCAAACAAAATAATGGAGTAAGCTATTTTCAGTCAGTAAATCGTACAGTGTACTATGTCAATAACAGTTTTCTTTGGAGATGGTCATTTATACCAGAAATGTATATTGAGTTGGATAAAAGGCTAATTGTTTTTGTGAAGTAAAGAGCATTATTAGGGGAAGCTTAGGATCTGAAGTAATAATCTTCAACCAGAAACATCTGCTGTTTGTTCACAGATTTCCTCTGTATATCCCTCATCTTCTAGGAATATACAATAGGAGCTTGTATACTGTGTGCACACTAGAACAAAATGTCCTGGGGTAAATGTCAATACCAAAACCTGCTCTATACAACAATGCCGTTGGGGGCTTGCTGAACACACATTATGGTGCACAGAAATGTGCTGTAGAGTTGCCACCTGAAACTTGTATAATTATGTTAAGCAGTGTCACCCAATCAAATTAAATAAAAAAATAAAACAACCTTACAAGGTCCTGATCTTATGAAAATTTCTAGGTGTGTATGCTCTTTCTTTCTCTTGGCCTTCCCTCCTCTTCCTTTCTGTTCTTTTATTCTGTCCCCTCCGTCCATTTTTTAAAATTTTCTTTGTTGCATGGATTTAGGGGAAACAGCTGTGCTTCGGCTTGCTCACTTGTTCTCCAACTGCAAGCACTTTGCATGATTAGTGCGTGAGCACGTGACAGAAAGCCACATGTGTATAACCTATATAAGGCTACAGTTACTTTCCCCTCCATGGTGGGTGTTCCTGATAGCTTGCCCACTGCCATGAGGGACAGTTTTCCTGATCGATGGTGTAGGAAAATGGCTGAGAGATTAAACTGCAACCTTGAGACAAGTCTTTGGTGTGGACTTCGGAATGCCAAGTCCTGCTGGGGCAGAGGGCTTCTCCGTCAAGCACTACAATGATTGTTTATAGGAAGCAGCTGATCCCTATAGTCATTTTCCTACATGCCTAGGGGCATTGGTTGGTCATCTTTCTCTGCACCTGAATCCATTGTAGACTAATTTGACCTAGTCTCTGCTAATTTGCTTGATGAGCAAAGAGACCAATAAATATGATGAGGCTGCAGAGATCTGGGCTCTTAGTCCTAGAAGCTAGGAGTCCTCTGTACCCATATTTTTCTGTATGTTGTGTCTTGTGTATGTTTCTTAAGTCCTGCAGCGAGGCTGGGAGTCCTCTGTACACATCTTTTTCTGTATGTTGTGTCATATATGTTTCTTAAGTCCTGCAGCGTCTTCCTTTCTTGCACACCCGTGGCTGAGCTGGGCTCAGCAGATGGCCTGTTGCCACAAAAAGTGGTTTTACCCTACCTGTTCACTCACCCGCCTCTATAAGAATCCAATAAACGGGGATGGCCCAACGCCTTTAGGCTCTGCAGTTCTCCTGTGGTCTACCTGAATCCAGTGTGAATGTACCTGGCCTCGATCATCGGCATTACACCTGGCATAGTCGGCAAAATTCAGCCAAGAAAATGGCTGGCATTCGTGCAGCATGGTGGCAAGATTACATGTTGGAGGCAACTGCCAAGAAAATAGTAGGTGCTCGTGTTGCATGGCTGCAAGATTATGTGCTGGAGGCAGCTGAGGGAGAGGAGGATCCCCAAGACCCATTGTTCCAGTTTAAGTAGGGGGAAGGCTAAGGGATCCATCAGAGGCCTCGTGGAATTGGCAAGCCACTGGTCCCCTCCTAATGTGCAGCAGTTCTTGGCCTTCATAGGTACAGGTGCTTTCACAGAGAACTGTCAAGGAGGCACAGGCCTTGAATGTGTTTGACCCTGCCAGACCCTGCGATTTCTCAGGGGTTTGGATGGGGCTTGTGGCAATGGACAGAGCGCTTATGGAAAGGTACTGTGGTCGGTTATCAAAGAGCTGTATAGCTAGTTGTCTGCAATGATCCTTTATCTTGGGTGATTTGCACAGACAGCTGGGCTGTCTGTCGTGGACTGATCATTAAGTGGTATAAGGGACTCCTGAAGCTGGGACTGCGACAAGAGTGGGGCACCATCCTTTGCTGGATGAACATGCCACTTGTGGACAGTTCGGGACACCCTGATAGGGGGGTGCTGGAAGCTGTGGAGGCCCTCTTACACCAAACAGCTGCTCCTACCCAGTTGCAGATATATACCAAGGACAATTTATTCAAGCCAGGCTTTGAGTGGCAGGGCAACATTCTCCTGCCTGCCCCATAGCCCTCTAAAGGCCAGCAGCTTCAACAGACATGGTCCTGGACTGTGCAGGCCGCTCACCTATGATGGGTGGCCTTGTTGGCACTGTGAGGTAGGGGACTAGAGGTGGGCCTTCAGTTAACTCCCTGGGAAACCAGCACCTGGCTGCCTAACGTATAAGTGTATTATCCCTTGAGTGCTCAGGGAGCCATCATTGTGAAGAACATCTTTGTAATTATTGTCATTTTTGGTATAGCTTGTGCCTTAGTAGTCCATTGCTGTAGTCTCTACTGTTTATGTACCTCACTTCTTGCCCAGGGACCATAGCGGGAGATACCTGTCATGTAGATTGTGAGGTGAGCACCCCTAAAGGTGTAGGGTGTAGGAAAAACATCTGTGGTTAGACTTACTCGCTTGTTTTCCGAATACAAGCAATTTTCATGATTAGTGCGTGAGAAAGCCATGTGTGTGCAGCCTACATAAGGCTACTATGGGTACTTTCCCTCAGTGGCAGGTGTTCCTGATGACTTGCCTACCACTGCAAGGAACGGCCGTGAGCAGCAGTTTTACCCTGCCTGTTCGCTTACCTGCCTCTGCGAAAATCCAATAACGAGAATGGCCCAACACTTTTTGGCTCCACAGTTCTTCTGTGGTCTGCCTGAATCCCGTGTAAACCTGCCTGGCCTTGACCACTGGCATTAGAACTAGGAAAAAGAATTTGAGCGAGTAGCTATGTTTTTTATTTTTTTTATTTATCTATTTTTTTTACAGGGACAGAGAGAGTAAGAGAGAGGGATAGATAGGGACAGACAGACAGGAACGAAGAGAGATGAGAAGCATCAATCATCAGTTTTTCGTTGCCGTTATGACACCTTAGTTGTTCATTGATTGCTTTCTCATATGTGCCTTGACCGCGGGCCTTCAGCAGATCGAGTAACTCCTTGCTCGAGCCAGCGACCTTGGGTCCAAGCTGGCGAGCTTTTGCTCAAACCAGATGGGCCCGCGCTCAAGCTGGCGACCTCAGGGTCTCGAACCTGGGTCCTCCACATCCCTGTCTGACGCTCTATCCATTGTGCCACTGCCTGGTCAGGCGCAAGTAGCCATGTTTTAACAAAAAGAGAATTGGGAGCCATGAAGTCTGGCCCCCAACACTGACTAGCTGTGCAACTTTGGGGAATTCACTTACCCTCTCTAGGCCTCCATTTCTATTTGCCAGACACTGTCCATCCTGAATAAGACAGAAGAGACCTCTACTTTCATAGAATTCACATTCAAATAGAGAGGAGGTAACGAGTATAATTCTAGGTAATGATTTATGTGTTATTTATAGATTAAACAGGGCAATGCTGTATAGCCTGGGCATAGGGAGGACTTTAGATAAGGTGGTCATGGATGGCCTCTCAGGAGGTGACATTGAACTAATAATTGAGTAATAAGTATACATTCCGGAAAATGTATTTCAGGCAGAGTAGATATCAGATGCTAAAGACCCTAAAGTAGTAATGAGCTTGACATATTTTAGAAACAGGAATGGTCCTTATGGCTAGGAAGTAGTGAGCAAAGGAGAGATATAAAATGAAACTGTAGAGAAATTTATTCACCAGTGGCAAATTCATCAACACAGTTATAATTTTGATTAAAATACTCATAAGGTCAAAAGTCTAGTCTTAAGCCCTGGCTCACCTGACCAGGTGGTGGCACAGTGGATAGAGTGTCGGACTGGGATGTGGAGGACATAGGTTCAAGACCCCGAGGTCGCCGGCTTGAGCAAAGGGTCACTCGGTCTGCTGTAGTCCCCCCCAGTCAAGGCATATATGAGAAAGCAATCAATGAACAACCTAGGAGCCACAACGAAGAATTGATGTTTCTCATCTCTCTCCCTTCCTGCCTATCCCTTTCTGACTCTCTGTCTCTGTGGAAAAAAAAAAAAAAAAATCCCTGGCTCAAGGGAAGGATGAGCTCATAAGAAGCCTCAGCCACCAGAGGACCTGTTAGAACACCAGATAACAAAGTGAACGGACATCCTGTTTACAGCAGCATAGATCATAGCTTGGCTTCAAAGACCTTTGATGATGCTATTTTTAGGCCAGTTTATTTGGAAACATCAGAAGCTCTGCACTGTCCATCCAATAGCCACAAGTATCTATTTATATTTAGATTAACTAGACTTAGATAAAATGAAAACTCAGCTCTACAAGCATACAGCCACACTGCACGTGCTTGATAGTTACATACGGTTAGTGGCTACCATATTGAACAGCACAGATGTGGATCATTTTCTGTTGTAACAAAAAGTTCAACTGGACAGTGCTGTATTGGAAGGTTATATTGGAAAGCCCTAGTCTATCTACACCAGGGATCCCCAAACTACGGCCCTGCATGCGGCCCCCTGAGGTCATTTATCCGGCCCCCGCTGCACTTCCGGAAGGGGCACCTCTTTCATTGGTGGTCAGTGAGAGGAGCACAGGATGCATCCACACCCATAGTTCCCGTTGAAATACTGGTCAGTTTGATTTAAATTTACTTGTTCTTTATTTTAAATATTGTATTTGTTCCCGTTTTGTTCTTTTACTTTAAAATATGTGCAGTGTGCATAGGGATTTGTTCATAGTTTTTTTTATAGTCTGGCCCTCCAAAGGTCTGAGGGACAGTGAACTGGCCCCCTATGTAAAAAGTTTGGGGACCCCTGATCTACACGCATCAACCTTTCAGTCTTCTTGAGGATTCTCAAAGCTTCTCCCAAATCTTTTTTTTTTTTTTTACAGAAACAGAGAGTCAGAGAGAGGGATAGATAGGGACAGACAGACAGGAACAGAGAGAGATGAGAAGCATCAATCATCAGTTTTTCGTTGCAACACCTTAGTTGTTCATTGATTGCTTTCTCATATTTGCCTTGACCGCGGGCCTCAGCAGACCGAGTAACCCCTTGCTGGAGCCAGCAACCTTGGGTCCAAGCTGGTGAGCTTTTGCTCAAACCAGATGAGCCTGGGTCTCGAACCTGGGTCTTCCGCATCCCAGTCCGATGCTCTATCCACTGCGCCACCACCTGGTCAGACCCAAATCTTAAGAAGGACTAGACACTTCCATTTCAGGTATTAGACTAGATATCCTAAAAACATTTCAGCTAAAAACATCTGGCTATTCTGGATGCAAAATTAAAAACATCCTCTTGGTAACATTGCAGCTCTCTCAAAAAAATAAAATGTTCTGAACTGCAAGATATGGGAGCAGGAATTTATAATGGGAAGTGGATATGGAAACTGAAGTTCTAAGAGTGATCGCTGGTGCCTGACCTGTGGTAGCACAGTGGATAAAGCATCGACCTGGAATGCTGAGGTCTCTGGTTCGAAACTCTGGGCTTGTCTGGTGAAGGCACATAAGGGAGTTGATGCTTCCTGCTCCTCCTCCCTCTCTCTCTAAAAAAAAATGAATAAAATCTTAAAGAAAAAAATAAGTGATCACTGGTTTCTAGAAACCCAGAGCCTTGAGCTTTAAATGTGATGTTTAAGGCACAGGAAACAAGACCTGGGCTTGTGCCAGGTGAAGAACTGGAAGAACTTCCCAGAGTGCCCAGATCTCTAAAGGTCCACCACCTCAATGAAAGGGCTAACTACAGTATTTTAAAAATAAAACAAAAGCTGCCCCACTAAAGAAGACAAGATATTGCCTGATCAGGCATTGGTACAGTGGATAGAGCGTCGGACTGGCATGTGGAGGACCCAGGTTCGAGACCCCGAGGTCGACAGCTTGAGTGTGGGCTCATCTGGTTTGAGCAAGGCTCACCAGCTTTGGCCCAAGGCCGCTAGCTCGAGCAATGGGTCACTTGGTCTGCTGTAGCCCCCAGATCAAGGCACATATGTGAAATCAATCAATGAACAACTAAGGAGCCACAACGAAGAACTGATGTTTCCTATCTCTCTCCCTTCCTGTCTGTCTGTCCGTCCCTATCTGACTCTGTCTCTGCCACAAAGAAAACAAATGACAAGATATTTAGGAAACCTGCCTGCCTCCATGTCTGGCTCTGGCAGGAAGAAAAAAATCCCCTGAAAATGTATAACAGGTATATCTTCATGAAGGATTAGAATTCAGATCCATATTGCCAACACGATCCAGGAAATTCAAATTGAAAAATCTATTCTTTATTGACTTCTTAGTCTAGTATTCTTGTCTTATGTTCTTTATTGACTTCTTATCCTATGCCAAACTGAGACCAGAAGAAATAAATAGATGTATAACTCCTTAAGATGTTGAAATTGCAGTTTTAAGTCTTCCCATAGAGAAAATCTAGGCCCAATGGATTTATTATAGATGAGTGTACCAAACATTTAAGGAACAGTTAATTCCAAGCTTAAACTTCTCAATTAGGAAAAAGGAACCACTCAACTACAATATTTACAAAGCTGGTATAACCTTGATAACATAACCAGAGAGGGATAATATAAGAAAGGGCAATTATGGGCCAATCCAATATATGATCATAGATGTAAAATCCTAAAGAAAATGTTAGCAATCTGAGTCCTGTGATTCATAACAAAGGTAATAAATACGTCAAGGTCAAATTGACTCTACCCCAGGAATATAAGGCTGGCTTAATGTTACAAAATCTAATTTTATTGACTGCACTAACTGATTAAAAGGGGTAAAAACTCATCATCTCAGCAGATGTGGAAATTTTAGATTAAATTCAAAACCCATTCAAGATAAGTAACTAGAAACAACAGGATATTTAAAACTTGTTAAAAAATATGTACCAAACCAAAAGCCTACAACAAATACCACATTTAATGGTGAAATGTTTGAAGTAGTCCCTTTAAAATCATGAAGGAGACAAAACAGCTGCTGTGGTCACTTTCAGCATCTTACTGGTGGCCCTAGGCAGCACCAATAAGTTTTTTTCAATTTGACTGTCTTATAGAAACTCAACAAAATCTATGGTCTTACAGAAAAATTATTCAGCAGGTTGCTTAATATCAGATCAGTATGCAAAATAAATTGCAATTCTTTCTACAATATATAAAAATACTATTTTAAAACAATATAGCCTGACCAGGCGGTGGCGCAGTGGATAGAGCGTCAGACTGGGATGCAGAAGACCCAGGTTCGAGACCCCGAGCTCACCAGCTTGAGCGCGGGCCCATCTGGCTTGAGCAAAAACTCGCCAGCTTGGACCCAAGGTCGCTGGCTCCAGCAAGGGGTTGCTCGGTCTGCTGAAGGCCCGCAGTCAAGGCACGTGTGAGAAAACAATCAATCAACAACTATGGGGTCACAATGACAATGAAAAACTAATGATTGATACCTCTCTCCGTTCCTGTCTGTCTGTCCCTATCTCTGACTCTCTGTCCCTGTAGAAAAAAAAAAAAAAAAAAAAAGCTAACAATGAGCCTGACCTGTGGTGTTCCAGTGGATAAAGCATTGACCTGGAATGCGGTGATCACTGGTTCAAAACCCTGGGCTTGCCCAGTGAAAGCACATACGAGAAGCAACTACTATAAGCTGATGCTTCCTGATCCTCCCCCCTTCTCTCTCTTCTCCTCTCTCTAAAATTAATAAATAAAATCTTTCAAAAAGAAAAAAAAAGGCTAAGAATGAGCCCTAGCTGCATAACTCGGTTAAAGCGTTGTCCATATACACCAGGATCGCGGGTTCAATCCCAGATCAGACGAGTCAGCCAATGAATGAATAGACGGGTGGAAGAACAAACCAGTGTTTCTCCCTTTCTTCCTCTCTCTAGCTCTCTAAAAATCAAATTAAAAATTTTAAAAACTAATAATGATAAGTTCAAAATTCAGAATAATGGTTACTTCTGGTGGGAGGATGAAGGAAAATAATGGACACAAAGGGAGCACCGTAGGGATTGCAACATTTTTGCTTTGTAAGCTGGTGGAAGGTACATGAGTGTGCGTTATATAGTATGCTTTAGTCCTGTGTGTATTAAAATAATTCATAATTCACAATATATACAAATATTGACACATATACCTGAAATTAATGTTATATGCCAATTATGTCTCAATTACAAAATATACATAAGTATAAATATTTTTCAGTAAAAGGAAAAGTGAGAAAAGAGGCAAAATATACATTGGGGGAACAAGAAACTCATTTCGGTTCAACAACAAATTTTACTAAGAACAGATGAATGAAACCTTGCCTGTTCTACCAGGTACATCATCATCTGCCAGAAGAAAAATGCTGTTTCTCTTGGTGCAGAGGTATAGAAGCTACTGTAAAGCGTGAGTTCTAGCCAGACCTGTGATGAGGGCCCCATCTGTCAAAGCATTAGTGGGTAGGCTTTTGATCCCAGGTAAAAGATCTGTACTTCCCTTCTTTTCACCCCACTTGCTTCCTGTCTATTCAGAATAGTTTTTAGGTTTGGGTCTTTAATGACATGCATACAGTAAAAATAAATACAGCACAGAGCTGAGTGCATTTTTCATGTAGCTTTCCAAAGTGAATGAGGGAAAGAGAATGGAGCATGTGAGTGTGAAAGACTTGATACCTGTCCCTTTCTCCTGACATCTGTCCCAGGGCTTTCCCAGGTAACTGGAAAAATGATCCATGCTGAGACATGTACTCTATGCTCTTAGCTGATTTATCATGTGAGTCACCTGTTCAGGAGGAAGGCATCTGCATACTAGTGCCTGATCCCACGGGAAGAAGACATAGGGATGTACCAGACTCCTGTCCAATAAGGAGGAGGCAAAACACTGGTGGTGGTCATCTGGGTATCAGCACCTCCTCCTACCACCTCCAGTTTCTGGCTTCCCCATGGCCTTCCTGGGGAGTCCCCAGCTTCCTCATGACCTTCCTGGGGGAGTCCCCAGCTTCCCCAGGGCCTTCCTGGGGGAAATCCCTAGCTTCACCAGGGCCTTCCTGGGGGAGCCAACAATAATGGAAGCCTGCAGGGCAACCTGATCTCAGAATCACATACAAAGTGCTACCAGCTCAGGCCTTGTCACACCTGCTGGATCCAAGGTCCTAGGCTCTAATTTGATTTCCAACTTTGTGCCAGCTTTCCGGACCCGGTGGTGATATGTGAAGTGTCAGCTGAGGGTCTGCAGATCTGAAAAAGACCAAACGGAATCATAGGGCTTGTCACCCTCCCCCAATCTAGCATCTGTTTCCCCTAACAGGTCTCCAGCTCTTCTGACTTATTTATTTTACTTCAAAACAAAACACACTGTAATATAATGTCCTCCTCTGGATTTGATTATGGGATGGCATGGGGGGCAATTCTTCCCGATTATTTGCACAGCCTTGCCTTACTAAACCAGAGTTCTTCCTGGCATTTCCCCACCAATTGGTAGACATCTCCAACTTGACCTGCATGAGAGAAACTCATACTATGAATACTAACAATGATTATAATGGCTAAGACTTATTGGGGTCTTGCTATGTGCCAGGCCCTGCTCTGAACACTTAGTGTATATACTTATTGAGGTACATCTTATATCCTTCTCGTTCCCAATGAGGAAACCAGGCAGAGGGCTTAAGTAACTGCCAGAGAAACACATGATGCCTTGAACTATTGGGCTTTGAAGCTCTGCCCTGCCAGCGCCAGCAGGTTAGACGCTGCTCCCCCAATCCCACCGCCCTCCACACAGGGCTTACAGCGCAGGATGGCCTCCTTGACTTGGCGGAAGCCTCGGTCCGGGCCGCGGCCGTCTACGAAGTACATGAAGCGGAGCTCTGGCGGGTAGGCGGCCCTGGCAAGGCCTGCGAGCAGGGGGATGGTGCGGCCCTCCCCGCCGGGGGCCTGGCTCAGGGCCTGCAGCATCTGGTACCTGCACCACTGGTCTCGCAGGAAGCCGGGCGTAATGAGCAGCACACGGCAGTGGCTGCTGTCCAGCGCCCGGCACAGTTCGGACACGATGGCGCTGCCAGGGGCCGCGTCGCGCAGCTGCAGGAAGCAGCGCAGGCTGGCAGAGCCGCCCTCCAGGTAGGCCACCAATTCCTGCGCTGCCGCCAGGTCCTCCTCGCTGTGGCACACGCACACGTCGTAGTCCCTGCTCCAGCGGCCGCTGCTGGTGCTGCTAGCGATGCCCTCCTGTGACAGCGGCAGGGCGGGTGCTGTGGCCGGGGATGGGGCCGCAGCCGCGCTGGGACCCAAGGTTGGGGGGTCATCACGGGAGCGCTGTGGCGGAGTGTCACCGTCACTAGGGACACTTTCTTGAGACCGAGGCATCTCTTTGGGTTTCTTCGATAGGGCCTGCCGGAGCCAGCCTACGGGAGACACCGCTCAGACCTGACCCCCGCCGCCGCCGCTGCCGACTGCAGAGAGGGGCCGGGGCCAGGAGTCCAGCCGCCCTCCAGCACTGGCCAGCATCGCCCAGCTCGGATCCACTGCCCGGCTATTCGCACAACCTCAGGACGCGCCCAAAGTTCCCACTATCTTAAACGTTTTGGGGAAGACACAGGAACTCTGTTTTATAAGTCCTGGGATGTAATGTACAGCAAATAACTGTAGTTAATAATACTGTATTGCATATTTGAAAGTAACTAAGAGAATAAATTTGAAAAGTTCTCTACTTAAGAAAAAATTCTGTCATGTATAGTAACAGATATTAACTGGTGCTGATCACTTTGCAATATATTTTATACTTGAAACTAATATATGTCAGTTACACCTCAATGTTTTGTTTTGTTGTTTTTTTACAGCCTTGGTATAACAACAATATGAAGAAAAGGAGAAGTAGAACTCTGGCTGTTTTACCAGCCTGTTGGGAAAGATGCCTTGCTCTGTTCTGGGCCCTTTGATCCAGTTTACCCTAAACAGAGCTGATTAGTCAATCATCTGTGAGTCTGTAAGCAGAACTGTGTGAAGCTAGAAGAATCAGTCAGTCACCAAACTCATTTTCAGCACTGAAGGGAGGCAAATCTGGTTTAAGGTGGACCACCCATTACACTGGGGAACAAAATTTTTGTTGCATACACAAAAACACTTGTTCTTACCTAATTCAAGTGTGCTGATCTCAAATCTGATGTTAGTTTTTCTCTGTAAGCTACAGTTTTTTTGCAATTCAAGTTTTAGGTTTTCATCTTATTGTAAAATTTTCAACATTTAGTTTAACATAATAAAGTAGGATGTCTTCTTGGGCATCATCTTTGTGAAAATATAATAATTTATATAATGCAGTAAATACACTAATACACTAAAAGATACGATTGCATCAGAATTTATCTACAATTTCGAAACAACATATTAAAACATTTTAATCATAAATTTTGCGCAAACCTTATTTAAATTCTATTCAGGCAAAAATTTGTGTTTGTAGCTCTTGTGTTGTGTACTTGTTGAGGACAATCTCGTTTGACACTCCAGCAGTAGTCTGCTCATCACTAACAGCTACAAAATTTTCGGGAAACTTCTCAAGGTGACTGTTAAGGAAGTGAACCTTAACACTCATGTTACATCCAATGTCGCGGAAAGCCAACAGCATCCTTTGAACCAGAAGTTCATAGTTTTCTGCTTTTTTGTTGGCAAAGAAGTTCTTTGTAACTGTCACAAAAGACTGCCATGCTGCTTTCTCCTCCTTATTCATCTTCCTGGCAAACTCTTCACATATGAGGGTTCGAATTTGAGGTCCATTGAATACACCTGCTTTTTTATTTTCTCTTCTTGAAAGACAAGTCAGAAAAAGCAGAAATAATACATTGAAAGCATTCACTTTCTCTATTCAAAGCCTGAACAAACTGCTTCATTAAGCCAAGTTTGATGTGAAGAGGGGTTAAAATGATCCTGTCTTGATTAACTACAGGTTCATTCACAATATTTTGCATCCCTACTTCCAGAGCTTCACGTTTTGGCCACTCCTTCTGTGTCCAACGTTTCTCCCGAGCTTGGCTGTCCCACAAACACAGAAAGCAAGGATACTTCGTGAAACCTCTCTGTTGTCCTAGCAGAAAATTTACCATTTTAAGATCCACACAAATGATCCAGTTATGCTCCTCATACTTCATAAAGTCGAGGACAATTTTTATGTCACTATAATCTTCTTGCAGATGAGTTGAATAATCAATTGGAACCACTGCATAAACATTACCATGTTGCAGGAGAACACATTTCAGACTTCGTTTAGAGCTGACAAGAAATAGCCACCATTCTATTGGACTGTGAGTGGTAACACCTAGCTGGCTGAGAAGACTACTGATATCATGACAGTAAACAATGTGTTTGTCTTAGGAAAAAAGTCCACAAAAATTTGTTCACGCTTCCTGAAATGGGATACTTTAGCTGACCGGTGAAGTACATTCTTTTCTTGAAGCCTGGAGACTAAGAACTCAGCTGCTTTCTTTGATACTCCCAAATCTCTTACTAAGCCATTCAATTCGGGTTGGCTAAACTGCTGAGGGGTTAATGACTGCTTGGCATCAGAAGAAGACCCTCAGATTCTACAACCATTTCCTCATTTCCTCATGCATCTTATCAAAATACACTTGATCACCATGTTCACTTTCTTCATCCTTAGAAGAAATAAAACCATTGAAAACTGGAACCGGGAGTGTCTCAGAGTATGGGATAGGTCGTATTGCTGAAGGAATATTAGGATATGTGATCATATGCCGTTTTTTTCTTGCCAATGCCCTTTGTATGGATCAGACAGAAATAACAGTCACTGCTGTGGTCCTTAGGTTCACACTAAACCATGGGAATATCAAAAGGCATTCCTTTGTGTTTTCCTTTTGTCCAGTCATGAAGCATTTCCTCACAATTATGACACACAATATGAGGAGCCCAATTCTTGTCTTGATTGCCAAGGGGAACTTGAAAATAGGCAATATATGAACGTGTCACAAATGATGAAATATTGCGCCTTTGATGTTCTACTAAATTCTAACAGCCACATATATAACAGAAGGTGTCAGGACTATTCTTACATTTACGCCTACTTGAAGAAGCCATGATTGAATCTTAAAACAAAATAAGAGGGTGTTTTTATCAGATAATAATGTTTTACATTTAAAAACAACTACAGCCTGACCAGGCAGTGGAGCAGTGGATGGAGCGTCAGACTGGGATACAGAAGACCCAGGTTCGAGACCCCAAGCTCGCCAGCTTGAGCGCGGGCCCATCTTGCTTGAGCAAAAAAGCTCATCAGCTTGGACCCAAGGTCACTGGCTCCAGCAAGGGGTTGCTCAGTCTGCTGAAAGCCCGCAGTCAAGGCACATGTGGGAAAGCAATCAATGAACAACTAAGGTGTTGCTAAGGCAATGAAAAGCTGATGATTGATGCTTCTCACCTCTCTCCATTCCTGTCTGTCTGTCCCTATCTATCCCTCTCTCTGACTCTCTCTCTGTCCCTGTAAAATAAATAAATAAAACAAAAAAATAAAAACAACTACAATTATGTAAAAGTGATGTTTGTAAAACATTAATTGCCTTGTGGTTATGTTCAATCCAAGAGTCGTTGCCCTTTAACTTCAATTTAAAAAGCAATGCATGCCATTAACTTTAACAAAAAGAAATTAAAATTGCATAAAAACTAGAGCATGCACCAAAAAACAGATTTCATATTTGGAATCAGCGATGCATAAATAAATATACAGAAACAGTTCTAAAACCTCATGCAATAGAAAATGAAAATAAAATTGATCCCCAGTGTCATGTGAGGGAAAGCGGCGGAGGGACTGGCATCTGTTTGGCCCTGTGAAATTTTAAACTGTTGCTAAATGGGTATGGAATGAAAGTATGGAAGAAGGTTACTTACTGCTCAGAGCCCCTGAAGAGCACAGAGTTTAGTGCTTTAGAACCTACACTTTGGAGTTAGGCAGAGATCTGCTTGTGAACCTGTTGGCTTCCTGTATGACCTTAAGCAATTCAGTCTGTGTCTCTATTTCCTTATCTGTAAAATGGGTTCATTTTAGTTGTTGGTGATTAACTGGGATAACGCAGTGTGTGGTATAGTGTCAGTACTCCATAGTGATGTCAACTCAGCCTCCCCAGCTTTTGATAGGAACAGAAAGTTTGATGTTCTGGAAATTGATTTTCTCTCTCTCTCCCTCTCTCTCTCTCTCTCTGCTTGGCTCCTTCCTCTGAATGATTCTAGAATATTTAGATGACAAGAGACCCAATGTTAAGCACTCAGCACTATCATTTTCGGGCTAGGAAAATTAGCTAAACACACCTGGAACACCTGCGCGCTAGGTTTGAAGGTTCCAATGACACATGCCTTCTTTCCTCATGCCACAAAGCACGTGGGCACCAAAACCAAGACAGGAGTCCCCCACTGTCAGCCTCCCTGCCCTTCTCCTGAATTTGGACCAGGCAGGCCTCCCACCGCACCATTAGGAATGCTGAGGAGCAAGAGCAGCGTTGGGAGTTTACTTCTACTTACCAGCCATCTTGCCCAGAGGCTTCTTGGACCTGGAACCAGAAGCTGGGAAGGAGGTGGATGATGCCATAGTATTAGGCTCAAAACTAACCCCATGAGACCAGGCATTGGTAAAGCAGGAGAAGGGAGAGGACTTAGTCTTGAGTTCATGGAACAGCCATCCTACAAGAGACAGAGAGGATCACAAAAGCTGTATTTATCTTATTCTCAGTCCCAGGAGGTGGCTCTGATGTTCTTTTTCTACTAATGCCTGATGGAGGCTCAGTCTTTTTTTTTTTTTTTTTTTTTTTTTTTTTACAGGGACAGAGAGAGGGATAATAGAAACAGACAGGAACAGAGAGAGATGAGAAGCATCAATCATTAGTTTTTCGTTTTGACATCTTAGTTGTTCATTGATTGCTTTCTCATATGTGCCTTGACCGCAGGCCTTCAGCAGGCCGAGCAACCCCTTGCTGGAGCCAGCCACCTTGGGTCCAAGCTGATGAGCTTTTTGCTCAAACCAGATGGGCCTGCGCTCAAGCTGGTGACCTCGGGGTATCGATCCTGGGTTCTCCGCGTCCCAGTCTGACACTCTATCCACTGTGCCACCGCCTGGTCAGGCGAGGCTCAGTCTTTAAATGGGTCCCTCAACCCTCATGGGAGAGATACCACTGTGATTGCGGCTGGTTTCCAGATAAACCCAAATCTGTGTGGTGTGGTTAGACTTACAGAGAATGAATTCAGCATGACCAGTAGAGTGGCTGCTCTCTGCTCCACCTGGCCTGGGATGCATTTGGGATCTCGGGAAGAGCAGCTGGCAGGTAGCTCTTTGCAGGGACCTCCTATGTAGATGCTGAAATTGGAGAAGGAAAATTGGTATTTGGACAAATAATTTTGTATCTAGGTTGACAGATGCTGAGCAGAAGAGAGAGAAATCTTGGGAAACTTTTCCTCTAAGTTGGCCTTCCCCTGAATAATTTCCTCTATGCATGCATGCATGTATGCATCCATCCATCCCTCTCTCCCTCCCACCTGCCATCTCTCTGTCCCTCAGCTGTCAGCTCAGGGAAGCAGTACCACAAGTAGTAAAGACTACAGCCTGTGCAGGCTGAATGCCTTTTATTAACTGTGGCCTTTGGCAAGCTACTTAATCTTGCTAAGCTTTAGCTTCTCCATCTGTGAATGGAAATGATACCAGAAACAGCTTCTCAGCATCACTGTGAAAATTATGAGCTAATTTATGTAAAGTACTAATGGTACCTGGCATATATGCTTGGAAGAGTGTGGGATAGTATGTATTTAAAATCACCTCAATATTGGAAGGATATGTTATGTTCATGGTTTAGAAGACTCAATATTGGCCCTGGCTGGTTAGCTCAACGGAGGGAGTGTTGGCCCAGTATGCAGACATCCCGGTTTCAATCCCTGATCAGGGCACACATAAGAAGTAACCATCTGCTTCTATTCCCTTCCCTCTCCACCCTTATCTCTCTCTTCTCCTCTCAGAGCCAGTGGCTCAATTGGTTTAAGCATCAGCCCTGGACACTGAGGATAGCTCAGTTGGTCCCAGCATCAGTCTCAGGCACTGAGAATAGCTTGATTGATTGAAGCATAGGCCCCAGATAGGGGTTATTGGGTGGATCCCAGTTGGGGTGCATGCAGGAGTCTATCTCCCCCTCTCTCACTTAAAAAAAAAAAAAGACTCAATATTGTCATCAATTTCCCCTAAACTAATTTTTAGATCAGTGCTATCCCACATTCCACAAGGTTTTTGGTTGAGGGTTGGTAAGGAATTGTCAGACTACTTCTAAATTTCTATGGAAGTGACCAAGAATATGACAGATGGGTGACCTGCCACATTCTCTTCCCACCACAATGACTGGGATGTCTCTGATGGCAGAGACTTTTCCAGCCTGGGTTTCTGGGAGGACACCCTGTGGAGCAGAGCCGGCCCTGATTTTAGACAAAGCCAGAGATGAAGGGCTAGTAGAGAGCTTGGCTCTAGAGCTACGGAGCAACTGGAAAAGGACTGCTTCCTCATTCTTTGTTGAGTCTGCAAAGGTCAAAAACATACCCTGTGGGAACTTATATAGAAGCAACTTGTATTATTAAACACACTAAAATAAGGGGTTTCAAAATTTAAAGAATGTCATTCTATGTTGAACAGTAATGCTTCGTTAACTGTTAAATGCTGAACACCCCTATGTGAATCTGACGAATGTAAGAGGTACTGTTGATTCATGAAAATGTATCAAAGTTAAAAAAATAAAGAACTTAAAGGGCAGCAGCAAAGGGGGCTGAAAGAGGAGTTGGAATGGGTGTAGGAATCAGAGATCCACATTGCACAGAAAAGCAGCTAGCTGCTAAGGCAGCCAAAAGCACATGAACAGGTAAACTTTAGTGTACCTATGTGTTTCTTTTCCTGCCTACCATATTTCCCCATGTATAAGACGCACTCTTTCCCAAAAAACTTGGAGTCTAAAAACTGGGTGCGTCTTATACAATGGTTGTAGATTTTTTTCCTTGAATTTCCTACTTTTTCAAGCAGGTGAAGAATAGTATGAATTTTATGATGAATAAAACTCGAGTTCAATAACTTTCTGTAATACATTGTTTTTCCAAATTTCCGGCCCCAAAATTAAGGTGTGTCTTATACATCGGAGTGTCTTATACATGGGAAAATACGGTAATAGTCTCTGTATTTCTGACAGCCTAAGTGCCCGGCCAAAGGTAAGGCACTGTCAGGTTTTGAAATCCTTTTTCTGGGCAGGTGTTACTGTCTCTTGACATGTTCATTTTAACCATTCAAGATATCCCTTTTTCTCCCAGTAGTAAATAGATGTCACTTCGTCTTTATAGTATTTAAATAGTTTTTCAATATTGTTTTAATTTAAAATTTATTTGGTCTTGATACACTTACAAACTGGAGAATCATTTGATATTTTAATGATAATCTAAAGATTAAAAACTAATGTAACACTTTACTCAACTGATATAGATTTTAAAGTTTTAGTTTCTCATTTTACAAAATGACTTGCCATTCTGGCATTATGTGACTTTGGGTAATTGCCTTATTTCATTGTTTGGTTAAGAAGAAATCCGGGACTTCTGGTCAAGATGGCGGCATGGGTAAGCACAATGCTAGAATCTCCCACAACTACATCAAAATTGCAGCTTAACTACAGAACAACCATCATTTAGAACCACTGAATCTAGCCAAATGGAAGTCCAACAACCATTTAGCTAGATTCAGTGGTTCTGAATTCTATCTACTTACCTATCTACCTACCTATCATTTATCTATCTTTCTATCTATCTATCATCTACTTCAGAGAGAGAAAGAGACAGGAAGGGTGAGAGAGGAAAGGAAGAGAAGCATTAATTCGTACTTGCATCACTTTAGTTGTTCATTGACTGCTTTTCATATATACCTTGACCCGGGTGGGAGGGTTCAAGCCAAACCAGTCACCCTTGCTCAAGCTTGGTGACCTTGTACTCAAGCTGGAGAACCTGTGCTCAAGCTGGCAAGCCCTCGCTCAAGCCAATGATCCTGTGCTCTGGCTAGCACCCCTGGGGTTATGAACCAGGGCCCTCAGCATCCTGGGCTAACAATCCACTGTGCCACTACCAGTCAGATACAACTAGAAATTTAAAGAAGAAGCCACATCAAGACAACAGGTAGAAGGGATGGAGATGCAGAACAAGCTGTCCCACACCCACATGCGACAGTTTAACATCAGCAGGGATATCTCAGACGCAGAGGTTCCCTCTGAGGAGTGAGGCATCCCAACCCACACCAGGCCTCCCAGCCCAGGGTTCCAGTGCCAGGAAGAGAAGTCCCCATAACTTCTGGCTGTAAAAACCAATGAGGATTGTAGCCAAGTGAAATGAAGAGCTGCAGGAGTTCAGGAATGCCTCTTAAAGGGCCTGCATACAGATTTACTGGAACTCATTCCTTCGGTGCTCCAGCACTGGGGCAGCTTGAAAGAACTAGGGACATATAGGAAGGTACTAAATTGTCTGGCATTATGGCAAGAACTAGGCGGGCAGCTTTCTGCCAGCTAAAAGAGCTGTCAGAAGCCACTGTTTCTTTACCGAGACACCCCACCCCCACCCCACAAAGCCAGCAAGCAGGTTCCATATCTGAGTATCCATCAACCTGACTCAAAGTGTTTGCCCCACCCTGGTGATTCCCTGATACCTGGCTTTACCCAACTTTTGGGTCTAGGGGTCAATAACTCTCAGTGATGGCAATGATGATCAAGGTTCAACTACAACGGGACAGTGCACAGGGCCCACACAGGGGAGCACCTGGAACACACAGCTCGGGTGACTGGAAGGTTGTGTCACTGGGTCCTACAGGACACCTACTACATACACAAGGCCACTCTACCAAGTCGGGTGGACATAACAGCTTTACCTAATACATAGAAACAAACACAGTAAGCAGCCAAAATGCAAAAACAAAGAAACATGCCCCTAATGTAAGAACAGGAGAAATATTCAGAAAAAGAACTAAACAAAATAGAGGCAAGCAACCTATCAGATACAGAGTTCAAAACAATAGTTGTAAGGATGCTCAAGAAAGTTAGTTAGGACACAGAAACCATAAAAAAAAAGCAGTAAGAAACGAAGGCTACACTAACTGTAATGCAGAATAATTTACAAGGATCAACAGTAGAATAGATGAAGCCAAGAGTCAAACCAGCGATTTAGAATATAAGGAAGCGCCTGACCAGGCAGTGGCACAGTGGGAAGAGCGTCTGACTGGGATGCGGAAGACCCAGGTTCGAGACCCCGAGGTCGCCAGCTTAAGCGCGGGCCCATCTGGCTTGAGCAAAAGCTCACCAGCTTGGACCCAAGGTCGCTGGCTCCAGCAAGGGGGTTGCTCTGTCTGCTGAAGGCCCGTGGTCAAGGCACATATGAGAAAGCAATCAATGAACAACTAAGGTGTCGCAACAGCAATGAAAAACTAATGATTGATGCTTCTCACTTCTCTCTGTTCCTGTCTGTCTGTCCCTATCTATCCCTCTCTCTGACTCTCTCTCTGTCCCTGTAAAAAGAAAAACAAACACCAATATATATATATATATATATATATATATATATATATATATATATATATATATATATATATATATATATATATATATGAAAGCAAAAAACACCTAATCAGAACAGCAAAAAGAAAAAAGAACCCCCCAAAATGAAGACAGTGTAAGGAGCTTCTGAGACAACTTCAAGCATACCCACATTTGCATCATGGAGGTGCTGGAAGAAGGAGAGAGAGAGCAAGACATTGAAAAAAAAAATAATGACGGAAAACTTACCTAACCTGGTGAAGGAAATAGATATATAAGTCCAGGAAGCACAGTGAATCCCAAAAAAGATGAACCCAAAGAGGCACACCAAGACACATCATAATTAAAATGCAAACGGTTAAAGCCAAAGAGAAAATTTTTTTTTACAGGGACAGAGAGAGAGAGAGAGAGAGAGAGAGAGAGAGAGAGTCAGAGAGAGGGATAGATAGGGACAGACAGACAGGAACGGAGATGAGAAGCATCAATCATTAGTTTTTCGTTGCCGTTACGACACCATAGTTGTTCACTGATTGCTTTCTCACATGTGCCTTCAGCAGACAGAGCCACCCCTTGCTGCAGCCAGTGACCTTGGGTCCAAGCTGGTGAGCTTTTGCTCAAGCCAGATGGGCCTGCGCTCAAGCTGGCGACCTCCGGGTCTCGAACTGGGTCTTCCGCATTCCGGTCAGACGCCCTATCCACTGCGTCACAGCCTGGTCAGGCCAAAGAGAAAATCTTAATAGCAGTACGAGAAAAGCAGTTCGTTACCTACAAGGGAGCTCCCATTGACTGTCAGCTGAATTCCAACAGAGACATTTCAGGCCAGAAGAAAGTGGCGAGAAATATTCAAAGTGATGAAAATCAAGGACCTACAAGTGAGATTACTCTACCAGTAGAGCTATCACTCAGAATCGAATGACATATAAAGAGCTTCCCAGACAAGAAAAAGCTAAAGGAGTTCATCTCCACCAAACCAGTATTACATGAAATATTAAAGTCAGAAGAAGACAAAGAAGAAAAAGAAGAGGAAGAAGAGGATGAGGAAGAAGAAGAAGAAGAAAGAGGAAGAAACAAGAAAAAACTCAAATAAACAATCTAACCTAAAGGAAATAAAGAAAAACAAACTCCAAAGTGAGTAGAAGTGAGGCTATAATAAAGATCAGAGTGGAAATAAACAAAATGGAGTCTAAATTAAAAAATACAAAAGACCAATGAAACAAACAGGAAAAGATCAATGAAACCAAGAGCTGGTTCTTTGAGAAGATAAACAAGATTGATAAACCTTTAAACTCAGACTTATTAGAGAGAGAGAACCCAAATAAGTAAAATCAGAAATGAAAGAGAAGTAACAACTAACACCAAAGAAATACAAAGGACTATATTAGACTATATGCCAACAACTGGACAATCTGGAAAAAATGGATAAATTCTTAGAAACATACAATCTTCAAAGGCTGAATTGAAGCAGTAATAAAAAACTTCCGTCATCCCAATGCACCAAGGTTGCAGGTTCAATTACAGGTCAGGGCACATACAAGAATCAAACAAACATAAATAGAACAAGTTAAAATAAATGTTGGTCTATCCATACAGTGCAACATTACACATCAATGAGAACAACTAAACTACTGCCAAATGCAACTTCTGTGAACCTCACCTTAGTAGAAAATGCCATACACCAAAAGCACATAAAATTCCATGTATCAAAAGTTCAAAACAAAACCAAGTAGCCTGACCAGGCGGTGGCGCAGTGGGAAGAGCATCTGACTGGGATGCGGAAGACCCAGGTTCGAGACCCCGAGCTCGTCAGCTTGAGCGTGGGCCCATCTGGCTTGAGCTAAAGCTCTCCAGCTTGGACCCAAGGTCGCTGGCTCCAGCAAGTGGTGGCTCCGTCTGCTGAAGGCCCTTGGTCAAGGCACATGTGAGAAAGCAATCAATGAACAACTAAGGTGTCACAACAGCAACGAAAAACTAATGATCGATGCTTCTCACCTGTCTCCATTCCTGTCTGTCTGTCCCTATCTATCCCTCTCTCTGACTCGCTCTCTGTCCTTGTAAAAACAAAAAACAAGTAAAACTATTTTATGAAACTGGAAGCCAGGTTAGTTACGCTTAGGTGGAAGCAGTGATTTGAAGTGGGTGTGAGATAGCTTCTGGAGAGCCAGAAATGTTTTGTTTATTCTGGATGCAGTTTGCACAGGAAATGTTCACTTACGATTTATGCAATTTAAAAAAAGTTTTTAAAAAACAACTAGATGTAACAGTCATTCCTGACCCCTGGTGACCTGGGTGAACTACAGAACTCCCCTAAGTTGCACTTATCCGGGTGGGCGGTGATGTCTAATTTACCGTCTCTCTTCAGGAGGAAGAGGAGGGTTGAATTTGTCCTGTTCAATGGTGTCACTGGAGCACTTTCCCTGTCGCCCAGACCATGGCAACTGCTAGCGAAATGATTGTGGAAGGAATGTCCCGACAGGTCGCCACCCTAAGTAAAGCCACGTTTTTGCTCAAACATGGTCATAAAGCCCATCTAAGAGCACAGGGAGAGGCAGTGAGCGGAGCAGGGAAAGCTGCAGGAGGTCGTAGGGAAAACAACCCGACGAGGGCTCCCTGAACCAGCTTCTTTGCGACAGGATAGTGGCAGCTGTTTCAAGGACCCTTTTCATCCTATTTCCGCGCTCTGGGTTTCGGGGGCAGCTGGTAAACGGGCAGGAGGGAGGGAGACGGCGGATCGGCAGGTGTGCCCCGGGCTGGGCCTAGTGCGGAGCAGCCCGTCCTCCCTCCCGGGACCCCGGACCCGCCCGAGGGGCCCCACCGTTCCCCCCGACCTGCTCGGGGCGCTCACCTGCGGGGCCGGGGTGCGGTGCGGGCGGCTTGCTGCGGGCTGGGCGCGGCACCAACGCCCCGCGCGGAGGGGAAGTGCGCGCGCGGCCGGAGCCGCCCCTCACCCGGAAGCTGCCGGCGCTCTCCACCTCGCCCCGCGCTGGGCCCCGCGGCTCCCGGTGCGGTCGGGGTCAGCCCGGTGCCGGGGTTGTGCTTGTCACTGGACTCGGGGACATCCACGGAGTTGCCGCTTGGGCAGCAACTTGCAGACAAGCCCTTCCCACCAGGGACACCCGGAGCCTCGGGAAGAGAGTCCCCGGCTCTGCGCCCCGGTCCGTGGTTCCCTCCGCTCAGCGTGCCCTCCCCTTTTCCAGCTCTGTTCACTATGCCCTGCTCTGGCAAGAGTCATCTCTGTAGCCCTTACCCCTCCCTTCCTTCCCCAAATTCCCGCCGCACCGGGTGTTATTTGGAGCCAGTGCCCCCACGGCTTAGCCCTTGCTTTAGACTGAAGACTCCCCCTGAGGACCTCTTCTGCCTCCAGACCGCGCAAGGAAGCACGGGGCCCAGCGCAGCAGCAACCTTGCCCCAGCTGGGTGCTGGCGCCTAGGCAAAGACGGCTTGGTGCCTAGCTCTCGCACAGTTTAGTATTGACCCAGACGCAGTGATGACTACAGGACTCTCCTAGTCCCCTGAATAAGCCCAGCGGGAGAGCTGGACTCACTAATGCCTTAAGGCAGTGGTTCTCAAACATTTTGAAGTCGGACGCATTTAAAATCCTACAAATCATTGCATGCGCACTATATAAAAATTTCTGAGAAATATGTTATAATAATTAAGTCAAATATTAAAGAAAAAACACAAAGTCTAAGCGTGCTTTTATGGTAATTAAATGAAATAAATACGATACAATTAAATTTATTTTGACATTAAAAAACATTTTTATGTCGCCTGAATAAGGCTCGCGGGAGAGCTGGACTCACTAATGCCTTAAGGCAGTGGTTCTCAAACATTTTGAAGTCAGGACGCATTTAAAATCCTACAAATCATTGTAGGCCCACTATATACAAACTTCTGAGAAATATGTTATAATAATTAAGTCAAATATTAAAGAAAAATACAGTTATGCTTTTTAGAATTTGTAAAAAAGAGGGGTTAAAAAATAAAAAAAACAACAAAAAGTTATCTTTTTATATATACAGATACATTCTTAGTAAGATTTAGTAAATTCGGCAGATTCCAGCAAGAATGTGTTAAGTTTTTCATTCTTGTGTTTATGAGAAACATGAGCCTTATGTGTCCCAGCGATTTCTTCAATGTTTGGGCATATATTTGAAAGGCAAACTCTCATTTCCTCATCAATACATTGAAGAATCCCTCTCTTTTTACTCTTAATTCTGTTGAGGGTAGAAAACCCTAATTCACATAAATAGGATGTTGAAAATTGTAATAAAATGTTCAAAGATTTTTAGATATTGCCACATATTCTTTTATAGAAATCCAAAAGGTTTCAAGAGACAATTCCTTATGTTTAATCATCAATCCACAGTCAGTGGATATAGCTGCCAGTTCTTCTCCTGTTTTGTTTTGTTTTTTTAATGTTTATATAATTGATTTTAGAGAGAGGAAGGAAGAGAGGAGGAGAGAGACAAGAACATCTGTGTTTGTATGTGCTCTGACCCGGGATCGAACCAGCAACCTCTGTGCGACAGGACAATGCTCCAACCAACCAAGCTATCCGGCTAGGGCCTTCTTCTGTTAATGTTAGACCAAAATCACTTGAAGCTTCCATGAAAGGGTTTCTAATCCAATCGTATTGTTCAGTGTTAAGTGATGGAAAATGCTATAAATTAAATTCTGCCCGTCAGCCTTCAAGTCCTATTTTATTTACACGGAACTTTTGCTCACTTCCAGAATTGGATTCTTCAATATCATGCTTCTTTTTGAGAAATCTATTCATTTTATTTGGGTATATTTATCTAAAAATAATATGATGTGTTAATAATAAATATAATAATGATGTGTTAACAAAGACAGCGGTATTTCCATAATGAAATGGTATAATAGAGTAACTATATTTATTTTTATATCTGGGCACATGCTGCGAACCAGCACAGCCAGTAATTCCAGGTCCCAAGTGGAAATGGTGCCAAATTAAGAAAATACTGGGTCAACCTGACTAGGCGGTGGCGCAGTGGATAGAGCATTGGACTGGGCTGAGGAGGACCCAGGTTTGAGACCTCGAGGTCGCCAGCTTGAGCGCGGGCTCATCTGGCTTGAGCAAAAAAGCTCACCAGGTTGGACTCAAGGTCGCTGGCTTCAGCAAGGGGTTACTTGGTTTGCTGAAGGCCCGCAGTCAAGGCACATGTGAGAAAGCAATCAGTGAACAACTAAGGTGTTGCAACAAAAAACTGATGATGCTTCTTATCTGTCTCCGTTTCTGTTTGTCTGTCCCTATCTATCCCTCTCTCTGACTCTTTGTCTCTGTTAAAAAAAAAAAAAAAGAAAGAGAGAGAACAAAACCGGCCCAAAAACCTCATCTTGCTTTATTTATAGTGCAAAATGAGGCCATTAGCAAATCAATGGTCTCTGGTCATGTTTCCAAGGCAATTTAAGAATTTTACCAAGTGCAGAAAATCCCCACCATACATATTATCTTAACTTTACACCAAATAAAGGATAGAAGAAACTTGCCTCCAGTCTTCTGTAAATAATCCAGCACCACAGTTTAACAGCCTTTTGCAACCTAATCAGGCAAGTGAGTTGGGGGGTTGGGCAGACTGTCAGCTTACAGCCAATTTCTCATACCTCTGTCCCCCAGAAATCTAAACTCCAAACACCCTGTTGGTTTTTTGGTCCCCAATAGGCACATATTTCTCTGGAGTACCATAGGGCACACCTGGAAATCTTCTAAGGTGCACCAGTGCGCCCTGGCAAACACTTTGTGAACCACTGCCTTAAGGAGTTCACCTGCTACCTGGAAGGAAGTAGCTTCTAGGTGAGGAGCCAGATGAAAACCCTTCTCCTCTCACCCATAAATAGGGGTGTCATAAATAGGGTGAGTGCCTATTGGGCATCTAACGAGGCTACCTCACAGGGTTAACAGGATGTCAGGTTTGACCTGTGGTCCCTAACTCTATGCCCCTGGCCAGTTCCTTCCTCTTTCAGCACCAAATTCCGGTGGCTCTTCCTCTTTCCTGGCTCTCCCGCCACCCCCACGAGTTTCTAACATTGCTTCACTGGCAGCACATCTACCCTCCCCTTCCTCCGTCACCCAGATGATCATCAATGAGGCCCACCTCCATCTTTTGCTTCATTCTTCTCTCCAAAGGCCACTTTGGGGGGTGGATGGCATTTTCCTAGCTGTCTCTACTTCCACTCACTTCTCCCTTCTGAACAGCAGCCCACACCCCGGGCCCCGCTGAGGTCCTCTTCCTCCTGGAACAGCTCTCCCTGAGGTGCCCCTCACGTACTTGGGCTGTGTCCATTGCATTTTTACTGTTGACCATTCCTCCAAGGCCTGACCCCTCACTTTTCTGGCTTTTCTCCTGCCTCTGACCACCTCTTCAGTATCCTCTTCTTTGATTCATCCCTTAAAGGTAATGGAGTCCCTCCAGCTTCACCCCTCAGTCCCCTACTCTTCCACCCCATGGTGATGCCATTCTCTTCCATGGTGTCCACATTTCTACACAGCCCAGACTATCCAGATGCCACAATACATTCCCTGTTGTAGCAGGAATTACAGCTGACGGAGGATAAATGTCCAGACAACTCAATGAAAGAAGAGGAATTTATGAGTAGCTGGCGGAGCATGTAGGATAGTAGCACCAAAGCACAGGATCCCCGCTTAGATTTTTCTTTTTTTTTTTTTTTTTACAGGGACAAAGAGAGATAGGGACAGACAGACAGGAATGGAGAGAGGTGAGAAGCATCAATCATTAGTTTTTCATTGCCATCGCAACCTTAGTTGTTCATTGATTGCTTTCTCACATGTGCCTTGACCGCGGACCTTCAGCAGACAGAGCAACCCCTTGCTGGGGCCAGTGACCTTGGGTCCAAGCTGACTGAGTTTTTGCTCAAGCCAGATGGGCGCGCACTCAAGCTGGCGAGCTTAGGGTCTTGAACCTGGGTCTTCTGCATCCCAGTCCGACGCTCTATCCACTGCACCACCGCCTGGTCAGGCTATCCCCGCTTAGATTTCTTACATCTCATATACCTGTACGGCTTTAGCTTTCATGTGACAAGTGCCTGATTTCTTTGGCTCCTTTGTTTGCAGACCTATGTGACTTTTATGTCACAGGTGAGGGGGTATAAGAGGTTTGGTCTCTCTGTCCTTGACTGTTCACATATCCCATTTTCCTTGCTGGTGCTGCAAGTTCATTTCAGGGAGCTGAGAAAAGGGCTACAGCTGTGCTCTGTTACTTTTCAAACTTTCTCAGTCAGCCCTTTGAGCCCTTCCTCCCTCACTGTGGGGCATCTCTACAGGGGTCCTACAGGCACTCTTAGCTTCACATGTCCCAAACAGTAGTACCATTTTTTGTCCCTCCCAAGTCCTCCCCGGTCTTCCACATCTCTCTGAAAGGCACTAAATCCGTCCAGTTGTCTCATGCCAAGACGGAACCTTACTTGACCCAGTTTTTGGTTGCCTCTGTAACCTGTTTGACCCACACTTTTCACCATGACAGTGCAGGCCTGTGGTTCCTGCTGTGACTAGAGCAACTGCCTTGCATCTGGCCTCCACAAGGCAGGTAGGGTGACTTTTCTAAAAGGAAAATCTGATCATGTCACTTCCCAGTTGAAAACTCTTCAGTGGCCCCTGCCCATGGAATAGACTCCAGCTCCACAGTATGGCTCTTCAGCCCTGCCCTGATGTACTGCTTTTACTCCACGATTTAGCTAGGTCAAATCATGACCGAGCTAGTCCCTGGAACCTCACTAATTGTTGGCCCCAGGCCTTTGTGTATGGTTTCCATCAGCCTGGAATCAGCCCCTTCCCACTCTCCTCCCCACTTCTCTGGTACTCACTTTAAGCTGCTCATCCTTTACATTTGCCTGCTGCTGTGACTCTAAAATGTAGCCCTGGACCTGGCCAACAGTAATAAATGGAACTGAATAAATACTGAAGAGAAATGAACACATTCCTTCCCTCTACAACCACACCCCTGCAGGAAGTGGGGAAGAGGAGGCACTAGCTTGTCAACAAGGATTTAAGAACACTCTGGGGAGGAGGAAGTTGTGCTCTTCCCAGCCTGCTGTCAAAGGATAGTGGGAACTTCAAAAGCAACTGCAAGGGATGAAAAGAGGAAAGGAAAGAAAACTGGCAGGAAGGAGTTAATCACATTTATTAACTGATACTACATTTGGGGCAGACTGCACCAAAATGCTCCCTGCCTAGGCGCTGCAGGGATGTGCAGAGGGGCAGAGGCGATTCTTCTGAGTTGGTACAAGGAAGGAGCCAGTCCTGGGCCATGGTGCTCAGGAACACTGCGGTATTTTCTGTCCAGCTGGACAGCCCTGGTGGGTAGCATCAGCCTGGGCCAGGGGTCAGTCCTAGGGTCCCGCCCTGTCATTCTCTGTCAGCCTGGGCCTCAGGCGCAGAACCTCAGAGCCTGCAATCTGCCCACCTGCCCAGCCACATGGAGACAGAATCACCTGGATGAGAGGAGAAGGGTGGAGGAACGGCGGCATGGTGCTGGGGAGGAGGATGTGATACGGGCTGGGAACTGAGCTGTGGTGACTGACGGGAATGGGACAGGCTCAGATGATATAGCGTTCTAGGACCTTCTCTCCCAAGAAGAAGCGGCTGAAGAGGAAGGAGCTCAGGTTGATGGTCTGGAACTGGCCCTCTAGCACCAACTCGGCCACAGCTCGTCCCACAGCAGGGGCCTGCTGCAGCCCATGGCCACTGAAGCCCGTGGCAAAGTACATGTTGACAACCAGTGGGTGGGGGCCCACCACACCATTCTGGTCAAAGGTGTTGTAGTCATAATAGCCAGCCCAAGCGTTCCGAACCTGCAGGTGTACAAGGTGCTGGGTTGTCAGGAAGGCAGCTGGTATACCCCACCCTCATTCCTGGTCAGGCATCAGCACCCGCTACTGCTATGACTGCTGAGGGGGTCGATGGGATGGGTCCTTAGCAGTTGTGAGGAAGATGGAAAAAGGCTTAGGACAGGCTTTCCAAGGGGACCAAGATGCTCCAGTGTCATCTGTCCCCTCTTAGTTACCTTCAGACTCTTAAAAGCTGGTACCCTCTGGGCCAAATGGGGCCACACCTTGTCCTGGAAGAAACCATGGTCCACTTCCAGGTTCCCCGGGTCCGGTTCCTCCTCCTGGGGTGAGAGGTGGGGACAGTGCTTATATTACCTGGGGCACAAGGACAGAGCTAGATCTCACTGACCTCTTTAACAGTCCCCTAAGTAGGTGGGGGATAGGGACAGGAGATCCCAATTCAAACTTGGAGGGGCCTACAACATCAATAACAATACTGGGCCCTCCCCAAAGCCCGAGTCTTTAATGACAATTGGTCTGTCTCCCTTCCCGGAACCTCTGACCTCACTTAGCTTACCTCAGTGGGGCTACAGCCACCCAAGTAGTTGTTGCCTAATCCTTCCCGGCGGAAATAGGCTCTACTGGTGTCTGCAAGGAATGGAGTCTCGAGGCCTGGTCCCTGGGGGCAGTGCCATAAGTACACATACCTGCCATAACCAGTGGGGTTAGGAAGGGACAGAACAGCCACTCTTCCCTCCTACCACTTAACAACCTTTTATCTTGTTTCTTTCCTCTGCTCACCAACTTCCTCAGCTGCCCTGTGGGAAGTCACCTTTTCCTCGGCTCCACAGGTAGCTTGGTGCCCTGCAGGGTGCCAGGCGGCCCATTCCCAATACCAGCCAGCTCTGCTACTTGCCCAGACCAGGCCCCTGCAGCATTGATCACTATGGCACATTCCACAGGCTGGTACTCCATGCTGTGGTCCATCTTCACCTGCAGGCACCAGAGGGGGAAGGGAGGGAGGAACTGGCCCATACCCTGGCCATCATGAGAGGTACATTTCTTCCTGAGCCTTGGTTTACCCACACTGGAAGTGCAGAGAAGATCAAAATGACAGTCATTGTCTTCCTCATCCCTCCACCACTTGGGTAAGCAAGATACTTAGACTGGGAACTTACATGAACTTCATGGATCCTTTTCAAAGTCATCTCTTCCCCGCTCATGGTCTCCATGCGGCTAGATGAAGAGACAAAGCCTGCAGGAAAAAGAGTACTGAATAAGCCCTTGAGGCCTTGAAGAGGAAGGAGATGGGGATTCCACTGGTCTCCTAAGGAAAGAAAGCTGGAAGGCTGGGAGCTTTCCCGCAGACGCTGAAGCAAACAGAGATAGGGCAAGTGGAATGAACTTGGCTGCACTCGGGACAGGGGAGTGCTGAAATCCTCAAGCAGATCATGAGCCAGGAAGAAGCCTAGTCAGGATCTGGAGGGAGGTTGCCCAAGACCAGCCCTCAGGGGAGAAGCCCCTTCCCCCAACAACCCTTGCTTGGTCTGTGAGTGAAGATACGATATTGGCTAGACCTGTACCCTGGATGGCAAAGGATATTAGCAATGGGCATGGGGCTTCAGACTCACGTGTCACCTCTCCATGGCAGAAAAGGACCCCCATGGACTGGACCTTTCGCCGAAGCCCCTGAAGTAGACACCAGGGGTCAAACCAACCTTCACCCTCCAACCCTGTGAGGACAGAAAGGACTCATGAAGAGTCTCACCCCCCAGCTCTTCCTCAGGCTCGCAAGCTGGGGAAAGTCAAGGTGTCCAACTGCTTCCGAGTCAATCCTGTGGAAGAACAGGGCTGGCATGGCCGGAGAGGCCCTGCTGGCCAGGAGGAAAGCGTTTCTCCTTGATTGGTCTGCAGGGTGCTGAGACTGCCCACCTGAGGAGTCCTGCAACCCCTGACCCCCTCTGCAAGCGAGCCTCACCATAAGACGCCAAGGCTACTCCCTCTGTGTTTATCCAGGGAAATTTGTTCCGCAGCTGTTCGGGAGACATCAGGCACACTTGGACTCCTTCCTGCCTGAGAGAAACACATGGGTCTGTGTGTGTTAGAGAGGGTAAGTGTGCAGCAGTATGGACCCAAATCCACAAGTGGGGATTCTACCTCATTTATGTCCTTTCTCTGCCCCAAACTCCCCAGTTTTCTCTCCTTGCTGAATTGGTAGAGAACAAGCCTCCTAGCCTCTTCAACTTTCTGACCCCTTCTTATTTTCTAACACCCTAGTATCCCTTTGGCCACACTAAATTCCTTGTCATCCCTTATCTATTCCATGTCTTTTCACAACAAGGTGAGTCACTCTGCTTCATCCACTCTGCCTGGGACAGTCCTGCCCACCTCCTGGTATGATCATATCCACTAGCAGTCACCTCCTCTGGAATTTTGTCCCCCACGTCAGCAACCTAAGTGCTAAGAGAACACACTCGTAAGCCAAACTACCTGGTTTGAATCTCAGTACCACCATTTACTAGCTCTTTGTGCCTCAATTTCCCCACATGTAAAATGGGGATGTTCTGATGATTAAATGAGTCAATCTCTGCATTTAGGATGTTACATGATGTTACTAGGAAGACTAGTGGAAGTGTTTGTTGAAATGCATGCTCATGACTGACCATGATTATCCCTTAGGGCAGGTTGCCATATCTGACCTACAGTCTATTTTTGTACATGAGCCATTTTCCTTTGTTCATTTTGTTGTCTATCACTGTTTTTGTGCTTTAACCACAAGCTGAGTGACTGCAATATGGACTGTATACCCTGTGAAGACTGAAATACTTGCTATCTGGCTCTTACAGGAAATGCCTGCAGATCTCTGGGCTTCTCCCTAGAGTCTGATTTATTCCATCTGGGATGTGTCCTAGGTGGTTCTTATCCTCTGGTAATTTAGGACTCGTGCAGCAGTGTTTCCGTGTCTGTATTATAGCACTTAGCACAGGGCTCTGAGGTTCTGAATGTACCAGCCTATCCTGATAACTGAGCTCCCAGAGAGCAGGGCCCTGCCTCATCAGCTCCACCATCCCCGTCCTGATTTAGTGTAGAGATTATTGCATGGACACGGCTGGACAGCGACTCAGAGGTCTTGCCAAGAACCCACCTCTGCACTTTCACATTGTTCTCCATGATCGCGGCATCCTTTTCTGAAGCCAGCATAAGATAACCTGAGGGGTTGAACTGGATGTCCAGGGGGCTGTCATCCACTACAGCCAGGTAATCCTATGTGCAAAACAAACTCCTCAGAGAAGCTGACTTAAAGAAGGAATGGAGAACTTTCCTCGCTTCTCACTGAAACTGTCAGGGCTCAGGGCCCTCACCCAGAGAAGCCCTCCTGTAGGAACCACCACTTGGAAGAAAACCAGGGGCTTCGATTCTTACTTGTCTGAACTCTCCTGCTCTGTTTTTTCTAACCAGCTAGGCTGCGCCTCTCTCTGGGTTAAAGGAGGGGTCACCACCAACCCATAAATCTCATTGCACGTACATTGAGGTTCCTTAGAAAGCTGACCGAAAAGAGGGAGAGCTGGATGTTCTCAGGCAACGAATACTGCTGGCGGATCCCACCGACAGAAAGCCCAGTAGAGGCCCGGGAATACTGTGGGAAGACAAAGAAAGTTGAAGTAGACCAGTGTCCTGCTACACAGAAGCAGAATACTGTCATGGAAGTTGTGAGTCATGTACCTAAAGTTAAAGGGGAGTGCTACTTGCAGGTTTATAATATAAGAGGAGCTGACATGGACAAACCAACATACAAGTCACACAGCAGCCCAGAGTGGACAATAGTTATTAAAGTCCTCATTGGCAGATGTACACAGCACAGAGGTTCAATCATCAAGGGCCGGGCCCAGTCATACAAAATGGTAGTGTGCCAGAAGTCTAGGGCAGGGGGTTAACATTTGATCTAATTGGAAAATAGAGGGATACGGCCAAAGTAGCAAGATTCATGGCTAGCTGACAGTGGTAATAGGAACAGCTAAGGGCAAAACCTCAGAAGTAATAGAACCTAAAAGGAGGTTGAGATAGCTGTTTGTATGTATTAATTATAATTTGAATGCAGGCTCTCTTGGCCATACCTGTGAGATCTGAAATGATCCAATATTGTGAAATTTGCTTTCAAAGTAAAAACCTTATTGCCGAGGTCCTTAGTTTAAGGGAAAAAGAACGTGGGACTATTTCTCAACATGTCCCTAGAATCCTTCGTAAAATTAGAGGCCAAGCCTCACTTGTAATTATTCTACCCCAGACCTCACCGTGTGGTCCCGTTCCACCACCAGCACCTTAATGGCACCTCGTTGCTTCTCCAACCTCTTCAGCCAATAGGCCACGGACAGGCCCAACACCCCACCCCCCACAATCACCACATCTGAGTGTTCAGGGGGCAGGTGGCTGGTGTCATACAGTGGGTTCCAGGCTCCTCCAGGAAGTACTGACTGGATCTTCTTCTTGATTTCGGACACCTTTTCAGCCCAGTCTGTGGGACACAGTTATGGTCAAAGAGGGCCATACATTTTCTTCTCAGGTGGTAGGGGACAGGGGATGGCACAGGAAAAGGTGGACTAAACTGACACTGAGATGGCAGTCCCCACTGACATCCCCTTTCATAAGGTCAACTTGCACCTAGCAGTATTCCACAGCTTTGCTATATGGTCTGAATGCCATTAGTCTCTCTTCTGTTTTATGCCCAAGATTCAACTCCCTAAAACTAACTCTATACTCTCTCCCTAGGAGAGGTGACTCACATACTTATCCTGTGCAGACCTATCTCTCTTGTGAACCCCAGGCTCATATACTCAACTGCATTACTGCATTGTTATTTCCACTTGGATGCTTCAGGCTCCTGGACCAAGAGGTCCCAAGATATCTTGGATATCTGTTACTACCAGCAAACTTACATTCATGTCCTATATACAGGGTGTCTGTAAAGTCATGGTGCACTTTTGACCGGTCGACAGGTCAAAAGTGCACCATGACTTTACGGACACACTGTATTAGTGGCTTTCAATGAGTCTATAGTCATTGAGTCTATCATCTTAATACACATCAGGGTAGTTTACTCTTTTCTGGACCGGCATGAAATTCCTGGCAGACCCACATCAGTCTACAGATTGCCGAACATTGATGGAAAACCACTGCTATACAGTGTGTCCGTAAAGTCATGGTGCACTTTTGACCGGTCACAGGAAAGCTGTGCACCATGACTTTATGGACACACTGTATATTATAAAGCTCTGATGACTTTGCCTCTCATTTTCTGTCCCCATTTTCTATCTCTGTGCCACTGCCCTATAACAAACCACAATAATTTCTTACTTAGGCTAATACAAGTTTCTTAACTCTTCCTACTAACTCCTCTCTTGCCACCCTCAAGTTCTTTTCTATATCATAGCTTGAATTATCTTTCCTAAACACTGATTTAATCATGTACCCTCTTGCTTAAAACCCTTCAATGACTTTCCATTTCTCTAAGGACAAAAGTCCAAAACCTATCAGCATAGCCAGTGAGACAATATATAATCTGGCTCCTGTCCTTGTCCTTCCCCCCCAACTCCAGCCCAAGCCCCTTTGTTTCCTTGACAGCCCTTATTTCCTTCCATCACAAGGAATCTACACAGGTGCTCTGCCTTGAAACTCTGGGTCTACTTTTTTGCCTTGTTAACTCTGCTTCTTTTAGATCTCAGCTCAGAGATATCCCTAAGATAACATTTTCTTAGGGAAGCCTTTTCTGACTTTGTCAAATCCTCCTGTCACATTATCTCACAGCTTTATGAACCTCTTTTGCAGCATGCAACACACCTGCAACTTTGAGTTTATTTAGGATACTGTACCATGTTGACCTTCTTCGCTACTGAATCTCCAGCCTAGCAGAATACCTGGCACATCCTAAGTGCTCAATAAATATCTTGAATGAATGAATCCTTTGTCATTAACACCCAGCTCACAGAATTATGAGTCTTCTCAATGTTTCTTTCTTTGATCTGGGCTTATCTGTCCACACATTTCATACTACTGCTCAAACTCTAGATGGCTTTGGCTAGTTCCTTGCACAAGAACAATACTTCTACCTTTTGCTCAGCCTGACCTGTGCAGGTGCAGTGGATAAAGCATTGACCCAGAATGATGAGGTAGTTGGTTCAAAACCCTGGGCTTGCCTGGGTCAAGGCACATGCTTCCCGCTCCTCCTCCACACCTTCTTCTCTCTCTCTCCTCTCTCTAAAAAAATCAATAAATAAAACCTTAACAAAGAACAACCTTTGCTCAGTTTTCCAGAACCTGGAATACACACCTGCCCTGAGCCAGTAAACGTCCTTCAAGGCCGATCTCACCTGCCGCCTGCTCCACATACTTCTACAATGATACTAGGTCGGGGATTATCCAATCTTGAACTGGTCTAGAAAGTATTCCCTTGGCCCTGACCAGATAGCTTTTGAACCCTGGTCAGGGCACATTCAAGAATCAACCAATAATTGCATAAACAAGTGGGACAACAAATTGTTTCTCTCTCTCTCTCAAATCAATCAATCAATAATAATAAAAAAAGTCTTCCCTCTCCATCTTCACTTCAGGCATCTCCAGGACACATATTGAATCCTCTCCTCTTCTTCCCTCCTTCACCGCCACAAGACTAAGCCACTCGAGCAGGACTTAACGCACATTTGTGCAGCCAATGAATCAGCCTGATCTCTGTAATGCTGGTGGTAAACTGAGGTATAGAGCGATCTCTAATTTGCCACCGAGAAGGGCAACCTTGGTATCTGTACACCTGTCTAGTCTTCACAAGCTGCAGCTGACCCACTGTCTTCCCAGCGTGGGCTGGGGTCCCAAGTCCTGAAGGTCACACAGACGGAAACTGGGAGTAACTCAGAACCACGAAACCTCTGGCACCCGCAACATTACCCAGAGCCGAACCTCCTCTGCGTGTGCTTAATCCTCGGCCCAAGCGGCCTCTGCCTGCACAGAGCCGAAAAACCCCGCGAAACATGGCCCTTGCGAGCACGCTCTCGGTGAACAAGTAAGTCCCTTTACTTCTGACACCGCCCGCAAGCTGTCAGGGTTCTGCGCCGCGGGCCATTTAGACGAGCGTACCCATTGGCCAGAGACCCTTCCGGGCCCCGCCTCTCCACGTTATAGGCCGCCATCTCCCCGTGACCTCCCGAGAGCCACGCCCATGTCTGCCCCCAACCGCCATTGGCCAGCCTGCTGTCAATGTGGGTGCTGCGCGCCCTCAAGCGGAGGCTGGCAAGGAACCCGCGGCTCTGAGCGGAAGTGCGGCTGAACGGGTTTCCGGGGCCGCTGGTGTGACGTGTCCCGCGCTTGGCGCAGCAGGAAGTCGCGGCGATCGTGGCCTCAGTTCCCGGCGCCGGCCGGGCTCCTTTCGTGTTGCCATCATGCTCGACTTCTTCACCATTTTCTCGAAGGGCGGGCTCGTGCTCTGGTGCTTCCAGGGCGTGAGCGACTCCTGCACCGGGCCCGTTAACGCGTTGATTCGTTCCGTGCTGCTGCAGGTACCGCCCCCGCGGGATCAGAACTCAGGGCTCGCCCCCAGTCCATCGTCCCCTCCACCGATCCCGCGCCTCGCTTCCAGCCGGTGCGCCCCCGAGGTGGCCGTTCGCGGGGGGGCAGGACTCATCTTTCTCTCGCCCGCGTCAGACTGTCCAGCAACTTTGCGGCCCCCTTTCCCCTCCGCTTTCTGGGACTCGAGCCGAATTCGGCTCTTCTTCAGACCTATCAACGTTCCCTCCATTCGTCCCTGGCTGCTTGGCTTTCTGTTTCGAAGCATTGGTGCGATAATGGCTGGAAAATGCCTTCTAAAATTGTAAATAGTGTCCAGCTGCTAGTAGACCTGATTGTTTGTGACGACTACTTCCTTTCTGGCTCCCTTGTGCCTTGCCACTTTCTCACATCTCCCCCCAACTTGGTATCTCCTTTTCTCCTTGGAATGCTAGAGAACAATGCCCCAGTATCTTGTCCAGGGACAGGTTGGAATTTGGGGGAATGTCTGGTTCTTAACCAAAGGTAATAGTTGAGATGGCCCAAGACTGGGTTTTCTGGGGAATAGTCTGAACTCTGAAACCACCTCTCTTTCTAGGAGAGGGGAGGCAACAACTCCTTCACCCATGAAGCACTCACACTCAAGTATAAACTGGACAACCAGTTTGAGCTGGTGTTTGTGGTAAGTCGGGGTATTTTAGAGGGATGAGTGCATTCCCAACATGGTCCTGATTATTGAGAACTTTGATTAATTGCAGGTGTTATACGGTGAAGTAGCTAAGACGACAAGGAGGGTGAGGGGTAAAGGCAAGAAACTTCTGGGCCCAGTCAGAGAGCTTGGCTACTCCTCTGGTCACAGACACCTGCCAGGTGGCTTAGCCAATCTGGAGGCCTGGGTTTAGTTGGCTTCCCTCTCTTCTGGGATGTCACGTTAAGCAGATCTGTTAGCTTTGTTTTTTTTCCTAAATAGGTTGGTTTTCAGAAGATCCTAACACTGACTTACGTGGACAAATTGATAGACGATGTTCATCGGCTCTTTCGGGACAAGTACCGCACAGAGATCCAACAGCAGAGTGCTTTAAGTCTATTGAATGGCACTTTTGATTTCCAAAATGACTTTCTGCGGCTCCTTCGGTGAGATGCCTCCCCTCTCCAAAATTGCTTTCCATGACTTGAGCTCCCTCTCTTCCTGAGGCCCATTCAAGAGTAGTAAACTGTTTTTGAAAAAACGCTTCTATATTTGCTGCCCAGTTCTAAATGGTCCTCTTTATGTGTGAGTAGCCTTTCTTTGGACTTTAACCATTTTCTCTTTAGTGAAGCAGAGGAGAGCAGTAAGGTCCGGGTTCCAACTACCATGAAGAAATTTGAAGATTCTGAAAAGGCCAAGAAACCTGTGAGATCCATGATCGAGACACGTGGTGAAAAGCCCAAGGAAAAAGCAAAGAACAAAAAAAACAAGGGGGGCAAGAAGGAAGGTTAGTTTGAGTCCCTTGGACATATGGGGTACAATAAGTTAATGTGGTATTGAGTACTAAAGTGGTTCCCTGTCCTTCCCTTTGTCATTACCAGTCCTTATTAGCCCCAAGTTGTTTGCTCCTAGTTTCCTCTTTAAGGATTTGGAAGATTTTCTTTCCCCCATTGTCTATTTTGTTGGAATCTGGTCCTTTTTTACAGTGAGTTTTCTCCTAACAGGTTTTGATGTCCCTTCGGCAACCAGCAAAACCGTCCCTGCAGAAAAGTCAGTGGGGGCTGAGAATGGTGTAGAACTTTCCAAAGAGGAGCTGATACGGAGGAAGCGAGAGGAGTTCATTCAGAAACACGGGAAGGGTATAGACAAGGCCAGGTAAACATTCTAACCTTTGCCATAGTTACTGTTGTCTAGCCATGTTGGGGCAAAGGTGTTCTTGTTTCTTGTTCTTGGATGGATGCTTCCTTTCCTGCTTCTTCACCATAATCCTCTGGGCTATATCTTTTCAGCAAGTCCACCAAGTCAGATGCTCCAAAGGAGAAGGGCAAAAAAGCACCTCGGGTGTGGGCACTGGGTGGCTATGCTAACAAGGAAGACCTGGATTACAGTGCTCCTACCACCAATGGATCCCCAGAGGTTGCCCCGCCTGAGGACATCAACTTGGTAAGTCAGCAGGGGCCAGAGTGACAGGTACCATGAAAAAGAATTGGGGAGGAAGAAGAGGAGGGTAGAAGTACCTTTGGTTCCTTTGAGCAAAGAGGGTTTGTTACATTTAGAGCTTTCCAAATCAAAAAGACAAAGTAGATGGTGAATCCTCGTCTTTTTCCCCCTCAGAATATTTAGTATTCCTAACTGTGTCTCCTTCCTTTCCCCATTCCTGGCAGATTCGAGGGACTGGGCCTGGGGGGCAGCTTCAGGATCTGGACTGCAGCAGCTCAGATGATGAAGGGGCCGCTCAAAACCCTAGCAAACCTAGGTAGGGAAGTTCAGGTGGTGGGCAGTACTTGGGCTCCAGAATGGTTGAGGCTTGATTCTGCCCACTGGCTCTGTGTGTCTGTAATCTCCTGTGCCTGCAGCGCCACCAAGGGGACTCTGGGTGGCATGTTCGGGATGCTGAAGGGTCTTGTGAGTTCCAAGAGCTTGAGTCGTGAAGACATGGAATCTGTGCTGGACAAGATGCGTGATCATCTCATTGGTAAGTCCTGAGGAACAGGTGGACTCATGTTTTATGGGGTTGTTACAGTGGAGAATAAATAGGACAGACTGGTTTCTCAGTTGTACTGTAAGGGTTGACCGTTGACACTGCACTCACAGCACACCTGCTCTTCTCTCTCCAGCTAAGAATGTAGCAGCAGATATTGCAGTCCAGCTCTGTGAGTCCGTGGCCAACAAGTTGGAAGGGAAGGTGATGGGGACATTCAGCAGTAAGTATCTCCCTGAACCAGAAAGTGTGTAGTGCATTATGCATACCAGGAGTTGAAGTGCATTGATCTCCATGGCTTTTGACAAATGACTTAGGCTCTAAACCTTTATTACAAAAGTTAGACTTTAAGAGTTACTAAGAGGACTAAATAAGTTAATGCTTATAAAGGGTTTATTAGGACAGTATCAGGTAACAGTGGATTCCTGGGGCAAGATTCTAGTATCATCCAGATCCTAGTTCCCTTAGCTTAGAAAGCTGTTGGGTGTTCTTGGAGTACATTCCTTGGTTTCATGGGTGCGCCATCTCCTCCCCTTTCAGCGGTGACTTCCACAGTGAAGCAAGCTCTGCAAGAGTCCCTGGTACAGATTCTGCAGCCACAGCGTCGTGTAGACATGCTTCGGGATATCATGGATGCCCAGCGTCGTCAGCGCCCTTATGTTGTCACCTTCTGTGGGGTTAACGGAGTGGGGAAGTCTACCAATCTTGCCAAGGTCAGTGCAGTTCCCCATCTGTCTGACATTTCTTCACTACGTATATAAGCAGCTCTGGTTCTAGGTGACTTTTCTGTGCCTCTTTTGCAGATTTCCTTCTGGCTGTTAGAGAATGGCTTCAGTGTCCTCATTGCCGCCTGTGACACCTTTCGTGCTGGGGCTGTGGAGCAGCTGCGCACACACACCCGACGTTTAAGTGCCCTACACCCCCCAGAGAATCATGGTGGCCGAACCATGGTGCAGTTGTTTGAGAAGGGCTATGGCAAAGATGCTGCTGGCATTGCCATGGAAGCTATTGCCTTTGGTACAGTGCACAGAAAGCATGGGAGCTTGTCTGGGCGGGCCCCTTTCCTCTTTGGGTTCCCTTAAAATATTCTGAGGATCTGGGTTTCCCCACTACCAACTCACTGCTCTGTAACAAGTCAGGATAAAGTGACATGTCATGCTGTGCTTTGGGTAATAGGTATCGTTATAAACAAAGCTAATACAGTATATCCAAACTGAAGAGCCTTGGTCATCTTTTATCATATTGCCATCCTTTTCCTGAGGGCCAGGCATAGAAAAGATGCTTTTCACACACTACCTTGTTACCAGATCCAGAGCCCACGAAAGCCAAGATTGACTTTTAATATAGCCAGCTAGGACTTCTTGAGAGGGTCCTCAAAATAAAGTGTGATAGGCCAGGAGTTTTGAGTTAACGAATTTTTGTTTCTCTAGCACGTAATCAAGGCTTTGATGTGGTGCTGGTGGACACAGCTGGTCGCATGCAAGACAATGCCCCTCTGATGACTGCCCTGGCCAAGCTCATTACAGTCAACACACCTGACTTGGTGCTGTTTGTGGGGGAGGCCTTAGTAGGCAACGAGGCTGTGGATCAGCTGGTGAGGGCTAGAGCATGGTTCTCTTTCCAACTTCAGCTTTGGTTCAAAAGGTGTTTTATACACTAATATCTGTATTTCTCCTTTCCAGGTCAAGTTCAACAGAGCCTTGGCTGACCATTCTTTGGCTCAGACACCTCGGCTCATTGATGGCATTGTCCTTACCAAATTTGATACCATTGATGACAAGGTAAATGTGAATGTCACAGGACACTGTGACAGGGAGGGCAAGGATGGCTATCCTTCACGAGGGAGCTGAGGCTACGTTAGCTGCAAAAATCCTCGTTAACTGAGTGAAATGAAGGGTCTTGGGTTGACTGGGCACCCCTTTTTCCACTTCAGGTGGGAGCTGCTATTTCTATGACGTACATCACAAGCAAACCCATCGTGTTTGTGGGCACTGGCCAGACCTACTGCGACCTACGCAGTCTCAACGCCAAGGCTGTGGTGGCTGCTCTCATGAAGGCTTAACATGGCTCTTGCCCAATACCAAATCACTGCTTCCCCCCAAAACCCCTGTTCCTCTTATCAAGAATGTGCTTTAGAGTATGTGAGCAACTTGTCTTCAGTGTAATACAAAGGCAGAGTGAGGGGAGCTCCTGGGGCGTGCAGCTCCCCCTAACCCCACTCCGTGTTCAGTCCAGCCTCCATCTACAAGGAGGGCTTAATCATGCTATAGTCACTGCCTACTGCCCACCCACCACCCCATCCCCCGTGGTCCTGCCCTTCCTACTCAGGCATCCCCATCACTCTGCCTACAGACTTGGTCTCATTACAGCTTTGACAAATGGTTAGACGATCCAACGCCAGAACTTTGCTAATCAGTGTGGTCATATGAACATCTGAGCATAAGCAGTTTAAAGCCCCAACTCCATTAGAAATTTCCAGAGCCAGCTCTGGGTCTTCAGCGGTTCCTCTCCTAGGCTACATAGCTTTCAGGTCCCTGGGCCAGGGTGACACCCACCAACCACACTGTTGTGCAATGTATGGCCTGTTCTTAATTGCTGCTAATTCTTATGATGACCCATCCCTGTCTTTTCCCCCCAAGCATCAACCAGGCCAGAGTGATTTGTTACAATGAACAAAAGATGAGTGCCCTCTTCCCTCAGAAAGAAGGGGAACTGAGCTGCAGTGTTACATTGGGCTTCTCAGCCTTCCAGCTCTTCCCCACGCCCAGAACCCAGCTGTGAGCTTTGCATGTTCCCCTTCCTGGGAAAAAATTGCCTGTCAGAAGGGTATCATGTTGCCCCTCCCCATCTTCACCCTGAGGGACCCTGGCTTTTCTGCCTCCTCCACAGTGCCTGGTAGACAAGTGCTACGTTGAAGAACACAAACCTCTTGTTGAGACATGCCCTGTAGCTTGGTATTACAGATGTGCTGTTAGTGCAATAAAGTGAAGGCTGTCTGCCCAGAAAAATGCATAATTTATATATAAGAAAATAAATTTCATAAATAAATTAACTTTTAGTCTTGAAGTTACTTTATGTAGAATTCAAAATGAAAACCCCACATCACACTAACTTGGGTTTATCGTACAAGGGAAGCAGCAGGAATTCAAATTGCTCTGAGGAGTTGGGTAAAATGGCTCTCCTGAGAGTGAGATCACCACTCCCCCACATAAAGGAACAGATATTTTAAAACTTATGTTACAAATATTAGACTTGTTCGTACCTATGTAGGTAGTTTTCTAAAGTGACTAAAAGTAGAACCAGGGCCCTAGGAAGTAAACGAACAAGCTTTTAATATAGCTCAGGTAAGTAAAATACTATACACTGTAAAAGACTTAGAAAACTAGAGCTTCAAGTCTTGTTTTTAAAAAACAGCCATTAGCTTAATTGGAAAACCAAGTAGAATACAAAACTGCAGTAGGGCTGTGGGGAGTCGGCATCTGCACGCACGTCCTCTGTGCGGAGCAGCAGCCTGCTTGGTGGACACCATACTGATCTGCATGGACACAGCAGTGTGTCCAGCCAAGGGTTGGGGTGGGGAGCTGCATTTGGGTTCTGTTGTCACTTGGGTGTTCTCAAACTGGGGTAGGCTGCATGAGACCGAGAACCCGTAGGCACACAGAATTAAGCTGGAACGCCTCCCACAGTCTATATAGCCCCAGCCTTCAACTTCTGGGTTTTAGTTCTTCCTAGGAGCTGTGTTGGGTTCTTCTAAGTCACTGTTAAATACTGCACGGTAGGGCCTTACAGTTGGTCTAACGCTGGCAACTTCTGTAGCCCTCATGTACTGTGGTCTGTGGAGAGAAAAGGTAGAGAGAATAAAAGGAAGTTTCAAAAAACAGGTTTACCCAATTATAGCTGCAGAGTTAAGCTTAACCAACTTCAGGAGACAAGAGATCAGGAATCTTGTAATAGACTTGATAGAAAAATAAGAATCCAAGTAGTAGATGTAAGTCATTATTCTCCAATGTCTTAACTAGGTCCTAGGAACACATTTTCTGCCGACAAACTAGCAAGTAATAGAACAGAAAATAGTATACCTCTTGCTTCACTGTGTGGTGCAGATGAACCATTTAGCTGACTGTCTCTCACCATCCCTGCCAACAGAATGGAAATCAGTATCAGCTGTTTGATTAAAACCCAAAACTATTAATAGAAAACCAACCAACCAAAGGGAGATGAAAACACATGCTCTAAGAAGGATGGCATTATTTACTCATGAACTTCACAGAGGAGAAGATGGGAGGTGGGGAGAATAAACTATAGCAGTCTTCAAACAGTTGTATTAAATAACAGGGAAATGGTAAGGTCCCAAAATGCACTGACTTTGCTTGTAAACAAAATGTTTACATGGGCAAAGTACATCTGCGATCCCTAACTAGTCTAGAAGGCCAAGTGCAGGGGAAAAGCATTCAGTCTGACAGAGATCGGGAGCAGCATGCAAGTGGGCAAATGCATCTGAGTAGAAGAGTGAAAAGCAGCAGACTACCACAATATAAAATGGGTTCACTCCATCCTGTCTGATACAGTGCCATCAGCCACACGTGACTTGAGTTTTACTATACAGTAAAAATCCTATACAGTAAAACAGCCACATGTATCCTGTGCTTATGGTACTGGACAGCAAAAATTACAGAATATTTCACTGCAGAAAATTCTACTGGCCAGCACTGGGATAGATAATGATGTAGGAAAGAGTATAAAACTGAGCACGTGGAAGAAAATATGGTCAGTTAGGGCACAAATAAAAGATAACACTCAAACATACAAGTTGCTATTTCCCCTTTGGAAAGCACTTTAGCAATATTTATCAGCCTCTGAAATGTTCATGCCTTTTGACCTAGTAACTACTACATTGAGAACTTATCCTAAAAAGATTACTAGTAAAAGAAAAACTGCGGATGAATAGTCATTACAACAATTCTTACAATAATAATAGTAATAAAAAACTAGAAAAAATCAGAAATTGTCTAACAGGGAAATAAATAATTAGGTAAATTAACAGCCACACTGAATTATAATAGTCATTAAAAATAGCGGTTATGAAAATGTAGCAGTAAAATGCTTTTCCCTGACTATTTTAATTCTAGCCTGCATTTCCCCCATGGCCTTCAGGCTTATAGCTCCTGCTATAGATATACTAATTAACTGGCTGAGTTCTGGTGAGGCTCTAGCTTTTGCAAGACCAGCCCCTTGTCAGAAGGCACCTTTCCCAAAGACCTAAGGAAATATGTACAAAATATTGACTGTCAAAGATTTACAGGAGCCTCAAGACTGGGCTGAGACGATGGGGAATGGGACTGGGGGGTTCAGTGGACCAACTAGGAACAAAGAGATCTGGAGACTGTAAGCTCTTCCTTGGATCCCTTAGGGCCCTAGCTGTCTAGGCTCCTCACCCAACTCTTGCCTCACTCCTCCTCCCTTCCCTTGACATAAAAGATGCTTTAATTCTGCAGTCTCTTAAAATGGATCTGCGGAAGCTGTAAGGTCCCCATCTGCTCAAGCTGGCATCTTCTGATCAATAAACATTTCCCTACTCCAAACTCTGACATTTTTTATTATTGGCCTTTGAAACATCAAACACATGAATCTTGAACCAGTAACAAAACCTGTAGCCTTGTGGGAAATTGTATGATGTACCACTGAATAAAAGGACCAAGACACCCGAGCCTGACTCGTTGGTTGGAGTATCTTCCCAATAAGCAAAGGCAAAGGCTTTGGGTTTAATCTCCAGTCAGGACACATGCAGAAACAGATCAATGTTTCTCTTTCTCTTTCCCTCTGCCCCCTCCTCTTCTCTCCCTTCTGTTAGGTTTAGTTCCAGGGCCCCTTACCAAAATACCTCAACTAGCCAAGTTAAACTTTAAGTGATCTGATGCCAGGGCAGTTCCTGTAACTCCCCACCTGAGCAAACCTGACTGATATCCTACTCTCCACCACCCTCCCACTGGGGCAACTTCCTCAGTAAGTGGTCCCTTCACCCAACCTCCCACCTGGGCAAATCCCCTCACCCTGCCCCAAAATTCATCACCAAAACTAGCCTCCTAGCCAGCCTTGCTCACTAACCGTGTAAAAGCGTAAACCCCAGACCCTCGGTGCTGACGTCATTTTGGACTCAGCCTATCTGTTTGCAGATGCATGAATAAATTTCTTATAAAACTCATCAGGCATACTGTGTCCCTCCTTTGGGGACCTAACACCTTCCTCTCTCTCTAAAACTTAATAAATAAAAATTTTAAAGTACCAAGACTGTATATCTACTTTGTTTACTACTATAAAAAAAGGCATAGGAAAACTTAACTAGAAATATATCAAAATAACTGCCTGTGTGATGGTAATGAATTATAAAAAAATTTTCTTTTCCTCATTACTGATTTTCCTGAAGTAAATGTACTAGATCTTACATCTTGAACCCCGGTAATTTTCACCATTCAGAAGTGAGTACAGGGGGTCCTTGGGTTACAAGAGTCTTGACATATGCCGTTTCAAGTTTACCACAGTTACTCCCATAAAAACTTTAAAAAATTGAGACGTGTTTCAGCTTACACTGTTAAGTGTCATACTTACAGACTATATGGGCGAACGAACTAGTCTTGTTATGCGTGGTGGGAAAATACGCAGTAAGGCTGCGAATAAGTGAGGGAGTTGGAGTCCCCCAGTAGCTTACCTACATCATTTTGGATTGTTAAAAGTGCAAGTGTTCCGTTTTTGTTAAGCTAGAGCAGTGGTTCTCAAAGTATGCGCCCTAGAAGATTTCCAGGTGCGCCGTATGGTATTCCAGAGAAATATGTGCCTGTTGGAGACCAAAAAACCAACAGGGTTTTTGGAGTTTAGATTTCTGGGGGACAGAGGTGTGGGGAATTGGCTGTAAGCTGACAGTCTGCCCAACCCCCCACCTCACTTGCCTGATTAGGCTGCAAAAGGCTGTTAAGCTGTGGTGCTGGATTGTTTATACTACCCCCCCCCATGTTCCCCAGAAAGACTGGAGGCAAGTTTCTTCTATCCTTTGTTTGGTGTAAAGGTAAGATGATATGTATGGTAGGGGTTTTCTGCACTCAACACAATTAAGAGTAAAAAGAGAGGAATTCTTCAATAAGAGTTTGCCTTTCAAATATATGCACAAACATTGAAGAAATCGCTAGGACACATCAGGCTCATGTTTCTCATAAATACAAGAATGAAAAAACTTAACACATTCACGCCTGGGCCTGCCGAATTTACTAAATCTTACTAAGAATGTATCTATATATATATAAAGATAATTTTGTTGTTATTTTATTTTTTAACCCTTCTTTTTTACAAATTCTAAAAAGCATAACTCAAAAATTGTAACATAAAAGTGTTTTTTTAATGTCAGAATAAATTTAATTTTGTGGTATTTAGTTCGTTTAATTACCATAAAAGCATGCTTGGACTTTATATTTTTTTAAATATTTGACTTATTATAACATATTTCTCAGAAATTTGTATATAGTGTGCCTACAATTATTTGTAGAATTTTAAATGTGCGTGACTTCAAAAAGTTTGAGAGCCTGACCTGTGGTGGCGCAGTGGATAAAGTGTCGACCTAGAATGCTGAGGTCGCTGGTTCAAAACCCTGGGCTTGCCTGGTCAAGGCACATATGGGAGTTGATGCTTCCTGTTCCTCCCCCCATTCTTTCTCTCTCCTCTCTCTCCAACTATCTGTCTCTCCTCTCTAAAATGAATAAAATCTATAAATAAATAAAAACATGAAAAAAAAGTTTGAGAACCACTGGGCTAGAGCGTGTTTTGACTTACATCAAAATTTGGGTTATGGGCACTGTCATAGGAACGGAACTGTGTCATAAGCCAAGGACAATGCCATGCACACAGCAAGTGCTCAGTGTTAAACAAAACAAAGCAGGAGACCAATACATATCCCCCACTGTTACAGTAATATGTTACAATAATTAAATACAGAAATATAGAAATAATTCGGATATAATATTAAAAAGCCATTAAGGCAAATGAATAAAGATTCATCTTCTGGGTGGGTACTAATCTAATGTGTACAGATATGAAAAGCAGACTATGCTTTTTGTGCAGGGCCTAGGTGGCATGTGTGAAGTTATATACAGGTAGATAAAAAGTGGCTTGATGTGACAACTCTGTAGATTAATATAAAAAAAGGCTCCCTGCTAAGAACTCCCAAAAATGGCTTGATGTGATAATCCCGTGGATTAACACTGTTAGATGGTGTACGCCAGAAAAAGGTATGAAAGCTGAGGGGCCCCCTGCTACAATCAGTCGCCCAGACTCCAACGTTGAATGTGGACTGTCTCCAAGTCGCTCTAACCAAGGACAATGGAGAGGAACACGCAGACAGGGCCCCATTAAGCTGTATCCAGGCATGCCACAAGGATTTGTGATTAATAAACTGTGTGTTTCTTGCAACTAACTTGTGTGTCAGTCATGTCTTTCCTCTGGTGGCAATTGGTCTCGTCACTGATACGTAGAATCCTCATAACCACCTCAAGAGTAGTCTTGAAGACGCTGCCGGTCTTGCTATTAAGCAGGAGTGTCCTACTGCCCAAGAAAGTCGAATTAGGGTGCCTGATCGACGTAGAACTTGGGCTCTACTGGGACACCCACAAAGAACAGCAAACTTTTCACAAGAGATAAATAAAAGATTTGTCTTGTGGAGACTAGGAAGACAAGGTTTTCAGTATGCAGTTATGGCGATAAGAGCTTGTAAGAATGCTCATTACAAAGAATTCCATTCAAAGTATTCGGATTCAGAAAAGAAAGCTGTGAATGATTATTAGATTTAGGAAAATTTCTCTCTATATTAAATTACCTGTACTTTAATAGCCCCTAAAATGCATTCCGATTGACAATGAAAGTCCACATTAACATAAAACTTTCCACAAACATATTCTATGTACAATAGCAAAGTTAGTTTGGAACCAGGTGGTGAGTCAGAATGGCCATACCCTGGGGTCTGGCTTTATACAAAGTAAGGTTTTAAAAAGTATTCTTCAATTTAGTTGACACCATAAAGTTTTGTATTTTGCAGGGTTACTGGGAACTTGCCTGGGGTAATTAATAAACTGAACCTTTTATACCCATCTGGCTTTCTTATCAGAACCTGGAGGTAAATGTCAAGTGAGTAATGGTACCTCAACTTGACTGTAGTAACACTGTAAGTTTCCAAAGAGCATAGTAAAGTATGTGTGTTTTTTTAAATAAAGATAATGCTTAATCATTGTAGAAAATGCTAACACAAAAACAAAATATTTTTTAAAAACCTTTAAAAATCCTACAGCATAAAGTAAACCACTTAATTTAGTAAACATCACTGCAACCTGAAGCCATGTCAACACAATAAAATAAAAAAAATCATTGCAGGTATTTTTCTATTCACAAAAAGTAACAGAATACCTGTAATTCTGTATAAATGGGACTGACCATAATGGTGTTTTCCAACCTGCTTTTTTACTTCCCCTTCACTCATAACATTATGTCTCTGACATCATTTTGGACAGTAAAAACATTTTCTCTTATAGCTTCATTGTATTTTATCAATTAAATAAGTGAAATATTTATAGACTTCTCTATTAAGTAGAACATTTTAGGTTGCTTCCAGTTTTTTCCATTATATATAACACTGACAACATTCCGACATCTGTATCTTTGTGCAATTGTCCAATCTCTTTAGGAGAAATCTCTCCGAAGATAAACTGTGTAAAGTGGAATTTCTAGGCAAAGGTTTTTAAATTTTGAACTTACTCCAACATGAGTATATTTCTTTCCTCACAGCTTAGCCAAAATTGAGTTATCATTCTTTTATATTTTGACATCTAAATTCTAACTGCATTTCATAGATAATGAGGCTGAATTTTTTCATTCTTTCCACTTCTGCACTGGATTTGCCTTTGTTCACTCTCTGCCTATCCAAATGTCATTTTATCTAACCTGAAGACCAAACGTGAGCTCCCTTCATGATCTGGTTAGGATGATTGCCCTCTTCTTGGCAAGGATTTTACCCACAATAAACACACAAAAGGCTGAAGAGTTGCTGTTCTCACATCTCCATAGTATCAAAATGCCTCTTACCTGATCTACCCCTCTTGGACATCTCACTGGTAAGCCGCTTGAAATATTCTGGAAGGTCAGAATATTCATTTCCATAGGAGATGACCTTAATCCCTTTGTCCAGCATGTTTTCTCGAAGCTTCTTGAACTCATCTACATCTCCTTTCCGAACCAGCATGAAATGTTCTAAGTCAGATTTATGCTTGACGGCCTCCAGAAAAAGGGCTTGAAAAGTGGTGTCGTCCACAGTTTGGCCACAACCCAGGAAAAGAAATGACTTGTTTTCATAGAGTTTCTGAATCTCTCTCTTGCAGGAAAAGAAACAACATATTAATGCCACCACAAAGACACACAAGGCAAGTCTGAAATATGTCGACATGGTCATCATAATTGCTACTTTTAACAGACTGTGGTCACCACTTAACCTAGATTTAAGAGGGCAGATAAGTCCCCAAATTGGGTCATCTTTATTTCTTTTTTTTTTTACAGGGACAGAAAGAGAGTCAGAGAGAGGGATAGATAGGGACAGACAGACAGGAACAGAGAGAGGTGAGAAGCATCAATCATTAGTTTTTCATTGTCGTCGCAACACCTTAGTTGTTCATTGATTGCTTTCTCACACATGCCTTGACCGTGGGCCTTCAGACCAAGCAACCTCTTGCTGGAGCCAGCGACTTTGGGTCCAAGCTGGCGAGCTTTTGCTCAAGCCAGATGGGCCCGCGCTCAAGCTGGCGAGCTCGGGGTCTCGAACCTGGGTTTTCCGCATCCCAGTCCGACGCTCTATCCACTGTGCCACCGTCTGGTCAGGCTCTTTTTTTCTTTTTTTTGCCAGTGAGGACAGATAGGGACAGACAGGAAGGGAAAGAGATGAGAAGCATCAATTCTTTGTTACAGCACCTTAGCTGGTCATTGATTGCTTTCTCATATGTGCCTTGTTGGGGGGGGCCCTCCAGCAGAGCGAGTGACCCCTTGCTCAAGTCACGGCCTTGGGCTCAAGCCAGTGACCTTTGGGCTCAAGTCAGAGACCACAGGCTCATATCTAGGATCCCACATTCAAGCCAGCTACCCTGTGCTCAAGCTGGTGAGCCTGTGCTCAAGCCAGATGAACCCGCGCTCAAGCTGGTGACCTCAGGGTTTTGAACCCGGGTCCTCCAGGTCCCAGTCTGATGCTCTATCCACTGTGCCACCACCTGGTCAGGCCCAAATTGGGTCTTCTTAATGTTTATTACTGTAACTTGATGAGTGCTCTAAAATTTACCTTTACCTGGAAGCTCTCTATTCAGAGTTTCTCCAGGTTAGCACTGGGCTACTAACCTTGCAGATTATTATTATTTAATGTGTATTTTATTGATTTTAGAGAGAGAGAGAGAAAGGGAGAAAGAAAGAGAGAGACAGAACATCAATCTGTTCCTGTGTGTGGCTTGACCACGTGTTGAACCGGCAACCTCTTTGCTTTGGGACAACACTGAGCAACTGAACTATCCAGCCAGGGCTAATCTTGCAGGTTCTTTTTTAGATCTATGTGGCCAGAGGCCATAAGGCAACAAGTAGGTCTTTAATATATATTACTCTTTCCATTTTTCTGGACCATATTTGCCTTTTTTTGCCTTACAAACTGAACCATGGACCACCAATGAAGACAGTTTCATCACTAGATTTTCTCAAAGGAAATCCGATACTTAGAATATGAATATGCATCTGCATGTATGTATGTATCTACACATATACACATATAAATATAAAACACTGAAAATAATTTTGCTTAAGGGATCACTCAATGTCAGTGATGAATACAGTTCAAACAGGTGTCAGAAATAATATGTGTGTGTGGGGAGAAGACTCTTAAGCTTTAGAAAACATAACATATTCTTGGTCTTTCTTTCGTTGCATCATGTAGATACAAATCATGCCAAGTGACCTAGTCCTGAAAATAGCTACTATACATTGTCTTCAGAGTTGGGGATAGTGATTACTCCTACATATTACAGGTGTAGGAGTGTTTTTAGTTTGAACATGTATGTGTGTGCAAATCTAAAACTTGCATCTCTAAAGATCAACAAAGATCTTTCTTTTTACAAAGAAGAAAACCTCCACTTTATCACCCTATGCAACTTTTTTTCATTTTTTTCCCAATGAGCAATAAGTGTGAATAGTTATGGTAATTCAATAATTCAATACAAGCTCATCATTGTTTATACAAAATTACTTTAGAATGTATGTTCCAGTAGTGACTGGTCAATAAAACACTACTTTATATTGGCAAAGAGAGGGTTATTAATTCTATGACAAATCAAACAGTAAAAAGGGGTGATAGGTGATAATGTAGGCCCTGGCAAGTTGGCTCAGTGGTAGAGCATTGGGCCTGCTGTGTGAAAGTCCCAGGTTCGATTCCGGGCCAGGGGCGTCAATCTGCTTTTCCACCCTCCCCCCTCCCCCCTCTACTTTCTATCTCTCTCTTCCCCTCCTGCAGCCAAGGCTCCATTGGAGCAAAGTTGAGCCAGGCGCTGAGGTTGGCTCCATGGCTTCCACCTCAGGCACTAGAACCATGATAGTGAACCTATGACACACATGTCAGCACTGACATGCGTAGCCATTTTTGATGACACACGGCTGCATGCGGCCGCATACCAGAGAATTATGGGGCCACATGCCGAGAAGGACATTTCGTCCTCGGCTCCTGCACAGCCAGATGCAGTTGCCAAGGATAAAACATTTGCTGTAGTGTGGATACTCTGTGCCGGAGGTCTGTACGCCAAAACAAAAGAACTCCAGCACAGAGCGTCTAGTTCTGGGACTTCCAGTTAGGCCATTTTTCTCGAAGTGACACACCACCCAAGTTATGCTCGGGTTTTTGGTGAATTTTGACACACCAAGCTCAAAAGATTGCCCATCACAGCATTAGAATGACTCTGATTGCAGCCGAGCAACGCCCCAGAGGGGCCTAGTGGGTATGCCAGGTGGATCCCAGTAGGAAGCATGCAGAATTCTGTCGGCCTCCCCTCTGCTTCTCTTTGAAAAAATACAAAATAAATAAATAAATGGAGGGGGTGATAATGTAGTCTTCATATGTGAAGATGATGGCAATGACAGAATGCCACCATCTGGCTGTCAATCAAGAACAATGGGAAATGCTATAGCTCACTACCTGAAGAGTACATTTCCTAAGATGGCATGCATGCCCACAAGCTGATGAGCACAGGAAAGAATGCTTAATGAACTTTTTAATTTTTTTAGGTGAGAGGTGGGGAGACAGTGAGACAGACTCCTGCATGCACCCTGACCAGGATCCACCCTGCATCCCTATCAAGGGCTGGATGCTCAAGTACAGTTCTTTTTAGCATCTGAGGCTGATATGCTCCAATGGAGCCATCCTCAGCGCCTGGGGCTAAGGCTCAAACCAATCAAACCACTGGCTACGGGAGGGAAAGAGGGAGAGATGGGGGAAAGGGAACAGGGGAGAAGTAGATGGTCGTTTCTTCTGTGTGCCCTGACTGGGAATCGAACCCGAGACATCCGTACATTGGGCCACTGCGCTAGCCACTGAAAAACCAGCCAGGGCCAGCCTTCCAACTTTTAATTAATGAAAGAACATGTTTATCCCCTGAAGACCAATGGTACATTTAGAGGTTTCCCAAGACCAGCAAGATCAACACCACTCACCATAACTTCCGTGTTCCTGAGCACATTCTGATACCCAGCTGGATGAAGAACAATGCCGCTGGGGTTGGTGTAGACCCCATGGATGTGTAACACACTCAGCTTCCGCTTCTCTTGAGCCCACTCGAGGACCTGCACAACGCAAATGCAGCTCAATCAGGTCAGCAGGGCTGAACACTTGCTTCAAAGTCCCAATGGGCAAGACAACTAGGCTTCTGATGTAACTCTCCAATTTCATGATACAGTATAAAACAAAAATGCAAAACCCAATGTGGCCTCAGTTTCCAGTTGAGGCATGACTGCTAGGACTGATAGAAGCAAGTCTTTTTTTCTTTTTTCTTTTTTTACAGAGACAGAGAGAGAGGGATAGATAGGGACAGACAGACAGGAATGGAGAGAGATGAGAAGCATCAATCATTAGTTTTTCATTGCAATACCTTAGTTCATTGATTGCTCCCTCATATGTGCCTTGACCGCGCGGCTATAGCAGACCGAGCTCAAGCCGGCGACCTTGGTTCCAAGCTGGTGAGCTTTGCTCAAACCAGATGAGCCTGCACTCAAACTGGCAAGCTCGGGGTCTCTAACCTGGGTCCTCCACATCCTAGTCCAATGCTCTATCCACTGCACCACTGCCTGGGCAGGAGGAAGCAAGTCTTGTGATTTCTTTTTGAAAGTAACAAACAAAAATTAGAATGTATTTGTCATCTGTGGAAATGATAGAGGCTCTTTTCACTGGCACCATCCATGAGCTATATGTCTATTTCAGAAACAATCTCCAAGATATCAAGCCTCCTTGTACCCCTGCCTTGTGTAGTCTCTTTTCACACTTACTTGGTCACGTGGCTTGCTTTAGCTGGACATTAACAAACACAACATATGCAGAAGCTTGAAAAATGTTGGCATAACGAGTCTTATTTCTTATTTCTCTTTTGCTGCTTTTCGAACCCAGCTGCTGTGGGTAGAAGCCTGGGGCTAGCCGGCTCGAGTTGCGGGGTCCAGCCAGCTGCCTGCACTAATAGACACAGAAGCGAGGCCATCTTGTACCACCAGCCATAGCCTGGCCACCAGATGACTGCAGCCACCTGGGTAACCATAAAACCAGCAAAAGATCTGTCCACTGAGCCCAGCTCAAATCTAATTCACATTCACAGGCAAATAAAATGTTGTTTTAGGCCACAAAGTTTCAGGTTGTTTCTTGTGCTGCAATTGATAAGCAGTAAAAGAGTCACTTTAGTCACCTCTGAGTTACCTAACAAGCTACCAACAAAGATCAATCACTTAGATGACAATGGTAACAACAGCTACCTGACTTCCATAGTTACATTCTCCCAAGGACTGAAGACAGTATATATTTTTTCTTATCACATCCTACAGTAATGAGGTATGAATTAGGAAAAACAGTGAAGAGGCACAGAGATTTAAGATATGAATATTAATAGGCCAAATCTTGACTACCAGTTAATGACTTTAACAACTAGATTTCAATACTGTCCCTAATGTGAATAAATCTTGAGTCTCCAGTATGAAAATGAAAAGGAAAATGTCATGTCTGACAGAGACCCTGAACTTTAAGAAGGCCTGCTCAGGACCTTTTGACATTGTATCAGAAACAATATAAACCTTGTTTCTAGCCATTAATTTCTGAAATTCTTTCAATCACATATTAATTCAAAAATACTTAGTGAGTCCCTACCATGTACCAGGCACTATCTTAGACATTATAGTAAGAAAGGCTGATGTGGTCAGTGCCCAGATGGAGTCGCTATTCCAGCAGGGTAAATAGCCAGAAAACAAACAAACCAAGATCAACATTCAAAGTTATCAGGGATGGGCCTGACCAGGCGGTGGTGCAGTGGATAGATTGTTGGACTGGGATGCAGAAGGACCCAGGTTCCAGACCCCGAGGTCGCTAGCTTGAGCACGGGCTCATCTGGTTTGAGCAAAGCTCACCAGCTTGGACCCCAAGGTCGTGGGCTCAAGCAAGGGGTTACTCGGTCTGCTGAAGGCCCGCGGTCAAGGCACATGTGAGAAAGCAATCAATGAACAACTAAGGTGTAGCAACAAAAAAACTGATGATTGATGCTTGTCATCTCTCTCCGTTCCTGTCTATCTGTCCCTATCTATCCCTCTCTCTGACTCTGTCTCTGTAAAAATAAATAAATAAATAGAGGAAGTTACCAGGGATGTAAAGTACAGCATAGGGCATATAGTCAATAATATTGTAATAACTATGTACAGAGAAGTGGGTACTGGAAGTATCAGGAAGGTCCCTTAGTAAAGAACATGATAGTCTGCCTGACCGGTGGTTGCACAATCAATAGAGCATCAACCTGGGACGCTGAGGTCCCAGGTTCAAAACCCGGAGGTTGCCAACTTGAGCGCAGAATCATCAACAGGATCCCAAGGTTGCTGGCTTGAGTAAGGGATCATTGACTCAGCTGGAGCCCCCCGATCAAGACACGTATGAGAAGCAATCAATGAACAACTAAAGTGATGCAATTACAAGTTTATGCTTCTCATCTCTTTTCCTACCTATATCTCTCTCTCTTCCATACACACAAAAAAGAATATGACTGTCTAACCACTATGCTGTACACCTGAAACTAATACAAAATAATACTCAAAGTAAACTTTAATTGAAAAATAAAAGTTAAAAAAAAGCAAGTGAAAATGTATAAAAATGTAAGAGTTTGTCCCTTCTTAAATAGGACGGTCAGAGAAGACCACTCAAGAGGAGGTAACAGTTGAGATTTAATACGCAAAGAAGGGACTGGTCATACAAAGCATGGGGATAGCAGGTGGAAAACATTTCCAGCCAGAGAAATCAGTATCCACGGCATCATTTCTCTAAATGTGATTTCCTTTTAAAACCTCCCATCAGGGTCAGCAAAATCATGGGAGTGGCATCACGGCTACTCCTATGGCAGAGGCAGTACTGTGCCAAAAAAAGCCAGTGGGTGATTCTCTTGTCTATTTAAACTCCGTGTAGCTGGGTCCACGGCTGCACACAGAGGCAGGCTCTTGGGGCCAAAAAATGTGGAGAAGGAAAACTGCAAAACCTACAGAGCAGGACAAGTGAGACAAATGGCAGTTTACAACCTGTTTTATTTTATTTTTCTTCACTTATGTCTCTGACATATTTTTATGGCAATAAAAACATTTCCCTTTTATAACTTCATTGTATTTTACCAATTAAACAAATGTTGGTGTAGCTACAGAATCTCTTACTGGTGCTAGACTTCAAATTACAAACTCAGGTGACCATTCTATTTACTTATTTATTTTACAGGGACAGAGAGAGTCAGGGAGAGGAATAGATAGGGACAGAAAGACAGGAACAGAGAGAGGTGAAAAGCATCAATCATTAGATTTTCATTGCCGTTGCGACACCATAGATGTTCATTGATTGCTTTCTCAAATGTGCCTCGACCGCAGCACTTCAGCAAACTGAGCAACCCCTTGCTAGAGCCAGCAACCTTGGGTCCAAGCTGACGAGCTTTTGCTCAAGCCAGGTGGGCCCGCTCTCAGGCTGGCGAGCTAGGGTTCTTGAACCTGGGTCTTCCGCATCCCAGTCCAATGCTCTATCCACTGCGCCACCGCCTGGTCAGGCAAAGGTGACCATTCTAATAAAGCCTCATCTTGTTAGCTGACACAGATAAACATCTATAATTCAACACTATGGTAGATAGCTTAGGTACAGTAAAAACATCGCCGAGGTTTCCACTGCACATTAACTTCAACCCAGTCATCAACTGGCCTGAAGGTGGTCAGGGAGTAGTTTTCATTCATTTCCATTTTAAAATATATTCTAAAAGAGAATTCTAAATCAACATTACACCCTCTGATATTATCAAGTATTAAAGAGATCTTATATTTCAAATGACTTCCCATACTCATTTTAAAATTGGGTGAAATTGTCAAAACTCACAAAACTGAACACTTTTAAGTTCTGCATATTTTACTGTATATTGCTTTTATCTCAAAAAAAAAAGAAAAAAAATCCAACCGCGGGAAGCAGCTTCCTTTCTGCCTCTACATAAATACCAGCACTACACTGTACACTGATCAGAAAAGAGTTTTCTACACTAGCCTGACACGTAGACTAATGCTTTATTTTTACCTTTTTTTCATCAGTAAGGTCAAGGGATTCAAGTTGTTTTTTTTGATCTGCTGCATACAGTTCCAGGAGGTTGTCGAAATTTGTAGTCAATACCAGGGCTCCATGTTCCATCAGAAGTAGAACTGACTGAAGCAGGTCTTTTCCTGAATCTTCAATCTTTGACTCCAAGTCATTGAAAACTTCATATAAACAGTCCTTCAAAAACGTAGATCGAACATTACTAGTACGCTGGGGAGGGATTTGAAAGAGAAAAATTAATGCTAGGTATTTTAGTAGGTCATTTGCCTCAATAACAGTAACAACAATTTTTTGAAAGATACTTTGTCCCTAAAATAAGGATAATATATTGTCTACCTCACAGGGTTATAAGAAAAATAAGATGATACATGCCAAGTGCTTAACACAATGCCTAGCAAGTGATCAGCCCTATTACATCACATGCAACAAACAAGCACAAACTCTGTAAATAGGCATTATTATAGAATGGAGAAAATGGGCGTGGCCAACGACTATAAATTACTACCAGCACTAAAGCAATGCTAGGGGAAAAAGCACAGCACCAACTACCCTCTAATTAGGTCTCAGATTAGAAGACAGTATGTGCTTCCATAAATTTTCTTTAATTAGGGAATAACTAATAAAAGATAACTCTAAATGTGGTTTAACATTTCTTTTTCTAATCCCAGGTACTTATTATAGATACATACGGGTTTAAATGCTTATGTTATGGATGCTATGGAAAAATTGCTTGCCTTCTCCCTATTTTTTTCCTTGCATAATTCAGCAATTTGTTTACAGGTTTTACTAGAAAGAATACTTAGTATTTAATAAAATACTATCCCTTCACTATCAAAAATCTTCCTTTCACAACTGTTAAAAATACCAAATAGTCAGTTCTAAACAGCCTCCCTATTTCTTAACATATGGTTTATTTAAACAAACAGATTCATTTGAATATATCTAAATATGTGTGAGGACTAATGAGGAAATACAATACCAACCTAGGATGGGAAATTGGCTTTATAATTTAAAAGATAAAGTGGCACCTGGGACAAAAGGAATTTGAAAGGGAAAGTAACTATGTAACCTGCTATAACATAAATCTGATTCCTATTCTATTCCTGCAATACCATTCCATTAGATAAATAGCAGAGTAAGAATTAGTTCTAGGCCCTGGCCAGTTAGCACAGTCAATTGAAGTGTCACTCCCAAAAACGTCAGTTTTGGGTTTGATCCCCAGTCACAGCACATATAGGAAGCAACCAATGAATGCACAACTAAGTGGAACAACAAATGAATGCTTCACTATCTCTCTCTCTCCCTCTCTTCCTCTTTCTTGTCTATCTAAAATCAATCAATAAATAATAATTTTTAAAAATACTAAAAAAAAAAGAATTAGTTCTTAAAGGCCCTAATATTCCCATTCAAACTCCAAGTAACTTCACCTAGCTGCTAGATAGTAAATAACAGCGCCTTCTGTTTTTCTTCAAAATGGTACCCCTCCCTTTCTGTCCCTTTGTACAGATCTCTAACAGCATATGCTCAGATAAATAAAGACCTGTTTCTACAGAACCATGGAAGCAGATCCATAAAACACACACTTCAACATTTTCATTACATAAAAGCATAAATAATTGCATCACATATTGGAGCAGCCCACAGATAACCAACTGGGGACTCTAACACAAAAAACAAGCAATCTAATCAGAAACAAACAGGACTTTCTAATCTCGGCTACCAAATTTCACTACATACAAGAGTCAACTACTACTGAATGCCAGGTACTTTTCTAGATTAGTTATGAAAAACATAGTGCCCTTTTAACATCTATAAAATTATAATTCATTTATTTTATAATCTTGAAATTCCATTCCTGGGACTATATCCCATAGATATATTATAAACAAATGAAATGATACATAGGGCGGGGCAAAAGTAGATTTACAGTTGTTAATGCATGAAAGTTTATTCCTCTGCAACTATTTATTAATTATTGTATTAATTGCCATAGGAATAATTGCGAGCTCACTTCTGTCCCACCCTGTATACAAGGTCATCACTGCTCTGCTAGCTGTAAAAGACTGTAAACAAGCGCAGAATACACAGAGATGACTGGCACAGAAGGAGCTCCAGGGTATCCTGTAAATATGCTCTAAGTGAAATAAAGGTGGTACAAACAGCAGCATGTCTAGAAAACTACCTGCTGAAGTGGGGGATGGAGGTACTGAGATAAGAATAAATATAGCCTGACCAGGCGGTGGCGCAGTGAATACAGTGCCAGAATGAGACACTGAGGACCCAGGTTTGAAACCCCGATGTCACTGGCTTGAGCACAGGCTTATCGGTTTGAGTGTGGGCTCACCAGCTTGAGCATGGGATCATAGGCATGACCCCATGGTTGCTGGCTTGAGTCCAAGGTCGCTGGCTTGAAGCCCAAGGTCTCTACCTTGAGCAAGGGGTCACTCACTCTGCTGTAGCCCCCTGGTCAAAGCACATATGAGAAAGCAATCAATGAACAACTAAGGAGACTAAGGAGCAGCCACAAAGAATTGATGCTTCTCATCTCTCTCCCTTCCTCTGTCCCTTTCTCTCTGTCACACACACACACACACAAAAGAATAAATATAGTCCTATTTGCTTCTTTCTGCATAAAGGAACACTGGGAGAATAGTCAAAACACTAGTAACAGTGGTGACTTCTGGGGGGTGAGTTTGGGAAGAGAAGGCGAACAAAGTCACGAGTGGGAATGAGATGTGATGTAATGAACCTTTTTACATCATTTTGATTTCTGCAATTTGTGTAAACAGTACCTATTCAAAAGAAGCAAAATTCAGTTTTAAATTAAAGATTATGGTTATTTTAAGAACTTCCTTGTGTTTTATAACTTCATTTTGTAGTCTGATTCATGTGCATAGTTATATAACACTATAGTCAAACACCAGTGTAATCATTGTGCAAACAGATAAAAACGCCTGGGTATACAATGAGCTAATTATGGGTGTGGAATATATTTTCTTGTTTCTAAGAGAAGAAATAAAAAAGGTTAAAGCCTGGAAATAAATGTCATGAATCCCTTACTTTAGCTATCTTTCAGTCCGATTTCTTTAAGTTACTACCTTTTGGCATGTCAACAGAGAGAGGAAGAAAACAGGCTTTTTTGTCAGTGTACTGATTTCTTCAGACTTAAAAATGAACATTTTTCTCTCTTGTAGCAGGTGACTTAGAACTAAACTTGCCATTAGAGGCCTCTCTAAACAGAACAGAGGAACAAAAACAAAGGAAGTTCCACGGTCAAAGGAAAGGATGAATTCCCAACACACTTCCATGGACACTTTCTCATTCATTTCAAACAGTGAACTGAGTCCTCCCTTTCACCCTGTAACTCTTTTTTTTCTGTTCCTCAATAAAGAAAACCACAATTCTGACTCTTTCATCAAGGTTACTAACATTTACAGTGTATTGACTATGTGCCAGACACTATATTCATTATCTCACTATTCTTCACAAAAGCCTATGAGGTAAGTAGTTTTATTACCCCAGTCCTATAGGTGCAAAGAGTTTCTGCCCTATAGGCAGAATTCATCTGCCCATGGTCTCAGTGCATTTAAATGGCATTTTTGTCTGATTCTGAATGCTCTGCATTGAAGACAATGCCACTCCCCTATTGTAAAAAACTGGCTCATTAAGATGGCCATATTACTGTTAACACTGCCATATTACTGTTGTTATAGTCTTTTCAAGTATGGACATTCTCAAACAGACACACAAAAAGAAGAGTATTAAAAAACCCATGTACCCATCATCCAGTTTGAACAATGATCACACACAGCTAATCTGTTTAACTGAAACTCCCTATCCTATCCTATCCTATCTTCCCCACTTAACTGCATTTTTCTGAATCAATTCCTAGGCATCATTTCAGATACTTCAGTAGGTTCCCTAAATATAAGAAATCCTCTTTACACAAAACAAAACATAAATTGCAACATCTTTAAAAAATGCAATATTAGCCTGACCAGGCGGTGGCGCAGTGGATAGAGCATTGGACTAGGATGCGGAAGACCCGGGTTCGAGACCCTGAGGTCGCCAGCTTGAGCGCGGGCTCATCTGGCTTGAGCAAAAGCTCATCAGCTTGGACCCAAGGTTGCTGGCTCCAGCAAGGGGTTGCTCAGTCTGCTGAAGGCCCGCGGTCAAGGCATATGTGAGAAAGCAATCAATGAACAACTATGGTGTCGTAACGGCAATGAGAAACTAATGATTGATGCTTCTCACCTCTCTTTGTTCCTGTCTGTCTGTCCTTATCTATCCCTTTCTCTGTCCTTGTAAAAAAAAAGCAATATTAATTCCCTACAAAAAAGGGGTTACACACTAAAGCTGACAAGCTCAGGAGAGGCCTGCAAGGCAGTCCTAACAAACTCAGAGATGGAAAGTAACCCCATAGAATGCTCTGAACATACTGTACTATAAAAATTCCTAACTGAAAGCGCAGGTAGTGGTGGGTAGTCACATCCTAGGCCTGTAGCTTCCCTGACAAAGGTCAGTCTTTACCTGAAGGGAGCCTGTCTACTGCCCGTTGCAGCTAAGATCACAGACCTTTGGAAGGTCAGAGTAATCCCCCCTTTCCAGACCCCTAAGGTCAGAACCTCCCACCAGAGCACAAGGCCACAGAACCCCTGATGTTAGCTTGCTCCCTGAACATCATCTTTGTGTGCTGTACACATAAACTGTCCTAAACTCACCGATGTAAAAGTATGTTTTACTCTTTATCCAATCCCAGAGGTTTCCCTGCTTTGCTATCTCCCACCTCCCTAATCTACCACTGATGGATTCCTTATAACAACATCCTTAAATCCCTTTTGATTCTAACGTACAAAATAAGCTGTAAAACTGCCATTCTCCAAAGCATTTTCTCAAACTGAGATTTTACTTCCCAGCAACTATCATCAGTTTGACTCAAGTTAACCCTTTTATTTATTTTTTATTTTTTGAGAGAGAGAGAAACACATAAAATTTTTGTTCTACTTATTCATGCTGTCACTGGTTGAATTTTTTATGTACCTGACCTGGATCAAGCTAAAACTTTGGCATGTTGAGACCACACTCTAACAAACTAAGCTACCTGGCCAGAGCTCGAATACACTCTTGTAAGACTTTTTCTTAGATGGGACATTCTTTTTTTTTTTCTATTAATTTTAATGGGGTGACACCAATAAATCAGGGTACATATGTACAATGAAAACATCTCCAGGTTATCTTATCATTCAATTGTGTTGCATACCCGTCACCCAAAGTCGAATAGTCCTCTGTCACCTTCTATCTGGTTTTGATGGGACGTTCTTTCATCAACACAATACCAAATACTCAGCTACTGTTCAAACTTCCCAAAATGCCTGCTTTCTCTCTCTTTTAAAGCCTTTGGATCACATGTATTTTTTTCTTACATATCCTCTGTTGGAATGTCTCTCAAACAAGGCCTACAGACCCCTGAATCTCTAAGGTTCTTGAGAGGTCTGCAAAAATCAAAAGCACTTTCATAATAACATTAAGGTGATATTTTGTCTTTTACACTGTTTATATCTGCACTGATGATGCAAAGGCAATGGTGGATAAACTTCTGGGGCCTTAGTGTGAAGGAAAATGGGACTGTGCAATAACCCTGACAGGCCAGGGCCACATAGCAGGCCTGATAAACTCAGTGAGTAAATGTAACCCCATGGACAGTCTGAGCATCGATCCCAACTGAGCAGGGAACAGCAGTAGTCAAACCCTGGCCCAAAGCTTCCTTAGCAAAGGTCAATCAATCTACCTTAAGTCAGCCCTGTCCATTGTTCTTATGCATGCAGGACGGCACATCTTTAAATGTCAGTGATTGTCTTTCCCACACCCTCAAAGGCACAACTGAAGGCACAACCTGCAGCCCCGAGCAGAGACCACTGAATCCCTTGTTACCTTGTTCCCGCATGCCATCTCTGTGCTGTACTGTTAACTAACCTGGGCCCACCAATGTAAAAGAAGTATGTGTCTCTCCATTTTACCTTTTATCCAACCCAGAGATTTCTCCACTCTGCCTTCTCCCACCCCCTTAATCTACCACCAGTGGATTTCATGTATCTTGCTTACATCTTTTCCTTCAATTCTAATGTACAAAATAAGCCACAAAACTACCATTCTCCAGAGCATTTAATGACATTTAACCCCCAGCATATGTTGTCAATTTGACTATGATAAATTCATAAAAATTCTCTACAGGTTTGGCCATATGGCAACATTAGTATGAATCAAGACAGAGAACAAAGCTGTGTCAGTTATCACTGTATTCTTCATTAAAAAGGACTTTCAGTAAGAAAAAAATGCCAAATTCACTTAATGAAGCAGTAAGAATTGTATGAAATCTTGACTCGAGTCCATGTCCCCTCGATTCTGCATGAAGAAAAGGAGAGACGCACACAGTACTTCTGTAGCCTGGAGAATGCTATGTTGTCTCCCGGCAAAACACTAGTGTGATTATTTCAACTGTACACTGAACTAGCCACCTTTTTTTCATGATTTTTTTTAAAAAAAATCATTTTTACTTGGATGATTGAAACTAGTTATTCAGATTTGGGTATTTTCAGGTACTTTTCTTGAAAATGAATGAAGGAAGCCTGTCATTTCAAGGAAAACAACTAGTGATTGCTGTCATTATTGCCAATGATGAAAACTGAGCTTACAAGCAAAAGTCAGCATTTTAGAAAACTTCTATCTACCACCATGAGCTTGACAGCTTCCAAATACCTTTGTGATAAAACTGGTATCAACATCTGAAAGATATGTATAACTGAGTGAACCAATATTTTCCAAATGACCAATGCATGCCATTATAAACTCACATACAGGTAGCCTGATCAGTGGTGGCACCAGGATAAAGCATCAACCCGGGATACTGAGGATACAGGTTCAAAACCCCGAGGTAACCAGCTTCAGCACAGGCTCATCTGGCTTGAGTGCAGGCTCACCAGCTTGAGTGTGGGGTTGCCAGCTTCAGTGTGAAATCATAGACTTGATCCTATGGTTACTGGCTTGATGCTCAAAGTCACTGGCTTGAGTAAATGGTCATGGCTCGGTTGGAGCATGCCCCCCACTCCCATCAAGGCAATGAACTAAAGTGACGCAACTATGAATTGATGCTTCTCATCTCTCTCCGTCTGTCTGACTGCCTACCACTCTCTCTCTCTCTTGCTGAAAATAAATAAAATAAAATCACGCACAGGTAAAAGATTCATTCTAGATGCAAGATAGACCAATGGATTTATTTAATGCAACTGAACAAGAAATGCTCAAACTCGTATTACCATATTGAATATGGACATGGTCTGATTTCAGATTACACATTACTATTAATCTTTAGGAAGCCACCACTTACCTAGTTTTTGGTGTGGTATCAACCAAGAATATCTATAATATTTCTCTTTTACAACATGTATCTTTGAGACCTGATTTTTTTCATATACTTAAATGACACCAACACAAACATAACAGACTATATAAAGTAGATGAGAATCCAGCTGTTTCCTATTAAGCCAGGCATTAAAGAGATTTGCAAAGATATGAAACAAATACTACTCTGCTCTGCTCATAAATTTGTTTTGGAAAACAGAATTATTTTTCATAAACATTCATGTTGACATATAATAATAGGTTTACTATTTTAAAATGAATTAGTATTTTATAATTTTCTCAGTTTTAATTTTAAATTTTGGAATCTTGACACAAAAAACATTTAACAATTGCTACTTGAACTGATTCTACTCTACAACTATACTTTGAACAGTTTATTTATCTTTAGATTTTATTTATTGATTTTTAGAGAGAGGAGAAAAAGAAAGGGAGAGAGAGCAAGAGGGGGGATAAACAGGATGCATTAACTCATAGTAGTTGCTTCCTATTTGTTCCTTGACCAGGCAAGCCGAGGTTTTAAATCAGCAACCTCAGCATTTCAGGTCAATGCTTTATCCATTGTGCCACCACAGGCCAGGTCAACAATAAATCACCATCCACAGATAATCAGTGACTTCAGCTTGATATACTTGGTTGGAATATATTTATTGACACTGACTTTAAATCTGCTCATTACTTTCAATCATAATTCACTGCAAACTAGCAAAATCATGTTCCCTTATTTTCAGGAGACATTTGAATGGATTGAGGACTACAGCCAAGATTATAGGGTAACAGAAGAACACTGCAAAGTCCCAGTTTGAAATAGGAGTTCTCCATCCACACTAGTCTTCCTGGACTAATAGAGTACATTTTCTCCCACGAGCACTCCTTTCTCCCCCCCCCAAAAATAATAACATTTTTATTAATTGGTCAACACACCTCTTTAATATTTTTATCTCTTACATTTTTTGTCTATATACTCTTGAATTACCTTTTAAATAACAGTACCTTTGTATATTTTTGGAGATTAAAAAAATGACATTTTTCTTTTGTGCTCTCAAGTGTACTTTATCATAGTATATAACAGGGGTTCCCAAACTACGGCCCGCATTCGGCCCCCACCGCACTTCTGGAAGGGGCACCTCTTTCATTGGTGGTCAGTGAGAGGAGCACAGGATGCATCCGCACCCATATTTCCCATTGAAATACTGGTCAGTTTGCTGATTTAAATGTACTTGTTCTTTATTTTAAATATTGTATTTGTTCCCATTTTGTTTTTTTACTTTAAAATAAGATATGTGCAGTGTGCATAGGGATTTGTTCAGTTTTTTTTATAGTCCGGCCCTCCAACGGTCTGAGGGACAGTGAACTGGCCCCCTGTGTAAAAAGTTTGGGGACCACTCGTATATAATATAGACACTTTCACTTTCTATTGATTAGTGTTTGAATCATATACCTTTCATCTTTTTATTTTATTATTTTAAGATTATTTATTGCCTGACCAGTAGTGGCACGATGGAGAGAGCATCAACCTGGGATGCTGAAATCCCAGGTTCAAAACTTCAAGGACACCTACTTGAGCACAGGCTCACTTGACTGCAGGGTCCTGGCTTGAGCAAAGGGTCATTGTCTTGGCTGAAGCCCCCCTATCAAGGCACGTATGAGAAGCGATCAATGAACAACTAAAGTGACACAACTATAAGTTGATGCTTCTCAATCTCCTTTCCTCTCTCTTAAAAAAAAAAGAAAAAAATATACATATATATGTATGTGTGTATAGATAGTTTCTTCATTGATTTTACAGAGAGAGGAAAGAGGGAGTGAGAAGTATCAACTTGTAGTTGCTTCACTTTAGTTGTTTAGTGGTTACCTGTCATATGTGCCTTGACCCAGCAAGCCCAGGACTCTGAACCGGTGACCTCAGTGTGACCGCTATTGCAAGGTCGATGCTTTATCTACTGTGCCACCATAGGCTGAGCTTAACTTTACTTTTAACAGTTCTACTGAGATATTATTCACTTGGCATGTAATTCACCTATTTGATGTGTACAGTTCAATGATTATTTTTAGATTCACAGATATGTGCAACTGTCACCACAGTCAATTTTATATTTCATCACCTCTATCACTGTCTTGCTCTCCATCCCTGCTCCAGCCCTAGACAACTACTTTCTGTCTCTAACCGACTTCCCTGTTCTGGACATTTTCTATGAATGGACTCATCTAATATGTTGTCTTTTACAATTAGCTTCCACTTAGCATAATGTTTTAAAAGTTCATTCATATTGTAGTGTCTATCAGTACTTAATTCCTTTTTATTGTCAAGTAATATTCTACTGTATGACTATGCCAGATTTGGGTTATTTCTACCTTCTGGCTACTATTTGCAATGCTATAAACATTCACTTATAAGTTTATGTATGAACACACATTTTCATTTCTCTTGGGTATAGATCTAGAAGTGAAACTGCTGGGTTATATGATAACTCTGTAATTGTTTGGAGGACCACCAGACTATTTTCTACATTCTCTGTACCATTTCACATTCCCAGCAGTGCACAAAGGTTCTGAATTCTCCACGTCCTTGCCAATACTTATTAACTGACCTTGATGCTAGCCATCCAAGCGCTATTGCATGTGGTGTGGCTTCGAATGGGCACTTTTCTAGTGACTAATGCTGTCAAGTTTCTCTCATGTGCTTACTGACCATTTGTATACCTTCCTTGAATAAATGTCTAGTCAAATCCTTTGCCACTTTTAAAGTGAATTATTGGCCTTTATATCATTAAGTTGGAATAGTTTTGGATACTACACCCTTATCAGATATATAAATTGCTAATATTTTCTCCCATTCTGGGCCTTTTCACTATCTTGATAAGTATTTTTTGAGCTTAACGATTTTTAACTTTGGTGAAGTGCAGTTTTACCTATTTATCTATTTTCCCTTTGCTACATGTGCTTTTGCAAGGTCACGAAGCCTTAGAACCCTGCTTTCTTATAGTCTTTTTTTTTAAAGGGACAGACAGAGAGTCAGAGAGAGGAATAGATAGGGACAGACAGATAGGAACGGAGAGAGGTGAGAAGCATCAATTATTAGTTTTTCGTTGCCGTCGCAACACCTTAGTTGTTCATTGATTGCTTTCTCACCTGTGCCTTGACCGTGGGCCTTCAGCAGACCGAGCAACCCCTTATTGGCGCCAGCGACCTTGTATCCAGGCTGATGAGCTCGGGGTCTTGAACCTGGGTCTTCCGCATCCCAGTCCGACACTCTATCCACTGCGCCACCGCCTAGTCAGTTTTCTTATAGTCTTATCTCTTATATTTCAGTCTTTAATTCATTTTGAGTTAATTTTTTTATATAAGGTGAAGCTCCCATGGGCTCTTTAAAACTTGTTAAATCTTTACACTGTTCTAGGTCAGTAACAATTCACGCCAATTAAGAATAAGAAAATAAAAAGTAAAAGAAGGTCCTAAATTTCTAAAATGAGTCATAAACCAGAAGAAAGTTACTTATAAATACATGTCTTTTAGGTTAACTCTTAATGACCTTTTCTATAGGCCTTAGAGCTGGGGGAGAAGGGAAGGAAATAAACACTGTGAATTAACTTCTTATAAGTAAGAGTTAAATATATATATATGGTATACTTAAGATTTAGAACATGCTTTGGCTACTCTATTATTTCCAAATATTTCTAAGTAAATCTTGATTTTTTAAGACATTTTTAAGATAAAACAAGACAAGGAAGCCCAGATAAAACAAGACAAAGAGGTCCTTTAGCCATTAGGGACTTAGTGTCCAACTCAGTTTGATAAAGCAAGACAAAATTACTTATATTTTAAGTGATTGTCTTTAAAAGAACATTAAAAATTTATGTTGCTTAATCAATTAAATGATAAGAATTATCTCTTTCTGAGGTTCCCTAAGAGGCATGGATGCCAGTGAACACAGCTTTTACAGTAGTATGTGTAGGAAAAGTATATTCAAAATACAGTAACAATGGAACAGTGGTCTCATTTCTGTACACACTAAGGCCCCAACATCATCACCACCACGCACACACACTGAAATAGGGTCAAGAGATAACAACCCTGAATTAGGTCCATAAATCCATTTTGCAGAAAAGAAAAGGCAAATGGTATGCAAATCTACAAAAAAATACATATCCTGATCACATTCAGCATACGTGGAATGGTTTTAGGAAACTTCAAATGACAGGGTACTCACAGGAGAGAGTTTCTGAATAAGGTCATGGGCAACATGAACAAGATTCTTGTCTTCGTGGAGACATTTCTGAAACTTTTTGCTCTCCTCATCTTCCAGAAGATCAAAATCAGTGGCAGCATCCAGTAAGGCCTGAATCAACCCCTTCCAGGACTTGAGGGCTGGCACCTGAGGCGCAACCGCAGCACTGATGCCTGTTCCAATCACCAGCACAAGTTCTCCAGGCTTCTTACTTTTTAAGCTTGGAAGCAGCTTCCTAAAAAGTCCAACATAGGAGAGGATGGGAAACATGCAACAGATATGGAGTCCATGAAAAGACTAAAACATGGTTTTCAGCTACAACTTCTATAGCTGCAAAGATGACAGGTGCCAGTTATTGACACCTCTCCAAAATAGCTTATGCAAAAAGACTGGAATACTGTGCCAGTGCTTGCTGAAAAACAAAGTCATATACCTATTCCAGGAATCCTAAGAAGCAATCTCTCTCTCTCTCTCCCTTTTTTTTTCAATATTTATTTATTTATTTTTACAGGGACAGAGAGAGAGAGTCAGAGAGAGGGATAGATAGGGACAGACAGACAGGAACGGAGAGAGGTGAGAAGCATCAATCATTAGTTTTTCGTTGCCATCGCAACACCTTAGTCGTTCATTGATTGCTTTCTCACATGTGCCTTGACCGCGGGCCTTCAGCAGATGGAGCGACCCCTTGCTGGGGCCAGCGACCTTGGGTTCAAGCTGGCGAGCTTTTGCTCAAGCCAGATGAGCCCGCGCTCAAGCTGGCGAGCTCGGGGTCTCGAACCTGGGTCTTCCGCATCCCAGTCCGACGCTCTATCCGCTGCCCCACCGCCTGGTCAGGCTCTCTCTCCTTTTTTAAAGCAAAGGAGACAGGGACAGAGAGAGGGACAGATAGGGACAGACAAACAGGAAGGGAGAGATATGAGACGCATCAACTCTTCGTTGAGGCACCTTAGCTGTTCACTGATTGCTTTCTCATATGTGCCTTGAGCGGGGAGCTACAACAGATCGAGTGATTCCCTGCTCAAGCCAGTGACCTTTGGGCTCAAGCCAGCAACCATGGGGTCGTGTCTATGATCACACACTCAAGCCAGTGACCCAGGTTCAAGCTGGTGAGCCCACGTTCAAGCCAGATGAGCCCACGCTTAAGCAGCCGACCTTGGGACTCGAACCTGGGTCCTCTGTGTCCCAATCTGATGCTCTATCCACTGCGCCACCGCCTGGTCAAGCCTAAAAATCAATCTTAAAATCAATTTTCTCAAAAAAAAAAATCAATTTTCTCCTTCATGGTCCTCTGAATCTAAGAACTCCCACTAATACTAGGAAAAGTTCTGATTATATTACAGCTCAGCTGAGTTCTGATAAGTTGTACTTAAACCAACATTAAATTTCAAAGAAAATGTTTCATTTAGATTCCTATGAGAACAGAACCCCATACAAATTAAACAGCTATCGAGAAACAAAACAAAAAATGAAAGAAAGCCAATAAAAAATTTAAGCCCAAATTTTGTGAACATTAAGACAAAACTGAAAGTGACTAAAACTGAGCAGGAGATAAACATGAGAAAAAGTTTGCCTTCAGTTTGTTTAAGATATTATCAGGTCAAAAAGAAAGAAAGAGTAGCCAACAGAACTCTGAAAATCCAGGAAGAGCCCCAGGAATGCAAATAAACAATAAAATAACTGCCTTGGCTAGGTGACTCAGTGGATAAAACGCTGTCCCGGCGCAACGAGGTGGCAGGTTTGATCCCCAGTCAAGAGCATGTACGTATGAGAAGCAATCAATGGGTGCACAACATAAAAATAGAACAACTAAATGGAATGAGTTGATGCTTCACTCTCCTTTTCTCTCAAATAGCAAAAAAAAAAAATTTAATTTTAAAATAAAGAAAAAACTATTCAATAGATACAACAAAAAGTGAAAACCATCCCTTTCTTACCAAGATAAGCACAAACAGACCTCTGTCCTGAAGTTTCCGTGCAAGACAGGATGGGCCTAAGTTTTTGTGTTCTGTTCCCCACCTCCCTTCATTTTAGAGACTATAATAAAATATGTTTGAAATTATTCAGATACTTTAATATTTGCCGATGGCATTTTTTTTTAAAAAAAATTATTATTCTCAGCCTTTCGTTCAAATAATAAAGAGAACCAGGATTATCGTTTTGGCACAATCCAAGGAAGAACAATACTTTAAGCTTTGGGAAACCTGGCTTTAGAGAAATAATCTCTAGAATCACCTTCCTAATCTCCAACTCTGGCATTCAGTCCTTCAACAAATATGAAAAGTTTATAAAATACCAGAGATTACAACTGGCACTAGTGATGTATTTATGAACAAGAGAAGTTTCTAATCTCAAGTTTAGTCTACTGGAAAAGACAGGGATAGATTTTAGAAGCAAATGATGAAAAATGATTTTCAGTTCAAGAGAATCAAGTTACTGAAGCATGCATGAACATAAATTTAGAAAATTTCACAAGAGCTGTAAACAGTGGGTTAACTCAGGGAATTGGGGAGGAAAGATTTTTATTTTGCACTTGATTGTGCTATGCTATTTGAATGTTTTACTTCATACATTATAGATTTGAGGTGTAACTTTTCTCAATTTAAGACTTGAGGTTAAAGAGAAAATACAGTATGTGGCCCTGGCCAGGTAGCTCAGTTGGATAGCACGTCATCCTAGTAACCAAGGTTGCGGCGGTTCAATCCCTGGTCAGGTCATCTACCAGAATCAACCAATGGATACATAAATAAGTAGAACAACAAATCAACCTCTCTCTAAAATCAATCAATAAAAAAATTTAAAAGAACCCACACACTTAAAAGGAGAAATGTAACAAGTTGGTTTTCATTTTTGTTTCTTCCTAAAACCACTAATAATTTTTTTAGAAGGTGTATATTCATAATAAGTCAAATAAGGAAAGTTAACAGCAGATAAGAGGTCGACAAAATCTCAGAAGCTGAAGAGCAAGAGCTGATGCCCTCTGTAGAACTTTGGGACAGTTCAGGTATATCTGAAGGTAGAGGGGCCAGTGGGGCCCAAAGGGGCAAATTCATTACAAGACTGCACCAAGCAATCAGAATTCAGAGACTAGAGGCCTCGCTTCCAGAAGGGTTAAATCAGAGAATTTTGAATTTGAGAACCCTGTGCACAGCTTGGGGAGGGAGATCAGGTAAAGGTCTGTATATAAAATATAAGACTGTCCCCTTCCTCCTTCTCCCAGAAGAAAACTCCCACACATTGACAGTGATATTCCCGTACCCCATTCTCCATTCAGCCAGGAAATAGGATTTTCTTTGGGGGAAAATGGCCAGCATGAGAAAAGACCCCCCAGATGCTGATAGGTGGGAGCCCCTCAGCTGTAGAGCCTCTCCTAGTCTTAATACTCACAGTGACACCCAGCAGTGACCAAGCCCCTTATGCACACAAGAATCTCCAACTAGCTTTTTAGGGTTTTCTCTTAAATATAAGCAGATAAATAAGGGTCACCTTATATGTGGGCAAAGCCCCCAACGTAAACATTTCACCAAAACAAAACTAGCAGATAGAATGGAACTTGGAGTTAACATGAAACAATAAAGAGAAGAAAAACTGAAAAGAAAACAATGACATCTACACAGAGTTTTTTAAATGGCCTTTGTGAAAAATGAACTGAATGTTATAAAAAGGGATGAGCAAAGAAAGATTTCTTGGAAATTAAAAATATAACAGAAATAAGATCATAAGGTTGAATGATAAAACTGAAAAAAAATCTAAGTAGAATAAATATACAAGCGATAGAAAAATATATAAGAAAATCAGATTCAGAAAGTCTAACACCAGAATACCAAGAGTTCTACACAAAGACAGAATAAAGAAAAACTATAAAGAAAATTAACAAGTAAATACAAAAATTTCTCTAAAGTGAAGTTATTAGTAACCAGCTTGAAAGGTCATCTAATATTTAGACTCATATAAAGATATATTATGAAATTTCTGGTTAAAGATAATAAAATAACCATTCTAACAAGCTTCTCATGAGAAAAAAGTCATGTAAAATAAATGACTAGGAATTAGAACAGACTATTATTTTGGCAGGAACACTTAAGAGTTAGCAGAGAATGAGCAGTGACTTCATAACCCTAAGGAAAATTTCCTATCTAAAATTTGACACAGCCAAATCATCAAATAAATGTAAACATATAATAAAGACATTTTCAAACATGTTTAAAAACTTTTCCTATGCCTCATCACTGAGGAAGTCAATGAGGGCATCCTTCAGCAAAATGAAGGAGTACACCAAAGAAAAAAATATGAGACCAGGAAACAGGCTCCAATACAGAGAGATGTCAAAGGAATTCTCAGGGTGAGGCAGAAACAGCCATGGAGCAATATGATGAACAACTGTCGTGAGCGGCGTACAGTCCAGAGGAAGAATCCATGAAACAAATAAGTACATTACTGAGGTGTCACTATGTCCAGGAGACTGACTCTTCTCTCAGAGTTTGAAGATAAATTGATAGGTACACAGAAAACAAAGTGAACAAAAAAGAGCGAGAGAGACAATCTTTAATAACTTGGAGGGATAAATGGACAAGAAATGTAATCATAATACATTAGGTTCAACTATGAATGCTATTTATACAGGCATAGAATATAAATAATTAAAAACTGATTTAACAAAAAATGTGATATAAAACATGCTGGGGGCTGTGGGAAACATGTACAATGTGTGTGTGTGTGCACGTGTGCCTATGTACTCTGGGGGAGGAGACCTATGAGACCAAGCCTAGCCCTCATCTTCCATAACCGTAAAGAGATAAGACCCCAACAGCAAAATGCAGCTTACACATAGTATTTAGAAATTTGGATGTAAATTTAGAGAAACAAATAAAAAAGGTGAAAGTCATTTTCTGTGAGGAGGAGCAAGCATTAGCCTTTAAGTATTGACTTTTAAAATTATGTACATTTATAACCTTGATAAAAATTAAATATAAAAGAGAAATTAAATTTTACACAAAGGTCAATATTAATTAGTGAAAACCACTGGGAAGCAGAGCAGGTTTGTTATTTTTTGTTAACAATCGTTACTATGCACCTCAGAGTCCCTCCCCGTTTACCTGGGCTTTTTCGTGGGGGGTGCGCCATCACTGAAGAATCCACAAATGTTGTCTGTATCAGAGGCCAGGCTCCCTGTAGAAGCCATCGAGTTTCTAAAATTAATTAAACACCATGGACCACAATTAGATCTATAAAGTGTACCATTTAAAATAGCACAAACATTAAATTGTTTTAATAAGATGTACACCCTACAGGTGTTCTAAAGGTAATCCCTGCTTAACAGAAATACATTAATTAATGAGTGACCAAAACTTAAAGAATTAATCTAAAAGAAAATAACCTTGCAATTCTGACTCTGGTACTCCCTACTGCCATCTTGCTTCTTCAGTTCCTGGAGGCTCCCCGCCCCCATCGAAAAACCCCAAGGCCAATGTCAACTCATGACAATTACCAAACATCATTTTGTGGAGTATAAGAAATATTTTTTATTTCCCCATGAAATAGGCTTGGGGAAGACTTGGAATAAAACAACCCACAGATAAGTGTACTAATGGCTCCCAATCATCCATTTACTAGCAGCTGAAAAGAATTCACAGGGTCAAGAATAGAGCGATCGATAGTCATTTGCTGATAGCTAGACATTCCCTTTTGCTAGACGACTGTGTCCTCACAGGCAGTAGACCATGCCTCTCTAGCTAAACACATTGTGATACATGGGAAAGGCATTATTAAGCAAAAATATATGAAAAATGATCAGTTATATTCAGGTAATCAGATAATTAACCAAAGTAAAAGAATTCTGTATTATAGACTACAAGAAGAACTATAAAGAGAAGCTTTAACTACTCAAAATTTTAGTAAACTTGCTAAATCAAAGAGCCATTAATTTTAAAATAGCAGTATTTTAAATAGTATGTGTGTACATACAAACATAACACTGGGGAACAATGTTATTCATTTTCTGTTGCATGAGGTTTTAGAACTGTTTCTATATATTTCTGCATCGCTGATTCCAAATCTGAAATCCATTTGTTGGTGTATGCTCTAGTTCTTATGCAATTTTAATTTCTTTTTGTTACAGTTCATGGCATGCACTGGTTTTTAAATTGGAGTTAAAGGGCAACGACTCTTGAATTGAACATAACCACATAGCAATTAATGTTTTACAAACATCACTTTTACATAATTGTAGTTGTTTCTATATGTAAAAAATTATTATCTGATAAAAACACCCTCTTATTTTGTTTTAAGATTGAATCATGGCTTCTTCGAATAGGCATAAATGTAAGAATAGTCCTGACACCTTCTGTTATATTTGTGGCTGTTACACACTTCAACGTCTAAGGCTCAATATTTCATCATTTGTGACACGTGCATATATTGCCTATTTTCAAGTTGCCCTTGGCAATCAAGACAAGGATTGGGCTCCTCATATTGTGTGTCATAATTGTGAGGAGAGGAAATGCTTCGTGACTGGACAAAAGGAAAACACAAAGGAATGCCTTTTGGTATTCCGATGGTTTGGCATGAACCTAAGGACCACAGAAGTGACTGTTATTTCTGTCGGATCCATACAAAGGGCATTGGCAAGAAAAAAACGGCATATGATCGCATACTCTAATATTCCTTCAGCAATACGACCTATCCCACACTCTGAGACACTCCTGGTTCCAGTTTTCAATGGTTTTATTTCTTCTAAGGACAAAGAAAGTGATCAAGTGTATTTTGATAAGATGTATGAGGAAATGGTTGTAGAATCTGAAGGCTCTTCTTCTGATGCCAAGCAGTCATTAACCCCTCAGCAGTTTAGCCAACCAGACTTAATAAGAGATTTGGGTCTATCAAAGAAAGCAGCTGAGTTATTAACCTCCAGGCTTCAAGAAAAGAATGTACTTCACCAGTCAGCTAAAGTATCCCATTTCAGGAATTGTGAAGAAATTTTTGTGGACTTCTTTTCCGAAGACAAACACTTTGTTTACTGTCATAATATCAGTAGTCTTCTCAGCCAGCTAGGTGTTACCACTTACACTCCAATAGAATGGTGGCTATTTCTTGACAGCTCTAAACAAAGTCTGAAATGTGTTCTCCTACACAATGGTAATGTTTATGCAGTGGTTCCAATTGATTATTCAACTCATCTGTGAGAAGATTACAATGACATAAAAATTGTCCTTGACTTTCTGAAGTATGAGGAGCATAACTGGATCATTTGTGTGGATCTTAAAATGGTAAATTTCCTGCTAGGACAACAGAGAGGTTTCACGAAGTATCCTTGCTTTCTGTGTTTGTGGGACAGCCAAGCTCAGGAGAAACATTGGACACAGAAGGAGTGGCCAAAACATGAAGCTCTGGAAGTAGGGATGCAAAATATTGTGAATGAACCTATAGTTAATCAAGACAGGAACATTTTTCCCCCACTTCACATCAAACTTGACTTAATGAAGTAGTTTGTTCAGGCTTTGAATAGAGAAAGTGAATGCTTTCAATATATTATTTTTGCTTTTCCTGACTTGTCTTTTGAGAAGATAAAAGCAGGTGTATTTGATGGACCTCAAATTTGAACCCTCATACGTGACAAAGATTTGCCAGGAAGATGAATAAGAAGAAGAAAGCAGCATGGCAGTCTTTTGTGGCAGTTACAAAGAACTTCCTTGGAAACAAAAAAGCAGAAAACTATGAACTTCTGGTTCAAAGGATGCTGTTGGTTTTCTGCGACATTGGATGTAACATGAGCGTTAAGATTCACTTCTTGAACAGTCACCTTGATAAGTTTCCTGAAAATCTTGGAGCTGTTAGTGATGAGCAGGGAGAATGCTTTCATCAAGATCTGAAGATGATGGAAGAACATTATCAGGGGCGATGGGACAGAAATATGATGGCAGACTACTGCTGCAGCATCAAACGAGACTGTCCTCAACAAGTACACAAATGCAAGAGCTACAAATGCAAATTTTTGCCTGAATAGAATTTAAATAAGTTTTGTGTGAATTTTATGATTAAAATAAGTGTTTTAATATGTTCTATTTTGAAATTGTAGACAAATTCTGATGCAATCATATCTTTTAGTGTATCAGTGTATTTACTGCATTAAATAAATTATTATATTTTCTTTTTTTTTTTTTTTTTAACAGGGACAGAGACAGAGAGAGAGTCAGGAGAGGGATAGACAGACAGGAACAGAGAGAGGTGAGAAGCATCAATCATTAGTTTTTTCATTGCCATCGCAACACCTTAGTTGTTCATTGATTGCTTTCTCACATGTGCCTTGACCGCGGGCCTTCAGCAGACTGAGCAACCCCTTGCTGGAGCCAGCGACCTTGGGTCCAAGCTGGCAAGCTTTTGCTCAAGCCAGATGGGCCCGCGCTCAAGCTGGCGAGCTCAGGGTCTCGAACCTGGGTCTTCTGCATCCCAGTCTGACGCTCTATCCACTGCGCCACCGCCTGGTCAGGCTAAATTATTATATTTTCACAAAGATGATGCCCAAAAAGACATTCTACTTCATTATGTTAAACTAAATGTTGAATATTTTACAGTAAGATGAAAACCTAAAATCTTGAATTGCAAAAGAACTGTAGCTTACAGAGAAAAAATAATGTCAGATTTGCGATCAGCACACTCGAATTAGGTAAGAACAAGTGTTTTTGTGGATGCAACAAAAATTTTGTTCCCCAGTGTAATATAAAAGACAATTATGTATTACCAGAGTTTTGAGTGTTTCATTATCTATCATTGTCAATATTTAGATAATAATTTAGCAATTATTAAAAGCTCACTGTTCTATTATAAAGCTTTTTCCTTTATTAATATATTTTTGCCCTGACCAGGTAGTTCAGTTGGTTGGAGCATGGTCTCCATGAACCAGCATTGCGGGGTCCATCTTTGATCAGGGCACATACAAGAATCAACCTGTGAATGTGTAAATAAATGGAACAAAAAATCCATGTTTCTCTCTCACTCCTACCTCCCTCCGTCTCTCTAAAATCTTTTTTTTTTTTTTTTTTTACAGGGACAGAGATTCAGAGAGAGGGATTGATAGGGACAGACAGACAGGAACGGAGAGAGGCGAGAAGCATCAATCATTTGTTTTTTGTTGCCATTGTGACACCTTAGTTGTTCATTGATTGCTTTCTCACATGTGCCTTGACCGTGGGCCTTCAGCAGACGGAGCAACCCCTTGCTGGAGCCAGCGACTTTGGGTCCAAGCTGGCGAGCTTTTGTTCAAGCCAGATGGGCCCGCGCTCAAGCTGGTGAGCTCGGGGTCTCAAACCTGGGTCTTCCGCATCCCAGTTAGACTCTCTATTCACTGCACCACCACCTGGTCAGGCAATATAAAAATTTTTTTTAAAATAGTTTTAAAAGCTTGCTCATTTAATTATCTAATAGAAGGCTCAGTTCCTCACTTCAAGTTCCATCACTCATAATGGAATTAATTCTTCTTTGATATAGTAAGCCATTAGGAAAAAAGAAATCACAAAATCCCTGTCCCTCTAGTCAAATCTTTGATTCTGTAGATGAGAAAGGTGGGGCTCAGTGAAGACAAATTACTTAACTCAGTAAATTTTGCCTTAACTTAATAATCATCTGAGATACCTGTTAAAAGCACATTTTTCTTTCTTTCATTCTTTTTAAAGATTTATTGATTTTAGAGAGAGGGGAGAGAAGAGAAGGGGGGAAGGAGCGGGAAGCATCAACTTCTATAGTTGGTTTGTAGTTGCTTCTCATATGTGTGCTGTGACCGGGCAAGTCCAGGGTTTCAAACAGGTGACCTCAGCATTCCAGGTCAATGCTTTACCTACTGGGCCACCACAGGCCAGGTCATGGTTTTCTTTCTTTTAAATTTATTTTAGGGAAAAAGAGAAAGGGAGACAAAAACACTGGTTTGTTCCTGTATGTGCCCTGACTGGTGCTCAAACCCACAACCTTTGTGCTCCAGGACAAAGCTCTAACCAACCCACAACCTTTGTGCTCCAGGACAAAGCTCTAACCAACCAAGCTATCCAGCCAGGGCAAAGCGCGCGCGCGCGCGTGTGTGTGTGTGTGTAAAAGAGAGAGAGAGAGAGAGAAAGAGAGAGAGAGAGAAAGAGAGAGAGAGACAGGAACATCAAGCTATTCTTGTATGTGCCCTGACCGGAAAATTGAACTGGCAAACTCTGCTTCAGGATGATGCTCTAACTATCTGAGCTACCTGACCAGGGCTAAAGTATATGTTCTTAAAAATAGTCTGTTAGCCATGGCTGGGTAGTTCAGTTGATTAGAACATCATCCTGGTAAGCCAAGGTTGTGAGTTCCATCCCAAGTCAGGACACATGCAGGAATCGATCAATGAGTACAAAGATGGGTGGAACAACAGATCCATGTTCCACACACCAGGCCCATTCTCTATCACTGAGCAAATTGGCCGCAGCCTCATTAGTAAATTTTTAAGACCTAAGTCTTCATGTAAGACAGGACACATACTTTGAAACCTGTCAGCTTGGCAAGAAATACAATGCTTGTATCTGGAAGAAGGAAAAATCAAGGCAAGTGTTCTAGGAAAATTCCATTAGGAAACACAAATAAAGGACAAGCAAAAAGGGCCTGGCACATGAATGAAATGCCATCTACACAAACTAGAGGACTTGCAGATCTGACACAGCAAAGAAGGCCAGAAGCCCTTGCTTTCAAGGCATCGTGGTGACAGCCAAGGTGGTAAAATCTGACGCTTTCTTCCATTTAAGAATCAGAGTGAAGCCTGACCTGTGGTGGCGCAGTGGATAAAGCGTCAACTTGGGAACACTGAGGTCGCCAGTTCAAAACCCTGCACTGGTCCGGTCAAGGCACATATGGGAGTAGATGCTTCCAGCTCCTCCCCCCTTTCTCTCTTTCTCTGTGTCTCCTCTCTAAAATGAAAATAAAAATAAAATAAATTAAGAAAAGGAAAAAAAGAATCAGAGTGAAGTCTTCCTGCCTGAGTTCCTCATTCTGATCTATGAATCTCTCCCTCTAACTCCAGTGCACAGTCTTCAGCTCAAACAACTGACAGGCCAGAAGGAACTCAGAATAACCACTTTAGTATATGGATGGATACAATATATAGACAGGATAAAAAATTCTAATAATGACATTTGTGCCTGGCAGTAAAAAGCAAAAGTGCCCTGGCCGGAAAGCTTGGATGGTTAGAGCATAGTCTAGAAGTGCAGATGTTGCCGGTTCAATCCCCGGTCAGGCCACATACAGGAAGAGATCAATGCTTTTGTCTGTATCTCTCTCTAAAAATCAATGGGGAAAAAAAAAAAAAAGAAGGACCTTGGCCGGCTGGCTCAGTGAATCGAGTGTTGGCTCAGTGTGCAGACATCCCGGGTTTGATCCCCAGTCAGGGCACACATGAGAACCATCTGCTTCTTCACCCCTCCCACTTCCCCTTTTCTCTGTCTTCCCCTGGCAGCCAGCGGCTCAACTGGTTTGAGCAACGGCCCCATGAGATGGGGATAGCTAGGCGGATTTGAGCATCAGCCCAGATGGGGATTGCTGGGTGTATCCTGGTCGGGGAGCATGCAGGAGTCTATCTCCCCTCCTCTTATTTAAAAAGAAGAAAAAAAGGGCAAAAGTGACTAGCTTAAAAAGGTGGTATATTTCTTGCTTTAAAAGCTCCCTGCTCCTCCAAAAACACACATATGTCTATTTTTAAAAATAAAAGTGACAGGAAACAAGATTGGCTTATTTCTCTAGCCCAAACATAGAAGGGTTAACTTCATTTTCTAAGAGAAAAAGAATCATCCTCTGACTTGGAAGAAATCAAATCCCTCTAATTGTGGCTTTTGAGCTAATTCCAACACATTTGTTTTTTTTCCAACTATGTGGGTAGGAAAGAATGAAAAGATATTCAGTATAAGCTACTACAGTAGAGCACCAACAAGCACATAACAAATGAATTATATTGCTCACAAAAATTAGGGCATCAGGGAACATGCAGCTACTCTAGTACTTGCAGCCTTTTGTATAGTGCATTTTCACCAATGAAATGTTCATTTGCAAAATCGAACGACTTTCTCTGACTTGTTTGCTTTTCTGATGTTCTTGTTTATTATTATTATTATTATTATTTTTACAGAGACAGAGTCAAAGAGAGGGATAGATAGGGACAGACAGAAGGAACGAAGAGAGATGAGAAGCATCAATCATTAGTTTTTCGTTGCAACACCTTAGTTGTTCATTGATAGCTTTCTCATATGTGCCTTGACCAGGGGACTACAGCAGAGCAAGTGACCCCTTGCTCAAGGCAGCAACTCTGGGTCCAACTGGTGAGCTTTGCTCAAACCAGATGAGCCTGCGCTCAAGCTGGCGACCTCAGGGTCTCGAACCTGGGTCCTCTGCATCCCAGTCAGACGCTCTATCCTCTGCGCCACCGCCTGGTCAGGCTGATGTTCTTGTTTAATAAAAAAGAATCAAATGCTTTTTTTTTATCACTTCATATTAATTTTGAAGTATCCCCTAATTTTTGTGAGCAGTATATATAAAATATAGGAAACTGATTTCTTAGCAGTAAACACAGATGTCCTTGAGTCATTTGCCAGACAGAGTGCTTGCCTTAAGAATCTACTCTTAAAAAATCAGTATAGATATTAGATATCAGAAACTTGAGTTATAAAAATAAAATGATTTTTATATAAAAATATTCAATTAGCCCTGGCCAGATGGTCGGCTTGTTGGAGCATCATCCCAAAGTGCAGAGATTGCTGGTTTGATCCCCAGTCAGGGTACATACAGTAACAGATCTTTGTTCCTGTCTCTGTCTGCCTCCTTTCCTCTCTCTAAAATAAATAAAAATTGTTTTTTAAATACTCAAATAGTGTCAGGATAGGCAAAAGTCTGAAATCCTTTTGCCTGCTGGAATCAGATCTTTACTCATTAGTTGGTATACCTAGAAAATGACAATCTGAACATTTATTTACTGTGCATACAATTTTCACAAGAACTTGTCTTTTCCCATTTATTCCATTTTTTAAGAATGACAGTGGCTCAGTGGATAGAGCATCAGACTGGGATGATGAGAACCCAAGTTTGAAACCCCAAGCTCACCAGCTTGAACGTGAGATCACAGACATGACCCCATGGTTGCTGGCTTGAGCCTAAGGTTGCTGGCTTGAGGAAGGGGTCACTGATTCGACTGGAGACCCCCACCCCCAGGGTCAAGACACATATGAGAAAGCAATCAGTGAACAACTAAGGTACTGCAACTATGATTTGATGCTTCTCATCTTTCTTCCTTTCTGCCTGTCTGTCCCTCTCTAGCTCTCTCTAAAAAAAACAAAAAATAAACCAGTTATGGTTCTTACTACATTAAAGTATTAATGTATAGGAAATGCTTTCTCTGTTGCACAGTAAATTTCTTTCCTGTGATTGTATAATAGTGAGTGAGCAACGTCTGGCATTTTGAGTTAGCTTGTTCAATAAATGTTTGAATGCCTACTACATGCCAAGTGCTGTTCTAGGGTCTGTGGGTACACTGTGAACTAAACAAAAAGCACCACCTTTGAGGAGCTTGCATTCCAGTGGGAGGAGATAGGTGACAGATAGTAAACATAATTAGTATCTTTATTATACTACTAATATACAGCGATTAGTAGGTCAGAGGGTGGTATGTGCTGTGCAGTAAGAAGTAGAATGATTAATGCAGGCTGGGAGGTTGCAGGTTTAAACAGCATAGTCAGGGTAGCATTACTGATAAGTATGATTTACTAAGCAAAGGCTGGAAACCTTGTGCAGATACTAGGGGAAGAGTATGCCAGATAAGACGGAATAGCCAGTATAAAGGCAGCAAGAGGGGACCAGGCCTGTTTGAGGAACAGTGAAGAGGCCAGTGTGTCCAGAGGGAGGGGATGGAGTTGTTCAGCTTTCTAGGTATCAATTTCTCCTTAGTCAATTTTAAGAAGTCCACTGTCCAAAACAAACCAACAGTCAGATAATTTCCATCCCATGAATGTTCTGCAGATGGTAATCTATAAACAGGCAGACTCCTGTTTTAACTTGAATTCTGTAATTTCAGGTAACACAGAAGTTTCTTAAATCCACGTCATGAGGCAGCTAAACAAAGATCTCTTTTTCTGTAAATAAAAAAGCTGATAGTAGATCACATGCTTTAGAAGACCTAAAATTTAGTAACAACTAAAAGTTTTACCATTCTAATTTTTTTCTCGAGAGGGAGGGAGGGAGATGAGAAGCATCAACTCGTAGTTGTGGCACTTTAATTCATTGACTGCTTCTCATATGTGCCTTGACACGTGGGCTCCAGTCAAGCCAGTGATCCCCTGCTCAAGCCAAAGACCTTGGGCTCAAGCCAGTGCAACTTTGGACTTCAAGCCAGCGACCCCTGGGCTCAAGCCAGTGGCCACAGGTTCATGTCAGTGATTCCATGCTCAAGCCAGTAACCTCAGTATTTTGAACGTGGGACCTCAGTGTCCTGGGCTGACTCTCTATCTACTGCGCCACTACGTCAGGCTTACCATTCTAATATGTAAATGCCCCAAATAAAAGCTGAAAGGTTTCGTTTTATAGTATGGGATGGCCAAGGTGCCAGATGCACTTCTTTCTAAGAGAGCAATGATTGCTTAGTCAGGGGAAATGGCTTTTAAGAGTAGGTTTTGTTGCGTCCCTTAGTTCTTTCAAGCTTAGTAGCTCCAAATTCTTTTTTACGTTTTTATTTGGTGGTCTGAATTTTCTGTTCTATGACTCAGTGAAATTTTGTGTTTTTTAAATTCCCAATCTAAATTAGGCACACTGCTATCATATTCAATGAATGATATATAGAATATTCCCAAAGTTACATGCATATCAAGTGTACTATGTTGGTATATATCTTCAGCATCATCTTTGTTTCAGATGCACAGTACTCTTTATAAAGAACCAGGCTCCGTTTATCCAGTAAAATCACTAGCCCATGTTGTTTCTGAATTTTATTTTTTTCAGTATGTATTTTTATAGTTGCTTAAACTTCTTTCTTTTCAATTTCTCATGGTTATTTCATATTGGAGTCCTGTCTGTGAATTACTGTTCACTGCTTCTTGTGTATTTTCCCAAGAGGTTGAAGCTGAGGTGAGATCACTCAAGAAAATGCTGAGACGCCACAGGTCTTTGACTTTGTTCTCACAGTAAAAAGGGAAGGTGGTGTGAGTTCATGTAACTGTGGGTTAGAAGGGCCCTTGAAAAACTTGCCAGGTCTTTTCTCTCCTTTCTCTAAATGGGACTGCATGTGAATCACCATTACAAAGTCTGCTGTCTTCAGAAGAAGTCCAGCCCTGGCCGGATAGCTTGGTTGGTTAAAGCATCAATCCCTGGTGGGGCACATCCTGGAACAGATTGATGTTCCTGTCCCCCTTGTCCCCTTCCCTTATCCCTCTATCCCCTTCCTTCACTCAAAAATCAGTAAACATTAAGAAAATAAGAATAAAAGGAAGTTCAGTTCCATTGTTGTTCTCAGTGGGAAGGTCAAGACCCCTAGCATTTCAAGAACTGTTGAATGACAATATAAGAAAAAATCTGATTGTACTAAATATATATTGAATCTACAGTATTTTATGACTAGAAGAAAAGCTTATGCAGCAGTGAAGGGGATTTCATTACACACCCATCTGTGGTGGTTAAGAGTCCAGAGAAATAGCTGCGGAGCTCCCGCCTAGACCCACACTGGGGTCCCCAGTCCAGGACACCAGAGCTGGGAAGGAGTCCCCATAATACCTGGCTGTGAAAACCACCAAGAACTGCATTCGAGTGAGATGGAGGGCAGCTAGAGACCTAGGTGCTGCTCTTGAGATGCCCATGCATGGACTCACTCACTCACAAACTCACTCAATCTGGACTCCAGTGCGGGTCCAGCAGCTCAAAAAGTGTCAGGGACATATAGGGAGGAACTGAGTTAACTAGTGCCAAGACTGCAGCAGCAGGGCGTCAGGACAGCTCTCTCCAGGGATGGCAATGCTGGCAGACACCACTGTTCCTCTGTTGTGTCTCCTCGCCCCCAGCTGGAGTGCACCAAATCTGTACCCTCCACTACCCTGGCCAACACCTGTTTGCTCTGCCCTGGTGCTTCACTAAGAACCCACCCTACACAACTTGTGCGCCTGGCCAGACCTCCTCCAGTGGCTTTCCCACACAAGCTGCCTGCCGTGCCTCATGCTGCAGACTTTTCAAAAGTCTCTCTAAGGTCCACAAACCCCAAATGAGCAGCAGCTGGCCTTGGCATACCCTGTACCTCTTGCTAAGTGGACCCAAGCCCAACACAAGTGTTAGGACAAGGGTCTCAAGGTCTGGGCAGTTATGACTAAATGCTATTCTTGCTAAATGTTAAAATGCAGCACAGTATTTTGCAGAAGCAGCTGTAAGCAGGATGAGCTTGACAGGAACCCAACCTTAAAAAATGGGGTGTAGCCAACAGAAAAGACGAAATTAACCAAATAGTGCAGAGAAGCAATAGTTAAGCATTAAGCCTCACTTCAAGGAGACAGAGCTTTGGGTGTGAATCCCGTCTTCTTTACCTGCTACCAGTAAATAAAACTACCTGACAACCACCACTCATTCTTCAATACAACACCCCAACCAGTGAACCCAAGTTCGGTAACGCGAATGGAGACAGGTCTCTACTTGCATTGTAACTCCCATCAGGTGGTCACAATCCTGGCATAAGAGGTGGCCAGTCTTGGCTTGGAATGTAGCTTCAACTAAGCAGTCACAAGCTGGTGCAAGTGGCAGCTGGCCTCAGCTCATACCGTGGTACCCACCAGAGGGCCCCAAACCTACCACTAGTGGCAGCTGGCTTCATCTCCAAGCTCAGAACAAGCATTAACCAACTGCAGATCACTTTCTAGATTCTACTAGCCAGTCTCAAGGCAGATAGAAGTTCCTTCTCTGCCACCTGGGAGGAAGGAGCACGCAACAAGACTCTTGGCCTGCATCAGAGCCTCTCAAGAGGCCCCAGACCCAATACACTTGCTGGTCAGCTTCAGCCCACACCAGAGCACCACCCAACTAGCTCCACAAATGACACACCCAAAGAGCGAACCTGACTGACATCAGAGCCCCAATAAAGTGTCTCCTGCTTCATGGGGTCAGCTCCTATTTAACAACTCATCCACTGCAGACATGGCCAGCCAGGACAGTTAGTCAGCCTAAGGGTCAACCCCAGCCTCTGATGCGACAACAATCCAGGCTGAACTACAACAACAGGACACACACATCCCACACTAGAAACACCCCAAAACTCTTGGCCAGTTGAACAGAAAAATCAATGGATAGATCATCCAGATATAAAGTCAACAAGGAAATAGCAGCCTTAAATGACACATTAGATCAGGGGTGCCCACACTTTTTCAGCTTGCGAGCTACTTATAAGATGACCAAGTCAAAATGATCTACCTACAATAAAAATGCAAAACATAAATTTATTTCTTCTATATTATCATTATTTAAGTTAGGTTATTACTATTTAATATTGTGTATTCTTCTTTCACCTTTCTCCTTCTCAGCTCTCTTTTCGGAGGAAAGTCAATGTCATAGTTTTTATGAACAGACCGAAAAAGCCGCTCCACATTTCCCTTCTTTGGAATAGCAATGGCACACAGACAGATGAGGCAAATGCACTTAGAATAAATCCCCTCCCATTCTGTATGAAAGTGGTAGGTTTTAGGCTTCTTACTTGGACCAGCTACGGCACTCGTTTTTATACCCTTTGTTGTATTTAGTTTTTAAATAAATTGAAGGCTAACTACGCAGCAATATAACTGAATAAGCGTGGTTTAACGCGCATGCGTAGGGTGTCAAAAGTTCAGACGTCAGATTGGCTACCCTGTATGCCAATCAAAAGACAAATGTCTTTTTAATGTCATGTGATCTACCCACACTTCCTTCGAGATCGACCAGTAGATTGCCATCGACGTATTGAGCAACGCTGCATTAGATGATAGATTTAACTGACATTTTCAAAGCTTTTCACCCCAAAGCAGCAGAATATACATTCAAGTGCACATGGAACATTTTCTAGGTCAGACCACAAGTTAGGCCACAAAACAAATCTCAATAAATTTAAGAAAACTGAAATCATATGAAGCATCTCCTCTGACTACAATGGTATAAACCAGAAATCAGTTACAAGAAGAAAGTGAAAATCACACAAACACATGGAGGCTGAATAACAAAACAGAAACAAACTAAGATACAGAGAATAAAATAATGGTTGCCAGGTGGGGGAGGAGGGTGTGGGGAGATGGGTGAAAAAGGTGAAGGGATTAAGAAGTACAAATTGCCAGTAATAAAAATAATCATGGGATGCAAAGTACAGCATAGGGAACATAGCTGATAATGTTGTGATAACTATGAATGGTGTCAAGAGGTACTATACCTATCAGGGTGATCACTCTGTAAGCTATGTAAATGTCTAATTATGTTGTACATCTGACATTAATACAATATTGTATGTTAACTGTAATTGAAAAAAATTTTAAGGGAAGAGAGCCCTGACTGTGTAGCTCAGTTGATTAGAGCATCAACCACATATAACAAAGCAAAGTTGTGGATTCGATCCCTGGTCAGGGCACATATAAGAACCAACCAATGAGCCTTGGCTGGGTGTTTCAGTAGCTAGAGTGTTGTCCTGGGGCACTGAGGTCATGGGTTCAATCCCTGGTCAGGGCACATAAGCGAAGCAATCAATGAGTATTCAACTAAGTGGAACAACTAGGTGGAACAAAAGAGCTAATGCTTCCTCCTCTGTCAATCAATGGGAAATTAAAAAAAAAAAGTCAACCAATAAATGTATAAATAACTGGAACAACAAATCTATGTCTCTCTTTTCATTCCTCTCTCTAAAATCAATACATTTTTTTTAAAAGGGAATAAAAACACAGGATGAATGAGTAAAGCTGTAGTACTGTTCCCTCTAAGTTACACAAATACGTGCTGTGATGCAAAGCCTCCACTCACCTATTTAAGGCTTTTTCTCTCTACACACACAAATTCTCACTTGCTTTGGAGCAGTCTTTTTTATCTTTTTCTTTTCTCCTTCCCAACTACATGAAAAGAAACTAAGGTCACAGAGTACTTTAGAGAAAGTCCACAGATTTGTTTTCTAAACAGATTTATGGCATTTAACTCAGTCCACTTCTACTCTTAGTTTTCCTGTGGCCTGGCCATGACTATATTCCATACATGTGTGTAGAGTGAAATGACAGGAACTGTATTAGTCATAAGGTGTTGAGTTTTCATGTTCAAATATCTGTTAAATGTCAGAGACTGTGTTCAAGAATATTACTATAACCACATTCACTAAACACCATTTATCATTTACAATGAGGCAAGCACTGTTTCTCATACCTCACAAATGTTCATTCTTCTCTGAAGTAGATACCATTATCACCACATATCACAGACATCAAAGATATTGGAAGCGAAGCACAGTGATGTTAAGTGCCTTGCTAAAGACCACAGGGCTACTACACAGTAGACATAGGATGCTAACTCCAGTTCATGTTTTGAAGACACAATGCAATACTGTTTCTCCAAAGATGACTAAGACCATAAAACCATATCTTTAAGGGCCACACCCTTTAAAAGTCTGTACCATTTAGGGGAAATAGAACAGTAACCAAATATTACATATTTGTGCTAAGTTTAATATGCATATATGAGGAACAAAGGAGATTAACAATTGCACTTTAGGAAGAAAGTTTTATGGGAGACAGATACCTTTATAGAAAAATTCAATGAAATTAGAACTTACCTTCCTTAACCCTTCGGAAGCATCAGACAATCCCATTCTCATCTTCTCTGGATACTGTGTTTGGCCCCCATCCCCGAGTGGAAGTTCTTCTTCCTCTGCCCATCCCTTAAATGTTCAGAGTCCAGAGTCTACTTTATGCTCTCCAGTCCATTCACTTCTCTCCCTCCTCACTCCAGCAACTCCAAATGATTAAAATACCAACTAAATACAAAACACTCCCAAATCTGTATCTTCAGCTCAGACTGCTCCTGGTTTCAGACCCAGGAGACACCCACTCAAAGGTTTCAGTTATCCAGTGCCTCACATGCAAAGGTACTTTAAGATAGTACTTGAATCTGAAAGGTCAAAAAACAGCTCAAGAACCAGTTCCTTATCATGTGTTATATAGGTCTCCAAAGGGCAGATATAATCTCTGTGTGAGACGATTATAGGTGGTTATTTCTGGCTTTCTGTTTCAAGCACCAGCAGAAGTATTTATTGGTTCTGAAAGGCTGTCAGGTACTTTAGCAATGTACTTGTAAGCACATTGCATGTATCACTTCCAATAATCCCTTGAAGAACAAGAGAATGAGGGACCAAAGGAAATTTAGCAAAGTGGTTAAGGTTAAAACCTTTAACTAACTTGATATTCTTTTTAGAACATTAAAAAAAAAACCTAATTGAAAAATATTTTCTTTTATCTGTGAGTGAACTGAGAGCTGTTGAGACCTGAAACAAGAATCTGAAATCTTAAAAAAAAAAAAAAAAGGTATTATTTGCCACAGAGGTCACCAGTACCACTAGAAAGATTAGACTAACTTAGAAGAAATAAATCACTTTAATTGCTTTGCTTTAAAAGCATTGCTTTGCTGAGCAGATAGCACCAGCCTTAAAAAGTGGCCAGTAAAAGTAATTGAGAAAAAAAAATAAGTGAGGGAGAAGCAGGCTATTATTTATTCATTTTTAGAGAGGAAAGAGAGAAATAGAGAGGGAAGGGGGAAGGAACAGGAAGCATCAACTCCCATATGTGCCTTGATGGGGCATGTCCAGGGTTTCAAATCAGCGATCTCATTTCAGGTCAATGCTTTTATCCACTGCACCACCATAGGTCAGATTCTTTCTTAGAGAACAATGGGGTCAGTGCAAGACCAAGGAGGAAATCACAAGAAGCAGCAACAGGAGAGGGACTGGAAAGCCTGGACCAAGGGCTGTGTGCCTATCCTCCCCATTGGAAAAGAAACAGGTAGGCAATGCAGGAAATATGTAAAGGTACGGCGAAGGAGAAAGAGCATAGGAAAACCACCCTGTAATCGCACCTGGAGAGAACTACCTTTGATGCTTGGGTTTATGTGAAGAAAAGCAGCATTCTGGTTTCATGATCATATCAATTAAAACAACAACTATACTCTTAAAAGCCTGCCGTGTCTTTTCACCATATATAAGACCCCCTTCTTGGTTTTTTAAAAAACTTTTCTTCTTTCATTTATCTTAGTGTCTCAGTAATATTAACTTTAAAAAAGTACTCACATAGCTTGTGGATTTCTCGAAAGAGCAGTAGGTCATGTTTCTGTAGTAGAATAAAAAAAAGTGGTGGTACATTTCTAGTGACTGACAGCAGTGAGGAAACTAGGATGAGCAGGAACTAGGAGGAGTGAGCAGAGGGCTACAGCCTCCCTAGTCCCTGTGAACATGGCTAGATGGGGTCTATAAAACTGTGACAAAGCACTAAGTTCTCACCACATGCAGGACCTTGCCATTATTTTAGGGTAGACATTCAAACCTGTTTCAATGCAGAGCAGAAAACTAAAAAACTGTAATGGGTTTTCTTCGAAGCTATCATATCCATAAAACAAGAATAGATATTATGAAAAAGGATCAAAGAAAAAATGGGGAGAAAAACCAAAAAAATAGAAGAAAATGTCCAGAACTGAAGGACACAAATTTCTAGAATGACAGGATCCACTGGGTACTCAGAACAGTAAATGAGGAAAGACCCACACCATGACTTTATCCTCATGATCGTACACAGCACAAATCAGGGAGGGAGGAGAGGAAAGGAAAACCCAACAAAATAGGGCACATAAGAAGGGTCTGAACCACTATGCCTCTAAAGCATTTATAGATACCAGACAGTATACAACAATGCTTTTAAAATTCTGAGGGAAAATTATTTCCAGTCTCGAATTCTGTAACATTTCCAAATTATCAAGCAAGTCTGTGGCCAAAATAAAGTCATCCAAATACTTCTTAGCAAATAAGGATGTATGCCAAGAAACAGGACAACAGGAGCCCAGCCCAGGAGGAGTGTGGGGCAGGTTCCTGAATTGTATTTGAGTAGCAGTGATGACAGAAAAGAGTAAAGACAGGAGAAGAGGCAGGGCTCCAATAAAAAGAAAAATGGAAATGATACATTTGCGCTCATAGAAAACATTACTAAAAAGAATGTGACAAATATTTTTGAAGCATTTGGAAAAAATTTAACAGTTCCTATGTGAAAAAACAGGCAAAGGTCAACCTAAACACAAGGAAGAGTGGAGCTGAGACAGGTCACCTGCCTCAAGGGCTGAATGGTACTTGGCCGAGGTATAAACAGAAAAACTGCCCGCTTTAACCAAAAATTACACTCTAGCTACAATCTAGCTATAGGGGTGGAGGACGTGGAAAGGTTGGGACATGACGGGTGGAAGAACTATCCATATTTATCACAGCAGAAAACAGCAGGCCAAACACCGGGGGAAAGACAACAAGCACTACTAAGATACCAAATTATTTAAAAATATGAAGACAACACGTGCAGAAAGAGGGAAATTGAGTGGCTGCCTCTAAAAATGAGACATGAGGTGCGGAGCAAGAAGGGAATGGTTTTGGGATTTGTTTTTTCCATTGTTAAGTCTTATAATACTATATGACTTTAAACCACACACATGAATTACTTTGATAAAGAACACAAAATAAAAAGGGGAAAATGACAACACTTAAAATTTGCCATTTTCCTCTATATATTTTTAAGTAACCTTACCTTTTGTGGGACGTATTCATAAACAAAAGAACTTTTAATCCAGACCCCTAGAGCGCTTGCTGGGCAGGAGAGAGCAAGGTGAACTGACCCCTGGGCCCTCACTCAGATTTAGTGATTCAACATTTCCAGAGGAGTGATATGTAGTTAAAAGTACCCCAGGTGAGGCCCTGGCTGGTTGGTTCAGGGACAGAGCATCAGCCCGGTGTGTGAAGTCCCGGGTTCGACTCCCAGGGCACACAGGAGAAGTGCCCATCTCCACCCTTGCCCCTCTCCTTTCTCTCTCTCTTTTCCCCTCCCGCAGCCAAGGCTCCACTGGAGCAAAGTTGGCCAGGGCGCTGAGGATGGAAGGCTCCATGATAGCCTCAACCTCAGGCCCTAGAATGGCTCTGATTGCAGCAGAGCATCGCCCCCTGGTGGACATGTCGGGTGGATCCTGGTCAGGCGCATGTGGGAGTCTGTCTGCACCCCCACATCCCCCGCCTCTCACTTCGAAAAAATACAAAAAATATAAGTACCTTGGGTGGTTCTTAGCATCAGGCAAGCTGGGAAAATGTTGACTAGCAGGTTAACTAAAGATACACACTATAGTGTCTAAGAATAAAAACACTGGTCACTTTTTTTTCTGGAGAAAGAACTTTTAGGTTTTCTTGTTGAAATGTCATAAGAAAAATTTGAATGATTCAAAGTCCTTGTTGGCTTGGCATCACAGTACAGTCTCAGCCAATAGGGGCCCAGTGACCTCAGTGTGGATCTGGTTTTCTTGATCAGTGAACAACAGCTCAGCTCTCCTTGAAACAGGTACTGCAACTTATTTTCATTAAATTAACAATATCGTTAGAGCCAACACAGCGAGTTCCAATCACCTACAAGCAAAACAGTGATGGGCCTGACCAGGCGGTGGCGCAGTGGATAGAGTGTCGGACTGGGATGCAGAAGACCCAGGTTTGAGACCCCGAGCTCGCCAGCTTGTGTGCGGGCCCATCTGGCTTGAGCAAAAAGCTCGCCAGCTTGGACCCAAGGTCTCTGGCTCCAGCAAGGGGTGGCTCGGTCTGCTGAAGGCCCGTTGTCAAGGCACATATGAGAAAGCAATCAATGAACAACTAAGGTGTCGCAACGGCAACGAAAAACTAATGATTGATGCTTCTCACCTCTCTCTGTTCCTGTCTCTCTGTCCCTATCTATCCCTCTGTCTGACTCTCTCTCTGTCCCTGTAAAATAAATAAATACATAAAACAGTGATGGGCAATCTTTTGAGCTTGGTGTGTCAAAATTCGCCAAAAAAACGAACATAACTCCAGTGGTGTGTCACTTTGAGAAAAACAGCCTAACCGGAAGTCCCAGAACTAGATGCTCTGTGCCGGAATTCTGTTGTTTTGGCCTACAGACCTCCGGCACAGAGTGTCTACACTACAGCAAATGTTTTATCCTCGGCTACTGCACCTGGCCATGCAGGAGCCAAGGATGAAACACCCTTCTCGGCATGCAGCTGCGTGTCATCGAAAATGGCTATGCGTATCAGTGCTGACACACGTGTCATAGGTTAACCATCACAGAATTAAAAGAACAACACTTCTAGAACTTACTGTTTAAATTTTCAAGTAATCAAGGAGTAGGTTTATTCAACGTATGCAACTGTATGTTGCAAATACCTTCTTGAATTTCTCTAGGGATCCTGATATCCTCTGGCTTTTAACCACCCACAGGGTGAATATCCCTTAATTTCCCATTGACTATGCTCTGGCAAAGGGGTCTCTACATTCACCCTTCCAGTGTATATTTTTTTCCCACAGGATACCTTGATCATCTTCATTTATACAAATGCCATAAAATACATAGCTCTTCACTCTTAATACTCAAATGTAATGACCTTATTTTACCTTATAATCATGAAATGCTACTGACCAATGATTTGAGTAGGTACTACGTTAGGCACCACATATATTCATCTCATGTCTCATCACGACAATCTTATTAGATACATGTTATTATGTTACTTACACAAAGACACAGGCTGATGTGTGGTCATGTGGGGACTGGGGACAGTCACAGCTTCCAGGCCAGTTGTCTTCTGTGGGTTGCCTCCACTTGCCATCCATCAAATGACTATTTCCACATGTGCCGTGATATGAAAAAGTTTGGGAAAGACTGGTTTAAGTTAGACCAGCTTTGATTATTACTCAAAAGCCAAATAAAAGTATAACAAGGGCCAGGCATTAGTACAACAGAATCTCTTTAAAATGCTGTGCTGGAAAAACAGCTTGTCAGGCTTGCTCACTTGTACTTTACCTGGTTAGTGTGTGAGCACATGGCACTGCCGTGTGCATATAGCCTATGTAAGGCTACAGGTGCATGGCAGATTGTGGGCTACCTGCCCACCACTGTGAGGCCTTCTTTGCTGTTCACTCGCTTGCTGGTGTAAGAAGAGGTTTCCCCTGCCTGCTTGCTCATCCGCAGTTGTGAGACACTATTAAATGTGAACGGTCCAACACTTTCTGGCTCCGCAGTTTCCCTACTGTTTGCCCAAATCCAATGTGAACCCGCCTGGCCTTGGCCACCAGCATTACGCGCTGATATAGAAAAAAAGAACTAACAGCCATGTTATAATCTATACCATTGATTTCTAATATTAAAAAATTTTTTTTAACTTATTGATTGATTTTACAGAGGGGGGAGAGAGTTTAGAGGGGGAGAGAGGTAAAAGTGGGAGAGAGGGAAAAATGGGGAGAGAGGGAAAAGAGGGAGAGAGGGAGAAAAGGGGGAAAGAGGGAGAAAAGAGGGACAGAGGCAAAAGGGGGAGAGAAAAAGAGAAAACTAGAAGAAAAGAACTAGAGAAAAAGAAAGAAACATCGATTTGTTTTTCCACTTATTTATGCATTCATTGATTGATTCTTGTATGTGCCCTGACCTGGGAACAACCCACAACCTTGGCATAATGGGAAGATGCTCTAACCAACTGAGCAACACAGCCAAGGCTCTAATATCTTTTTTTCTTTTCTGTCTGCATTTCCTCTGTCATGCCCTACTTAGGAAATCTAAAAGTATATTCTAACACCTCTCCATCAAATAACTTCCAAATGTAAATGTCAACTCACTGGCATAAGTTTAAATTCTGGGGTAAAGAGCAGAATCCTGGTTCTCTGTGCCAGTGATAAATGTAGTCAAGATAAGTCTAAAATAAATTCCACTTGAGAGAAATATTAAGTGTCAGTGGAAAAGCAAAACAAAAAAAAACAAAAAAACCCACAAAAGACAAAAAACTGAAGCCCAAATTACTTAAGTTCCCAAGCAGCAGAACTGGGTGGAGCTAGTCCCCAGATCTCCCGTCTAATCTCCCAACAACTGCACTTTATAGGACACCCCCAGAAAGCTCCTGCTAATGGCTTCTTTGCCTTTTAGAACCATAAACAATGTCCAAGTACTTCCTGCTCTTCAGGGGCACTGAACTGCTGGTTAATCTGCAACTAGCAAATCACTGTTTAAGAAGCCAGAATTTAACTTTATGCTACTAATTAAACTTAATTTGTGTTATTTAAATACAAGTTCCTTTATTGGTCCTGTTTATATCTGTGAAATAAAAAGGTAGCTTTGTTTTTGCAAAGGTCAGGAAATAACGTTAAAAATGAATTAAGTTCTTTATATTGTTATAAAGAACACTTGATATATTATGATCTATGAATAGTGGTTGCTAGAGGGGAAGAAGGTAAAGGAGAACTAATATATGGTGATGGAAGGAGACTAGACTTCAGGTGATAAGTATACAATAGAGTACATTGATGCCATATGAAAAAGTTGTACACCTGAAATTTGTATTATTAACCAATGCTATCCCAATAAATTAAATTTAAAAATATATGTAAATATGCCATGCTTGAACTCTTTAAGAATGAAGACACCACAATTTTTTTTCCTTGTACCAAGCAAACAGTCCAGATGAGGAGTCCTCAGCCAAAAAGAGAATGTGAGATCAGTGAAATAGTGGAAAAAGTGAACTGCCTAAGAGGTGATCAACTAAATGAGGAAGGAGGCAATTTAGCATTAAAAACAAAAGACAGAATATTTACATAAACTCGAGTACACTTAGCAACTCTACTTTAAGTCAGTAAGTGCTTAGACCAGTGGTTCTTAACCTGAGTTCTACTGAACCCTAGGGGTTTGATGAGTCAGTCTCAGGGGTACGGAGAAGCCTCTGCCGTGGAGCCAGAATAAAGTAATACCATAATTTGTTGTGAGTTCATGCACTTTGTTGGTTTTGTTCTTTGAGCAAGGTGATGTTCACGCACGGCTCATTTTGTGCACCAGTAAAAAAAACATATACTTATGTCTTGAATTTGGAAAAAAAATCATATTTTATTTATCACTAAAGAAGGGTTCGGTGAATGCGCATATGAAACTGGTGGGTTCGGTACCTCAAAAAAGGTTAAGAACCACTGGCTTAAACTCATAGGAGAAATATTAAGGAAGTTGTAACTTCTGTACCCATATAAGCTAACACTGTACCAAGCAAACAAATTTAAATTTTTCTCATGATGTTTCAACAACAAAATCCTAAAAGTTCCTTCTCCAGAAGAAAGTTACCAGTGTTTTTATTCTTAGGAGCTATAGTATCATCTTGGGTTAAACTGAAACCCAAGAACACAAGCTCTGTATCACTAGCAATGACATCTGAGTTGGTTCTTCAATTTGTTTCTGCTACAAAAGGCCAATTCTTCAAGAACCAGTATCATTTCTTTAATGTCACTAAGGAGAGAGAGGTAGAAATAGGTTTTCCCAGCTCCCATAAAATCACAGAAAGTACTACACTCAAGACTGTAATTGTAATAATTAATGTAGGGATCTGAATTAAAGTCTTGATGTCCAAATGTCAGTCCTTGGAAAAAAAGACTTCATGTACCTAAGTAATATGTGACGTGTGACTTTTTAGTTAAATTAGAACATGAGTCTGGAGCATATCAGTAACAGGTAAGTCTCGTCAGGTAAAACTTCTCCACTTTAACAGACTTATGTCTTACCTGTGAATCTGCAGGGGTACCGGGAGTAACAGAAGGAGAAACTGTTTCCCAAAGTACCTTGTTATTCTATACATTTCTATCCCAGTCACCTATCTTATTACAGAAACATACACAAACCTTCTTTCCCATTATTTACAAATATAGTTACTCCTACCTGCATTCTTCAGGTCAAAAAAATTGCAGAACTAAGACAAATTGAAATGTTCAGACACACCTAACACATGTCTGTGATGCACTTCATTTAATAAATATTTGTGGTTACTGTGCCAGGTGTGGGAATAAAAAAAAATGAATGAGTCCCTAAGGAACTCGCAGTTCAACAGCAGCAGCCAATGGGTACATCCTGACTTGTACAGCTCAAAATCAATTCAAACTCAAAGCATAGCACAGTGTTGGGAGAAAAACCACTGAATGAAGCGTATAATCTCATACTAACCGCCCAGACTGCAGCATTCTAGCGGATTTCCCTGCTATCAAAACCCTCTCCTTTTCAGTCTATTCTGCCTTCAATTGCCAGATTCATTTCTAGAACTCCCCTTGCAAGGAAGGAGTCTCTCTCCTGCTCATCGGGCTTCAAAGGCTCCTCACTCTAGTTCAAACTTCTTCACCTGCGCACGCCTCGGCAGACCCACACCGAGCTCTTGCTCGCAGCTCGCCCTTTCAAATGCACTCCCTCTGGGGGTGCCTCAGGTCACGGCCTCCTCTAACTCAGGCGATCCTCTAAGCAGTCCTAAAAAATTGTTTCCTCTATCGTCAGTACAGACGCATTACTTTCAGAACTCGGCATTAGCTTTCTTCTTAACAAATGGCAGGTATGTACCATCCCAGGCAAATGTCCACCTTCCCAGCCACCCTTGATGAAGGCAGAGAAAGTGGCTGGCAGTGTGGGCGCGGGAGTCCCCACTTTACACGCAGTGAGAGAGGAAAAGAAGAGGGCTTGGGCGGCTGCAACATCTGCGAGGAAAAACCTAGGGACCGGGGGGTGGGGGTGGGGAGTCCGCGCTCGGTCCTCAACCTTTCCCTCCGGAGGAGTAGAGGAGAGATCCAGGGAGGGGACACTGAAAGCAACGAATTCCTGAGGAAGCACAACAGAAACTCAAGGGGTCCTGCCGCCCGGGTAGGAAACCCGGCTGGGCCCTGGAGAGCGCGATGGGCTACCCATCGCCCAAGGAGGGGACAAGTGACAACGCACAATAAAGAGACCCGGACTCGGGAAGAGACGGAGATCCGGGCGTCTCCGCAAGCCGAGCGGTAGGAAACGGACCATAAGGGACAGGTTCCCCTCGGGGACCGGTCAGAACCCGAAACGTGGTGGCTGAGTGGACGAGCCGGCAACCGAGTGGGCTCTGGGGCGCGCGTCCGGGGTATCGTTCTGCGGGGGCGGATGGGGTCTGGATTGGATCGTCTGCCAGGGAAGGGCTGTCCAAGACACAGACCCCGCAACGCGAAGACGTAACCCGCTGAGGGATGGTAGTTCCCTATCCCAGCCCGGCTTCCCACACACTCACCGCGTCCGCTCTGAACGCCGCCTGGCAACTGCAGTTAACGGTTGGCGCAGGGGACTTAGCGTGCACACCCACGTGACTGGCCCAGGATCCCCGCCCTCCCGCCCCACGTGATTCGCCCGCCGGCCGGGTCCGCCTTCCTAATCACGTGGGCCCGACTCGCCCCGCCCTCCCGCCGGCAAGATGGTGGCGTCAGCCTGTAGAGTGGCGCGCCTGTGGGTCCGGGGTTCAGGGCGGCGGGTAGGGAACCTTCTTTCTCTTATCGTGAAGCCTTTTTGTGTCGCCGCTGCTGCATCTAGGCCCCTGGATGCCCAGCAGTTAGCGGAGAGGCTCCGAGCCCAGAAACAGGAGCAAAAGACGAAGAAGGCGCCTGTAAGGAAGGAAAGACTACAGCTCCCAAGAGGCAAAGCGTTCAGTGGTTCCGGGGGCTGAGTGATGGGGAGGGTCCTCTGAGAGACTCTTGGAGTGTGGGGCTCGGCGGGGGAAGGGGGTGGCACCGGAAACGGAGCCGAGGGCTGATGGGCGTGGTGTCTTGGTGCAGCGGTCGAATTATTTGGGGGAGGCCAGATTCTAATGCAAAGACACAGATTCCCTTTTTGTCTTGAGTCTCACCCAGAATTATTTCAAGTCTTCCCGCCAGGCATTTCCCAGCGTCCTTTCTCTTCCCGTAGGTGCTTACAAACCCCGTCCAGCGGAGAGTGCAAGAACTAGTGCGGTTCACACAGCAGCTGCAGCGAGTCCACCCCAACGTGCTCGCTAAGGCACTGAGCCGAGGGATTGTCCACCAGGACAAGCACCTTGTGGTCATCAATAAGCCGTATGGTCTCCCTGTGCATGGTAAGGGCCACGTGGAAAGGGAGGGAGGCCGTTGCTGCTTTCTTCCTGCTGCAACTAGGGCAGTGGTTCTTAACCTGGGTTCTATCCAACCCTAGAGGTCTGATGATTTGGTCTCAGGGGTTTGGAGAAGCCTCTGCTGCGGAGGCCAGAATAAAGTAATACCGTAATTTGTTGTGAGTTCATGCACTGTGTTGGTTTTGTTCCTTGAGCAAGGTGATGTTCATGCACGGCTCATTTTGTGCACCAGTAAAAAAATATATACCTATATCTTGAATTTGGAAAAAAAAATCATATTTTATTTATCACTAAAGAAGGGTTCAGTGAATACGCATATGAAACTGGTGGATTTGGTACCTCAAAATAGGTTAAGAACCACTGAACTAGAGATAAGGTGATCAGATCTTAAAGTTGGTAAAGCGGGACACCATTGACGGGTGTGGGTGTGTGTGGGGGGTTCTTGATTAAAAATTTGGTCTCGCCTGACCTGTGGTGGCACAGTGGATAAAGCGTCGAACTGGGAACACTGAGGTCGCCAGTTCAAAACCCTGTACTGGTCTGGTCAAGGCACATATGGGAGTTGAGCTTCCAGCTCCTCCCCCCTTTCTCTCTTTCTCTCTCTCTCTCTCTCTCTGTCTCTCTCTCACTCTGTGTCTCCTCTCTAAAAAAAAAAAAAAAAAAAAAAAATTTGGTCTCTATGGAGCAAAAAAAATTTTCATAGAATGTAAAAATGGTATTGTAATATATTTTTTAAAATTTCAACATAAGTACAATTTACAGATATAATACATTAAAAACAACTATGTATAGTATTATTTTATTCTTTGGCATATTTCTCATTGAGTGAATTTTTTTAGTAGATTGCTGTCATTTAAAAGGTCATGAAATTTTTCACAAGAATTTGTTAAATTATATTTCACACATAAAATGGCTTTCAAAGTCTCAACACTTAATTGTGATTTTTCTGATGTCTACATTTTATTTACTGTAGGAAAAAATGCGTTCAGTCGCAGCATTAGTTCCTGGTAAAGACAGTGCGTATTCCACAATTTTTAGTGCGTTATTGTATGGAACATGGTTTGTTTCAAAATGATGAAATATTTCTAAACGTTTGTTCTCTATCGTGATTTTTGCTGATGCCCAAGATTTCACCTTTTTCTTATCAATCTATTTTTTTAATAATGATACCTCAAGAAAAATATCATTTTCGGAAATATTACTATATGGGCAATTTTGAGTGAGTCAGAGGGATCGGGTTACATGGTCCCCGCCGCCCGCTGGAGACCGAGCAGCTTGTGCCTCACGGAGCCACAAGCTGGCGGCATCCAGGACACGGGCTTATGGGTAGTTAGGGGACTGACAGCCACGGCCCCAGCAGCTATGTCTCCCCCCCCCCCGAAGTACTTTGTTTCGGGGCCCCGAAAACTGTGTGTTCCCTTCCCCTTCTGCTGTTCCCTAGCTTTTCATGCATTCTTTCCCAAAAATCAGGACTTTTTTAAAACGCCGCCAGACAAATTGTTAAAAATTGGGACTGTCCCGCCAAAAGCGGGACGTCTGGTCACCTTAAACTAGGGGGAACACTTATTTCACTTCTGGGGCTCTCAGAAATCTGGCTTTCAAAATAATTTAAATTTTGGTGGAGTACTATACAAGGCACAATTAAGGGGACAGAGATAAATAAGACTTCCCACTTTCCAAACATCTGGCAGTTAGCAATGATTTATGGAATGCACCCTGTGCGGACATCCACAGGGATTGCTAGAGAAAAATATAAAAGTTGTGTGATTCTTGTCTTCAGGTTATTTTTCATCAAAACTGGGCAAGAAGAAATGACATATAAGAAAAAATTATATATGGGATGTGTGTCTGGGTTGACTATACCCAGCAAAACCCCAGGGTACGTAGGACTTAATGGACACTTGAATGTTGAATAAATGTTGAATGTAGATGTTAGAGACAGCTAGAGTGAGTTGGGAAAGAGAAAAAATGCACTTATGAAAAGGGTTTTGCTGGCAGAAAAGGCATATTTTAGCTAGAAGAAGAATGCTTTTAGGGAGGTATGACAAAGGTGGTACATAAAGGCAAGGAGTTAAACATTGCCAATGTGCTTTGTGTGAGTTTTTTCCCTGTTGACTCTAATAGTAGCTTCTTGCCTTCTCATTCCAATGAGATCATTATAATACAGATATTTATATTTTATAGATGAAAAGACTGATAGAAAGATTAAGTAACCTGTCCAAGGTCAGGGGCTAGTTAGGAGAGTACATACAGTAGAGTTTAGGAATGTCTCACCCCAAAGCCTCTCAGCTCTTCTGTAATACTTCAGGAGGGACTCATGATCTTGTATTTCTCACTAGGGTTTACGTAGTAAATTCTCAAGCTTTTGTTATACAGGTATAGTAAAATATCAGACCTTCTCATTTCAATTGCTGAGTTTAGTGTGACTACATGTACATAAATAGGTTAAAGAATATTTAAAAGCCCCATGTTCTAGACAGTTGTCAGCAAACTCATTAGTCAGCAGAGCCAAATATCAACAGCACAACGATTGAAATTTCTTTTGAGAGCCAAATTTTTTAAACTTAAACTATACAGGTAGGTACATTCCTTATTGAGGTAGCGCCCGCACGTGGTATTTTGTGGAAGAGCCACACTCAAGGGGCCAAAGAGCCTCATGTGGCTCAGGAGCCGCAGTTTGCTGACCACTGCTCTAGGACAATGCTTCTTAAACTTTAATATGCATATCAGTTACTTGGGGGTCTTGTTAAAATGCAGATTTTTGACTAATAGTCTGGCTTGGGGGCCTGAGATTCCTTTCCAGCATGCTCCCTGGGCATTCTGATGGTACCAGTTCCTGTACCACACTTCAGTAATAAAGCCCTAGAAATCATTAACAGTTCAGCCAGTTGGGCTTTTCTTCCCGAGTTCTTGGGTGGGAACTTTTACTGGCCGCTTAAACCTCTGTCTTTCCCCTTCTTAGGTGGCCCTGGAGTCCAGCTCTGTATCAGTGATGTACTGCCTATCCTGGCAAAGATCCTTCATGGCCACAAGGCAGAGTCACTGCATCTGTGCCATCGGCTGGACAAGGAAACTACAGGCGTAATGGTGTTGGCTTGGGAGAAGGAAGTGGCACACCAAGTCCAGGAGTTGTTTAGAACCCGTCAGGTGGCAAAGAAGTACTGGTATGAAGCCCTTGATAGCAGTAGAGGTGGTAGAAATGAAGGTGCCCCTCTCTATTCATGCATTCAGATGCTGCACTCTCCTTAATAGATGGCCTTGTCCTGGGACCTGTGGGCATTTAAAAGTACAGGGAAAGCACTTAGCACATTAGAGTCTGGTAGATCAGTGGTTCCTTATGGCTGTACATAAAAATCACTGCATATTAATTGTACAGGTAACACATGATTTCTGTGGTAAAATAGTCAAATGATAAAGCAAAAAACTGAAGAATCTACTCATTCTGTCATTTTTGTCCCTTCCCTTGTGGTAGTTTGGTTTTTATTCCTCTGATCCTTTTTTTTTTTTTTTTTAACAGAGACAGAGAGAGAGTCAGAGAGGGATAGATAGGGACAGACAGGAATGGGGAGAGATGAGAAGCATCAATCATCAGTTTTTTGTTTTTTTGACACCTTAGTTGTTCATTGATTGCTTTCTCACATGTGCCTTGACCGCGGGCCTTCAGCAGACTGAGTAAGCCCTTGCTCAAGGCAGCGACCTTGGACTCAAGCTGGTGAGCTTTTGCTCAAACCAGATGAGTCCGCGCTCAAGCTGGCGACCTTGGGGTCTCGAACCTGGGCCCTTCTGCATCCCAGTCCAACGCTCTATCCACTGCACCACCGCCTGGTCAGGCTCCTCTCTGATCCTTAATGTACTTACGTGTGTATCTAATATATACAGTATGTCAATATGTGTATCTACACACATGTGTACACACGTCTAGCACATTTTGTAACATACATTGTACTTTATTTTTCCACTTAATGCTGTTTCTTGGGGATCATTTCCATGTTAGTGCATATAGGTTTAACCCAGTTTTTTATTAGAAAAAAGATCACAAAGGAAACCAACTCCTGTCCTCCATCTACTCAATTTTTTTTCCCAGAGGCAATCACTATTACTAGTGTCTTTTTGTTTTGTTTTGTTTTTTTTAATTCAGTGAGAGGAGAGGAGGGAGAGACCAACTCCTGCATATGCCCTGTCTGGGATCCATCCAGCACGCCCACTAGGGGCGATGCTCTCCCCATTTGGGGCATTGCTCTGTTTCTCAGCAACCAAGGTCTTAGGCCTGAGGCAGAGGCCCTGGAGCCATCTTTAGCACCGAGGGCCAACTCACTTCAAGCCATGACTGCAGGAGGGAAAGAGAGAGAGAAGTAAGAGGGGGAGTGGGGGAGCAGTTGGGCACTTTTGTGTGCCCTGACCAGGAATCAAACCTGGGACTTCCACATGCTGGGCTGATGCTCTACCACTGAGCCAACTGGCCAGGGCCTATTTTAATTTTAAAGTTTTTTATTTTTTTACTAATGTCTGGTATAAACTACCCGAGTTATCTTGGGTGTGTAGAAGCATGCAATTGTATGGCAGCATATTTTGAACTGCTTTGCCATCCTGTTTTTTCCACTTGGACAGTATATCTCTGAGAGCATTTTGTGCTGTACACTTGGAGCTGGCTCCCCTTTCATGACTCTATAAAATTCTATTGTATGGATATGTCATTGTTTCCTTTTGACAGATGTTAAGGTGATTTTCCATTTTTCAGGACCTATTGCCAAGAATATGTGGGTATATCTTTAGGACAATGCTTAGAAATAGAATTGCTGAGTTGAAGGGTACACACATTTAAAATTTGAATACTTACTACCCAAATTGCTTTCCAAAATGGTATATCAGTTTTTACTCTCACTAGCATTGGTGAGTGCCCATTGCCTCTTATGTCTGACCTACTGCATTTTTTTTTAAGAATGTAGTACTGTTCTGCCTTGTGGTGGCGCAGTGGATAAAGCATTGACCTGGAATGCTGAGGTCACTGGTGCAAAACCCTGGGCTTGCCCGGTCAAGGCACATATGGGAGTTGATGCTTGCTGCTCCTTCCCCCTTCTCTCTCTCCTCTCTCTAAAAATACATAAAAATCTAAAAAAAAAGAATGTAGAACTCACCAGGGGCCATACTTTCTGGTGGTCTTGTGATAAAGATGATTGTTTTTCTTTTTTTTTAAGATTTTATTTTATTGATTTTAAGAGAGGAGAGAGAGAAAGGGGGTTGGGAGCGAGCGGAAAGGATCAACTTGTAGTAGTTGTTTCCTGTGTGTGCTTTGAGCAGGCCCAGGGTTTTGAACTGGTAATCTCACCATTCCAGGTTGGTGCTTTATCCACTGCACCACCACAGATCAGGTACCTATTGCATTTTTATTTTATTTTTTTAAAGAAGAGAGAAGGCAGAGAGACAGACTCCTGCATATGTCTTGACTGAGGTCCACCCAGCAATCCCACTAGGGGGTAGTCAATGCTCTGACCATCTGGAGCTGATACTTCTTTGCTCAGCAACTGAGTCAATTTTTTTTTTTAGTGTCTGAAGCAGAGGCCAGCTCACTCGAACCAGTCAAGCCATGGCTGCAGGAGGGGAAGAGAGAGAGAGAGAAAAGGGAGGAGGTGTGGTGGAGAAGCAGATGGTCACTTCTCCTGTGCACCCTGACTGGGAATCGAATCTGGGACATCCATGAGCCAGGCTGATGCTCTACCACTGAGGCAACTGGCCAGGGCCACCTATTGCATTTTTTTTTCTTTTGACAGAGACAGAAAGAGGGACAGATGGGAGAACAGATGGGGACAGACAGAGAGGAAGGGAAAGAGATGAGAAGCATCAATTCTTCATTGCAGCACCTTAGTTGTTCATTGATTGCTTTCTTATATGTGCCTTGACCAAAGAGCTACAGCAGAGTGAGTTACGCCTTAGTCAAGCCAGTGACCATGGGGTCATGTCTATGCTCCCATGCTCAAGCCAGCAACCCTGAGCTCAAGGTGGATGAGCCTGCACTCAAGCCAGATGAGCCTGTTCTCAAGCCGGTGACTTTGGTTTTTTTTTAATTTTATTTATTTATTTATTTATTTTACAGGGACAGAGAGAGAGTCAGAGAGAGGGATAGATAGGGACAGACAGACAGGAACAGAGAGAGGTGAGAAGCATCAATCATTAGTTTTTCGTTGCCCTTGCGACACCATAGTTGTTCATTGATTGCTTTCTCACATGTGCCTTGACCACAGGCCTTCGGGAGACCGAGCAACCGCTTGCTGGAACCAGCGACCTTGGGTCCAAGCTGACGAGCTTTTTGCTCAAGCCAGATGGGCCCGCGCTCAAGCTGGTGAGCTCGGGGTCTCGAACCTGGGTCTTCTGCATCCCAGTCCGACGCTCTATCTGGTGCGCCACCGCCTGGTCAGGCTACCTTGGGGTTTTGAACCTGGGTCCTCTGTGTCCCAGTCCAATGCTCTGTCCATGGTGCCACTGCCTGATTAGGCCTACCTCTTACATTTTTAAAAGGTTTGCATTCAGATGGGTGTAAAAAAAATGGTATTTTATTTTCTATGTGTACTTTTGAAGTTGACTGTTTTTCATGTTGTCTATTTTGAGTTCCATTTCTGTAAGCAGACTATTTGTTTTGTCCGTTTTCTTTTTTTTAAGTGAGAGGATGGGAGATAGAGGGACAGACTCCCACATGCTCCCCAACGGATATCCACGGCAACCCCTGTCTGGGGCTGATGCTCGAACCAGTTGAGCCACTGGCTATGAGAAGAGAAGGGGGAGAGGGAGAGGGAGGGGAAGGGAAGCAGAAGGTTGCTTCTCATGTGTCCCCTGACTGGGAATCAAACATGGGACGTCCTCATGCTGGGCTGACACTCTATCCACTGAGCCAACCAGCCAGGGCCTGCCCATTTTCTATTGGGTGTTTTTTATTTTCTATTTAATTTGTAAGTATTCTTTTTGTATTTTGGGTGAGATGATGCATGTGAAGTATTTAACAGTACTGAGCTCATCGTAAAAGCTGAAATATAGAAAACCAAGACTATTATTATTTATCCCAGTAATAAAAATGTAAGTCTATAAAAATTTTTTACATTATTTGTGAAAATTGTCCATGAAAGTTTAGAACTGGTAACCATTCTCAGTAAAAGGCTTCACAGAAGAGTTGGAATCAATTAGTTGGGTCTTGATGAATGAATAGGATTTGATAAACAAGATGAAAATGTGTTCTAGATTGTGGGAACAGCATATGCAAACTCAGTCTATTAAGTATGATAGAATATATCAGATAGCAGCCCAAACTGCTACCAGCCTGAAGTAGGGTGTCCAGGATGTGAAATGTTATATCTGAATGGGCTTTTGACCCCTTGGTCAGTGACTCTGTGGTAGGCACCTTGTACCCAGGAGGACTCCTCTGCGTTTGACCTGGAATGAACAGAAGGACAGATTAGTCTTCTACCTGTCTGTGACGTGAGACAAGAGACCTCCAACAAAAGTGATCACAATGAGTTACTGAGTTGTGGTGGGGTTTCTGTGGTTTTTGTGACTTCTTTGAACACAGTTCCTCCCTGTTTGATCTCTTCTGACAAATAGGGCGGGAATGGTCCTTTGAATTTTTTATTCAGTTCATTTATTTATTTTTTCATTTATTTCATATGCAATAAGAACTTACCATCTTTTATTATTAAAAAAAAAAAAAAAAAAAAAAAAAAACAGACCCCTAGCTAGACAGCTTGGTTGATTGGAGCGTCATTCCGAAGCACAGAGATTGCCTGTTTGATCCCCGGTCAGGGCACATGCAGGAACAGCCTGATGTTCCTGTCTCTCTCTCTCTCTCTCCCTCCGTCTCCCTCTCTCCTTGTCACTCTCTAAAACAAAAAGAAAAACAGGATTTTACACTGTTTGTACTCATTTTTAAAGGCTGTTATTAATATAATTTTTGTTTTTCCCCAAAATATTCTACAATTAATATATATTACTTTATGGGTAAAAAAGATATTTATAAGAATAGTACCAAGCTCTCAGGCTAAGCACAGATCATTTGGGACCGTCCAGTCTTAAGAATTGACCATAGTAGGTTCACTGTTAAAACCTGTAAGTGATAGCCTGACCTGTGGTGGCGCAGTGGATAAAGCGTCGACCTGGGAACACTGAGATTGCCAGTTCAAAACCCTGCACTGGTCTGGTCAAGGCACATATGGGAGTTGATGCTTCCAGCTCCTCCCCCCTTTCTCTCTTTCTCTATCTCTCTCTCTCACTCTGTGTCTCCTCTCTAAAATGAATAAATAAATAAAATAATAAAATAAAAAACCTTTAAAACCTGTAAGTGATAAAATCCAAGGAGTGCCTCAGTCACCTCTGTGGCTTACGCAAGGGTCTGTGCATCACCTCAGGGCCATCACTGTGCACGTCCCAGTGCCCTCAGCAGGCGTTGTGGATATCCCCATCGTCGAGAAGCAGGTGTCGGGGCAGCATCAGCATCACAAGGTGGGTGAGCTGCCTCCCAGAGGGGTGGGTTTTCAGTTTGTCCTTTGAAATAATATCTTCATTTCTTTGACTGCAGATGACACTGTCCCCAAGCTACCGAATGGACAATGGGAAAGTGGTGAAAGCACGGACCAGCCGGAACGCACATGTGGCTGTGACTCAGTACCAGGTGCTAAGCAGCACTGCCTCCTCCGCCCTCTTGGAACTCCAGCCCATTACCGGTGAGGGCACCGCCATTCCACAGAGAAGGATGCGACTGCTCTGCACTGGGTCCCATGCCGCTGGGTTCCTCTAGGCCTCATGCCGGGCTCTCCCCTTCTGAGCAGCTGGCTTGTGTGAGAGTGCTTCTGCAGCTCACCCGAGGCTAGGAGCTCCAATAGGGACCACATTTTGTTTGGGGGTGGGGGAACAGTAGTAGCTGAAGAATATAAACAGTTTGCTTACACTTATTTAAAACATTTTCAAGTTGTTCCTCAAAAAATTAAGCATAGAATTGCCATATGATCTAGCAATTCTACCCCTTGGTATAGATCCAAAAGAATTGAAAGCGGAGAATCAAAATAATATTTGTAGCCTGACCTGTGGTGGTGCAGTGGATAAAGCGTTGACCTGGAACACTGAGGTTGCCAGTTTGAAACCCCGGGCTTGCCTGTAAGGCATGTGTGGGAGTTGATGCTTCCTGCTCTTTCCCCCTTCTATCTCTCCCACCCCACTCTCTTCCTCCCTCCCTTCCCCTCTCCCTCCCTCTCTCCCACTCCTTTCTCAAAAAAAAAAAAAAAAAAAGATACTTGTACACCCATGTTCATAGCAGCACTATTCATAATAGCCAGAAGTTAAAAACATCCCAGATGAATGGATAAACAAACGTGTGTCCATGCAATGGAATATTCTGCCTTAAAAAGGAAGGGAGTTCTGACATATGCTACAGCTGAGTGAAATAAACCAGCCACAGAAGAACAAATATTGTATAATTCCATTTATGTGAGCTACCTAGAGTAGCCAGCTTCCTAGAGACATAAAGTGATTCCCAGGGCTGGTGGGAGGAGGAGCCAGAGAATTAGTCTCTAATGTGTACAGAGTTTCAGTTCGGGGTGATGCAGAGTTTCTGGAGATGGGTGGTTGTATAACAGTATGAATGTACTTAGGATCACTGAACTGTACGCTTAAAGACAATTCAAATGGTAAATTGTATGTTATATACACGTACTTGGCCATAAAGAAATGTGCAAAATAGTATTAGGTAGTGTTATGTAATAAAATTATTATTTTATAAATCCAGTATAGCACCAGTAGATACCAAGATAATGGTAGTGGTTATCTGGTGGAAAGAGGGAACTGTTAGGTAGCGGGGAAATTGGAGGCGTAACAGTGTTTATAATGTTGACTTCCTAATAGCTTGTAGTTTGTTATATTATTCCTTTCATGCAGTTGAAGCTTTGCTGGTTTACAGTGCTTTGATTTAATGTGACTAGAAGCAGATATGGCCAGCGTCACTGTTTCTGAAGCCACTCATGTTTTCTCTCACTTTTTTTTTAAAGGAATAAAACATCAGCTTAGAGTTCACCTGTCTTTTGGATTGGATTGCCCAATTCTCGGTGATCACAAGTACTCAGACTGGAATAAGTTGGCCCCCCAGGTAATACGGGCTTGACCCCAAATATAGGGACTAAGGGGCAGAATTGTGCTTTCCCCTGTGGACTCCTTGTGAGCCACAGCAGGTGCATGCTGGTCTTCAGACGCAGCACATGCCAGCTCCCCAGCTTTCGAAGAAGCTCAAACAGTTCACTGCCCTTGGAGAGCTGCAGCTCTTAGCAAAACCTTTCTCCTTCGTTTGCTTGAGTCTCAGATCTTGTCAGGAGGCTGTGGGAAGGGGGGAGACTTTCTGAGGGCTCAAGCTGCCCTCATGCTGCGGCTAAAGATCCTTGGTGGACACTGCCTTGCTGTTTGATGGTCCAGCCCGTTCTCTGGGAAGACTAGAGAACCAGCCAGTAGAGCTTCCCTGGTGTGGCAGATTGCTCTGACCTGGGTCCTGAACACCTCCTTGACAAGCTTCTGAAGCAGTATAGCACACTGCATCTTCTAGGGGTGTTAGTATTGGATCCCTCCATGTGCACGTCTTCTGACCTGCGTGCTGGTCAAGGCTGAACCTTTGGCATTGCTCTCAAAGGCTCTTCTCTCTGCAGAAGCTGCCTGCTGGCACTCTGAAGAAGCTGGGGCTGCCGCAGTCGAAGGCCCGCCACATCCCCCTGCACCTGCACGCCTGCCAGCTGGTCCTGCCAGCTCTGGGCTCCAGGGAGGAGGAGCTCAGCTTGGTCTGCAAGCTTCCCCGCTACTTTGTACGCTCTGTGAACCGCCTGGGCTTAGAGATGCCCAAGTCAGGATCAAAACAGGGATGATAAAGCTGGGCACTGGGGAGCACAGTGAAGACTTGGGGAGCCTGGCCCCTCAATCCTTTGCTCTGTTGCAAACTGCTGACTTCTCCCTTGGGACAGACTGCAGAAGAGCCAGGTGCGAGAAGTTGAAGAACCCCCATCTGCTCCAGGGCTTTTACAGGAAACGAAAGTCTATTTCCTGATACATGGGCCACACTCTGGAAAAGCCTGCGGGAAGTCTCTCTGTCTCAGGGTCATCGTGCCAAAGTGGAAGCACGTCCCAGACCAGGCAGAATGGGTCAGTCATTGGAAAAGAACTGTAGCATAGCATTGGTGAGCAGGAACTGTTTTCATCCAAAATAAAGTTCTTGATCTATCAGGAAGGTTTCTGTGGTTGGAAAGAGTGTGACTTACAGAGAAGTTCAGAATCAGCTGCTGGCCTCATGGAGCTGCAGGATCTGCGAGCAAACCCTTTCTCCTTCAGTTTTCATCTCAGCTTTTGTAGACACGTCATAGAGTTCATGGACTCCCTCCAGCTGTGGCGTGGAGCCCACTGCACTGGAGGTAGTGGGGCTGTGGGGTGCTTGCTAGCAAGGAAAGCAGGTGTAAGAGGCAGGCAGGGTGTGAGGCGCAGTGAGGAGCGCGCTCTGAGGAGGGAGGGCACTTGCTAGCTCCATATGGGTGTTGCAATTTGGGCTCAGCTAGTCTGATTTTTTTTTCAGAGTCAGACAATCCAGGTATGTGAAATCTCCCAGTATGTTGCTAAATCGATTTTTAAAAAATTACTTAGGCAGCCAAGCAAATCACATTGGATTTGTTCAGCAGGCTACCTGTTTGCAATCTGTTTAAAGAATGGTGTAAGGCCTGGGGAAAGATGCCATCTTGAAAGTTCTGGATCAGTGGTTGGTGTTCTGGCTACATGTCCTTGCTAGGCTCGGGGGTAGATCTGGTTAGTCTGTGCACGCGTGGTTATGAGGTGCTGCCATGTTTAAAGCTGCTCTGTTTTGGAAGCGAGCCTCCTAACCTTGGGTCTCAGGAAGGAGATGGCTGTGCTGAACAGAACTGGGGACAAAATGACCCTGGCCTCCTTGCTCAGTTGTCCTGCCAGCTTCTATCTTTTTTCTTGCAACAAATACACAGACTTGACTTCTGGCTGAGCTGAGAAAAGGTGGAGGGACAGCAGCTGGGGAAAAGCTCCAAGAGCAGCCTTTCTGTGCTTTCTGTACTGTTCACACAAGTTTGTAAAGCCCTGCCCATTTCTATGATGCCTGTTACCGTGCGCAGTGGAGTCACCTTCCAGAGCACAGGTGAGTACATTTGTGTATGGAAGACTTCAGTATTTTGTTTGCTGTTTCTATTTCTAGTAAACTATGCTTCTCAAGATAAAGGTACAAGCATGTGACACTTAGAAAAAGAATATTTTTAAAAGAGATTTTTTACCAATTTTACAGAGGGAGGTAAGGGTAGTAAGAAGTATCAACTCATAGTTGCTTTACTTGAGTTGTTCATTGATTGTTTATCGTATGTGCCTTGACCAGGTAAGCCTGGGGTCTTAAACCAGCGATCTCAGCATTCCCGATTGATGTGCTATCCACTGTGCCACCACATGCCAGGCAACACTTAGAAAATGATGATAGACTTTAATTTAGGGAGACAAATGAGGAGGCCCCCTGGCCTATGAGTGTTGAGAGAAATCCTGGGCACCCAGGGTACCTCCCCAGAGCAAGCAGGTAGCAGTCTGCCCACTGCCCTGCACAAACGTGCTCATGGTGTTCGTGCTAGCTGGGGGTGTGGGCTGAGGAAAGAGGACCCTCTTCCTTTTTCTGTCTTTTCCTGGTCTTGCTGGGTATAGCTGCTACCTCTTCTTGTTTTAAATTTTTTCTTAAGACATTTAATGCTTATTTTATTGATTTTAGAGAGAGGGTAAGGGAGGGGGCAAAGAGACAGGAACATTGATCTGTTCCTATGTGTGCCCTGACTGGGAAACCTCTGTGCTTCCAGATGACACTAACCAACTGAGCTATCTGGCCAGGGCATATAGCACCTGTCGTTAATCACTGAAAATAATCTGAAAGAACTTTTACCCCAGGTTGGTGTGCCCCGGGAAGCTGGGCTTTACACAGCTAGGGAGGCTGAAACATGCCTAAAATGAAATGTTGGTTAGCGGCAGTAAAAGATTGGATTAACTATGAAATCATATAATTAGTATAAGAAAATAGCTTTCATTCCTTTTATTAAAGTTCTACATGCACATGATTTTCAAAATCAAGAACTAAAAAGCTTATAATAAAAAACTGTTCTTTGCCCATCAGAACCTTTTATTTTTAGCTTTCCTCAAATGTTCCCTGAGTGCTTCTGGAAGGCACTGTTCTCTTTAGGAAGTTGGAGGGCAGGCTCCCCACAGCATTTCCAGGGCAGGGGAGCAGCACCCCTGCTAGTCTGCTCCAAGGAGCAGTTCTTGGGCCACTGGTGGTTTCTGCAGCGTGGACAGGCCAGCGCTGGCCTTGGAAGTGTTCCTGCTGTCCTCACACCATACCGTGACTGAATTGAATAGGCAGATGTTCCCTGCTCTGGCCCCGCGCGTTTCATCCCATTTTATTTCCCCCAGGCTCCTGGCAGGGCTCCAGCCTCGGTGCCCTGCGCTGCACCTTTGTGCTCTTCACCCGTGCCCTCTGCCTGTAATGCTGATGCCTCGTGAGGATCTCTGGCCTTGGTCTCTCCTGCAGTCATCGCCCCTTGGGAGTTCCCTGTCCACTCCTTGGAATCGTGGCCACATTGCTCACCAAATTGCCTCTCCTGTTCCTTCCTTAGTTAAATGGTGTCAACATTAACCTGGGCGCCACCCTTACTCCCTCATGCCTGTTCCCAAATCCAGGTTGTCACTAAGTCTGCTCTGTTTCACTCTAAACCCTCCCCTGAAAATGCACATCCCTCTTTAATCCTACAACCTCTTCCTGAGTGCCAGCCTTCCCCTCCCCCTCAGCAGTGACGGGACCGAGTGCCAGCCTCACCCCCCCTTCAGAAGTGACGGGACCCAATGCCAGGCTCACCTCCCCACACCCCCCCAGCAGTGATGGGACCGAGTGCCAGCGTCACCCCCCCCCAGCAGTAACAAGACTGAGTGCCAGCCTCACCACCCCCCAGCAGTGACGAACCGAGTACCAGCCTCATCCCCCCATTCAGCAGTGATGGGACCCAATGCCAGGCTCACCTCCCCACACCCCCCCAGCAGTGATGGGACCGAGTGCCAACTTCACTCCCCCAGCAGTGATGGGACTGAGTGCCAGCCTCACCTCCCCTTCAGCAGTGACAGACAGTATCAGCGTCATCCCCCCCAACAGTGATGGGACCAAGTGCCAGCCTCAGCCCCCCTTCAGCAGTGACGGGACCAGGCTCACCCACCCCACCCAGTCCCAGTGACGGGATTGCCTGGAGGGTGGAGGAGCAGGAACACGGGTTAGCAGGGGAGCAGCAGGCCCTGTGTCAGGGTTCTTGGCAATCCTGTCTTTGGACAAACGGCACTCCTTTCCTGGAGTGTAGGGAGGTCACTTCTCACATGAGGGTTTATCACCTCTTTCAGGGGAGAAGGGCAAGGGGTGAGGACATCTGTGACCTTCCTGCTGCCTTGTCTCAAACTTTTGCAGCTTAAAATATTTGATATGCCAAAGTGCCCTATCCTGGGGAAGCATGTCCTGACCCCCTCACCAGCTGGCGGCATGTTCAGTGGGTCTCACTAGCCCCTGCAGCCCGACCATTCACTGGAATGGTCTCGGAAGTGCTGACAGGTGCAGCTGTATCAGCACTAGGGACACACAGGGCAGGCCAGCAGAGCAGAGGCATGGGGCATGGCCCAGGTCTGGGAGGGTCCCCGCCACGTGTGCACTCAGATGTGGACGACCAGCCTGGAAGGTCACGTAAGCTGAGGTATCTGTGGTTATTGCAGCTGTGTCTTGAGGCTTGATCAGGGACCACCTGACTGCACTCACCACCTCCTCTCGGCTCAAAGCCCCAGCCCTAACCACGTTGCTGGTCTTTGGACAGGGCCAGCCCCCATACTGAAACCACCTATGGGCTGGCACAGAGTGTTATTAGAGCCCATCATGAATAACAGAGACACTGCTGTCACTTAGGATATTCCAAGGATTTAGAGGCTTCCTCCCAGGGGACAGGGGCCAAGGCCAGGCAAACTCCCTACTGTACAACATTCAAGTTTCTCCTCCACCCCAGTTCCCCTAATTGTCTCTTCATGTCCCACCGAAGTGTCCCTTCCCCTTTCTGTGTGTCGTAGTGAGTGACCAGCCTTGGCAGTGGTATAGATGCCCCACCAGCTGGAGCCTCAGGGTCCTTTTAGGCAAGCGCCTTGCAATGATTCTGTTCACTTCCCCTCACGACCCACTTGGCACACCTTACCTGTTACAGTCCTCTGCAGTGGGGACAGGATTTGGATCAGGGGTGAAGCTCTTTATTCTTGTCTGCACTCCAGGCAGGGTATGACAGTGGCTTGCACTAGGCTGGGGTTGGGTGGGGGGCGTGGCTAGTAGACATGTTCCAGATGCATCTTGGGAGTAGAATGGGTAGAGCTGACTGGTGGAGGGAGATGACTCCCAGGATGCTGAGAAGATGAAGTAAGTAACAGGTTTTTTGGGTTGCTCTTTGTAATGCTGGTGGCTGAGGCCAGGCATGTCCAAATTGGATGCAGGCAAACGATAGGGGAACTGCGGAGCCAGAAAGCATTAGGCCGTTCTGTTAAAACAGAGTCTCACAATAGCGGATGAACAAACAGGCAGGGAAAACCACTTCTCACGGCACCAAGCGCAAAATGGTCCTTCACAGTGGCGGGCAAGCAATCCACAATCCGCCCTGAGTGCAAATGCTCACAGACCACTCACACGTGGCGCTGCCTTTGGCCCCTTGCTCCAATCCCGCAAACCAGCAAGCAAGCCAACACAGCTTCCCTCCCCTGGCCCTCCGTTCAGATGTAAGCACTTTTACGCATTTGTGGACAAAAGGCCGCATACTAAACATGACAAGCTCAGGGCAGTCCTGCGTGGTGGGTTTTACAAACTCAGAGACCGAAAGTAACCCCACAGGATGGTCTGAACATGAAAATTCCTAACTGAAAGCGCAGGTAGTGGTGGGTAGTCACATCCTAGGCCTGTAGCTTCCCTGACAAAGGTCAGTCTTTACCTGAAGGGAGCCTGTCTACTGCCTGTTGCAGCTAAGATCACAGACCTTTGGAAGGTCAGAGTAATCCCCCCTTTCCAGACCCCTAAGGTCAGAACCTCCCACCAGAGCACAAGGCCACAGAACCCCTGATGTTAGCTTGCTCCCTGAACATCATCTTTGTGTGCTGTATACATAAACTGTCCTAAACCCACCGATGTAAAAGTATGTTTTACTCTTTATCCAATCCCAGAGGTTTCCCTGCTTTGCTATCTCCCACCTCCCTAATCTACCACTGATGGATTCCTTGTAACAACACCCTTAAGTCCCTTTTGATTCTAACATACAAAATAAGCTGTAAAACTGCCATTCTCCAAAGCATTTTCTCAATCTGTTGAGATTTTGCTTCTCAGCAATTGTCAGTTTGGCGCTAATAAACTCATAAAACTTGTTTAGGCATTTCTTATGCTGACTCATTCACGGAGGCACAGAGGGAGGGCCAGAATTGTCCTCACTCCAGTGTTCCCAAAGCGCATGAACGGGTGTCCCTCCTTATCAGTCAGCACCTACCCAAGAACACACCTGAACCATGCTCTGTAATCATATCTGCCTCCCCCCGGGGCTGTGAGCATCTGTGGACAGGCACCCAGTTTTTTAATCCTTGTGTCTCTGACCCCTCTAAACCCTGAGAAGTGACAGCAGAACAGAAAGGCAGCCCTGTTCTGTGGGGAGCTCTCAGGCTCCGGGGTCAGAGGGCCTTTAGGTTCAAATGACAGCTCTGCTATTTATTTGTTGTAACCCTGGGTAATTTATTTAATTTATATGAGCCTCAGTTCACTCACCTGCAAAATAGTGCATATTGTATAAGACAGGTATTTTGAGGCTACTTTAATCTATATTAAGTTTCCAGAAGAGTTCCTGACATAGGGGATTAGTTCAATGAATGTAATATATTAGGCTGAAAAAGATAAAATTAGCCATTTAAAAAAGATCTTTTTTGGCCCTGGCCAGCTGGCTCAGTGGATAGAGTGTTGGCCTCGTGTGCAGACATACTGGATTTGATCCCCAATCAGAGCACACAGGAGAAGCAACTATCTACTTCCCTTCCCTTCCCTTTCTCCCTTCTCTCTCTTTTCTTGTCTCACAGCCAGTGGCTTGATTGGTTTAAGCATCAGCCCCGGGCACTGAGGATAGTTTAGTTGATTCGAGCATCAGTCCCAGACGGGGTATATCCGGAATGGGGCACATGCAGGAGTCTGTCTCTCCTCCTCTTACTTAAAAAAGCAAGTATGTGTATGTACGTGCACATGTACATGTGTATGTATATGTGTACATGTGTATGTATATGTATATGCATGTATATGTAGGGCAGCTGCAAGCACTTTGCTTGATCAGTGCGTGAGCACGTGGCAGAGGCACGTGTGCACAGCCTACATAAGGCTATGGGTGCTTGCGCTTGAGAAAGATGAGAAATTTGGGGTTGCAGATGCACGGATTGCGTGCCCACCACCATGAAGGGCCATTTTGCTGTTTGTATGCCTGAGAGGCGGTTTCCCTGCCTGTGTGCTTGTCGCTGTTGTGAGACTTTATTAAACGAATGGCCCAACTCTTTCCGGCTCCACAGTTTCTCTACCGTCTACCAGAATCCAGTGTGGACCTGTCTGGCCTCGACCACTGGCATTACAATATATATCTTTTTTGAGATAAAATTCACATATGATAAAATTCATCTATTTAAAGTATGTAATTTAATGGACTTAGTATAGTCATAAAATTGGATAGCTATCACTGCAATCTAATTTTAGGATATTTTCATCTTCAAAATTGTACCCATTTAGCTGTCACTCCCCATTCCCACTCACACACAGCCATAGCCGTCTCATCTATTTTCTGTCTCTATAGATTTGCCTATTTTGGATGCTTCATATAATTAGAATCATGCAATATATGTTCTTTTGTGCCTAGTTTCTTCCCCTTAGTACAAATGTTTCAAGGTTTATCCATGTTGTACCATATATCAGTATTTCATTTTTCTTTTTTTTATAGGGACAGAGAGAGTCAGAGAGAGGGATAGATAGGGACAGACAGGAACAGAGAGATATGAGACGCATCAATCATTAGTTTTTCGTTGCCTTTACGACACCATAGTTGTTCATTGATTGCTTTCTCACATGTGCCTTGACCGCGGGCCTTCAGCAGACTGAGCAATTCCTTACTGGAGCAAACGACCTTGGGTCCAAGCTGGCGAGCTTTTGCTCAAGCCAGATGGGTCTGCGCTCAAGCTGGCAAGCTCAGGGTCTTGAACCAGGGTCTTCCGCATCCCAGTCCGATGCTCTATCTACTGCGCCACCGCCTGGTCAGGCAGTATTTCATTTTTTATTGTTGAATATTGCATTCTATAAATATGTCAAATTATGTTTATCCATTCATTATTGATGATTGTTTTTACTCTATGGCTATTATACGCCATGCTGCTATGAACACTCACATTTAAACTTTTATGTAGATGTGTCTTCACACCTAGGAATGCAGTTGCTGGGTCATATGGTAATTCTGCTTAACACTCTGTGAAACTGCCAGATTTTTCCAAAGCAGTTGCACTGGTTTACTTTACCAGCAACAATGTATCAGGGTTCCAGTTTATCATCAAGACTTGTTATCACACGCCTGACCAGGCGGTGGCGCAGTGGATAGAGTGTGGAACTGGGATGCGGAAGACCCAGGTTCGAGACCCCGAACTCACCAGCTTGAGCGTGGGCCCATCTGGCTTGAGCAAAAGCTCACCAGCTTGGACCCAAGGTCGCTTGCTCCAGCAAGGGGTTACTCAGTCTGCTGAAGGCCCGTGGTCAAGGCACATGTGAGAAAGCAATCAATGAACAACTATGGTGTTGCAACAGCAATGAAAAACTAATGATTGATGCTTCTCACCTCTCTCCGTTCCTGTCTGTCTGTCCCTATCTATCTCTCTCTCTGTCCCTGTAAAAAAAAAAAAAAAAAAAAGATTTGTTATCACTAATTTTTCTGACCACTCCATCCTAGTGGATGTGAAGTTCTTTCTCATTTTTTAATTGAGGAATCATTGACATATAACTTTATATTAATCTCAGGTGTACAACATAATAATTCAATATTTGTCTATATTGAGAAATGATCACAGTAAGTTAATAGCCATCACTATACATAGTTATATATGTTTTTTGTGATGAGAAATTTTAAGATATATTCTCTTAGCAACTTTCAAAAATGCAATACAGTACTACTAACTATAGTCACCATAATGTACATTACATCCCCATATCTTATTTTATAACTGAAATTTTGTACTTTTTGACACCTTTACCCATTTTGCCCAACCCCCATCCCACAACATCACTCTGTTCTCTGTATCTATGAGCCTGTTTTCTTTGTTGATTTTTTTTTAGATTCCACATAAGTGAGATCGTATGGTATCTGTCTTTCCTTTTTGAATTTATTTTTTAATTTATCGGGTTGACATGGTTTGCCAAACCATATAATTTTCATATGTACAACTCAATATAAGCCCATCTATGGCATTTGTTTTTCTCTGTCTTATTTCACTTAGCTTAATGTTCTTTTTTGTTTGGAGAAATGTCAAGTCTTTTGACCATTTTTAAAATTGGGTCATTTTTCTATTTATTATTAAGTGGTACGAGTTCTTTATATATTCTGAATACCTGTTCCTTACCAGATACATTATTTGCAAAAATCTTCTTGCCTTCTGTGGGTTGTCTTTTCGCTTTCTCAATTATATCATCTATAACATGAAAGTTTTAAATTTTGATGTAGTTTATTTTTTTGTTTGTTGGTTATGCTTCTGACACTGCATAACCCAAAGTCATGGAGATGTTCTCCTATATTTTTCCTAATAGTTTTCTAGCTTTAGCTCTACATTAAGGCCTATGGTCCAGGTTAAGTTAGTTTCTGTGTATGATGTAAGCAAGGTGCCCAGGTTTGCATGTGGGTCCACTGCTTCAGCACCGTTTATTGAAAATATTGTTTTCCCCCCACGAAGTAGTTTTTGGTAAAATTATAAGTTCAAATATAGATAATTTCATAGGGCACATTTTAATTTTATTACAGTATTAATGTGAATGAAACAAAACAAGAAATAACAGTAATTTCTTATTTGGCCACGAGATGGCAGCAGTCTCCCAGATTTTATCCCTTTCCAGGTTGAACTACTCTAAAAAATGGGAACAGGTTTTAATCAAGTAAGGAGTATCCTCCACAAGAGCCTTATGCCGTATTTCTCTAGCCTCCTGATAACGCTGACTTTGGCTTCCCCAGCATTGTACATCTTGGTCCTCTTCTTTGGTAATAGAAAACTGGAGTTTTCTGTTTTCTGGTGGAATGAGGTGGTAATGCTCCCCAGTCATGGTTTATACTACCCGAGTGAATTTGAAACAGAATTTGACTCACAAACAGTTATAAAAGTACTACAAGTTTAGCCTGACCAGGAGGTTGCCCAGTGGATAGAGCGTTGGCTTGGGACGTTAATGACCCAGGTTCAAAATCCCGAGGTCGCCAGCATGAGCGTAGGTTCGGTGGCTTAAGCGTGGGATCATAGACGTGACCCCATGGTCCCTGGTTTGAGCCCAGAGGTCACTGGCTTGAGCCCAAGTTGCCGGCTTGAGCAAGGGGTCACTGGCTCAACTGGAGCTCTGTGATCAAGACACATGTAAGAAAGCAATTAATGAACCATTATGGCACTGCAACTATGAGTTGATGCTTCTCATCTCTCTATCCTGTCAGTCGGCCTGTCTGTCTCTCTCTCAAAAATAAACTACATGTTCATTGTTTCCAACTATCAAAAAGCCTAATGGAAATACGCATTTATCTACCATGTGGTTACCCAGCTTAGCCAAAATGTCAAGCATTCTTAGATCTTGGCTGATTTTATTTGGGGCCAAAGTAGTAAAAAGTTGTAATCACTTTGTTGATCAGACATACTGGTTGATAGTTATGATTTTGGCTAATAAAAGCAGGTCAAAATATCATTGAATAAATAATGGAGGAAAAATAAGGGAGACAAATTTGGAAGCCACAATAAAGTGTTTAGGTGCCTCCAACATGTGTCTGCAGCCGCCCTTCCCTCTCCCCGTTCCTCCTGAGTGGTTAGCTGCCCAGGGCAGGCCCCCCTCCCCACAGGACTCTGTGCACCCATAGCCTTTCTGACAAGGAGTTAGGCCTCCTCAGGCCCTCACCTCTCTCACACCTCCACTGGAATCTGTGGGCCTCTGAACCCCAGCATCAGAGCTAACTGCACGTCCCCTTCTCCTAACACATACTGACAGGCTGTCCTGGGGGAGCTGTGAGGGTAGGGTGCAGGAAGGGGACAGGCAGCAGGGATGGCAGCCTGCCTGACGCAGAGGTCAGGTGAGGGCCAGTGCTGACCATGGAGGTGATGCTAACTTGTCTGTCAGCACTTGGGAGTTGTTACAATCTGTCCATCAGCAGTTTCAAGGAGCCAGGAGTGATGATCTGGACCCATTCAGGGAGCAGAGCGAGGGAAAGGGTCCCCACTTTGATGTGAGCAGTGAGGTCAGCAGGGGAGCCGGAGGTGAGGGCCAGGGGGAGGTCTGAGCAGACAGTCTCCTCTCCCATCACAGGCTCTCCCTCTGTCATTGCTCCCTTCCTGGGTGACACTGATCTCTCCACCCGAGCCTGTGTGCTGCTCAAGGCTCCCTGTCCTAAACCTCCAGCCTGTGTCTTGACTGTGACCCCGTCACCTGCTCACACCTCTTAGGAGGAGGAATGAGGAACATGGTTGGAGGGAAAGCTGGGGACAAGGGGTGCTGGCCAGACAGCACCTGGGGTGGGGCCCAAACTATCAATTTCATTCTAAGGTAGTTACTTCATGCGTGAAAACTATCAATTTCATTCTAAGGTAGTTACTTCGAGCGTGAAACACCTACTTCTGAGAGTCAGAGAGGAGAATTTTCCCTTGGGAATCAGGAATCTCAGTGTTGGGAAGGGCCTCAGAGGTCACTGGACTCTCTCTGCTTTCAAGTGTAGCAACTTCCATGTTGCCACGACCTCCATGTATGTACTACAAGGAGCCCACCACCTGCTGAGGGTTCCCACTCACCAGTGGAGGAAGAGAAGATGAGAGGAAGATGGAGGGAGGAGGGGGAGACAGAGGACAGACAGGATGGAGAGCCACTGCTGCCCTGGGATCCTTGCTGTCCTCAGACACACACACACACACACACACACACACACACACACACACACACACACACACACACACACACACACACACACACACACACACACACACACACACACACACACACACACACACACACACACACACACACACACACACACACACACACACACACACACACACACACACACACACACACACACACACACACACACACACACACACACACACACACACACACACACACACACACACACACACACACACACACACACACACACACACACACACACACACACCCTCCTTGAGCCAGGCCTGAAATGCTGCCAGCTCATCCTGGCCCAGCCGGGGAGTCTGGCCTTTTTCCTGTCTAAAGTTACAGAATTTTCCAGAAGTTCCCCAGTTTGGTTTTTCCCCCCCTGGAGTTATAAACCAGATTTCCCCTGTCCCCCTATTTTTCTGACCTTGGGAAGAAAAGTGAAAGACGGAAAGAAAGCAGGACAGAGGGCCTCTGAGCACAGCCAAGACTGACCCTTCCCTTCTGCCTCCTATGCTGGGTTCCAGGAACCTAATGGTAACGGGAACTTCAGTATTCAGCGTGTGCTGCCCGTGCCAAACCTCTTCTCTGTATTAGCTAACTTAAAGCTCCTAATCACAGCCTTAAGACCAGACTGGTCCAAATTCTCATGTTTGGGTTACACATGAGGCCCAGAGTGGGAACTAGAGATCCCTGAGGTTTCATCTGGTTCCACAGCAGAACCAGGTTTGGACTGAAGTCTGTCTCTCTCTGAGCCTTTCTGTTAACCGCCACTTCCCCAGGGACCTGGGTGCCCTAGAGGTCAACAGAGAGATCCCAGGTGTCCTCTTCCCGCCTCCCCAGATCACACAGCAGCCCTGAAAGGAGAGTGGGGTGTGTGCCTCGGACGGGGAGCATCTCCCAGCGGGGAGCTTCCGTTGGCACTCTGCCACTAGCTGGCTGTGTCCTAGTCTCTGGTGGGGATGAAGATGTCTGTGATCTCAGGCTCTAGCTGAGACAGCCTCTGAGACCCCTTCTCATCGAAGAACCCCGAGTCTGACTGTGCCAAGATGACTGGTTTGGGAGAAGACGTAACACCCTCAGCCCCTTGTGGAGAGCCCACAGATTTGGCCTCTCAGAGGAGGGTCGGGCAGTAACTCAATATTTGGACTCAACTCAGGAGAACTGCCTGTCATGGGAGGCAGAGCATCCCTGAAAAGCCCTGAGCACAGGGCCTTCCGTTCTGCCCAGCACCAGGAGAGCGAGTGGTCACGCAGTCACTACTGAGCAGCACCGCTGGTGTTGAGCACTCACGTTCTGTCTGTGTGATACTGTGAAAGCCCGGCAGCAGTTCTACAAGGTAGGTCTTGTAGAGACCAGGAAACCAGAGGTCAGAGATGTGCCCAGCGGCCTGCAGCTCAGAAGGGTGGGGCTGACACTCGAGTGCACATTCTTATCCATGCGCTAGGGTGCTGCCCAATTTCAGATGTGGTCGTAGACTCCCACTGATGTATTAGTGGTGGCGGGTCTCAGGTTAGTATGTTTTCCCAGAGACCCCAGGGTGGGGGATGATAGCAGCCCTAACTATGCGATCCTCACTGCAGTTTAGGGTGAAGCAGGCAAGGGAGGGAGTCCTCCCCTGTGTGTGAGACTGCAGTCTGAGCTCCAGCTGGAGCTCGGTGTGGGGCTGTGACTGGGAGTTGCCAGGCAATGCCTGAGTGGCCAGAGCCCAGGAGTGCGGGGCAGAGCTCCCGAGGGAGGCTGCTCAGGGTATTGCCTGGGAACAGGGTGGGAACACAGGTATTTCCAGGAGTGGAGCTGGAGCCCAGGGCTTGGGGAACCAAAGACGTGGCCGACACCCTCAGCCATGGCCTTGGCCTGGAAGTGAGCAGATAGGGTGCAATCACAGCATGCCAGCAGCCCTGAGGGTCTTAGGTTCCTCGAGGAGCATGGGGTTGTCTGGCATAAAGCCAGGACGCTTTCATTCCTGACTTGAGGGCTAAAAGCCCAGGATAACAGGGCTAAGGGGACCCCAAGATCTTTCATCAGTTCCTTTCCCTGTCCCCAGATTGGAGGGGTGAGGTTGCTCTGTCAGCCCAAGCAGGTTCACTGGCCCCCAGCGTCACTCCCCCCAGGCAATCGGGCTGCCAGAGTGCTGCTGGTATTTGGGGCAGCAGGGAGGAGAGGCAGAGCAGAAGGAGGGCAGAGGGGGGGCCCTGGGGCACAATGGACACCAGCAGCTTTGTTCCCGTGTCCACCTTTTAGGGCGGGGGGGTCAGTGCTGGCCCCACTCTCTCTGAGGCAAGCAGGCCTGTGTCTGGGCCAGGGAATTAAGCTGTCTTCACCTCGCCAGCATGAACAAGGCCAGGGGGCCTGTGACAAGAGCTGTCAGTACTGGCATCCTGTCCCAGCCATCGCTGACAAGGCCAGGCAGCTCAGGACACCTGGGAAAGACAACACTGAAAGAGCAGGGTGTAGGGCCTGCCTGGGGAGGGGGCAGTTGGGGACACAGCAACCTTTGTGTGCACCTGACCAGCGTGGTCACGAGCTGCTTCCTGTTGGGGGCTCTGTCCCTGTCCTGCCTCTGCACCCCCCCACCCTGCACCCCTGCTGCCCCTCCCCAGCCCCCCTCACCCTCTCTCAGGGTCAGAACGGGGCTTCTCCAGAGGGCTTGTGCTGGGTTATGAGAACAAGGGTGAGCTTCATGGTGATGCAGGTGACACTGACTGTCTTGGCATTGGTTCCATCCTACCCTCCCTCTCAGCCTCTGTGGGGTAGTTGCCAACCCTATTCTTGCAGGTACGAGAGGCTAAAGTCAGGGCTGTATGAACGGTGGGAGATGTTTCTGTGAGTAGGATGTGTGGGTGGCACCCAGAGCCCTGCAAGGGCCTGTCTTAGGTGGAATCCTTGCTGCAGTGGGAGCTAAGCCCCGCTAAAGAGGAAAGGATACACCTCGGGGTCCCCCCACCCAAGTCCTCTTGGGTTCCTGGCCTGACAACCCTAATCAAGCAGCGGCCTTATGGGGCTTGAGTTTCTGTCTGGTGAGGAAGCCGAGACCAGCTCTTTCCAAAACATGGCCAGGTAATGCCACAGTGGTCAGGCAGGTGACAAGGGGGTGGCAGGGCCCCAGCTGCAGAGGGCCTCTCACTGGTTGGTATGCAGATACTGCCTCAGCAGGAAGCATGCAGTGAACTGCTCTCTGCCCCCTCTAACTCTCTTCGTATTTTTCAAAGAAAAGTGTCCCACGCCACCAACAGTTCTCTGACTCCACCCCTCCTTACCTGCCCTGAAATCAACCAGGAGGGGCTCCCGGCTACAGGAGTGGGCATCTGTGACCTTGCAGTCCCTGCAAAGGGATGAAGCCCCAGGTGGGCCCAGCACCTTCCTGGCTTCTAGGAGCTCAGGGTCCTGGGGGTGCCTCAGAGAATTTCAGCAAGTTCCATGGGACACAAGACACAGACTCTTCTTTCTGTCAGCAAGTGTCTGAGATGGGACAGGGGCACAAGGAACTCAAGACACAGTTCCTGCAATCTAGTTAGAAAGACAAAAATGGAGTGGAGACAATCTGGAGTAACTGGTGAGCTGTGGCTTCTAACCCTGACTGCCTCATCCGTTCGCCCACTATTGTTCACTGACTCCTGCAGGACCAGGCTCTGCGCTGGCGGTGGTGGCTGGAGGTGACGCCTCAGCACCATCCTGAGCCCAGGTTTCAGATGTGTGCAGGGCGTTAGGAAACCATGAGGCAGTGCAGGTGTAGCCCAGGGAGGGTGTTGCTAGGTGAAAGGAAGGGAAGAGCACCTCGCCCGCCCCGAGGAAAGGGTGGCAGGTTTACTGGGAGGTTGACAAATAGTTTGGTGTGACTGGAGCACAGAGCTCAGGACAGGAAGGGGCAGGGCTGAGGAGGGACTGAGATCTCGGACCCCAGCTTGCAGGTGAGGGAGCAGAGAGGTAGCAGCTAGGACGCCCAGTGCTGTGGTGGAGGGGAGGCTGTTGTGGTATCAGAGACATAAACCCTCTCCACCTGTGGCCCAGGCAGACTGCGCACAGACCAGCGAGTGCCCGCCAGGTCTGCTGGCTGCTGGAACTCACCGAGAGGATGCGAGGCCTGAAGCTACCTGTGGATTCCAGTGGGGAAAAGGGGAGAGGAAGGCATTTGCTGATGGCACACTCCTTGTTCCTTACCCCCGGAATCCAGGTCAGGAATTCTCATGATCAGAGTCAGGCTCCAAAACGTGACCGGTTGCCTATCATCTGCTTTTCTGCCTCTGCTATGTCTCTCTTTATTAATCGCTCTGTCTCTGTCGGGGTCTGTCTCTCTCCGTCTCACTATCTTTCTGTCTCTCTTGTAGCCATCAAATGTGTTCAGCCCGCTGCTGTTTTTCCAATTTTGTGCCTTTTCCTTTCTGTTTAGATTGTAACCTTCCCCTCTCTGTAGCTCTCTCTCTTTGCCCTTTCTCCTCATTTTTTTCTCCCTCTTAGGTCTGTCTTTCCTTTGTGTTCGTGTCCCTTCTCTCCTCTGGGTGACAGCTGCGACTGCATCCTCCATCCTGCCTCCCCTCATTGGGAGAGGCCCCGTGGCAGCTCCCGTGCCCCAGCCAGGGACACCTTCACAGAGATGGCAGCACAAATGGTGCTCTCTTCTCTGGCTACCCAAACCCGGGGGCTCCGTGGCTTTGGGTGGGGGGTCTTTAGTCCCTGAGCAATCTAAATACAAAAGTGGCTGCAGATGTGTCCAGACCAGCCCCCTCCTCCTTCAGAGGGGCTCCCTCCCTCCGGCTCCCCTCTTCCAGGCCCTCACCGAGCTCCCTTCACTCCCGTGTCCTTTCACTGCTCTCTCCCCAGCCTCGGGCGGGGCCAGGCCCACCCCTACTTGCGGCTTCACTCATCTTTCCTCAGTTTGGCTTCCCTCTGCACCCCAGTCGCCCCTTGGCTTGGCCAACACCCCGTTTTGGGGCCTCGGTTTACATGCCCTGTCTTGGGGAGCTACCACCCAATCCTCACATGACTCCAGGTCCTCTGCGCAGTGTGACAGCCGGGGCCTCACCATCACGCAGTCACCAAAACTGAAGTTAACTCTGTGTGGTGCTGTGTCCCTGTCCAATGTGCCCTCTGGGATTCAGGGAAGGAAAGTTTACTGAAAACCGACAGCGTGCCTGTCACAAAAGAAGATCTTTCATGCGGTTGAACTCACTCAATCCTCTCCGTCACCTTCCTTTTACAGAGGAGGGACTGAGCCTCAGAGAGGCAAAAAGTCAGCCCGGGGCACACAGCAGATCTCTGTCCGGCACTGCCAGGACTGCTCTGGGTGTATGACCCTGCTCCACCCCCTCCTCTTCCTCAGGACTCGGCCTGGAAGCACCAGCATGGATTCCCAAGCGCGAGCTGTGTTAGGGTTGCAGAGAGGCCACATCTATATGCATTGGTGAATGTCCGGTTTAACAAACCTACGTGGAGCACACTGTCCAGACTGGGCATTGGGCTGCTTTGGGGGTCTGGACTTGCCAAAGGGGGTGTGGATGGGCACCTCCTGGATGTCAACTGTATGTCTTGTCTACAACCAAGTGTCTGTGTTGACACTTGACCAGGACTGAAGGGAAGAGTGGACGGCATGGGCTTGTGTGCGATGGGCTGTGGGTGAGGGGTGTGGTGGGGAGACTGGGTTTAATGAGGAGACTGCCACTTGTAAATGAAACAGAAGGCGGGGCAACTTGTGTGAACTCTGACTTCCCCCATCTGGCTAGTCTTTCACCAGTTCTCCAGCAGCTGCCTCACTCAGAAGGGACCTGCCACAGCCAGGGCGGGCTGGGCGAGCCAGGGCTGTGCAGCCCTAGGGTGGGGGTGGGGCCTAGGGTGCTGTGGTAGCCACATCTGCTCGCTTCAAACGGAGACGAAGTCCTGGGACAGGACTCACCACCACACACCTACCTCTGGTCATGTCTCCCCAGATGCTCGCTCTCCGCACCATCTGTGTGTACAGTATCTCACCCTGAGTGCCGCCGCCCTGGCTCTCACCTCCCAAACACACACCTTTTGGGGTAAGCTGGTCTGACTTTGACACTCGGACCCATGTTACTTGCCAGGGCAGATTCTGCTGAAAGTTCAGTGGCTGGTGTCTTCTTTCTGCCTCTTTTCTTGTGGTGAGCAGCCACGAAGATGACTCCCAGTCACTGCTGCCTTCTAGTGTCCACATCCTTGTATGGTCCCCTCCCCTTGAGTGTGAGCAGTACCTGCAATCTTTTTCTTTTTTTTTTAAAGAGGAAAACAGAGAGAGGAAGGGAGAGAGTGAGAAGTATCAACTTGTAGTTGCTTCACTTTAGTTGTACACTGATTGCTTCTCGTAAGTTTATTGGCCCCGGGGTGGGGGGAGCTCAAGCTGAACCAGTGACTTCTTGTTCAAGTGACCTTGGGCTCAAGCCAGCGACGTTGGGATCATGTCAGTGATCCTGTGCTCAAGTCAGAGACCCTGCGCTTAAGCTGGTGAGCCAGTGCTCAAGCCTGAGACCTCAGTGTCCCAGGCCAATGCTCTACCCACTATGCCACCGCCTGGTCAGGTTGCAACCTAATTTCTAACAAACAGAGTGCAGCAAAGGTGACAGGACATCAGTTGCTTGCTTTATTACATGAGATGCTAGCAGCCTCACTATTGCATTCTTGTCTTACCAGAATGCAAGTGGCCATGTTGGGGAGACTTGCATGGCAAGGAAATGAGGGTTGCTTCAGATCAACAGCTCACAAGGAATTAAATTCCGCCAACAATCTTTCCTGGGAATGAATGAATTCTCCAACTGAGCTTCAATGACGACAGCAACCCTAGTCAACAATTCGATTGAATCTTTGTGAGAAGACCTGAACCAGAGGACCCAACTAAGCTTAAATTCCTAAGGCACAGGGATTTAAGCTGTGCCTAAATTCCTGACCCACAGAAACCGTGTGATAATAAGTGTATGTTGCTTTAAGCCTCTAAGTTTATAGTAACTTGCTATATAGCAAAGGATATGACTATATCTTTCATGTTAGTCCTTCCTGATGCTGTCTCGTTTTTTCAAAAAGAATGTTCTTCCTAGACAGTGGAGCATGTTCCCAGATGCCAGTAGCTGTAATGGCTGTCAGTTATCATCTGCAGAAGTATACATTTTGACCTGGCTGAGTTATCCAACCATTCTGGAAAATGTGGCCACCTGGATGGCCCCAGCATAGGGAGAAACATCTAGGAATTGACAGTTGGCAGTGGCACACAGTAAAGGGCAAGAGAAAACTCAGTCATCATTCTGTGCCTCTACTCACAGTAGGGACTATTTCCTACTCTTTGCTAGCTCCACAGTTTCTAGTATGTACATTTGTGGTTAGTAGTTACTCAATAAATGCTAACTGATTCATTTGGTTCAGTCATTCCTGACGTTAAGATTGGGGTTGATGAGGAAGTGCCAAACTCCATTAAGAGCATTTCTTAGCTACATTTTAGAACACTTCATCTGGTATAAAGGGTGGGGGCAATGTTGGACCTCTGAAGAGCACTCATGGTGCTGCGAGTGCAGGGAGAGGCGTCTAGGCAAGAGAAACAGGTGGGAGATGATCAAGTCGGCATCTAAACCTGCATAGAAAAACCTGCCTTTCTCATCAGTCTTGACCTTGCCCTACAGGCCTAAGAGAAACACCAGAGTGGCTATGAAGAGCTACCTCGCTGATTTCCTTGGGTTCCCCCTCTCCTCAGAAACAGAGTAGAAATTGGACCGGAGGATAAGAGATCTCAGCCTCTGGGCTGTGAGATTCCAGTCACTTGGATAAACTTTTTCACTTTCTTCCTCAGAAGTCAGAATTAGAAGAAATCTTAGAAGTCCAGAAGGCCAACTATGTATCTATCATTACATAGATAAACAGACTCTGGCTGGTTGGCTCAGCGGTAGAGCATTGGCCTAGTGTGTGGATGTCCCAGGTTCGATTCCCGGTCAGGGCACACAGAAGAGGCGACCATTTGCTTCTCCCTCCACCACCACCCCCATCTCTTGCTCACTCTTCCCCTTTTGCAGCCACGGCTCAAATGGTTTGAGCAAAGTTGGCCTTGAGTGCTGAGGATGCTTTATGGCCTCACCTCAGGCACTAAAATAACTTGATTGCCGAGCAATAGAGCAACGGCCCAGATGGGCAGAACATCTCCTGGTTGGGGGCTTGCCGAGTGTATCCTGGTCAGGGCACATGTGGGAGTCTGTCTCTGCCTCCCCACCTCTCATTTAATAATAATAATAATAATAATAAAAACCCCAGAAAACAAAAAACTAAGATACAAAGAGGTTAACAGACTCACACAAGGTCACACATCTGGTTGGTTGCAAGGCTGGTCTAGAGACCAGTGCCCTCTCCATGTCACTCCCATGTCTTTCTGCCCCTTTCAGTGGGGCAGTTTAGAGCCGTGGGAAGAAGGACACTGATGGCTGTGGGTGCGACTGCACCCAGGGCCTTCCCACCCTGGGGTGAAGTCCAGTTGGAAACAAGTACAGGCCTGCCCGGGCCGCCGGCTGTCTCTCTCTCTGCCTCCCTGGAGGCCGGAGGCGTTGAGAGTCCATCAGCAGCACGAGGCATCTTGTTCGTATTTTCTCAGCTGGACCGCCTCGGCAGTAGCTCTCCGTTTCCTACAAGGGAATGAGTTTTTCATCTCTGAGTTCAGCCTCCCTTAGGATGAGGTGGGGGTTTTAGGGCAGGAAAACTGAATCTCAAAAACTAGAGCCCTTCCCCCTGCCCTGGGACACTCTGACAGGTGGGTGGTGTCCAGAAGTGAAAAGCCATAAGCCCTGTCCATGTGGGCTCCGGGCAGAAACCCGCGAGGCTGGAAGAGCAGAGGCAGAGCAGGGCCTCTCTCTCAGGCACTAAGAGAGATCGCATGACATTAAAAAGACATTTGTCTTTTGATTGGCATACAGGGTAGCCAATCTGACATCTGAACTTTTGACACCCTACGCATGCGCGTTAAACCATGCTAACTTGTTCAGTTACATTGCTGCATAGTTAGCCTTCAATTTATTTAAACTAAATACAACAAAGGGTATAAAAATGAGTGCCGTAGCTGGTCCGAGTAAGAAGCCTAAAACCTACCACTTTCATATAGAATGGGAGGGGATTATTTTCCACTATGTCATATTCTAAGTGCGTTTGCCTCATCTGTCTGTGTGCCATTGCTATTCCAAAGAAGGGAAATGTGGAGCGGCTTTTTCGGACTGTTCATAAAAACTATGACATTGACTTTCCTCCGAAAAGAGAGCTGAGAAGAAGAAAGGTGAAAGAAGAATACACAATATTAAATAGTAATAATAGTAACTTAAATAATGATAATATACAGTGTGTCCATAAAGTCATGGTGCACTTTTGACCGGTCACAGGAAAGCAAGAAAAGACGATAGAAATGTGAAATCTGCATGAAATAAAAGGAAAACAGCCTGACCTGTGGTGGTGCAGTGGATAAAGCGTCGACCTGGGAACACTGAGGTCGCCAGTTCAAAACCCTGCACTGGTCTGGTCAAGGCACATATGGGAGTTGATGCTTCCAGCTCCTCCCCCCTTTCTCTCTTTCTTTCTCTCTCTCTCTCTCACTCTGTGTCTCCTCTCTAAAATGAATAAATAAAAAGAATTTTTTAAAAAAATTAAAAAAAAAAAAAACAACAAAGAAAGGAAAACCCTCCCAGTTTCTGTAGGATGATGTGGCAGCATGTGCGCATGTGCAGATGATGATGTAACACTGTGTATACAGCGGAGCAGCCCACGGCCATGCCAGTTGAGATGTGGACGGTACAGAGGAAAGTTCAGTGTGTTCTGTGGCTCGCTAAATTCGAATCCATGACCAACGTGCAACGTGAATATCGGCATGTTTATAACGAAGCGCCACCACATAGGAATAACATTACTCGGTGGGATAAGCAGTTGAAAGAAACTAGCAGTTTGGTGGAGAAACCCATTCTGGTAGGCCATCAACCAGTGACGAGTCTGTAGAGGCCACAATTTCCAGAAGGTGTCATCTTTCAACAGGACGACACTACTCCACACTATGCCACCATTGTTAATGAGTTTCTGGAAAGAACATTCCCCGGCGGTGGATAGGCAGGGGTTCTGTCAAGCCATGGCCACCACAATCCCCAGATCTGACGCCTTTAGACTTTTACTTTTGGGGTTATGTGAAACAACATGTGTACATTGAACATATCAATGACATTAATCACTTAAAACAGAGAATCACAAACGTTATTCACTGTTAAACCAGACGTCCTTACCCGTGTGTGGCAAGAACTTCACTATCGTTTGGATGTGTATAGGGCAACAAATGGAGCCCACATCGAACTGCACTGAGTAGGTATGAAACTGGGAGAGTTTTCCTTTTATTTGGTGCAGATTTCACATTTCTATCATCTTTTGTTGCTTTCCTGTGACCAGTCAAAAGTGCACCATGACTTTATGGACACACTGTAGAAGAAATAAATTTATGTTTTGCATTTTTATTGTAGGTAGATCATTTTGACTTGGTCATCTTATAAGTAGCTCGCAAGCTGAAAAAGTGTGGGCACCCCTGATTTAGAGGTTAAAAATTATCCCCTCCTCAGCCATGCCCCATGTTGGATATCATTTCAGATAACCTGTTCTGGGAAGTCTCGTTGACTATCCAAGTCTGGGTGAGGTACCTATCCTAGCACCCGTACTGCCCCCATCATAGCCCAGCCTGCATCCACCTGCCAGCCAGACTGAGGGGCAACATACCTGTAAGAAGATGGGAATGCTGGCTCGGGTGGGGAGAAGCTGATCCTGCTGTGGTGGCAACTGAGACTTCACCTGAGCCTACAAGACTCTGGAGCTGGGACAGCTCTTCAGAGTTGCCCTAGATGTGGCCGGCAGGCCTGGCCTTTCTTTCTCCACAGGCCACCCTGGCAAGAAGAGCGGCCCTGGGTGAGACAGTCCTAGTGAGGGACGAGATGAGAGCCCCCGGCATTCCCAGTAGCCGGAGGATGGACCTGTCAGCCTTGGAGACAACCTGGACCAGCACCAGTTTCACCTTGAAGATGAAGATTTTCTGATCACCGTAGTAACACATAGCACATTCATTACCCCACACTTAGGAGGCATTCTGTAAATATTTAATTGGAAATGAAAGAGAGCATTTTGGGAGCCTTTTCTTCACTGGGCTAAAAATGCCAGATCCTTCAAACATGCTTTACATGTTGTGATTTTTACTGCTTGCCTCACCCTGACTTTGAATATGTATCTCTTCAAATGTGACACCAGAACTTACAGCAATACTCCATGGGCATTTGACCTTGAGCAGAGCTGCTTACCACACCCTCAGTCTAGACACTGCTTTTCCATGATGCAACCTGAGGTTTTTAGCAGCAGCCTCCTCCTGTGCCTACAGTTTACTAAAATTCAAACGTTTTTCTTCCCAACTATGTTCTGCTGGCTTCCCTGTCCCACTCTTATAAAACTGTGTGTGTGTGTGTGTGTGTGTGTGTGTGTGTGTGTGTGTGTGTGTGTGTGAGAGAGAGAGAGAGAGAGAGAGAGAGAGAGAGATCTAAGGTCTAAGGATCTAAGGACAGGACCTTGCATTTATTCTTTTTAAAATTTTATCTTGGGCCCTGGCTGATTGACTCAGTGGATAGAGCATTGGACCCATATATGGATGTCCCAGGTTCGATTTCTGGTCAGGTACATAAGAGAAGCAACCATCTGTTTCTCTTCCCCTCTCTCTCCCCCTTTTCTCCCTCTTCCCCTCTTGCAGCCAGTGGCTTGATTAGTTTGAGCTTTGTCCCCAGACACTGAGGATAGCTTGGTTGGTTCAAGGGTGTCCACCTCAGGTGCTAAAAATAGCTTGGTTGACTCAAGCATCAGCCCAAGACATGGGTTGCCGGGTGGATCCCAGTCAGAGCACATGTGGGATTCTGTCTCACTATCTCCCCTTTTCTCACTTAAAATAATTATCTTGGCTGATTTGCCTTACAGATCTACAGATTCAACCCACTGAGACCTGGATTTCCCTGACCAACAAGTATTCAGCTGCTGTCAGCCTCATACCTGTTCCTGACTCCTTCTCCATGACAGTTGACATGTACTGTGTACTCAGCATGTGCCAGCATGAAATTAATCACCTTACATGGACTGTTTTATTTTTCTTTAATCCTCACAACAATCTGTGGTAGGCAATTCTACTAGGCCATTTTACAGTTAAAGAAACTGAGGATTAGAGAGATTAATTCATTTCTCCAAGGTTACAAGAGTTAATAAATTGTGGAGTAGGGATGTGCACCCATCTGTCTGATTCCAGCACATTCTCTTAACTACTACCATGATAAAATACCTGTGCTTTCATCTAATTATTCATTAAAATGATGGAGAGTACAGACTGTTGAGAAAGTAAACCTGGAAAAGCTTATAGAAGTAGATATCTCCCTGTTTCATGTGAAAATTCTAATACACTAACTAGCAGATGAGGTAAGGTGACATCATCCATTCCAACTGTGTCTTGACACATATGCCCATTTGCAGGGAATCTAGGAACCCCAATCAAAAGAACTCATCTACCTCCCCATATGTTTATATCCACCTGAAAATCTGCAAATGCAGGGAGGCAAAATGAGACTTTGAAAATATCTCTCAAAGGAATGTATTCACCCGGGCCTTTCCACACACAATTCCCTTTACCTAGGCAGCTCTTTTTTTTTTTCTTTACAGGGACACAGAGAGAGAGTCAGAGAGAGGGATAGATAGGGACAGACAGACAGGAACGGAGAGAGGTGAGAAGCATCAATCATTAGTTTTTCGTTGCCATTGCAACACCTTAGTTGTTCACTGATTGCTTTCTCACATGTACCTTGACCTTGGGCCTTCAGCAGACCAAGCAACCCCTTGCTGGAGCCAGCGACCTTGGGTCCAAGCTGGCGAGTTTTTGCTCAAGCCAGATGGGCCCGCGCTCAAGCTGGAGAGCTCGGGGTCTCGAACCTGGGTCTTCCGCATCCCAGTCCGATGCTCTATCCACTGCACCACTGCCTGGTCAGGCTGGGCAGCTCTTAACACTCCTCCCAGCCTCCCTCGCCCCCTTCCACACCCCACATCCATTTGCCTAGTAAGCTCCCATTGACCCTTCGGACTCAGCTGAAATATCACTCTTTCCAGAAAGCCTTTCCTGATTTTCCAGACCAGCTAGGCCCAGTCAGCATGCGTTCCTGGAGCACCTGTCCATCTCCTAAGTGCTCAACACCCTTGTAGCGACTCACCTCCTTGTCAGGCTTCTGCTAGACTGTAATTTTCCATGAAGGCAGGGACCTTACCTGTCATATTCTCCACTCTGACCCAGCTCTTAGCCTGGCCCAGAGCAGGCTGGTCTTAGAAAATCAGTGACTCGACTTGAGAGCAGTAGATGGAGGGAGAAGGAAGGAGGCCACCCTCAAGGCTCTGCTCCCCTCACCTGTGCCTAGAGCTGGGCACCGCTTCCTGTTCACTGGGACTGGTTTTGCTATCAGCAAATGTTAGCAGGAAGGGAGGGGCCGCAGAGTGGGGTCAGCACCACCTGGTGTGGTCCTGCCCACAGGAATGCTGCCCAGCCTTTTCTTACTCTGGGACATTGGAGCTCTTTGCTAAGTCCTGCCAGCTAGGCCAGGCTGTCACTCTGAGATGGTTGTTCTGCCAGCTCAAGTCAGTGCTGGAAAGAGTTAAAAAAAATGAACTGAATCACAGCCACTTACAAATGACTCTGAACGTGAAAATGGGCCTTGAGGGCTGTCACTGGGTAGAGAATAATGTATCCTGGGAGTTACTGCCCAGACTCTGCCTCTCTGCAAGGGTTCTTCTCTGAGCACCCAAACCAGGGCCATGAGTCCTGGGTGCTCCTTCCCTCCACTGGGCTGTCTCAGTTTCCCCGTGAGCAGGGAACACAGGACGCCAACCCCTGGTTTAAACACTCAGAGAACGTGAAGACTCCTGGTGACCTTATGTTTCTATGCTTTCAGAGTCTATTAGTGTCCACTCTGCTATGTGACAGATATTACACTGAATGTCATCTCATTTATCCTCACAACACTGTCATAGATAGAATTAGGGTCATTATCTCCAGCTTGCAAATGAGAAAACGAAGGCTCAGGGAAGTTGTGTGGCTTTGCCAGTGGCAAATCAGCGCTAGCATCTCAGCCCCCCTTCTTTGTCAGGTCCAGGGCTCTGCCTGCTACACCGGCTCTGGGAAGGTGCTCCCTGTGTGCCAGGCTGGGCCCACTGGGTAGAACCCGCTGAGAGGATAGGACGCAGACAGGCACAATCTCCGCTAGGCACGTAACTGATCGGAGGAGTTGGCATTTTTCTTCCTCCACCACGTGAAAAATCTCCAAATATGTTGATGTGAGAATTGGGCAACTTCTCTCAGCATTAGCATGGCAGCAATGGAAATTGAGTCCAGAAGGAGTCCTTGTGGATCATAAGGGAAATTTAAGCCGTATGTTTCTCATTCATTTACTCTTAAGTCATCAAAACGTTGGTTTTAAAGAGGTTTTTGATTTCCAATTTGCTTTCTGCTTTTTTTTTATGAGGAGAAGAGAAAGTCACAGTTCTTTAGCTATAAATTGCTTGGTTTGGGAAAAGTGGAGATGATCCAGTACTCAAATACTGGCAGAATGGGGCTCCTGGCAAGGGCCGGCTTAGGTGTCCAGACAGGAACATTCAATCCAATTTTTAAAAATATACATTGAGCACTTAGTAAGTGTCTCAATTGTGATCCTCTTTTGTAAGTATTAGTGAAAAGTGGGAAGACCGACATCTAAGAAAATTACTGTGCTCTTCTCCTGTGGTTGACTCCTCTGCCCAAAGTCACCTTCTGAGAAGAAACTGTGGCGTAGAGAGGTCACCATCTTCAAAGTTACCTATGCAGTGGCTACAGTCCTGGAGCTGGGATTCGAATATAGGCTGTCTTCTTTAGAGCTCAGTTCTTAACCTCTGCTGCCTCTAAGAGGTAGAAGAGGAGTTGTTACCCAGAAAGGGAGAAAGAGAAAAAGCACCCCCCTGAGATAGGCCCAAGGAAGGAAGGATATGGCACCTATGAGGAACAGAAAGGTAGTGTGGTGAGCATAGGAGAGGGCCACCAGGGCCTTGGTGCCAAGGCAAGGGTGTGGTCTCTAACCTAAGAGCAGAAGGAAACCCATGGAAGATTGTGGACGCTTCCATGCGTTCTGGGTTGGGAACCACTGTGACTACGGTGGTGGCAACTGAGTCAAGGAAAAGTGGACAGACCTGAGAAGGACTAGGACTTCAATTTATATGATTTGGAGTACTGCATGATAGGGAGGGAAAGAGGAGGTATTGAGAATGGCAACAAGTGATGTTAAGGGTGAGTCTGCAGATAAGGTGTCCAGGGACTTCTGATTTTTAAGAGAAACAGTCCTATTACCATCAGAGCTTCTGTCTGAGTACGTGAGCTCAGCCATGTCCTGAAGATTGTCCAGGATTTGAAGTCTAGATCACTTTTGTTCTCTTAACCTGAACAGCCCAGTTAATATGCTTACAGTCCAACAGGGCAAGTGCCACAACAGAGATATAAATAAAATGCTAGAGTTGCTGAGAGAGCCGAGTGACTAATTCTGGTGGGGAGCGCCAGGGAACACTTAACTGAAGAGGTGACATTTGAGTTGGTTCTTAAAGGATTAGATGTTCTCAGGTCAAGCACAAAGAGGGTGTCCTAAGCATATAAGAGGGCACAGGGATGTGAAGGGCCCAATGAGTGTGGAAACAGTGGGAAGTTCAGCTTGGTAGCAATGGCCAGGATGAGACTCTAGCACCTGGGACCAGCAGGAAGAGCTGTGGAAGCCAAGCAAAGGACTTGAATCTTATGCTTAGATTCATCCCTCTAACTTGTTAATTCTCCTCATAGGACTTGGTCATGGTAATTGCCAATGGCCGAGACCAGGCAAGTTCATATTGGATTTGGGCAGATGGTAGAGAAACTACAGAGCCAGAAAGGGTTGGATCATTCCAGTTTAGTAGATTCTCAAAACGGCGGATGAGCAAACAGGCTGGGAAAACTGCTTCTCGGGCAAACAAACATCAAAAATGGCCCCTCACAGTGGCTGGCAGGCAGGCAGGCAATCCACAATCAGCAATCTGCCATCTGCCCTGAGCACAAGCACCCATAGCCTTATATATACTATCCACATGTAGCACTCCACGTGCACACGCACTAATCAAGCAAAGTGCTTGCAGCAAGCAAGCAAGTCAAATACAGCTGTTTTCCTCACATTCCACCCTTTTAGGGTTGCTCGCCTCACAATCTACATGACAGGTATCTTCCATGATTGTCCCTGTGTGAGGAGTGAGGAACAATACAGAAACAAACAGATTACAACAGTACAAGTTATACAGTAATTACAATAATTACAACAGTGCCTTTCTCAATGTCTTCCTGAGCACTCTGTCCAGAGAGTTAACTGGAGGCCCATCTCCAGCCCCTTACCCCATGATAGGTGGGAAGGCCTGTATAGTCCAGGGCTATGTCCATTGAAGAAAATGTCCTTGGTGAATCTCTGCAACTGGATGGGAGCAGCTTCCCAGTGCAAGAGGGCCTCCTCATCAAGGTCTCTCATAGTACTGTCCACAAGTGGCATGTCCATCCAGCAACGAAGCCAGTATCTCCCTCTGGTTGCAGTCCAAGAGTCCATTACACTGCTCAACGATCAGTCCATAATAGACAGCCCAGTTATCTGTGCAAACCACCAAGGTAAAGGTTCATTACAGGAAACTGGCCATACCGCTCTTCATTAATGGTCCACAGCACCTTTCCATAGTGCTCTGTCTGTTGCCATAAGCCCCATCCAAACCCTACAAAACTCCAAGCTCACAGGGCCTGATGGAATCAAACACATTTAAGGCCTATGCTGTCTTGACAGTTCTCTTATCTGTTGCTGCTGCTGCAGCAAAAAAGCACCTATTATCTTCTAACACCAACATCTATTGCACATTGGAAGGGGACCAGTGGATTGCCAATTCCACATGGGGCCTTCGGTACCCGCCGGTGCCTGTTAGATGGGTTCTCCAACCGTCCCCCCTATTCAAACTATGATAAAGGGTCTTGGGGATCCTCATTTTCCAAAGCTTTCTCCAACAAGTAATCTTACAACCGTGCAACCCAAATGCCAATCATTACCTTGGCAGCTGCCAGGGTCACCCACTTTACCATTTTTCAGTGGCTAGAGGTTCTGTTCTGGCTAAAGCTGCCGCCAAAGCTCTAACAGGACTTTATTACACCCGCCAACCAATTTTTCTCTATCTTCTCCAGCCACAATCAAATCTACCCACATCTGTGTTTGGGTAACCTTTACAGGCCTGTTTCTCTTGTTAGTCGGGGGGGGGGGGCAGCATGCACAGCAGCGCTCACAGCCTTATGGTCCCATGCTGTCTGCAGCTCCCCCCAGTCTGCCACTGTCTGTGTAACCACGTTGATGGGCTGCCCCATATAGGGGCTGCAGAAAGCCACCACTGATTCAAAAAGGGCTGACAGGGCTCTACAGAGAATAAGGTCCCTCATCCCTGCTGTAAACACTTCCTCATCTGACTCAGGGGACCTCGGGTTAAAAGCAGCATTCCTCATACCTAGTTCCTGAAGGACCTGGAGCAGCTCACTATAGGACTGCCACTGACTCACTGCCCCCGGCTAATCCCCAGCATTCTGCCAGACTGTATGAAGGGCAGCCATCACCCACTCTAATAGGGCATGGTTTCCTGGGTTGTCATGGAAGTTCTGAAGATGCTGCCTCAGGGAGTAGTGCATGGTAATGGTGGCCAATTTCCCCATCTCTGTTCTGGAGAGCATGTTGCCATCCATCCTTATGTCCCACAACTACAGCAACCAGGCTTCAAGGGGCTCAGTGGGTTTCTGCCTGAATTTTGCCCCCAACTTTATCAGCTCTGCCTGGGTATAGGGCTGGATGAACAGAATACTCAACTACCTGTGGAGGGGATTGTTCCTGCCCCTGAGGCACTCTTGGCTGCTCGGTTTTTACCTTCTGGGTGACCACCACCCAGGGTCTGAGTTTGTGGATGGGAGTTTCAGCCCAAACACCCTCCTCAGAAGAGGAGGAGTTGGAAATGTCTGCTCCCACTGACTCAGAGCCACTCCTCTGGCATGAATGCAGCTCTGTCTTCAACAACTGCTTCAGCTCCTGTGGCTGCTGGCTCTTGGCCTGAAGCTGATACTTGAGCTTTTGAACCCACAATTGTTTCTCCAACAACTGTCACTACAATGTTCAGCTTCTAGGGCAAACTGGAACTTATGAAGTCTCAATTTCTTCTCCAGCGATCATTCTAGTTCCAGGCACCATTGGCACTCAGCCTGCATCTCACACTGCAGCTCTCAAACCCGGTCGGCCTCCTTCTCTAGTGCTTGTTCCAGTTCACACCATCATTGGCACTTGGTCTCTTCTCACTGGGCTGTAAAAGACACCTAGCCCATGGCCCCCAAAAGGACAGTCATGAAGAACAGTATACTGGAGAATAATGATTAAAACCCTACTCCACCCTTCAAGGGTGTTGATGGCTCCATACCCATCTGCTTGGAGTCCTGCTCACAGTACCAGATGTAATACTGGTGGCCAAGGTCAGGCAGGTCTGCATTGGATTTGGATGGATGTTAGAGAAATTGTAGAGCTAGAAAGCATTGGGCCATTCCCATTTAATAGATTCTTGCAATAGTGGATGAGCAAACAGGCAAGGAAAACTGCTTCTCAGGCAAACAAACAGCAAAAAGTGGATCCTCACAGTGACAGGCAGGTAATCTGCAATCTGTCATCTGCCATTTGCAATCCACCCTGAGCACAAGCACCCAGAGTCTTACATAGACTATCCACATGTAGCACTGCCACATGCTCATGCATTAATCAAGCAAAGTGCTTGCAACCAGTAAACCAGAGAGCAAGCCTAACACAACTGTTTTCCCTACAGTCTTCTACCTCTTGTTGGGATCCTCTAAACCCAAGAGGATCTGTGGAGCCAATTGGCCCTTGAAAATTTATCTAATCCATTCTCATCTTCTTAGGGGACACCAGATCTAATTGGATGAGTGAGAGGCTTCCCCACTTATAAAAATATTTATTGATTTTAGAGAGATAGGGAGAAAGAGAGAAAGGGAAATGGGGTGGGGTGGGGGGAGCAAGATCGCAGTTGCTTTACTTTAGTTGTTCATCAATTGCTTCCCATATGTGCTTTGACAGGGCAAGCCCAGGGCTTCGAACTTGTGACTTCAGTTTTCCAGGTCAATGCTCCACCCATTACACCACCACACGTCAGGAGAGACTTCCCAATTTATTTTTTTTAAGTGAGAGTAGGGAAATAGTGAGTGCATGAACCCTGACTGGGATCCACCTGGCAACCCCCATCTGGGGCTAATATTTGAATCAACTGAGATATTCTCAGCCCCAGGGCCAATGCTCGAACCATTCAAGCCACTGGCTGTGGAAGGGGAAAAGGGAGAGAAGGGGGAAGAGGGAGAGAAGGGGGAAGAGGGAGGAGGAGAGAAGCACATGGTCGCTTCTGTTATGTGCCCTGACCAGGAATCAAACCTGGGATGTCTATGCACCAGGCCAATGCTGTATTCATTGAGCCAACCAGCCAGGGCCAGAGACTTCCCAATTTTTGAAACACTTTACAGGAGATCCTATAACCTCACTAAGTCACCCATTGGTTGGTCCAGGAGCCCTCATCCTAATTCTTTTCCTCTATAGTTTCAATTTAGTTTTGTAGAATCTCAAAGGAATAAAAATAGTCTCTACTTGCTGTAATGAAAGATTTCCACATTCTTAGACATTCATTAATGAACAACATTGATTGGGCTCCTACTATGTGAAAAATTCTGTGCACATCAGAATATAAAAATTTAGAACACACATTCTTTGGCTGACAGTTGCTCATATTTGGGGAGTAAGAAAATAAAAAAGGAAACTAGTAACAGAAGGCAGTATATGCTAAGTGCCAAATAAAATCTTTGATTCCCTTAGGCAGACCCATATTGTCTTTTGCCTGTGTTTCCAGTGTTCCTGCACAGCCAGCACTCCACAGCGCAGCTATCTCATGAGACAGTCCTGTTTCCTGAGCCAGCTGAGCTTCTTAAGACAGAACTGTTCCTCTCTCCTCTTTGTGTGAGTCCTTTATCTCTACTTCAGTATCTAACTTATGTGAGATGCTCAATAGTGCCAATGATGGGTTAATTAATAAATGGTAAAGACTAAGTTTCTCTTGGTTCAGGTGATGTAGGGATCCCTGTGGGCTAAAATGGTCAACAAAATTTTAACAAAGGCAGAGAAGCACCTACCATATGCCTCACTTTGTGGTTAATGAAGTTAGAAAGTGGTATGTTGGGCAGGAGAAAGGTCTCCCAAAATAAAACTCCGCCAACATTTTCCAGGTGGTAGCCATGGCCTCTAACTTGAAACACAGTGGATTCTGGGACAACTGATGACCGGATTGTTCTAATGTGTGACCAAATGTTGAGTCACTGGGATCCGGAGTCCCTCCTGGGCATTTTCTTGGGTGCTGGAGCATCAGATGTGGCTCTGGTTTTCAGGGGGGTTCCTGAGATCCCACTCTCTCCACTAGAGACTGTGTCCTTTATAAATTAGTCCGTTTCCCTCTTGCTCAAATTAATTGCTAATTTTAGATGTTTCTTGATTACTCCTAGCTGATTCTCATTAGCAGAATTAAAACGGTTGGAACCTCAGCTGGAGAAGAAACCCCTTTCATTGGTCCTGGTCTGTTCTCCATCTCCACATTGCTGTTGATGTTGGGTGCCTTGGGAAAAAAGCAGAATAAACTCCCTCCTAAGCAAATAGACTACAGGCAGTGGTGGGATTCAAATAATTTAACAACTGGTTCTCTGCCCTAATGACTGTTTTAAGAATAAAAAGACAATATACCAAAAGGTAGTTTATTATTTCATGCATTTAATACTTAAATAAGAACAATAAAAGAGGTACACAAAACTAAATTATGTTATAAGAAAGGATTTTAAAATATTAATGAAAAAATATTAAATAATACCCGAAAAAAAAAAACCCAATAAAACTGTTATTTAAGATAGTTTCACATTGCTTCTTGATTGGCGTCCTCATTTGCAATTTTTTCCACCTGTGGACGGAGTAAACATTTCTACAGGTGCTTAGAATATGCTGTTGCGCAGATGAACACTAAAAAAGAGTAAGGAATGTAAATTTGTGATTTTCACATTGGATGGCTGTCCAGGTACCCACCTTAGAGAGAACCCTGATTACAAGTGCCATTTTAACAACCACTTCACCGAACTCAACAAAAAATTAGGTATCAGTTCTGCTGAACTGGCGCAAACCAGCTGAATCCCACCACCGACTACAGGCTGTTGGCTCAGTGCCTAGACCAGTGGGTGAGGGTTGAAGGAACAGTCTGAGGGAATATGACCATCTCTGGTGGCAGACACATGTTTTGCTCATAATACATCTCAATGTACATAAACATTAATTTTTTTATCTATATATTCATATGGCATTTAATGATTACTTAGCATATACCAGGCTCTAAGCTACCCATATCCCAGGTTCTTAGTCTGTGAAAACACATAATTTATGGTTCTCTCCAGCCAAGAACTCAGTCAGGTGGGTGTGACGGACAAGCACATAACTAACTACCAACCCACACAGTCCATGTGGGCACTGTGGTAGAATTATAGTAACAATAATACATCTTTGAGCATTATGATGCAGATGATACAAATTCTGTCTAAGGATTTTATATGAATCAACTCAATTCTCAAAGTAACCTTGTGAGCATAAAGATCACGTAACTTAGGGGGAGTGGGATGAAATAACAGGTACATCAGGGAAGTGAAGGCATTCCAGGCAGATGGAATGGCATGTGCAAAGGTGTGGAGGCACAGCATCCAAGTGGAGTTTGAAGATTTGTATACCTCTTCCTGCAGTTCTTTTTCTCTGTCACAGAAGGAAAGATTCCTGCAAGTATCTTCTAGTCAGTAATATCTGTTAATTATAAGATGGATTTCTATTGGGAAAACAGCTGTGTTAGGCTTGCTTGCTTGTACTTTACCTGATTAGTGTGTGAGCACGTGGCAGCGCCACGTGTGTATTGTCTATGTAAGGCTATGGGTGCTTTGATTCAGGGCGGTGTTTGGCAGTCGCTTGCCTGCCACTGTATGGGGCCATTTTGCTATTCATTCCCCTGCTGACATGAGAAGCGGTTTTCCCCTGCTGGTTTGCTCATCCGCCACTGTGAGACTCTATTAAGCAGGAATGGCCCCCTCCTTTCTGGTTCTGCAGTTCCTCTACCGTCTGCCTGAATCCAGTGTGGCCCTGCGTGGCCTTGGCCACCGGCATTACACCTGGCAAATATGACCTTTACTGCCACTTTTTAAGAACTTGGAGCCTAAGACCCTCTCCCACTCTTGTGCATGTACTTTCTCCTACATCATAGATAGAAAAGTTCCAGTCCCAGCCTGACCAGGCGGTGGCGCAGTGGACAGAGCATTAGACTGGGACACCGAGGACCCGGGTTCGAGACTCTGAGCTCACCAGCTTGAGCACAGGCTCATTGGGGTTTGAGCAAGGCTCACCAGCTTTAGCCCAAAGTTGCTGGCTTGAGCAAGGGGTTCACTCGGTCTGCTGTAGCCCCCCGGTCAAGGCACATATGAGAAATCAATCAATGGACAACTAAGGAACCGCAATGAAGAATTGATATTTCTCATCTCTCCCCCTTTCTGTCTGTCTGTCCCTATCTGTCCCTCTTTCTGACTATCTCTGTCTTTGCCAAAAAAAAAAAAAAAAGTTCCGAGCCCAGGCAGGGACAAGGAAATTAGTGAGTCCTGAATGTGGCCTCAGAGGGGACAGGGTGGTGCCTCTCAGGAAAGCCAGCTTTCCTCTGCCCGTGTCTTGGCTCCATGTAACGATCCTCTCCAGAGCACTTGAGGCCTAGAGTCTCTTTTAATAGGAACAAGAGACTCATAAATCCCAAGCCAGACTCCCTTGGAAGGTCCTGGCTCAGCTCACGCCTCCCGGGCTCCCTGCCACGGGGAACACCTCCCAGTCTGCTCTCCTCACTCCCCATGGACTTCACACGCTGACTTCTGGCTCTCACAGGGCAACTCTCCCCGCCTGGCCGGAGGCCTTGGGCCTGCTCTGGTTACGATAGGTGAATATGTTTGGGCTAAACTGTAGACCTCACGTTCTTCTGAAACTTGGGTTTGCTGCATCCAGAGAGGCTGACCCAGCATCTTAGGGAAGTTTGATTTAGGTGAACTCTACCTACAATGACCTTTCCTTGAGTGAAGGCCCCAGCATCCATTCCTCTGTGGCCCACGTCAGGGTGCTGGTACTCCCCTCTTTCCAGCTAGTCTTGGAGTCTGTCTCTCTTCCACTCTGATGAGGGGGCTCTGGCCCTCCCGTTACCTCTTCCTTTTCCAGTCAGCCTTGTCCTTCGTCTGGAGGTCATGAGCAGAGACCTCCAGGTGCAGCCTGTGCTGGGGTAAGAGGAGGCAGCCCCACACTGTCAGGCAGATCTGTCAAGAAGGCTTTAGGATTTATAATTAGGAGAACCAGCTGGGCTCCTTCTGTTGTCTGCCCATCCTCCCAACCCCATCCTGTCTTGTAACTTGACTTAGAAAAAAAATAAAACCCAAAAGAACTACTAACCCCACCTCCTGCTTGTGTCTAGACATCGCCTTGTGCCAGGTCTCACTTCTGACTTTTTGAATCTGGCTTTTTGGCTCTTTATTGCCCTTCGGATTTGCAGGAGAAAGTGTTCGATGGAGGCAGCTGATTGCTGGCAGTTGTCAGATGTGGAAGTTCCTTTTCTTTGTTACAGCAGGTCAGCTTGTGTTACAGCTGGGGCTGGGGCCAGAACCAACGCAGCCCCCTTAGTCCCCCACCCTGTGCCAGCCTGGCCTGGAGCTAACTGGCTGGAAATAACCTGCGGGCACCAGGAGCCCCGGGGGCTGCTCTTGTTGAGGTCCTAACTTGCAGGGTGACCTTGGACCAGGTTGTTCTCCTCTCTGGGTCTCAGTTGCTTCACAGCAAATAGAATTCTCCGCTTTTGAAGGTACTCAATAAGCAGCTACAGGAAAAGGAGGGATTGCTACTTGTACCAATTTGTGCCAAAGGTCTTCAGAGGTTTTGGTGTCGGAGCTGAACTGCAGTGTTTTTATTTTATCACAGAGGGGATGTTGGTCCTGCAGATGAGAGCTGCTACCTGGAGAAGGTTGCTACAACAGGGAAAGTTCACAAAGTCCTCGGCAGGTCCAAGGCAGACCTAGGAAGGTCTGCATCTGTTCTTGAAGGTTGTTTCTCTGTCAGGCTGGTTTAGGGGATATGAGAATCTGTGAGCATGAGTTGTAGAAAAATGTTTTTTGACCATTAGGGCAAATCTGAGCCCCTGGAGGCCCCATCTCCACCTATCTCTTCCTCTGCCCGGGGCTATCTGCACCTCCCCCTTTGAGACCCAATTACTGGAACCTCCAGGAAACTTTAATTGATTATTTGTATTGAAAACAGGAGCCAGGGCCCAGGGCCCTGATTAGAGGAAGCCGGGGACAAGAGGGGATCTGGGTCTGCTTTTCATTCTGGATTACAGACCTTTAATTGTGCTGAGAGCAGAGAGGGGGTTGGGGGATAATGAGACTGAAGTTTATTTTCTCCCCAAGCTGCCCCTCCCTCTTTCTACTCTCCCTGCAGGGACAGGGGTCAGGCACCTGGCTGGAGGGACAGTCCCAGTAGCAGTCCACTGGGCACTCTGCACTCTGGGGCCCGAGTCTGGGTCTTGGAGCTGGGGATGACCTGCAGGTGTGCTCAGAGGTGGGGTGGAGTGTGCAGGTTCATGTGTGCAGGCCTTGTGCTTGGTCATGAGCTCCTCTGGGCGAGTGAGAGATGCTATTGTCAGGACCTCAGTGAAGACTGGAGCCCAGCTGCCAGTGGTCAAGCTGGCCTGGGGGGAGTTGTGGTTTACTGAGCAATGTTATTGATCTCTCTCTCCCTGCAAGGCGTAAGATGCCATTCTGTTGGGCCCTAGGACACTGCAGTTTCTCAGCCTGGCCCACCCTTGGAAGAGTGGGCCTGGAAGCTGGCATTATTGGCTCTGAAGTTCTTCAGAGTGAAAGCTGTAATGAATCTGAGTCCTGGTGTCCTCCTCTGTCCTGCCCAGAGGTCCCTGTGAACATTATTGCTTGTGTCTGAGAGGTCCCGACTTCAAGAGGCTAGGGCACTTGCATGGTGCCAGGTGCCTTCCGCCCATGCAGGGCTCAGCCAGTGAGACAGTTACTGCTGGCCATGATCTTATAGCTGAGGACAATCGAATCATATAAGTCACTTTCTTAAGGCCACACAGCCAGCTTCAGTCATAACTGCAGTGTTGTTAGGCTGGTGGCTGGGGCCATGCAGGTTCCCATTGGATTCAGGCAGACGGCAGAGGAACTGTGGAGCTGGAGGATGGTGGGCCATTCCGTTTATTAGAGTCTCACAACAGTGGACAAGCAAGCAGGCAGGGAAAACCGCTTCTCTCTCTCTCAGGAATCATAAGCCAAAAATAGGAGGGACAGGGGGGGTGAAGAACCCCTTCTCTGGCAGGGAATAGCAAACAATGGCTCCTCCCAAGCAAGCAGGCAATCTGCAATTTACACTCTGTCGCCCTGAGGGCAAGCACAGCCTTCAACAGACTATACACACGTGGTGCTGCCCGTGGTGCTCATGCACCAATAAGGCAAAGTACAAGCGAGCAAGCCTAACACAATTGTTACACACTTGTTTGCCCAACAGGTGTCAACTCAGGTTTGTCTGCTCCGAGGCCCACACCTCCCCTGTGCTGTGCCTGGAAGAGTTGAGGGCTCGAAGATGGGGCTTTGGGACTCTGCTGGAGCTGAGGAAATTTGTTCTTTACTTTTTCTTCTGAGCAAAAGTTGTGCAGAGACCAGAAACTCCTGACCATGACTCTAAGTCACCAGCAGCGTGAGGCTGGAAGCAGCAGTGTCATCTCAAACCTCTGATTCCCCTCGTCCCGTCCGCCCTCTGAGGCCTGGCCTGTGTGAAGGTAGTGACAGCTGTCATCACTGAGTACCTACTGTGTGCCAGCCTCATTCTAGTGCTTCATATGGATAAACATTCAGTCTTGCCACAGCCACAGGAGGGGTTCCTCACCTGATTTTGAGAGGGAAGCTGGAGCTGGCAATGTGGAATAACTTGTTTATTCTGCCCCCAGGGTCCTGGCACTAACTGCTTAGGCCACAGCCCCAAGGGGAAAGCTTCCTGCCACCCGGGTGGTCACCTGCCTGCCTCTCCAAAGGGGTCTGTCTATACTATGGTTGGAGGGAATGGGAGTGGTCTGGTCACATTCTCTGGCTTCCCTTAGCTGCTGGCAGTCCAGATATCAGAAGAGACCGGATGAGCCCTGCTTTGGGCAGGGAGGTGCCTCCCTTCTTGTGGCCCTCTGGGCCTCCTAGCAGCTGGGTGTCTGAGTGACCAGCATTCTGGGGCTGTGAGCCTTTGGCATATCACAACAGGCACTGAGTCTGACCATCATACAGCAAGCAGCCCCAGGGCACCAGGCATTTGCAGGACCCATGGTGATATCTGGGGTGGAAGGGGTAGATATGTGACCTTGCATGGAAGCGACAACACACTGGGGCACAAAGCCCCTCCCATGTGGTCTCTGCCTGACAAATGATCTCATTGCATCTGAGATGACTGGCCTCCACTCCTGAGCTCTTTATCTCTCCGTTTGTCCACTTAAAAGTGCATGGATGAGGGGCTTTGGAGAGAGCCCTAGGTCCAGAGGGATGAGGAAACGGAAGAGGAGATTGAATAACAGATCCAGGAGTTTGGGCCCCATCTGGATGCTCCCCATCCATGGACTATGCTGCCCTTGTTGTCCCAGACACCAAAGCGAGCTTAAACCCACCGCTGAGGACCACGGGGATCTGGGAGGATGCTGGGACTGGCTCCCTTTGTAGTAAACAGTAGTAGGAAAACGCAGCTGTTTGTATATAAACTAAGGCTTGTCCTGGAAGCTTCTGACTCTGGGGCCCACAGGCTTGGAGCAGAGAACATTGTGGGGAGAAAACTCATGTGTGAGCTGTGACTGCTGTGCCCCCAGCATTCTGCTGTCCCCCTCTCTCTCCTTCACTCTCTGGACCTGCCCTGTGGCCCCCCCACCTCTGCCAGAGCCCAAACACAGCCCAGCTGCAGGATAGCAGCTGCTCATTATGTCGTCTGGGCTCCTGCACAAACATAGTGGGTCTGCAGGGTGAGAGGTCACAAGATGGGATTTGGCTTTTCACAGGGCGCTGTGGCAATGCATGGAGGAGGGGCACAGACAGGCTGTGCTCAGGATGGTCCTTTCAGACCCTGCCATCCCAGGGAATACCAAAACTGGCATGGACCCTGAGAGAAGCTGGTGTTTAGACTCAGGGTGGGAAAGTCAGGACAGCCGCTGGGGACTGGGCTACTGAAGAAGACAGTAGTAGGGATGGGCGCCCTCAGATCATTTTGGCATTAAGTGGTTATGCAAATAACATGCAAATTAGCTCTTTACTGTGTCTTGGTCAATAGCCAGGCATTTTTTATTTTTGACTGGAGGCTTTGGTCTCTGTAGGTCCCAGCAGGTCACCAGGTGGGAGGGGGGATGTCAGCCTCAGAAAAAGTTGGATGGGAGGGGAGGGATAATCACTTTCCTCTGCCCCAGTAGCTGTCACACGGAAGGGGCTGCCAGGGGGATTGGTGGAAGATAGACCCTGGGAGTCCCTCCCAGTGGGGCTTCATCATTTACGCTGAGTGTGTGTGTGGGGGGGGGGGTTGTTGGAGGGAGGGGGGTTGTGCTGGACCTGATAGATGGGCCTTGGCAGCAGCTCTAGCATTCCTGCTGGGGGTCGGGGGCCCTGGCTCTGCAGAGCAAGGTCAGGCTGAGGGCATATGGGGCTCTTGGTAGCTGACATGCTGGGGAGGGAGATGGGTATCAGGATATTTCCCAGCTGAGAAGCTGGGCAGAGGGGGATAGAGCAAGTTCCATGTCAGGTGGGGACTAAGTTACACTTTGGGGAAACATGGCCAGAGAAGACAGTCTTGAGTTGTATTTCTAGTCTTCCTAAAGGACTAAAATGCCTATATTTTGAGTGGATGCCTGTGCTGGGAGGAATAGGGTTCAAATCCAGTATGCAGGCAAGGCAGCTGTTGTCTTTCTTGTCAGCATGCTCGCCCTAAACATACATGCACACGCAATACCTTCCTTTCATTAAAAAAGAGAAGAAAAAAAGAAATCTGATTTCTATGGAAACCTGGCCACATGTATAACCAAAGTGTCCAAATTTATATTCTTGGGTGTATATAATATCTTTCCTCCTGTCTGTTTCTCCAGTATCCCAAAATGCAATGCTTGAATTCCCCCCTGCTCAACCCCAGGGAACCCACCCTCTGAACAGGAACTCCCATCTCTCCTTCTGTCTGCGAATTGTGGGGTGGAATGGGGTGGCAGTCCTGCTTGTTCCTGCCTGCGGTCACAAAACTGGGGCCCAGTTGCCTGGCCTCAGTTGTAGGAGACTGCCACAGCTCCACCGTTTCTCTGAGAGTGTCTAGCTCTGAGGGAAATCTCTGTGTATTTGAGCTGAGGTTGTTGGGAAGTGAGGTAGGTGGTCTGAGACTTTTGCGGGCACCCAAGATATAAGGTCTCTCTTTCCAACCCATTCTATGACTTGTGCAGCCGCGTAAGCATCATCTCCCAGAAGCCCGGGGGTACTCAGACACACCTATTTCATGATTATGGACAGAAGTAAAGGAGAGAGAGCTGGGACCTTGGATTTGCCCCACTGACCAGACAGCCTCTTCTTCACCAGGTGGATGCTCTCCAGAACGGCAGGCCTGTGTTGGAGCAGGGCCAGCAGACAGCTGTCAAACTGCAGCCTCCTCACGTCATAAATCCCCCTGCCACTCCCCTCGGATACCTGGAGTTTGACCTCGGTGCAGGGAGCAGAGTCCTTTCTATGTCTCCTAATAAACAGCCTCAGGATGCTGGCTCCCAGCTGTTCCACAGCCCTATGGCCCACTCCCACTCACCTAGAAGCTCTTTTTCCCTGTGAAGTCTCCATAACTGGAGGCTTGGAGCCAAGGCAAAGCTCTTGCAGGCCTCCTCTCTGCTTATCAGCGCCATCATTTCTCTCGGGCATGGTGGCCAGCCAGTCCTGGAAGCCTGTTAGCACAGAGACCTCTCTGGGACCATTGGAAGCACTGCCTGTGTCCTCTGAGTGACCAGGCCATTTCTCCTCTGGGATTGTAGGGCAGAGTGGCTGTGGCCATGGAGGTATTACCTAATCTTCTCCTGGACCCACAGAAGGTAGTTACTGTCGGATCAGGTGCAGGAATGGTGGGTTCGCAACACCTCTCCCCTAAAGTCAGATTCTGTTGTTGCCAGGATTCCTTTCCTCAGGGCACATGCCCAGTGGGAGATCTGGTAACTCAGGTTGCCCAGAAGGTATTTCTCTGTGTGCACAGGTTCTGTTCCTTGACTGTCTCTAACCAAAACTTAGTGCAAAACTTCAGCTGGACGAGAAAAATCTCAAGGAAACTTGGAATGCTCTTTGCAGGTGGATTTCTCCCTAGATATTCAAGCGGAGACTGGATTTTAGGCTCATAGACTTCAGTCTGCAAAATCCGAAGTGCTTTTCACATCTTCGTTCTTGAAACAATTGTGTAATGGTTAAGAATCAAAGAGCAGATAGGCCTGGGTTTGAATTCTGTGCTGCCACTTATGAGCTGGGTGACAGGGAAACAATTTGAATCTTTGAGAGCATCAGTTTTTTCTTCTTTTTTCTTTTTAAGTGAGAGAAAGGGAGATAGAGAGACAAAGATCCACATGTGCCCTAACTAGGATCCATCCAGCAATCCCCATCTGGGGTCAGTTGGCTGTGGGAGGAAAAGAGAGAGAGAGAGAAGGGGGAGAGGGAGGGGGAGAGAAGCAGATGGTTGCTTCTCCTGTGTGCCCTGACCGAGAATCGAACCTGAGACTCTTACATGCCAGGCAGACACTCTAACCACTGAGCAAACCCGTAAAGACAAGCATCATTTACTATATCTGGAAATGGGCAGGGGGATGAAAGTAATACTGACCATATGGTTTTGTGGGCACTCCAAGAGACAGCATGTACAAACACATGACACCAGCTGTATCACCTAAGGACAGCTGGGTCTGTTTGCAGAGTCCCAGGAGGATTTTGCTATTCTATATGGGCCAGAACTTCTGGACTTTTCCTTCTTACCCCAATTCTGTAAGTCCCAAAATAGCCCAGAAAGTTTGTTTTGGCTGGGAATATTGGGAACAGGAAGGGGAATGCAGTGATGAGATGCAGGGGTGGGAGGCATACTTTATTTTTTATTTATTTTTCTAATTTTAATTTTTTAAATTACAGTTGATATTCAATATTATATTAGTTTCAGGTATACATCATAGTGGTTAGACATTTATATAACTTATGAGGTGATCCCCACCTGGCACTATACATAGTTATTATAATATTATGAACTGTATTCACTGTGCTGTACTTTACATCCCTATGACTATTTTGTAACTACCAATCTGTACTTCTTAATCCCTTCACTTTTTTCATCCTGTTCCTCAACCTCTCTCCCACCTGGCAACCATCAGTTTCTGTATCTATACCTGTTTCTGTTTTGCTTTTATTTTGATTTTTAGATTCCACATATAAGTGAAATAATATAGTATTTAACTTTCTGTCTGACTTATTTCACTTAGCATAATACCCTTCAGGTCTGTCCATGTTGTTGCAGATGGCTAGATTTCGTTTGTTTTATAACCGAGTAATATTCCATTGCAGGTATGTATCACAGCTTTTTTATCCATTCATCAGCTGGTGGACATTTAGATTGCTTCCATATGTTGACTATTGTAAATAATCCTGCAATGAACATAGGTATGCATATATCTTTTTGAATTAGTGTTTTGGATTTCTTCAGATAAATACTCAGAAGTAGAATTGCTGGGTCATGAGATAGTTGTTTTTTTCTAATTTTTTTTAGATTTTATTTATTCAGTTTTATAGAGAGAGGAGAGAGAGAGATAAAGAAAGAGAGAGCACCTGACCTATGGTGGCACAGTGGGTAGAGCATTGACCTGGAACACTGAGGTCCCCAGTTCAAAACCCTGAGCTTGCCTGGTCAAGGCACATAGGGGAATTGATGCTTCCCGCTCCTCCCCACTCCTCTCTCTCTAAAAATGAATAAATAAAAATTAAAAAAGAAAGAAAGAGAGAGAGAGGAGGGGGGAGGAGCGGGAAGCCAACTCCCCTATGTGCCTTGACTGGGCAAACCCAGGGTTTTGAACCGGTGACCTCAGTGTTCCAGGCTGATGTTTTATCCACTGTGCCACCACAGGTCAGTCAAGATAGTCCTTTTTTTTGAAACTTTTGAGGAACCTCTATATGTTTTCCATAGTTGCAGCATCAATCTGCATTTCCACCAACTGTGAATGAGGGTTCTCCTTTCTCCACATCCTCGCCAACACTCATTGCTTATTGATTTATTGATGAGAGCCATTTTGACAGGTGTGAGGTGATATTTCATTGTGGTTTTAATTTGCATTTCTCTGACAATTAATGATGTTGAGTTTTTTTTCATGTCTATTGGCCATCTGTAAGTCCTCTTTGGAGAAATGTCCATTCAGATCCTCTGCCCATTTTCTTAATTGGATTTTTTTGGTGTTAAGTTATATGAGTTTTTGATGAATTTTGAATATTAACCCCATATCAGATGTATCATTGGCAAATATCTTCCTTTGCTATGCAGAAAGTTTTTAGTTTTATATCGTCCCATTTGTTTATTTTTACTTTTATTTCCCTTGCCCAAGGAGCTATATCCAAAAGAAATATTATTAAGAGCAATGTCAAAGAGTTTGCTGCCTATGTTTTTTTCTAGTTTTATGGTTTCAGGTCTTATATTTAATCCATCTTGAGTGTTCTTTATGTGGTATAAGAAGGTGGTCTAGTTTTTATTTTTTGCATGCATGCATCTGTCCAGTTTTGTGGGAGGCATACTTTAAATCATAATGTCCTTTTGACTCTTCTATGTTTACATGACATAAAACTGATTTTAAAAATTAGTAACATTAAAAATTTAAATCTTAGGCCTGACCTGTGGTGGCGCAGTGGATAAAGCGTCGACCTGGGAACACTGAGGTCGCCAGTTCAAAACCCTGCACTGGTTTGGTCAAGGCACATATGGGAGTTGATGCTTCCAGCTCCTCCTCTCTTTCTCTCTCTCTCTCTCACACACACACACACTCTGTGTCTCCTCTCTAAAATGAATTAAAAAAAATTAAAAAAATTTAAATCTTAGAAAAACCAAAAAGGAGACACACAGGGAGAGAAATTCCTCAAGCTTTCCTAACTATTAAAGGGCTAACTGTGAGCAGTTCTTCAGAAGAGAAAGAGATGTGGGGGCCACGGGGTGCTAGGTCCAGGGCTATGGGAGGTCGCATATATCTGTCTGGAGTAGTATCCCCGAAGGGGCAGTCTCTGTTCATGCGCCTTGTCCCAGCACCTCTTCCACAAGCAGGACACAAGCACTCACTGTCTGTTGTGCGGGCTGCTCTGTGCTGGCTGAGGCAGGAGGAGGCAGCCCCTCTCCTGGAGGTCACCTTACTGAGCTCTCTCCCCTGCACTTGTTATAAGTCTGTCTTTTCTTCAAGGCTTAGCTCAAATCCTCCCCCCGCCCCCACGAAGCCCTCCTTTTTTCTACCAAATCAGAATTTATTCCACCATCCTCTCAAGTATTTTTTGCTCATTACTCTATTTACTTCTGTCCTTCATCATGTTTCATGTTATCCTCAGTCATTTGAATTCCCTCAAGGACAGAGCTCACTCTCACACTAGTTCCACAGTTCCTAGCCCAGTGCTAGGATGAGGACCATCAGAGGGCTTCTTCTTTCCTTTCCCCAATCCATGCTTTCCTTTCAATCCATGCTTGTGAATTCATGAGTGAGTGAGTTGCTTTTAGGCCTTAGGACCTCCTAGACAGGCTCTGACTTTTATTTATTTGTTCGTTTGTTTATTACTGATTTATTTATTTTATGTGAGAGGAGGGGAGACTGAGAGACAGACTCCCGCATACACCCTGACTAGGATCCACCTGGCAACCCCTCCCTGGGGCTGATGCTTGAATCAACTGAGCTATCCTCAGTGCCTGAGGCTGGTACTTGGACCAACAGAGCTATCCTCAGTGCCTAGGGCCGATGCTAAAACCAGTCAAGCCACTGGCTGTGAGAGGGGAAGAGGGAGAGAAGAGGGAGAAAGAAGGAAAGCAGATGATTGCTTCTCATGAGTGCTCTGACTGGACATTGAACCTGGGACGTCTGCATGCCAGACGGATGCTCTATCCACTGAGCCAATCAGCCAGAGCCAGACTCTGATTCTTTGAACCTCAGTTTTCCATCTATAAAATGGGGATTCAGAGGTCAGCTAGGTTGTTCTAGGAGTCCCAGGTGCATCGCTGGCCCTGGTAAATGCCCAGTGAATTTGGACAGTGCTAACTCTAATTCAGTGGTTCTTAATCTGAGTTCTATCGAACCCTATGGGTTCGATGAGTCGGTCTCAGGGGTTCGGAGAAGCCTCTGCCGCGGAGGCCAGAATAAAGTAATACCGTAATTTGTTGTGAGTTCATGCACTTTGTTGGTTTTGTTCTTTGAGCAAGGTGATGTTCACGCACGGCTCATTTTGTGCACCAGTAAAAAAACATATACCTATGTCTTGAATTTGGGGGAAAAAAATCATATTTTATTTATCACAAAAGAAGGGTTTGGTGAATGAGCATATGAAACTGGTGGGTTCGGTACCTCAAAAAAGGTTAAGAACCACTGCTCTAATTTATAGACCATGGTGTCTTAGAACTTCCTGTCAGCTCTACTATGTAGAGATTTTGCTTTCCTACTATTCCCCACTGGCTTCTTCATTGTCACAAGGGCCTAAGCTTAGCTCCTAGCACCCCAGCACAGAGTAGTTATCCCAAGGGATCAGCCCTCAGCCCTTCTTCCCTATTGCTATCTAGCAGGTCTCGAGGCAAAGCGCCCTGACATCTCCCTACTGGCCGGGGGTGTCAAGGACAGTGATTGGAGGTCCGGCATGAGGGGCCGACTGGAGCACCCACCAGTGAGCACTACTGTCACTCAGACCTCAAGTCTTCCCTTCCTATTCACCTTTCATTTCCCACTTTATGTGTTTCCTCAGTACTCCTTTGTTCTTGCCTTCCTCTTCTCCAAATCAGCCACCAGCTTGAATCTCTGGATGGGTGCGGGCAGGCTGCAGGAATGTATGTGTGAGGAGCTGGGTGGGCTGAAAGGACCATGCATTTCTCTCATTGATCCCCCATCTCTGGCTGGCCCACATTCTGGTCCTGCTCCCAGTAGGAAGGAGCTCGTGGCTTATGCTGAATGAGAAGCTCCTTTTTGTTCCGTATTGTTCCTTCCTGGTCCTCCCTTCTTGGACCCTAAGAGGCTCACGGGAGCTAGGGGCTTGCTAAGGTTCTTCTGTAAGCAGAACATTTTTGTGTAAGGGAGAACAAGTCTTTAGATTTTATGTCTGCAGAATCCATTATCCTACCTCCAATGAGATCCTTAGCGTTTTTCTCAGAAACAGGGTACCTTTCCTAGAGTGCAGTAGGATGTCCTGCATCCTGAAGTTTGGGACATGCTACAATGTTCCCAAGGTGGGATGAGTACCATCAGAGGGCTTCTTCTTTCCTTTCCCCAATCACAGAACAAACACTCCATCTCCATAGGGTAGTGGAGATCCGGGACGGGATGCAGCAGCAGCAACAGCTGGCCAGGTGCCTCCCCCTGCCCCCACGGCCTGTGCTGCCAGTGCCCTTCCCCCTTTGCCTCTTCTCTGTCTGCAACCCTCAGCTCTAGTGGAAGCTCCTTCAGATTTATATGGTGCTATTTACTGGCCTTCTGCCAATTAGTGACACTTTGAAATTCCCTTATATGATGAACTGCTGCTCTGACAATAAACAAGTCATTAGCTGGGTCGGAGGGCAGCTTCCAGCTGGTTTTGATTCATTGTTTCTGAACCTGCTCAAGAGGCTCATTAAGCTGCAGGGTCCCCCATCTAAGGCTCAGGAAACCCCTCAAGCTGGGGGCCAAGGGGCACTGAGTCACTGTCATCTGCTTTTCCCTCTGATCTCCCACAGGCTCATCACCCTACCATTGGAGGGGTACTCATTGTCACCACAGCCCTTGCTGAAGACACAGACATAGGACAAAGTCCTCAGCAGGGAGGGGATCGGAGAAAGACAGCTGACGGGGGTGGGGGGTCGGGGGGATAGGAGGCTGGGTGGAGAGAAGCAACTCAGGTGCTGAGGAAAGGAGAGGCAAGCATGGGTGAATAGAAACTTTAGTGGGTGATCTGGGGTGCAGACAATCTGAAGATACCTCATCAGAGCCTGTTTTATCCAGAGAGACAGCCTGATGGTTTTCCCTTGCAGGTTCAAAGACTGTTGGACCCAGAAAGAATCTTGGGGATCTCTCAGGCCAGCCCCCTCTCTGGTTTACATGAGTGAAATATGACACCCCAGATGGATGGCATGACTTGCAAATCCACCCAACTTCTTAGTGCCTGTGCTCAGGTAAGAGCCAGGTTTAACTCTTGGTCCAAATGTCTACTTATATATGACCTTCACTCCCTCGTAAGAAAGAACCAGTAACTTGGAAGAAAACCAAAAGTGTCCTACTCTGGGGCCATTGCCTAATTCTGCCATTCTTCTTTGACCCCTCTGCATGCCTCCTGGTTGTGGGATTCTGCACAGATGAAAGGATCATGTGTGGATGTTGAAGGTTTTTGTATATTTGAGTGGATATGTAAGGAGGGGACTTGTGACAGAGCACTGTGCTAGGCACTACAGGAGAAACAAAGATGATTAGATCTACTTTTCAAGAAGTACTTGGTCTGTTGGCAAAAACTCATGAATTAGAATGCAAAGCACTATGAAAAAGTTACCAGGATGTAACTTTAAAGTATTCAAGGTAAATTCTACAAGCTGAAGTTATGATGACATCAGAGTGGATATAGCCCTTGGTACTAAGGTTGATGATGGTTTGGAGCTGATGTGGGGCAGGGGACATGATCTCTATTTTGTAAGCAGCAGACAGCTAAAACTGAGACCTCTGCAAAATCTGGAACCCCATAAGCAACGTATCCTCAGAGAAATCAGGACTAGAAAAATATCACCTACTGCCTTAGGGTTGTGACAAGTAAGCTTGTCCTTACTGTAGTTCTAAATAGAACAAAGTCTCCAGTGAGAAACCATATGCTCCAGGTTGAAATTATATGTGACTATAGTGTCTGAATTTCCACTGTTTGGAATTCCCAAGCTGAGAAATTAATGTAAAAATAGGTCCCAGACCAGCCAAACTCCTGGGGTATCAAGACAAGAAAGTACGAGACTATTCCGAGGAATGTGCCTGAAGCAACAGCATTCTCACAGCACAACAGAATCCTCTTTGAACTTGTACCAACAATAAAAAAATTACAAACCACATGAGGAAATGATATGCCATAAGGGAAAGCCAGCAAACATATCAAACTATTTTAGCATTCTAATAACGTAAAATAATCTGAAAAATACTTTAAAACAACTATGTTTAAAGTGATTAAAAATATGAAAAAGAAAAGCCATAAAGAAAGAATAGGATATTTTGAGCCCTGGCCACATGGCTCAGTTGGTTGGAGCATTGTCCCAAAGCACAGAAGTTGCCGATTTGGTCCCGGGTCAGGGCACATACAGGAACAGATCCAAATTGCTGTCTCTCTTTCCTCTCTCACTAAAATCAATAAATAAAAAATTTTAAAAAATAATATGATATTTTGAAAAGGAACAGGCAAACTTATGAAAAGAACCAGAATTTTCTAGATATGGAAAAGGTTGTTGTTGAAATAAAAACTCCATGGATGTGTCAAATAGTTAATAAGACAAAGCTGAATAGAGAATTAGTGAACTGAAAAATAGATCAGAGGAAATTACCTCTAATGCAGCACAGAAAGATGAGAAATAATACGAAAGAGAAGCTGAGAGGCATAGACAGTAGAACGAGAGTGTCCAAACTACCTCTACAAGGGGTTGCAGAAGGGGAAGAGAAAGGAGGGAATGGCAATATTCAGTTTTCTAGAATTGACAGAAGATATTCATCCTCAGATTGAAGAAATATTGGGAGTTCTGAGGATGCATAAAAATAAATCCACACTTTGATATGTTATAACGAGACTGGATTCAAAGAAACACAAACAGTGTGATCAGGGACTAACAAGAAAGAAGGGGTTAATTTTGCCCAGGAATGTCTGGGAAAGTTTATGGATCTTGGAGGCTTGCAGGTTGAATAGAATTTTAAGAGGCAGAGAATATGGTGAGGTTGGTGGGGAGATGTAAGAAGTAGAAAAATAAGAAATTCTAGCCTGCCTTAGTTTAAAAGCGGGTTTTAACCCAATATGCTTTGAATTAAGTTACCTAGGCTCTGGATATCTGTGTGTTCACTAAAGATGTCAGGGAACCATCTCTACTCAGCACCTTCACTCAAACACAGTCTTTGTTCTTCCTTTTCGGTCCCTAGCTCCATCTCTGAGGTCCACTGTGACTCTACAGCCCTGCGAAGGAGCAGGGTACCCGCTCATCCTCCGAAGAGCACTCATAACCACATTGCCCTCTGAGGCCTTCCTCTCCTCTGGAGGCATATGGAAATTGAACAATCCAACCTTCCTTCTATCTCCTTGGGGTCCTTTGGGCAAAGAAAGGCCTACTCTGAGGCTCACGGCAGGGGCTGCCTTACTCATCTGGGTCTTGTTAGCAGTGTCGGTGGCTTCAGAGAAACAGCAACTTGGCCCTGGTAATTGGCTCATGAAAGCTGCGCATTGCTGGAGGGGAAGGGGTCTAGTGAAGAAGGGGACAGGGCTTAATGGGAAGCAAATGCCATGGGGGAGCCTTGTATGGACCCTCCCCCAGTTCAGGAGCATTAGCATTCCTCAGACACCTGCAGGCACTTGGCCCTGGCTGGGGATGGGATGTGTGACTCTTCCACACTGGTACGCAGAACCGGATGATGAATTTGGTTCCAATTAAGGGGCAGGGAGCAGGGGTGGATGTGAGGCAGGAGCCCCTTTCTTGTATCTTTTGAGAGCATGTGGTTTTATTTGGCAGTTGTCAAATTTGGCTTCACCTGATGGTGTCAGGGAAGGAGCACTGGGCTGCGCCTGGGTCTGAATACCAGATGATCCCTTTCCTGGCTTTGCAACCACAGAAAAAGCGCTGACCTTGTGGTCTTCTGCCTCCTCCTCTGAAAGAACAATGAGGGAATATCATCAACCCGACAGAGCCCAGACGTACTGTAAAGAATACATAAGCAGACCATCTGCAAGTCCGTGGCAAAGAGCTTAAAGAAGAATAGACACAAAAAATATTGATTTCCTTCCCTTCTGGATTTTAACTACCTTTAGAGAAAGGATGGTGTCTTATTCATCTTTGTAACCCCGGAAGTGCCCAATGCAGTGCCAGGCGCACAAAGTGGACAGTTGAGTCCATCAGGAATGAACATCCTATGTATTCATTAGCCCCAAACTCCTGTAGTATGGGTCAAAGGTCAGCTCAGAAGCCTGGGCTGCCAGGAAGGAAAGACTGAGTCCCTGAAGAGCTACTAACATGAGTGTGGTGGTGAGCTCTGGACCAACCAGTGAAAAGACAATTTCCTTCAGGTCACTTGAAGAGCTCACGCCGTGTGAACACAAAGAGACTGAAGGGTCTCTCTTACAGGGAGGAAACTGTGGCTGGGAAGGAGACCACCTGCAGAGGGACACAGCCTGGCCCAGGGAAAGACAGCATCCTTCCTCTGCTTCTTCTGCCCTTTGCATGCATGTGTGGTGCTGGAATCAGGACAGGGAGAGCTGCCTGAGGCTGGAGGAGGTGAATGGTCTCCAGGCTTGGCACCCTTCCAGTTGGGAAGGCCTGTCTGGCTGGGGCTCCTGTCCACCTGCTCTCCAGTTGCTGCCTGGTCAACTGCAGCATCTCCCAGGCGTCTTTAATCTGTTGTCCCTTAGCGCCAAACATCTGTAGAGTGGATCTACTGGACGTTTATTTTCTGTTTGTCTTGGGTGTGACACAATCTTCATTCTTCACTTTAATGACTCTTCTCTTTATTATTATTGTCTCAACCACTCTGTTTATTTGCTTTCCCTTGGCCCCGACCACATTCCCTCTCTTCCCCCAGGCTGACCAGGGCCCATGCCAACCCTTGCTGCTTCCCTTCCTCCCCAGCTTCAGAACCTCGCCTCTAGCACTCAGGGCCCTGCCGTCCCTGCTGGAAACCTCACTCAGACCAGATGTGGCTTCCTCCTCTTCTTCTTCCTTTTTCTCCTGATTTGCCAAGGGCTGCAAGGGGTAAAAGGGGAGGAGAGGCTCTCCAGAACCTAGTCCTCCTTTCTCCACTCCCAAAGGGGGGCAGGAGAGCAGTGAAGAATGGTACTCTGTCTGGTTAGCAGCACTGAGGGTAGTGGGTGATGCTGGGCAGGACCCAGGAGCTTAACCAGCAGGGACCCTTGCTCTACTCTGCAACAGAGCTGTACTGGAAAGGTTTGGGTATATTCTATGACATTAAGTATACCAAAATGCTTTACTCTGGGTTGAATCAAGGCCTCTCTGCCTAAATATTGCCTGACCAGCAATATCTTACAGCTGGTTAGTACCTATGAGCTACAAAAGTGCTTTATGTACACTGTCTTTGCCACCCTTTCCACATCTGTGGGACTTAGGGTTATCAGCAAATGAGGGCAGAGGGGTCTCAGGGTCTAGCAACACTTGGTTTGTAAAGGCCAGGTAGATTTGAACCCAAGTCTGGGTGTGTGAAGGATGGCTGATTAGCTTAAAAACTGGGCCTGTCTTTCTTCACCTGCCCTCATGTGACCCCATCCCAACACCTGGGAAGGAAACTGTTCTGACAAATAGAATCTGAGCGTGGAGACCAGCCTGGGACATAGCTCTCTGCTTCTGGAATCATTTCTACCTCTGGTCTTAAGGGGTCATTGAAATTTACCAGAATGTTTATTGCAGGTGATGCTATCTCGCTCTTACTCTGCAATGGTACTGGACTCTCCAAGGGATGGGAGATGCAAGAGAAATGGACATATTCTGATGGGGAGGTTTGATGAGAAATAGCAAGGCTTAAGAGCCTATAAAAAAAATCACCAATTAGCTAGTTTACCTAGGGCCTAGGCCAGGCTTTGTGGAACCTGAGCATTTATAATGTAATGGTAAATCTTTAAATAAAATAATTCTACGTCTCAACATAAAGTTACCAGGGCTGCTCCTAGCACTTCTTAAGGAACCTGTGCAAAGGTCCCCTGTTCCTGAAAACCCACCCTGAAACAGAGCTTGAGCAAGTTCAGACTGAGCACATGGGCGGATTCTCAGTGTAAGGAATACTTTGGGACAGACCAGGACAGTGGTCCTCAACTGCTGGTGGGCCTGGTACACCTGGGCACGTGTTAAAAAGCTGGCTGGGCCTTATCCCCATAAAGTTTGCTTCGGTGGATTTGGGGTGGGGACTCTGAGCCTTCATTTTTTAACTTTGAGTCTTTCAGAGGATTCTAATAGTGGCCCCCTGGGGATCAAAGCCTAAGAACGACAGGTCCAGTCCCACATGGTCACGAGGAAGTGATGGAGAAAGGGAGAGCCTTGCCTGAGTCATAGAGCTAACGAGGGACCGAGGCAGAGCAGGAGTCTGGTTTCTCTGTTCCCATTCACACGCTTTCAGCCTGCCTTACTACTTCGGATCAAACTTCTCTTTCTTAGGAAGTGGGTTATTAACATGGGGGCAAGGATGTGACTGATAAGAAGCAGAGAGAGGTAGGTTAGGGAAAGGAGGGAGGTGTGTGGGGACATGTATAGCTGAGCTTCTTGGGACTCTTGAAAGGTAAGGGACCCTGGGCCCCAAACATAGTGCCAGGTCACCAGGGAGAGGACTTTTAACAGCAGGGTGGAATGTTGATAGAATGATGGCTCAGGAAAGCCCTAGGTCAAAGTCACCATCAAAGAGCCAAATGTCAAGGTGAAGCTCTCATTAAGCCAAAATACTGACTGGTCTGGATAGAAACTTGTGTCTGTTTAAACATGTCAGTGACTCTTCCTTGCTGATGCATGGATCCCCTTGTCACCAGGAGTCACTTCTGAGGACACGCTACCCTAGGAACACCAGAAGTGGGCACTCCACTGCCCTAAGAGACAGAGAACAAGGGGGAAAAGAAGTGGGATGTGGCAGACAGAATGCCTTAGACTGCTTGGCAGAGTTGCCCACTGAGGGGTCCTGCTCCTCACTGCCCCCTCTCAGCTTTATGCCTGTGGAGCACATCCCTGCTCTGATCACCCTGCTGGGCCTTGGCCTGCGGGGCTGGCTGGCAGCCCCCACTCTCACCCCCACCATGTGGGGGAAGCCCACACCCTCCTCAGGTTAAAGGGACGATGAAATGGCTCAAGGGTTAAAGAGGGCCAAGGAGCTTAATAAGCCTAGAGCAGTGGTTCTTAACCTTTTTTGAGGTACCGAACCCACCAGTTTCATATGCGCATTCACCGAACCCTTCTTTAGTGATAAATAAAATATGATATTTTTTCCAAATTCAAGACATAGGTATATGTTTTTTTACTGTGGTGCACAAAATGAGCCGTGCATGAACATCACCTTGTTCAAAGAACAAAACCAACAAAGTGCATGAACTCACAACAAATTATGGTATTACTTTATTCTGGCAGAGGCTTCTCCGAACCCCTGAGACTGACTCATTGAACCTCTAGGGTTCGATAGAACCCAGGTTAAGAACCACTGGCTTAGGGTGTCAAAACAGCTGTTCCTGCCCAGGACCTCTTCACACACAGCCCAGGGGCACCAGTCTCACAGTATTCTGGAGCTAAGCAAGGTAGGTGGTTTGCCCTTGAGAGCCTGTTTACTTCCTCTGTGCACAGGAGGAAAAAGCAAGGGAAATAGAAATGTAAGGAAAGAAGGAAGGAAGGGAGGGAGGGAGGGAGGAAGGAAAGAAGGAAGGAAGGAAGGAAGGAGGGAGGAAAGAAGGAAGGAAGGAGGGAGGAAAGAAGGAAGGAAGGAAGGAAGGAAGAAGGAAGGAAGGGAGGAAAGGGAAGGAGGAAGGAAAGGAGAGAGGAAGGAAGGAAGGAGAAAAGAAGGGAGAAAGGAAGAAAGGGAGGAAGGGAGGAAGGGAGGGAGGAAGGAAGGAAGGGAGGAAAGGGAGGGAGGAAAGGGAAGGAGGAAGGAAGGGAGAGACGAAGGAAGGAAGGAGGAAAGAAGGGAGAAGGAAAAAAGGAAGGAAGAAAGGGAGGAAGGAAGGGAGGGAGGGAGGAAGCAAATTTTCCCTGAGGCCTCTGGCCAGTCAGGCTCCGGGCGGGACAGTCAGAGCACTGCCAGAGGGAAGGACAACGAGAGCAACTGGAGGTGGGAGAGGGAAGCCATCAGAAGAGGCCAAGCCCCTTGAAAGCTGCTATTGTTTGAGGTTGCTGCTCAGAGAACCCCGGAGTAAAAAGAGCTTGTTAGAGAGGGCCAGGCTGGAGACAAGCTGCTCTTAGAGAACCAGTGAACCGTGCGAAATGACTTAAACTAACATCCCTGCCTGCACTGGCTGGGACCCAGGCAGCAGGGCCCTGTGCTCATCAGAAATTCATAGAAGGTGCCCCGCAGCTCAGCTTTCTCTAGCTGCCTTGTTCATTGAGCGGTTTTTTTTTTTTCAGTCTCGCGGCTCTGAAAAGGAGACAGGGGCTGCCTGATGGGGAAGATCAAGTGGCCTTTGAAAACCTCTCTCGGAGTTTATTAAACTGGGGGCCAGGGCAGGCCAACCTGGAGGCCCAGCCAGGCCTGGCTCCGCCCCCTGGGCTGCCCATAGGGAACCTGGCGTGTTCTCACATCCCAAACTTGGCAGGCCTTTGAGGAGGGACGAGGGAGCAGAGGTGGGTGCAGAGGAGCCGGGCCTGGAGCAACAGCAGTGACTGCAGAGGATGGGGTGAGGCCTGCACCCCACAAATTACAAAGGCCTCCCCTCCCCGGGTCCCGCAGGACACCCTCTGCCTCCTGCTGGAACTCCTCTCCCAACCTCTCTAGAATGTCCGTGCAAAAGCATACACAAAGGAGAGTGGGGGGCGGCAGGAACTGAAGGGTCCCCAGGCTGGATCATACATACCCAGTGACCAAGTAAGGGTGGGAATGAGGCTTCTCAGAGGAAGCCTCATTTCTGGAATCCAGAGCCCATCAGAGACAGAGTGGTAGGAGATCACACCTGCTCATGCTTAGTTTGCCACTCCTCCCCAACCACCGCTGAGGAACGGTGTGTGCAACAACCACCACAAAGGCAGCCGTCTGAAGTGCACACTTACAGGGAAAACTCCCACAAAAGCGCTCTGCCAACTGCAATGCTCAGAGGCAATGCGGAGGACAGACTCGCTCGTTCCACACATGCTCTTTGGTGCTGGACACAGGTGGTAGCAAGCAGTGGACATGTATTGTTAGTGAGGGTGGGAAGTGTAGGAGCAACACCTGTGATCGCCCACCTTGGTGAGTGAGCATTCACCAGCCAGGTGAGCGCCGTTCTTCCTGCTGTGCTGCTCTGTGTCTGTGGAGCAAAGAGCAGACCCATGGGAGACCTGTTCTCCTCACTCAACCAGGGCAGCTTCCTTCTACCATTTTATATATTGGGAATCTCAGTCAGATTTCTTTTTTAAAAGATAGTTCTGCTTATTTAAAAAGTTGAAAACCATCAATCTAGTCCCCCCACCCCCATTTAAATCTTTTTTGTCTTGTTTCATTTACTGTGCCCCCTTCCAAGATCATCCCAAGACTACATCCTTGCTTCTTCCTTCCTCTGCCCCATGTCCGATGCCTGCCGTGGAAGGAGAATGATCTTTCTGAAGCTCTGGATTTAGAATCCAGTTCTGTCTCTGCCCCTTTTAATGCTTCCCCTTTAAACAAGTTCAAAGCCTTTTAAAGTTTTCCCTAAGAGCCTTATTCTCCATAACCGTAGAGAATAAACAGATGGGGATAGTCTGAAGATGTAAAGCTCAAGTTCAAAGTCATATATTGTAACTGTCCCTGAACCTTGAATATAGAATGCGAGGTGTGAGAAATGGCCACGTTTCCCTTAGGCTGCATATTTGCTCCAGGGCCAGGCAGCAACCAGGCAAGTTTGAAGGACTTACCTCCCAAATTAAGGCCAACTCTGCTCTCCTACTGGAAACATGGGCCAGCACCTTGTCTTACAGATCTAGGAGCCAGGAAGGACATGGGGACAGGCCGTGGTAGTAGTGCTTCTTTAGCTTAGTATTCTTGGAGTCAGACAGCCAACCAAGTTGGCTCCCATACCAGCTCTTCAGGTGGTAGCTGCCTGGTGTGCTGTTTAGACAGATCCCAAGACTGTGTTGTTACTATTGTTGCTATTCTTACCATTCTGAGGGTGTTATTGTTGACTTGTGATGTCTGCATGGCACAGGCTACAGGCAGGAAATCTGTGCTGTTTCTTGCATTCCTGAAAAGATAGGAGAGTTACAAATACGGATGCTGTCATAGCTTTTCTGAAAACAACAACAACAAAAACCGAGAACAAATGCTCTGAAAATGGGCCAGGATATTTGAGTTTGGGAACTGTGCCCAAAAGTCGGTACATGTGTTCACTGCATGTTCCTTCACAAAATCATAGTTCTTAAAGCTGATGGGGACTCTCACCAAGAGAAATTATACCTTAGTGGTTTTCAAACTATTCTTTTACAGGCTTACAGTGGCAAGCCTTTCTTTCAAGGAAATTTTACACAAAAGCATAAACAAATTCAACACAGTGCTGAGCTGCTCTGGTTGAGATGGGGAGAGCCCTGCCTTCTGTGGGCTTCCTTCCCCTCTACTACCCCCCACCTGCACCCACCATGCCTTCCTTGGGTGCTCCCTGCCCTTGGCTGGCTTCCCAGGACCACTGTGCAACCCATCTGAAACTACAAATCTACTCGTCCTTGCTTTTAGGAACATATTTAAAAAATATTTTTGAGGCCCTGGCTGGTTTGCTCAGTGAATAGAGCATTAGCCTGGCATGTGAATGTCTCAGGCTCAATTCCCAGTTAGGGTACACATAAGAACCAACCATCTGCTTGGCTCCCCTCCCTCTCCTCCTTCTCTTCCTCTTCTCCTCTCATAGCCAGTGACTTGATTGGTGTAAGTTCCAGCCCCAGGAGGTGAGGATAGCTCAGTTGGTCCAAGCCATTGGCCTCAGGTGCTAAAACTAGCTCGGTTGATTTGAGCATTGGCCCAGATGGGATTGCTGGGTGGATTCTGTTCGGGGCGTGTGTCAGACAGAGTCTGTCTCTATCTCTCCACCTCTCACTTAAAAAGAAATTTTTTTTTGAGAGAGATGCAGGACCTGAGACTCAGGAATCTGAGATGAATGGCACAAATGTCCCAGAGTTCTGTCACATTTACACATGGCACACACACTGCTCTTACCTGGGCCTGCACCACAAACTCTTTACAGTTTCTTTGCTCCCAAGTAGTGAACACCTTCTTTCTTTTTTCCTTTCCAACCTTACTCATCCCAGCTGCTCCCACAACTTGCCATGTACACCCTTATAACATGGCCACATGTCCCCTCTCTCTCCCTGACCAGAGCTCAGTGGGAATTCCAAGTCCTGGTCCTCAACCTGGGCTGCTTCTTGTGTTGGTGGCCCCTCTTATTCCTCACCATATGTCTACCTTGATTTGCCCTTTTGGTCCAAAGCGACCTTAAACTCTCTGTATATGAAATAAGGAGGGGAAGTCAATGGCAGCCCAGGACTGGAACCCTGCTACAGTTCTAGGACAAGCTTCTGCCTCTGTGCCCAAAGCCCACTCTGACCTTCCCACGTCCTCTGGCTCTGACCCATTTCTGGCCAGGTACACACTCACTTTCTGGGTGCTCCACCTCTCTGGGTTCTTATCCCACCCTTTGCTCTTGTCCTTTTCACTCCCTACGCTAGCCTCTGTCCAAGCTTCCTTCCTCCATTTCATTTTAAGAGCCTTTCAAAATTCAGTTTCTTCTCAAGAACCTCCCTGCATCAAGGGGAAATAGAGCTATTTTCCCCAATATTTCAACCCATTCAAACTCACTTAGCACAAAACCCACCAGTACATGGTGCTGGGCCCCATGCCAGGGTTGGTTTATTTTATTCTTGGGTGCTGAGCTCTGGTGTCTTCCTGATTTATTTTGTGGTCTGTGTATCCTCTGCATCTATTCGCATGAGCACAACTCTTTGAGACTCCAGCCCCACAAGCAGGCATTTAATAAAGAGAGCCCAATGAGGAAAATAAACAGGCCATGTCGAGGGCTGGGTGGCTTGTGTGCATGGCCCAGGCAGGGACCGACACAGGAGGAGGTGAATGGAGGGGAGACTGGAATTCAGGTTCTTTCTCCTGCAGGGAACTTTGAGCCTGTGTTAGCTGGACTTCCCAGCTCCCACACGTCTCTACATTCTGGATTGGGGTCAGGGACGCAGCTTTGCTGACAACTCTCTTCTTACGTCCCCACCCTCGACCTCCCCAAAAGACAGCACGGGGCTGGCTGCAGTTCAGTGCCTGTCAACTACTTCAGTGGGAAGGAAACGTTAAACACTGCAGGCACTGCGTACTGGGCTGGGTAAACTCAGCACACCACAGTTTACTTTGCTGTCAGAAACCCCCAAGCTTACCACAGAGCAGAACCCTGGAGGACCAAGACCCTGCCATCCCTCCCCACCTCGGTCTGCCCACTAGAGGGGAGACCCACCTCTCTCTCTCCAGCCGGAGACCCGTCTGTAGCCCCTTCTTCGGCTCCCGTCTCACCCCGCCTCTACTCTTGCTCCTCATTTCTTCCCTGCTCTCCTCCTGTCTCTTCCCCTCTTCCAGACTTGCGGGCTAGGGAAGATGAGGTCCAGGCTTTTTTTAAGGGCAGAAAGAGTGCAGAAGTCACCCCTTTTTTCCGCTTCACTTTGTGCATCTCTGGGTTATGAAGTGTTGGTTCAGGAGGCATGGATTCAGGCCAATGTGCAGCATGTGATCAAGGGATTGGGGGAACAGGTGGGCACTGTGAGAGGCTGCTAGGGGTAGGGCAGTGACTCTGCTTACTCCATCTCCTCCTGGGTAGGTGCCTTGGAGGTTTTCAGTTGGGAATGAGGGTGTCCCAGACTTTGGACCTAGCTTTGCATTAATGCAAACGTTCCTCAACACAACAGCTTCAACCTCCCCAGTGGCCTCTCCCCTCCCCCACCTTTCCTAAGAAATGTGCGGCCTGAGCCAAGGTTTTCTCTTTGGCTCCACTTGGAAGTGCAAACCTTGTGGGCTTGAGATGAAACATATGCTGCTCTGGAATGTGGCTCCTAGCCAAGGGAATGCTCAGAGGCCCCTGAAGAATTTGCTGCCATCTGCCTGGGGTCGAGTGGGGGAGGGAAGGGACTGTAACAGATCATTTGGGGCCAGGAAGGAGCAAAGGAAGTTGAGGGCACCTTCCTTCTCTCCACCCACTTAGGACCAGTGCTTCTTTCAACACTCGGGTGGATCTCAATGTACTGGATTTCCTCTCTTGGGAAGATCCAAAGCCAGGCTCAGCCTCAGATGCCATGGGCCCAAGCCACTGGCTCCAAAGTGAACAGGTGCCGATTAGTGTGGCCTTTTGCATATTCTTTGAATGTTATTCATTTCCTGCCAAAAGACATAAGCAATTCCCCTTGGTCCTGCCATCTTCTCCATAGAACACACATCATTCTCTGCTCTCCTCTCCAGCTCCATGCGGCTTATTGTCCTGGTGTTCTGAGGCTCTTGCTGACCCTCTCCTATAGCTTCCCTGTCCTCACAGGCCCTGATAGCCCAGTTGGACGAGTCCCTGGTGCCCAGGCTGTCCTCTTTGATGTTGCCAGAGAGCCAGTGCTCAGGCCCTGTTCTCAGCTTCTACAAAGCTCAGAAATAAATGTGCTCTTTGAAGTGAGGATTCCTGGCCCCCATGCCCTAGGAAGGTGCTGCTGGACTGTCTTAAACAGCTGCAGGGGCAGGCTGAGAGTCTCTGGCAGGCCCAAATCATCAGGTATGGATGGTTTGTCATGGGAGGTAAGTGGCTGGCAGAGACCCCACCAAAGTCCTGGGTTAAAGAGCTCTGCTCTGTGCATTTCTGAGAAAGTGCTCCAGGCAGGTGAGCAAGGAGATAAGCTTAGGGAATTCTTGGAGGTTAGAAAAGATCTTGGGAGATTATGTAATTCAACATTTTACTTATTGTTATTATTAATTAATGTTTTTAACTTTGGACAAGCTAAGACCCACAGGATGAAAACCTTTTCCCGAGGTCTTTCTGTGAGTTAGCCAATAGAGCTCGAATCAGAAACAGAACTCCTGAGTCCCAATTCAGCCCATTTCCCAAGGACACTATCATCCTGGCTGCTCTTTTATAGAATTTTACCATGCCCCCAGAGTGCTGTGCAGGTGGCAGGGGCTCCTGCCTCCCCAGCTTCTGAGGAGATAGGGAGTCCCCGAGGATGATTGTTACCAGTCTGTTGATGGACCACATGCGGGGATTGGATATATCTTGGGAGGGAAATGTGTCCTCAGAGAACCTGTTTCCTCACGTTCAGCTCCTGTTATCTTAAACATATTGTGTATCCCACGTTCCACTTCTCGGCCACAGCTAATTTGATCAAGAGTAAGTGCTCAAGGTCGGCCAATGTCTCAGCTAGACAACAGCCTTTCAGTTTTTCCTCCCTTAAGAGTTTGAAGTAAAAAGCACAGACTCTACCCATTTAGTTGCTGGGAACTAAACTAAAGCTTTATGTTCAATGAGGACTTGAGCAAGGGCCCTGTGATGAAACCATAGGCAAACCAAAACCACGTAGAGAAAAACTGAGACAAGAGACTATGTAGTCCAATAGGAGAAAGAGCTACGAGCCCTGGTACTTCACTTAGTTGGGATCTCTTTTTCCCTACATAGTTGTCCCTTTATTCATTTTTTATAAGTGAATAGATTTCTGCCTCCTGCGACTAAACACATTTTGATCAGAAGTGATGAGGGAGGGAGCATTTTAGCATAAAAGTCCTCAAATAAGCCCAATTCAAATAAGGTTGGACAACAGCTGCTAGTGGGCAAGGAACACTCCCATTGTATGGAGGCAGAGATGGGACTTCAGAGGCTGGAGAGCTATGGCTGCTGCTATGCAGTGTGATGACATTAGGGGAGAACTCAGCCATTGGCTCTTGCTACCTCCCTCCATCTTCCTTTCGGGGAAATGCTCAAATGTTGAGGGGGTATCCTAAGTTAAGACATCCTCTTTATCCTGTTTCACCTCCTTAAGAATGTACATAATAGAATGAATGAAACTCATGCCTGCTGGGGAACCATCAGTGTGTCCTCTGCTGTTCTACAGGCATCTCTTCCTCTCTCCCCTAGAAAGCTGTGTGTGTGTGTGTGTGTGTGTGTCTGTGTGCACGCACGCATGTGCACTGGGGAATGGTCAGGTGGGGAGATGATGGAAGGATGGTCAGATGATTGCCAGAATGGAGTTTTGAGGTGACACAGACACAATCACTCCACTTAAGTTGGTTCAAGGTCTCCAGGGTTTAGAAAGTAGGCAACAGACCCATGAGTACACCCCACGCTGGCTCCAAGCAGGGAAACCAGTCCACCTCAGGACTTTCAGGCTCCCTCCCATCTGGAAGACAGAACTATATCTTGCAGCAAAGCTACATCTGCCAGCCAGATGAGCGGTACCTGTAAAACGTCCCACATCAAGCCTTCTGGGGCTAATGCCTCTTCCAGAGTCTGCTGACAACAGGAAAAACGATCCCAGAACTGTGTTTCCCAGAGGACTCAGAGATTCTTGCCCTTGAGAACAGAGCGGGAGTCTGATGTCTGCAGACATCCCAGGAGGGATGGTTGCAGTGCAAGATGACCAGGGTGGACAAAGATCAGGGAACAAAAGCAGATTCTGAGAACGGGGTCCCTCCCTCTCTTGTAATAAAATCCCTACCATTCACTGAGTGCCTCCAGCATTCCAGGCCACTTCCAGACATTACTTCATTTAATTCTCACAACCCTTTGGAATCAGTATTCTTTCCCTCATCTTGCAGAGGGGGAACCGCAGCTCTAAAAGAGGAGAGGGTGAGGAGGTTTTCCAAGATCACAGGATTGCCATCCTGCCTGCTGCATAATATCTGAGTGACAGGGAGCCACCTGCCAGATACCAAGAGACCACTCTGGGGCAATCCTGATATAACTGAGCTCAAAGAGAGAAAGTCAGCCCCAAACCTTAGGCATGGCCCTCTTGGAACTGAAGATCTAAAGAGAAAGAAAGGCTATAGCAAAGTTCCTGAGAAAGCAATCAATGAACAACTAAGGTGTCACAACGACAACGAAAAACTAATGATTGATGCTTCTCACCTCTCTCCGTTCCTGTCTGTCCCTATCTATCCCTCTCTCTGACTCTCTCGCTGTCCCTGTAAAAAAAAAAAAAAAAGTTCCTGAGAGTAACACAACTGTCCTTTTTTGTAAACACGCCAACGTATGAGGATCCAAACCACATGCAGGCCTTTAGCCTGCCCTGGGAAGCAGAGTGCTGTCAGAGCCACTGTTGCTGAAACAGTTGGTTCCTGCTGGCTCTGGCTTTGGGGGCTATGGCGCATTCCTCCAAAAACCTTTAGTTGTGGTAAATCTTTCTCTCTTTCCCCTGGGGCATATTGATTTGAAGACAAGAGCCAGAAATCATTTCAGATTTGGGTAAGCAGTCAAACTAGGTTGTATTCTTTGGAGTCCAAATAAAGTGTGACCCTCATGCAGAAAAGTGCCTGGTGTTGTGGAGAACAGCAGAGACCTTGGGGTTCTGTTGAGAGATGAGCCCAGAAGTCCCACAGCGACTGAAGTGCAAGCGTGCGGGGGGACCTTGAAAAGAGCTGAAGGTTCTTCATAGGGAGAGACACAAGCAAACCCAATCAGGGCATAAGTCAAAACACACATGGTCCCATAAAGGGGCCTGGGAAAGATGCCACATTAATAAAAAGGGAAAATGCAGAGGAATGTGTGAAGAGGGAGCCATTAACAAAATGGAAATGCCTATAAACTAAGCTCAGCAAGTACTGTCCCCACCCCCCATCATGGCTCCAACTTGTCCTTCATTAGAGTCAAGAAAAGCCTTAAGAATCAGCCTGTTTGTGGGGGCAGCAGCACTAGGGCTGAGCACCTGGCTCACGCCTCTCCTCTGCTGGTTCCCTGCATGTCCCCAGCCCAGCCACTTCTCCTCCACATGTCTCTGGGTCCAACTGCCCCTGAATAGCAGTATTCCTCTCGGAAACATCTTACAGATGCTGCAGCCTTCTCAGACCCGGTGCTTGGTGCAGGGAAGGGGCTTTGAGGGGTTCTGGGTGCAGCAGGGGCGTGTTTCCTCTCTGGTGTATTCTGAAACAGTATTTCTGTAACATAGTCATTTTCCCCTTCAGAGTCCCAAATTGGCCTTGGGGACCAGCCAGTCTGCTGGCAGCTGGCCAAAGCCTTATCATATTTCCAGGCCCCAAACAAACAGGAAATGGGGTTGAATGGTTAGCTCTCAGGTGGAACTTCCTGAGAATCAATAATCAAAAATCCAAGCACCACCAGCAGTTTGGAGGAAAGAAGGTGACCAGTCCCCTCTGGAGGAGCTCCTATTCAAGGAGTAGTGCGGAAGGCACTGACTGACCTGAGCGTGAAAACCAAACTGACAGAGAACATCTGCAGAGGTAAGTTCGCTGGCGGAGATGACCAAGTAAGCACTTAGTATTTAGGAAGCTGGAAAGAAAAAAACAGAGATGAATAGACTAGGAAGAGTCCTATAACATCACTCACAACAGTTCTGGGAAGAGGATACATCTTACAGCAGAGATCAGAAGCCAAGATAAGGATTGGGATTGCTATGAAAATGGAATGGGGGGGGCACAAGAGGGGAGGCAAAATTTGAGCTTGGGTGACAGCATTTGCCATGCTTGGCAATGGAGGGGAACAGCTGAGCTCAGGAGACAGGCAGTGGGACACATCTTTCTTTTTTTTTTTTTTATTACAGGGACAGAGAGAGAGTCAAAGAGAGGGATAGATAGGGACAGACAGACAGGATCGGAGAGAGATGAGAAGCATCAATCATCAGTTTTTCATTGCGACACCTTAGGTTTTCATTGATTGCTTTCTCACATGTGCCTTGACCGCGGGCCTTCAGCAGACCAAGTAAACCCATTGCTGGAGCCAGCGACCTTGGGTCCAAGCTAGTGAGCTTTTGCTCAAGCCAGATGGGCCTGCGCTCAAGCTGGTGACCTCGGGGTCTTGAACCTGGGTTCTCCGCATCCCAGTTTGATGCTCTATTCACTGCGCCACTGCCTGGTCAGGCAGGACATGTCTTGCTGAAAGGGAGAGTTCAAATTAGTGCAGATTGTGTAAATTTGTGCAAGAGCCTTGACTGAAGGGAGGACAGTTTTTAGGAGTCTCTATTGGAGCGATTAAGTACTGAAAGAGGTGACTTAGCAAGCCACAAAGGTTTCTGAAAACTGAGTTGTACTCCTGTCTCTGTGTCTGGAAGCAGAGACCCAGGCACACCTGACCCATGGGGGTTCCTCCCAGCTGAGGAAGTTTGAGATGAAGGTGTAATGCTTTCGTGCCCATCCCTGACTTCTGGTGTTGTAGTCAGGTGCAGAACTGGACTGACTGTCCTTGCTTGGGACTCTGTGCTGATGCTTAAGGAGCAGGTAGCAGCTGAGATGCCTCCAGTTAATACTGCAACCCGAATACCCCCTAGAAGCAGGCTCAGCCAGGACCTTACAGAATCGGCATTGTTTGGCTGAACAGCTGGGAGCAGCTGCAGGGCCTCTGGGTGTCCCCTAGCACAGCAATCACGACCTGCCGTCAGCGTAGCTCACAGACACCCTCTGAGATGAGGAAAGTGCCAGCCTGTCTGGTGTGGTACCAGGGTTGGCCAGTAATCATTGGTCAATGAGAATCAAGGACAGAAGCCGTTAGGAGCTCATGTTCTTACCTAAAAGAGATCACAAGGACCTGTTGTGGAAGGATCCAGGAATGAAGGGAACTGCTGGGATGGAACTGGAGTAGAGAATCCTGCTCTCATCTTTGGAAAAGCTAGCTAAGTGCTCCCCACTCCCAGCCAAGCTCCAGATGGCACTAACATGCAGCAGACAGGCATTTTCCCAATAGTTTGGGAAACTGTCCTCCCCCACCCCAAGCAGAGGGAGTCCATCCAGGAACTGAACCAAAGAATCACAGAGTTTTAAAGCTAGACATGGATTCAAACACCTACCAATTTATCACTCTCTCATTGTAATGCCTAGAAAAAGGGAGGTATCCTACTCAAAGGCACAACCTTCACTGGTGGCAGAGCCAGAACTTCAAACCCGACCTCTTGTCTGGAAGGCCAGTGGTCAGTCCATTGCTACTCTGGAAGTCACTCAATCTAGCTTTCCAGAGGATGGCCTGGGTGAAGACCAATAAGAAAGGGGCAGGAATTGGGCAATATAGTGTACACATTTCAACACAAAGTGATCAGCATACAAGTGAGATGCGGAATTAGAGGCGAATGAGCACTACGGTTTTAGAGGAGCAAGCAGTGGAGGAGAGTGTGGGGGTGAGTCAGAGGCCCTGGTTCATGTTCCTATTCCACCACTTGTTCACCAAGTAATTATGAAAACGTTGTCTAACCTTTCTCAGCCACAGTTGACTCATCTGTTAAATGGGGCTAAGAGTACCGTAGAATTCTTGTGAGGAGTAGCATGTGGAAAAGTACTTTGTACAAAGGAATGGGCTGAGACTAGGCAATTATTAGGTGTGATTGTGATTCCAGGGAGTTGAGTTTGGAGGCTGGAGTGGTGAGAGTTGGGATTCTCCTAGTTCTCTGAGCTGCTCAGTAGAAGAGGGAAACTCCCTCAGGCACGGCAAGAGGAGCTGAATCAGGTGGGGCAAAAATCTCAGACCTGGGAGGAGTTTGGCTAGGCAGTGAGGAGCCTTCCCAGCCTCTGGTTTCTGGCCCAAGGGTCCTGGCCCCTCTTGCAGAGGAGTGAAGTCTGCTACCTCTCTTCCTGAACGGGGTCCCCCTCAGCTGTCTGAGGGCGAGAGCTGGACTCAAGAGAAGAGGCGAGAAAAAGGGGGCTGCCAGCTACAGGGTCACATGTGTCAGCCAATGCCACTCGCCACTCGGAGCCACTTGGACAAAGGGATCAACAGCATTCTCTCTAGCAGGCCTGATGGCACTGCCCTCCTGGCTTTTGGTACCAGCCTTGGGTGAGAAGTTCTGGGTCAGACATTAAATGAGGGGTGCAGAGTGGGGTACAGAGAAAGGGAAGGGTTCAGGGAGGGGAGGTCTCTCTGTGATCTAGCCCAGAGCCGTGGCTTTTCATAGGTAAAAAGCCCTGCTGTGCAGGCTGAGGTCATTCCTGGCACAGCTCCCCTCACTGCAGACGCCTGCAGGTCTGTTTTAATATCTGCAGCAACCACATTCCTAAACAGGGTGGGTAAGAGGCTTTCTGGACAAGACTGCTTTCCATCAGAAATTATTCCAATTCACCAGGGTCAGCTTTTTGAGAGAGAGCTGGATTTCTTTTTTTTAAGGGAGAAAAAATTCGGTGAGAATGACTAAATGCAGGAACCAGAAGCAGAGCAAGGTCCTGAGGACGGAGGAAGGGAGGCAGGAGAGAAGGACAAAAGATCCAGGCAGTGGAGGCTAAGAAAGAGCCTGCTTTGGGGTCCAGCCCAGCCAGGCCATTATCAGACCCTACCATCCATCCATCCACTGAACTCGCACTTGGCTTCTGCCCTGGGCCAAGTGCTTTGCTAGAAGACAAAGCAGTTTATTAGTTGTCTATTTCTGGGTAACAAATTATCATAAGACTTAGAGGCTTAAAACAACACATGCTTATTATCTCATGACTTCTGGGGTCCAGGAGTCTGGGCACAGCTCGGCTGGGCCCCCTGCTCATGGTCTCACAAACTGTAATCAGGTTTGACTAGGGCTGGGGCTTACCTGACACTCAAATGGGAAAAATCTTTTTCTAAGCCCTCGCGGTCTTTAGCAAAACACAGTCCCTCAAGGGCTGTTGGACTGAGGGCCTCCATTCCTAGCTGGCTGTGAGCCAGAAGCTGCTCTCAGGTCCTTGCCACGTGGCCTCTTCTACCCGGTGGCTTTCTCATCAAACTGTGCAAGCCCAGAGGCAACAGAGAGAGTCCCCCAGCAAAGGGGAAGTCACTATTTTATGTAATACAAGGACAGAAATGACATCTCATCACTTTTGCCAGATTCTTTTTTTTTAAATGTTTATTTTATTGATTAGAGAGAGAGAGAGAGAAGAATGTCAATCTGCTCCTATATGTGCTCTGACCGGGGATTGAACTGGCAACCTCTGTGCTTTGGGATGACATTCCAACCAACCGAGCTATCTGGTCGGGGCACTTTTGCCACATTCCATTGATAGAAGCAAGCCACAGATCTTGCCCACACTCATGGGGAAGGCATTACACTGGGCTGTGAATATCAGCCCACAGGGACTGTCAGGGGCCACTTAGACTCAGCCTGGTGCAGAGTCAAATCGTTGCCTGCCCTCAGGTAACTCAGAGTCAACAATAATAATAGAATAATAAAGGTAAATCAATGCAGTGAATGCTTATAGTGTGTTAGGAATGATGCTAGGTGTTTTAATATTTTGTTTTTATTCTCTATTAAGTAGGTACAATTATTGTCTTCTTTTTAGGTGAGGAAACAGACTTAGAGAGATCATAGTAGTAAGAGATCTAGGAGTTTCTGAACTCTAAAAATCAGTCAGACTTCACAGGCTCTACTCTGACCCCTTCATTATCTACCTTCCAGATAAATAGTGATCCGCCATGGCGCATGCTGTAACAGTCCCTCTGGGGCGCTGGGGAAGGCTTCTCAGAGGTGGTGACTGCACATAACAGCACAGGACCCTAGAGGGAGTGCAGGGAACAGAAAAGACATGATCCTTTGCTCTTGAGGAGCCCTTGAGGCTCAAGTGGGGGACCAGCCCCAAGGAGCAGTCTCTGGGCACTTGCTAGGAACAGTGGCAAGTGCACACTGAACAGCTGTCTGAGAGCTCTCTGAAGCGATGTGCACGTCAGTGGCTGTTTAGATTAGTTTTCTAATTGGCTGAGTGTTAGCAAAGCCTCTGTGTATACAATGGGAATAATTAATCTTGTCTATTTGTATATCCACTCATGTTCTGTCATTCCCCATCTTCTCAGCTGTCTGCCTTTTACTGTTATTTTCAGGACCAGAGGGGATTTGCGTCTATGGGACTCTGTCTCCATGGCCCCCGCACAGGTGGGCATGGGCAGCAGGAGGACAGCAATAAAGAAGAAGAAGATTCCAACAGTGCCCGCCCCTCCCCAGCTAGGAGTGCCCATCTTACCTCCGCACGTATTCAGTCATCAGAACCTGTACCTTTGCAGGAAGTGTCCTTACATACGTCACCTCACAGCTTCACGACAAACTTGGAAGTTTGGCCTTTATTATTCCAGAGGAGAGACACAACAGAGAGAGAGATTAGCTAACTTGCCCAATGTCCCCCACACAGCTAGTAAGTGGCTAAGCCAAGACTTGAACTTAGGTCCAGCACTCTCCTGTCTGTCAGTCTGACGCACCCACACAGCACAGTCATGTGAAGCCTCCCCTTTGCTGCCTTGTCAATCTCTCCACATGCTTCTGTCTGCCTCTCAGGGCCTTCCAGTGCTCACGTGCCCCCCACGAACCTATCTCAACTCTACTATGGAGTAATGACACCAGGTCCCCTGACTCCCTGAAACAGCCCCGGTTTGTTGATTCCCTCTTTAATCAGATAGTAGGCACCTTTGCAGAAGGTACCAAGGTCTCAGCCTCTCCCTCCATACTCCTAATCCAGGTACAAAACAGGGGTTTATGCTTTGATTTATCAGGAGAAAGGGAAGGTGAAGCTGAGGCTGGGAGGACGGCTATGGGTATGAAACAACCCTTAGACGTTTCAGGTGCAAAAACAACCACTCTTCCTGAGGAGGCTCCTGCCTCTGTATCTCCCGCCACTTCATCCCTGGAACCTTATCTTAGGCCTCCAGGTGTCTGTTAACGATTTTCTTTCCTTTGTGACCTAAGTGTGGTCAGATTTCCTCCTTGTAATTGTTCCAAGCTCAGCCAGTCAGACATGCACTTAAACACATACATCTGGAGAGTGAGCAGGGGAACAGGAGTTCTGTGTATATGGTCGTGCTCATGACAAAGACTTGGCCAGGAGAAGGTCCACGCTTCAGAACGCTCAACAAACGGCTCTGACATGACCAGATTTGCTTTGGGGATTATCTTTCAGACAATTATAAAAAAAGATGACTATAGAAATAAAGTAAACAGGATATTCAAGAGGTATTGGCATCCCCAAGCCTACCAATCTTATATATAACTATAACTATGATTAATTACAGCACTTTTTATGTGCCAGGCTCTTTACAAAATGCTCTACAAAACTGCTCTTCAAAAATTCTATCAAGTAGTATCAGCACCCACCCCACTGGAGACCGTGGCTCAGAGAGGTGATGCAGGTTAGGACTGCACGGTGGGCACGCGGGCCAGGATGTGAACCCGGGCTGCCTGACCACACACCTCTGCCCTAAATCTCTGAGGCCAGTGGGCGACCTCACAGCTAAATTGCCTGTTCCTCCTCTAAGGCTAGGACTTGTGGTAAGAGGGAGAGAGAAAAGAAGCTCAAGGCTACGGTTCCTCCTCCTTTTCCAGGAAGGGCCAGCGTCTGGGTTCCTTCCAGCCCAGCATGGCCCTCTTCTTTGCCACTTTGCAGAAGTGGGGAGCTGGCAGGAGGGTTGCATATTTGAGGCCCCAGCCTGCCAGTGTTATCTGAGGGAGTGTGATTTACACTCCTCTATCTTATCTCAACTCGGGCCCTGGTGATGGATTTCACCTTCGGCATTTGGAGTGCATTTGGAGTGGCTGCTCCAGTCCAGAGCACCCCAGAAGACAGATTGAGCAGGAGACAGCACGGGCTCCGCTCTGGACACACCCACCGCTGGCCTCAGCTCAGGTGGAGAAGGAGGACCTGTTCTGCTGTGGTGAGGGGCACTATCCCCTGCACTGGGTAACACTCCTTTCCCCACATTTGGCCTTGCTTGAGGTGCTTTGGGGGGAGCAGAGGAGGAAAAAGTAATAGCAGTATTGATGTAGCACTCTCCTCTTTGCTATGATTGTTGGTTTAAGGCCAGGGACTAACCTGACCTGTGGTGGCGCAGTGGATAAAGCGTCGACCTGGGAACACTGAGGTTGTCAGTTCAAATCCTTGCACTGGTCTGGTCAAGGCATATATGGGAGTTGATGCTTCCAGCTCCTCCCCACTTTCTCTCTTTCTCTCTCTCTCACTCTGTGTCTCCACTCTAAAATGAATAAATTAAAATTAAAAAAGGCCAGGGACTGCTGCCGCCATTATGTTCATTCACATGCAGGTTCTCATTGAATTTGGGCAGACGGTAAAGAAACAAGGGTAGTCGTAGGATGGTGGGCCATTATGTTTATTGGTGTCTCACCAAGTCAGGCAAGCCACAAGAGAAGACAAGGGAAAAGCAGAAACCCTGCTTTTCCCATGGAGGGCAAGGGATCAGGGAGGAGAGAAAGAAGAAACCCCCCTGCACCTCTCAGTCCTGGCGGCAGAATCTCTCTTCCAGTAAACATTACCAAGACAATGGCCCCTCCCAATCAGGAAGGTGACCTGCAAGCTCACAGACCACTATATCTGGTGTTGCCCAGCCCCCAATGCAAACTATGATATAAGCGAGCAAACATATACATCATATTTACAAACTTATTTGACCAACAGTTCTTTTTATTTTTAATTCCATTTTTACAACAACTAAATACAACAGCTTTTGTATTCCTTTTTTACAGATGAGGAAACTGAAGCTCAGCAAGGCTAGGGTCACAGAGACAGGTGAAGAGGTGGGTGTCCAACACATATCTTATGACCTCAACTCCTGTTACCTTTCATGAAACACGAAGGAGCAGAGAGTTTTATCTTTTGAAAATGCAGCTTCCTTACCCCCTCCTTTTTATTTTTACTTCTTCAAAACAGAGTTGTAGCTCAGATCAGGGCAGAGTCTTTTGCCATGGTGAACTCAAAGGGAGGAGGCATGGCCAGCAGGAAGGGTGTTGAGCCAAGGTCTGAGTGAGGCAGAGAAAGTCACACTTAGAAGGGAGAAGGTGGGAAGTCAACCGTCTTCTCATGCAAAGGGTTTCAATAGTGTTGGGCAGATAAAATATATTATGCTCACTTTGTTAAAGATGGCGCTGCCCACATGGAAGCCCATCACCCAGGTGATATTATTTGCCCTTATGCCTCAGATGAGTGACTTTGTATCAGAGACTTTCTTGTTTGTAGATTGGGTTAAAGATTTGGATTTCTACAGTATAAAGTGGGACAGACCAGTAGCTTGCTCTCTCGGTTCCTGGGATTAGTATAGAGAGTAGAGCAGAGTAAGGCCACATGGAGGCCAGGAGAAGCAGCCAAGATGGTGGAGTGCTGAGGAAGAAGCCAGTTTGTGCAGAGTTTGTGTAGAAAGAAGGAGATGGGAAACAGAGGTGAATAAGTCTGGTGAGCTAGAAACCTTTGATTCTAGAAAACTCAGATAAGTCAGTAGCTTTGTGAGCACTGAATGTGTGTGTTTTGGAGCCCAGTGTGTGTTTTTGCTTGCCCACCGGGTACAAGCTAGAATTAAAGCTGATGAGCACTGAATGTGTGTGTTTTGGAGCCCAGTGTGTGTTTTTGCTTGCCCACCGGGTACAAGCTAGAATTAAAGCTGATGGCTCACCAGTTCTTGGCTCTGGTGTTTCATTACTGTAAAGCCAGTAGCCAGGGCCATTATCACAGCCGCCTGACCCATGCAGGTTCGCATTAGTCTCGAACAGACTCCCGGTGGGACATTCAGTGCTCACAAAGCTACTGACTTATCCGAGTTTCCTAGAATCAAAGGTTTCTGGCTCACCAGACTTATTCACCTCTGTTTCCCATCTCCTTCTTTCTACACAAACTGGTTTCTTCCTGTTGGGCAGATAAAATATATTATGCTCACTTTGTTAAAGATGGCGCTGCCCACATGGAAGTTCGTTGATATTAATGTATGTTCTGGAACAGGCTGTGGGCAGGCCGGGTCGTTATAGCCTAAGGCTTAGTTTAAGAGTAAGCTCTTCTCCACACCATTGACTGATTGGATGATGTAGGGTGGTGATGTAGGGAGGAATCCCATTATGCCTCAGATGGGTGACTTTGTATCAGAGACTTCCTTGTTTGTATAAGTGGATTAAAAGTTTTGAGTCTGCTATAAAGTGGGAGAGAACAGTAGCTTGATCTCTCTCTTGGTTCCTGAGTTCCTGAGGTTGGTATTAGAGAGGAGAGCAGATTAAGGCCATGTGGAGGAGAAGTAGCCAAGATGGCAGAGTGCTGAGGGAGAAGCCAGTTTGTTAAGAGTTTGTGCTGGAGGAGATGGGAAACAGAGGTGAATAAGTCTGGTGAGCTAGAAACCTTTGATTCTAGGAAACTCGGATAAGTCAGTAGCTTTGTGAGCACTGAGTGTGTGGGTTTTGGAGCCCAGTGTGTGTTTTTGCTTGCCCGCCGGGTGCAAGCTAGAATTAAAGCTGATGGCTCACCAGTTCTTGGCTCCCGTGTTTCATTGCCATCTGTCCGAATCTAATGCGAACCTGTGTGGGTCAGGCTGCTGTGATAGCGGCCCCAACTACTGGCTTTACACTTCCTCAGCATTCCACCATCTTGGCTGCTTCTCCTGGCCTCCATGTGGCCTTACTCTGCTCTACTCTCTATACTAATCCCAGGAACCGAGAGAGCAAGCTACTGGTCTGTCCCACTTTATACTGTAGAAATCCAAACCCTTAGTCCAATCTACAAACAAGAAAGTCTCTGATACAAAGTCACCCATCCGAGGCACAATGGGATTCCTCAGGAGAGTGCACCACCCTACATCATCCAATCAGTCAAGGGTGTGGGTGAAAAGCTTACTCTTAAAACTAAGCCTTAGGCTATAATGCCCCAGCCTGCTTACATTACAGCTTTTCCCCCACAGCCATCCCAAGCATAAGGGCAAATAATATCACCTGGGCAAAACGGGCTTCCATGTGGGCAGCACCATCCTTAACAAAGTGAGCATATTATATTTTACCTGCCCAACAATTACCAACTGTATGAATCTAATGTGAACCTGCATGGGCCAGGTGGCTGTGATGGTGGCCGCGACTATTGGCTTTACAAACAGTTTTTCAACAAAGAAGCATTGAAACCCTTTAGTGGACATCCTGCTGTGGGTGACGGACACATGCTCATATAAGACCATAACTCAAGAGAAAGGAAGGCATGTAGCATTCATTGAGGTACCCCGTGTGCCAGGAATAAAGCTAGGAAACTTACTTATTTGATATGATTTGTATAATAGTCTTATAAGGTGGATTTCACCATTTTTAGTTCAGAAGAGGCTGAGCTCAGAAAGATTAGATAATTTGTTTATGGTCTCACAGCTGGTGAGTAGTAGAACTCTAATTCAAACCCAAGTTATCTGACCCTAAATCTGTTAATAAACTAGAAACCTTTCCTTCACATGTATCCTGGCATGTGGGCTGTGGGAGGTCTCTCCTCCAGCCCCACAACAGCACCTTATAGACAACAACCTAATTAGTAACCCCTCTGTCCTAACCCACCCTGCATACATTCTGAAATTTTCAGGGGGAAATAGTGTGGGTCTTGAGAAAGAATGTATCTGCTAAGAAGGACTGTGGTTGCAAACTGTCCTTCTGAATAAAGTTTCTCCTCTTTCTGCACCCCAGACTGGGGACTTTTGTTGACAATAGGGATAATTAGCAGGAGGGGGTTCTTAAATTTGGGGGTTCAAAATTTTGGGCTATATTTACAGGCTGGCCCAAAACATACAAATTCATTGAGCAGGGGACCCAGAGAAAACATTAAGGGACAGATTCCTTGAGGAAGGAGGAATTGGGCAGTTGGGCAGTGTAAAGCCAATAGCTACTGCCACCATCACAGCCGCCTGGCCTGAGCAGGTTCGCATTTGATTCGGACAGACAGTAATGAAACAATGGAGCCAAGAACTGGTGGGCCATTACCTTTAATCCTAGCTCACACTTGGTGGGTGAGAAATACACAGTGGAAAAACACTTCTGTAAAGGCAGTGGTCAAGGCCACCATCACAGCTGCCTGGCCCATGCAGGTTCTCATTAGATTCGGACAGTCGGTGATAAATCAACGGAGCCAAGAACTGGTGAGCCATCTGCTTTAATCCTAGCTTGCAACCGGCGGGCAAGTAAAAACACACACAGGGCTCCAAAACCCACTCATTTAGTGCTCACAAAGCTACTGACTTATCCGAGTTTCCTAGAATCAAAGGTTTCTAGCTCACCAGATTTATTCACTTCTGTTCCCCATCTCCTTCTCTCTGCACAAACTCTGCACAAACTGGCTTCTTCCTCAGCACTCCGCCATCTTGGCTGCTTCTCTTGGCCTCCATGTGGCCTTTATCTGCTCTCCTCTACTTCTAATTCCAGGAACTGAGAGAGAGCAAGCTCTGGGCCTGCCCCACTTTATAGTGTAGAATCAAAACCTTTAATCTAATTATGCAAACAAGGAAGTCTCTGATACAAAGTCACTTATCTGAGGCATAATGGGAGGATTCCTCATGAGAGTGCACCACCCCACATCATCCAATCAGTCAAGGGTGTGGGGAAAAGCTTACTCTTAAAACTAAGCCTTAGGCTATAAGGACCCGGCCTGCCCACAGCCTGTCCCCCAACACACATTAATATCAACAGACTTCCATGTGGGCAGCGCCACCTTTAACAAAGTGAGCATACTATATATATATTTTTTTATTTTTTTATTCATTTTAGAGAGGAGACACAGAAAGAGAGAAAGGGGGGAGGAGCTGGAAGCATCAACTCCTATATGTGCCTTGACCAGACCAGTGCAGGGTTTTGAACTGGCGACCTCAGTGTTCCCAGGTCGACGCTTTATCCACTGCGCCACCACAGGTCAGGTGTGAGCATAATATATTTTATCTGCCCAACAACTTCCCTTTCCATTCAGGGCTCCCAAAGCCACTGACTCACCCTAATATTCCTAGAATCAAAGGTTTCTACCTCACCAGCCTTATTCACTTCTGTTCCCTATCTCCTTCTCTCTGCACAAACTGGCTTCTCCTTCAGCACTCTGCCATCTTGGCTGCTTCTCCTCTGCAATAGTAACAGCAGGAACCCAGAGAGAGAGAGAGAACCCCCAGTCTGCCCCATTTTATAGTGTAGAAATCAAAACCTTTATGTCAAAATACAAATAAGGAAGTCTCTGATACAAAGTCCCTTATCTGAGGCATAAATGGGATTCCTTATAAGAGTGCACCACCCTACATCATGCAACAGTCAAGGGTGTGGGGAAAAGCTTAGTCTTAAAACTAAGCCTTAGGCTATAATGACTTTGCGGGTTTACAGCCTGTCTCCCACACCCAATGCAAACTATATGCGAGCAAACATATTTACAAACTTATTCGACCAACAGGTAGGAACTTGCTGGTGGCTATTACAGAGGGTGCATTGTTACTGAAGTTAAGGAAACCTGGGTTCTAGCCCCAGCTCTGTCACTCACAAGCTGGGACTCTTGGACTAGATACTTCCCCTCCAAGAGCACCAGTTTATTCCTTTGCAAAGTGAAAGATTGGACTGACATTATAAGATTGTTTTCACTTTTAACATATTGTGAGTTTTGAATCATTAGTGCCCCCCCAAATAAGTTCCTGTGGGAAAGATAAAGAAGGTTAGAAAGTTTGATCTCCACACAGGATGATTTAGGGGCCAACCCACCTAAAAGCTGAAAACAGACTAGATGGCATTAGCCAGATCTTTTCTAGCCTGGGCAGTGGCTGGTTTGTGGGTGTTTTGTTTGTTTGTTTCGTATTTTTCCGAAGTTAGAAGCAGGGAGGCAGTCAGACAGACTCCCTCATGAGCCTGAACGGGATCCAACCGGCATGCCCACCAGGGGCGATGCTTTGCCCATCTGAGGTGTTGCTCTGTTGCGACTGGAGCCATTCCAGCACCTGACACAGAGGCCATGGAGCCATCCTCAGTGCCTGAGCCAACTTTGCTCCAATGGAGCCTTGGCTGCGCAAGGGGAAGAGAGAGAGAGAGAGGAAGGAGAGGGTACTTCTGTGTGCCCTGACTGGGAACCAAATCCAGGACTTCCACACACCAGACCAACGCTCTACTGCTGAGCCAACTAACCAGGGCCTAGCGGCTGGTGTAAAGTGGATATGGTCCCCATTCCCTTGAAGCTCGTCTCTGCAGACAGGTTGACTCGGCTGTCAGACCTGCTGGAGTAGCTGCTGTGTGCAGAGGTGGCTGGTCCTGCAGAAGGATGAGCGCGAGGGCACCACCACTCTTGTGGGTGATTTCAGCTCCCCAGGGGGCAGGCCATCTGCCACCCAGGCTTCATTTGCACTGCTCATCTGTTACGTCTTTCTTGGTCATTGAGCACATTTAGACAGTTATGGTTAGATTCTAATTATTTTTCTAAACCTCACAAAATCCCCATAATACAGCAAAGGAGTCAGCAAAGAAAAAGAAGAAGAGAGAAGAGTTTCTAGAAATACAAACTCTAAGTTCACATGCACTTCGCATCCCCATTTGTAGGACAGCTGTTGTGGTGCTCTATTCACCCCTAAGCCCCAGCATTCCCTCAAGGTTATCGGTTCTTGTACTGGCTCCCCTCCCACCATCGTTCCTTTGAGAGACTATGGCCTTGCAATCAAGGCGTGGAGAGCGGCCAGCTACTGCCACCTGATACAAAGCTTCATCGTCTCTGTCTAGCCTTGTCCCCTCTCCATTCCTGCAGTGGAGTCATTTCTTCTTCTTATCTGAGGTAAGAGCAAGGCAAGTAAGGGCTAGAAAAAGACTTCTCCCTTACATGACTGATTAGAAGGAGTTTGGGGTCTGAGTGAGCCAGCCCTCACCTAACCTAACCTGGTTAGGTGGCTTCTTGTTTCTCTGCCAGGAGGTTGCCATAGTCTAATTGCTCAGCCCTCGCTAGTGTGGTGGAAGGAAATTGGTATCTGTAAATGTTTGTTGAATGAATGAATGGACGACAGCTTAGAGAATTGACTGAAGTTTGAGCAAGAAACAGAAATACAAGGCCAACATCGCTTAGCTCATCAAATGCCCTTGTGGCCCTTGGGAAGAAGAAAGATGAATATGGAAGAGTCAGGAAAGGATGAGTTTAAATTTGAGGCACAAACAACATGGAACTAGATAAGTCAGACCTGAAAAGACCTTAGTCATCACTTTATCCAAACCTTTATTTTTTTCAGGGACGACACCAAAACTCCAAGGGGTTAGTAACATTAGTGACTTCCAGAAGATCAGAGTGAGAGCTTGGGTCTCTTGACTACTTGTCCCTGACAAAACGTTAGTCTCTTCTTTTCCACATTTACCTCAAACTCATTCATTCCAGAAAAAGCAACTGCCACCTAACTTGGGGATCCTCTTGTTGGGGCTTCTTAACACTAATGAAGTGTTCTAACATTACCTTGAATTTACTGTCCTTGGGGCCATTTTGGCCTTTGTCTTGTGGCTTCAAGGCTGCCTTCACTTGACAAGGATTGGTAAGTGTAGCAGAAGCCAGCCATACTGGGCCAGTTTTACCCTAGGCTGGCCCCATGAGATGTCTGGCCTGGGTTACTCCCTGGTGTCTAATCTGGCCTCTTACTTGTCCTGTGGGACTCATGCAGTCAGTCTTAAGCGAAAGTGCTCAGACTTTGTCCAGAGATCAGGGCAAGAACATGGACATGCATTTTACCACTTTATAATGACTTGGGTGTCTCCAAGGGCCAGTCTAGGATTTTCTAACCATGTTTACAGTTAGAAGAAAATGTAATGCACATGTATCTGACTCACTGATCTCTACATTATTTCAAAGTCTGATTTCTGGAAATGGTTTGATATGTATATACTCTGCTTATTTTTAACATTTGGATTGGTGAATTGACCAAGACAAAATAAATAGTTATCCTGAGAGGCAGAAGGGAACTTCAAGTAGAGGCGAGACCTGCGGGCTTCTTCCCAGGCCTGGCTAGGGACAGGAGGCCCAGCATGGCAGGGAGCATGCCTGCACCCAGAAACATACCGTAAGCAATGTAGCCTGCAGCTCCCCTTCTGCTTATACTTCTGGGATACTGAGCCTACTGAGGAAAAGCACCCAGATGAGAAGATGGTGTCACCACAGATTTGTGACATTGGACCTCTGATGCATTCCCAAGAGTACAGAGCGATCCCACTGGGTGAGTCCACGAGGCCACTCTAGACCTTCACTATTCTTCTCAAGACCCCAGATCCTCTTTCTCAACCATTTTTGTTTTGCAGAGAAAAGAAAGTCCACCGGGAAAGAATTTCCTCTCTGCAAACCCATCTACCTCAGCAACTCTCCCTCTTGGCCCAGGGTGCCAGCTAGAGCTCTCTGCTGTCCCAGGGACATCATCCCAGCTGCCCCACCCCACCCCTCTGCCAGCTCTGCTTGCTTTGCCCTGTTTAGCTGCTGTTGTTTCCCCAAGTCTCTGCCTCATCCTTAATATCCAATCAGTCACCGTCCTGCCAACCTAGCCCCTTAAGCACCCATCCCCTCTTCCCAAGGCCCTGTTGCCACTGCCTTAGTCCAGGCTCTTACTTCTTGACCGCTATTGCTACAATCTCCTCTCTGGTTTCCCTTCAGCCAGTCTTGACCATGCTCAATCTGTACTACATAGCAGCAAGAGGGATATTTTTATAAAACAAAGCTTGTTCATCACTCCTTTACTTAACATTCTTCAGTGGCTTCTCATTACTCTCCGGATAAAATCTAAATTCTTCAGCATAGCAAGAAAAATCTGTGTAATCTGGTTCCTGTCTGTCAGTCGGTCTCGTTCCTCCTTCCCACTCCGCCTCTCTATGCTAGGGCAACACTGAAATTCATTGTTCTGACTCCCAGACACAGCAGGCCTTCTCGCGGCGGTGCTGCGTCTGTGCGCATGCGCCTTCCTCTGACTGTGCCGCTCTTTCTTGGCTTGTCTGCCAGAACACTCCTAGTCATCTTTCCAGGTGAGACTTATACACCGTCTCCTCCTGAAGGCCTCCTCTGGTTTCCCAGGTGGTCTCCACTCCACTCCACGCTTGCCTCCCTGAAGTTATGTACTATAACAGCTAATTTGAAGAAGGAGGCTCTGCCCACCTCTTTTTTTTTCTGGACTTTAATTTTTTATTACTTATTCATTGATTTTAGAGCAGTGGTTCTTAACCTTTTCTGAGGTACCGAACTGTAAAGCCAGTAGTCGCGGTCAGGATCACAGCCGCCCGGCCCACGCAGGTTCACATTAGATTTGAACAGTCGGTAATGAAACAATGGAGCCAAGAACTGGTGAGCCATCAGCTTTAATTCTAGCTTGCACCCAGCGGGCAAGCAAAAACACACACTGGGCTCCAAAACCCACTCACTCAGTACTCACAAAGCTACTGACTTATCCGAGTTTCCTAGAATCAAAGGGTTCTAGCTCACCAGACTTATTCACCTCTGTTTCCCATCTCCTTCTCTTTACACAAACTCTGCACAAACTGGCTTCTTCCTCAGCAGTCCACCATCTTGGCTGCCTCCTCTCCTCCACGTGGCCTTAATCTGCTCTCCTCTCTAATACTTCAGGAACCAAGAGCGCAAGCTCCTGGTCTGCCCCACTTTATAGTGTAGAATCAAACCCTTAATCCAACCTACAGACAAGGAAGTTTCTGATACAAAGTCATCCATCTGAGGCATAATGGGAGGATTCCTCATGATAGTGCACCACCCCACATCATCCAATCAGTCAAAGGTGTGGGGAAAAGCTTACTCTTAAAACCAAGCCTTAGGCCATAACGACCTGGCCTGCTTACATTAGTCTTTCCCTCACACCCATCCCAAGCATAAGGGCAAATAATATCACCTGGGTGATGGGCTTCCGTGTGGGCAGCGCCATCTTTAACAAAGTGAGCATATTATATTTTATCTGCCCAACACGAACCCACCAGTTTTTTATGTGCATTTACCGAACCCTTCTTTAGTGATAAATAAAATATGATTTTTTTCCCCAAATTCAAGACATAGGTATATGTTTTTTTACTGGTGGACAAAATGAGCCGTGCATGAACATCACCTTGCTCAAAGGACAAAACCAACAAGTGCATGAACTCACAACAAATTACGTTTTTACTTTATTCTGGCCTCCGCGGCAGAGGCTTCTCCAAACCCCTGAGACCGACTCATTGAAACCCTAGGGTTTGACAGAACCCAGGTTAAGAACCCCTGCTTTAGAAAAAGAAAGAGAGGAAGAGATAGATAGATAGATAGAGAGAGAGAGAGAAGTCTTTATTTGTTGTTCCACAGCTGTGCATTCATTGGTCGCTTCCTATATGTGCCCTGACCGGGGATCAAAACTGCAACCTTGGTGTTTCCGGACAACACTCTAAATGACTGAGCTTCCTGGCCAGAGCCCTCTGCCCATCTCTTTAAGTGTAAACTTTTTGAGAGCAGTGCCCATATATTTTCATCTTTGTATCTCCTATAGAAAGCACAGAGCCTAGCATATAATAGGCACTTAATAAATTTTAATTAGTAATTATGATTATTTTTTATTGAGCGCTTGAAATAAAGCCAGGCAAAGTGCTAAGTACTTTAACCCCCATTATGTCATTTAGCTGACACAATTACAGTTATCCTACGAGGTGGGTGTCATCCCCATTTTGACAATGAGAAGACTGAGACCAAGAAAGGTTAGGTAACTCTCCAGCACAAGTGGCACTGAAGAGATATGAAACCCCATCTTAGTGAAGCTTAAGTGAGTGCGGCTCTGTGTAGCCACCTGTGCCCGTGAACAGTCAGCGTGTGGATGCTGGGCCGTCAGAAGCGGCCCCCATGCTGTCTGTCACACCCCAGCCTGCCCAGTGCTCAGGCCTTCCGGTCTGCACTGTTGAACAAGATGTTCAGCATGCTTGGCCCAGCCAGTCTTCTCTCCCATATCAAAATCCCACAGTCCTGCCCAGACTTCCCGAACTGGTGATACCCGGTCTCCTGACTAAGAGTTCTGCTTCCTGAGCATGCTTATAGCCAACAGCACTTAACAAGGGTTGGTTTCTCAGACTCCTCTAGCCAGTTGTTCTTGCCTTGGGCTGTCAACTCTGGTGTGCACTGCAGGACTGAACTCCTGTCCAGCTCCACTGTGACTGCTTCCCCAGTAGACCCAACACTGTTAGCAGGCAGGCCCTTCACCCAGCACCCTCCTTGCCTAACTCTGAGTCTCCTTGCCCTGAGCCAAGACCTTGTTGCCTGCTCACGCTGACAGCAGCTCAGGGACGAGACAGAAAGAACTGGTCAGGGATCTGCTGAGCCTGAGAGGACAGGTGGGTCTACACCTGGTGTCCTCATTGAAGAGCTCACCCTTGAACTCTGGAGCCACAGACCCACTTTCTGTGCTTCTTGGTCACTGTTTCTCATTACGTCAAAGTCACAAAGCAAGTACCAGTCATATGCCCTTGATTGGCAGAACTAACATTTTGTATTCAGCTGTTATTTCTATGTTAATAATCATCTCTACCTGATACAATGATCATATTTACTTGATGAATAAGACTTGGACATTAGGAATATACTATGGCCAGATTGATCAGAACAGTGAAGCTATTTTAAATGATAATGCCTCAATTCTTATATCATTTTTATTCTAATGCATTTTCACACATATCATTTTGTTCCCACTTGGTTACTATGACTTTTTTTTTAAATTTTTTCATCTAAAAATGGAGAGTAGAGCTTGGACTTAAAGTCATGCCACAGTCATCTATCACTGCTGGAGGCACAGTGCTTATGCTGCTAGATCCTTAATAGACAGCGTTTCATTCATCTTTACAGCAACCACAATAGATGGGCATTATCCCCACGTTAGAGACAGAAGAAATTATGTAAATTGCCCAGTGTCCACAGGTGCCAAGACCGGAAGCTGGGTCTGCCTGATGCTGGCGCGCGCATGCATGCTTCTGCTGAGCTGTCCGACGCTAGGCCCGGCCAGGTGTCTCCCACTGTGCTCTGTGCTTCACTTCAGATTAAATACCACCCCCACCCTTGGGCTGTCTTGATTTTCTTACGTATTAAACACAACTTCCTGGTACTTTTAATCACTTTGACCTAAAATGATTTTGCCTTTGTTGTTCCTCAATTGGAACACAGGTAACAATTCCCATCTGATTGACTGATGAGGATTTGCTGGCCCCTTAGTTGTGAGCTGGATGTCACAGGAAGCCATCCTTCCCCAGGAGAAGACAAGGTGGCTGGCTCCTGGGAAGCTCCTGGGAAGCTCCAAAGGAAGGGCAAGGCTATGTGGCAGCATGTGAGAGGTTTCTTCCTTCATGTCACCTAGGCCATGTTGAGAACGTCATCCCAAGACTAGCAGGAGCAGTGACATTCTGAGAGTCTGCCATCTGGAATTTGCTTGTCCCCTTTAAACTATCTTGACCATAAGGCCACAACTAGTGAACATAACCCAAAGATTAGCAGGGAAAGGGTCTTTGGTGGGGAAGTAGAAGGAGTTCCTATCAAGAGTTCTAATTCTGCCTCTACAGTGCCGATTGTCAAGATCTCGAGCAAGTCACCTCCTCTCCCAGGGCTTCTGTTTGCTGAACTAGTTACTGAAGCACCCTGAAGGTCCCCTTGTTTCCTGAATGTCCCAGGGGTCCCTCAGGGCTGGCCTCATGGCTCCTAGGAGAGACCTCCCACCCGCACAGGCTTGTGAAGCGCAGGGGCAAGCCTCCAGCCTGGTCTGGATCTCCGTGCTTCTGGGGTCCCAGACTGTCCCGGCACCCGGGCAGAAGGTGGCAGTCCCAGTCACAATGTTGACGGTAGCCTGTGTGTTTCAGGCTGGGGCCCAGCGGGGGCTGTGGACATCAGGGAGCTGCAGGAGTGTGTGTGAGTGAACGTGTGTAAGCGTGCAGTGTGTGTTTATTTATTCTAGGAGCAGTTGCTAAATCGGGGGTGTTTGCCAGCAGAGAGCTGCCTGAGGGCCGTGTTTGTTTACTTAGCGGAGTGCAGGGAGGGCGGGGCAGAGACAAGTGCAGGCTGCAGAGAAGTAGGTTGAATGCCCCCTTCTATCGGTACTGCTGGTTCAGGAGAGACCGGCTCAGAAACACCGGCTCTGGTTTGCCTTCCTCATTGTCGGCTCTATTCCTGACCCCTGCCCCAGCCGTGCCCCTGACCATCTTCCCTTTATGTGGGGTGTCTCCTGGCCACAGGGCCCTGAAAGAAGGTAGAGGAGAAAAAGGAGGGACAGTGGTCTAATGAAAGAACAATGAGATTTGAATCTGGGCTCCACGGACCAATGCATTGCCTCTGGCAAGTCACTTAACATTGAGGAGCCTCGCCTGGTCCGCATTGCTAGAATGAGGTGACTTGAAAGCTCCCTTACAGCTGTGTGGTTGTGTCTTTCAAGAAGATGTGGAAATACACCAGCTCCTCCCCCTCCAGTCGGCTCTGTCAGCACAGACCTGCTTCTCTAACTCAGACCTGCTCCCCCCACCCCCCACCCCTAGTGTGCTCAGCCCTCAGCTTGGCCTGGACCCGTCGTGCAGGCGTCTGTGCCAGGCTGAAGTCCACTACTTGGGACCCACCCTCTGTCTTGCAGGGTATATATTAGTCATGTATTCCCTGACTACAGGACAGAGAGAGAGTGTGAGAGAGGAGAAGAGCCGCCACGGGACCCTCCTGCTTCCCAGTCCTCCCTCAACCACAGGCCAGGAAGGTGTATTTCCCCGGAAGTAGGAGCGGGCTGAATTTCAGGACTGTACTTCCCAGCTGGTGGCCCCAGGGATGCCCCAGAGGCTCTGCCACCCTCCTCTACCCTAAGGCCACAGCACTGCGTTTGCTAGTCTGTGAGGGAGCTCTGGCCCCCAGACATAGGCTGGCTGGCGGCCAGCATGGGGTTCCGGCTCCTGCAGCAGCCAGCAGGGTGGCAGGAAGGCTGTGTCAATCCCTTGGGAGAAAGCTTTTTGGCAAGCAGAGAAGAGTGGCTGCCTGCATTGGCTCTACCTCAGGGCCACAGAACGATTTATCCCCAATCTGCCAAGCAGGCTTTGTGCCTCTGTGTTCTGCCCATGCCCCCAGGGGCTTGGGTGGGGATCCCAACTAGGCGTTTCAGGAAAGGAATCTATAGTTTACCCCTGTTTCTCTCAAAAACCCGGAGGAATTAAGAAGTAAAAGGGTTGCCAGGCTCAGGGCCACAAACTCCTCCTCCTCCTCCTTGTGCCACCACCACACCACCCACCTCTGCCCCCAGCACACTCAACACACACACAGAGTCAGTCTCCTGCCACTGAGGCTGCTTATTCTGCTGGTGCCACAGAGAAACCGATGAAGAGCTGGAAAAATCACCCCAGCACCAAAAAGAATCAGTGTGGAAAAGCAGGGACAGACCGAGACCAGCTACAGAAAAGGCTGCCCACCAGGAGGTGGCGCTCCACCTGACAGACCTCCTCTATGCTCCCTGGGAACCGGGTTGGGGCAGGGAAACTGTGGTCTACCTTTCTCCCTGCTCACTCTGCTGGCACGCCACCTACGTTACCAGACCCCACCCTCCAGTGGTCCTGCCCTGTCCTGGATTTGGTAAATGGGAATGCTGCCCTCTAAGCCAGGCTCCCTTCAGGCTGGCTGTTACTGAGTAAGCTAGTTTCCAAGGGTCAACCTAACATCCATCCCCACCCCCCACCCCCTCTCCCTTGCCTCCATCCACATCCCTTGCAGCATGGTACCAAAGAAAGGTTTTGAACTTGCCATGTGAGTGCGATGTATTTCACTCTTCCCAACAGCAAAGAGGAAGCAAATCTCATCTCCTTTTGGGAGATACCTACTTTCCCAAGGGAGCCGGTACCACCTACCTCATTTGGGCCTATAGGGTCATTTAAGGGCTGCTTCCAGGCCTGGCTCAGTGCGCTTAAAGCAGGCGGGGCTGACATTGTAGTCTGAGGAGGGATAGTCAGTGGATAGAACTGACCCTTTGGCCCCTCCAGGCCACAGCATGGTTCTGGCATATCCAAACCAAGTAAGGTCCACTGTGTCCAGGTGGACCATTTCCAAACCCTTTTCTATCACAGATTACTTCCCAGAAACTTTCCAAGATGGGAACTCACAACTGAAGCTGGTTGTTTAGATCGGAAAATCTGGGTATAATGTCATTAGAAAAGCCAGAGTCTCCTCACACGAACCTTTGCCTGCAACCTCTCCCTGCTCCCTTGGCTCGTCCACTTCTCTCTGCCTGAGTCACGACAGCAATCAACAATGTGGACACAGAGCCTCACAGTGTGCCAAGTGCTCCCACGGGCCCGGGACATTTACTCCTCCTCATGGAGACAAGCTGTTGTCAGCTCCACCCGGGGAGCTGTGGGCCTGCCCGGGCTGCACAAGCTGTAGGTGGCGGACCTGACTTGCACTCTTGGGTTCTCTCCATGGAGCCCTTTCTGCCAGCTACCCAGAGACGCACAAGGAGCTGGAGCCCTCCAGTTGTTGGCAGGCAGGAAGAGATTGACTTGACTGGCTTCCAGCTGGGCCTTGCGTGGTGGCCTTAGCCCTCCCAGATCCTCGAAGCAGAGGGGGCTGGTGAGGAGCTTTCTGAGAGGCCCTTCTCTCTTCTGTGACTCACCCCACCCCCATCTCCTTCCCCTGCCCAGTCCCCTTCCTGTGTCTGCCAGGTTAAAGCTTGTCTTCTCTCTCAGGGTCACCTCCCCCAGAGAACCCCTGCTCCTCCTGTGTTTCTTTACTCTCCCCCCCCTCTGCCACTTCCCCCTTATATTTACGCCTGTGCTTTGGAAGAAAAGGCAGGGCCACCTGGCGAAGGTGCCAGGCTCAGGACACTTGCCTCCTAACGCTGCCTCATTTTAGCTTTGGCTTCACCGTGGAACCTGAACTCCTTTGGTATGCTTTTCGAATTTGTAAAGAATCCCCAGTACTCTCTCCTGCCCTCAGACTTTCTACATGACCTTGAACAGGAAGGTATACAGACTCTGGGCCTTTGTATTGTGGAGCAGAAGGATACCGGAGCCCAGATCTAGACCCAGAAAGGCAGAAGTGGAGGGAGAGGCACAAAATGTACCCTTTTTTCCTAAGCAGGAATCTGCCCAGACCCCGCCAGTTCCCTAGGGCAGCTGTTCTTTCCCCCTGTATGACCTTAGAATCCCCACCCCAGGTCTCTCGGGGAAGGTGATTGTGCAAAAGCCCAGTTTATCCCAGATACAGTAATGCAATGCATACATTAGAGGGGGTGGGGAGGACTTTTTATCCAAAACACATGCTGTTGCTGCTGTTCTAGTTATCTCGGACATTTCCTGCATGTTTGTCACCATGGCAACTGACTCAGCACGAAACCTTGTTTGCTGGGCCCTGGGGTCCAGCATAACAGCCATGTGGTGTCAATTTGGGCCTCTCGGTATTTGCTGTGTCTCTGTCTCTCCCAGTTTATGTCCCTCTGTCTTTGTCCTTGTCTCTGTCTCTCTTCCGCCTGTCTCTGGGCCTTTCCATTTTCTTTTTTCAGGACAGAGCTGCTCCTGTACCCCTGGAAGATGTACTGGAGACAGTGTCCTGCTCTGCCTGCCCCAAACCTTCACTCCTGACAGTCCCTGGGCAGGCAGGTCGCAGGATGGACAGGAAGCCTTACTGTGTAGACAACACAGGGGTCAGCCTTTGGTGGAGAGAGGGCTCTGCCAGGGACTGGTTGTTTGTTTGGAGTAAACCAGTGCTGCCCCCCTTCTGATGGCCCCATGGGGACAACCAGCTTGGAGCCCTGAGTTAGAGCAACATGACTGTCCCTGTGTGCAAGACTGTAGTCTCCACTCTTCAGAGCCTGTGCTCCCCGGACTATTAAAGAAGACTCAGGCTCAAAATAGCAAAGGAGAGTAGAAAGCTAAAAGTCATGTGAGAGAAGCAAAAAAAAGGTGAGACATTTCCCAGGAAGGGAAAAGCCTGGCAGCCAAAGGGCAGCGAGGTCTCTAGACGCCCTAGTCTCCCCGAGGCCCTTGCTGCTCCTAGCCCTTTCTTGCAGGGCTGTGACAGAGCCATCCTCAACAGCAGTATCCCTCCATGGGGGCACCAGGCAACGGAGAGGGTGTTGACAACAACAGTATGTAAGGGAGCTGGGCCAGCAGTCTGGAAAAGGCAGTGTGAGCCAAGGAAATGTAAATAGGCAGCTCCAGGGGGTGAGGGCGTCTCCTGGTCCCTCTCCACCCCCAGGTCTTGGTTCCCTTCAAACCCAGGAAGCCAGGTCTAGACACTTGCTTTCTACTGAGTTTCCTGCACCCACACCCTGTCCGAGGGGCCTTTCCAGACCATCTTCCCAAATGCCACACTTGTCCCTGGCCACGTTCTTTCAGGCCTGCCCCCTCCCTGAGTGAAGTAGGCCTGGAAGATGTGATGAATGCAGACATCCCGGCAGGGCTGGCAGCCCCGCAAGACTGTTAGAGGAGAGAGGAGGACGAAAGTGGCTGGGAACCTGCTGGCTGTGTCTTAATCCCTGCGCACGCAGCCCCAGGGTGATGCGACCTGGAGTGGGAAAGCAGAGGCTGGACTAGGCAGCCATAGGGCAGGTCCTGAGAGCAGAACCCTACGGCCCGTGCCCAGCAGCCGCGAGGGTACAGCAACTCAGCCTGCTTCGGGGCCGGCGCCATTCCAAGGAGGTGCAATCCTGTGATGGGACTGAGCAGCAGGAAGAGAGAAAGGACAGCAGCATGGCTCTGGGGTCAGCCAACTGGCACACGGGTCCTCTGGCTTGGGGTACCACAGTGACCAGGGAACAGTCGTAGGGGGAGGGATTGAAGATTTAGGTATGTCAGGGCCAGCCATATGGGAAGGATTCAGGTTGAGCTCCAGTCCTGGCGGGGGAATTGACAGGCCACAGGAACCTGCAACAGGACCCAGAGAGTGGGTGCTCAGGGAGACTGTGCGTGGCAGCCTGAGAGTGCCTAGTGGGTGGAGAGAGCACAGCTATGCAACCACACAGACGTGGCCGAAGTTCACCACTCAGCCTTGGCAACAAGAGAATTCTCTGGACCTCAGGATTCCCATGTAAGACAGGGAAAATACTGGTTTTCAGGTTCTTATAAAGAGTAACTAAGATGTTCTGTGTGAAGTTCCCAGAGCAGTGTCTAAAGTCACATAGAAGATGCTTGATAACATTCTTCCTTCCCTGGAAAGGGGGTACTTCCATACATTTTCCCTGAAACTAATCTGCTTTCTGTTTCTGCCAGGACTGGAACAAAACCCATCCGGGACTACCGTGGTCTGGCCTGATGCTGGTAACTGAGAGGAGATGTCAGGATTTGTGAGCCTTGACAGCAGGGGAGGGCTGGGGCTGGGACTGCGGCCCTTCTCCCCAGGAGCACAGAGGGCCGCTATGCATGGGAGGAGTCCAGGGTGGTCCCTGCTGGTGCATCAGAAACCAATCCATAGGGTGCAAATCAACCCCCTCTTCATGGGAGCTGGCAAGTGAAGGGGAGTGCCTTCTCCCAAAGCTGTGGGAGGTGCTATAATCCAGAGCAACAACCTGGGGCTATAAGGCTAGAGAAGAGAGTCCCAAAGCGGCAGAAGCCCAGCATATGGCGAGGCTGGCCTCATGGTGCAGGCAGCACAAGCCTGTATGTGAAGCCCTGGATGGGCAGAGTGCTGTGTACATGGGACAACAGCTGTGGCTGGCTGCAGAGCTGCGGGGTTCTGGCTTTGTCCTGCTTGTGCCTCCAGCTCCAAGCCTGGGACAGCCAATGTGCCAGGCTGGGCAGACACATGCCGGGCCATTCCCACCTTGAGGACATTCCCTCTCCCCAGTGCTAAGGGGCCAGCTGCATCTCCAGCTCAACCAAAGCCCAAGGCAGTCAGCTTTCATCCTCACACCACACTATTACCTGGAGTGAGTCAGCACCCCTCTATGGGCTTCTGTTTTCCTATTAGACTAATGACATAATTATAGTTTGAAGGAGGGAGCAGGTGTTCCTACAGAGGGGCTAGGCCTGAGATACAAAACACAGAAAACATGAGAAGGACAATGAGATCTGAAGTCTTTCCAGGGTTCCAGCTCCCCCCACAATAGTCTGTAAGGGATTCAGATGGAAGGGAGGAACTGTCTACTCCTCCCCGTCCTCAGTCCTCTCCACAGAGACCACAGCTCTCAACCCAACTGTCTCCTCCCAGTGACTCAGGCTTTGGCTGCCCTCCTGCCCACACCCAAGGCCAGGTCCAGTGCCCCTTAGCAGGAAGGGCTGTGGTGGGTGCAGGGAAGGAGGGCCGCTCCCATCGCCCCCTCCACCACTGACCTGGGCGTGCGAGGAGAGGTCTAGATAAAGAGGTCCTGGCTCCTTCTTGGTTCTGTCACCCTGTGCTGCCTCAGGAATGTGGACTTGGGCTGCGGTGGGGATGGGTCCTCCTCCCTCTGCACTGAACACAGCAGGCCACTTGTTTCTCATTAGCAGACTGTGGGACGTCACATGGGGTGGATGTGCATTTTTGTCTACTTGCTGGAACAGTGGGTAGATAGTTGTGGGGTTGCAAGGGCTGAGCCAGGGACAGGACTGGTGGGACTTAGGGTAGGGCTGTGGCTAAGTGGGCAAACCACTGTTCTTGCTGGAGCCCAAGGGCAGCTAGAGCTATGCATTGATACAGGGAAAAGGAAAAGGAGGAACTGCTGACATGTGATTATAGTTATTGTAATACGTAGTCGAGAATAATCGCAGAGGAACCATGAGTGTGCTTGCTGGTCCTAACTGGTAATAATAACAGCTAATGTTCATTGAGGACCAGCCTGTAGTAGGTGATTCATGTATATTATCTTTTTAATTCTCACAATAACTCTGTTCTACAGAAGAGGAAACTGAGGCTCAGAAAGGTTAAGTAAATGACCTTATTTTCACAGCAATAATGCATTAGAACTGGAACTTGAACACAGGTTAGCTGATATTATTGACATCTTTCTATTATGACACGCTGTTTCTACCAGGGTCCAAGCTTTTTGTGCCATGGACACAGTCTGATAAAGCCTATGGGCCCTTTTTTGGAATAATGATTTTAAAAAATACATCAGACCTTAAAAGGTAGTCACTTATATAAAAATATAGTTGTCAAAATATTAAAAATGTGTAATATAGTAATTTATGTGCATCTCTATTAACACAATAAATAACAAGATCTACTAGCTATCATAATTTCAAAATAGTGGTGAATACAAATAATATTTTGTGATATTGGCAAAAACTGCTATGTGATTTCTACTGGTTACAAAGTCACAGGTACTAATAATACCCATATTATTATTTTGTTTGTTTGTTTGTTTGTTTGATCTTTGTTTTTTCTTTGTTTATTGTATATACTATAATAAAGTAAATAGGTCATTTTAAATAAATTGCTTGTGTGCTTTTTTTTTTATTAACTTTAATGTGGTGACACCAATAAATCAGGGTACATATGTACAATGAAAACATCTCCAAATTATCTTATCATTCAATTGTGTTGCATACCCATCACCCAAAGTCAAATTATCCTCTGTCACCTTCTATCTGGTTTTCCTTGTGCCCCTACCCTTCTCCCTTTCCCACCCTCCCCTCCCTCCCCCCACCCCGTAACCATCACACTCTTGTCCATGTCTCATAGTCTCACTTTTATGTCCCAACTATGTATGAATTCATGCTGTTCTCAGTTTTTTTTTTCTAATTTACTTATTTCACTTCATATAATGTTATCAAGGTACAACCATTTTGTTGTAAATGATCCGATGTCATCATTTCTTATGGCCGAGTAGTATTCCATAGTATATATGTACCAAAACTTTTTAATCCACTCGTCTTCTGACGGACACTTGGGCTGTTTCCAGATCTTCGCTATTGTGAACAATGCTGCCACAAACATGGGGGTGCATTTCTTCTTTTCGAACAGTGTTATGGTGTTCCTAGGGTATATTCCTAAAAGTGGGGTAGCCTGGTCAAAAGGCAGTTCGATTTTTAATTTTTTGAGGAATCTCCATACTGTTTTCCACAGTGGCTGCACCAGTCTGCATTCCCACCAGCAGTACAGGAGGGTTCCCTTTTCTCCGCATCCTCGCCAGCACTTATTCTGTGTTGTTTTGCTGATGAGTGCCATTCTAACTGGTGTGAGGTGATACCTCATTGTGGTTTTAATTTGCATTTCTGTAATAATTAGAGATGTTGAGCATTTTTTCATATGTCTTTTGGCCATCTGTATGTCTTCTTTGGAGAATTTTCTATTCATTTCTTTTGCCCATTTTTTGATTGGGTTGTTTGTCTTCCTGGTGTTGAGTTTTATAAGTTCTTTATAAATTTTGGTTATCAACCCCTTATCAGACATACTGTCGAATATGTTCTCCCATTGTGTGGTTTGTCTTTTTATTCTATTCTTATTGTCTTTAGCTGTGCAAAAACCTTTTAGTTTGATATAGTCCCATTTGCTTATCTTGCCTTTTATTTCATTTGCCGGTGGAGATAAATCAGCAAATATATTGCTGCTACAGATGTCGGAAAGCTTGCTGCCTATGTTTTCTTCTAAGATGCTTATAGTTTCACGGCTTATGTTTAAGTCTTTTATCCATTTTGAGTTTGTTTTTGTGAATGGTGTAAGTTGATGGTCTAGTTTCATTTTTTTGCAGGTAGATGTCCAATTTTCCCAGCACCATTTGTTAAAGAGGCTGTCTTTACTCCATTGTATGTTCTTTCCTCCTTTGTCAAATATCAGTTGTCCATAAAGCTGTGGGTTTATTTCTGGGTTCTCTGTTCTGTTCCATTGATCAATGTGTCTGTTCTTATGCCAGTACCAAGCTGTCTTGAGTATAATGGCCTTGTAGTAGACCTTGATATCCGGAAGAGTGATACCTCCTGCTTTATTTTTTCTTTTTAGGATTGCTGAGGCTATTCGTGTTCTTTTTTGGTTCCATATAAATTTTTGGAATATGTGTTCTATATCTTTGAAGTATGTCATTGGTATTTTAATTGGTATTGCATTGAATTTATAAATTGCTTTGGGTAGTATAGACATTTTAATGATGTTTATTCTTCCTAGCCATGAGCACGGTATATGCTTCCACTTGTTTGTATCTTCCTTGATTTCTTTTATCAATGTTCTATAATTTTCTGAGTACAAGTCCTTAACCTCCTTGGTTAAATTTACTCCTAGGTATTTTATTTTTTTTGGCTGCAATAGTGAAGGGTATTGTTTCCTTAAGTTCTTTTGCTGACAGTTCATTGTTTGTATACAGAAATGCCTCTGATTTCTGCCTATTAATTTTATATCCTGCCACCTTGCTGAATTCATTTATCAGGTCCAATAGTTTTTTGACTGAGACTTTAGGGTTTTCTATATACAATATCATATCATCTGCAAATAGTGACAGTTTTACTTCTTCTTTTCCAATTTGGATGCCTTTTATTTCTTCTTCTTGTCTAATTGCTATAGCTAGGACTTCCAGAACTATGTTGAATAAGAGTGGTGAAAGGGGGCATCCCTGCCTGGTTCCTGATCTTAAGGGGATTGCTTTTAATTTTTGTCCATTTAGTATGATGTTTGCTGTGGGTTTGTCATAGATGGCCTTTATCATGTTAAGGAATGTTCCTTGTATTCCCACTTTACTGAGAGTTTTGAGCATGAATGGGTGCTGGATTTTATCAAATGCCTTTTCTGCATCTATTGAAATTATCATGTGATTTTTGTCCTTCCTTTTGTTTATGTGATGAATCACATTGATTGATTTGCGAATATTAAACCAGCCTTGCCTCTCCAGAATAAATCCCACTTGATCTTGGTGAATGACTTTTTTCATATATTGCTGGATCCAGTTGGCTAATATTTTGTTGAAAATTTTAGCGTCTAAATTCATCAGGGATATAGGCCTATAATTTTCTTTCTTTGTGTTGTCTTTGCCCGGTTTTGGGATCAGAATTATGCTCGCCTCATAAAAGAAGTTTGGAAGTCCTCCTTCCTCTTGAATTTTTTGAAATAGCTTGAGGAGGATAGGAGTTAGTTCTTCTTTGAATTTTTGATAGAATTCACTTGTGAAGCCATCAGGCCCATGACTTTTCTTTTTTGGGAGTTTTTTGATAACTGTTTCGATCTCATTTGTTGTAATTGGTCTGTTTAGGTGTTCTGACTCTTCCAGATTGATTTTTGGAAGTTTATATGATTCAAGAAATTTGTCCATTTCATCTAGATTGTCTAATTTTTTGGCATATAGTTCTTCATAGTATTTTCTTACAATGCTTTGTATTTCTGTTGTATCAGTTGTTATTTCTCCACTGTCTTTTTAAATTTTATTTATTTGAAACCTCTCTTTTTTTTTCTTGGTGAGTCTAGTTAAAGCTTCATCAATCTTGTTTACCTTTTCAAAGAACCAGCTTCTGGTTTCATTGATCCTCTGTATTGTTTCCTTAGCCTCTATGTCATTTATTTCTGCTCTGATCTTTATTATTTCCTTCCTTCTACTTGTCCTGGGTTTTATTTGTTGTTGTTTTTCTAGTTCTTTTAGCTGCAGGGTCAGGTTGCTTATTTGAGCTTTTTCTAGCTTCCTATGATATGCCTGTAGTGCAATGAACTTCCCTCTCAGTACTGCTTTTGCTGTGTCCCATAAATTTTGAGTTGATGTATGCTCATTATCATTTGTTTCTAGAAACATTTTTATTTCTTCTTTGATCTCATTGTTAATCCACTCATTATTTAATATCATGCTATTTAGTTTCCAAGTGTTTGAGTATTTTTCAGTTTTTCTTTTGTGGTTGATTTCTAGTTTCATGGCATTGTGATCTGAGAAAATGCTTGATATGATTTCAATCTTCTTAAATTTATTGAGACCATTTTTGTGTCCTAACGTGGTCTATCCTAGAAAACGTACCATGAGCGCTTGAGAAGAATGTATATTCTACTGCTTTAAGATGAAAAGTTCTGAAGATATCTATTAAGTCAAGTTGATCTAGTGTATCCTTTAAGTCTGCTGTTTCTTTATTGATTTTCTTTCTTGAGGATCTATCCAGTGTTGTTAGTGGGGTATTGAAACCCCCTACTATGATAGTATTGCTGTTAATCTCGCCCTTTATGTCCATCAAAGTCTGCTTTATGTATGTCAGGGCTCCTATATTTGGTGCGTAGATATTTATAATAGTTATATCTTCCTGTTGAATTGTTCCCTTCATCATTATGTAGTGTCCTTCTTTATCTCTTACTACAGCCTTTGTTTTAAAGTCCATTTTGTCAGCTATAAGTACTGCTACCCCTGCTTTTTTTTCATTTCCATTTGCATGAAATATGTTTTTCCATCCTTTTACCTTCAGTCTATATGCATCTTTTGTTTTAAGGTGTGTCTCTTGTAGACAGCATATATATGGGTCCTGTTTCTTTATCCATGCAGCTACCCTATGTCTTTTGATTGGATCATTTAAGCCATTTACATTTAAGGTTATTATTGATATGTAGTTGTTTATTGCCATTTTATTCTTTAAAGCTGTATTCTTCTTTTGCTATATTCTTTCCTTCCTTTAAGCTGTTCACAACAGGCCCCTTAGTATCTCTTGCAGAATTGGTTTGGTTTTAATGAATTCCTTGAGGCTTTCTTTTTCTGGAAAGCTCTTTATTTCTCATTCGATTTTAAATATTAGCCTTTCTGGATAGAGTAGTCTTGGTTGTAGGTTCTTGTTCTGCATTACTTTGATTATATCTTGCCATTCCCTTCTGGCCTCAAGTGTTTCTGTTGAGAAGTCCGATGTCATCCTTATGGGGGCTCCTTTGTAGGTGATAGCCTTTTTTTCCCTAGCAGCTTTTAAAATTTTTTCTTTATCCATTAGCTTTGGTATTTTAACTATGATGTGTCTTGGTGTAGATCTTTTTGGGTTTCTCTTTAATGGAGTTCTGTGTGCTTCTTGAACGTGTGGAATGTTTTCCAGCCTTAATTTAGGGAAGTTTTCTGCTATGATTTGATTGAACAACGTTTCCATTTCCTGTCCTCTTTCCTCTTCTTCAGGCACCCCTATGATGCGAATGTTGTTTCTCTTCATGTTGTCACAGAGCTCCCTTAGAGTTTCCTCACATTTTTTGAGTCTCTTTTCCTTTTTCTTCTCTGCTTCTGTGCCTTTGTTTATTGTGTCTTCTAACTCGCTGATTCGATCCTCAGCGTGATTCATCCTGCTTTTAATTCCTTCCATTGTGGTCTTCAGTTCTGATACTGTATTTGTCATTTCTGTCTGATTCTTTTTTATTATTTCAATTTCGTTATTTATACTTATCTCTTTATTTAGGTGTTCATAGTGACTATCCATTGTTGCTCTAATTTCTTTGAACATCCTAACTATCATTATTCTAAATTCTGCTTTTGGTAATTTGGTTATATCTGGTTCATTCAGGTTCTTCTCTGGGGATTTCTCTTGATTCATTTGGTTTGCATTCCTCTGCCTCCCATTTTATCTGTGTATAGGCAAGTTTTGGGCACTGGAGTCCAGTAGGTGTTCCCTTTGTGTTCTCTAGGTGTGGTCTGTCTGCAGGCCTGCCACCCCCTTTGCTGCTGCCTAGGGTGGTTGGGTATGGGCGTTGCCAGCGACAGCCTACTGCAGCTGTTGCTGTGATTTCCACCTCTCCTCCGTGGGAGGGGCTGTCACTCAAGCCACAAGCCTTAGCACCAAGGGCAGAGGTGAGCACCTTTGCTCAGCTGCGGAACCAGCCCATTTCCGGAAGGCTTACGCCCAGCCCCCGCAGTCAGAGCCTGCTCGCCACAGTTTTGCGGGTTGGGTGGGGCTTTTGACGTGCTCTCAGCTGTGAGCCTTTGCCTGTCCAGAATTTAGCCCCACCCTCGAGGCCGGGGCCATCCTGCACAGGGTCGCAAACTGCGGTTTATTGGGCCGGGCGTGTTTACTGGCGTTAGCTCAGCTGCTAGCTTCCGATGGATCCGGACTCTACCACGCCCCCACGTTCGGTGCCAGCTCGCGCACGTAGGGTGGCCAACCGCTGGGATTTCTCTGGCCAGGTGAGGCTAGTAGCGTGAGCTCAGCCCTGAAAGCCAGCTGAGCGCACGTAGGTTTGTAAACCACCAGGGTTTCTCTGGCCGGGCGGGGTAGTAGCGTGAGCTCAGCCTTGAAAGCCAGCTCGGGCGCACGCGCGCACGTAGGATTTCAAACCCCCAGGGTTTCTCTGGCTGGGCGGGGTTGGCAGCGTGAGTTCAGCCGCGAGCCCCTTGCCCATCCCTGGTCCTAGCCCCGTCCCCGCAGTCAGGGCCGGCTTGCACAGGGTCGCAGAGCCGATCTCTGCCCATATTTTTCCCCACAAGTGGGGTCACAGGCGGCCTGCAGCTGCCGGACCGCTTTCGCACGTCCCCTCCGCCCCTGCTGGGCTAGACTGAGCTCACACAGGCTGGGCCTCCGCCCACGCCGACAGGACCGCTTTTCAGCGTCCTGCCGCCAATATCCCTTCAGCAACCCTCAGAGAGATAGCAGTGTCTTAAGTCTCCACACTGTAGGCTTGGGAGCTCCCTCCCTCTAAGCAGCTCTGCTCTAATTGCCGCGGGAGAGCTTGTTTGGCTAGTGTCCTGTCTCCCTTTGCTGGTATTGCTAGTTCCAGGGGAAATATTCATTTTCGATTAGGGAAATGACTTAGCCCAGGGGTCAGGATGGCTGTCCCTCAGCATGTCCTCGTGCCTTCAGTCCACTCTCTGTTCCCGCTGCTCTGTTCCTCTCCTCTGTCTCCGTTCCCCGAGCCCCGGGTGCGTGGTTGTGAGAGAGGGTTTCTTCACTGTCCCTTTGAAAAGATTCTTGGGTCTGAGAAAACTCTCTCTTTTTCAAAAACAGTATCCTCACTTGCTTCACAGCTCAATACTGTCCATACACCTCTTCTAGGCTCTGGGACTGGAGTCTGGGGCTTGGTTCCTGGGACCCAGGTCCCTCCCTCTCCGCCAAACTCTCCTCCCACCACACGGGTCTCTCCGGGCTGCCGTTTGCTCCGGGGAGCTGGGCAGCCCTCTTCGCGTTTTCGCTATTCCTACCAGTCTCGATGTGGCTTCTGCAGTGTTCCTTGGTTGAAGAGTCCACTTAGTTTAGTTCAAAGTTGGTTTATCCAGATGATGGTTCTTAAAATTGAGTTATAATCCACTTTGGTTCTGGGAGTTGGAAGTTGGTACGTCCGCCTACTCCATCGCCATCTTTGAATCCAACAATACCCATATTATTTTTAAAACATTTTTTCATTGATTTGAGAGAGAGAGAGAGAGAGGAAGGGAGACAGAAAGAGAGAGAGACAGAGAGAAGGAAGGAAGGACGGGAAGGGAGAGAAGCATCAACTCTTTGTTCTACTTAGTTGTGCACTCATTGATTGCTTCTCTTATGTGCCTTGGCCGGAAATCAACCCATGACCTTGTATGATGCTTTCCCCACAGACCCACCAGCCTGGGCAATACCTGTATTCTTATGTGAAGGAAATACTAAATTCCAGTTAGACGACAGTGAAAATAAAGGTGTGATTTTTTTCTCCACTGAAGCTCTCAGCCCCCCAGAATTCTATGTATGGATGCCTCAGGGGATTTGACCCCAGGTTAAGAACCTCTGCTTTGGAGGGAAGTTACTACAAACTGTGTGTAGGGTGTTGGGCAAGCTTCCTAGAAATCGTTTAATGTGCAGAGGATGGCAGAGGGTGTGCAGACTACTTCCAAACCTGGAACCACGTGCCAGCTAATAAATCCCCAGGGGCTCCATAGCCTAGCTCAGAGGTTGGGAACCTATGGCTCGCGAGCCAGATGTGGCTCTTTTGATGGCTGCATCTGGCTCGCAGACAAATCTTTAATAAAAAAATAATAATGTTAAAAATATAAAACATTCTTGCCTGACCTGTGGTGGCGCAGTGGATAAAGCGTCGACCTGGAATGCTGAGGTTGCCGGTTCAAAACCCTGGGCTTGCCCGGTCAAGGCACATATGGGAGTTGAAGCTTCCTGCTCCTCCCCCCCTTCTCTCTCTCTCTCTCACACTCTCTCTCTCCCTTTCCTCTAAAGTGAATAAATAAATAAAAATAATAAAAATATAAAACATTCTCATGTATTACAATCCATTCATTTCCTACTGCTCATGTTCATGGTTGCAGGTGGCTGAAGCCAATCACAGCTGTCCTCTGGGACAACACCAAATTTTTATTGGATAATGTGTAACGTACATGGGTCGTTGTAAGGACAGGAAGTAAACTTCACTCCTTTTAATCAAGTAGCCAGCTAGCTAATTGCAGAAAACCTTTTGACAAAGAAGATGGCTAAAAGAAAAAAGATGAGCAGTATTGTACTTTTTAGCAGGAATGGACAGAGGAATTCGCCTTTGTGGAGAGAGCAGGTTCTGCAGTGTGTCTAATATGCAATGATAAAATTGCATTGATGAAACAGTCAAATATAAAGCAGCACTTCAACACACGCCATACTACATTTGCATAGAAATATCCAGCGGGGGACAGCAGGAAGAAAGCATGTCAAGAGCTACTATGCAGAGTGCTAGCTAGTCAGCAGCAACTCCATGTTTGGACCCAACAAGGTGACTGGAATTCAGCTAGCTTTGCTAGTGCTTTAGCAATTGTGAGAAACGGAAAGCCATTCACAGATGGGGAGTATGTCAAAACATTCATGCTTGATGTTGCCAATGAACTTTTTGACAACTTTACGGATACAGACAAGGTAATCAAACGAATAAAAGACATGCCTCTGTGGGCAAGAACTATTCACGAATCGTACCATCATGATGGCAAATCAAATTGGGCAACACAAGCGAAGGACATAAATGCAGCACCATTCTTTTCTCTCGCTTTGGATGAGTCAATAGATGTAAGCCATTTATCCCAGTTCAGTGTGATTGCAAGGTATGCTGTCGGTGACACACTATGTGAGGAAAGTCTTGCTGTTTTGCCTATGAAAGAGACAACAAGAGGGGAGGATTTATTCAAATCTTTCACAGAGTTTGCTAAAGAAAAAAATCTACCGATGGATAAACTTATTTCAGTGTGTACTGATGGTGCTCCGTGCATGGTGGGGACAAACAGGGGATTCATAGCACTTCTTTGTGAACATGAAAAGAGACCCATCCTAAGTTTTCACTGCATCCTACATCAGGAGGCACTTTGTGCTCAGATGTGTGGTGAGCAGCTTGGTGAGGTGATATCGCTGGTCATTCGGGTGGTCAACTTTATTGTTGCCCGAGCTTTAAATGATCACCAGTTTAAAACACTGCTGGATGAAGTTGTGAATAATTATCCTGGTCTGCTTCTGCACAGCAATGTGCATTGGTTGTCAAGACGGAAGGTGCTCAGCCGTTTCGCAGCTTGTCTGAGTGAAATCCGGACTTTTCTTGAAATGAAAAATGTCGAGAATCCTGAGTTAGCTGACACTGAGTGGCTCTTGAAGTTCTAGTATCTCGTGGACATGACTGAACATCTGAACCAGCTCAATGTGAAAATGCAAGGCGTTGGAAATACAGTCTTATCCCTTCAACAAACAGTGTTTGCATTTAAAAACAAGCTGGAACTCTTCATCGCCGACATTGAAACAGGTTGTTTACTACACTTTGAAAAACTGGGAGAGTTTAAAGATGCATGCACAGCAAGTGACACTGCTCAACATCTTGATCTCCAGCAGCTAGCGGGCTTCACATCTAATCTCCTGCAGTCATTCAAAGTGCGCTTTGGAGAATTTCACGAGCGCACTCATCTTTTTAAGTTTATCACCCATTCACACGAGTGCGCAGTGGACAGCGCCAACCTGAGTTACATCCCCGGTGTCTCCGTCAGAGATTTTGAGCTACAAGCTGCTGACCTGAAAGCCTCAGACATGTGGGTGAATAAGTTCAAGTCACTGAATGAAGATTTGGAAGGACTTGCACAACAGCAAGCGGAGTTGGTGAGCAAACACAAGTGGGGAGAAATGAAAAACTTCAACCCACGGACCAGCTGATTGTCAAAACTTGGGATATGCTTTCTGTCACTTACCATGCACTGCAGCATGTGAGTATTGCTGTACTGACAATGTTTGGCTCTACGTATGCATGTGAGCAGTCTTTCTCACATCTAAAGAACTTTAAGACCAACCTACGATCATGTTTAATGGATGGAATTCTCAACGCCTGCATGAAGCTTAACCTCACCACGTATCAACCAGACTACAAAGCCATCAGCACCAGAAGTTGTATTAATGGTAAAAAGTACTTTATTCATCATTGGTTAGCAATAGCATAACAACATTATTAAAAAGAATTCAGAGACTTATTGTACTTTAAAAGTCTTATATAAAATGCACACATTTACTTGTATTTTGTGTTAAACATATTGTATGGCTCTCACGAAATTACATTTTAAAATATGTGGCGTTCATGGCTCTCTCAGCCAAAAAGTTTCCCCACCCCTGATCTACCAAGAATGCACACTCTCCTATGGAGACAAGAGGAGGCAGTATGGAGTGGGGCTAAGAGTGTGTCTGGGCTTGAGTCTTCCTGCTAACACTTCCCAGCCTAAAAAGTTACCTAAAGCATCAGTTACCCCAATGATAACATTGTAATGACCTTACCTGCCTGATGGTGTGATCCTGAAGACTGACTTATTACAAAGTGTCTGGCACAAAAAAATAGTAGCTGCATTATTATTCAAACAATAGTAAGAGGTAACATTAAACTCCTCATTGAAGGGTACAGATGACAGTGGCTGACGATTTCAGAGGCTGTGAACCTCTTCATGGCAGGGGAGATGGGTTGGTCTTCAATGTGAGCAGGAATCGGGAGGTGCAGGTGGAGGGGAAGGTAAGGGATGGAGCCTGGAAAAAGACCAGAGGCAGGATTAAAGGGTGCATTTTCCACAAAGACACGCAGGTGAAGTCAGCATGACATCTCAGACAGAAAACGCCAGAAGCTTGGGGAAGGGGCAGGGTGCTGGTGGGCACCAAATCAAGCTGATGGGAAGGTCAGATTCTGCAAAACATGAACATCAAGTGTCTCATTGCAGGTGACAGGAAGTGGGAGAGGAACTAGATGGGTGGTTGGAAGGGGAAGAGCATGACAGACCCACAGCCTGGCTCAGCCCTTTCCCATCTCCTGGCCAGCGGGGCCAGGGGGTGGGAGCTCAGCAGGTGTCCTGATGCCCAGCACCGCCATGCAAGAGGAGGCAGGCCTATGTTTTCCAAAACTGTATCTTTCAGGGAGCTGGCCCCTCAGCCTGCTAGACCACAAGATGGGACAGAAGACAGAGGGGCTGTTTCTCCTCAAGGCATCATGTCCAGCAAAACTCTAGCCAGGGCCACCTCTGTGAGAGGGCAGGAGCTGGGTTGGGGAGAAGAGCAGAACTGGCAGGGCTCCACTTATCTCCCAGGACAGCCACTTATGTGGAAGTGACAGGGACTGCCTCTGGTGGGTGTGATCTCTCTTCCCGCCTTAGGGTCTGGATGAGAGGAGACAGCCTAGACCCTGTATTTGGGCCTGTGCAGCCTATTATGCTCTAGGCCAGTGATTCTCAGTATGGACACATCAAGTTCCCCAGTGCCCCTGGAGGTTGTAACGGAGGTTGGGAAGATATTTTAGTGTTTATTTTAAAAAATCTCAAATAAATAATATATTTTTTGAAATAAGGCTGCCTAATACCCATTCTTCAGGTATCATCAACTCAAATGTCATTTATCTAAAAAGCTATCTGTGACCTTTTTTATAAGTCAGGTTCCCAGCAGGAAAAGATGGCTCATTCATACTATTTGATTGAGGAGAGTCTAAGAAAGGACATTTGATAAAACCATTGGCAGAACTGAGGGACAATTACTAGGGGTGAAACAGATAGCACCAACATATCAAGTCCTCATCAACCCTAGGCCTCAAGGAACAAGGGGAGGGGACAGTCATTGGCCCTCTACAAGACCTGTAGGGATAGGAAGGGGCTGCCTGATAGGTGCTGTGGTCTTCAGTGGGGGATCACAGTCAGCAACCCACAGTGGCTGATCAGGGAGGGAGCTGACCTCACCCTCCTTGGTCCAGGGCCTCTCACTGGCAAAACCCAATGGGAAGCTAGAGGGAAGAGGACCCCCATTAATATAGTCCTCGAGTCAGGCCTGGGAGTATGCAGAGCAAGGTGATATAGATGTAGAGAGGATCTGGGGAGACAGAGAAAGAATACCTAGCATACCTCCCATGTTAGTCTGTTCAGACTTCCATAACCAAATACCATAGACTGGGTGGCTTAATCAACAGAAATTTATTTCTCACAGTCCTGGTGGCCGAAAGTTAAAAATCAAGGTGCTGGCCAATTTGGTTTCTTGTGAGAACTTTCTTCCTGCTGTGTAGACAACCCACTTTCTCACTCTGTCCTCACATAGCCTTTTCTTAGAGCATGATCATGGAGAGAGAGAGAGAGAGAGAGAGAGAGAGAGAGAGAGAGAGAGAGAGCATGCTCTTGTGTTTCTTCTTATAAGGGCACTAATCCCAATATGAGAGCCCCATCCACCTCAGCTATACCCAATTCCCTCCCAAAGGCCTCACTTCCTATCACATTGGGGGTTAAGGCTTCAACATACGTGTTTGGAGAGATACAAACATTCAGTCCATAACACCCTGGCAAGATGGTGTTTGGTGTCTCCTGAATCTGCCAACCAATTCTGTGCTTACCTAGACTATAATGTTGTCATATTCTATTCTAACTGGCCATTTCCTTGTCTGCATCTCTTACATGACTTACTTTTTCTCGAGTGCAGGGGCTGTGTTTTATTCATATGTGTTCAATAAAATGCATCAAGAAAAATGAATAAAAATGTTGCTCAGTCTAAATGAAACATAACATTTCTTTGCTTTGGCTAGAATTAAATCATCTCATGTGGCAACAACAGTTGTTAACTCCTGCAATTTGAAGCCCGGAACACCAGTTTCTTAGGCCTGGTTAGTGCAATACTAGGTAACAAAGTTAATTTATAATTTAATGACTTCAATTAGATTAGTAAACAAATCCTTCAAAACCACTGATAAGGTGAGAGTGAAAACAATAAAAGGAGTCCTTCATGCTGAAAATCTCTGAAAATAACCTCCATCAGTAATAATGGGTGGGGCAGTCCAGTGTCATTCACATTTCTTGCTTAACCCAGAGTAGAACAAGGCTTAGTCTTTTCAGGCCAATTGGCCTCCCTATTACAAATGGCCTTTGTGGAGCAGTCCCTGTGTGCCTGTCTGCCTCTGTCTGTCTGCGCTATCCCTACAATGCCCAAGCCACCAATCTGTACCTCTTAGAACACTTTCAATGTCTTCTGGGTGTGATGTGGTAAGCCACTCTGTTTATTTCCTGTGCCTAGTTACAAGAACATAAGCTTTGACGTCTGACTTGCTGGTTTGAATCTTGGCTTTGCACTTCCTCACTGTGTGATTTTGGATAATGTACTTAACTTCTCTGGGCCTCAGAGGGACAGACAGGGACATACAGACAGGAAGGGAGAGATGAGAAGCATCAATTCTTTGTTGCTGCACCTTAGTTGTTCATTGATTGCTTTCTCATATGTGCCTTGACCAGGAGTTTCCAGATGAGCCAGTGACCCTTGCTCAAATCAGCAACCTTGGGCTCAAGCTAGCGACAATGGGATCATGTCTATGATCCCATGCTCAAGCTGGTGACCCCGCGCTCAAGCTGGCAACCTTGGGGTTTTGAATTTGGGTCCTCTGAATTCCAGGCTGACCCTCTATCCAGTGCGCCACTGCGTGGTTAGGCTCAGTTTTCTCATTTGTAAAACTAAGATAATTGTGAGGATTAAAAAAGATGTGGTAGCTTTAGCCTGGACTGCTGCTTCAGCAGCCTAACAAATGCCACTATTTTCCACACTGGCCAACCCCATCTCCTTTTCTCTACCAAGTAGCACTGGATTGTGCCCTTTCTCTGCTCAGTGCCTCATAGTGTCTTCTTGTTTCACTTAGATTACAATCTCAGTTCCTTACAGGGCTGAGAAACCTCCCATACCTCTCACAGCAGCCCTTATATTCACTGCTGGGACTGTTTTCTTCTCCTTGGTTTCCTGTCATATTTCAGATCTCAGCTTAAATGCCACTTATTCAGAGGAGCCTTCCCAGAGCTGCAGAGTTGCCTGCCGCAGCCTCATGATGGCCCATGCTTTTTTATCAGAGCAGTCGTTGCAACTGGGGAAAACTCATTGCAACTCATTGCAACTCATTGTTTGATGGATTAAGGCCAACCTCTCCACTCCTCTGTGAGCCTCACGAGAGCAGGAGCCTGGCTGCTCTCTCCGCAGCTGAATCCCCAGTGGCCGGGGCAGTGCTCGCTGATACATGCTTGTTGAATAAGTAACAAAGAAAAAGGTCTTTCCTGGAATGCCAACAAGCTTGCTGGGGAGACAAAGACTGACACATAAAACTGTTCAGAACAGCACAGGATAATTTGTGTATAGCTGTCTTCAGATAGCTTGGCCCTCACTCTTGGGGTTTTAGGAATTCAGAGAAAGGAGGAAAGGGTATTAATTATCTCATGATGACTCTGCTTGAGGCCACTCATTCCAGGGGGAAGGGAAGAAAGCAGAAAAAATCACACTTGTCATGTACCTGCAACATGCCAGAAGCCCATCATACAATATCTGTTTCATCTCTGCAGCCATCCCAGGTTTACAAATGAGAAAACGGAGGCCCAGAGAACTAAAGTAAGTCATCTAAAGTCACACAGCAACTAAATGGCAGAGTCAGGCTTCAAACCAGGCAGGTCAGATGTCAAAGCCTGTGTTCTTATAACTAGACATAAGAAAGAAAGGAAATGGGTTCCTACGTGACTTCCAGGAGAGTGGGCAGGGATTTAAATGGGGCTTATAACAGCAGCATCTTAGCTATGATAACTCTAAAAGTTGGGCTTGTTCTGATACTGAGCCCAGGTCTACAATGCCACTTGAGTACATGGAGTATGGGTTCTGAGGTGTCCAGCAACAAATAGGGCAGTTAGGTTCACCCCAGAGCTGCTGTCAGCCCTTGGAGATGGCCCAAAATTGGAAAAGCCTCAAATGAGGGGTTGGGCATAGCTCCCAGCATCTGACATTGGAAGGAGGCAGCAGACCTGGGGTTTCGGAGATTTCTTCATTCACTAAGACCATCTGCAGACTGTATAAAGGTACAGGTAAGGAGCTAGGTGTTGTGGGGTGCATGGTGAGTCAGGGGAGAAATGGGAGGGGGCATTTCTGCCAGGCTGACCTCAGCTGTATAACGTGATCAGCCTGTCATGGTTCTTAGCCCTGATTTGGGAAGAACAAAGAGTTCAGGCCCCCGTGCCTCCTCCAGCCCAGGAATGCAGCTGGGGCCCGGCTGTGACCAATCTGGAATGCAGGTTGGGAGCGAGGCGAATGCAGTGTGTACAGCGAGGCTTTCATGCATTGATGGGAGCCGGACTCACAAAGCCAGGCTGACAGCCTCTGCGCCTCCAACTTTGATATCCCAGCCCTGCCTCGGGGAGGGGGGCTGGCTGTGCATCCCCAAGCTGTCTGGCCCCGACTGCCCTGTTGTGGCCCTTGAGGTGGTGGTGGGGTGGGGAGCAGAGGGTTGAAATTCATATCCCCTCCCTCCCCACCAGTGTTCCCAGGTACCAGCATCTCCTTGTCCATCTCTCTTTATCTCAGGACATCTGGGAAATAGATGGGGGTGGGGGAAGGGAGTTGCTGCTTGACCTCAGGGCTGGGGAAAGATGAATGCACAGACAGACAGATGTCCCATGGGAGATGCTGCCAGGCTGCAGGCAACCACTGCTGGAACCAGTCACAGAGACCCCTTGAGGCTACCCCGTCTGGGGAGAGGAATGCTGTTGGGGTTGGGGGTTCTGACTCCTGGGTTAGAAGGCTGAATGCTTTCTACATTCTGAAGCTCCTTGCCTCCCCTCTCAGCCCCTGCATCTATTTCCAAAGGCCAGTTCTATCAGTGTGGGGTCCTCCAGCCCTGCCCTTCTCTGCCCTCTCAATTATCCACTGCCCCCCCCTCCCTCCTCCATGCTCCCTGCCCTTCCTCTCTTCCTGGGTACCAACAGCAGCAGCAGTGCTCCATAGTTTACAAACCACATACAACAAATCTTGTGATCCTCAGAAGAACCCTATGAAGTAAATACCCTCATCTTTTTATGCAGGCAGGAAAGGAGGAAGTTGAGAGCAGGGAGGTTTTTGGAAGCAAGAAATTTAAGGATATTGGGTGGCATGCTCAGTGGATGGGATAGTTGTCTCCTGTGATGGCAGGAAGAGGGGATGGGGAGGATATCAAGGTGCCAGGAACTAAAATGGTCCATGACGTGGGGACTCAGAGCTTGGAAGTACTTACTGGAGGCACCTATCAAACATCTGTGGGCTATTTAAATGCGTCCCAGTGTTCTGCCTCCTTCCCCTGCTTGTGTTTGCTCTTCTGGAAAGACCTGGACGTGGCATTGCAATGCAATGACTGGGGACAGCTTCCAAGGACGCGTCTCTAAGAAGCTGGTTCTCATGTTAGAAATAAATTCCAGGTAGGAGAGACTAGGGAGTCTCCACTGTGAGAACAGTCCAGGGAAAAGGACAGGAGGACAGCTTTCCCAGAGAAAACTCTGATTTCCTAGGGCTCCGAGGCACCATCTGGGATTCACCAGACGGAGATTTTTTTTTTTTATTTGACAGAGACAGAGAGAGAGTCAGAGGGAGAGATAGACAGGGACAGACAGACAGGAATGGAGAGATATGAGAAGCATGGATCATCAGTTTTTCGTTGCGGTACCTTAGTTGTTCATTGATTGCTTTCTCGTATGTGCCTTGACCACGGGCCTTCAGCAGACCGAGCCACCCCTTGCTGGAGCCAGCGACCTTGGGTCCAAGCTGGAGAGCTTTTTGCTCAAGCCAGATGGGCCAGCGCTCAAGCTGGCGAGCTCGGGTCTCGAACCTGTGTCTTCCGCATCCCAGTCTGACGCTCTATCCACTGCGCCACTGCCTGGTCAGGCCAGATGGAGATTTTGATAGAGTGTAAAGCAAGGGTGGGAGGAGCCCTGGTGTCCCCTCTCCCTGTCACACGATGTTAGAAGCAGAGTTTTTAGAAATCATCCAGACCTTTGGTTTAAGAAAACAGTCTGCTTCATCTCTGCTGCTCTAATGTGACTTTATTCTCCTCGGTCAGCTCCAGGGCTGCTGTCCTTCCTGAGAGGAGAGTAGGCTCCTCTTTCCTGCACCCAGTGTGGAAGATCCCGGTTCAGCTTGAGGGGTGCTGGCCATCCCAGGCCAGGTACCAATGACCTTGGCAACATAGCACATATTTGGAAAACACACGAAAGAATGAAGGAGGAAACAGGTTACCAGGACTGAAGGACAGCTCAGATATTGTCTCTCTGTGACTCATGAGCTAGGCAACCATTCCAGTTGAGTTCACTCCGAAGCAAGTTCATTACAGCATTTGGAAACAACCTGTGTATTTATTAGTAGGAAAATAGGTGAATAGATTATGGTGTCTTTTAAGGAATCCTATGTAATTGTTAAAAAGATTAGAGTAGAACTATATATCTGTAAATAGAAAATATCTAAAATACAACAAGTAAAGAAAGCATGTTTCAGAACGGTCCATAGAGTATTATCTCACTTTTGTAAAACAGACCAAAACAAAATCCTATGTATTTAAAATTCACGTTTTAAAAGCTTGGAAAACATACACCAAACTGTTAATAACATGGCCTCTATATACTTACCCATTAATTTTTTTTACCAATGGCACATATTGCTTTTGTATTGGAAAATGAACATACTAGAAAAGAAAAGATCCAATGCTCCTTAATCTGTAGGAAAGGAATATGCAATGTGCACACGTGCACATGCATACACACACACACACACACACACACACACATATATACCCTGGAAAATAACTTCTCAGAACCCCAATCTTTAAATACCCAGGAGGTGAACTTCCCTCAAGTATTTGTCCAGTCACGCTTCAGGGAGAGGAGGGTGGTGGGGTGTAAGGGGAACCCAGGTGTCCACGAGGAAGGAGCAAAAGTTCAGGTTGAGGAATGGGGGGGGTGTCGTTTCTGTGTCTTGCTGACGCTGTGGATGGATGCCTTCCTGTAAGCACACACTAGTTGGTGGCACACATCTGAAGGCCAGGAGTGGGTTAAGCCAGAGCCTTTGCTGGAGAAGAGAGACCAGGGTCTCCTGAGACATGAATTCAGCTCGGTGGCTCCTGGTGTTAATGAGAAGTGAGGAGGCTCAGGTCTGAGTCAATTAGAGTCTCTATCTGAAATGTAAACCAGGTTCTTGACCAAATGCCCTCTCTCCTTCATCTTGGTCCTGGAGTCCCAGAGGAGGAGAAAGAGAACAATTCAGCCTTTGGAGCTCTGTCTTACGGAGGCCACAGCTGTTTGCTTCTAGGGCCCTGTCCCACGTGGGGAGCACCAGCAGCTCAGCCAGTCCCCTTCCTTGCTCCCAGGTTCCTGACACTAATTCCACAGCAGCCACGTTTGCCCAAGCTAAGTTCCTCTAGCTCCCTAGGGAGCTAAGAGAGCTGGGGGCTCTGATCGGCCTCAGATAGTTGAGTAAATTATACAATGTGTCCGTAAAGTCATGGTGCACTTTTGACCGGTGACCGGTCAAAAGTGCACCATGACTTTACGGACACACTGTAGTAGCAGGAGCCCCCAGCACCAAACCCAGATGCCTAAGATCCTCCCCATCCCCCTGCCATGTTTCCATAGTTCACAGCAGTCACGTGTACAGTGTCCATCCAGACTGCTGTGGTTCGATTCCATTACCTTCTGCACTTTTTCGGGGCACACCGAGTCTCCTCGTCACAAGCTTCCCTCCCAATTACTCCCACACCCTATCTCTTCATCAAGTCTCACTTGCTCTGAAATGAGGGTAATTCCGGTTCCAGCATTTTCTGGCTCTATGACCTTACACCACTTGTGACTATTTCCTTAATAAACCTTTCTGGGCTCCAGTTTGTCGTGACATAAAAATGGGAATCAGAGGGAAGCACAAATGAAGTGATGCAGGTAGAACCAATTCCATGGCAGAGCCAAGTGTCAGGTCTTTTCTCCCTGCTCCTCTGCCCCAATCCCACAGTCAAGGAGAGGAATAACAGAACCTGAGGAAGGACAGGGAAGCAGCTGGGCAGAGGAGACCATCAGGGAGAAGGCGTTTAACAATAGAGAGAGGGCAGGAGGGATTCTGGCTCACCATAGACATATATCCCAAAAGAGGAGGGGATGGGTGCTCTGTGCAAGAGCTCTCCCCACAGATGTGATCAATTTTCTCAGTTGCCAGGTGGTGAGATACAAGGTCACAGGAGAATATGCAGCGTGTTACTGAACTCAAGGGGCCCGCCACTTGGGGCGCTCTATTAAAAAATGAGGCATGGTTGTTGCAAAGTAGTTTTATTTACTTGCAGGAAGTAAGGAGACAAGGAGATTCATATCCAAAGCTCTGTATCCCAAGGGAGCCTTAGCCATTGCTTATGTGCAATATTTGATCAATTACATCTTGATTTCTTTTTTGCAGTTGGCTACTTTCATCTGGTTGAGTTCCTGTCAGCTCATTCTATTTATAGTGACATCTACAAAATACTATATTACACTTGAACATCAAGCAAGAATGACATTTTTTTTAAAAAGAGAAAGAAATACTGTATTTTTTGCTCCATAAGACGCAACTCGCCTGACCAGGCGGTGGCGCAGTGGATGGAGCATCGGACTGGGATGCGGAAGACCCAGGTTCGAGACTCCGAGCTCGCCAGCTTGAGCGTGGGCCCATCTGGCTTGAGTAAAAGCTCGCCAGCTTGAACCCAAGGTCACTGGCTCCAGCAAGGGGTGGCTCGGTCTGCTGAAGGCCCGCGGTCAAGGCACATGTGAGAAAGCAATCAATGAACAACTATGGTGTCGCAACGGCAATAAAAAAATAATGATTGATGCTTCTCACCTCTTTCTGTTCATGTCTGTATGTCCCTATCTATCTCTCTCTTTGACTTTCTCTCTGTCCCTGTTAAAAAAAAAAAAGACGCAACTCTCCCCACCCCCACCCCCCCACCCCCCCGCCAAAAAAAAAAAAGTGGAGGAGAAAATACCCATGCATCTTATGGAGCAAAAAATACGATATTTTATTAAATATTTTAACACACCATTTGGTTCAGAATATTTTTTTTTCTTATTCTCCTCCTTAACACCCTAGGTGTGTCTGGCCCTGGCCAGTTGGCTCAGCAGTAGAGCGTCGGCCCCGGGGGGGGGGGGGGCGGTGGAGGACCCGAGTTCGATTCCTGGCCAGGGCACACAGAAGAGCCTATCTGCTTCTCCACCCTTCCCCCTCTACTTTCTCTCTATCTCTCTTCCCCTCCTGCAGCCAAGGCTCCATGGGAGCAAAGTTAGCCCGGGCACTGAGGATGGCTCCATGGCCTCTGCCTCAGGTGCTAGGATGGCTCTGATTGCAGCAGAGCAATGCCCCAGACCCTGGTGGGCATGCCGGGTGGATCCAGTCAGAGGCATGCAGGAGTCTGTCTGTCTGCCTCCCCCCTGATTCTCACTTTGGAAAAATAAAAAAAAACCAAAAAACAAAACAAAACAAAATACCCTAGGTGTGTCTTATGGTCAGGTGCATCTTATGAGCGAAAAATGCAGTAATATTTAAAACTGCCGAGACCTTGAGATCCTTGTCCTGTCTAACACATGTGCAAGTTACTAAGAGTAAGACAAACATAGGCTAAACCAGATTATAACCAAAAAGGCAGAGTCATGAGCTCTGCAGTTAGACCTTCAAAGGCCAAGTGTGAAGGGAAAGTTAGAGCCATCTTAGCTCATGATGGAAACAGCATGGGGGAAGTAGGAGACCAGGGGGAAGTCGTGCCAGGTACCCACTGTGTGACCTAAAACAGGTGACTTCACACTTGTCTCCTCTCGAAGGTGAGTGAGGTGGGTGCTCCAGGGCAGTTGTTTTCCAGCTGTGCTCCGAGGAGGGCTTTCTGCTGCCCCACCAGGGTTCCACTTCTACATATGAGGCTTTTGAGCCCAAAACATGTTTGAAAACCCCATTGTGAGCAAGGAACAGGCAAAGTGATGAGACAAGAAGTTTGTGCATGAGAAGGACTCATGGAGAAGAAACAACTTCAATGAGAATGAAAACAAAAGTCAGTGGGTTTGTTGAAGGACAAGGCTGGCGCACAGGTCCTGGGTCAGATTCGCTCTTCTGCATTCTGGCTGCCACTGCATGACTTTGGGTACGGCTTCTTAATGTGCCTCAGTTTCTATAGTTGCAAAGGGACATAAAAATGCTTCTTTATAGGGCTTCCTTGTGGGATAAATGAACAAATACACAGAGACACTGTAAGTTATTAACGGAGAGCTGGCACATGGAGAGAAGTCTTATGAAGAAGAAAAGCAGACCCAGAAGGAAACCTAGAGAAATGTCACATCACAGGGGCTGGGGGACACATGTGTAGAGAGGGGCATCTCAGGTAAGCTCCTAGGTTTCCAACAGCACCCGAGGTCTGTCTCCAGGACTGTGTTACCAAAGTCATACTTGTCCTTGAACACACAAGTGACTTCTTGTGGGGAGGGTCTTTCTAGTCTCTCCATCCTAGTGTGTTTTGTTTACTATTTGCTGGACACAGTGCTGACAGCTCTCCATGTGTTATATAATCTATAGACATCCCTGAAAAGCAGACAGATGCTGTAGAGTAGCTACATTTTATAGATGTGAGCATGGAGACAGGGAGAAGTTAGCTACATGGATAGTACAAGTGAAGCCAAAATTTGAACCCAGTCATTACAGAACCCACTATCATTACCACTGGCCAGTTCTGTAAGTCTGTATTCAGGTTTCCCAGAGACAAGGGAAGGCTCTGAAGGTGGCTACCAGGATTTCACAGCGACTGACCCCAGATAGTGTATGGTTTGTGTTCACATGTTTAATATAGTATCTGACATCATAAAAACTTAATTGTTATTGTTATTATTGTTACCATCATATGGCTGTTTCTTGGCAGGCAATATAGAACAGCAGAGTTCACATTCAAGAATAGGCTTGAACTTCCAGTTAAAGATGGCAGATTAAACATACTCTTCAACTTCATTCCTCCTGAAACCCCATTAAAACAAAATAAAATAAACAACAAAAAAGTATAAAACCACAAAGACATAGGAAAGGAGACAACAAAATTCTGGAGGCTAGAGAGCACATTTAATAAATACCATATTAACCTGACCAGTGGTAGCACAGTGGATCGAGAGTTGACCAAGGATGCTGAGGTCCCAGGATCAAACCCGGAAGTCACCAGCTTGAGTACGAGTTCATCTGGCTTAAGCTCAGGTTCACCAGTTGGAGCTTGGGGTAGCCAGCTTGAGCGTGGGATCATCAACATGATTCCAGAGTCGCTGGCTTGAGCCCTAATGTTGCTGGCTGGAAGCCCAAGGTCTCTGGCTTGAGCTTAGGGGTCACTGACTTGGCTTGAGCTCCTCACTCAAAGCCTATATGAAAAACAATCAATGAACAACTAAGGTGCTGCAACTACAAGTTGATGCTTCTCATCTCTCTCCTTTCCTCATTCTCTCTTTCTATAAATAAATAAATAAATGCCGTATTAATGAGTGTAAATTTTCCAAGCAGGCCTGAGAAAGTTAAATCCCAAATCAGACATGAGCACCTCAAGTTATATCTAAGAACCCCCCAAAACTCAGAAATTACTGACACAGGATATTTCTAGAAGAAGGAGGCACTAAAAACAAGAAGATTGGTTGAAAGTTTGTTCAAAAAAGCAGGTAGACCTCAGATTCTTTTTCCTACCCCATGGTTCCATTCCTAGCAAATACTCGACCACTCTAGAGGGGAGAACGCCTTCTCTAGAGGATATAAAACAGCTTCTAGACTGGGGAACATTATGCACAGAGATACATGAAAGCATCAGAATGAAATGCAGGTTTGTATATCGAGTGTTGAGACCATCAGCCTTCTTCCCCTGATGGTGAAAACCAGGCTTCTAGTCTCCAGGCAGGAGACCAGATAAAGTTTCTCTGGAAAACTTTATAAAATGACCTCAGAGTTTCCTAGGGAAATGGCTTGGCCAGGTCACCGGACAGTGAAATCTGCAATTGACAAACTTGACCCAAGCGCTGACAAGCAACACTGTTCAGCCTTTTAGCACTTAGTCATGAGCAGTCAGCCAGAAAGCACTGGACTTTTGAAGACAGCTTGTAACATGAAAAACAAAGGCACGAACGAACAAATAAAAGACAAAATAATTGGAGAAAACGGAATACGCAGGGAGAAGAAAACTCATGTACTTAGCAAGATGTGATACAGCATCAAAAAGGTGAAGATGGGACGCTAAAAAGAAAAAAAATTCACAGGGAATAAATTGAAATTTAATTATGATAGAATTTTAATTTTGATAGAAATAAATTTAATTATGATAGAAATAAATATTTTTAGAAAAGAAATCAACAGGTGATTGAAAAACAATTTGAGGAAATTACTCAGAAACTAAAGAAAAGTTAGAAGAAAGGAAAGAAAAGTAAAAGATGCATTCATGAGGGTTAACATTCAAATTATAGGAAATCCCAAAACAGAGGAAACAGAGGTTAAAAATAATAAAAAGCAGAGTCCCAAATTGAAAAAGCCCACTGCATTCCCACAGCAAAAAAATGAAGAAAAAAGCCCACACAGACAGGTACATCATCGTGAAATTTCAGCATATTAGGGGCAAGGAGATCTAACACGGTTCCAGAGAGAATAAACAGGCTTCATACAGAGAGATCAGAATAGCAATAGACTTCCCAACAACACGAGGAGCTGCAAGACAGTGGAGAAAGGCAGCTACTATACTTCCACCAGAATTTTCTATTCACCTACACTCTCAGTCAAGTGTGAGAGTAGAATAAAGACATTTCAGATATAGCTCCAAATTTTATCTTCCATGCACTCTGCCTCTGGAAGCTGTTGTGAACAATAGCTCCACAAAAATAGGCGAAAAACCAGGAAAGGAAGATATGGGAAAAGAAAGGCTTGTGCAAGAAAGAAGGAAAGCCCCAATGAGAGAGTGAAGGAAGGTCCCAAGTCAACATCTCTGCAGCTGGCATCAGGGCTACCCAGTCCAGATCAGCTCCCCCAGAAACTCCAGAAACAAGCTCTTTGAGAAAGTGAGAGGGACTGCTGCTTGAAACCGTCTCACAGCTTGTTGCCTTCCTCCCTAAACTATGTGAGCTTCAGCACCCGCTCCAGCTTCTCCACAAACCACCAGACCCTGGGCTCTGTGCGGTCGCCCGGCAATCCACTAGGCCGGCCAGTGGCACAGCCAGCATTTATGCAAGCACTGGGGCTTGAGCTCCCGGATCTTCATGTCCCACTCCACCTGTGTACAGGGAGTGCAGAGTGGTTGGGGGTCCAGGAACCCGGCTGCAGGGATGGCCAAGGGGTCTGGCAGGCATGGCATCCAGCCACCTACCATAGCCTGCTGAAAGAAGAGGACTTCAATCTTGGTGATGCCCTGAACCACAGCCACTCCAGGCAGTCCATCCAAAAGACCACCCTGCAGGATTCTAGATGGCAAGGTGGTGTCTGAGGTCAATGACACCAATGTTCTGAGGTGTTAAGACAGCAGAATTGGGGCCTCCTTGGGGGGCAGGAGGCAAATAAAAACTTCAGAGGTAAAAAAATAAATAAAAGAAGGAAAGAAAGAAGATAAAAATGAGATAGATAAAATACCTTAGGAATTTCAGCCTTTAAGATGACTAACAGAATGGTAGAGCATCAGCCTGGTGTATGGAAGTCCCAGGTTTGATTCCTGGTCCAGGCACACAGAAGTGCCCATCTGCTTCTCCCCCCTCCCCCTGTCCTACCTCTCCCTCCCCACAGCCATGGCTCGAATGGGTTGAGCATGTTGGCCCTGAGCACTGAGGAGGGCTCCATGGCTTCTGCCTCACGCTAAGAAGAGCTCAGTTGCTGAGCAATGGAGCAACGCTCCAGATGGGAGAAGCATTGCCCTGTAGGGGTTTGTCCGGTGGATCCCAGTTGGGGTGCATGTGAGAGTCTGTCTCAGCCTCTCCACCTCTCATTTAATAAAAAAAAAAAGATGACTGACAGGGTGATTGGGGAGAATTGGTAATGAAATTAGTAACAAATACACAGAAAACTAAAACAAATGAAACCAAAACAATGTTTGACTCCATGAGGAAAATTTAGCATAAAAATGGAAGCAATCATTATATACTATGACTTGGCTGTGAACAGCACATGATGGGGTAAAAATATTGAATGTTGATTTAACCAAAATCATGGTCTAATTATACTGGGGAAACAGCAGCTGAGTGGGGCAGGAAGAGCATGTGTAGGCAGGGAGATTTGGCAAAAGAGAGATAAATCCTCCTCTTCCATGATGGAGAATAAAACAATGTGTACATTAAGGAAACTTAAGAAATACCTAACATGGAAAATTTTAGTAACAAAAGGAAATAGTAATGTAATTTTACTATTTAGTAAGGTAAAGACTCAGTAAAAACAACAACAACAACCAAAAAAAACAGTAAAAAGAGGAGTTGAGTAAGTTACTCCTGAGATTTCTTATCAAGACTTGCAGAACTCTTGTTGTCTTTACACAAGAAAAAATGTACAAGAAAAAATTGATTTTAAGAAAACACGATGAAGGACAGAGGGAGGAGCAGGAGGGAAGACAAGAAGAGGGGAGGTCAGAGATTTCAGGAAAGACTGGACTCTGCAGTCTTAGGGCAAATTATTTAAATTGTTTAATTTCTCTGAATTGCTCCTCCAAAAACTGGGATAATAGTACATGACTCAGTGTTGTTTTTGTCTCAGATATATAGTAACTGTTATTGGAATCACAGACAGACCTACCAAAGAATTAACCCTAATTTTCTTTGCTTGCCAATGGAGATAATCACCTGCCTCATTAAGTTGTTAGGAGGTTAACTGAAGTATCTAAGTTAAATCTCAAGTTCTTTTGGAACTAGGCAAATATGACTTCAGGAACACCTCCAACATAGTGCCCAGTGACGACACTCATGCATAGAGTTTACTTGATGCAGTCTCTGTGCTGAATGCTTCACATGGATCATCCCTCATCTTAACAGGAGAATGTTCTTAATTACCAGAACAGCTGCATGCTCCTGGGGAAACAAACAACAACCATCCTAATGCATGTGAGTCATCACATCTGGGCCAAGAAAGAGACCACAAAGACCAGAGGGAGCATGCTCCCTGGTGCTGGGCACAGCATCTATTTATACCTTGCCCACTTCCAGAAAAGGTTAGTGATGCTATAGCAAGAGTAGTTCAGGGTTTAACGACATAAGACTTGTCCCTATGGATAGCTCAGTTGGTTAAAATATCATCAGGATACACCAAGGTTGCTGGCTCAATCCCTGGTCAGAATACATACAAGAATCAATCAATGAATGCATAAATGAGTTGAAACAAGTCAATATTTTGCTCTCTCTTTCCCTTCCGCTCTCTCTCTGAAATCAATAAACAAATTGTAAAGAAAGACATAAAACCTGGCTTTACATCTTTACTTCACTACCAACAAGTCATCTCTTGAGATTGTTTCCTCGCTGGTAAATTGAATCTGATAAGAAGATTGGCTTTATTATGTGGTTATCGTGAAGCTTGAATGATATTATATACATGTACATACTGTATCTATGTGTGTATGCTCTTTAATGGCAAATTATTATTTTTAAATAAAAAACAAATCCTAAACCAAACAAACCAAATCCAGACTTAGTAAGGATAGACTTTTAAAAAGGATTGTTGCAAGGCTGGGGAAGGGAAGGGACAATTGTCATAGGGAGAACACTACTGGCCCTTAGGTCTACAAGTATCTCAGATAGTTTGGCAAAAGGGGATTTTATCTTATAGTGAGAAGTAAACAAGGCTAGGAAGAACCAAGTATAGGGAAGTGACAAAATGGGTCAGCAGATCAGAGAGTATTTTATCCTGAGGCTAGCCTGTTCCAAGGATGGTCGTCTGCTGGCTGAGGGTGGCCCCAAGTTCATGGTTCTGGAAGAAGGAGAGAAGCTTAACTGAAGTTCTATTAACCAGCATTTTGTCCTCATTGATCATTGGGGATGAGCATTTCACATAATTATTTATGAGGTAAAGAATGGGGATCCCGAGCATCTGCATCTGCTCTTGCTACATGTAAACAAGTGGGGCATCGAGGGGGTTTGTCTCCATCCCACGGGGAAGGGGGCTCTTTGCTGTCAGCCATTCTCTGGAACACAAAAAGTGGGCGGATTTCTAACCGCCGCTATGTTCCAGGGTCACGGGGCTCAGGTAAAATCTGACACGTCACTCTGCAAATGCTACACAGCAGTAATAATAATAGTAGTAGTAGAAGGAATAATAATGGCAGTATACACATATAAAAGAAGGCTTAAAATAGAAATAGAAAGTCAAAGCCATATAGGGAGAAAGAGGAAAGGCTTATATTGGATTTAGTTTAGTTCTAGGCTTCCTGGCAACTAAACAAAAATTAAAATACTATGGTTCTCTTTGATAAAAAGCAAACAAGTATAGAAAACCTTTGGTGATAAATTTTAAGCCATTTGTCATATCCTAACACATTATCACAGGGATACTGAATGAACTAGATCTTTCTTCAACTAAGGTTTTTTTCAAAACAGGCAGAATTTTTATGATAACTTATTATGATAATTTTGACAAAAATCAATAGCAAAACATTAGCATTAACAAATTGTTTAATGAAAGCATTTTTCCGGGAACTGAATTTCAGAAGTTTAGAAATACAGGGATGGGCAAAAGTAGGTTTACAGTAATTCATATGGAAAAACACATGCAGGTTATGATTATTGCAATAGCTTTATTAACTGTGTTTCATGTACTCACAACTGTAAATCTACTTTTGCCCACCCCTGTATAATCTCTGCTGATGAGCACCATAGTTTCTTTTACCCTGCTCTCATCAGAAATGGGACCAGCTTTTAAATGCAGCATCTCTAATCCTTATGACAGCCTGCACGGTAGGTGAGATGATTCTCTTTTTATGAATCAGAAAACTAAAAGGTTACATGATTTTACTAAGGCCACAAAGCTAGTTCAATCACTGTAAAGCTAATTCCCTTGCCATTAAATCAGATCACCTTAAACTTGAGTCCCAAGTTAGTTTTATAGTAGCAGTAAATGACCCTTAGCCTATCTTCTTCAAGCACCAAAGGTCTCAGACAGGTGTTGGAGAGAATTGGATGGCGGTTCAAGGTTCAGCTCCCATAAGAGTGTCCAAGGCTTAGATACCTCCTCTAACTGAAGGGAGACCATACAGGTTCTTTTCAGCTTTCACCTAACATTTTTTTTTGTAGCATTTAATGATATGTATCCTTTCTGTTATAAAAATAAAGTAAAATAAATTGTATATAATTAAATTGTGCACACTTTCTTCTTAGCAAATTGCAGTTTTGTGTCTCCTGGGCCAGTATTTTACATGGGGAAGCAATTGGGATTCTCAAGCACAACCATTCCATATTTATCACTGATTTTCTCTCTGGTTGTAAAAGAATCTGTCAAAGCCAATACCAGGTTGTTGGAGATTTTTCACTAGCCTTTCATCAGCCTTGACCCCGTGGACTGGGAATGGACCACATAAGAACATGATGTTGGGTCTGGCCTGTGGTGGCGCAGTGGATAAAGCGACAACCTCGAATGCTGAGGTTGCCGGTTCGAAACCCTGGGTTTGCCTGGACGGAACACATGTGGGAGTTGATGCTTCCTGCTCTTCCCCGTTCTTTCTCTCTCTCTCTCTACTCACTCTCTAAAAATGAATTTAAAAAATTTAAAAAAGAACATGACGTTATAAAAATCTTTAAGTCATATTTTATCATAATTTTCTTTCATTATTGTTATATATCATAATTTTATTTGTTCATTTTATGCCATTTGTCAGGTTTAAGTAAAACACTGCATTACCAGTACAACTGGTTTAATATTTGCAAAACATACAAAATTACAAAATACAGGTGCATACAAAAACTGCTCCAGACGTGAAGCAGTCGTGGCTAGCGATTGTGGTCGTAAAGTCAAATGGTCGGTCGTAAGTTGCATAGGTCGTAAATCGATCAATACCTGTATAGTAGTTGACTAGCAACATTCTCCTCTGGACATTAAATTTTGATCACTCTTTCTGGCCAGGCTTTTCAAATAGAGTTTACATATTCTGAGGGAAATATGTAATGTACCACAGGCCATAGCATAGATATGGTTCATTTTCTAGGAGTATCCTCTTTATTCAAGACTTCTAGTGTGCCTGACCGAATGGTGGCGCAGTGGATAGAGCGTCGGACTGAGATGCGGAGGAGACCAAGGTTTGAGACCCCGAGGTCGCCAGCTTGAGCGCGGGCCCATCTGGCTTGAGCAAAAGCTCGCCAGCTTGGACCCAAGGTCGCTGGCTCCAGCAAGGGGTTACTCGGCTTGCTGAAGACCCACGGTCAAGGCATATATGAGAGAGCAATCAATGAACAACTAAGGTGTTGCAATGAAAAACTGATAATTGATGCTTCTCATTTCTCTTCGTTCCTGTCTGTCTGTCCCTATCTATCCCTCTCTCTGACTCTCTCTCTGTCACTGTAAAAAAAAAAGAAAGACTTCTAGTGCAAAGTGCAAGATAATTACTTACATTTTATATTATAGAGTATAAAAAATTATAAAATATATCCTGGAGCATAAAAATACTTCATTGAGAGCATCACTTGAAACAACAGGGTTGCAGGTTCAATCCCTGGTCAGGGCACACATGGGAAGCAACCAATGAATGAATGACTGAGTAGAACAACAAACGAAGCTTCCCTTCTTCTCCCCTCTCTCTTCCTTCCTCTCTCTGTCTCTCTTAAAAAGAAAAATCAATCAATCAATCAATCAATATAAAATTAAGCCCTGGCAGGATAGCTCTGTTGGTTGGAGCATCGTCCTGAAGCGTAGAGTTTGCTGGTTTGATTCCCAGTCAGGGCACATAAAGGAACAGCTCAATGTTCCTATCTCTCTGTTTCTCTCCTGGCCTCTCTCTTAAAAAAAAAAAAGTTTCATTGACATTTTAAGATAAAATGTGAAAATTTCAAGGACTTTCATACAAATGATAAGCTATTTCAGGTACTTGTCTCAGACTCCTCAGGCTATACAAAAATTTCTTTTTGTTAGAGAAAATTGGTTCTGGAAAAAATTCACTTAAAGTAAATGCACTTCATTGGGGACCAAATATTTCTGAGTAAATACTAGAAAGACAAAGTGTAAATTTGAATTTTATATTGAAAATTTTAACTATGAAATAAATTTTATTTTACCCTACATTTAGTAAAATTTAGGTTATAATTGTAACCATATAGTATTTCTTTAAAGGACAAATGATGATTTAAGTTTGGGGAAGGTTTTTGTCATGACACCATATGCCAAGCCTGTGGCATGACACCTAATCTTCCTTTCCCTTTGACTTTCACAGCATGCCCAGAAAGAAGGTTATGCTTGCAAAAGGTCCACCAGTGGAATTAAATCTCTTTCAGGGCACCTATCAAATCAACAATTTTGTTAATTTTCTCAGCAATTGTTAGTGTCCTGTCATTTTCTAAGGGCTTTGCAGGAGTTTCAGTAGTTATCTAACACCACTTTTATTGCCTTTATCAAGCCCTGCATTTGGGCAAGACTTGCCCTTACCTTTGCACTCTGCAGGCAATGCCCATGTCTGTCACTCAGACCACTAGGCAGAGACCGACAAGCAGTGACGTGGACGCAGTTGGGGGATGTAGAGAGGAAAGCTATGGTTCAGACAGAGGCTGATTTTGTAAGAGATTCATTCATTAGAGAATATTTTCATGTTAGGATGACATTTTGCTTCTTCCCTACAGCGTCTCAGAAACTACAGTGACTCAGTCAGAAAAACTTAAATAATGAAGACCCCCCCCAGTACACATACTTTTGCCATGAAAGATGTTTTGGGGAAAAGGTGGGAAAGCACTCTGTAGTGTAGAACTTCAGGAAATTAACTGACCACTTATTCATGGACTATAATAAAATGAGATCAGTTTCTTGGGGAAAATTCTGTCTATTTGTGCGTACCTCTTTAGCCTTCCTCTGTGCCTTCTACACAGGTGAGAGTCCTGGTTAGATACCTTAAAAGCAATATCAAAATTATCACATCTTCAACAGGTTTCCAAACATATGCATCTATTCTTATTTCTCAACAAAGAATATCAGCATTCCAGTTCTCCTTATGGAGTATAATAGTATAGTATTAAACTATCTGCACCTACCAAAAGTGATGTTTACCAAAGATTATCTGAAGAATACAGATTTTATCTATTCATCCAAATGTTTAAATTTTTAGCTTTTGAAACAGGGGTCCTGGTTTTGGTATAAACTGTGTCTACCATAACAATGTGAGACATGTCTAAGCAAATTTGGCAAACTGGTGAGGCAAGCCTATTTGTATGAAGGACTAAGGGGTCTCCCCAAAGATAATCCCAAAGTAAGAGAGAGGGAGGCAGGTGTGATCTGGTCACAAAGCTTGGTGTTGAAGGGGAACAGACAGTAATTCTGAATACAAATGTTGAAGGAGAGAAATAATCTTATGTACAATATTTTTATTACATAGAATATATATAGAATTTTATCACTTGCATATACACGCTTCTCTTTCCTAGTCTTGATTTCATTTTATGTATGTTTCTCTGATAATTTACACCCATTTGTATTTACCTCTATTTTATTATACACATCCCTTTGTAAGGTGCCTCAAATCTTCTGTGGAACTAGTGGGCATATTGTCAGGGTCTGGGAAAATTTCCCCTTAGCTTGTTAGTTCTGGCTGGTAGAATAATTCAAATGATATACTAGAGCAGATTAACAGGAGAAAAATCAAATTTTAATACATGCACAGGGAAAATTCACATAAGCATGAAAAATCCAAAGACAGAGAGACAAAATGTTATTTTGGACTGATAGGGAAACAGGCAAATCACAGACTGAAGAAAGAGCAAATTTGGTAAACAAATTCTTACAGGGTGTAAAACCAGTATCCACGGTCACCATCACAGCTGCCTGGCCCCTGCAAGTTCGCATTTGATTTGTACAGATGATAATGAAACAACGGAGCCAAGAACTGGTGGGCCATTAGCTTTAATCCTAGCTTGCACCCGGCGGGCAAGAAATACACACAATGGAAAAACACTTCCCTTTCCATTCAGGGTTCCCAAAGCCACTGATTTATTCAAGTTTTCCTAGGATCAAAGGTTTGTACCTCACCAACCTTATTCAACTCTGTTCCCCATCTCCTTCTCTCTGCACAAACTGGCTTCTCCTTCAGTACCCCGCCATCTTGGCTGCTTCTCCTCTCCTCCATGTGGCCTTTCTCTGCTCTCCTCTCTAAAGCTAACCTCAGGAACCGAGAGAGAGCAAGCTCCTGGTCTGCCCCACTTTATACAGTAGAAATCAAAACCTTTAATCCAATATACAAACAAGGAAGTCTCTGATACAAAGTCACTTATCTGAGGCATAATGGGATTCCTCATGAGAGTGCACCACCCCACATCATCCAATCAGTCAAGGGTTTGGGGAAAAGCTTACTCTTAAAACTTGCTTGTGGGCAGCGTCATTTTTAACAAACTGAGTGTAAAGCCAGTAGTCGAGGTCACAATCACAGCCACCTGACCCGTGCAGGTTCGCATTAGATTCGAACCGACGGTAATGAAACACAGGAGCCAAGAACTGGTGAGCCATCAGCTTTAATTCTAGCTTGCACCCAGCGGGCAAGCAAAAACATACACTGGGCTCCAAAGCCCACTCATTCAGTGCTCACAAAGCTACTGACTTATCTGAGTTTCCTAGAATCAAAGTTTTCTACTTCACCAGACTTATTCACCTCTGTTTCCCATCTCCTTCTCTCTACACAAACTCTGCACAAACTGGCTTCTTCCTCAGCATTCCACCATCTTGGCTGCTTCTCTTGGCCTCCATATGGCCTTACTCTGCTCTCCTCTCTATACTAATCTCAGGAACCCAGGAACCGAGAGAGAGAGAGTAAGCTCCCAGTCTGTCCCACTTTATAGTGTAAAATCAAAACCTCCAATCCAGTTACACAAACAAGGAAGTCTCCAATACAAAGCCAACCATCCGAGGCACAATGGGATTCCTCAGGAGAGTGCACCACCCTACATCATCCAATCAGTCAAGGGTGTGGGGAAAATCTTACTCTTAAAACTAAGCCTTAGGCTATAATGACCCGGCCTGCTTACATTACAGTCTTTCCCCCACAGCCATCCCAAGCATAAGGGCAAATAATATCACCTGGGTGATAGGCTTCCATGTGGGCAGTGCCATCTTTAACAAAGTGAGCATATTATATTTTATTTGCCCAACAGTGAGCATAATATATTTTATCTGCCCAACAGACTCCCATAATATAAATAAATAAGGTATTTAATAAGCATTCATCTAATGAATTTCATTTGGATGCCAGCTATGCAGATATTGTTATGAAAACAAGATGCATGAATCTCTCCTGGGGCCATCTGTTGGGCAGATAAAATATAATATGCTCACTTTGTTAAAGATGGGCTGCCCACATTGGAAGCCCGTCACCCAGGTGATATTATTTGCCCTTATGCTTGGGATGGGTGTGGGGGAAAGACTAATGTAAGCAGGCCAGGTCGTTATGGCCTAAGGCTTGGTTTTAAGAGTAAACTTTTCCCCACACCCTTGACTGATTGGATGATGTGGGGTGGTGCGCTCCTGAGGAATCCCATTATGCCTCAGATGGGTGACTTTGTATCAGAGACTTCCTTGTCTGTAGATTGGATTAAGGGTTTTGATTTTATACTATAAAGTGGGACAGACCAGTAGCTTGCTCCCTCTTGGTTCCTGAGGTATTAGAGAGGAGAGCAGATTAAGGCCATGTGGAGGCCAGGGGAAGCAGCCAAGATGGCGGAATGCTGAGGAAGAAGCCAGTTTGTGCAGAGTTTGCACTAGAGGAGATGGGGAATAGAGGTGAATAAGTCTGGTGAGCTAGAAACTTTGATTCTAGGAAACTCAGATAAGTCAGTAGCTTAGTGAGCACTGATTGAGTGGGATTTGGAGCCCAGTGTGTGTTTTTGCTTGCCCGCCAGGTGCAAGCTAGAATTAAAGCTGATGGCTCACCAGTTCTTGGCTCCATTGTTTCATTACTGACTGTACGAATCTAATGCGAACCTGCACGGGTCAGGCGGCTGTGATCCTGACCCTGACTACTGGCTTTACACCATCTTACACCACAGGGCAGGGCTTTTCAAACCTTCTAGACCAGTAATGGCAACCTTTTGAGCTTGGTGTGTCAAAATCCCACAAAAAATCAAGCATAACTCGGGTGGTGCGTCACTTTGAGAAAAACGGCCTAACTGGAAGTCCCAGAACTAGATGCTCTGTGCCAGAGTTCTGTTGTTTTGGTCTACAGACCTCCGGCACAAAGTGTCTACACTACAGCAAATGTTCTATCCTTGGCTACTGCACCTGGCCATGCCGAAGCCGATGATGAAACGTCCTTCTCGGCATGTGGCCCCATACTCCTCTGGTATGCGGCTGCGTGTCAGTGCTGACACATGTGTCATAGGTTCGCCTTCACGGGTCCAGATACTGACAGTTTTTTCAACAAAAATCTTACAGGGAAGATATATATACATCAAATCCATAACAAGAAGCTGCTCTGGTTGAGAGGTGTGGGTGGGAGGATGTGGTACCCTCATCTTCCACTGGCCCTTGGGCACCACTTCCTAAGCCTTCTATCTCTTCAGAGCACAAGCTGACAAACAGCTTTAGAGGATGATCAGCTGGGTGTGCGCCACAGATCCCAGAGCCCAGGCCACAGCAGCTGTGCACTGTACGCCAAGGTGTTCCACTGCCCCACAGGAGAGAGGGACGCCTCCCTCCCTCGGGCCTATCTGCCCACCGGCTAAGGGCCACCTTCCCCAAGCCGACCTATTTTCCCGGGTGCTGACCTACAGGTCAAAAACTAGCTCAGGGCAGACCCACCCCCATCTGCCTCTCCTGGCCTACTTGACACTTTCAATTCCCCTTCAGGCTATAGTAAACCGGTAAAATGGCAGGAATGGGGATGGGATGGAGGAGTAGGGTCTAGGGGCTGGCAGGAGGGGCTGGGTGTGGAAGCCCTGCCTCTGGCCCAGCCTTTTCTGGAAGTTCAGGGTTCCAAGCTTAGACTCAAATGCATCTACACACCCCTCACGCCCCTCCCACTGTTTGTCTAATAAGGAAACCTTTCTGACCTCACCAGTTAAAAGTCTTGGCCCTTTGCCTCATTACTGCCAAGCCCAGAACGGAAGGGTGAAAGCAAGCAGCCTTTGGCTGCCTTCAACTCGGCAACTGCCCCTGGGGGTCTGTGTCTCAAAGTCCCAGCCTCTCAATAGGACTGTGTTTTCAGTCTCTGGTTCAACAAAGCACGGGGTCTCCTTCCTGGGCCTGCGCTCTTCATTCTCCTCTTTCTATGGGGATTAAGAGCTGCTCTCTTGTTTGGGTGTCACTCTCCCTTTGAACCCTGTGGCTTCATCTGGTTTCAGGCTCAGCTTCCTGCCAGGAAGTGGATTTACCTCTGATTTGTTGTCACTCTCTCCACAAGATGATTGGGGGGTGAGTCCCTTTCTCCCTAGACACCCCCACCTCATGCTAGCCCCTCTCACCCCCATCTCTATCCAGCCAGAGTCCTCCAAAATAGCCCCCCAGTGACCTCCTCCTGCCCCTGAACTCTCCTGCCACACAGGCAAAAGTGGGGACTCTGAAGTTGGGGGCATCCCACGCCTGCTCACAGCAGAGGCATGAAGACCAGTGGGATGGACATGGCCAAAAGCCTGGATGTGTGCTGGCCAGGCTGTGGTGGGAGGAGCCCTCATTTGGAGGGGTGCTGAGTTTGGCTGGTGGTGGGGTGGGGGGGAGGGCTGTAGCCTGGAGCTATTCTCACTGTTTTTGACAGCCCCGGTGTTGGTCAAATGAGTTTGTAAATATGATATATATGTTTGCTCGCTTTGGGTGTGAGGGACAGGTTGCAAGCTGGCAAAGTCATTACAGCCTAAGGCAGGGGTCAGGAACCATTTTGGCTGAGAGAGCCATGAACGCCACATAGTTTAAAATGTAATTCCGTGAAAGCCATGCAATATGTTTAACACTAAATACAAGTAAATGTGTGCATTTTATGTAAGACCAACACTTTTAAAGTACAATAAGTCTCTGAATTCTTTTTAATAATGTTGTTATGCTGTTGCTAATCAATGATGAATAAAGTACTTCTTGCCTAACCAGGCGGTGGCACAGTGGATAGTGTTGGACTGGGATGCGGAAGACCCAGGCTGGAGACCCCGAGCTCGCCAGCTTGAGTGCAGGCCCATCTGGCTTGAGCAAAAGCTCGCCAGCTTGGACCAAAGGTCGCTGGCTCCAGCAAGGGGTTGCTCGGTCTGCTGAAGACCCGTGGTCAAGACACATGTGAGAAAGCAATCAATGAACAACTATGGTATTGCAATGGCAACGAAAAACTAATGACTGATGCTTCTCATCTCTTTCCATTCCTGTCTGTCTGTCCCTATCTATCCCTCTCTCTGACTCTCTCTCTGTCCCTGTAAAAAATAAATAAATAAATAAATAAAGTACTTCTTACCATTAATGCGACTTCTGGTGCTGCATGGTTTTGCTGATGGCTTTGGAGTCTGGTTGATACATGGTGAGGTTAAGCTCTATGCAGGCGTTGAGACTTCCATCCATTAAACGTGATCATAGGTTAGTCTTAACGTTCTTTTTTTTTTTTTTTTTTTTTTTACAGAGACAGAGATAGGGATAGATAGGGACAGACAGGAAGACAGGAATGGAGAGAGATGAGAAACATCAATCATCAGTTTTTTGTTGTAACACCTTAGTTGTTCATTGATTGCTTTCTCATATGTGCCTTGACCGCGGGCCTTCAGCAGACCGAGTAACCCCTTGCTCGAGCCAGTGACCTTGGACTCAAGCTGGCGAGCTTTTGATCAAGCCATATGGGCCCGCGCTCCAGCTGGTGACCTCAGGGTCTTGAACCTGGGTCTTCCGCATCCCAGTCCGACGCTCTATCCACTGTGCCACAGCCTGGTCAGGCTTAATGTTCTTCAGATGTGAGAAAGACTGCTCACATGCATATGTAGAGACAAACATTGTCAGTACAGCAATACTCACAGCTGCAGTGTGTGGTATGTGACTGGAAGCGTGTTCTTAGTTTTGACAATCACCTGGTCCGCTGGTTGAGTTTTTCATTTCTCCCCACTTGTGTTTGCTGGCCAACTCTTCTTGCTGTCGTGCAAGTCTTTCCAAATCTTCATTCAGTGACTTGAACTTATTCACCCACATGTCTGAGGCCTTAAGGTCAGCAGCTTGTAGCTCAAAATCTCTGACAGAGACACCGGGGATGTAACTCAGGTTGGCGCTGTCCACTGCACACTCGTGTGGATGGGCGATGAACTTAAAAAGACGAGTGCGCTCACAACATTCTCCAAAGCATGCTTTGAATGATTGCAGGAGATTAGATATGAAGACTGCTAGCTGCTGGAGATCAAGATGTTGAGCAGGGTCACTTGCTGTGCATATATCTTTAAACTCTCCCAGTTTTTCAAAGTGTAGTAAAAGACCTGTTTCAATGTCAGTGATGAAGAGTTCCAGCTTGTTTTCAAATGCAAACACTACTTTTTGAAGGGATAAGACTGTATTTCCAACGCCTTGCATTTTCACATTGAGCTGGTTCAGATGTTCAGTCATGTCCACGAGAGAGTAAAACTTCAGGAGCCACTCAGTGTTAGCTAACTCAGGATTCTCGACATTTTTCATTTTAAGAAAAGTCCAAATTTTGCTCAGACAAGCCGTGAAATGGCTGAGCACCTTCCCTCTTGACAACCAACACACATTGCTGTGCAGAAGCAGACCAGAATAATTATTCACAACTTCATCCAGCAGTGTTTTAAACTGGGGATTGTTTAAAGCTCAGGCAACAATAAAGTTGACCACCTGAATGATCAGCGACATCACCTCACCAAGCTGCTCACCACACATCTGAGCGCAAAGTGCCTCCTGATGTAGGATGCAATGAAAACTTAGGATGGGTCTCTTTTCATGTTCACAAAGAAGCGCTACGAATCCTCTGTTTTTCCCCACCATGCATGGAGCACCATCAGTACACACTGAAATAAGTTTATCCATCCTCCCTTCTTGTTGTCTCTTTCATAGGCAAAACAGCAAGACTTTCCTCACATAGTGTGTCACTGACAGCATACCTTGCAATCACACTGAACTGGGATAAATGGCTTACGTCTGTTGACTCATCCAAAGCGAGAGAAAAGAATGGTGCTGCATTTATGTCCTTCACTTGTATTGCCTCAATTTGATTTGCCATCATGATGGTATGATCGTGAATAGTTCTTGCCGACAAAGGCATGTTTTTTATTCATTTGATTATCTTGTCTGTATCCAAAAAAGTCGTCAAAAAGTTCACTGGCAACATCAAACATGAATGTTTTGGCATACTCATCTGTGAATGGCTTTCCGTTTCTCACAATTGCTAAAGCACCAGCAAAGCTAGCTGAATTCCAGTCACCTTGTTGGGTCCAAACACGGAGTTGCTACTTACTAGCTTGCACTCTGCACAGTAGCTCTTGACATGCTTTCTTCCTGCTGTCCCCTGCTGGATATTTTGATGCAAATGTAGTATGGCGTGTGTTGAAGTGCTGCTTTATATTTGACTGTTTCATTGATGCAATTTTATCATTGCATATTAGATACACTGCAGAACCTGCTCTCTCCACAAAGGCGAATTCCTCTGTCCATTCCTGCTGAAAAGTACGATACTCCTCATCTTTTTTTCTTTTAGCCATCTTCTTTGTCATGAGGGTTTCTGCAATTAGCTAGCTGAGCTGACTACTTGATTAAAAGGAGGGAAGTTTACTTCCTGACCTCACAATGACCCATGTACATTACACTTTATCCAATAGAAATTTGGTGTTGTCCCAGAGGACAGCTGTGATTGGCTTCAGCCACCTGCACCATAAACATGAGCGGTAGGAAATGAATAAATTTTAATACATGAGAATGTTTTATATTTTTAACATTATTTTTTATTATTATTAAAGATTTGTCTGTGAGTCAGATGCAGCCATCAAAAGAGTCACATATGGCTCGGGAGCCATAGGTTCCTGACCCCTGGCCTAAGGTTTACTTTTAAGATTAAGCCTTCCCCTCCCTTCTAATACTAAGGTCTTCTCAAAACTAAGCTTTCTTACACCTTTGACCGTTGCATGATAGGGGGTGGTGCACTCTTATGAGGAATCCCATTTATGCCTCAGATAAGTGGCTTTGTATCAGAGATTTCCTTATTTGTATATTGGCTTAAAGGCTTTAATTTTCTACACTATAAAATGAGACAGACCAGGGGCTTTCTCTCTCGGTTCCTGATATCAGCATTGCAGAGACCTCCCTGATACCTTGTCCTCTATGGGAAAAGCAGGTTTTCTGCTTTTGTCTTGATGCGACACCAATAACAAAATGGCCCAGCATCCTCTGACTTCGCCATTTATTTACTGTCTGCCCAAATTCAATGAGAACCTGCATGTGAATGGCCACAGTGGCAGCCCCCCCTGGCCATACACCCAGAAAATGGGTGAAAGGGATGTTTCTGCTCTGGATACTGTGTGCCAAGTCTCCTGTGTGCAAATCTAGGGCTCTTTTTTGTACCTCCCCACTTTTTCCATGTGTACTTTACCTTTATTTGCAATAGAATATTATAGATGCAAGCCTTGTGGGCACATGTATTGTATGTGATGTAGGAAAGAGGATGAAGGCCAACTGATTTTAGGTACACTGACATCCGGGCAAAAGAGATTTTTTTTTAATGGAGGAGAGGTTATTGTCCTTATTCTAGAGAAGTTATTCTGGAAAAGTTCAAGAGAAATATCCAAGTGTAGTTAGGTTGACATTACTTGTACTTTATAGAAAGTGGCTGTCCAGCAGCCTACAGGATCACTTATATTTTAGTAATAATACGGGGAGGCTGAGCTGTGGCACAAGAATTCCCATTGGCCTATGTCTCTGGAAATCCCACTTAGGGACTGTAGGCAGAGTAGTCCCTGGAAAGCATTCTAGATCTCAGAAAAAGACGCTTCAGGCAGATGTTTCTTCTCTGATTTTGTTTTGTTTTATTTGGTATCCTCTATACCACCAGTCAAAAGAGAAAATTGAACCCCAAAACTGGGAGTGAGGAAATCTGAGGTGCACTGAGATTAAAACACATTCAGGTGTGTGTGTGTGTGTGTGTGTGTGTGTGTGTGTATGTGAGGGAGAGAGAGAGAGAGAGAGAGAGAGTGAGATGGGTTAGGGTGATAGAAAGAATCTCAGAACCTCCGTGGGAGGAGGGGATAGCGGTGTAAGGCAGCTTCTGCTAAGGTCAACAGAACTGAGAAGAGACGTGTAGCTCAAAGGGACAAGCAGGCTAAAGAGAAGCCTGTTCATGCCACCACCGGGCCTGGCCCTCCCCTCCGTGCCGGGCGGTGGGTCCTAACATTGTGCTGGCCTGAGCCCTGTCAGCCGTTCTCCCCACAAAGCCCGAGTTGTGCTCTTGGCAGGGCTGGGCCTCCCTGTCACTGAGGTCCTGGCTGGGGCCGCTTGCCCTGGGAGCCTCCCTTTGCAGCCAGAGGCCCCAGATTTGTCCAAGTGCCAGTACCTAATGAGGAGCTCATTTGAATCTATGAAAGTACCAGGGAGCAAGGAGACATGCTAATTAAAGTGATTGCTGTTCTTTAATTAAGCAATAATTCGCCCAAAGAGGGTATTCTCATGCAAATAGAGCCCTCTTGGGTGAGGTAAGGGCTTTGGGCAACAGCCGAGATCTGTTAGGAAGGCCCTGAATATTGGAGGGCAAGGATCCAGAATGCCCCTTTGAGCTGGTGATGGAGCCAGAGAATAATCTCCGTGGCCCAGTGCTGCCTTTTGTCTCTCCAGGCTGTGGCTGCTGTGGGTGGCTGGGACCCTGCGCCCCCTGCTGCTCCCTCCCCCTCCCTGTGCCTTCTCTCCCAGACACTTTCAGAGCTGTGAAGGGTGGAGAAGTTTGTAGGACACTGTCTAGTTTGGCCCTTGAGACCATCTGTGTCCCACTTACCAGAGCACTGGCACAAAAGGGTTGGAAAGGGGTGGAAATGGGGCTCCTGAATGTCCATAGACATGGAAGGTGCTACAAGAGGGCAAGCTCCCTCTGTCAGCTGATGTGAAGGAGCACTGAAATCAGTCATACCTGGGTGACTGTAGCTGAGACTCAGTTTCCCTCCCCAAGACTCAGTTTATTCATCTTTGGAATGGGTTGCCTAATAATGGCCTTATACAGTCATCATGTGGGTCAGTGGATGGGAACTCACCAGGCACAAACCTGGCACCTAACCCAGTGGGTTCTTGACCTGGAGTGATGTGCACTCACATAGTAAGGCTGCCTGCCAGATAAAATATATCTTTATATTTTATTTGTTAAATCTGATAACCTTACTCTGAGGTGGGGAGCGGCCAGGGATGCTGCTGAACATCCCACACTGTACAGGACAGCCCCCAACAAAGACTCATCTGGTCCAAAAGATCAGCTGTGCTCACACTGAGAAACGGATGTAAGGAGCACTCAATAAACCAGAGCTACATGAAAAGTAAGTGAGATGGCACATCTTCTGGTTGTAAATCACCTCTGGGGCCAACTCCTTAAGATACAGTAGTCTTGCCTTATCTCCAAGATCCCTAGTGGATGCCTGAAACCATGGATAGTATCAAACCCTTTACAGATGTTTTTTTTCTATACATATGTACTTATAAGGTGACCAGATTTTAAAATTGGTAAAGCGGGACACCATTGACGGGGGTGTTCTTGATTAAAAATTTGGTCTATATGGAGCAAAAAAAAAAAAAATGTCATAGAATGCAAAAATAGTATTGTAATATATATTTTTAAATAGGGACTTTTTAAAAACACTGTGGGACGCGGGACAGATTGTTAAAAATCGGAACTGTCCTGCCAAAAGCGGGACGTCTGGTCACCTTAAATGATAAAGTTTAATTTATAAACTAGGCACAGTAAGAGATTAACAGCAATAATAAGTAATACAATAGAATATTTATAACAACACACTATAATAAAAGTTATGCAAATAAAAACTCTCTCTCAAAATATCTTATTGTCCTCTACTCACCCTTCTTGTGATGACGTGATGAGATGAGGTGAGGTGAATGACGCAGACGTGTCATCAGGCAGCCATAAGGGTGACTTGAACACATGCACTGTGACACCACTGTGACAGTCCATCTGATGACTGAGATGGCTCCTAAGTGACTGCTGGGTGGGGAGCATGTACAATGTGGAGACACTGGACACAAGGATGGGGCACATCTTGGATGGGATGGAGCAGGACAGGGCAAGATTTCAACACAATATTCAGAACATTGCACTGTTTAAAACTTATAAAGTATTTTTTTCTAGAATTTTCCATTTAATATTTTCACATAGTGTTTGTAAGGGTTTTTATCTGTATTTCTCTTTTCTCAAAAGGAAGAGTGTGGGTACTAACTGTGTTTTAAATAATTGAACAAACAGACTGAGTCTGAGTGGTCCAGGCTGGTGCTGGGAGCCCCATGCAAGAAGGAGGACCAAATAAATTGGTTATAAATCCCAGGCGCTTCCGAGACAGTCCAAAGCCAGCTCTGGTGTGGGAGGAGGGGGAGTCTTCTTGAAGAAGGAGCCCTGTAAGAGGCATCCGGGCCCAGCCTTGAGCACTGCAAGCAGCTGAGAGCAGGTAATGTGTCAGTGACTCCTGAGGTGTGAAGAGAGAACTAATACCTACTTTTGACAATAATAGTCATATAGTCTTAACACTTGCATTGAACTTACTGTTCTAATTCTCACAAAAGCCTAGGGGATAGATACTGTTGTTATCCCTATTTTGTAGATATTGCCCAGGGCATATATCTTGTGAGAGCCAGGATTTCCCCAAGGTCTAACACTAGACAGTATAGCCAGGAACAAGGTCTGCCCTGAGACTTCCTCAGTGGTCACAGATCTGCAGATGTAGTTGTCTTACTGCATGGAAGTCAGGCCCTCAGCAAATGTGTCCACAAAGGCTGTTGTGTGGGCCTCAAGCTGAGTCTGTACTTGGGGACTTTGGTCCCCCAACAAACACCTAGAGGGTAGAGGCCAGAATGGGGGTGGCATCACCAAATTTGGCTCTTCCCATCCGAGTCAGTCTCATTTGCTGAACGCTGCTTATCCTCTCACGGCCTAGGCAGTTCTCCTAGCTTCCGGGGCTGAGGTTGGGGTGGTTCGGTGCTTCCAGGGCTGCCTTTATAATGGCATATGTCTCATGTGGAGCCCGTGCTCTGCTGTGGGGGATACAAAAGGCAGAAAGTCAACAAACCAGGCAGCCCAGCAAAGGAAAGATCAAGCCCCTTGCTACCAGAAATCTTGGACCCTTTTCAATTTTGTGTTCACCCACTGCAAAATAAATGTTTTGTGTTACAAGGAGACGCAGATAGTATCTCACTAGCCCTACTAGTTCAGGGCTGCCTCTGCCAGCCTCTCACTCCACACTTGGCAGGAGAATGAGCATGGAGAAAAACAGGACCGGGCTCTGTTTGCAAAAAACATTTTCATCAGTCAAAAAACTGCCAGGGTTGTGAATATTAAATAAACCCTGACTCATGGAGACGTATACCTTGCTTTGCCTTGCCGATCTGCTGGGTAACAGACAGGGTTACATTACTTTAGAAGTGACAGCTCTAACATTATGCAGACTTCTCAAAATGGGTCTGGCTTTTTCTGAACAAAGAACAATCCACAAAAACGCCCGTGGTGTGCAACGCAGAGGAGACTCTTTATAGGTCACAGACTCAAGCCCTCTCCTTGGTTAACAGGGACCCAGTGAGATCACCATTTAAGTGCCTTCCATGTCCAGGTGGGGTTGGGTGGCCTGACACTCTTCTGCCAGCAGATTTAGTAAGAGTGTGGCCCAAGTCTCAGACCCTTACAGTGAGGTCCCTAAGGGCCAGCCCTGTTTTTTCCATTGCAGAATTAATAAGTGGGTCTGAAATGAGAGTGTGGAGTTGCTTTGCCAGGAACAAAGGTTTTCAGTGTTGGTTTCAGTCACTAACCTAAGACACCATAACATGTCAGACTGCCCTCTGCCCAACTCTAGCCAGTCTTGCAGTAAAAGTTCGTCCAAGAGCAATAATAATAGTGTAGTTAATGCTTATGCTGAACTTACTACATGCAAGGCATTGTTCAAATCCTCATAAAATCAGGAGGGAGCTACTATTATCCCCATCATTTTGCAAAAAGAAACTTTCTTATTTTTCTTATTCTTAAGTCAGGCAATGCCCCCACCCTATTCCTTAGCTTAGCTTCTCTTTGGATGTCCAGGCTGTCCCCCTCATTCTTTTTTTTTCCCCCACAGGGACAGAGGGAGAGCCAGAGAGAGGGATAGACAGGGACAGACAGACAGGAACGGAGAGAGATGAGAAGCATCAATTATTAGTTTTTCGTTGCCGTTGCGACACCCTAGTTGTTCATTGATTGCTTTCTCACATGTGCCTTGACCGCAGGCCTTCAGCAGACTGAGCCACCCCTTGCTGGAGCCAGCGGCCTTGGGTCCAAGCTAGCGAACTTTTGCTCAAGCCAGATGGGCTCAAGCTCAAGCTGGCAACCTCGGGGTCTCGAACCTGGGTCCTCCGCATCCTAGTCCAACACTCTATCCACTGCGTCACTGCCTGGTCAGGCACCCCCTTCATTCTTCATGTGAACAATGTCTTCTATTGGCCATGGAACAGCACAACCCAGCTCTTTCTGTGGGTCTTTTCCCCAGAACCATTTCTGTCTTGCTCTTTAAACCCATAACCTCAGTCTGCACCATAACAAAATGAGTGTGTGTTTATACACTGCTGCTCTGCATGGCTTTCTCATGATTGTGGAGACACATCTGAAAGGCTGCATAGCATATGGTTTAAGTGTAGATTCTGAAGCTCACCTGCTCAGGTTTAAACCCAGCTCTGTCCTCTAGCTGTGTCATCTTGGGCAGGTTGATCAGCCCCTCTGAGCCTTGGTTTCATCATCCTCATGTAAAGTAGGAATAAAAATGCCTATCTCACAGGAACATTAAATAAGTGCTAATAGATAGTGCTTAGAACTCTGTGCCTGGCACTTAATAGGCACTACGTGGTGTGTATTTTACCTGACCAAAAAGACTAAGGTGTCTCAAGGGCATGGGTGCTATTGTATTCCTTCACAGCTGCCAAGTTAGTGATGAACAAGTAGAAAAAGCTTGATAAGCTTTTGTAGACTTGCCTGATTTTTGGCTATTCAATAAAATGATGGGAAGGTATATATCAACCCTTCCCCGGAATGCAGCAAAATAGGAGTCAAACCCAAAGAAGTATGGAGACATTTCATTTTGCTTGACAATGTCTTGTAGGCGTGTAGTAAATGTCACTGAATTAATTCATCATACTTAAAAATCAACAAACTGTTTAAAATCAAGAGCTCTGACAATTTCAGTGTTCAAATGTAGAGAGAAAAATATAGTAGAAGGAAAGAGGGAAGAAGAGGGATGGTGATTTATTCCACTCCCTTGTGACTTTGGCTCGTTTTTCCAAGTGCTTGTTAAGTTTAGCACCTCTGAACCATCACAAGGTCAGCTTCAGGCTCTAGAGAAAAAACACAGGGCTACCGCTCCAAACTCTGGTTGCTAATGTTGTTAGAAAGAGAAGCCAGAGAATGACCATCTTACTGGAACTGCCCATTGCAGACAGACCACAGGGCTCACAGAATCCAGATAGGTTGAGCATTTCAAAGAGGTTCTGAAATATTTCTCATGTAAGAAGATGATAAAGCCAGTCTTCTCAGTCTGGAAAGGGCCCTCCAGATTGCATGCCTTGTGATCAGAAGTGTAAGACACTGACCTCTGAGAAAGAATGGTCAACAAGGGCCTTGCAGAGAGGAGAAAGCTATCTCTAAATGATCCTCATGCATGGAGGCAAAGGACTGGACCTATGAGCTTCAAAGGGCATTTGGAATCCTCAAAGTCATGGCTCCTGATGGTTAGTGAAAAAGAAAATTATCTCATTCTGGAAAAACGTCCCTAGTTCCTGTTATCAGCCCAAAGTCCATGTGTCTAACTCTTTGAAAGGCCAAAACTCAAAACATCAGAGTTTGCAGTAAGAAAAGGTTTATTGATCAAGAAGGCACCAACTGAGAACATAGCAGACCTAATAGCACCTCAAATCCATCTTGCTTGCTAGACCGGGTCAAGAGCTTTCAGGCGTTAGGAGGAACAGGGACGCAGAAGTGCCGGTAGAGCAGAGTTTAATGGGAGGACTTGGAACTTGGTCATTTATGGTAAAGAGGTGTCAACACCAGATCTTACTGGACAATGCACCCTTGGCTTCTGAAAGGGTTTCCATGTTCAAGTTCTGGTTATGTCCCAGTACTTTGGTTCTGTTGGGGAGCTGTGGGTGGTGAGACTTTGGTTCTGGGTGCAGCTGGTGGTCAAAGTTATTTCATCTGCTTATGCTTTGGCTGCAGGACTTAGAGTTTTGGTCTGTTGTCTCTGTCTGGCCTAGTATCTTGTTAGTTGGTTCTGTGGTTTATATTTGGACATTTTGTGTTGGTTTGCTTTATTTCAGTCTTACATCATTCCTTCCCTCTATGGAAAGGCCCCACTGCCCTGTCCTTGGGCATTTGTAAAGACTGTTAAGCACAGTATCTTCTCAGGCATAGTGCTTTAATCAAGGCAAAGTCCCTTGTAAAGGGCCCAAGAGAAGCTGGACTCAATAACCGGCTCAGTATCGAGCTTTGGACAAATCTGTGAAATGAATACACCAGAGGAGTGGAAAAGAGGTGTTCCTGAATGTGGATGGGGCATGAGGATGCTGAGGGGCATGCGAATGGGCTCCTGTGCAGGGCTACTCATGCCCCCTCCCAGTCTGGGACCCTTCACACAGGTGGAGGGGGTTGCTAATCTCAGCCCTGAAAGCATTGCTGTCAACAGGGAGATGTCAGGCTTTAGGGCAAGCAGAGAAAATGCACTGGGTCTGTTTGGGGAAGAAAAAATACTCTCTCCTCTTCAAGGTTCTTCTGACTGGACTCATAATCAAATTAACAGAGACAGATTAGCAGGAGAAAAACAAATTAAAGCCTGGTATATAACATATATAACTACTGTATACATGCGAGAGACCCAGGAACACTGAGTAACGTGCTCTCATGGCAGAAGCCACTATTAAAATACCACCTGCAACTATGGACTAAAGATGGTGGAGATGGGGAGTCAGTTCTGGGGGGTGACCAGGAAAAGCACAGTAAGTAAGGGTAAGATTGTTACACATTTAGGTCCATGACTTCTCCACTGATAATGATGGCAGGGCTGGAATAGAGAGGGGGACAAACACGCACAGTGGACGCTCCCTTATAAATGTCAACATCCTTTATAAAGCGTGCCGGCTATGTGGTTTCCACAGCTTCTCCTAAGTCTGCCATTTCTTAAAATTAACCAGCCTAAAATAATCAATATCCAATGTGGCATATTTTGGGATTGCAAACTCTGCTCCCCTTCAGCCTTAAATGTAGGCTGGACAAGAGCCCAATGTGTGCTGCGATCTGAAAGAGAGGAGACGGAAGGTCCCTAAATTCAAAATTTCTCTCTAGGGGTCTGCTGCCGACACAGACCCCTAGAAGCCTGGAAGCCTGTTCCTGTAGAATGACCTCCCTAGATCCTGGGAGAGCTGTGTCCAGTGGTTGACATGTTCGCCTATTGAATTAGTTCACTGAAGCTTTGGTAGCCTGAAAACATGCTGAAAAGTCCACAGCCTGTTTACATGTGCTTGCGAAACAGGGAAGAAAATCTCTCTCTTTCTCCTCTGCATCCACCTTGTTAAGCAGCTTCCCTGATGCTCCTAAGAAGGCAAGAATGCTGAGGCACGACCTGTAACAATGCAGGGGCTCACCAGAGAGGGTGAACTGGGAGGGAAAGGGAAATGGCACCCAGTTTAAACTGCTTTCATCTCTGCCACCTGCGTAAACTGCCTTCGTCGGGTACCTGGCTCCCAGCTGCTCTCTCTCCACTTGTTTCCTTTCCTTTTCCTGCATAAATGTGAAGGTAAACGCCTCATCCAAAACTGCTGTGAGGCGAGGAGAGGATCGCACGGTGCAAGGCACCAGCTCCTCTAGGCTCCCCAAGATGCCACGGTTCCAGGGCCTCTTCTCATGGCATCCTGTCCCTGCCTGGCCCTGAATGTGACAGGGCTGAGATATAAATGCAGAGTGAATAACAAAGAGTTTCCATTTCTCCCAGGAATTTGGTTCTCAGAATCCCCAGGACTGGACAGACAGTAACTGGGGAGCAGGTAGTTCAATGAGCTGGTGAAGAATGCATGCGGTCAAAGGGAGAGAATGGGGACCCAGAGAGGAAAAACTGGGAAGCATGGTGACACTGGAGACGACACAGAACTTTCAGAACCGTTGTATCAAGGGGTGTCAGCACCAATACTCTTTATAAGTACTTTTAACTAATGAAGAGAAAACAGGTAGTGTAAAAGCAAGACTAAGGATAATGATTCATTAGATTTGTCTTTTTATATATGGATGTGCTTACTTTACGTGTTTATTTTAAGTACAATATAATACTTACCACATGCCCAGTTTATCTAATCCTCAGAACAATCTTCTAAATTTGTGGCATTTATGGATAAATATCAATATGTAGAGCAAGTATTATCCTTATTACTAATATGTGAAAGATTATAACACAAACCAATAAGTCATGTGCACCAGTCTTCCATTGCTCATGTAGCATGGTAGTTGCTCACAATGATTTTTATCCTGGTGATGATGGTGGTGATAAAAAATAATATTACTAATTTTTATTATTGATTATGTCCTTGTCTCTGGGCTAAGTTCTTCACATGCATGATTTCACTTATCATACAATAGTCATAGACAATAGCTACTAATATTACTGTTTAACAGATGAGAAAACTGATACACAAAGCATGTTAAGTAATTTGTCCAAATTACAAATTAGTTTCCATAACATCCTTTACTGCTGATATGAGAGCTATTCATAATTGATCAGGAATGGCAGTTGTCTAAACCAAGCTGATGAATGATCAGAATGATCAGCTGTGGCATGCCTGCTTTGTCAGCCACTATGCAAGTAGCCTTATACACCTTAAATTCTCAACACAACCTGGCAACCTATGTGGTATTTATACCTGTTTTGCTGATGAGGAAACTCACCCAAGTTCATATACCTCATGGACATTAGGTCCATACCAAAGACCTCCAGTACCTCCACAGGCTAGTCTGGTCAGAGCTGCCTTAGATTAGATGTTAGATGCCCTCAGAACTTAAAACAAAATCCTTCAAGCAACGGCTAAGACACTATGACAAAAATTTTTATTCCAGTCCATGCTAGAGCTGTGAAAGTTGCCAGGATTTGCTCTAACAATGTCAGTCACTTAGAGACCTTGGCACACTCTCACTCATTTTTCCTCTCCAAGGAAGAAGGGGAATTCTGTCATAAAGACTAGATGATTGGCCCAAGTTCACACAACAAACAACAGGAGAATGAGGGATCTAGGAATAAATTATACCAGACAGGGTTCCCAATTCTCACTTCAATGTTTTTTCAATGAGAACATCCAGCCTCAAATTACTCATTCATTAGCTGCTGCCCTTTGTAAATATCCCCAACTCCTCATCATTGTCTTTCAGGCCTTTAGTTTTCTTTCATGTCTCAGACAGAGGCTCCTGAATGACAGGGAAAGTGACATCCATATCTGTTCCATCCTGGCTTCCATTACAGACCTATCTTTCCTGTAAAATGATCTCCACATTCTTTGCTAGTGCAAAGAAGATGTGTAAAGTCATTTTCTCCTGACCTGGAGTGTGGGTAAACTAATCTAGCAACACAAACCCAGTCACAGAGTTAGGTGATCTGTGTGTAATGGGTTTAGGCAGTTCATCTCCGGAGCTTAGCCAGTTCAGCATAAAAACAGGCCATAGAAATCTCCCTCTCCGTGAAATCCTCTTGCACACAATTCAGGAAATGGACAAGACAGTCAGAATACAGTCAACCTATTGGAATTTCTTCTTGAAGAAAATTAATCTTGCAGAGGGAAACTGTTATTATCAACCTAGCCTTGCGAGGAAAGTTATCCTACAGTCATTAGATGTAAAATTCCAAATGCTTGGGGAGAGTCAGGTCATTTAATAACATGTCAATATCAAATTACATCATAAATAATCAGAACTTCCTGCATATTTCATGAGAACCTTGTTGTATAAATTTGGAAATCATCCAAATGTAGACATATGACTTCTGTTAATTATTTGGGCCTCTGGGTTCAACTTATTGTGGGGGTAATTGTTGTTTTGAACTTTGGAACGTTTAGCAGAGAGTAAAAAGAAAGACACTAAACCATCGATTGACTTTTAGATGGTCACTTTCTCTTCCCTTCTTCTGTTTAAATTGATTGTTTTTTGTTATATAAATAAGATGCAATAAAATCCAAAGCTATGACCAAAAGCAAAACATGTGAAATTACTGTTTAGTTGGAAAACACTCTGTATGCTGTGCCAGCTTGCTGATGATTCTCTCTGACCACTCTTGCTGTTGCTGGCAGAAACACTTCTCAACACTAGCCCAAGAATGTCTTAGAGGCTCATAATGTTCGTTTGTGTTGGTATCAAATCCAGACAGTAAGATCGGAGTTTCTACAGTAAGATACAATACAAATATAAAGATTATCATTATTATGACCCCAAAAACGAAGTACCAAGTTCTTATTGACAATTCAAGCCTTCCCTTATGTAGCCCCATAAGACTAACTTCACTGACAACTGTTCGCACGAAACTCTTTGCTCTGATCCCATGGGCCAGTGGCTGTCCAGAGCATTCCACCTGCAATCCTGCCTTCAAAACTCTGCTTGCATTGTCCCTCCCACTCTTTACTTCTCTCTGAACCTTCCCCAGCCTTCAGGGTGAAGTTAAGTTCTCCTTTCTTCCAGACACCTTCGTACCTCCACTTCAATTGGAAGTCATTATATCTTTTTTAGCTTTATTAAATTATTTTTAAATATTGCTTATTTTTATTGAATGTATTGGGGTGACACTGGATAACATAATTATACAGGTTTCAGGTGCCCAGTTCTACAACACACCTCTGTGCACCATATTGTGTGTTCACCCCTCATGTCAAGTCTTCGTTCGTCACCATTTATCTCACCAGTACCCTCCTCCACTGCACATTCCACCCCGGGATAATCGTCATACCGTCTTGTTTGTCCTTTTGTTCTCAATCTCTCCAACCCCTCGCTCAGCCTCCACCCTTGACAGCTGTCAGCCTTGCTTTGTTCATCATGTATGAGTCTGTCTCTATTTTGCTTGGTAGATTATTTTGTTCATTAGATTCCACACAGGAGTGAAATCATGTGGTACTTGTCTTTCTCTGACTGGCCTTATGTAACTTAGCATAATGCTTTCCAGGTCCATTGATGTTGCAAAAGGTAAGATTTCCTTCTTTTTTTATGGCTGCATACTATTCCATAGTATAAATGTACCACAGCTTTTTTATCCACTCATCTACTGATGAGCACTTGGACTGCTTCCAAATCTTGGCTATTATAAATAACTCTGCAGTGCATATATTCTTTTGAATTTGTGTTTTGGGTTTCTTTGGATAAATTCTCAGAAGTGGAATCCCTGAGTCATAAGGCAGTTCTGTTTTTAATTCTTGAGGTAACTCCATATTGCTTTCCACAGTGGCTGTACCAACCTGCGTTACCACTAAATGATAGACATTCTGACAGTTGTGAGGTGATAACTCATTGTGGTTATTTATTTAAGTGAGAAGAGGGGAGATAGAAAGACAGACTCCTGTTTGCACCCTGACTGGGATCCACCTGGCAACTCCCATCTTGGGACAATACTCAAATCAACTGAGCTGTCCTCAGTGCCTGAGGTGGACACTTGGACCTGCCTGAGCCACTGGCTATGAGAGAGGAAGAAAAAGAGAAGGGGGAGAGAAAGGGGAAGAGAAGCAGGTGGTCCCTTCTTATGTGTGCCCTGACAGGGGATTAAACCTGAGATGTTCACACACTGGGCTGATGCTCTATCCACTGAGCCAACTGGCCACAGATGATATAGCTCATTATGGTTTTAATTTGCATGTCTCTAATTATTAGTGATGTTGAGCATCTTTTTATCTCTATTGGCCATCTATATATCCTCTTTATAATAGTGTCTATTCAGATCCTTTGCCCATTTTTAAATTATTTGTCTTTTTTGGTGTTGAGTTATATGAGTTCTTTATAAATTTTGGACATTAATCCCTTACCAGCTGTATCAGCAAATATGTTCTCCCATTCAGTGCATTGTCTTTTCATTTTGTTGATGGTTCCTTAGCTGTGCAAAAGCTTTTTAGTTTGATGTAGTTTTATTTGTTTATTTTTCTTTTGTTTCCCTTGCCTGAGAAGATATATCAGAAAGAGAAAAAAGAGGTGACAGGAGGAGAGATAGTGAGGCAAACTCCCACATGCGTTCTGACTGGGATCCACCCAGTAACCCTATCTTGGGCCAATGCTTCAGTACCAAGCTATTTTTAGTGCCTGAGGCTGATGCACTCCAATGGAGCTATCCTCAGCACCAAGGGCCACGCTTGAACCAATTGAGTCATTGGTGGAAGAGGGGATGAGGGAGAGAAAGCAGAAAGTTGCTTCTCCTGTGTGCCCTGAATCAAACATGAAACTTCCAACATTGGGTTGATGCTCTATCCACTGAGCCATGATCAGGGCCAGAAAATATATTGCTATGAGAAATATCTGATATTTTAATGCCTATGTTTTCTTCTAGAATTTTTATGGTTTCAAGTCTAATACTTAAGTCTTTAATCTGTTTTGATTTTATTCTTGTATATGGTGTAAGAAGGTAGTCTAACTTCAGTTTTCTACATGTATCTGTCAATTTTCCCAACACCATTTATTAAATAAACTGTCTTTACCCAGTTATATATTCTTGGCTCCTTTGTCAAATATTAATTGACCCGTATAGGCGTGGGTTGATTTCTGGGTTCTCTATTCTGTTCCACTGATTTATGTGTTTGTTTTTATGCCAGTACCATGCTATTTTGATCACTATGGCCTATAGTATAATTTAATATTAATTAGACTCTTTCATTTATTTCTGCTCTGATCTTTATTACTTTCTTCTTTCTACTCAATTTGGGCTTTGTTTGTTGTTCTTTTCACAATTCCTTTAAGTGTAAAATTTATATTCACTTTAGATTTTTTTGTTTGTTTCTTGAGGTAGGTCTGTAATGCTATGAATTTCCCTCTTAGGACTGCTTTTACTGTGTCCCATAGATTTTGGGATGTTGTGATCTCATTTTCATTTGTTTCAAATTATCTTTTGATTCATTCCTCGATCTCATTGTTAACACATTCACTGTTTAATAATGTTATTTAGCCTCCATATCTTTGTGTGTTGTTTGTTTATTGTTTTTCTTGTGATTGATTTCTAATCTCACACCATTGTGGTTAGAGAAGATGCTTGATATAATTTCAATCTTCTTAATTTTATTGAGACTTGTTTTATGTTCTAATATGTGGTCTATCCTAGAAAATGTTCCATGTGTACTTGAAAAGAATATATATTCTGCTGTGTGGAGTGAAATGCTCTGAAGATATCAATTAAATCCAGCTGATCTAATGTGTCATTTCAGGCCACCACTTCTTTTTTAATTTTCTGTCTGAAAGTGCTCTCTATTGATGTCAATAGGATGTTAAAATCTCCTACTATTACTGTATTGCTGTCAATCCCTCCCTTGATGTCCATCAAGATTTGCTTTACATATTTAGGTGCTCCTACATTGGGTATGTAAATGTTTTCAGGGTTATATACTATTGTTGTATTGCTCCTTTTATCATTATGTAGATTTTTTCTTTTTTTTTACTATAGACTTTGTTTTAAAATCTCTTTTGTCTGATATAAGTATTGCTACCTCAGCTTTTCTCTTTATTTTTATTTGCAAGAAATATTCCTTTACTTTTAGTCTGTGTGTATCTTTCATTCTGAGGATGGTCTCTTGTAGACAGCATATATATGGGTCTTGCTTTCTTATGTATTCAGCCATCTATGTCTTTTGATTGGAGCATTTAAGCCATTTACACTTAAAGTGATTATTGATAGGTATGTATTCATTGCCATTTTATTCTTTTAACTATGTTCCTCTGTGCATTTTCTTCTTGTTCCTAAAGCAGGCCCTTAACATTTTTGTAATACTGGTTTGGTGGTCACAAACTCTTTTAGCTTTTCTTATCTGGGAAGCTCTTTATTTCTCCTTTAATTTTAAATGATATCATTGTTGGGTAAAGCAGTCTTGGTTTTAGGTCCTTGCTTTTCATCACTTTGGCTGTTTCGTGCCAACCCCTTCTGGCCTGAAATGTTTCTGTTGAGAAATCAGCTGACAGTCTTATGAAAGATCTGTTGTAAGTAGCTAACTGCTTTTCTCTTGCTGCTTTTAAGATTCTCTCTTTGTGTTTAACTTCTGCCATTTTTATTATGATGTGTCTTGGTGTGGGTCTCTTTGGGTCCATCTTGTTTGGGACTTTCTGCATTTCCTGGACTTGTGTGACATTTTCCCTTACCAGGTTAGGGAAAATTTCAGTCATTATTTCTTTAAATGGTTCTCAATCCCTTATTCTCTTTCTTCTCTTTCTCATACCCCTGTGGCACAGATGTTGTAATACTTCATTTTGTCCCAAATGTCCCTAAAACTATCCTGATTTTTAAAAAATTCTTTTTTCTTCTTACTTCTCTGACTAGGTCAGTGGTTCTTAACCATTTTTGAGGTATCGAACCCATCAGTTTCATATGCGCATTCACTGAACCCTTCTTTAGTGATAAATAAAATATGATTTTCCCCCCAAATTCAAGACATAGGTATATGTTTTTTACTGGTGCACAAAATGAGCCATGCATGAACATCACCTTGCTCAAAGAACAAAACCAACAAAGCGCATGAACTCACAACAAATTACGGTATTACTTTATTCTGGCCTCCGTGGCAGAGGCTTCTCTGAACCCCTGAGACCGACTCATCAAACCCCTAGGGTTCGATAGAACCCAGGTTAAGAACCACTGGACTAGGTGTTTTTCCTACCTTGTCGTCCAAATCACTGATTTGATCTTCTGCTTCATACAACTTACCGTTTATTTCTTCTAGTGTATCCTTGATGTCTCATATTGTATTAACAATTTCTTACTGGTTTTATGTTTTCTATGTCTTTTTTTTAATGTTCGCTATCTTTTTGTTAAAGTTCCCACTTTGTTCCTTAACAATCTATGTAATTATTACTTTGTACTTTATACCTGATAAATTGCTTGTCTCCATTTAATTTAGCTTTTTTTTTTGGAGATTTCTCCTATTCTGTCATTTGGGGTCTGTTTCTTTTTCTCCCCATTTTGGCTGTCTCTCTTTGTTTTGTGGTGTGGCTTTATGAAGTAGATGCTCTGTTAGATGCAGTGGCACAGTCTCCTTGTTCACCTGAGCTGGGTGTTCCAGGAATGTCTGTTTGTTGGTTATATGGGCTCTCCTGTTATAACTGAGCCTTGATTGCTATTGGCTTGTGTATGTGGGATTGACTTTCAGGCTGGCTGACTGTGAGGCTCTACCTTGAACAATGCATGAGAGCTGCCTTGCAGGTGCTGACCACAGGAAGTGGCATTTGCCTCAACTGGGTTTGGTATCTGATGAGCTCTCCCATTGGATATGCTGTTTGTGAAGGTAATTTGGTCTTGTTCTGATGTTGTCTGAAGCTGGCCACTGGGTGTGTTGGTTCTGGGCCTCTTTGGAGGGAAGTTGGTACTGGCTAATGTAAGACACTGCCTGCGATGGGCCCTCAGCCACCTGTGTTGGAGATACAAGTGGTCCACAGTTTGTGACTGCCTCTGCTGGGCTTAGGTGCATGTGAGAAGGACCAATGTGCACACCAAAGCTGGCTTTTTTGAGCACCATGTGGGGTGCAGATCAGAAAAAGTCCCAAAGCACTCTGAGATCTGCCTCCAGGTTGCCTTCACCTTATGGCTTCCTGTTAGTCACTGAAAGAGACTCTGATGATGTCAGGAAGGTGGGCCTGGTTTATCTCCTCTGAGAAGGATGTGCCAGTCAGGCTTCAGGGAAGGTGGTTGGTGTGGCCCCCATCCCAGAGCCACAAGTGTTAGTCTGTCTGAAATTTTGCCCTGACTTCAGCAGAGCTGAACCTCTAGGATTTTGGTGGGTGGGGCCTCTGGAGTCACTAACAGCCAAGAGGACAGTTATATTGAATCTCCTTTTAAGAGGAAGCACCAGTTAGATTCACAAAAAAGTGGGGAAAATGGCCCTCGCCTCAAAGCCAGACAACCAAGTCACTGTCAATCCCTGAGTCTTTCCAGAACTCTACTCCCTGGCCACTGACTCCTTAGCAGGGCCTAATCTCTGCAGGGTGGGGAGAAGGAGTCCAGAGGGTGGGGCAATTGCTTTCTCCCCAGCTGATGCTGTATAGATGGGAGTGCTCCACCCAGGAAAGATGGTGACTCCAATATTGGAGAATGTCTCAGCACAGGTATCCTGGTGGCTGCCCCCTACCATATCTCTCCCCAGAACCATGAACTCCAGACTCGCCTTATGCGACTCGAGTCCGCTCAGCCTTCCCTTCACCATGGCCCAGGGTGAATGGCGCTGAACAACATTTTGTGCATTGGCCCTTTATAGGAGTGCCTGTGTTTCTACGGACTCTCATCTTTTTCTGGCAGACAGAAACCTCACTGCTTTTCACAGATGATTGCTTTGTGGATGCCTCTTCCCAGCTTTGGTGCTCTGGGCTGGGGAACCTGGCTTGGGGTATAGGCCCCACACTTATCAGGAGAATCTCTCACAGCTGAGATACCCCTCTGGAACCTGAGCCACTGCTCCTGGGAGTGAGGCCAGCCCTTTTTGCATCTCTCCCCCTCCTACCAGTCTTAGTGTGGCTTCTTCTGTGAATCCTTGGTTATAATACTCCTTCCTCTTCATTTAGTCTTGAGTTGGTTATTCAGGATGATTGCTTTTTTTTTTTTTTTTTTTTTTGGTGAGAAGGAGATAGACTCCTGCATGAACCCTGACTGTAATCCACCTGGCAAACACTGTCTGGAGCTAATGCTTGAATCAACTGAACCATCCTCAGTGCCCAAGGCCAACACTCAGATCAACTGAGCCACTGGCTGAGAGAGGGCTAGAGAGAGGGAAGGGGGAGAGGGAGGAGAAGAAAAGCATATGGTTGCTTCTCATGTATGCCCTGACAGAGGATTGATCCCGGGACATCCACATGTTGGGCCAACTCTCTATCTACTGAGCCAACTGGCCAGGGCCATATGATTGTTCTTAAATTTTTTTGTAATTCCAATTTTGTCCTAAGAGGAGGTGAGTGTAACATTCACCTACTCTGCTGCTATTTTGGATCTCTGGAAGTTATTTACATAGTTACCATTTATTGACACCCTGCTGTGTCACAAATGCTAGGAATGTGCTCATATCATTGCATTTAAGCCTTAAAAGGTGGGTATTAGTTTCATTTTACTTTTCATTTTGTTTGTTTCAAGTAAGTAACCATTTACATGGTTCAAAAATCAAAATTTATTCTTATTTCTGTTCCTGTCAAATCCTATTATCTGCCAGCCATAAAAAGCAAACATTTTTATTGTTTCTTTATTTTTTTAAATTTTTCTTTGTATTTTATTCATTTTAGAGAGGAGACACAGAGTGAGAGAGAGAAAGAGAGAAAGAAAGGGGGGAGGAGCTGGAAGCATCAACTCCCATATGTGCCTTGACCAGACCAGTGCAGGGTTTTGAATTGGCGACCTCAGTGTTCCCAGGTCGACACTTTATGCAAACATTTTTAAAGTTATTCTTTGGATCCTTTCCAAGGTTTTTTGTGCAAAAGAGTAGCAAATATGAATTTGTTTTAGTGTCTTCATCTTAGAAAATAGAACATAACACTATATATGCCATTCTGCATCCACATCTTTCTCTGTTCATTTGACAATATATCCTACAGTATTTTCTTTTTCTTTTCTTTCTTTCGTGTGTGTGTGTGTATGTGTGTGTGTGTGTGTGTGTGTGTGTGTGTGTGTGTGTGTGTGAGAGAGAGAGAGAGAGAGAGAGAGAGAGGCAAAGAGAGAGGAAAGGACAGAGGTGAGAAGCATCAACTCATAGTTGTGGCACTTGAGTTATTCATTGAGTGCTTCTCATATGTGCCTTGAACAGGCGGCTGCAGCTGAGCCAGTGACCCCTTGCTGAAGCTAGCGACCTTGGGCTCAATCCACTGACCTTGGAAGCAGATGTCAGTGATCCCACAATCAAGCCAGTGACTCCGGCTCAAAGTGGTAATGTTGGGTTTCAAACCTGGCGCCTCAATGTCCCAGGTTGATACTCTATCCACTTTGCCACCGCCAGTCAGGATCCTACAGTATTTTCTGTAGCAGTTCTTTGAGAGTGTACTGTTTCTTTTTTCAGTTGCATAGTATTCTATTTTGTGGACATCTGAGTTGGTTTTAATTGTCATAAACAGTGTTGCAGTGAATGGACTTTTATATCCAACATTTCATGAGTATATGATTATCTGTAGGATAAATTTAAAGGCTGGGACTACTGGACCAATGGGTAAAAGCATGCTTAATTTTGATAATTGTTGTCAAATTTTCTTTCCTGGAGGTTGTATCAATTTTTATTCTCACTATCAATGTATGAAAGTGCAACACAGATATCACTGTCTCATTTTATACATGAGGAAACTGAAGCATGGAAAAAACAAGATCAGGTAGTTAATAATATTCAGGCTGAGACCTAGAGTAGTGCTCTGCTGTATTTGGTATTTGTCAAATAGTCATTTTTATTGTTACTTATTTTATATAGACATAGGCCTAATTCTTATAAAGTTTTATATAAACTCCTTGTGTTCAGAGACTTTCTAGTGAACTGAGATAGAGGCAATTAAGTCAATCTTAAGTGAGAGGGAGGGAAAAGGGACATAGGGTAAGAAAAGTTGGAAAAACAAATGCGAAGTGACATGTTACCATGCTGGCCGCTGCTTTTTGACAAGTCACAGGAGATGCAGATGTTCACTCAACAAGTGCTCTTGCTTAGCCACGAGGGATGTCTCCAGATGAGATGTACTGGAAAACCATGCCTGAGGACAGGCCACTGGGTAGAGAAGAGGAGGAGGAATCTATTTATTGTGCTCCTCCCATGCCCTTCTCATGTTCATGGGGGAGACACACCTGCACTTTTGGGTCTGGTCACTTGGCCCTCTAAGCAGATGCCGGGGAAGCCAGATCCCCACTGAGTGGGTTGTGGTAGCTGAGGGCTCTAGAGATGGGCAATACCAAGGGATCCGTAGAAGGCCCACAGATGTGTTGGATCAAGGTATTTTCTTATACCTTTTCAATTTAGTACTTTATACCTAAAAGGTGCTCAATAAAATTTTTAATGGATACATTTATTTGAAGTGATATGAATAAAAATAAATATTTTTTATTGTGGGGAGACACTAATGTATAGTAATTAAGATTTTAGCTGTTAGAGCCAGACCACGTGGGTTTGAACACCAGCTCTGACACTGAGTAGCTGGGTGATCCTTTTCAGGCAAGACATGTCACCCTGCTGGGCCTCAGTTTCCTCATCTGTAGTGTGAGACTACACCTTAAAATAATAGTTGGCATGCAGCAAGTATTATATGAGAATTAATTATTATTACATCTAACTTTTTACTTAGTATTTGCAATATGCCAAGTGCTATATTAAGTGCTGCCTATGTATCATCTCAATTAATTCTCCCAGCGCCCTATGAGCATAGGTCATGTTATCACCCCTATAAAGTAATAGTGTTGTTATTTTACAAAGGATGAAATAAAAACTCTAAAAGTTTAAGTAACTTGACTGAGTCATATGAGGTAGGGTCACAGATTTGACACAGGTCTGCTTGACTCTACTTGGTCTATTATGTTATTCTTGGAGAACCAATTTTAACATATACTTGGTATTATAAAAGCACCAATTCAGGGATAAAATTCATTGAACATATATTCCTTGTCACTTAGCATCTATCATCTTTCCCACCTGGTTACGGGGATGTGGCACTTGGCTCATGGTTTTTCTTTTAACATTCTCTCAGTCCCTTCAGTGTCTGCCCATCTTTCAAGCCCCAGTGTCCCTGATTCCATAAATTCTGCTGACCTTAAATCTCTACAACACTTCACCCACCAGCATTCTTTGACACGCTTAATTGTTACCTGGAACTGTTTCACTTTGGACATGATCATAGCCAGAAGTTTCTTGGCTTTTTCACTCCTCAATACTGTAACCACTGATTTTTAACCTGATAAAATGCTCCTTTTCTTTAATCTGTCACTTCAGTCCAGTCCATCATTCTTTTCCAATGCACAGCCTGGATTCTATGATTGATGATTATTTTATGATGCCTTATTCTCCTTCTTGCACATCTCCTAGCAAAACTCCCAGTTTGGATCAGTGTTACATTTTTTTCTTTTACACTTGAATGGTTAAATTTTTATGGAGAAGATCTAGTAATCCTGCAGATTTCATTATTACAAATCTCTGATCTCTAACCTCAGCTATATTCTCAGTGCCACTCATCAGTCCTGTGATAGATTTTCAAATTCCAAAGTGCATTTTTCCTAATGACTATTCCAAACTCTCACCACCTTCCTCAAGCATCCCTTTCAAGTCCCACATCTTGAGCTCAGTAAACAACTTCCTTCCAAATTCATTAGGACAACTGAGTTTTGTTATTGGCATTTTAGAGATACATTCTTGGCCACAGCTTTCTAGAGTTCCATATGCTTCCTGAGGAATCACTTATAATTTTGGGGTACAAGTACTACTCTATGCTGATGAATTTTCAAATCCACATTTCAAGCTTGGACTCATCTATCCAGTGGACATCAGTACTTGGAGGTTCCACAAGCACCTCAAATTCAAAAGGTTCAGAATTGAAAACATCATTGTTCCCCTAAGACCTGTATCTCCTGCAGAGCATTCTTTCTTCCCAGGTAATAATAAGGGTAGAAAGCGTGACCACCATCCCTTCAAGCTAGAGGGCTGATGTCATCCTTGAGTTCTCTTTCTTCTTCTTCCATTTTTTTTTTTAGAGAGAGAGACAGGGACAAACAGACAGGAAGGGAGAGAAATGAGAAGCATTAACTCACAGTTGTGACACCTTAGTTGTACATTGATTGCTTTCTCATATGTGTCCTGAGCAAGTGGGGGTGGGTGGGTCCCAGATGAGCCTATGTTCTACCCGGTGACCTTGAGGTTTTGAACCGGGGTCCTCAGTGTCCCAGGCAGATGCTCTACCATGTTCCACATGCCTGGGCCAACTTTGCTCCAATGGACCACTGCACCACTGCCTGATCAGGCAAGTCCTCTTTCTTCTTTAACTTCAAATGCAATCAGTTTCTAAGTCAACTGTCTCTTGTTTCTGGAATCTCCCCTTTCTTCTCTGCCCTTACTATTGTTTTCCTAGTTCAGTCTCTTGATCCAACTGGACTGCCAGGACTGTTTCAGAAGCTTACAAATTTTTTGACCTCAGGGTTGTCTTCCTCAATTCTATCTTCATAACTGCTGCTAGATGATCCTATCAAGCACAAATCTGATGCTACAATGCTTACACTTAAAACTCTGCATTGGCCCCCCATCACCTACAAGAAAAAGCCTGGCTTCATGGCATGACACATGTGACCAATTGTGATCTGGCTTCAGTTTCCTTCTGAAGTGCCTTCATTTACCAACCTCTACCTGGCCCCTTATATTTTAACCATAAAGGAAATCTTGCAGCTCCTCAGAACTGCCTTGTTGTTTCTTGCCTCCGTGTCTTTATTCATGATGTCCTTTTCATCTAGAACTTCCATTCCTTCACCTATACTTGGCCAACTCCTATTATCCTTTAAGGCTATATTTGTAGGTCACTTCTTTTGGGAAGATTTTTAATTTTTTTTGTATTTTTCGAAGTTAGAAGTGGGGAGGTAGTCAGACTCCTGCATGCACCCAACTGGATCCACCTGGCATGCCCACCAGGGAGTGATGCTCTGCCCATCTGGGGCATTGCTCTGTTGCAACTGGAGCCATTCTAGCTCCTGAGGTGGAGGCCATGGAGCCACTTTCAGCACCTGTGCCAACTTTGCTCCAATGGAGCCTTGGCTGTGGGAGGGGAATAAAGAGAGAGGAAGGAGAGGGAGAAGGGTGGAGAAGCAGATGGACATTCTCCTGTGTGCCCTGACTGGGAATCAAACCCGGGACTTCCACATGCCAGGCCAATGCTCTACCACTGAGCCAACCGGCCAGGACTTGGGAAGACTTTATTGACAAGCTGCTTTTTCTAACCCTAAGACTCCAGACAGGATTGGCAACACTGCCTTTGTGCTCCCATGCCCCCCATCTCCCCACTGATTGTGCAGATGTCTCAATGTACTTATCCATTTGTGTGTCTATATCACAATTAGACTGTGGGCTCTTTTAAGCTTGGGCCTGTGTGGTATTTTTCTATGTACCTTTTTGTCCAACAGTGGCATAGAGTAGGTGCTCAACAAATATTTTTAGAGCAAATATTGAACAAATAAGTGACTTATTAATGAAAACTTATTTTGTACCTGAAATTATTTTTTTCACTTTATAAACAAGGCAGAAAGGGAATAATTGGTATCAACAAACATCATGATTATTTCTCATGTTTGATTATAAACAATAAGCATAGTGATATTCATATGGTGTTGTGAGCTTTGGGAGTACCCAGAGTCAATGGGGCCCTAAGAGAGGAATCTGGTAGGGTCTACAGTGCTGCTACTGTGGTAGGGGACAGTTAGGATTCTTATAGATTGCCATTCTATTCATACAAATCTCTCATTTCAGTGAAACCTTCAATGTTTATAGGACATCTTATTTGTGGAATGATAAATCACTTACTATACCTTGTTAAGAACATAGATTCTTGGTTTGAATAAGTACCAAATGAGAACAAACTAGAATTAAAGTTCATTTTCTCCCTCCTATACTGACTTTCTTAGGACCTACAGCTTTTACCAAGGCCCTGCTTCTAGCTAACGCAGAAAGGTAACGTGTTTGAACACTACCAGTTTCAAAGCACTGTTTTTGTGTGTGAAAATCAAGTAAAAAGGTAAAGGTCATATGTAATGCTGGTGGCCGAGGCCAGGCAGGTCCGCACTGGATTTGGACAAATGGTAGAGAAACTGCAGAGCTGCAAAGCATTGGGCAATTACCATTTAATAAAGTCTCACAATGGTGGGATGAACAAACATGCAGGGAAAACTTCTCCTCAGGCCCCTCACAGCGGTGGGCAGGGAGTCCACCATCTGCAATCTGCAATCTACACTGAGTGCAAGCACCTATAGCCTTACATAGTGTGGGGCAGCTGTGTTAGGCTTGCTCACGGGGTTACCAGCTGCAAGCACTTTGCCTGATTGGTACATGAGTGCATGGCTGCGCCATGTGTGTATGGCCTATATAAGGCTACAGGTGCTTGAGCTCAAGAGTGATTGGGGATTATGGATACATGGATTTCCTGTCCACCACTGTGAGGGGCCAGTTTTGCTGTCTGTTTGCCTGAAGGGCAGTTTCCCCTGCCTGTATGCTTGTCTGTTGTAGAGTTTATTAAATGGAATGGCCCAACCCTTTCTGGCTCTGCAGGTTTTCTAACATCTGTCTTAATCCAATGTGGACCTGCCTGGCCTTGGACACCAGCATTACACATAGCCTATACACATGTGTCGCTGCCATGTGCTCACACACTAATCAAGCAAAGTGCTTGCAGCTGGTAAGCCACTGAGCAAGCCTAACACAGCTATTTTTCCAGCACCATATTTCCCCTGAAGTCCAGTACTGAGTGTTTCTGAATTTCAGGTACCATTAGGGTCCCTTTTGTAGTTAAACTAATAGTAAATAAGGATGTTGATTAAAAAAAATGAGCTAACTGCCAATAATAGTAATTATTATTGTAAATAAGTCACAGTCCTTGAATGGCCACTCAGTAGCAGGTGCTTAACATTAAATATTGAGGGGAACTGTAATGCCGGTGGCGGAGGCCAGGTAGGTCCACATTAATTCCAGTAGCATAGAGAAACTGCGGAGCCAGAAAGGGTTGGGCCATTCCGTTTAATAAAGTCTCATAGACCCTGGCCGGTTGACTCAGCAGTAGAGCATTGGCCTGGCATATAGAAGTCCCAGGTTTGATTCCCGGTCAGGGCACACAGGAGAAGTACCCGTCTCCACCCTTCTCCCTCTCCTTCCTCTCTATCTCTCTTTCCCTCCCTCAGCCAATGCTCCATTGGAGCAAAGTTGGCCCGGGCGCTGAGGATGGCTCCATGGCCTTCACCTCAGGCGCTAGAACAGCACAGATGGGCAGAGCATCGCCCCCTGGTGGGCATGCCCAGTGGATCCTGGTTGGGTGCATGCAGGATTCTGTCTCCCCGCTTCTAACTTTGGAAAAATACAATAATAATAATAAAGTCTCATAACAGTGGACAAGTACACAGGCAGGGGAAACCGCCTTTCAGGCCAACAAACAGCAAAATGGCACTTCACAGTGGCAGGCAGGCAGCCCACAATCCCCAATCTTTCTCAAGCGCAAGCACCTATCATAGCCTTATATAGGCCATACACAGGTGGGGCTGCTATGCACCCAGCACCAACCAGGCAAAGTGCTTGCAGCTGGTAACGGCATGAGCAAGCCTAACACAGCTGCCCCACAGGGACCAAAGTTTTGCCACCCAATATATAGCTTTGGAGATGTTGATTTTAAGCTGGATATTAAGAGAAAAGAAAAAAGGGACTCAGAACTTTTGACCTTCTGTCTTCTTGCCTAAAGGAATTCAGATAGAAAAACCTGCTTCAGGAGGGGAACCTTAGTAATGTCACTTTGGCAGATTCATCTTAGCACCTAAGAATTATATGTGGCAAATGCAAAGAAATCTAGCAAAGCCTGTTTATTGAACTTCCTTCTGTATCTCACTGTTCAAGATTACCCAGAAATTATTTACCACACATTGTCCATCTGTGAATTACCTGCTTTCCTTTTGAAATACCAGACTCCTGCCCCCTCCCCACACCCACTTTTGTCTGAAATGGCATGTAAACCTCAACTGCCCAAGGTGTCTTTGAGTCTCGTATCTCATGGCACCCCTGCATGTACACCCCTAATAAACTGCATATTTTCTCCTGTTAATCTGTCTCTGTTAAATGTATTAGTCCAGGTAGAATTTAGAAAGTGGGGAGAAAGGTATTATTGCGCCCCGCCAACATCATATTTATGCTGCACGGCAACCTTTTAAATAGAAATTATTTTTTCCTTTTTCTGTTTGAATAACTGAAGTTCAGTGAGATCAAATAACTTGGGGCAGAGCCTGACCTGTGGTGGCGCAGTGGATAAAGCGTCGACCTGGGAGCACTGAGGTCGCCAGTTCAAAACCCTGCACTGGTCTGGTCAAGGCACATATGGGAGTTGATGCTTCCAGCTCCTCCCCCCCCTCTTTCTCTCTCTCTCTCTCACCCTGTGCCTCCTTTCTAAAATGAATAAATAAAAAGAAATTAAAAAAAAAAGAGAATTTAACACAAAAATAAAAAAAAATAAAAAAAAATAACTTGGGGCAGGTCTAAGCACAAGTTGGTAAGACTTCGTGGCAGCAGGCCACGCTCATTTCACCAGGACAGAGTCTCTTTCCCAGCCTAAGTTTTGTTGCCTTCTGGCGTGGCTGTTAATGCAGAAGGGTGGGATGGGGAACCAGGTGAAACTGCGGAAGAAACTAAACATTGGCATGTTGTGAAAAGGCGAATGAACCATAGCGGCGGGAAGCTAGCCCCGAGAAACAGGCACCAGGTAAGAGGCGAAAAACCGGACAGGTCGAGAGCACCTCCACAACTTAGGGGCGGGGCCTGAGCGGAGCCTGGGCGGGCCTGGGCGGGGCAGCGGGGGATGTGAGGCCCTTGTAGACCGCTAGGAGCACCGCGTCTCCGGGGAAGTGAAGGGGAGGGGAGAATGAGTGCAGGCATCGGGGCACTCTTCAAGAGTTGCTGACGCTGCTTCTTCTCACCTACCCTAAACCAAAGCAGGAACTTACTATGATTTTATGGAGTGGCTTCTTGCAGACAAGCAGGAAGGCGACTGGAGATGGTTCTGCACATGGTGTCCCCCAACCCCTATGATTGGTATGTCTCAACCCCGCCATCGATCTGGCAGCTGCGTGCGCACCCCCTGGCGGGGCGGGGCCGCCTCGTGCCGCGCTCCCGCGCTGCTGGGTACGCGCCCGCGCGCCTAGCCCTGGGCGGGCAGGCGCGGCTGCGGGGGCGCGCCCCATGACTCCGCCCCGCCCCCTCCCCTCAATCCCGGGTGCGCGGCTCGGCGCAAGGACTGCGGGGACCCGCGCCCCCGCTCCGCCCCCGCCCGGCGCGTGGAGGCCGCTTGGATCGCTGTCGCCGCTGTAGCCGCCCGCGCGGGATGACCTGGGGCGGCTCTGGGAGCCGTCTGCCGCAAGAGGTGTGGGGGCTCCGCCGGCCCGCCGAGAGGTGCGGGGTGGTCCTGCTGCGGGGTCAGGGGACGGGCGGTTGCGGCGGGCAGCAGGCGGGCCGGAGGCGCGGGATCCGGGGCTCGAGCGGAGTTCGAGAACGCTGGGCCGCCCCTTGGTGCAGGGCGGGGTGTCAGTGACAGGGACATGCCGGGCAGGTGGGACGAGCCTGGTGGAGAGCTGAGGCGCCCGCACGTCCCCAGGGAGCGGGGTCCCCGCCCCTCAGCTTTCACCAGCAGGGCGCCTGCGGGACGGTGATTTATGTGGGGTGAGCAGGAGAAACGTCCTGCACAATGTATCTTTCTCTCCCGTCACAGACGCGCTGACTTCCCAGCCCCAGGGAGTTCATTTTCCTTCTCCGTAAGCTTTCTGTGGGTCGCATTATCACTTCTGAATACATTGCAACTCGCTATTTATTTCAGCCTGCACTTCCAGACCTTTGTTGCTTTCTCTCTACATCTAGGAATTGAAGTAATAAATCACAGAGGAGGGTAGAGGGACTCTGTCTTCCCTTCATTGTTCCTCCTAATCCCACCAAGTCAGGTGGAAGTCTTTCCAAAAGCAGCCCTTCTCCTGAATGCTTGTCTTTCCTGGCCAGGACCTCAGAGGGTGGCAGGTGCTTTGCAGCCGATTTCTAGAATTCAGAAAACCTCATTAACAGAAACGCAGCCTCTGTGTCCCAAGTTAGACACCTTGAGAAACAGAAGATTGGACTGAAACGTAACATGAGATTTATTCTCAGTCCAATGGCCAGTAAAGATGAAAGAGGCCAATTCTGATTCCATGCCTCACTGATACCCATAACCCTCAGCCTCTCAGCTGACACTTGGCGTTACCTAATGGACAAGGTCTGGAAGGAGGAGGTGGGAGGGGGCAGGAAATGAAATGAGTTTGTTCTTAGTATAATTCTAAACATTTTATTACATTTTAGAGCTTATTTTTGAGTAGTCTATTTTAGCTGAGATTGGGTGGGGGGTAGTTCAAGTTTTAGGACAAGATGAAAGGAAACTTCAAAATTTTCTGTAAACTTTAGATTAGTGCTTAACTAGAAAGCATTCTTAGGAACCCAGAGAGGCACCAAATACTATAGTTTCTGTTACGCACATGTTGAAATAAACTGCCTCAAACTTTAAGTCATATGAGAAGAATGGAGTGAAAACCTGTTTCTTTTTGTGAAGACCCTCCTTGGGTGTGTGTGTGGCAGTGTATAGAGCAGAAACGTTTATATTTCTATAAAAAAACCCACAAAACCCCACCTAGGGATAGAAGTTTAAAGTAATGAATAAAAAATTTGTTTTTTTATAACAATTACATCAGCTATCGTCGTTACTAGCATTTGTATTTTGTTCAAGTGTAGGTGAGACAACACATCAGAAGAGTAGATGAGTTGTCCACCGGGTAGTATTTAGATAGGTGATCTTACCACTGAACGAAAAGCAACTAATTAGATGAGAAGTTAAAGAATGTAGTTTAACTTTCATGTAAAAACTGGGATATAGTATTTGGGAAATTGTCTTTGTTTAATTAATGTAGTCAACCAGGAAAATCAGTTACTAGAGGTACTGTGTTGGTGTAGTAACTCACTTGGGATGCTTTGATTGATTGCTATGGGTCTCACCAACCTCCTTTTCTGTGGGAAGTACTTAAACAGCTCTGCTCTCAAGTGGGGCCGTACAGAGAACCCTTAGGATTTGGAGCACACTAATCTAGCCTGTATAGGTTTGGGTTGAACTTCAGTCCTACTCCTTGCCTTCTTTGCAGGTGGTTTGACTTTGTGTGAAAGGAATTAAGCTAACTTTAAGATAGGACCCTTACTCCATCTGCAAGGTATATATATATAGATGAAGAAAGCTTTGTGTAGGAATGGACAGTTCTGTCAGACAGCTCTGAAGAGATCAGGTAAAATTTGTTGACTAGTTCTCATGCTTTTACTTTTATTTTTCCACTTTGCCTTTATGCTGTCATGACTTTCTAGATGATTTCATTTATGGTTTTGTTAAAAGTTGAAGTAAAAATTTCCTTCTCTAGAAATGTTTCTTTTGCAAACATTTAGACCAAAATTTGGTGATTGTTTCTAAGTAAAATCTTGGGGAAATTATTTCAAGAATTCAGCATTGTTCTAGTGAAATCAGGCTGGGAATAGGAAATTACAAAACATTAAAAATTTGTTATTTATAATACTTAATTACATTAGCTCTCCTTGTTATTAGCATTTGTACTATGTAGAAGTGTGGGTGACATAACACATCAGAAGAATAGATGAGTTGTTCACCAGGTAGTATTGATGATCTTACTACTTAATAGCAACTCATTAGATTTGAAAGGGAACTTGAAGTCTGATTGCTAAATAGATTGTTTTGAAAGACTTGATTTACAGCTTTGGTGGTTTTTCCCGAGAAATTTTGTGAACTTGGATTGAATTAGAGAATGTTTTTATTTAAATTTATATTCTGTGTAAACATTTCATTTATTTATAAACATTTCATTTATAAATTTTTGTATATGTGGTACTAATTCACTTTCAAGAGAATAGTGAGGAGGGCTTTACTTGATTCTTTTCAGTTAAAATTAAGTGTATGGAATGTACTTAATGTCTAAAAATATTGGATTACGATTAAATGAAAAACTGGTTGTGGGTTTATATTTTTAATCCTTCAATTTTTCCCTCATTGTTTGTACTCTTTCCCCATTGTCAGGCTTAAAACATACAGTATCATTGTCATCTGTCCCCTGAATAATGGTCCTGAGGTGATATTATTAATGTGGCTTTTTAAAATCAAACTAATTATACTTGCCTAAAAGAGCCACATGTGTGTGATTCTAGCTGCCTGGTGCCTTTTGAGAGCCCTGGAGACAAGCGAGTGAATAGAGCTGAAAATTCATTCTGTATTTGATTAAATGGAACAGACTCGCTGCTCCTTACCCCAGCAGGGGCTGTGAGATCTCTTGATCCCCGAAGCGGCTCCAAGACCCTGGGAATTCCATTAGCGAGCACCTGAGGAATTTCTGCCCTGCAGTGCCTTTTTTGTATGTGTGTATGTGTGTGTGTGCAGAGGGAGTGGATCAGAGTGAGGGGGGAGTGGAGTGAGGGGGGCAGAGAGAGACTGCATTAGAAGTCTCCATATGTTAGCAGATCTAAAATCAAGGCATGACTTAACAGCTTATCTCATAAGAGAAGAGCCCAACCCAAAAGCAGATTGCTAGTCGGGACTTTTCCTACAGAAGGACTGTAGTGGTGTGTTTTTAGCACTGAAGTGAACACCACGATTAAGTACAGAAAGTCACTTCTCTGCTTTTTCTCTGAAGCACAGGCATACACACGTTATAGATTTGGTAAGTTTTCTCTGATCTGTTGATAAATATGTAAAATTTGTGTTACAGTTTGGTTTTGCCTGTAAGGGCAGATGTATTGTTTCCATAACTTTTTAAACTGAGAGCTAAACCTGACTTTAATGCGAAGCAAATTGTTTTGCAGAGGTGAAATGCTTGTTTGAATAGGCATATTTTAGTTTGCTCTTTTGTTTTTATATGATTTTATTGTTTTTGTTATATTACAGATTTTAAATTCATTTAGGGTGTGTTCTCTTCTGTCGTCTTTTTAAGAATTCTTTCTGGTTTTTACTATTTTAAAAAGGAATTGCAGACTTGCTAGCAGCCACAAGCAAATGAAAATATAGCTACTGAATATACTCTGTAAACATTTTTGGAGCAAAGTTTTTTAGAGCTACTAATTTATCTTCCTCCCTCTGCCCCTGCTCCCCCTAACCCAAATAATTTCTGGATCCATTTTTCAAAATGTTAGCCTAGTTTGTTTATTATTGTGTCCTTTTCAAGAAAGAGCAGTTCAGAATCTTGGATGGTGTAGTTAATTGATTTTCATCTTTTGAGAAGAGGTAAACCTGAATCTGAAGTCCAGTACTTGTAGATTTCAAGTAATGCAGAAGACTTCAGTAGCTTACTTGATGGTTAATTTGACATTTTATTCCTGATTAAAATCATGTTGTATATCACAGTTCTTTCCATCCTATTACCATGTAGTCCTGACAAATTTTTCTCACAATACAGATCGTTTAGAATATAAAGTCTTTTAGACAATATGTTTAATTTTGTTTCCACCTTAATCCTGGGCATGCCTTCTACTAGTATTGCCAAATTGAAAGGACTGTTGAATGAATGGGAGTAAACACTAAAGTTAGCATTGTACCTATCTTGGTTCATAGTTGTTCATTTGCTCTTCAGTGTGATGCATTTTAATGGTCACAGATAATAAAAAAGAACTGCCCTGCCTGACCAGGCGGTGGCGCAGTGGATAGAGCGTCGGACTGGGATGCAGAAGACCCAGGTTCGAGACCCCGAGGTCGCCAGCTTGAGTGCGGGCCCATCTGGCTTGAGCAAAAGCTCACCAATTTGCACCTAAGGTCGCTGGCTCCAGCAAGGGGTTGCTCTGTCTGCTGAAGGCCCACGGTCAAGGCACATGTGAGAAAGCAATCAATGAACAACCAAGGTATCGCAACGGCAACGAAAAACTAATAATTGATGCTTCTCACCTTTCTCCGTTCTTGTCTGTCTGTCCCTATCTATCCCTCTCTCTGACTCTCTGTCCCTGTAAAAAAAACCCAACAATCTACCCTAATGAACATTATTTTCTACGTAGCAGTTGGAATGTGAGTAGGGACTTCAATTCTTGAAAGCCAGTGATGTGTATCTTTAATCATAGAATTAAGGAACTGTGAACTTGCTTACACCTTACTTGAGTGAAAATAAATACAGATTGTATTATTGAACTGAGATGACATATCCTGCTCATTTTGTAGCTTAGAACTGTGTGTTTGATCTTATTTTTATATTACCCTAATACAAACAGAATTAAGAAGTTGACATTTAGCTTGCTCCTCTGCTATGCTTGTTACAGACCGGCTTACCTCTTTATTCATGAGCTTGTGCCGTGATCTTGATTTGACCTAAGCCTTGGTTTTCTGCTCTAGAAAACGGGGATAATAACAATAGTATCTCTTACACTGTTGTGGAGATTACAAGTGATAATGGAAGTAAAGCACTTGGCGTATTGTAAAACCTCTGTGAATGTTAAGTGCTGTATTTTTAGTAATTTCTCCTGTATTATATTAGTCTATTACTTTGATCCAGAAGTGATTTTTCTGAGGTACTAAATAAGGTGGAATTCTCAGAAGTTAGTAATAGTGTGGGCACATGTAACTGCTGTAGTTTTAGTGTGCTACAGTTATCTTAATTTTGCATTTGAAACTTGAAAGGCACTTGGAAACAATGTGTTACATTTTTTCCAGTAGAGGTATAATATGAAAATGTACACAACCTGCATGTAATGTACACTAAGTGAACAGGTAGATGAAGTTTTACAAATACACATACCTGTGGTAACCATTGTAGAACCTGGTGCCCCTTCCTGGACAAAACCACTAACCCCAGCAAGCAACAACTGTTCTGACTATAGATTAGTTTTCATCATAGATTAGTTTTGCATTTCTCGAACTATATAAAAATAGACTCATAGTACAAACTCTTTTATATCTGGTTCCTTGCATTGCTCATTATGTCTGAGATTCTTTTGTTATTGTGTATGGTTATAATACATGTATTTTAAGTTATTGTAGCATCTTTTGTGTGTTTTGAAATTCATAGTAGTTCATTTTATTGGCACATTGGATACATGGCCATTGGAGAAAAAAAAAAAAACACTTCTTCCTAAACTATTAGCAAATCATATTCAAGTGGCTAGCTTGGAAAAAATAACCATGACTTTATTGTTATACATAAAAATGGATTGAAGGTAATATAATAACCTACAGTTACGAACCATAAATCAAATTCTTTGATAACTGCGTTTATTTTATTTTTTTGTGTTTAGAGAAGAATGGGGGAGCCTCAAAATAGAAAAGGACCGTCTAAGTTATCCTATGGCCTTTGTTTCTAGGATTTAATGCTGTAATCAATACTTAGAATTGTACAGAAGTGATCATGACCCCGGCATTAGTATAATATTCATTTAGAAGAAAATGAATGCCACAACATTATTTTGAAAAAAATCACCAAAAATGGAAGAAAGTGGGGCTAGAATGTTGTGATACTATGGGAAAAGTCGAAAGAACAGGACTGCTCACTTATATTGATGATAACCTTAACAGTTGTGGTCAGGTTGTGCCTTTATGTTTAGAATTTCTGTTTGTAGTGTTGGAATTTCCTAATATGCCAAATAAAAGTTATCTCCCCACACAGTGAAACAAGCATACAAGATGATGTTGATGAGTCAGAGTTTTTGTGTCTTTTAAATTTTGGAGGAGTCGTGGTTGAGGTCACTAATATTTCTGTTCTTGGCGATGTTCTGTTTGAGCACAAGCTGCTTCTCTCCCAGGAGACATTGTATTTTCATCAGTTGTGATTTTATTAAATCTATTATTCATAGCTCCTGACACAGGTCATTCTTCACATGCAACCATGTGCAGGGGTGGGTTCCCCTGTACTTGAGGGGCAAGTTGTCCCCTTTTCTTCTTACATCAGACCACCAGTGGCCAAGATTTCAGTGAGGGTGGGGAGAGTGGAACAGTGATATATGATGCATCTTTTGTTCCATGGGGCACTCAAAAGATGCAGATTTTGTTTCAGAAGAAGGAAGAACTGTCTGACAAATAGAGCTGCCTCAGAATAGAAAATGCTCTTTTGAAGCGGCCTGAGCTCCTTATTACTAGACCTGTTCTGCACAGGACCTGTAGGGCCTGTGCAATACTGAGACTCTGAGATGAGCTTTATGGAGTCTCATAGCCACCACATAATATCGGAGGAAGAAGGTGCATTAAAAAGTTCCAAACGGCCACTGGATAGATACGTTTTAGGAAACCAACCCCGGTACAAAGTTGAGGACTACTTCTGCTTGCCAGCTCTTTCACTTTAATGTAACTCTAGTTTTTCACTGATAAGTAAATGTCAAAGAATCTTTTTACACTATTCTAAGTATATTGGTCAAAACAGTAATACTTTATTTACAACTATAGACACATCTGAGAATTTATTTGAAGCCATCTGTTGGACCAGTTATTTATTCACCCTACAGCAAATTAAACATTAAGTAAAAATTACTAAATGTACCTCTTGTCTCTCTATCTTGTTTCCTCTATCCAAACTTTTCTACACTTCAATTTCATGAGCTAGAAAGGCCTATATCAGTGATTTATCCAAACAATGAAACTATATCCTGGGAATGATTGTTATTTAATCTGTGTATACATTTTGTATCTGCCAATATATGTTAATAGTTTGTTAATAATTGGTATATAGAATGATTGAAAGGAGTACAGAATCCCAAATCACTGAAATATTTTCTCTATTTTATAAAACCGAAAAATATACCGAGTTTTTACTGTTTTATATTTATGTCCACACATAAAACCCTCCTTGTAACATATAAGAAGAAAGCTTTATTTTCTCTGTTACCATTATCTTACCTCTCTAGCCTTTTCAAAATTTGGGCGAGGGATGAGAGGAGATTCAAAATGTGAAATAAAACAAGCGTAACTCCTGCTTTAAACTGTTACTACTTCATCTTCTTGGGTTTTCTTCCTTCTAAGTCAGTCATCCGTTTTTTCTACATTTTGCCAGAGTAATGATCTTCCTAAAAATCATACATCTGATCATGTAACTGCTCTTAAACCCAACTTCTCCAAAGGCCCTGAGTTACTCATTAAAGTGCAGGTCTTTGTTAGGGCATTCAGGGCCCCTTACCTACCTGGTGCTTGTGCCATCCTCAGCTACTGTGCATTCCTGCCTTTAATCCACCTTGCTTTGTCCCCTGCAGATGGATATTGTACCTTTCTGGGCCTTATCTTACTCTTTAAGGACAGACATGTGATCTTCCTATGTGGGATCATCACTCCTTGCACTGTGCCTGACAAGGTATTAGTGCTAAAGTACCACTTCTCAAACTTTCAGGGGCCTTTGAGTTTCTTGAGAAATGTTAAAATGCAGATGCTGATTTGGTAGGTCAAGGGTGAGTTCCAGGATTCTCCCTTTCTAACAAGTTTCTGACGATGTTAATGACTGGGTAGGCCACACTGAGTAGCAAGATGCTGAACCGTCTGCCCTAGACGTCATGATGATTTCAATAAGCATTTTTTTTTTCTTAAAAATCCAGTAAAATCATTGACTCTCCATGTCAAGTTTAGGTATACCACAGCTTCAAATAATGGATATTAAAGAAAGCAATACATTAAAAAAAAAAAGTTAACTGTTGAGGATACTAGGACATCACCTCACATTGTTACTGAAATGCTGTCTAATATTTCAACAATTTTATATTTTTTATTTTATTATTTTATTTTATTCATTTTAGAGAGGAGACACAGAGTGAGAGAGAGAGAGAGAGAGAAAGAAAGAGAGAAAGGGGGGAGGAGCTGGAAGCATCAACTCCCATATGTGCCTTGACCAGACCAGTGCAGGGTTTTGAACTGGCGGCCTCAGTGTTCCCAGGTCGACGCTTTATCCACTGCGCCACCACAGGTCAGGCAACAATTTTATATTTTTAAAATGTGTATTTTTGTTCTGGGAAATTTACATTTTTTTAGAGTGCTAATGTCATGTTTTGTGTGTTTCTTTTCAAACAGTATTATAGGAGTTCTGGATGTATAGGGACTAAGTACATTTTGGCTTCTAGTTCTTGCCAGGGAAATTTCTGACAGTTACTGGCTTTCTGTGATATCAGAGTAAAAGTAATTAGTGTTCTCTATTTTACTATAATTTGATATCTGTTCAGTGAGTAATTGTATACACTGCCTGGTTGGAGGTAAAATTGGCAACAGGGACGAATGTTTAATGGATAAAAATACTATTATCAGCCCATAAAATTACCATAGTGACATCAGAACTTGGCAGCTTCTTTTATTCCAATTAAAAGAAAAATAACAGCATAAGCTAGGGATAAGACATTTTTCTTGCCCATTAAGTTTGACATATTTTCCTGGTTTTGGCCTCAGAGTGGGTGTATAACAAAATAACAACACAGGAAGTAACAGACAATAAGAATTAGCGAATGAACAGTTTCAGCTGGGGTGGGCGTATGTTGATCACATCCCTCTGTTTCAGTAATTTAAACTGTTCCTCTCAGATCGTTGGCTCTGAAAATATAAGAGTGAGGATGAAGCACCCTTATTTGTAAAATGGAGTTAAACTTCTTATTTGGCTTGGTATTAACATAGCTTGCAATATATTGAAAAAGTTTGATGATTGGCTTATAAGATGGCTTTGTGAGGGTGAACGTCTGAAGGCAACTATGAATGTGACAGTACAATTTTGTAGGAAAAGTGCTATTTATTCCTCTTTATAAACACTGGTAAAATAACATCGTATTACCAATCAAATCTCTATTCACTCTTGCTGTGAAATCAGATTTTTAGACGTTAGCATGACTAAATAACTCATATGCCAGGATTTCATTTTGGTGCCCACTCATCTGAGCAGTAGTTCCAGCAGATCCTGGGACTACTGAATACAGAGAAGGTATTTTTATACTTCTTAACAGATTACTAAACTTCTGAGTAGAACCCACACACCGAATTTTTACTATCATGTTGTGTACTGCAATCACCTTCTTAAGCATGGTCATTTGATTGTTTCTTCCATTAAATCTTGGATGTTCATCCAAAATGAAATGGCAAGTTTTGTTCTTTACTAAGAAGAATTATTTTAAATCTAATTCTAAATATATATTTTTGCTTAAGAACATATTTTCAAGTCATAATCTGATTAGAAAGTTCTGATCTCTTAACTGATTTTTTTATTTCCTACTTATTGAAAATTGGGCATATTTATTTTTTATGGTTAAGTCCTTACCAAAGTTACAACAAAAACAGATCAAACTTTATCCTGAGTATCCAGTTCCAAGCTCTGGTCATTATGTTTTAAATTATTTTGTATTTTAGTTGGATTTGTCTTTTAAAAGAAATTGTAGTATTCATATTTTGATTGTAGATCTTGTATAGGTCTTTCATACAATTTTCATTATGCATTTTAAAGTTGTTTTATTTTATTCCATGGCGAACTGAGGCTGATTTTGAGTTACTGTAAGATGGATTGCTGCCTGAGCAGGTGGTGGTGCAGTGGAAAGAGCATCAGACTGGGATGTGGAGGACCAGGTTTGAAACCCCGAGGTCCCCGGCTTGAGCATGGACTCACCAGCTTGAGTGCGGGGTCGCTGTCTTGAGTGTGGGATCATAAACATGACCTAATGGTCACTGGCTTGAATCCAGGGTTGCTGGCTTGAGCAAGGGGTCACTCGCTCTGCTCCAGCCCCCAGTCAAGGCACATATAAGAAAGCAATCAACAACTAAGGTGCCTCAACAAAGAAATGCTTCTCATCTCTCTCCCTTTCTGTCTATTTGTCTCTATCTGTCCCTTTCTCTGTCTCTGTCACAAAAAGAAAAAAAAAGTTGCTAACTGTGGTCTCCTATTATTTGACTAGCAAACACACTTTTCATTATTTGTTATTTCTTTTGTGTTTCAGGATGCATTTTAAAAGAGCTGTCGTCGTAGTGGTTAGAATAATTTCACAGTTATGACAGCAGCCACAGTGGGGTTTTTAAGCATACGATACAGCTTGCTTGTACAGAGATTTGATATCAATGTTTTGTGGTATCAAATAAATTTTAGCTCAGGGATTTGACTACATACATCTAAATGCTGTTAGCAGGAGTCTTGTAGCTAACTCCCAGAGTAGGTTTCTAAATATGGACCTTGTGGCCTGACCAGGCGCTGATGCAGTTTAATAGAGTGTCAGACTGGGATGCGGAAGACCCAGGTTCAAGACTCTGAGGTCACCAGTTTGAGCGCGGGCCCATCTGGCTTGAGCAAAAGCTCACCAGCTTGCACCTAAGGTCGCTGGCTCCAGCGAGGGGTTGCTCTGTCTGCTGAAAGCCCATGGTCATGGCACATGTGAGAAAGCAATCAATGAACAACTATGGTATTTCAATGGCAACGAAAAACTAATGATTGATGCTTCTCATCTCTCTCCGTTCCTGTCTGTCTGCTCCTATCTATCCCTCTCTCTGACTCTCTCTCTGTCTCTGTAAAAAAAAAAAAAAAAAAATACGGACCTTGTAAATCCAGACTTTGTCCCACCCTGCGTGAAAACAATGGTAGACATTATTTTAAAGAAAAATTGCCAATGTTTTACTTTGGGGTTTCTCTTCCAGCTAGGTAGATTAGGGAAAAGGTAAGGAAATGATTAGCTTTGTAGAACAAAGACTAATGTTTGATTAGATTTGTATAGAATACTTAATTAGCTGTGGTTGCAGCTATCAGCTGATTATGCAATCAAGTTTATAGGTACTACATATCAAACCTGAGACCTTCGACAACCAAGAATGAGAACCTGAGTTTTGAATTTTTTTGTTTCTGCAATTAAGGATTTTTCCCCTCTTTTGTGTTGAAATGTGATTTTCAGGAAAAATATTCCTTTATGTGACATTTAGTGGGCAAAGTCCCCATTTACTTGTAAGAGTTCTTTTTAATTCACTGGGAAGTACTAGTATCTTGTGTCTGATACCAGTACCTGGAGTGACTGTACTGCTGGTATCCTTGGGCAGTTTATTAAATAATATGGTGAGAAAGGAGTCAAATATTTATTGTTTTTTTGCAGAGCAGGGCTCATGTCTCTTTGGGTGCCCTTCAGATTTACAAGCTGGTACCTGCAGAGGATTGGGAAAGGAGTGCACTGCCCTGGTCCACCTCGTATGCTCGGACAGGCAGGGAGGAGCCGGGGGACACTCGCTGTGCTCACTCAGTCCTTACGGAGGGGTGCCTGTGAGTTCAACTACATCTCCTGTCTCACGCTGCTTTTATTCCATATGCAGAGTCATTTTCTCCTTCCTCCCTCCCTCTCTTCTTACCCCCTCCCCCTCTCCCTTCTCCCCCCTTCTCCCCTCTTTTCTCATCCTCCCTTTTCCCTTCCTTTCCTCCCCCTCTCCTTTACTTTCCTCCCTCTCTCCTCCCTCCCCCTCCTCTCTCTTTCTGAGGAGTAGGGGAAATAGATTCCTGCATGTGCCCTGACTGGGATCTACCTGGCAACCAAACCTCTGTCTTCTTCGGCCAACACTCAAATCAACCAAGTTATCTTTAGCGCCTGAGGCTGATGTTCAGACCAACCAAACTATCCTCAGCTCCAGGGGCCCATGCTCCAGTCAAGCCACTGGCTGCAAGAGGGGAAGAGAGAGAGAAGGAGGAGAGGGGGAGGAATAGATAAAGAAGGGGGAGAAGGAGGGGAAGAGAAGCAAACAGTTGCTTCTCATGTGTGCTCTGACCAGAGATGGAACTGGATGTCTGCAGGCTGGGCCGATGCTCTATCCACTGAGAAAACTGGCCAGGGCCATGATCATTTTTCTTAAATAGCTTTTATAGAGCCTGTGTACATTGTAGACTGTTTTACAGGGATTTGCTTTCTATTTTTCCCTTTTGGTTTTACCATAAATGTATGAGATAGTAAAATTACCATGAAAATGGAAATCATGAAGGTGATAAATGATTAAGCATTAGTACCAGTTTTAATGCAGTTTAAAGTTAGGTAGGTAATGTTTAAAATCTCCTTAAGATTGGAAAAGGAGGCTATTTGAAACTGTAGTCTTTTAAAACCTAATTTAGGCTATAATGCATGTTTGTGCTTAGAAATAGAATAAGATAGTTAAATTGTAAGGTTTTTATTTTGTCTTGGACATTTGTAAACTACAGCTTCATTCTAGATTCTTTTGACCTAATGGAAGATACTGAAGTGAATTTTGCCTAAGTCAATATTGACCCCCTATTTTTCTTGTATTTTAAATCTCTTTCCTCTAAAGATGTCATTTCATATTTTTCCTGGCCACATGAATCTTTGCTTCATATAGCACATTTCTTTACAGCAAGTACTTGGATATCTACAAATTCTGTAACAGAATATTCTAGCTGAAAATGAAGTCTGAAATCCCTTACCAGTTATATGTAAAGTAAGGAAAATAGCTAAGGTGGCTTTTTAAAAATAAATCACATTTTACATTTGTGTCTTTAGTTATGGACTGAATATAAAATCTAAATTGATACACTTTTTGTCTTAACAGTTCCATAATATCTCTGTATCCAAAACATGACAGATAATGTCAAAACATAACCTATTATTTTTGGAAGTGTTAGAAAATGAATACAAGTTTTGCAATTTTAAGTGGTTCTTTTATTGTTTCTTTTGTCAATTGTTAGCTATTTCTCTTTTATATCACTGTATAATGTTGGATAAAACAAATGCCAATTCTAAAGCATTTAGTGATAACTAATTTGGTATTTCGGTGTAGATTAATACAGTTGTTAATTCTTTAATGAAATGGTTTTAAAACGGTTTAAAAATGGTTTCATTGCCAGTTTGGTGGCCTGACTGAGAAGGAAGGAAAGAAAAATAGATATTTTTAAAGGCAAGTTTTGTTCCTCTGCTTTTGTTGGAGTAAAGACTGAGCTGTAATAGCAACAGAGCCCAGCGCCCAGTAAGAGGTGTGAGGCTGTTTATTTTCACTCCGGAGATGTATATACGACAGAAGGAAAACTCTGGCCTTGCTAAACCTAAGCAAATCATTACTTATCTACGATCTGGCAGGCAATTTGATTAAGGTTGACAGAGCTCGTATAATATCAGAACCAGGCCCTCTTCATGATTGATGAGCCTTGTCTGTAAGTTTTTTCTTTTATTTGAAAGGAGAAAAAGTGAACAAGAATGAATACTTGTTCAGATCTCTAATTGCCAAGTATAAACCAAGTCTGTAATAGTTTATCTATAGTGATTACTATGTATTAATTTGTATACTGTTCTTTAGGTTACAATTAAATGGCTTTAGAATAATAGTTCTATGTCAGCAGGTTAATTTGGCTTTTATGTGATTAAATTTTTGAAAATTTAGAGATTTGTTTCATATTTTAATATTTCTTTTTTAATGTTTGTTTTTATTGATTTTTTTTAGAGAGAGAAACATCGATCTGTTGTTCCTGGATGTGCCCCAACCAGGAAATCAAACCAGCAACCTCTGTGCTTCCGGATGATGCTCTAATCAACCGAGCTCTCCGGCCAGGGCAGGGCCAGTGAATCTGAACAGAGACATCTGTGGCCTAGGCCTGGACCAGGAAGGGCATGCACAACAGCACAGAGACTTATTTATTTATTTATTATTATTATTTTTTACAAGGACAGGGAGAGAGTCAGAGAGAGGGATAGATAGGGACAGACAGACAGGAACGGAGAGAGGTGAGAAGCATCAATCATTAATTTTTCGTTGCCGTTGCGGCACCTTAGTTGTTCATTGATTGCTTTCTCATATATGCCTTGACCGTGGGCCTTCAGCAGGCCGAGCAACCCCGTGCTGGAGCCAGTGAACTTGGGTGCAAGCTGGTGAGCTTTTGCTCAAGCCAGATGAGCCCACGCTCAAGCTGGCGAGCTTGGGGTCTTGAACCTGGGTCTTACACATCCCAGTCCGATGCTCTATCCACTGCACCACCATCTGGTCAGGCCATATTTTAATATCTTAACTTGGTTTTCTTTGATGTTCTATACTTAGTAACATTTAAAATATAGTAACATTTTTAACCTATAAAGAATTTTCCTCGTCATTCTCTAATGAAATCGAGTTATTTGGAAGTCTTTGGCTTTTTACCTCGTGCTTTCTAACGGTATGAAAATGATATAATTTTCATACCATTGTATGAAATTGTAATAGCATTTCTGGGCCATTGAATGTTACCACTGACCACTTTACTATATTATTTGTTCCCTATCTCGTTCTCACAGATTGATACTTTGTGTGACTGGAATGTGCCAGATGTTCTTGGCAACACTTTATACCATAGTGTACATATAGTGCTGAGTCCAGCTAATGAAGACCATTTCTTGTTTTTTTATTATTCATATGGGGCTTAGTAGAAATGAGTATAGGACTGGAAGACTACCCTTTCCTCATTTGAAATAGATTTAGCATATGGAATTTCCTGATGGATGAAGTAATTGAATTGAGAATGAATTAATTTTCTGTAAATGGAATTTTGTTAACCTGGGTATTAGATGAGGGTAAGCTCTGGAGTTAGAGTAGCTGAGGTCAAACTCAGACTCCATCATATTCTAGCAATGCACCTTCTCTGCCTTTTAGTTTCTGCATCTATATAAGGGGGATGGTAACTCATTGGGCTGGTGGATCAATCTCATTTGGTCTTTACAAATAGAGTGGCGTTTGGTAGGTGCTTCTTGAAGGTGAGCAGTTGCTGTTCCTGTTGTTGCTGCTGCTCTCTAATGCAGCTGAATTAGAGACTCTTGAATCAAGATGGCTAGGGATTAAATTTTGGAAGAGCTATAAATGCGGGAATAAGCCAGAATTGATTTTTTTTTCTCTTAGGTTGGTTAGGACATGACTCCTAGCAAAGAGAGATGAGACTGAGTGCTGTATGTAATAGCTAATGGTGAACTTTTGGATGAGTTCTCATTTCCCCAAACAACTAAACACCATCTTAAACTTGTTTTCCCCAAATTTCAATTTTGTTACTTTGAGATCTCCCCTTTGTCTCCAAACTCAATATAAACATACTTTAGGTTAATATCAAGAAAATAAAACTGAGTTTATGAGAGATGTACTTCCTACCTCTCCTTATGGACATGTTCTTAAAAGCAAGAGATAACTGTTGTTGGAAAACTTTGCTAACTTTATCTGTTGATAACTTCATACCAAAAGTACAAGTGTTGTTATCTATGGGAAATCCTAGGGCTTTCTAGAATTTTTATGTGTTTACTTAAATAATCTTGATTCTTGTGTTCATTCTTTCAAATTTCTTACTGTGCGGCAGCGAGGGTGGGGCTTACATATGGTTAGAGCCGATAAACACTTAACTGGGATGGGTAGCATTAAAGACCACCAGGAAAGTGCCATCCCCAAGTTGTTTCAAAAACAGAAATACAGGGCAGGTTGGCTCAGTGGAAAGAGTGTTGGCCCGGCATGTGGAAGTCCTGGGTTTCATCCCCAGTCAGGGCACACATAAGAAGTGACCATCTGCTTCTCGCCCTCTTTTCTCCATCTTCCCCTCTTGCAGCCAGTGGCTCAGTGGGTTTAAGCCCCAACCCCAGTAACTGAGGATAGCTCCGTTGGTCCAACCACTGGCCTCAGATGGGGGTTGCCAGGTGAATCCCAGTTGGGGTGCATAAGGGAGTCTGTCTTATCTCCCCTTCTCTCACTTAAAAAGAAACAAGCAAACACCCCCCCCCCCCGCCCCTGAAATACAGGGTGGGCAAAAGTAGGTTTACAGGTGTTCATATGGAAGAAGACATGCAGGTTATGATGATTATAATAGCTTTTTAACTCTGTGCTTTGCACACTCACAACTGTAAGCCTACTTTGCCCACCCCTGTAGAATAAATGTGGGATCATCAGATGCAAATATCTGACTTGGAGATGGGCTGGTTATGCACACTGCCAGCCCCACGCCTGCCACTTCCCTATTTTATTTCTAACTGCCAGAGTAGGAATAAGGCGCCTCTCCAGTGACTCTGGGAGATTGAGAGTTAGCCGTGGAGGGGATGCAAAGAGCTGGAGCCAGGAGTTGTGGAACTAATACATGGCAAGCAGTGGTCCTCTCCTCCCTTTCAGCTGACCATTGCCCCGTCGCAGTGGTCTCTTCAACTTTTAGTTTCCTTCTGCTGTTGTCTGCAGTGATAATAATGCTTCAGGAAGTAGATGCTTGTCTTTTATTTTCTTGTTTTAAAGGATTTCTTTTTTTAAGGTAGGGGCTGAGAATTCCATCTTTTGAGATTGACCTAATTATTGTATTTTATGACTGCAACCCAGGTTTCAGGGCAGTGTGGTAAATTTTGTGGTGATACTGAACATCTCTGCAGGAGAAAACATTGTACCACAACTCTACAAATGCACAGACTTGTAAGATATTCCATGTGGGGCCTGTAATGTAGGGGAGAAAGCTTGGTGGTATTATTGCATTTATAGTGTTCTTATGATAATGTTCTTGGTGGCTGTGGGGTTGCACAGCATTTACAAGATTTGTTTGACCTTTTTGATTTTGGGGAATGTGAATCCTGTATTTGATACTATAATTCTTGTCTTCCTATCACCCCAACCCCATTCTCAGCCCAGATTTGCAAATATGTATGATCAAGGAAGTAGTTGTGTTTAATTGACTTGATGTCTTACCTGAGATGATAATGTCCTATATTTTGCTGAAAGGGAGTTAGCACTCAAACTTGAATAATAATGTGTGACTTTTTCATTTATGTACAAAATAAACTAGATGCAAACTTCTAATAATCTTAAAATTTTAGATTGTTAGTGTTGAATTTGATAGTAGGAAGTTACTTTTCCTTATTTTATATTTCACTTGTGTATTTGATTTGGTTCTTTTGATTTTAAGCATGACTAACATTTTTTCTTTTTAATAATGAACTTGTTTTTAACTACTGGTCCAATATTTTGTAGGCCAATCTCTTTAGAAGTACACCCAGATATATAAAACTGAAAAATTAAAACCATGCAAGGAAATGGTATGGATGTATTAATACTGACTTACTGTTGATGAACCATAGTAATGTGGGATCTTTTCAATACATGTGTTCTTGATGTTGTGTTACACCATCTGCTGTGCTGCATGCTTTTCACATTTGGCTCGCTCGTGCTGCCATGAGCTAGAACAGTCACATCTCCTCTGCTTTTATTTTTACCTGTTTTAAAACTTTGTGCAGTGTTCTGTACCATCATTAGACCTTCACATGTTGTAGATATGACCCAAAACCACAAGTGCAGGTTAGGCACTGAAATCTGTGGCATGTCTTCGATGTCTGGCTGATGGTTTGGAGTAAGCTCACAATAATTGAGTTTTAATGCAGAAACAATAAAATTCTTAAAAAAATATTTTCACACTTCCAAAATCTATCTGCAGACTCAGTAGAGAAAAAGAACAAAAACCGGGTAGATTTGAGGATCTTTTCAGAATGAAAAGTGGCTGTGGAAGTCACACTGAAGTAAATGGACATAAAAACATACCTGAAAAAGGCTTTTTATATAGAAAGTTGTGTACACAATGGGGATTGCCATGTGTTCAGATTTCACCGCTGTCATTTATTAGCTGTGTTCTCTTTGGGAGGCCATTAGAGCTGCCTGCACTTCTGTTGACTCATTTGTAGAGTAGAAATAATATCTGTCTTTAAGATTGTGAGGATTGGTAATATAAACATCTTTTTATATTTATTATTACATTTACATAATATGTAAAGATAAAGCAAAATCTTACACTCCTATCTTAATTGGTAGCTATTATTCTTTGGAATAATTAATCTCATAAAGCAGATGTTTGGTAAGAGGGATAAATATATACATATTCCCACACAAACCAGTTATTCTCTGCTTAGTGGAAGCAAGAGGCAAGGGTGGAGTGCAGTACAGAGTTACTTGGCAGGGTTTCTCATACTGCGTGTAGAGTCCTGCCTTCCTATCATTTTCAAGTAACCCGTGATCACCCCAGGGGTGCGTCGCTACTGTCTTGTGTGGAAGCAGAAAGATCACTGAGATCTACTGATTAAAAACACTTGAGTCTTTCTCTGGGAGCTCTGGTTTAATTAGTTGTATACTATTTTAAGGTTTTAATTTTATAAATATTTATTGTAAAGATGAACTTGTTTGTTTATCCGAAATATATTAGATATATATTGCCTGATACTGACAGGCATTGACTGATTTACCTCGTGTATATATACATTAAATTAGCAATGTGGCGGATCCCTTAAAAAATATACTTGATTTTTCTTATTTGTTTCTTTACCAAATTCAAGACTTAAAAAAAAAGTGTTGGCAAGAGATGGGACAGATGATTTGATGGTTTTAAAGGAATTTATAAAACCATTTACCCATTAAATTGACTAGTAGCCTTTATGGGTATTTAAAATTCCTCCTAGAGACTATTTTCCCACTTAATAGCATTATGTGGTACAATTTTGTTTTAGCATAGCTTGCTATTATATGATTTTGATTATATAAAAGTTCATATCATGTGGGAAGCATGACTTATACAATAAAAAACAGTTTTAATTTCTTTAAAAATTGAGTTTATTAGAGTATAATTGGTTAAAATGATACAGGTTTTAGGGGTACAATTGTATAATGCATCATCTGTATATTGTGTGTGTGTTCACCACCCCAAGTCAAGCCTCCTTCCATCACCATTTATTCCCCTTCCCTTTTACCCTCTTCTACCTCCCCCCACCTCCTTTTTCCCTCTGGTAATCACCATATTGTTGTCTGTGAGTTTTATTTTATTTTTTGCTTAATCCCTTCACCTTTCTCACCCATCTCCCCTAACCCTCACCCCTCTGACAGCTATCCATCTGTTCTCTGTATCTGTGCATCTGTTTCTGTTTTGTTTGTTAGTTTATTTTGTTTCATTAGATTTCACATGTAAGTGAAATTGTGTGGTATTTGTTTATCCCTGACTGGATTATTTCACTTAGCACTCAGGTCCATCTGTGCTGTTACAGAGGGTAAGATTTTCTTTTTTCATGGCTGAGTAGTAGTCCATTGTATAGATGTACTACACCATTTTTTTTTTTTTAAACTGAGAGAGAAAGAGCAGGATAGACAGGGACAGACAAGAAGGTAGAGAGATGAGAAGCATCAGTTCTTTGTTGCGGTACCTTAGTTGTACATTGATTGTTTTTTCATATGAGCCTTGACCAGGAGGCTCCAGCTGAGCCAGTGACCCTAGGCTCAAGTCAACAACCTTGGGCTCCAAGTCAGTGACTTTGGGCCTCAAGCCAGCAACCTTGGGGTCATGTCTATGATCCCATGCTCATGTCGGTGATCCCGCACTCAAGCTGGTGAGCCTGTACTCAAGCTGGAAGAGCCTGCACTCAAGTTGGTGACCTCAGCATTTCAAACCTGGGTCCTCAGTGTCCCAGGCTGATGCTCTATCCACTGTGCCACCACCTGGTCAGGCGTACCACAGCTTTTTTACCCACTCATCTACTGATGGGCAGTAGGGCTGCTTCCAAATCTTGGCTATTGTACATAATGCTGCAAGGAACATAAGGGTGCATATAATTTTTCAAATTAATGTTTTGGGTTTCTTCAGATATATTTCCAGAAGTGGAATTGCTGGGTCATAAGGTGGTTCATTTAAAAATTTTTGAGGTAACACCATACGGTTTTTTACAGTGGCTGCACCAGTCTGCATTTCCACCAAGCAGTGCAGGATAGTTCCCTTTTCTCCACACCCTCTCCAGCTCTTCTTTGTTGTTTATTGGTGATAGGCTTTCTGACAGGTGTGAGGTGATATCTCATTGTGGTTTTTTGTTTCTCTGATGATTAGTGATATTGGGCTTTTCCATATGTCTATTGGCCATCTGTATATCTTCTTTGGAGAAATGTCTTATTCAGGTCCATTGCCCATTTTTAAATTGAATTTTTTTTGGTGTTTTTAGAAATTCTTTATAAATTTTGGATATTAACATTAAAAACCTGATATTTTATTGATGATCTCTTGTCATAAGTGTCTGAAGGGAGTCCACATTATTTGTTTTAGCTACAAAACTTTAGAATAACCCTAATTTACCCACTGGTGGTCCTATGACTGTAGGATTAAGATCATGATGAATGTTTTGCCAACTACTGAGTTTCTATTTCTGAGCAAAATAATAGCGCTTCTGGTGTTATCTGTAGTATCTTTTTCCCTTTAGCCTGTGGCTTTTCTGTAATGCTGCATCCTACACTTTGATAGTCATTTGCTTTTAGTACTTATCACATATATATCATATAATTATTAGCTATTGATTTTTTAAAAATTGACAAAAAATAAGTAAATATGGCTGTTACCTTCCATAGAAGACCAAATAAACTTAGTGAATATGTTATAAGTTTTAGTGCTGATTCTTTTAAACAGCTCTTTAATAATGTTAGATCATTCTTAAAATTTTTCTTTTGGTTTATTAGAATGTTTTTAAACTGATTAAGTTTGTTGAGTAACTTCATGAATTCTAGGAAACATTGGGTTTATCTCAGTTACATCTCTTCATTTATCAACTATTATTAAGCACTCATCTTGTGCAAGATACTTGTCAGGTGCTTGCTGTACAAAATGGACATGGTTTCCTTCTCTTTCCACAAACTGGAGGTTGATCCAGGTCTGGTTGAGATTTTTTTTTTGACATATGTGACTTCTAAGTATCTAGCTTAGTTGTTTTTTTACAGTATAATGAATCAGGTAAAATCAAATCCTGCACTTCCCTTTCATGGCTACAGTTTTTACCTAGGGGAAATCAGATTAAAACGAAAATCAAGAGTATTGCTGAAGGAGGAAAGAAGTTTTAGAACATGAAGTTTGTGGGCAGTGTGCGGAGAGCAAGGGGCAATGGCGGTTTTTTGAGTTGAATGTAGGGATATAAATGACAACGTTCCTGCCTCTGAAACACTAGTTTACCAGCAAGGTCTAAAAGTTTGTCCTCTTGGAGGGGCATGTTCATAATGGAGTAGGGATGGCACTCTGGGTCCAGTTGGGCCTTATTTATTTGTGAGGGACAGATGGATATGCAGGAAGGGAGAGAGATGAGAAGTAGCTCATTGTTGTCACTTTAGTTGTTCATTGATTGCTTCTCATGCGTGCCTTGACCAGGGAGCTCCAGCTGAGCCAGTGACATTGGGCTAAAGCCAGTGACCAGGGAATCATGTTGATGATCCCATGCTGAAGCCGCTGACCCTGTGCTTAGCTGGTGAGCTCATGTTCAAGCTGGTGACCTCAGGGTTTTGAACGAGGGACTTCAGCATCCCAGGTCAACACACTATGTTCTGTGCCACCAGCAGTCAGTCCAGTTGGGTCTTTTTGAGTGGCAGAAACCCGTTAATATCAAGAATGAAAATACTGCTTTAGGGAGATTTGTTAGTTGACATTCAAGATGAAAAAGGCCACAGGATATCTGTGTTTAATGCTCCATTAGGGGACACATGATTTAACCTATTTTATAACCAAATGTTGATATAGAGTTGTTATAATTTGATTTAAGACAGTAAAAATTCAGGTCTTTAGTTGTTTCTCAACATTGATCTTAAATTAGCATAATTTATAATGAAGATTTTCTAGTTGTCTGGAGTGAAATGACAAACCATCAACCAAAAGACATGTAGTGATAGGGTTCCTAAAGCTAAATTTATTCTGAAATAATTTTTTGACTACTGTTTTCTTCTGTTCTAATGAAACAATGATAGTAGATGGTGGTTCTTATTTTGTTGGTGTTAATAATCTTACTTGAAAATTGTTGGTTATTTCATGTGGATCTAACAGGTGTTCAGCTTCTTTTAAAAATATTACTGGTAATTGAAATCTAAAAGTTTGAAAACCATTGCTATAGATTGAATTTAATGAATTATTAGTATACATATGTCCACATTTGGGTATAGCTTCTTTACTGTTTCTCATATTAGATGTATCTCCATCTGTAAGATTTATGATGTGTCTGTATCAAGTAGAGTTCTCTCGTTACCACAGACTTAAGTTGGGTTTTCATCTTCTCCAGCAGAAATGGAAATGCCTCATTTAGTTTAAATGCACCTTTATTGTCCCATATGCTGAGATCAGGAGGTGAGCATCTAGAGTCTCTCTATATATGATAGCTGCTTTTTAGATGTGTTATTAGTACTGCTGTTGGTTATTTTAATTAGTAGTATGTGTTATTTGCATTCCAAGACTGTTCAAGCAAAGACTAATTCAGATAAACAAAATAATGTCTGATGGTTTGGAATACCCACACCTGCCACTGTGTCAGGGACATTAGGGAGAGAAAAAGGAAATGATTATGTGCAGATACAAAATGTTTTAAATATACATTCTTGGAAAGCCTGATACCTAGTTTTCAAATTGGTAATGCTGTTTTCTTTATAAGCAATGATTCTTTTTTTATGATAAATACTGAGACACCTATCTTTTCTATTGTTTTGTGTTTCTAACAGTGCTTCCAGAAATCTGTGAGTATCCTACAGATAATTTGACTGTAGCTTTCACAAAGCACGAAAGTTAGCTAGAGGAATTTCTGTACCTGAATATGAAGTAAAGGGGCTGTTTCTCCAGATTCTTACAATAAAATTGTAACTAGTCTCCAATTTTTGTTTCTTTTCAACTTGAGGTTTTTTTTTTTGTTTTTTTTTTTACTGAACACAAACACTTTTTTGTTGCTTGCAAACTGAAGTGCTGAACTGGATGCTTTTGACCTAATTTTTAGAGCTGAAATTTTGTTGATTTTGGATATCTTTGTTGAGTCTCACCTCCCCCTTCCTCTTTTGTAAGTGCAGTCATTTTTTGGAGTCTGCCAAAGATGAGGCAAAACTAGGTAAGAGGTGCATACAATCTTTGAAGTTTTTTTCCTTCATTTAAACACAGCACTTGTAAAATGTTTGTCATAGGACTGAAGGTAGGAAAACAATTGTGGAGTTATTTGCCCTTGCAGATGGACCTGGAGCCACATGAAATTAATAAATGTTCTACCTGGCATTCTCTATTCAAAAGGAATACATCAATTTAGGACACACACACACACAAAACCATGTCAAAAATATTTGGACCACCAACTATTAATGTGTAAAAATATTTTTAAACATATTTAATTATTAAATATATTTAAACATAATGTTTTAAAATATTTAAAAATTAGAATCTCTGTCACTTTTTTTTTTTTTTTTTTGAGAGAGAGACAGAGACAGACAGGAAGGGATAGAGATGAGAAGCATCAACTCATAGTTGCAGCACTTTAGTTCTTTGTTATTATTTTTATTTATTTATTTATTTTAGAGGAAAGGGAGAGAGAGAGAGAGAGAAAGGGGGAGGAGCAGGAAGCTTCAACTCCCATATGTGCCTTGACCGGGCAAGCCCAGGGTTTTGAACTGGCAACCTCAGCATTCCAGGTCAACGCTTTATCCACTGCGCCACCACAGGTCAGGCTTTAGTTGTTCTTTGATTGCTTCTAATATGTGCCTTGACTGGGGGCTGCAGTATAGCCAGTGACCCCTTGCTCAAGCCAGCAACCTTTTGGCTCAAGCCAGTGATCATGGGGTCATGTCTGTGATCCCATGCTCAAGCTAGTGAACCCGCGCTCAAGCCAGCAACCTTGGGGTTTCAAACCTGGGTCCTCAGCATCCCAGGTTGATGCTCTATCCACTGTACTACGGTCTCATCAGACAGGAACCCTGTCACTTTTTGAAACATTTTTATACTGCAAAAATATTTAAAATTCTACTACATATATGTATTCCAAGAATTAAAGATGTCAGAGATTTAGGAAATGAAATCGAGGTCTCTGTTCTCTTATTTTACTTTATCTTTACCCCCACCCTTTGCCCCTACTACCTTGAGTAAATAATCAATACATATTTGTGTGTAAGTTAATGAGAAACTGCATGTTGTGTTATTAGGCTGCAGATTCCAGCTGTACTCATAATCTAGCTCAGAAAATGAGTTGACAAAAGAGACTTAGAAAATTAAGCAAAGGATCCAACCCACAGCATTGTTATAAATCTAAGATCCACATTTTATGACATTTTGTAAAGAATAAAGTTATAACTCTCTTCTAAATCTCACCCAAAACAAAACAAAATTTCCTCATATTGTGCACAGAAGCCAATGATGACAGGTCCTTGTAGAATCTGGCTACCAGGGTGTGTAGATGTATCAACATATTAAAGTGGATTTTGCAGATGTAATATATGGCTAATGTTTTGTACATAGGAAACACCAGGATAGTGTAATATGAAAAATTTTGGAAATATACCAGGACTTGTGCATCTAAATGAAAACTGTCATTCCAGAAGTCTTTCACCTGGGGCGCTGTATGGTTAATCTCAGGTTGCTGTTGTTGTGCCAAGAAATTTGGAGTTCTTTTGGGATTATTTTAACAGCATTTAAAATTTTGTTTTGTTGTTCTTGATTTTATTTTGGAAATAGCCGTTAATGAACAAATTTGGTGATAATTTTGGCATTAAAACTATTTGGGGTTAAAATGAGGTGTTATGATAGCACAATGAGAATGACTTTCATGCCTGGTTTATACATTGACACTGAAAATAATTAAAGGATTTTCAGAAAAGTTTTGCACCGAGGAGCTTCAGTGGAATAATGAACCTCTTCTAGGTTGGGTCTATCGGCTGCTATGGTTTTACTACCAGTATGTCTTTGAATTACTTCTTTTGGACACCCTGTTTACCATGGTCCTGTGTAATGTCGCAGTGCAGCAGCTGTGGTTGTGTACGTATGCCCAGCAGAGTTGTTCCAGCGAATTTTGCTTCATTTCTGGGAGATAGGCTAGACCTAAGGCTAGAATTGCTTCTCTGGCTCTCCCAGTTGTACTAAAACTTCATGCTATATTGTGCTGTTTACAAAGATACTGTATCTTAATTGATTTGTTTTTCTATTTTCTAGTTCATCAGGACATTGTATCTTACCATTTCTTTGATTTTAACTGGCTGTCTTAGTTTTCTGGTGTGCAAAGTTTTTTTCATTGGGCCAATGTATGTTTTTACTTATCTTGAAACTTATCAATCCATTTGTGATGATTGCATACTGACATTTCATACTGACTATATATTAATCTGCGGTTGATTTGTATGTCAGCTTATAAATGTGCTTGGAGTCCCATTATCAATGCAGGGCAACTCGAGAAGTGGTGTCATACCTAATACCCATCACCAATTTGGGCAAAGAAGGAACTCCTTTAAATCTAGAATCCTTCAATTACTTTTATGCAGCCAATTTTAAAGATGGAATTAGGTAGTTGGAAATTAGTATCACTATGTTCCAGGTCTCTAGGAAACTGATAACTCAGCAAGTAACATAAAGTCATGGTGACAGGGTCGAGTGCTCAACCAGCATTTACTCAGTAGAGATCTTCTTCTTAAATTTCTAACTTTTTCTTATTTTGCTTTTTCCTAAATGTTTGACTATATAGTAGAATATACTTCATGGAAATGAATTTCTCCTTGAAGTTTTATTTTTTTTATTATTAAAATGAAATCTAAACCAAACCCCACAAGACTCTTTTGTAATTGCCAGGGAAAATGTATTTCATTTGGTAAGGTCTAAGCAAAGTACTGGACTTATTAACAACAGTTTTAATTTTATAACCTAATATTTATGTAGAGCTCTTTTTCACCTATTTTCATATTCCTTCTTTTCATTCTCCATTGGAGAAGTTTAGCTAAATGTCTGTCTGGGTCTTTATATTTATGCTCATTTAGCTAGTTCTTAGCAAACTGAAAAATTTTGCTTTTAGCATTTGTTTTGTGGTTACCATAACTTATTTTTTCCCATGAAACCAATCCCAGTGACAAACTGGAAAGTCTGCTGAGTGTTGAATTTGTGGCAAGTGTTGACTCTGTGGTGCTTGCAAAGTAATCCCCTTGAAACTTGCCATATTTTGTCTTTAATAATTACTCTCAAATCACTTTTTGGAATTTTATGTTTGTGTGCAGCTGTGCTTTGAAATATTTGTAATGCTTCTGTATGACTCGCTGTAGATGCCAGAATTATCTTATCTCCACAATTCTTGGTTTTCTGTGCTCTAGAAGGGGAAGGAAATAATCTTGAAATAGTGGAACAGGAACACTTGACGCTTTCGTTAAACATACAGATACTGTGAATGGAACCTAACTCGGCTGTCGCCAGACCCCTTCACTCCTGGTGTATAATTAGGACCACATTGACTCCTATTGCAGCTGGCAGCCCTTCACTGTTGCCTTTTTCTGCTTGTGACCTTTGATCTCAGTGACCTTTCCTGGGGTTAGTCCTAGGCCCTTCATTGTGTTGGAGCTGAAGTGGCTCATGTGGAGTTGATTATTTTTCTGCTCGTTTGGCCTTTTTGGTGCCATAACTCCCAGTCACTTCCATTTTCTTCTCCTCTTTGACGCTCCACAGAGAAGGGAGGTGCTTTTGCAGCAGCAGGATCAGTTCATCTGCTTGACTGACCCGATTGAGACTCCCAGAGCCGGGGCGGGGCGGAGGGGGCTAGGAAATCTGTAGGTGTCAACATTTTTTAAGAAGTTGATCTGAATGATTGCACAGTCGTTAAGTGCTCATAAAGTGGGTGCTGTGCAGAGCTGCATGTCATCCTGGGGCTCTGTGTTCTGGGAAGAAGAGTATGACAGGTGATTGGCATGGGCCTGGGTGTGTGGTGTCCTGCAGCTCTGCTTCTGCATTGGCGCCTCCTGCCTTCTAGTTATGCGCAGCACGTAGGGGATGCAGCGCGTCAGCTGCACAGGACCTCTCTAAGGGATTCTTCTGTTTCTGAAAGAACTGGGAGTAACCCCGAGATTAATATGCTAAGTATTGGATGGTGCATTTGCTCCAACTAGATTTATGGTAGCACTTTCTTTGCCTCTCCTTTCCTCTCCCCTCCTCCACTCGCCCTCCTCCTCCCCTCCCTCTCCAGTCAAATCACTGAAGGATGGATGCCAGCTGTAACTCTCATTTTTCAAGGCCCCATGTGGACAGCATGAAGACTGTCTCTGATCAAAGACTTTCATGATCACGAAGGAGACAGCAGTTAAGGAATGTGTCTGAGTACCCTAAACTATGGTACTTTTGAAAGATATATATGTAAGGAATGCAATGACATTTTGAAACTCATTTTTAAAAAGTCTTGATTTCATCTCCAGAATATTATTTTTTGTCTTTTCCTTTTGTGTTTGATTTTTAAAAATATATTTTAGTAGTATTGATATGTCAATTATTTTGAATGAGAAATTGCTACCCCTTCAAATGTGTTTTTTTTAGGATTCAACCTGAGGTCTCCTCCTCAGTTATACAGTGTCAGTTCTGTCTGTCTGTCTGCTGTTGAGTCCCAAATCTCTCTGCAGCTATTCAGGCTTCTTTCTGTTCTCCTATTAGATGTCGGTCTTAGAGTTCCACTATGTCCAACCCGACTCACCAGCTCCACTTCTGAGGATACACTCTCTCCACTCCTTGCCACACTCAAAACATCAAGACAAAGCATGAAAAACCTGGCTGCTTCTCATATATTTCCTGTCTTAGGAAACACATGTCATTCACTCACTTGTCCAAGTCAGAAATCTGGACAGCAGCCTTAATTCCTTTATTTATGGAAAAGCAGTGGGGAAACAGAGGAGTGGACAGATAATGGATTGAAAAGATGTCTAAGAGATACGTGCTTTTCTAGCCCAAGTCATTCAGTAGCCAAGTTCCATCAGTTCTACCTCTTAAATATCTTTTCTTAAATTAAAGATTTTATGTTAGTGGTCTTGGCTGGTTGCTCAGTTGGTTAGTGTTGTCCTGGAATGACTAGGTTGTGGGTTCTATCCCCGGTCAGGGCACACACAAGAAGCAACCAATGAATGCTTCTCTTCCCACTCCCCTCCTCTCTGTGTCTCTCTAAAAACTAATCAATAAATAAAAAAAATTGTGCACTGGACTGATAGCTCGGTTGGTAAAATGTTAGTCATCCTGAAGTGCAGAGGTTGCTGGTTTGATCCCTGGTCAGGGCACATACAGGAATGGCTTGATGTTCATATCTCTTTATCCCTGCCTCTCTAAAAATTAAAAAAAAAAAATTATTGATTTTACAGCAGGGGTGGGGAGCAAGAAGCATCGACTCATAGTTCCTTCACTTCAGTTGTTCATTGCTTGCTTGTTGCTTGTCGAATGTGCCTTGACCTGACAAGCCCAGGTCTTCGAACTGGCTTTCGAACTCAGCATTCCAAGTTAACACTCTGTCCATTGCGCCACCACAAGCTAGGCAAATATTTTTTTTTTTTAGATTTTATTTATTCATTTTTAGATATACAGGAAGAGAGAGAGAAGGAAGGGGAAGGAGCAGGAAGCATCAACTCCCATTATGTGCCTTGACTGGGCAAGCCCAGGGTTTTGAACCGGGGACCTCAGCGTTCTAGGTCGACGCTTTATCCACTGTGCCACCACAGGTCAGGCCTAGGCAAATATCTTTTAAATATGTCCATGCCTTAGAAAATATTTTTAATCTTTTAAACATATCTGCTGATATTTCTCTATTATAGGTTCCCATCCTTTTCCCCACAGCTTTCTAACGTCTCTTCCTCCAGCCATTCTCCACATTATAGCATAAATGATTTTTGAAAGGCACAAGTCTGATCTTGTTCCTTGCCTGCTTAAAAGTCATTCATATTCCCTGAAGATAGAAAACCAAACCCTATAACCTGATTTATAATGTTCTTAATACTTTCACCTCTCTGACCTTCCTCTCACTACTAACTGTGCTCCTGCTCTTTCTTCTACCTTCCAGCCCATATTTCCTGGCTCCCCACCTCTAATTCTGCACACACTTTCTTCTGCTTGGAATACTCCCCTGCCCTTGCTTTTCATCCCTCCCTCTACCCTGTCCCCCAAACTTAACCATTTGATTCACCAAAATGTTTCCTCTGAGAAGTCTTCATTCCTCTAAATCTAGGTTAAGTGACTCTTCTCTTTTTCCTGTAGCACCTGTGCTTGCCTTATTGTGTTGCTCATCTACCCCTCTCTCACTTAACTACTTTAATTCTTGAAAACCTTTATTTCCTAAAAGCATTACCTCTTAACAAATATCATTTCATGGATTTTGATGGTAGAAGTCATGGTGTGTTTCATCCCAACCCAAGAATGTGAAAGTTTCACAGATAGAAAACCAACTAAGTGATAAAAACAGATTCGTAAAGGTGATAAACAATATTTTGAAAGTAAATAAATGCAGTTTGTTTCTAAATATATTGCATGAATTTACTGTGTTCAGCAAAGGAGAAAGAAGACTTGATGGTGGTGACTGGTAGAGGAGGCTGGTGAGGAAGCATCAAAGGTGGTGAAGAGGCAGGGAATGGACTTTCAGACAGAAAGTCCTTTTAAGGCATGTAGTTATTGTGCATTCGCATTGCACTTAAAAACAAAGCTACAGGACAGAACAACACCTTTATGGCAAAATAAAGGCTAAACATTGGGTGTGATTCACAGCTGGTGGAAATGGTATGCACACACTTCACACAGAACATTAGAGAAAATACTCAATTTCTCTCACATGGTATCTATATACAAAGCACCATGTTTTGGGTTCATCCAGATATGGCAAACCATTCACATTCTTCTGTATTTTCTGATCAAAAACATGGTGTCATGGAAACTGGTGAGTGTATCTTCACCCAAAGCTATAATATCAAAGTACCACATTTTAGTTTTTGTTTGAAAAAGTTGTTATACTGAATAAAAAGGAGCCATCCAGAAAGTGGAATTATTTTGCAGGAGCCCTTATGGCAAAATGTTTAGTTCTATTAGGTAATTGTGTTTGTCACCTACCCTCACATCTAAGTCTCAGGGAGGCAGATGTCCTATCTGGCTTGTTTGTGGCTGAGCTCCCAGCACAGCTCAGTGCCTGACGCATAGGAGGCATGCACTGAGGACAGCGTGTGGAATAAAAGAATTCCTCTGCTTTGAAGTCTTCAATACTTTTTTCCTTTCTTTGCACTTATGACGCTTTTCTTTATTCCTAAATTAATTATATTTACTTCCCCTTTTCTCGATTAGGCTGCAGTAGCCTCAACTTCAGGAATTATGACTTCTTTATCTTATCTTTGTACCGCTCATACGATTCTGCCCAAAGTTGATGCCCTATATGTAGAATTAATTGGTTGAATATTTCCTGGGAAATTAGTTTTCTTGGAGAAATTTGCAGGAAATATTAGCTTCACTAAGTTGTTAAAATATTCAGAATCAAGAAAACTTAGACAGATTTAAAGTTGGATATGATTACGGTCAAGGTAGTTCAGTGGGTTAAAATCATTGCATGTTTGACCTCCCTAATTGAAATTGTGTTGAATTAATTAGTGCTCAATCGAAAGTTTTTAAGTAGACGTGTTTTATTTTTTGTTTAGTTACTACCGAAAACTCATTTTTTTCTCAACAGTTGAGAAACAGTATGTTTTTAAATAGATTGTTTGGAAATAAGGTTAATTTCTTTTAAAGGAAATTACTGTTTTATTCAGAATAAGATACCTTTATAAAAGAAAACTAACTTAAAGAAGTTTCTATTTTCGCCTGACCCATAGTGGTGCAGTGGATAGAATGCTGACCTGGTATGCTCAGGTCCTAGGTTTGAAACCCTAAGGTCGCCAGCTTGAGCACAGGCTTACTACTGTAGTTTGAGTGTGGGGTTGCTGGCTTGAGCGTGAGATTATTGACATGATCTCATGGTCACTGGCTTGAGCCCAGGATTGCTGGCTTGAGCAAGGGATCACTGGCTTGTCTGAAACACTTCAAAGCAACTAATGAACAACCTAAGTGACATGACTATGACTTGATGCTTCTCATTCCTCTCCCTTTCTGTGTCCCTCTCTGGCAAAAAAAAAAAAAAAAAAAAAAAAAAAAAGAAAGAAAAGAAAAAGGCAAAGTTTCTATTTTGAAGAACAATAACAACCCTAAAGCTGAATTTTTGTTCACAGATTAATCCATTATTCCCTAAGCCTGCAAGAAAACTTTAAGCAAGTTTGATATAGGAATATAAGGAGGGGATAGTTCAGAGAGAGAGAAAGCTTTGATCATCCTTACGAAAGCAAAGGCATTGGTTCAAAAACAAAGGAATCAAATCTAGAAATTCAGGAAAGACTTCTCCCAAAGGATTATTCTGGCAGCATGTTGAAAAGGGGTTATAAAAGCATTAAGTTCACCACCTGAACAATAAGTTAAGTAAATGTTAGGAAAGTATTTCCTTTCTTCTTACCTTTAGCTACCCTTTGCCAACAGAAATGCTTCTGAGCCTGGGGTGGCATAAAAGTGGATAAAAGTAGGGAGCCCTCAAAAATTTTTACGGCATGGAGGAAAGGAGTTGTCCCCTGATTTGTAGGTTTAATGGGGTGCTACACTTAGCTGTTCTGTTTTGTTTTTATTTTTTTGTACCTTAGTCTTTTTTTTCTGGGAGACTGTACTACTAGATACTTTCTTGCGAGCAGAGTGACCATTAAGCATCTTCTCAGACACTTGAACCAGCCAGTCAGAACTTCAGTGACAATAATGGAATTATGTAGGCTGTTAACTTTCTCTGAAGATGTGGAGGAAGAAGAACAACTTCCTCATGGTCATGGTAATATCTCTGAGACAAGTGAGTTCTATAAGCCATAACAATTCTGTTTTTTACATGGGGAGTTGATAGGGGTCATTGCCATAGTCCAGCAATAAGGCAAGACTGAACCAATCTAAATGCAACCCCTTGAGTTATTTTACTACCTCCAGTAGTTTAGGGGACTAGAGATGTGTATGTGCTTTATGGACAAAAGCATTAAGGAAGGGAGAAAAAAATTTGAAATAAATGGTAATTTACTATTTTGAATGCCAGCAGATATTACCAAAGATGTCATCAGTTTTTTTTTTCTTTTTTTTTTCTTTTTTTTTTCTTTTATTCATTTTAGAGAGGAGACACACACACACACACACACACACAGAGAGAGAGAGAGAGAGAGAGAGAGAGAGAGAGAGAGAGAGAGAAAGAGGGGAGGAGCTGGAAGCATCAACTCCCATATGTGCCTTGACCAGACCAGTGCAGGGTTTTGAACTGGCGACCTCAGTGTTCCCAGGTCGACGCTTTATCCACTGCGCCACCACAGGTCAGGCCGATGTCATCAGTTTTTAAATCCACTAGAGAAATACATGTTATAAATTAAAATCACACAGTATAACAGTGACCCCTTATCCTCCTTTACAAAAATTTTGGGTAAAAAGAGATTTTTGTATTCACAGTATTCTTTTTTTGGTAATTGATTATTTGGATTGCCACCGTTTGGTAAACATGGCAGTACCCTACCTACTCTTTCACTCCTTTTGTTTTACTTTTATGCAAATTTAGCATATTCTTAAAAACACCCTAGCTAGAGCCTGACCTGTGGTGGCGCAGTGGATAAAGCGTCGACCTGGGAACACTGAGGTCGCCAGTTCAAAACCCCGTACTGGTCTGGTCAAGGCACATATGGGAGTTGATTTTTCCAGCTCCTCCCCCCTTTCTCTCTTTCTCTCTCTCTCGCTCTCACACTCTGTGTCTCCTCTCTAAAATGAATAAAATAAAAATAAAATTAAAAAAAACAAAAACAAAATACCCTAGCTAGATTAGACAGTGAATGTTGCTTTATGACTGATCAAATTAATCCTCAAATTCATGTTTTATATTCACTCTGTTTAGCGGAGTGTGAGGATCTCAAGCATATGCTGATGAGTGGGAGTGGTTCCTGCCCCCATGCTGATGGTGGTTGTCAGGATAGGGTTGCATATTGTTGCCATCCTTTTCTGTTTTGGAAAACAGTTTGACTCTATATGGTCTTAAAAATATTTGTACTCAAAAAAAAAAAAAAAGTTTGTGCTCCTTGACCCAGTAATTCCACTTAAAAAAAAAATCTATCCTAAGGAAATAATTAGAGTAGTTAAAAATGAATGGACAGAGACTGTTATCCAAAGGGAGTGACTAAATTAAAGTACATCCAATAAATTATCTATAGCTATTACAAATTTTGTTTATAAATAATTTTATAAGTAAAAATAATCATTAGATAAATGAGTAAAGCAGGATTTAAAACTATTGCATATATGTTATGATCTCAATTATGTAAATATACACATATGGAAAGGATTAGAAGGAAACGCATCAAAATATTGATGTTATCTTTAGGTGACGGAATTGTCATGTTTACTTTTTGATTTATGCATTCCACATTTTCTATATTGAATGTGTTTTTTGTCAGTATTTGTGGAAACATGCTAACAACTTGTAGAAGTAATATACTCATTGTAGAATACATGAAAAAAAACTTGAATATTTTGTTTGAAATATCAATTGGTGTTATGTTAACCACATTGAGTGCTTTAAAAAGAATTCTAAGTGAGAAAAACACTGAAATCTAAAAACATGACTGATTTAAATCAAAATTCTGTTTCATCTGATATTGCAATCCTTTCTGTTTTGAAGTTTTGCATGAGAATATTTGAATGTTATAAGCACTAGAACAGAGATCAAATAGCAAGTTATGTTTCAAAGTGGTGAGTGGTGGAGTGGACTGGGGTGTGCTTACCATGGATCATTTCTCTGCTGGGCAGTCCTTCCTAATCAGAAAAGAGGCTAAGAGGAAGATGGGATGACTTATGCAGAGGAACTTAGGGCTGTTACTTTCCTGCCTACATACATTTTTATGGTGAGAAAGGTGACAGACATGTTAAGGCCACTGGTCTGTGTGTTAGAAAGTGACAGGAGCCTTGTTCAGTTGTGATAGCATGGCCAAATGAAATGTTCATGTGGTGGAGCAATGCAGGACATATATACTTATATATAAGTTATAAATATATAAAGTTTATGTATTATATACATTTTTATATATAGGTGTTTATATATATGTTTTTTCAATAACTTGCTAGTAAATAGCATCAACATTAATATTACTGAGCTTCCTTTTTGACAAAGAATACTTTAAAAAATTACATAGCATTGAGCAATTTTCCAGTAGTGCTAATGATATACCCTGATTTATACATCGTCTAACCCCCCTTGTGGTCAGTGATATTTATTTGGTAGGTTGGACCTAGGTGGCTGTTGAATAAAAATTCAAGCTCCCTGACCCATATAGTAATAGAACCCAAGACCTTGCTCTCATCAATTCTCTGACAAACTGAGCAAGCTTGCCATGGATGAGCATAAACCAAGTCAACAAATATTTAGTAAATGACTATTATGGTCATAATCTCCAAAATCAATAGATAGCATGTTGGATTTCCTGTCAAGATGGCTGATAGGTAAATGTAGTACTTGGGACCTTTCACAATCACATCAGAATTACAGAGCAACCATCACTGAGAACCACCTGAAATCTAGCTGAATAGAGGTCCTTTAACCAAGGATATAAAGAAGAAATCACATGGGGACTGGTAGGAGAGACAGAGATGTGGACCGGGCTAGTCCCACACCTGTGTGAGGAAGTTAAACCCACAGGGGTCTCTCAGCTGCAGAGGTTTTCCTGAGGACAAGAGGTCCCAGACCCAGACCAGGGCCCTCACTCAGCCCAGGGTTCCAGTGCCAGGAAGAGAAATCCCCATAACATCTAGCTGTAAAAACCAGCAGGAATTGTTACTCTAAAAGGGCCCACACGGACTTACTCAGACTCTCATGCTCTGAGCTCCAGTGCTAAGGCAGCAGCTCAAAAGGCTCAGGGGACATATGTGGAGGAACTGAATTATCTGGCTTCACGTTGAGAGCTGAAGAGCCAGCTTTCTTCCAGACAGAAGTGCTGGTAGAGGCTGTTGTTTCTTTGCTGAACCCTCCCCCTGCCCAGAGCTGGCAGGTGGGAACCATGTCTGAGATTCCATCAACCTGGCTCACACTGTTTGCTCTGCCCTGGTGATTCTCTGAGACCTGGAACCATCCAACCTGTGGGCCTACCAAAGCTGTTTCCAGTGGCTTTTCCATACAAAGAGCCTGTCTTGGCTTGTGCTTCAGACTTTCCTTAAACCTCTCAAAGGTTCAAAAGCCCCAAATAAGCAGCATCTAGCCTCAGTGTGCCCTGTTCCTTCCTCTTGCTAAGTGGCCCCAGGCTCAGCACTGGTGGTAGTCAGCGTTCGTTCACAGCTTCGCATCTCCTGGGCACCTTTAAGTCCCAGCACAAATTGTAGCCATCTGCAGATTGCTCTGTCGCTCATGCCCGGGCAAGGCACAGGCGATAGTTGTTCTTGTGCTGCACCTTCCGGGAGACCCAAAAGCTAGTAAACCTGGTGGCCAGCTTCAGATCACAGCAGAGCACTATCTAGGAGGTAGATTTATTGGGCACTGATATGAATGAAGTACTACCTGCCCTGTGGGGTTGTCCCATACCCAGCAACTCCTCCATTGTCACAGCTAGTCCTCTCAGCCCATTGGCCTGGGACTAAATGTCTCCCATTTACATGCCAACAGCAATCAAGGTTCAGCTACAACAGGACAATACACACAGCCCAAGCAGGGGGTGCACTTGGAGTCCAGATCAGTTAACTGTGAAGGCTCTGCCACTGGTTCCTACAGGACAACTACTATATAAGACTCCCACTCCAAAAGACTAGGAGATAGAGCAGCTCTACCTAATATATATAAACAAATACAGGGAGACTGCCAAAATGGGAAGACAGAAACATGTCCCAAATTACTGAACAGAACAAAACTCCAGAAAAAGAACTAAATGAAATGGAGACAAGCATTCGACCAGATGTAGAGTTCAAAACACCAGTTATAGGGTGCTCAGTGTTCTCGTGGAGAACTTTAATAAAGAGATAGGAAACATAAAGATGAAGTTGGAAAACATAAAAAGAACCAGTCAGAAGTGAAGAATGCAATAATTGAAATGGAGAAAACATTACAGGGAAACAACAGTGGAGTAGATGAAGCAGAGGATCAAATTAGTGAATTGGAAGGTGTGGAAGCAGAAAACACCCAATCAGAATGGAAAAAGAAAAAAAATCTAAAAAACTGAGGATAGTTTTAAAAGCCTCTGGGTCAATTCTAAGTGTATTAACATTTGCCTCATGAGAGTGCTGGAAAGAGAAGAGAGAAAGGAATTGAAACATATTTTAAAAAATAAGGACAGAAAATGTGCCTAACCTGATGAGTGAAAGAGCCGTACAAATCCAGAAAGTACAGAGACTCAGACAAAATGAACCCAAAGAGGCCCACACCAAGATACATCATAATTAAAATGCCAAAGGTTAAAGACAATGAAAGAATCTTAAAAGCAGCAAGAGAAAAACGGTTACCTACAAGGGAGCTCCCATGAGACTGTCAGCTGATATCTCAAAGAATTGAAGGTTAGATAAAGAGCTTTTCTGACAAGAAAAGGATAAAGGAGTTCATCACCGCCAAACCAGTATTACAAAAAATGTTAAAAGGGTCATTTTTCCGACCTGGGCCAGTTCATCCCTCCTTAGGCAACCTGGTGATCCCCCCACCCAGGAAATCACCATATTGATGCCGAATTTAGTGCAGACACCCGGTAGGCATAGCACACTACAGCCCAGAACTTACTGGCTCAATTAACTCTCCTGTCTCAGCCTCCTGAGTAGCTGGGACTACAGGCATGCGACACTGTGCTTGGCTAAAGGGTCTTTTTTAAGAAGAAGTAGAAAAATGATGAAAGACATGAGTAATAAAATGGCAATGAAAACATATCTATCAACAATTACTTTAAATGCAAATTGATTAATGCTCCACTCAAAAGATGTAGTGGTTGATGGGGTAACAAAATAAGACACTTATATATGCTATTTATTAAGGTGACCAACTTTTTTACAATGAAATGGAGGACAAATAAAATTGAAGAAAATAACATAAATAAAAGAAGCATCTTATTCATTGCAACAATAATACACTATAAGTGCATAATAAAAACATTTGTAATATTTTATATTATAATTATGCTTACATGCCTATTTTTAATAATTGTAAGAAAAAGATAATATTATCTAAATGAGTAGTTTTACATTGAATGATTATTTTTTGTCAATGTATCATCTTGTAACAACATATTGGAAATATCTGAACAAGAAATACCCTTCATATTAAATTTTACAGCAAGTGCTGCAGCTAGAGTATCAACATTCGATCTCAATTTCTCACTTGTCCAAAATCATTAACAATTGAAAAAACTCTTTCAACTACTGCATTAGTTCTAGGGAAACACAATGTAAATTGAACAAGAATAAATAAATTTTCACATAGAATATGTTAATATTTGAAATGGATGAATATTTCCACCCATCTTTAATCAGTTTCGACGTGCTCATTTTCCCATTGTATGTATTTTTCAGAATTTAAATATACATTCAGTCTTCTAATTTCTTCAAAGAGACAATTGTCCATTTTGATGTCTGGCATTTTTTCAGATAAAAACTCAAGACAAGATTCAATATCTGTCCAATGTACTTGTGATGAAGTAAAAAAACACCATTGAAAACTGTTATTTCCCGTGATGTTTGTTTCAGAGCATTCTTTGATATATTGAAAACCTGTCTGGTAAAAATTCTGCACTTCTTTAATAAACTTCTCTGTTATGTCCAGGTTTGATTCCTCTAAGTCTGACAACTTTCTTTTTATAATTAAAGGAAGAAATTTTTCTTCAAAACGAGATTTATATTGAAGGATCAAGTCATTCAAAATAAGACTAACTTCCATAGCTGAAATGTGTTCACCTTCAATCTTTTGAATCATTTTGTGAAAAATAGATGCTTGATTATGTACAAAATACGTTAATATCTCAGATATTTTATTATTGAAAAGCGATTCCAGGATTTTAGGACATTTGTCTAAACTTAAAAAATATGAACGGAGAGGCTCAAATAATTGTAGAACACGCTCTATAGCAGGTTAGGTGTTCCATCTAACTTTTGATTATCCTAGAAGTTTTATGTATTCAACATTTGCTTCACAAAATTGTTTTAAAGTAGTAACATGAATGGTAAAACGACTAAAATGCAAATAAATTGTAGTTATTCTACATCAATTGGCATGGCACATGACGCTGTGTTGATTGCCTTTGACAGCATATGTGCATTACAGCCTATTCCTAGTATTTTCTTTTGGAGAAACACTTGTAATTTTACATACACGTTATTCACCCCTTTGCGTCTTTGTCCACCAAAATTTGTATTATCAGCCGTTAGTTTAACAACTTTGAATTTTAAATTGTTTTAATTTATTACTCTGTATAGATGGTTTGACAAAATTTCAGAAGTTTTTCCTTCAATGGATTCTAAATTTAAATTTTTTACTTGAATGCCCTTGGTAACATTAAAATATCTTACTATTATTGGGTACAATTTAATTTCATTATGATTTGATCATCAGATAAAATTATTACAAATGCTGCAGTTTCCAAGTCTTCTGTAGGTATTTTGTCACAGTAATTTTTAAATACTGATTTCAAAATAGCCTCCCATTTTGTCCTGGCACATGAAAATTTTGCATTGTGAAACTTTTCCAATAATTTAGTTTTGCAATCCATACTACAAAAACTTTGTGAATTATGGTATAAAATGCAAATATTCCCTCCATTGCAGCCAACTATTTTTCATCTTCAGAATAATTTGAAGCTTTAAAAAAATTTGTTTCTTTACAACTGGAAGCTGATGCATCTAATGATTGCTTATGTTTGTTGGTGGTCAAGTGTTTAGTTATCGCTGTTCTGCCCCCAACTGCTATACAAAATTCTCCACTGCAAATATTGCAGAAAACAATGGTATCTTTCTTTGATATGAGGAATGATGGAAACTTCTTTTTTAATTTATTGTTGAAATGGCATTTTCTCTTTTTTGATTTTTTCATCTCTTAAATTTAAAATTAAAAATAAAATATAGAGCTACACAAACGATACAAGCACATTAGGAACTGAAAATGTTACATTATGGTTGGCGAATTTTTCAGAAGCTAAATCAACAAAACTAAATATCAAACAAAACCACTAATTTGGAGTGATATTCGGATATGTTTATTATTTTCTAATTAAAAATGTCTGTTTTATGCAACTAATCAAAATGCGTTATTAATAGATATGGTTTGAGGTTAGATTTCCACTTTAAAACTCAAATTTCAGGAAAATACTTATAAATAAAATTATATGAACCACAATGAGATACCACCTTACACCAGTCAGAATGGTGCTTATTAACAAAACAACACATTATAGGTGCTGGTGAGGATGTGGAGAAAGGGGAACCCTCCTGCACTGCTGGTGGGAATGCAGTCTGGTGCAGCCACTGTGGAAAAACAGTATGGAGATTCCTCAAAAAATTAGAAATGGAACTGCCCTTTGACCCAGCTATCCCACTTATAGGAATATATCCCAAGGACACCGACTGAAAAAAAGAAATGCACCCCATGTTTATGGCAGCATTGTTCACAATAGCGAAGAGCTGGAAACAGCCTAAGTATCCATCAGTGGACGAGTGGATTAAAAAGCTTTGGTACATATATACAATGGAATACTATGGGGCCATGACAAAGAAGGAAATATTACCCTTTGCAACAATATGGAGGAACCTGGAAACTATTATGTTGAGTGAAATAAGCCAGGCAGAAAAAGAAAAATATTATATGACCTCACTCGTTTGAGGAATCCAAGGAACATTGAGAACTGAAGAAAGGAATTGAGACAGAGGAGGGATCAAAGGGACCAGAGGAAAAGAAGACAGAGGGAAAGGGAAGGATAGGATGGGATAAACCTGAAGGGAAGGGCGGAGGGCACTGCCGGAAGGGGGACAAGGGAGATGTGGAGGGGAATATGGGGAAGGGCGGATGCAGTCGGGGTTACCCTAGAATCTATGTAAACACAATTAAATTAAAAATATTATACGTATTTGGAAATTATCAAATAGATAATGAATTAATAAAATGTGAATTGTGCTTACCTGTCTATGATTGAATATTCACTGAGAAAAAAATAATCATGAGTCTACAATGTCATGTGCTGTATCGTGTTTCAGTAAGAAGTATACAAAGCCATTTGTGTGCTTGGTGTATCGCGCACTCTTTCAAGGTCTCCTGTGTGGAGTGCATGTGTCTCATAATCACGTCTTGTGGCACACTGTACTGATCCTTGACTTATCGTCATGTCAAATACAAATACGTCACATCACACGCAATGGATTGACTCTGCATTGATCAAATACGGATATTTACAGATTAGTCTTCCAATATCAAAAAGGAGGACATGTAGGAGGACACTTTTTGAGGGAGGACGGAATTTACAAAAGGAGGACTGTCCTCCCTAAAGGAGGACGATTGGTCACCTTATAGCCACTTTAGATTGAAAGACATACCCACAGACTGAAAAGAAAGGGACAGAAAAAGATATTTCATGAAAAGGGACATATACATGCACACACACAAAGCTGGGAGAGGCAATGCTTATACCAGACAAAATAGACTAAAACAGGGCTACAACCAGAGACAAAGGAAGGACCAAGTAATTTCACTATGGGCATTTACCTGAATTAACCCAAAACACTTAATTGAAAAGATTTACATACCATATATTTATTACAGCATTAGTTAAAGTCTATGGAAGAAACCTAAGTGTCTATCAGGAGATAAATGGATAAAGAAGAAGTGGTGCGTACATACAGCGGAATATGACTCGGCAATAAAAAGGAATGAACTCTTGCCATCTGCAAAAACATGGATAGACATAGAGGGTGTTATGCTGAGTAAAACAAGACAAAGACAAATGCCAGATGATTTCACTTATATGTGAAATCTAAAAAAATAAACAAGCAGAACAGAAAGAGACTCATAGATATAGAGAACATTTTGACAGTTGCCAGATGGAAGAAGGGTGAAAAAGGTGAAGGAATTAATAAGTACAGATTGGTAATAACAGAACAGTCATGGGGATGTAAAGTACAGCACAGGGAATACAGTCAGTAATATTGTAATAACTGTATGGTGTCAGATGGGTACTAGATTTATTGGGGTGATTACTTAATAAGTTATATAATGTGTGGTCACTGTGTTGTATACCTGAAACGAGATATGTCAACTGAAATTAAAAATAAATGATAGCATGTTATGATTAATGTAATAGAAAGGTAGAGTTAATAAAGGATGTTGCTGTGTGCTAATAGATTGGTAGCAGTAATGAGCTGTGAAATTTTGAAGGACAGCTGTGAAGTAACTCAGTGGTCATGTGCTAGGGTTAAAGTTGACTCAGGAGTTTTTTCACTCTTTTCAATAAATAAATAGTTGAGGAAAGACTTGGCAAAAGGAAGAAACACTCCTACTTGTCCTCATTCTCTCAGGAAAGTGGCTCCTGTTAACAAGTTATTTGAATGTTTACTTTGTCTTGACTGCTTAGCAGTAGTGTGTCAGCTCTTACCCTTAAACCTAGTGAGAATTTAAATAAACCAAAAAATGTTTTCACACAGATGGCTCCTTTTTCCCATGACTGGTACCAAAATACCCTCTTCCATTTTTAAAAAGAGGGCAGGAAGAAAAAATTATAAAGGCAGCCCGGGAACTGACAGTCTACAATTGGGAGAAAGTTGAATTTGCTACTTGTAGATTTTGGAGTATCTGGCATAGAGAAGTAAGCATTTTTTAGCTTTGCTTAAATTGCTATACTATCTCTATATTAGATGCCCCCCACAAAAGCAAACCTTCCCTTGACCTCCATCAGTTCTCCCTATTTTTCTGCTGGCCTTTTATACAAAAACTCGTGGAGTTTTCTGTGCCTGCTTGCTTCATTTCCTCCCTTCCCATTCTATTGTGAACCCACTGTCAGTCTTTTGTCCCTTCTCCATTGAAACCATTCTTGTCACTGTCACCAGTGAGATCCATCATCCCTTTCCCATGTGTCTCATCCTACTCCTCAGCAGTGTGTGAGAGAGTTAATGACTCTTCTAGAAATATTTTCCCCCTGGATACAGCATTCTTCTAGATTTCTTTCAATTTCACTGATGACTTCTTCTCAATCTCCATTGTATCTTTCTTCTCTCCTACTTAGTCTCTGAAGGTTGGCATGTCCCACCTGATCTCTCTTCTCTCATTTTCCTTAGAGCTTATACAGTGCCATGGCTGTTATAGGTGTAACATGTACATTGTCAGCTCTGACTTCCTCCACAGCTCCAGACTCCATTGTGTAATTGTCAATCGACAGTAGTCCTGGGATGGGATGCCTAATATGTAGATAACTCAGATTCCACTTGGCTAGAACAGCACTGTTAACTAACGCACTCTTTATCATCTCCCTCTCTCCGGTCTTCCCCATTTCAGTAAACAGAGCTACTGTTTGTTCTATTAAACCAAAACTAAGTTATCCTTGGCACATACCTTTATCTATCTCAGGCTTATATTCAAGCCTTCAGCACATTTTGTTGGCTCTGTCTTTAGAATATGTTCGAAATCCTATTACTTTTCACCACCTCCACAATTGTCCCACTTCTCCTAAGTGACTGCATTACTCTGCTCAGTCTCCCTCTTCCATTCTCCTAAGTGACTGCATTACTCTGCTCGGTCTCCCTCTTCCATTCTCTGTCCTAAGTGACTGCATTACTCTGCTCGGTCTCCCTCTTCCATTCTCTCTCCTAAGTGACTGCATTACTCTGCTTGGTCTCCCTCTTCCATTCTCTGTCCTAAGTGACTGCATTACTCTGCTCGGTCTCCCTCTTCCATTCTCCTAAGTGATTGCATTACTCTGCTTGGTCTCCCTCTTCCATTCTCTGTCCTAAGTATTGCATTACTCTACTTCAGGGGTCCCTAGACTTTTTACAAAGGGGTCCAGTTCACTGTCCCTCAGACTGTTGGAGGGCCGCCACATACAGTACTCCATACACTGACCACCAATGAAAGAGGTGCCCCTTCCGGGAGTGCTGGATAAATGGCCTCAGGTGGCTGCAATTTGGCCGTGGGCCATAGTTCGGGGGCCTCTGCTCTACTTGGTCTCCCTCTTTCATTCTGCCCGACTTCAGTCTAGTCTGTACCAGCCAGGACTTTTTAAAGCATAAACGAACCTGTAACCTTTTCTTGTTTAAGTCTTCTAAGGGCTTCCTATTAAGAATAAATTCCAAAATTTTTTACAATGTATTTTCCATTATAGTTGACACACAATATATTAATTGTAGTTATGTAACACAGTGATTAGACACTTGTATGCCTTACGAAGTGATCACCCTATTAAGTCTAGTACCAATCTGACAGCACTCCTAGTTAACTACAATATTTTTTACTATATTTCCTATGCTATATATTTCAAACCTATAACTGTTTATAACTAGCAATTTTTACTTATTTTTTTTCTTTTATTCTTTTAGAGAGAGAGACAAAGACAGGAACATTGAGCTGTTCCTGTATGTGTCCTGACCAGGGATCAAACCAGCAACCTCTGTGCTTTGGGACAACGCTCCAACCAACCGAGCTATCTGGCCAGGGCTTAATTTCTTATTTATTGATTGATTTTATGAGAGATAGAGGAAGGGAGGGAGAGGGGTGGGGGAAGGAGAGCATTCATTTGTTGCTTTACTCAGTCATGCATTCTTTGGTTGCTTTCTGTATGTGCCCTGACTTGGGATTGAACCTGTAACCTTTTCGGTTTGTAATGACGCTGTAACCGACTGAACTGACTGGCCAGGGCCAATGTATACTTCTTAATCCTTTTCACCTTTCTTCACCCAATTCCAAAATCTTGACCATACCTTTTAAAGCTGGGCAGGCTCTGGACCAGCTCTCCTCCATGCCTTTGTCCTGGCCAATCCTACTCTCTCTAACATGGTCTTTGAATGTTCTGCAGACATGCTCAGTAAGTTGCGTCCCAGTGTAGGCTTGCACTCGGTGTCCTCTGTTTGAATAATCCATAAGCCTGGGTTCATATGTGAAAAACAAAACAAACAGTAGTTCCTATCTCAGTGGGCTGTGGTGAAGATGAACTTACTATATTAAAAACACTGAAATGGTGTCTAGCACACACTGAGCTCTGTGTAAATGTTAAGCTATTATACACTGCTCACAAAAATTAGGGGATATTTCAAAATGAATATGAAGCAATAAAATATCCCCTAATTTTGTGAGACATCAATTTTTAATGTCTAAGATTTGTTTGTGAATTGGGAAGGTATGGATCATGCTCACGACTTTATTGACTATTCAGATTAATGAGTTTAACTGCCTTTATGATTTAGATTTTCTTTTTTCTTCTTTGCATGTCTTTCAGTGAGCCAAGGCCTGATTTTGCTCTGGAAATCTGTCCTGCCTGCTTTTGTAATCTGGCGCTATGCATCCTGATCCCAGACCCCTACAGACACTGCTGTATACTGTTCTTTTGCCCCTGTTCTCTTCTGTGAGTTCAGGTAAGAGCAGAAGAATGCTCGTGTTTTAGCCCAGGCTTTTTCCTCATCTTAATCTTAAACAAATAAACAAACCCAATTTCAGTGTTTTGCTGGTGCTATTGGTTTCGAAAGACATGTAAAATTTGTTTGACCAGTTGAATGATTTAAAAACTTTGATTAATTTAGCAGTTTAACCATCTCTTAGCAGTCCTTCCTGTTGTTATCCTTGTAATTTATTCCTTTTGTTGCCTTAAAAATAAACACTTCCCAGTTGCTCCTTTTTCAGTAAGAAGATGCATTTCAAATTTCTGAATTTGGAAATGATATCAGGAATAAAATGCTGACTACATACCACCAAAAAGAAATTTTAGAATCAGTGTGTAAGAGTATTCAACTTGGAGTGAGAGAATTTGATTCAAATCTGAGGTCTCTTATGACCTTGTCTGATTTATTATCTAACTCTGGGTTACCGAAAAGCTTAGATGTGTTTATTGTTAAATGTGTGTGGTAAGCCTGAGCCTAATAATGGTGCGTTTCCTTTTAGATTTTTGTGAAGATTTATATGTTAGACACAAGTGCATTGATATATATTCATTAAATAATATTTATTTTCCTCTGTTAAATATACTGTACAACTATATTAAATTTAGTAAGAGAAAATTGATTTAGTGGTTTTATTACATTATTTTCTTTTTGCTAAACAACATCCTCAGATTTAGTCAAGAGATGTGTTTTCCTTAATCTTCATTTCTGATCAAATATCCTGCAAAAGTAGAGTCAATAATTTATTGATTTTCTTTAAAGTATTTTACTCTGCTAAAGTAACAGCATTACTGTCCTCTGCCCTCTTTTTTGGGTGGAAGAGAGGGCTCTGTTTTGATAGTCAAGTGCAAGAATCCCCCCCCCCCCAGGTTTCTGGAGGAATAGATATAACAAGTGAAGCTATTCCATATACCAAATAAAAACTGTAAGGTTGATAAACTATTAAGTCTTCTATCAAAAAAAGAATAGATTTGGTATTCAGTGTGGCTTTCTAACTTTCTATTTTTGTTTTCTTAAAAGTTGAATATTTTGTATTAAAGGGAAGTGGTAAAGAAGTACCATAGCCTTATTTATAAAATAATGTGCTCTAAAAGAGTCAAATCCTGTTGGTAATATGGAGAGAATCCTTTTTAGTTTGAAAGTCATCTCTACTTCTTCAGATTCTTAACTTTCATTTCTTAAAAGCTGCTTCCTTAAATGAGCAATTTGCCATTTCTCATATCATAAGAATTCTCCTCTATTCTACCCTAATTATTAAGTGATAGGTTAACATGTTGCCTTTTTTTCCTTCCAAAAATGGGCTTTAAAGACTTCCTAGAACTTGTAAAAGTGTTAAGAACCATAACATATATGCATAAAGTAAGGAATTGCCTGTAGTTACAAAGATTGAGATGAAATGTATTTCACGTGCTTTCTTTCACATTTTCCTCTTCCCTTGCATATGGGGAATATTCCTTTGTAGATCTGGCACCTTATTTTATTTCTGAGCCACTGTCTGCTGTCCAGAAACTTGGTGGACCTGTAGTTCTACATTGTTCTGCTAAACCTGTGACTGCTTATATCACATGGTTGCATAATGGAAAAAGGTTGGATAGAAACGTGGAACAGATTAAGATTCATCAGGGGACTTTGACGATTCTTTCTCTGAACCCCTCCCTTTTGGGTTACTACCAATGCATTGCCAACAATAGCGTCGGTGCGGTTGTGAGTGGCCCTGCAACAGTATCCATTGCCGGTGAGCTTAATTTTGTCCCTGTTATACATGATTTCTCCTGACAGAACTGTTAGTACTTGCATTTTTGAATAGTGGGAAGAGCATGGGTTTTGCAGACAGACACACAGGCGTTCTTGTCCCAGCCTTGACTCTTGCTGTGTGTTTAACTTTGGGAAATGTACTTGAACCACTGTGAGTCTAGCTGAGTTGTCTTCCTCTGGAACAAGGCTATGGAAGTGATATTTTACACAGGACAGTTTTCTAAAGCGAATTCTGAATTTCTTTGTATTTAAAAGCCCTTAATATGAGCAACAAACAAAAAATCTTTTGTCTACTTTAACACTCAGTTATTTTATGCAATTCTTTATCTTTCTTTCACATCTAATTGTTTTATTTGCCTGATTACTGAGTGATTTTAATTTATTTAATTGAAACCAGGCTAAAGAAACAGGAAAATAATAACTGACTGTAAAGAAAGGAATGTTGAGTATTGAACTTAGGGAAATCTGGAATTCATGGTTTTCTTAGTAAGTATGAGCCATCTGCCTTTCAAATGGTGATGGCTTCCAGTAATGGAAAACGTCTTTGTAAGGGCACCCCTATTTACAGAACAAATCTGGATTCCCCAGGAGTAGTGAGTTTGTCATAACTGAGAAGAGTAAATGTTTTTGTAGAGCTGTGACCCATGGCCAGCTCCAAGACACACAACTGGAGGGCTGAATTCCTAGCGGCAGGCTGCTGAATGCTTTCTGCATTGGAGATAACAGAGCCCTTCCGTGCAAACTCCATCTGTTGTAAACTTAAACTGAGGGGACTTGAGACCAACTTAGTGTAGTCAGATAATTGTAGTGATACACAGCTTTGTTTTCCAGTGTCCTAGGTTCATGCTCATAAGCCATTCTATTGGCTGTGAGTAGCTACAAAGAGAATAATGATGCGTGGGGAAAGTCAGTTTTGATGAGGGGCTGGCTGCACTGAAAAGGACTTATCTTGACAAAATGGGAACGGTTATCCTTTATAATTTTCCCTACTGTTTTAAGAGCAGTATGCTTTTCACATGGTCCTCTGGGAAAGGGTGCCACGACTCAGCCCCAGCATTATTAGCCTTGCGCCTCTACCCAAAGTGCTGTTTGTGGTAAAAAGATCAGCTACCCTGTGGACTGGGATCAGCTGCCACAAACAGCTGTGTTATGGATGTTGTTTCTAATTTTTAAATTTCCTTTGGGAAAGAGAGTTCAAATTTACATTTATTTATCTATTTATTTATTTTAGTTCTTGGTGATTTTGATTCTTCAATAAAGCATGTTATTACAGCAGAAGAAAAAAGCACTGGTTTCATTGGCTGCAAGGTACCAGAGAGCAACCCCAAAGCTCAGGTGCGCTATAAAATCCGGGGGAAATGGCTGAGGCATTCTACAGGTAAGAGTTTTTGTGAAAAGTCAGTAGCACCTACAGGTCAAATGTTCATTAAAGAACCTACTGTTAAGCTCCGTGTGCTGGGGATTGTGGATATGAAAATACATAAGATACGTGCTCTCCACTCTCAGAAGTTCAGGGGAGGAGAGCAGAAGAAATGGTTACAGTCTAGAAATGACTACAGTCTACACCCCCAGAGCTCACCCTCTCAACCCATTCAGGTCTGCTCAGATAGACCTTCCGAGAGGACCGCCCTCAGGGCCCTTTCTAAAATGAGGTGCCCTGCAGCTAGCCCTCTGTCCTCTCTACTCAGCTTCATTTTCCCCATAGCAGTGGGTTACGCATATTTTTGTTTGCTAGTTTGTTCCTTACCCTTTCTCTGCAGCCCCATTCCCAGCACTCAAACGGCAGCTGCACAAGTGCAGGGTCTTTGTCTTTTTTCATTGCTATGTCACCTGTGCCGTCACTGGCAGAGAATAGGCACTCAGTACGTACTTGTTGAGAATAAGAGAATGAATAGACGTGACTGAACATTGGGTGGTCAGCGCAAGGTATACAGGTCTGCCCAAGGTGGTGGCTGTACCTGGTGGTTGTATCTTTGTCTGACTGCTTGTGCTGTCAGTGTTCTCAAATGTTTTGAACAGGTTTGATTTTGTTACTCTAGTACTCCTGACTCTTTTTGCCTTGACTTTCCCTTTCCTTCACTTAATAAATTTTCTCCATTGTTTATTTGCTGCTAGTCTTATGTCTAAATTTAATGCAAAATTGATTAGTCTTAATTGCTGTCCTTTGTAAAGAGATATACCTCACTGTATTCCCTTCCTTCCTCAGAGAATTACTTAATCCTTCCGTCAGGAAATCTTCAGATTGTGAATGTTTCCTTAGAGGACAAGGGGTCATATAAATGTGCAGCTTTTAATCCTGTCACACATGAATTAAAAGTTGAACCCATTGGCCAAAAGCTCCTTGTGAGTCGTAAGTATTTGGGAGAATAATGGTAACTAGGAAGAGTCCTCGAAAGCATTGCTCCTAAAGAGTGGGGAAATGGAAGTTTGTTTTGCTCTTAGATTGTGTTTATTGTAAGAGAGCCTTACAAAAATTTTTTTGTGTTTTTTTTTTTTTTTACAGGGACAGAGAGAGAGTCAGAGAGAGGGATAGACAGGGACAGACAGGAATGGAGAGAGATGAGAAGCATCAATCATCATTTTTTTGTTGCGACACCTTAGTTGTTCATTGATTGCTTTCTCAAATGTGCCTTGACCATGGGCCTTCAGCAGACCTAGTAACCCCTTGCTGGAGCCAGCGACCTTGGGTCCAAGCTGGCGAGCTTTTGCTCAAGCTAGATGGGCCTGCGCTCAAGCTGGCGACCTCAGGGTCTCGAACCTGGGTCCTCCTCGTCCCAGTCTGACGCTCTATCCACTGCGCCACCGCCTGGTCAGGCAGACAAAAACTTAAATACATAAATGTGTTGTATAATAGTACTGTATATGTTTTCTAAAAACCAAACAATACATTAGAGGAGAATTTTGGTCAGGATGATAGTAGAGTGGAGTACATGTGGAGAACTTTGCCCTTTGCTTATATAAAAATAAGTTGTAGGAAAACGATTTGAGCGATCAAGTTTGCGGCTAACTGTGAATTATGAAAATGTATATATCTGTCCTCTTTCATACCTGATCTTTAAGTTTTATCTATTTATTTAGTCATTTATTTTAGAGAGAGGAAAGTATTGATTTGTTGTTCCACTTTGTTGTGCAGTCATTGGTTGCTTCTTATATGTGTCCTGACTGGGGATTAAACCTGCAACATTGGTGTATAGGGATGACATTCTAACAAACAGAACTACCCAGCCAGGGCCTCATACCTGATATTTAGATTATGGTAGTACAGTTGAAGTAGCACCAATAGCCAAAGCTTAATGAAGTAATCATTCTTGTCCTTGTTGAGAATTCTGCATTTCTAAACTGCTAATTCAGAAGTAGTCCCAAAGGATCACAAACTCTTTTAGTTTTAGTTCTCACCTAAAAAATGATTTAGCTACCAAATAGAACCTTGTAATATAAAGAAGAATAAATGGAAAGGTGGGAAAGCTCACAGATTTACTAAGGAAGAGATTGGACGTGATACTAATTTTTTGTTGTTTTCTTTTTCCAGGCCCTGCTTCAGATGATTTTCACATTCTTCACCCGACCCTTTCCCAGGCCTTAGCTGTGCCTTCTCATAGCCCTGTCACCCTGGAGTGTGTGGTGAGTGGGGTCCCAGCTTCCCAAGTGCACTGGCTGAAGGACGGCCAGGATGCTTTGGCAGGAAGCAACTGGAGGAGGTTGTATTCTCATCTTGCCACAGATAGCATTGACCCAGTAGATGCTGGGAACTATTCCTGTACGGTGGGAAGCAAGTCTGGAGATGTAAAACACGTGACTTACGTGGTTAAAGTGCTTGGTAAGATGTTACTTAGTAAATTTTTTCCAGTCAGCCTACTTTCCTGATCTAACTGATATTTGAATGGAAGATCTGTTTGTGAACTGTGAATGAAATAAGGAGTACTAAGAGATTATCTACACCAGTGTACAGAACAAGCTTCATTTTCCTAATGGACTGCTGAATTAGGCCGTATTTCTGGGTGTTGTCAGAACATTTCACCTGGGATGTTCTTGGGAACCTCACCCCAACCTGGTTACATAGTGCAGAGCTTGTTCTTAAGGACATGGAGGAAAGAGACTGGACCTCAGTAGGATGGAAGATTCTGGGCTATTCTCAGGTGTAGTATCCAGTGGTAGTAACTAAGTAAGGCAAAGTAATTGACTAGAAAATGTCATCTTAGATAGAAATTTCATTTCAGTTTATTTTCCCTTTTGGAATGCTTTCACTGTATCTGGCTCATAAAGCCTGCAGTATTTTCACCTACATTTCTATATCTACTCTTATCTGAATATTGTTCCTTTCTTCCTGCTGCCTAACTCATTATTGTGGAGTAGCAGAAAACGTTTTCCTTTACCAAAGCAGGTTTTCATGAAAACCCCCCAAAATAAATAGTAAATTGTTTCATAGTTAATATAGTTTTGTAAATCTGCACATATTTATTTACGTCGATGGCCTGATGTAAATTAAGTTACACTGGAATTAATGTAAGTGTATGACAAATGGGCTTTAAAGTTTAAGGCAGTGGTTCTTAACCTTTTTTGAGGTACCGAGCCCACCAGTTTCATATGCGCATTCACCGAACCCTTCTTTAGTGATAAATAAAATATTTTTTTTCCCCAAATTCAAGACATAGGTATATGTTTTTTTACTGCTGCACAAAATGAGCCATGCATGAACATCACCTTGCTCAAAGAACAAAACCAACAAAGTGCATGAACTCACAACAAATTACTGTATTACTTTATTCTGGCCTCCGCGGCAGAGGCTTCTCTGAAACCCCTGAGACCGACTCATTGAACCCCTAGGGTTCAATAGAACCCAGGTTAAGAACCACTGGTTTAAGATCATTAGGACTAGATTGATTTGGCATGGTTGTAATGATTTGACTAGTACCTTTTGATGGCTGTTTCTGATCTTTTGCTCTAATAAGGAGTTATATAATAAATATCCTTCTTCATAGATTTTGCAATTGTGTGAATGAAGTCCTAGAAATGAACTTGCTGCATAAAAGCCTATATGCAGTAGTACTTTTGGTCACTGTCAGAGTTGCTCTTTAAAACTGTTGCCAGTTTGCATTCCTACCAGCCACGTGTAGTTCCACATTTCCTCATATCTTCACCAAGCCAGGGTTGTCAATCATTTAATTTGAGCATATGTTAACAAATGTTGATAAGTGATTTACTTTGTTTAGGTAAAAACTCATTTGATGGACATTAAAGGGTTTTTTTTTTTTGCCCAGTATATACCTAACCTCAAAGCAGAATTGATCATAAAAGGAATTTCACTTCTGAATAAAAGTTTTTTGTTTTGACTCTTGTTTATTGTGATATCCAGGGAAACTATTATTTTATTTCAAACAGATCACCTGAAACTAATGCTAAGAGAAGCCCCAAATTAGAAATTTCTTGTGTGTGTGTGTGTATTTGTGTGTGTGTTGAGGGAGTTAAGTGGGTGGAAAGATCTATAAAGAGATTATAACATATTGGTAACATATGGTTTATCCTATTAAAGGAAAGTTAAAATACTTTTCTAATTATTTCTTTGAGCATAGCAGATGGGAGAATGTGAGTAAACAATACAATTTAGTTTTAACTAGTTATTGGTAGAGATTTTATATGACTTGTGTGATAATTTATGTTTTGTTTTCAGAACATGCCTCAATTGCTAAAGGACTGCAGGATCAGACAGTGTCTCTGGGTGCCACTGTACAACTTACTTGTGAGGTTCGTGGGAACCCATCTCCCAACCGTACCTGGTTTCATAATGCTCAGCCTATTCAGCCTTCCCCACGACATCTAACCGCAGAAAATGGATTGAAAATCAGTGGTGTTACCATGGAAGATTCTGGACTGTATCAGTGTGTAGCAGATAATGGGATTGGATTTATGCAGTCTACTGGGAGACTTGAAATTGAAAAAGGTAGTCTTTTTTTTTTTCTTTTTTCTTTTTCCAAGTGAGAGGAGGGGAGACACAGAGACAGACTCCCACAAACGCCCTGACCGGGATCCACCTGGCAACCCCTGTCTGATGCCATGCTCACAACCAACATATTTTTAGCACCTGAGGCAGAGGCTTTGTGGAGCCATCCTTAGTGCTCAGGGCCTATGCACTTGAACCTGTCAAACCATGGCTGAGAGAGAGAGAGAAAAGTGAGGGGGGGAGGGGTGAAGAAGCAGATGGGCACTTCTCCTGTGTGCCCTGACCGGGAATCAAACCTGGGACATCCACATGCAGGGCCGACACTCTACCACTGAGCCTGAAAAAAGTAGTCTTTAGGTTATGTAATTAATTATAGAAAATTTTACTTTACATATAGGCTTTTGTTATGATTAAAATTTAACCAAAGGGAATGATCCTATCATCATAACAGAACTGTCTTCACATTCCCTGAGGCTTTCTAGTTGCAGAGAGGTATTTCCACAAAGGAGCAGCCTTATTTAATCAAGCTCATTAAAATTTTATAAAGTATATTTTTCAACAAATACTTTATAATGTAAAAGGTATATGGTAAAAGTTTTATACTCCTGTTCCCAGCTAGCCAGGTTTCTCTTTAGAACTTAATGAGTTTTATCAGTTTTTAAAAGACTATCCTTGTATGTCACACACAATGTATGTGTATTAAATAACAGCATCTATTTTTTAATTTTTACATAAATGGTGGTACGATTTTTTACCTTGAAATTTTCACTTATATATTGGCTATCTTCCCATATGGCATATTAAACAGTATTTTTATTCCTTTTTAAAAATAGCTGCTTATTAGTATTTCATGGCATGGTTGTAATGATTTGACTAGTACCTTTTGATGGCTGTTTCTGATCTTTTGCTCTAATAAGGAGTTATATAATAAATATCCTTCTTCATAGATTTTGCAATTGTGTGAATGAAGTCCTAGAAATGAACTTGCTGCATAAAAGCCTATATGCAGTAGTACTTTTGGTGACTGTCAGAGTTGCTCTTTAAAACTGTTGCCAGTTTGCATTCCTACCAGCCACGTGTAGCTCCACATTTCCTCATATCTTCACCAAGCCAGGGTTGTCAACATTTTTTTTAATCTTTTCAATCTGATAGAGTTTTAAAAAGTGCCTCTTGATTTATATTTTATTATAAATGAAGTTGGACATCTTTTCATGTGTTTTTGAGCCATTTGAACTATGTATTATTAACTGTTCATTGTCTTTTATCTACTTTAAAAATTAGATTGGTTTCTTTTCTTATTGATTGAGAGGAGTTCTTTATATATTAGAGAAACTAATCTTTTATTTACAAGTTACAAATATTTCAAATGTCAAATAATCAGTATGATACAGACAAGTTCTGACCTTGGTGCAATTACCTTAGAAGTTAAAAATAAAAAATAACTTTTGATCAGCATATATTTGGAAATTTAAGATTATGCATCTCCATAACTGGGTTAAGAATATTATAAGGAAATCTAAAGTACTTTGAATGATAATGAAAATGCCACAGATGAGGTTGTATATGATATAGCAAAATTGGATCTTAGAAGGTAATTTATAGCCCAAATGCTTATAAAAGAAAACAAGTAAGATTGGAAATTAGAGAGCTAAGTGAAATACTGTACTAGAATAGATTTAGAAAAAGCAGAAGAAAGGAGATAAAGATAGGGACAGAAAGCAAGTAAGTAGAAAATGAAGGTTAAAAAGAGACATCAGTACAGTCACACATCACTGCTGCACAGCACCTCCTGCTCTCTGGGTGGTGTGCTTTTTACTAGTGGAAGGCAAGATTGCTTTCCACCAACAAAAAAATTGCTACATATTCGCTTTATGGTACCAGCAGTGTAGGACAGAACCCACAATGCTGTATTTCCCTATGTATAAGATGCACCCTTTTTTGAAAAATTTGGGGTCTAAAAACTGGGTGCATCTTATACAGTGGTTGTAGATTTTTTAACTTGCATTTCCCGCTTTTTTGCACTTGTTTTTGTGCTCATTGTTGAAGACTGTGATTCATTATCAGACACAGATGAGGACCAGCTAATGGATGGGAGTTTTGACAGTGATGAGGGGTTATATGAATTTTATGATGAATAAAAAAACTTGAGTTCAGTAACTTTATGTAACACATTTTTTTTTCAAATTTTGAGCCCCCCAAATAAGGTGCATTTTACATGGGAGCGTCTTATACGTGGGGAAATACGGTGCCTCCGAGGTACGCCTGTAAGGATAAAAGTTGGTCTTTGTAAAGCCTACTAAAATGGAAATGAATCTTTGGAAAAATACAAATAAACTATTAGGAATAAAAAGCACAAGTCTTGTAGAGATTAAAATAATAAAACTGTGATAAATTTTATGCCAGTAATTTTCAAAGGTAGACAGAAATGGACAAATTCTTAGGAAAACTGCAACTTAGTAAAGCTGACTTAAATAGAAAGTAACCGACCATTCCATACATTGTACAAACTCTTCCAGAGAAAAGGAAAAACTGAGAACTGTTCATTTGATACGATTTTGATTCCCAAATCACCAAAGAATGGAATGAGAAAGGAAAACCAAAGGCCAATCTCACTTATGAACACAGAGGCGGAAATCTATATAAAATATTAGCCATCAATATATAGAAAAAGAAATGCAACCCAACCAAGGAGTTATTCCCGGAATCAATTAAAATTTAAAGTATCATTCATTCTGTTTATCTAGTAAAGGAGAAAAACAATGTGATGATCTCAATTGAAGTAGAGAAACATTTGATGTAATTCAGTGTTCATATTAGACACTTAGAAAAATAGAAATAGAATGGAATTTTTTAAACTTGATAAAGAGTAACAAATCAGAGAATCACTTTTAATGGTGAAATGTTAGAGGCATTCCCTTTAAAATCTGTTTTATTTATCATAATACTGGATATTTTAACCAGCACAGAATTAAAAATTTTTTTAAATGAAAATTATATAAGGATAAGAAAAATCAAATTATTTATTTACAGCTGCTATGATTATCAACATTAAGAATCTTTACTGGTTTGCTGACAAATTATTAGAAATAAGAGCATATAGCAAGGTGGCTGGATGAAGACCAATAAACAAAAATTAGTTTTCTTTCTACACGCTGGTGTGTTAACCAGGGTTTTTCAGAGGAACAATAGGGTGTCTGAGATATACGAAAGAGGAGACTGACTGTTGGAATTGACTCACACAGTTATGGAAGTTGTGAGGTCCTATAGTCTGCTGTCTGCATGCTGGAGAAAGAAGGAAAGTTGATGGTGTAATTTAGTGTGTGTGTGTGGGGGGGGTACTGATGGTGTAAGTTGATGCAGTCTGAAAGTTAGAGCATAAAAGCACTAATATCCATTGTCTGAGGACAGAGAAGGTGGATGGCTCGGCTCAAGCAGAGAGAGAGAGAGAATTTGTCCTTCCTCCGCAATTTTATTCTACTGGACCCTCACAGATAGGATGGTGCCCACCCACATTGGAGAGGGCCATCTGCTATAATCAGTTCATCAATTTAAATGCTAATCTTTTCCAGGAACAACTTTATAGACACACCTAGATACTTGGACATCTGTCAGGCCAGTCACATCGACACATAAATTTAACTGTTACAAATAGCAATGAACAAAATACTATTTAAAAGTCACCTTTAAAAGACCCAAGTACACAGAAAGATGTACCAGTTCACAGATACCAAAATTCAGTGTTACACAGTTGTCAGATCTTTTCTCAATCTCTGTAGAGAGTCTTAGCATTTCAATTAAAATTCTGTCAGAATATTATGAGGACCTTGACGACTGATTTTGTAATTTATATGGATGATCAAAGGCTCAAGAATAGATAAGACACTCAGATATTAGAACATATACAAAAATCTGTGTTATATTGGTATAAGAACAGAAAAATAGACTCTTGGAATAAGACAGATCATCGAAAGACATTGTCACTTAAGGACCTGACTTAAGTGGCATTGTAGATCACCAAGGGGAGATTATTCATGTCAAGTATTGATGTGAAATAATTGGTTTTCAAAGTGGAGAAAAAGAAGAAAGTTTCTAACTCATTGTATACAAAGACGAATTCCCAGTGGGTTAAGGACCTACGTAGAAAGGCAAAATGGCAAAGTTTTAGGAGAAGTCCTATATGATATGGGTAAAACTTTTAAACAAGATTTTAAAGGCTAATTTAAAAATAATATTGATATGACTAGAAATTAAGCCATCCTAGTTATTAAAAGATACCATTAAAAATGAAAAGAGATAAACTAAGATCTCTTACAGGGAAAGATACTAGTAACATATAACTATATATTTTATAGTAACATATAACTTAACAAAAGAGCAGTATCCGATACATACAAAGAACTCTGAACCATTACAAGAAAAATAAATGATCTAATAGAAAAATGGACAAAAGGGACTTTAAAAAGGAGGGAAAATATATGACACAGAAGGGTGTGAAAAGACGTTCAGTGTCATTAGTACTCAGGGAAATGCAGGTTGTGACTTTCACAAAGTTGCAACATTCACAAGTCTGATAGTACCAAGTGTAGCCTGGTTTGTCAAATGTAGGAAGTAGGACTAGATAAAGAGAAAGATATGCTGGAGAAAATGTCATTTGTCATCAGTATTCCACTGTAGGTATACTTAATCATAGCCCCAGAGAATACCTAGGACCAAAAGCAAAGAGTTGTGCCACTTTTAGAAGCAAAAATGTTCGGGTATATGGTAAGTATGTTTATCAACTTTTAGAACAGGAGTTTTTCCCAGGCTTTCTAGAATCAGATTTTCCACCCTCTACTCCCCAGGAATGGACTGTTTTCATTTAGTTTTTTACTACTTTACACCTCTTTCATGTTCAAGTCTGAGGTTTTGATGTCCCATGTTCTATATTTATAGTGCTCAGATGTGTGTAGGATACCTACTGGAACCCTCTCAACAGATTATATACGTTCCTTCTGAAGAACAGGAAATCTGCTTAGGAAATGTCTAGGAGCCCACAACCATGAGAAATCCTACTTTTTATTGACAGAGTTCCTTGGTGCAAGTGGAAAAGAGAACTAAAGAGGAGGGGGTTGTCTTTGTTCTAATCCTTGCTATCATGAATCTGTCACTACTTGTGTGAGACATTGTGAACACATTTACCTCAGTGAACGATTGTGTTTTTCACACTGTTCTGCATGTACAACTGTTTAGAAATGCATGTACAAAAGATGTTTCTGACTGCTACTTTTACATGACATTGAGAGCATTTACACAATAGAATGAAATTATTTTGTATTGTAGATACTATAATATTCTTAGATTTTTCTGTATGTGAATGACTTTTTTAACAGATGGTGGACTCAAGCCAGTTATAATTACAGCACCAGCAAGTACAAAGGTGGTAGATGGAGACTTTGTTACTTTGTCCTGTAATGCCACTGGAGTGCCAGTTCCAGTCATCCGTTGGTATGACAGGCATGGATTGATAACCAGCCATCCGTCTCAAGTCCTCAGATCTAAATCCCGAAAATCACACTTACTCAGGCCTAGGGGCTTTGACCTGGAGCCTGTTCACCTCGTCATGTCCCGAGCTGGCACAAGCTCACTGTATATCCAGGCCGTCACCCAGGAGCATGCTGGGAAATACACCTGTGAAGCTGCAAATGATCATGGCACCACGCAGTCTGAAGCTATCCTCACAGTTGGTGAGTTGCCATTAGTGTATTTTTTCCAGGTGAATAGTTTTTTTTAATAATAGAGAATAAAGTGCTTTAAAGTATTATTTTAATGAATCCAGGAATCTCTTCAGATATATCTTTTCCCAATGATAGTGATATATAGAATGGTAGTTTTTGGTGTTTGGTCTTAACATGAACCGGACAAACTTTGGTCTCCAGTTCTGATGTGTTTTGCTAAGCTTATAGTTGTCATATAAAAGCTTTCAGGAAGGGTATGAGCTATGGGAGAGGAATAAACTCACCCGCACCCTGAAGGTTCTTCTGGCTGGTCTAATGATCAAATACACACGAGACAGATTAGCAAGAGAAAATAACCCCATGTATATGATGCATATACATGAGAGAGTTAGAGACCACACATGCAGGAGAGGTTCAGAGAGAGAAAGGGAACATGGGAATCTAGGACATCTGGGCCAGGGATGAGGGAAGGTGCTTTGGGGAGTTCAAAAGGTCATTGCAAAATGATAAGAAGAGCAGGTCTTTAGTAAAGAGAAGTTTGCCCTTTCTATAGATATGTCAAAAGTTGTCCCTGCTAGTTTCTTATGGGCAAGACCCCTGATTCAAATTTCTTCTAGATGGTTAAGGTGGGGTGCAGAAGTTTCTCTTGAGCACACAGCTAAAGTGGCCTTTAGTTCAAAACATTTTGCATACCACAGAGGCACATCTTGGGGTAGCACATTCTGGACCCCCATGGACACCTTTTGGTGATTAATACATTTGATTTTATAAGCTGCCGAAAATGTCATAGCAGACATTTTTAAGGTGACCCCTTACTAAGTAGGGTAGCCACAGTCTAAGGGTTGGCTTTCATAGAGAGGAGCATCATGGTACTGTCAAACAGTGCCTGCATGTGTACTCCCCATCTTATGTGTCTGATGGGTATGTAACATTAATTCTTCATATTTTACTGATGTTTTTGTGGTGATGACTTAAGAACATACAGTTTTTGAAGTACTGGTAATAGAATATCAATATTATTAAAATTAATTCAAATTTGACTTAATTCGAATTACATCAGTAGGTATTCAGAACAGCATTCCCAGCAAGTAGTCAGTTGAGTGGACTGTGTTTGTCATGTGAGAATAAGAACATTGTAGAGCAGTGCTTCTCTTACCCTTGGCAGCTTAAGTTCCTGCCCTGGGCCTCATCTTTAGCCCTCTTCTGCCTGGGTCCTCGGGTCCCACAGGTCAAAGAGTCCATGGGGTCAAGCAGCTGTTTATCTGGAGACAGGCACCCATGTTCCTCCTCCTATACAACAGATTTGGGGGTTCAGAATTCCCTACTTTAATTAGTTTATAGTCTGATCTCACACAGGTCTTTTTCCTGGCCCATCCTCTAGAGTGTGGGCCATATCACCAGTGTGCATATATCCTTAAACCAGAGGAGTGGCAAGGGGTGGTCTTTTGCAGGAGTGATAGCGCAGTAGATGGGGTGGATGTGTGCACTGGTCTTTGCATTGGCATGCACACAAGAACCCTAGCTCTGGAGGGGGCTGGAGATAGAAAGGGAAGAGGGGAAAGCCAGGGACTCAATTTACACTCTTGTGCTACTTACCCTATGAATGCCACAGGTGGGGATATTATGAAGTTTAAGGTCGCAGGCTGTGGTAGAATCCTGGCTCTGCCACATGGGAGCTTTGGACCCTGGGACAAGTTACTGAACTATTCCGTGCTTATTTCCTGCTCTGCAGAACAGTGAAGGTGCCCCACTATACCAGTAGAGTTGATATGAGGATTCAAGGAAATAATAATATAGGTCAAGTGCTTAGCATGGGGTCTGGCAACAAAAATCCTTCAATAACTACTAAGTTTATAGTTATTCTTATCTAGTTATTATTAAATTATAATTATCCATGTGGTGATTAAGGAAGGAAGAAATAGTTACTGATCTTAGTGACCTTAAGAATCCTCAAGGAAGATAGTTGAGTGTTATATAAATTTATGCATCTATATACATATGAATATGCATATGTGTTTGTTTATGTATCTATTTGCTAAGGTATATCTAACTACACAAAGTTGTTAGCTATAAGAGAGGTGTAATGCAGGTGCTGCTTGGATAGCATGTAGGTGAAGTGATTATTCTATGTCACTGTAGGGTAGCAGGAGCTGTAGAGACCATAGTCATAGCTGATGAAACTAGATATTTTGTCTAAATGCCTTACTTTAAATATAATCTGAAGCCTTTAGAAGAAATATAAACTACCTTGTTTAGATTAGATCTTTATAGACCTTTAATATCTCTACTTCAGGATTTTACGCTTTGATAAATACCATTTTTATGTGTAGTAACTACATCACCTATGTCGTATCTGAGTGATCCTGCATTGCCTCTTTGACACGCTCTCTAGTAATTAAGGTGCAACTGAGTTTATTAATACCCGGAACAGTACATAGCAGCCCGTTTCTTTCCATAGAAATCTGAGCCTTGTTCAAGTCCAGCATACTGACAGCCGCTCCCTCTGTTTATTGTGAAAAGGGGAGTAGGCAAGGTCAAATAGAAAGATAACTGCCCCCCAATACCCCAAGATTTTTTCTTTTCAGAGACCTTGGATTTTGAGGTACAGGTTGTGCAAATATTTGTAGAGTGAATTGTAACTTTTCAAAACTGTAATGGAAGTCAGCCTGGCTTACCTACATACTTTTGGGTGAGGGTTGCTGGTATCAGTGGTCATAGTGGGAACAATTTTGACAGATATATTCCATGTTTGATTTGTTTCAACTCAAAAGACATTCAATTCATTGCCATAGTTATGATATTTCAAAAATCAGAGTTTTATCAATCTCTTTTCCAATTCAAAAGAACTCTCTACCTTACAGAATGCTAGCTATCTATTCATTTCACAGAGTTGTTTTGAAGAGAAATGAAGTAATGTATGGGGAAAAGTTTTGAAAGTACTGTTAAGACTTTATAAATTGTATCTAGTTATCTCCTGAGTGCATGAATTATATTATTGGGAATAGTAAATGGAGAGTCATTGAATCCTCTTTAAAGGTTATGGAAAAGTCTCATTGCATTCTGAATAACAGTAGAATCTTGAGACGCAGGCTGTAGCATAAACATTTTCTCATGCCTCTGTACAGACTGAGGCATGTGGTATTTAAACTCTTCTATAGCCAAATCCCACTTCCCAGTGGTAACCTGCCCAGAAGGCCCACGAAACCACTACTGATAACAAGACCCTTCTCCACCACCCTGAGCCACCACTGATTACCCCGCTGGCTCAAGTCTGTCTCTGCATTAGCAGGCTCTGGGTCCCACCCTTAACATCAGCCCACATTCTGACTCACTAGATAAACATGGCTGTTCCAGGAGCAATATTTTGAATCTTAGTGAACTTAATTAGTTTTCTTCTATATTATTTTTTCACTAGCTTCTTGTTTTCTTTGATGGAGGATGCTTCTGGGACACCTTTTCTCTCTTTTAAACAAACAGAGAACTGACCTTAAACTCTTAGTCCTGTTTTTTGTTGCTTCTCTACTAAATTGCAGTAGTTCTCCTAATACCACACCCTCCCTTTATCAGAAATCTGACTTTGTTGTGGAAAAGAAACCCTAACATTGTTTCTAGTGTTCCTTTTCTCTACAAAAGCAGTCAAAAAAGACTTTTAAAATCAGTATTACTAGCATGTTAGAGAACCCAGGCTGTCAGTCCTGAAGTTTCATTGCTTTCTCTCTTTTTCATAGCAGTACTAATAACATTCTTCAGCCATCTGTTGTCGCTTACTCTCTCAGAACCCTTGTTTCACCTGCCAAGTGGGAGTATCACTATCTGAAAATATTGTTTTGAGAATTAAATGAGATTATGTTTATTAATATCTAGGCACAATGCTTGGTGCATAATATGTGCTCAGTAATTTTTTGATATATGCAACCTGCTATTTCAGTGCAAATAAATTATTTTTACGTTCCTCTGTGTATTCTGCTTGCTCCTAGTAGTGAATATCAAGGCTGTGTGACATTTGATCTTTCTTTAGATTGGCAGTTTTTCAAACCTCCTTCAGTTTTGTCCAGATACAGGGCTTATTTGGAATAAGTAAATTCTTTTTTCTCTGCTGGTTTGTTTCATGTCTTCCCCCACCCCCTTTTTTTTAAGCTAGAGAGAGACAGAAAGGGACTGACAGGAAGGGGAAGAGATGAGAAGCATGAATGTTCATGCCTGGGAGGACACAAAAGTATGTAGATTCTCCCCACCCCCCTTTTGCTGCAGTTCCTTTTGAAACAAATAAAAAAGCAGGAATAGTCACATCTTCTGATGCCACTCAGAATGATAAAAGAGATGGTTTAAAAACTGGATTGTTAAGCTCATTTCTAGACCACTATTCTTTGTAGCATTTTAGTAGTTCATTGACTGCTTTTTCATACGTGCCTTGACCAGGGGGCTCCAGCAGAGCCAGTGACTCCTTGCTCAAGCCAGCAACCTTTGGGCTCAAGCCAGCAACCATGGGATCATGTCTGTGATCCCACACTCAAGCCAGTGACCTTGTGCTCAAGCTGGTGAGCCCGCACTCAAGCTGGCGACCTCAGGTTTTCGAACCAGTGTCCTAGGTTGATGCTCTATCCACTGCGCCTCTGCCTGGTCAGCCTTCCCTCTTCTTGAATGTAGATTGTTTTCCATGTGTGCAATAGATATGTTAGTTATCTGCTGCTGACTAACTTCCCCCAAATATGCATGACTTAGAACAGCAGCCCCTTCGTTATCTCTAGACAGTTTGGTGGGTACCAGCTGGGCATTCTGCTGGCCTTACTAACAGTCTCTTGCACCATTGTAATCAGAGGGCACCAGGGCTGGGACATTCAAAGTGGCTTCACTCACATGGGTGGCACCTTCAGGAGGGCCGAAACCATTCCCAACTTTTCTGTCTTTCTCCATGTAGTTAGTCTTGCCACAGGGCTGGCTTGGACATCTCTATGCGGCAGCACAAAACTAGAGGTGCCAGGCCTTAATGCTCATGCCTGGGAGGACACAGCCTCACTTCTCTCTCCCATTGGTTAAAGCCAGTCACAGGGACTACCCGCATTCAGCTGGGAGGGAACTGCCCGGGGGTGTGAAGAATGAGAGGTCTCTTTGGAGAGTAGCTATTCAGTAAGCTATATCCTAACATCTGACCATTTCCTTGTTCCCAAGGTAATGTAGCTCCTTGTGTTTCATTTAGCAACTAGAATTAAAGCTCCATATTTTCCACTTAAAACCTGAGGTTAAGCTAGCAAATTGTTTTTTTAAAAGAGGGGAGGGGGATGCTAGTGAGAGCAAGAAGGAAATGGCACCCTTTAAACCACTAAACTGAGTCATGTAACTGATTGTTCAAACAAGGAATGTGCTCCTTCATGAATAAGAGGTAGCAACTAGAGGTTGGATGTTTCCATGAATTATACATTGAAATGTTACCCACTTTCACTTCTAGGGCTGAGGTTGTATTAGTGGTTAGTTAGGAGTTAGATGACTTATAGAAGACACTAAAATAATGCATTTCTTCAAGCTATCTCCTCTCTCTTTCTCTTTCTCCCCACCCCCATTTTGCTGCAGTTCCTTTTGAAACAAATACAAAAGCAGGAATAGTCACATCTTCTGATGCCATTCAGAATGATAAAAGAGATGGTTTAAAAACTGGATTGTTGAGCTCATTTCCAGTAAAGGAACATTCCAGTGCGGTGGAATCACCATCAGAGAAAAACGCTAGTGGTACTTCAGTCCCAGATGCGCCCATCATCCTGAGCCCTCCACAGACCCCCACGCCAGATACCTACACCCTGGCCTGGAGGGCGGGGAAGGATGGTGGGCTGCCCATCAATGCCTATTTTGTGAAGTATCGAAAGGTAATGTCTTAGTTATCATCTTTTGTTACACTGTAATACTGTTTGTGTATCATAGACATACTATCTTTTACTTTTGGGGAGTGTCAGGAAAGAAAATAAGATGTTCCAGGAGGGTGAATTTGGGAGAAATATTCAAGCTAGATTTATCAGCTTATACAAGTGTAAGAATGATGTATAAACAATTTTCTCCCAATTGGGATTCTGAGAACCCAGTAACTTTTCAATATTTTTTATCAACCACTTTAACCCCTTGGGTATAAAGCTCTATTAACCACTTAAAAATTTTTTATTTATTGACTTTAGCGAGAGAGGAATGAAGGGGGGAGGGACAGGAACATAGATCTGTTCCTGTATGTGCCCTGACCGGGGATTGAACCAGCAATATCTGCACTTCAGGATGATGTTCTAACCAACCAAGCTATCTGGCCAGGGCAGTCTATTGACCACTTTTTAAAAAGTCATTACCTCTCTCTGTCATAGTAATATGTAATTTATTTACCAAACAAAGCATTTTCTTAGGAAAACAACTTTTTGAACAAAGTCCTCTGGTATAATCTGACAGTTGTTTGCATTTTAAGTTGTCTTAATTGTATTAGACTCTTACATTGTTTGGTTATTTATTACGGTAGACTTGGGTCCTCTTTGTTGATTTTTCAGATGTTTTCCCTCCAAAGGATTTGTATTAAAGCAAAATGAAACAAATCTGCTCTGTTTAATGAGAGTAGCAGGTGAATAAAATGGGAAGAGATGCACTCATATTAAAAGTTATTTTCTTTGTTCCAGACATTTTGGTTTCCGTCATTTAATAATATATTAAATACCTGGAAAAATTAACATCATGAGATTTGAAAGTTTATTTACTGGTTTTTTTTGTTTGTTTTTTTTTTAATTAAGTGAGAAGCAGGGAGGCAGAGAGACAGACACCTGCAAGTGCCTTGACCGGAATCCACCTGGCAAGCCCCCAGTGGGGCAATATTCTGCCTATCTGAGGCCATACTCTACCCATTTGGGGCCATTGCTCTGTTGCTCAGCAACCGAGCTATTATAGCGCCTGAGGTGAGGCCATAGAGCCGTCCTCAGTGCCCAGGGCCAGCTTGCTGAACCCTGGCTGCAGAAGAGAAAGAGAGAGAAGGGAGGAGGGGGGTGGAAGGGTGGAGAAGCAGATGGTCGCTTCTCCTGTGTACCTTGACTGGGAATCAAACATGGGACTTCCATATGCCAGGTCGATGCTCTACCTCTGAGCCAACCAGCCAGGGCCTATTTACTGTTTTTAACCTGGTGATTCTAGATCAGGGGTCCCCAAACTTTTTATACAGGGGGCCAGTTCACTGTCCCTCAGACCGTTGGAGGGCCACCACATACAGTACTCCATACACTGACCACCAATGAAAGAGGTGCCCCTTCTGGAAGTGCGGCGGGGTGAATAAGTGGCTTCAGGGGGTTGCATGTGGGCCGCGGGTCATAGTTTGGGGACCCCTGTTCTAGGTGAAGGAAATTTACTGGTTTCTTATCCACATGAAAGCTTCCATATAATGTCGCATGGTTCTTTCATGAAGACACAATGGATTGGATCTCTTTTAAATTTATTTCACCCAGCACATACTGAACAGGGTCAACATATGAAGCAAGAATGCTAGAAATATATAATCTATATATATATACAAATGTATATACTAATTTATCATTTATTATGTATAGTATATATTATCATTAATATACATTGTTATATACGTAATTTATTCTCCTACCAGTTCAGTAAGAAAGGAGAATTATTTCCATTGCAAGTAAAGGAAACAAACTTTGGGAGCTATTATGGCTTGAGGCCATAAGTTAGTGGTAAGTAGCAGAGCCAGGAGTCTTTACTTAGGTGAGAATTCCTAAGTTCTTGCTGCAGGTCTCCTTAAATTTCTTAATATGAAGAACTATTATGTCTCTTTATTTAAAGTGGTACATCACTTCCCAAAATTCAACTGGAATTGAATGACTTCTAGTTTTTATCAAATATGAGTAATGGAAGCTTTTTTCTACCCTTTATTGCCTTTTTTTTTTATGGCCTATTTTCTCTTGAGTAGCTGGACGATGGTGTTGGAGTAGTGGGGAGCTGGCACACAGTTCGAGTTCCGGGAAGTGAGAATGAGCTCCATTTAACGGAGCTGGAGCCATCTAGTCTCTATGAAGTGTTGATGGTAGCAAGAAATGCAGCAGGTGAAGGACAGCCTGCCATGCTTACCTTCCGAACTAGCAAAGGTGTGTATAATGCTTTATAAGAGGAGTGGCTGGCTGTCTTGATGTCACTTTATTAGTAAGTATTCTTTTGGGTAGTAGAGAGTCTTATGTTATTTAAACTATAAATATCGTGAAATTATGGTTTTTATCTCGAAGTGACATGACACATCACCTGAGTTATGCTCGGTATTTTGGCAAATTTTGACACACCAAGCTCAAAAGATTGCCCATCACTGGCCTATACCCTTGCCAATTATGGTACCTTTTGGCCTATACCCTTGTCATTAAATAAGCCAATTATGGTACCTTTTTGGGCCACATTGGATGGTTGTGTTACTCCATTACACCTATTATTTCACAAATATTTTGAGAGCTTTTGATATGTAAGGCCTTAGGGTAGAGGTTGCAGGGAGAACACAGGTGATCAGGACAACCTCCATCCTTATGGAGCTTCTCCTTTGCTAAGAAAGGTGAGACATATGCATAAATACCAAAATTTCAGTTCAGCTAATATTTATTGAATGCCTTCTGTGTGCCCAGCAATAAACAAAATAGATAAACTCCTTGCTGTCATGGAGCTTACATTCTAGTTGGGAGAGACTTATCCTTCAATTATAAGTATATTAGAAAATTGTGAATGTTAACAAGAAAAATAAATTAGGGGATGGACATAGGAAGTGTATGGGGTAGCAGTTGTCACAGTTCAGGCAGGTGGCCAGAGAAGTCTTCAGTGAACAGTCGACAGCAGAGCAGAAGAACATTAAGAAGGCCATGTGGAAAACCGTGTGGCTATCTGGGGAAAGAAAATTTCAGCAGCGAGACCAGCAAGTGCAAAGGCCCTGGAGTGGGGTGTGCTTGGTGTACCCTTGGAACACTGAGGGGGCCACTGTGATGGGAGCAAAGTAAGCGAGGAGATCACTCGGGGAGTTGACAGTAGCCAAATCACACAGCACCTTGTTGACACTGACTTTGAGTGAAGTGGGAGCATTGCAGGAATTTGAGCAGAGTTGTGATAGAATCTGCTGTATGTTTTGAGGAACAGTTCTGGCTGCAAGATAAGGAGGAAGGCAAGGGTGTAGGCCAGTGATGGGCAATCTTTTGAGCTTGGTGTGTCAAAATTCGCCAAAAAACCGAGCATAACTCAGGTGATGTGTCACTTTGAGGAAAATAACCACAATTTCACGATATTTATAGTTTAAATAACAAAAATGTTTTGGCCTACAGACCTCTGGCACAGAATGTCTACGCTAAGGCAAATGTTTTATCCTCGGCTACAGCTCCTGGCCGTGAGGGAGCCGAGGATGAAACGTCTTTCTCAGCATGCGGCCCCATACCTCTCTGGTATGTGGCCGCGTGTCATCGGAAATGGCTATGTGTGTCAGTGCTGACACGCTTGTCATAGGTTCGGCATCACAGGTGTAGGCAGAGATCAGAATATGATGAGTCCTAGGAAAGACCTAGAGAGAAAATGCCAGCATTATATAGAGAAAGTACATTCTTTCTGTGGGTAGCTTGTGAGGGCAAGCTTGATGTAAAAGATGCTATCAGAGCTTCGCCATAAATGAACAAGAAGACTTCAGTGAGTGGAGGTGGGGATCGAGTGGAAGAATGCTTTATTATAGCCCAATAATATGAGGTATGATTGAGAAGAAATTAATTGGCTTTTGAAAAACATACTTTCATCTAATTACTGAGACTGAATAGAAAAATAATGAGTATTTCTTATTTGAAATGTATTTTGAGTTAACTTTATATTTAGTCCTTAGTTGTTAATAGAGTCTGACCTATAAATGATGAATAACAAGCATGTATTTTAGTTTTAAAAGAATCCCCCAATTTCTCATTTTGCCTCTTGAAATTTTAAAACTTAACATGACAGAACTTAACAGAAGCTCTTTAATAATGAATTTTATGTTTTAGAATTAAGTATGTACAATAAAAAGAAAAATGGACAAATAGTTTGAAAACATTTACCCTAGTCATTTAATGTTTTCATGTATAGTTTTTTCCTATATGTAAATTTTCTGTGTGTAAAGTTAGCCAGTGAAGAAAGACACATTTTAGTTTTCCCTTTCAGGTGCTAGAAAAAAGATAAATTTTAAAGTCAATGCCTCAGGGTGGCTCAGTATTTACAATGTAGATCTTAAATTTAGACACTGTAACAGATAAGTTCATATATTTACATCTGTGTGCCAGTTGAATTTCATGGTATCTTTTCTTACTTTACATAAACACAGAAGCTTACGTATGTTACAGTATGTTTTTTAACCTTTCTAGAAAAAATGACCTCATCAAAAAATGCTCAGGCGTCCTCTCCACCAGTGGGAGTTCCGAAGCACCCCGTGGTTTCAGAGGCTGCAGACCACTTCGGAGTGATCCTTACAGACTCTTCTAGGCACAGTGGAGGTAAAGAGAAGAATCTTCAGTTACTCATTTTGTTTGTTTTCAGCTGTAACTGATCTATTTCAGATTATTTGAGAAGCAGAGTGGGATAGGTTGTTTGTTTATTATTCAGATTATATCCTACCATGTGGTTGGGGGTTGGAGTGGGACAGGGCATTTGTTTATTATTCAGATTATATCCTACCATGTGGTTCTAGGTCCTATTTCAACCATTTTCTTAAATGTCCTGTAATATTCTGATCTTGGTAACCTAGTGTCATGATTGGTATTTAAGATAATACACTCAGATTCAAAACATCTGGCACTAAGTTTTTATAATTCACATAAAGATTTTTCTGTCTCTTTCCTGGCAAGTAAATCAAGTTTATATTTTGAACTCCGAAAGCCTAACTTTTCCTTTTTTGATGACTTATCAAAATATATGGTGGTACTTATCGTAGGATTTAGGTGTTTCTTTTTTAATTGAATGATTATAAGTCACACTGATTTTTATTGCTATATCTTGTCAGTCTTATGGTTTATAATATTGTAGCAGTAAAATCTTCAAAAGATTTTGTTTTTTAGTATTTAAATGTCACAGTTCTTAATTCTACTGTTATAGTGGTAGACACTGTACTCAGTGCTGGGGCAACAGAGAGAAAGCAAGTTTTACCTTTAAGAAGTTTACAAGAGGATACAGACAACTAAACTGTAACAATGTAGTGGGCAATAAGGACAGATTAACTAATACCAGTGATTTGGATTGATTATGTCTGAGATTCTACAGTTGGTATTGTGAGACCACAAGAGAAGTATCTGTATCACCTCTTCAATAAAGAGGAAGCCAAGTGGTGGAAAGAGAGCCTCCTTTAGCTAAGCCCCAAAGACAGTGCTGTAGCTGGATGAAGAGACAGAGAAAGAAGTTCCAGGCAAAGGCAGCTCTTTGTGCAAAGGGACAGATGAATGTCGTGTTCTATTTCATTTAGAGATTTCGAGGCTAGAGACTTTATTAGTTTGACTGGTTGCTGTGGAGAATGATTCCAGAGTGGGGAAAGCAGGTGGGTGCCTTGTATAATGTATTTGAAATTTTAAGCTTTCCCTAAAACCTGTAAAGAACCCTAAAGCATTTTAAGGAGGGGAAAAGGAGGAATGGCAAAAGGTGAGGCTAGAGAACTAATGAGGATAGTGATGGTGGGAATGGATAGGGAGGACAGAGATGACAGACCATGCAATCGAATCTACATTGAATAAGAGGGAGAAATATGGTGACTTGGGCTTGGGCGTGGGCAACTAGGGCCCATTTATCAAGGTAGGTAATAAGAATTTTTAGGTGAGGATTATGGATTCAGTTCTGGAAATCATGAGTGTGGAGTTATCCAAGCAGAGATAACCATAATGAGTGATTTATTTACTCGTCATGCCAACCCTATGAACAAGGTAGCATTATCTGTTTTACAAAATAAGAAACTGAGACTCAAGACCGTTATGCAGCTTGCTTGAGATAATCCAGAAACTGGAAGACCTGCTATTCAAATTCAGGGGTTTTCTTAGCTCCAAGTGCAATGTTTCTTCTTTTATTCTTTAACTGTCACATGCTATTTCTTTTAGCTATTGAAGATATTCTCGGGAGAGATTTTTTCCCCTAATAACACTAGGGAACAATTTTCTTTTTTAATTTTCTGTTGAATGAGGTTTTAGAACTGATTCTATATATTTCTGCATTGCTGATTCCAAATCTGAAATTTGTTTTTTGGTGCATGCTCTAGTTTTTATGCAATTTTAATTTCTTTTTGTTACAGTTAATGGCATGCATTGGTTTTAAAATTGGAGTTAAAGGGCAACGACTCTTGAATTGAACATAACCACAAGGCAATTAATGTTTTACAAACATCACTTTTACATAATTGTAGTTGTTTTTAAATGTAAAAATTATTATCTGATAAAAACATCATCCTATTTTTTTATAAGATCGAATCATTGCTTCTTTGAGTAGGCGTAAATGTAAGAATAGTTCTGACACCTTCTGTTATATATGTGGCTGTTACACACTTCAACGTCAAAGGCGCAATATTTCGTCATTCGTGACACGTGCATATATTGCCTATTTTCAAGTTCCCCTTGGCAATCAAGACAAGAATTGGGCTCCTCATATTGTGTGTCATAATTGTGAGGAAATGCTTCGTGACTGGACAATAGGAAAATGCAAAGGAATGCCTTTTGGTATACCCATGGTTTGGCGTCAACCTAAGGACCACAGCAGTAACTGTTATTTCTGTCTGATCCATACAAAGGGCATCGGCAAGAAAAAACGGCATATGATTGCATATCCTAGTATTCCTTCAGCAATATGACCTATCCCACACTGAGACACTCTGGTTCCAGTTTTCAATGGTTTTATTTCTTCTAAGAATGAAGAAAGTGAACATGGGGATCAAGTGTATTTTGATAAGATGCATGAGGAAATGGTTGTAGAATCTGAAGGGTCTTCTTCTGATGCCAAGCAGTTTTTAACCCCTCAGCGGTTTAACCAACCCAAATTGAATGACTTAGTAAGAGATTTGGGCCTATCAAAGAAAGCAGCTGAGTTATTAGCTTCCAGGCTTCAAGGAAAGAATGTACTTCACCGGTCAGCTAATGTATCCCATTTCAGGAAGTGTGAACAAATTTTTGTGGCCTTTTTTTCCGAAGACAAACACTTTGTTTGCTGTCATGATATCAGTAGTCTTCTCAGCCAGCTAGGTGTTACCACTTACAGTCCAAGAGGATGGCGGCTATTTCTTGACAGCTCTAAACGGAGTCTGAAATGTGTTCTCCTACACAATGGTAATATTTATGCAGTGGTTCCAATTGATTATTCCACTCATCTGCGAGAAGATTATAATGACATAAAAATTGTCCTCAACTTACTGAAGTATGAGAAGCATAACTGGATTATTTGTGTAGATCTTAAAATGGTAAATTTCCTGCTAGAACAACAGAGAGGTTTCACGAAGTATCCTTGCTTTCTGTGTTTGTGGGACAGCCGAGCTCGGGAGAAACACTGGACACAGAAGGAGTGGCCGAGACGTGAAGCTCTGGAAGTAGGGATGCAAAATATTGTGAATGAACCTGTAGTTAATCGAGACAGGATCGTTTTTCCATTTCACATCAAACTTGACTTAATAAAGCAGTTTGTTCAGGCTTTGAATAGAGAAAGTGAATGCTTTCAATATATTTCTGCTTTTCCTGCCTTGTCTTTCGAGAAGATAAAAGCAGGTATATTTGATGGACCTCAAATTCAAACCCTCATACGTGACAAAGAATTTGCCAGGAAGATGAATAAGGAGGAGAAAGCAGCATGGCAGTCTTTTGTGTCAGTTACAAAGAACTTCCTTGGCAACAAAAAAAGCAAAAAACTATGAACTTCTGGTTCAAAGGATGCTGTTGGCTTTCCGTGACATTGGATGGAACATGAGCATTAAGATTCACTTCCTGAACAGTCACCTTAATAAGTTTCCCGAAAATCTTGGAGCTGTTAGTGATGAGCAGACTACTGATGGAACATCAAACGAGATTGTCCTCAACAAGTATACAAACGTAAGAGCTACAAATGCAAATTTTTGCCTGAATAGAATTTAAATAAGTTTTGTGCAAATTTTATGATTAAAATTAGTGTTTTAATATGTTCTATTTCGAAATTGTAGACAAATTCTGATGCAATCATATCTTTTAGTGTATTTACTGCATTATATGAATGATTATATTTTCACAAAGATGATGCCCAAGAAGACATTCTACTATTATGTTAAACTAAATGTTGAAAATTTTACAATAAGATGAAAACCTAAAACTTGAATTGCATAAAAACTGTAGCTTACAGAGAAAAACTAATGTCAGATTTGAGATCAGCACACTCGAATTAGGTAAGAACAAGTGTTTTAGTGGATGCAACAAAGATTTTGTTCCCCAGTGTAATTTTCTTTTTCTGTGCAAACTCTGGTGTTCTATGATGAGTTTTAACCCCGTATGAACAACATAAGGAAGCTGTGTGGTTATGTAGTATTTAAAGAGATTTGCTAACAGTTCTGTTCATTCTATTTCCATTGCTTTCTGACTTGAAAGGAATACAGTAAGTATCACTCAAAGGTTTCTGCTTTGAATATATTCCTCTTTTTATCCATTAAGCAATTTGTTTTCAAAATGCCACCATTTTCTCCATACAAGTACCATATTCAGCATTATTTTGCTTATGTATTTGTATCTGGATTGAAAAGGTATGGAGACAGTGGAATTGAACAGTGGGTAGAGGGTGGTACAGGCTAGACAGAGACAGGTCTTCCTTGGCGTCTTCACCCAAGTAGTGCAACCATGGCCCTGAGCGAGTTCTTGTTGCAGCTCCAGAAACTTGGTTCTTACCATTCCAGAAAAGAGCTGCTCTCTTGAGGACTAGCTCACTTTTACAAAATTCACAGATGAGTGGCAATATGTAACTTGTATAGTAACTGTCATACAGACGAGGTTGTTTCTGTTAGCATTCTTTCCTTGTAGAAATGAAGTGGGAAGCCAGTTAGGACCATACAATTGCTTGGTCGGTGAGAAGAGTTAGGTATCTGGTTTAAAATGGCTGATGTTTCCACCTGCCACAGAATCTAAACCTGTGATAGTCCTTACCGCCCACTAGAGGGCATTCCAGCTTTCACGGTGGGCGGTAGCGGAGCAACCAAAGTATAAATAAAAAGATCGATGTAGCTGTAGTAAGTTGTTTTATAAAGATTTATTCTGCCAACAGCGAAAATCCGACATAAAGTACTTGGTAAGTAATTATTATTATATGCTTTGACTTGCTGCAACTCTGCTTTATAAATTTTACAAAGTGAAGTTACTTCCCTACTTTATAAATTACCATTACTGTGGAACTGGTGGGTGGTTAGAAAATTTTACTGCTAATAGAGATACAAAAGTGGGCGGTCGGTATAAAAAGGTTGACTACCCCTGGTCTAGACTGTCTAATCTGTGGGTTAGAACATCTCCTCCCCTTGGCAGTTCGAACTGAAAACTGTTGGACACGAGCTCTCTGACCCCCTTTTTCTGTGGGTTCATGGGGACGGTCATGTGGATCATGCTTTCTCGTAGCACTTTTTCTTTGACTTCATATCCTGTCTTCTCGTTTTCATCCTGAGCAGCCGCCTTTCTGCATAAGTATTGATTTCATTAGTCAAATTTTATCTCTTATTTACAGGTTGCGTCTGTTTTTGGAGTAGAGTCCTTTTCCCTTGCGGTGTGTTAAGACAGGATAGTAACAGCTAATATAATAATCTGTAGTTTGCTAAATGTGTTTTATATAGCTTGGATGGATAAACAAAACTTTTAAATAAAATTATACATAATTTTGAAAGTTCACTATAAATTATAACCACAGTCAGACTTGAAGCACCCAGTAATAATTATATATATACACTGTTTTAGCTATGAATTCAAATTAGCATGATCATAATTGTCATACTCATAGGCTATTTTTACTTTCCTTCCTTTCCCCCTGTGTTTGGATATTTCATTGCCTTTTAACAGTGGACAGGAAAATAGTCATATTATTAACTCTGGCAAAGTTTGAAGAACCTTTAATTAAGTGATATTTGGCACTTATCCCTTTTAATTTATTGAGTTGTTATCGTCTCTAACACCATGAGTTTTGAACTGAATGTTTCCGTTTTTAGTTCCAGAGGCCCCTGATCGTCCTACCATCTCCACTGCATCAGAGACATCTGTCTATGTGACTTGGATCCCTCGGGCCAATGGGGGTTCTCCAATCACTGCTTTCAAGGTTGAATATAAACGGATGAGGACTAGTGATTGGCTGGTGGCCGCTGAAGATATCCCTCCTTCCAAACTCTCTGTGGAAGTTCGTAGTCTAGAGCCAGGTAGTGATATTCAAACGTTTTTGTTTTCTACCATCCATGCTAACTTTAGATGCAAATTTTTAATAACCATACAGTTTTAATTGTTAAAGTAATGCAAACTTATATAAAAAATTGAAAATATAAAGAAGTAAGTCATCTGAAACGCACCTATCCAGGGATAACCATTGTTTATATTGGGGTATATCTCTCTTTAGTCTTTTTCCTTTTTTAAATACAAAGTGGGATCATTTCGCCTGACCAGGCGGTGGCGCAGTGGATAGAGCGTTAGAATGGGATGCAGAAGGACCTAGGTTCAAGACCCCGAAGTCACCAGCTTGAGCTCAGGCTCATCTGGTTTGACCAAAAGCTCACCAGCTTGGACCCAAGGTCGCTGGCTCCAGCAAGGGGTTGCTCGGTCTGCTGAAGGCCCGCGGTCAAGGCACATGTGAGAAGCAATCAATGACCAACTAAGGTGTCGCAACGGCAACGAAAAACTGATGATTGATGCTTCTCATCTCTCTCTGTTCCTGTCTGTCTGTCCCTATTTATCCCTCTCTCTGACTCTGTCATTGTCCCTATTTATCCCTCTCTCTGACTCTGTCATTGTCCCTGTAAAAAATAAATTAATTAATTTAAAAAAAAGTGGGATCATTCCATAAACTTTGTTTTGTGACTCCATTTTCCCCATATTATATCATTAAAAATTCTTCAAAAACTCAAATTTTAATAACTACATATGTACCTACCATATAAATATACCACAATGTACTTAATCTATTCTTTATTTCTGGATTTTAGATTATTTTTAACTGAAAATGAATAGAAACATTCATATTGTGGTGACATCTTTGTATGTGTGTATATAATTCAGTATGAATGAATATTTTAAGAGGAAATTTGCATGTTACTTGATGGCAGTTCTTTATTTTTCAATTATGGTAAACAGACATATTAATTTCAGGTGTACAACCCAGTACTTAGACATTTATATAACTTACAAAGTGATCATCTGGATAAATCTAGTACCCATCTGACACCATATGTGCTTATTACAATATTATTGACTGTATTCCCCCTGCTGTACTTTACCTCCCATGACTGCTCGGTGACTACCAACTTGTAGTTTTTCACCCCTTCACCTTTTTCACTCACCCTCCCAACCCTCATCCCATCTGGCAGCTGTCACACTGTTCTCTGTATCAGTGAGTCTGTATCTATTCTTCTTGTTTGTTTATTTTGTTTATTAGGTTCCACAGATAAGTGAAATCATGACATTTGTCTTTCTCTGTCTGACTTAATTCACTCAGCACAGTATCCTATAGGTCCATCCATGTTGTCTCTGTTGACAAGATTTCATTCTTTTTTATGGATGAGTTATATTCCACTGTATATATGAACCACTTCTTTATCCATTCATTTTTTAGTGGACATTTAAATTCATATCTTGATTATTGTAAATGAATGCTGCAATGAATATATGCATGTATTTGCAATTTAGTGTTTTGGGTTTCTTTGGCTAACTGCCCAGAAGTGGCATTGCTGGGTCCTTCTTTGTTTCCTGTTATAACTTTTGTTTTAAGGTCTGTTTTGTCCAGTATAAGTATTACTATTCCAGATTTTTGTTTCTTCACATTTTCATGAAATATCTTTTTCATCTCTTTACTTCTAGTCTATGTGTGTCTTTCGATCTGAAGTGTGAGTCTCTTGTAGACAGCATATATGAAGGTCTTATTATGTTATCCGTTTAGCCACCATGTCTTGTGATTAAAACATTTAATTAATCTACATTAAACCCTTTGAGTAGTGAGTTTTTTTCATGCTATCTAACCCCCAGGAGTGAGTTTATTTTTTCCAAAAAATGAAACTAGTTTCAGTTCCAGTTTTATTAACTTAAAATCATGTCTGTTTGATAACCAATTTATGAAAACAAGAAGAACATACATGCTCCAGGTCTTAAATTTAAAGACATATATGTACGATCACATGAGGACATATATGAGCATTCATACTACTCAAAGGGTTAAATTAAGTATTGATAGATATGTATTATTATCATTTTAGTATTTATACTTTTGATCTTTTTTTTCTTCATTCTCTTAAAAAAGACCCTTTAACATTTCTTATAATGTTGGTCTTGTGTTGCTGAACTCCTTTAGCTTTTATTGTCTTTGAAGTGCTTCATCTATATTTTGATTCTAAATGATAGCTTTGCTGGGTAGAGTAGTCTTAGTTGTAGTTGTAGGTCCTTGCTTTTAATCACTTTGAATATTTCATGCCAGTCCCTTCTGACCTGTGAAGTTTCTGTTTAGAAATCAACTGAACTGACAGCCTTATGGTATTTCTTTGTAGATAACTAACTGCTTTTCTCTTACTGCTTTTAAGATTCTCTCATTGTCTTTAATCTTGGCTTTTTAATTATGATGTATATTATTGTAGGCCTCTTTGGATTCATCTTGTTTCAGAGTTTCTGTGCTTTCTGGACTTGTTTGTCTTTTTCCTTTACCAGATTAGGGAAGTCCTTAGTCATTATTTCTTCAGATAGTTTCTCAAAACCTTGCTCTCTTCTTCTATTATATATATATTGTCACACTTCGTGTTTTCCCGAAGGTCCCTTAAACTATTCTCATTAAAAAAATTTTTTCTTTGCTGCTCTGATTGGGAGTTTTCTATTTGTCTTCCAAACTGGAAAATCCTCGGTTTCACATAATCTGACATTGATTCTCTGTAATCTAGTCTTCATTTGAGGTATTGCATTCTGTTTTTCTGACTGGTTCTTTTTTTAAAATTATTTTTATGTCCTTTTTTATGCTGTTGAAATTCTCATTTTAGTCCTTTTTCTGGATATTTTTCCTGTTCTTTCATCTGAAACATGTTTCTTTTTCTTTTTTTTTTTCTCTCATTTTGCTGCCTTTTTGTCTGTGTTTCTATATATTAGGTAGATCTGCTATGTCTCCCAGTCTTGGAGAGTGGCCTTATACAGTAGGTGTCCTATAAGGCCAGTGGCACAGCCTCCTTGGTCACTCAAGTCAGGTGTTCCAGGTGGACCCCCCCACCATGTGGGCTGTGTGTATCCTCCTGTTGTAGTTGATCCTTGATTGCTATAGGCTGATCAGCTATGAGGACCTGCTGCAGCTACAGAAGAGGAGCTGCTGTGCAGGGGCCAACCCCAGGAAGCAGAACTTCAGCAGGACTCTTGTTTCTGCTGAGTTTGCCCCTTGAATGCATCACTGAATGCTCTGGTGTAGTCTGAAGCTGGCCATCAGGTGCTCTGACTCTGGGGTCCCCCGGAAGGTGCAGATCAAGGTTAGATGGTGCTTGTGCCCTGCTCCAGGCCTCCCAGCATGGGCTACAGAGCAATCTTCACATAGCTTCTGGGCTTAGAGGTGCCTGGGAGAGGCCAAGCTGTGAACCAAGTCCAGCTGCCTCTAGTGCTGGGCATGGGCCAACTTAGCAAGAGGTACATGATATGCTGAGGCCCGATGCTGCTGGCTTGGGGTTTGTGAACCTTTGAGAGATTTTAGGAAAGTTTGCAGCATGAGCCAGTACAGGCCTTTGGATGGAAAAGCCACTGGAAATACTTTGGGTGGGTCCGCAAGTTGTATGGGGTGGGTTGGGGTCTTAAGAAATCAACAAGGTGGGTGAACTGTGTTAGCCAGGTTGGTGGAGAATTAGATATGGGGCCACCTGCTCCTGTAGGGGGAGGGCTCAGCAAAGTAACAGTGGCATCTGCCATCACTTCTGTTTGGAAGAAAGCTGCCCCTCTAGCACTCTCCTCAAAGTCATACAATTCCATTCTTCCTCATATGTCCCTAGTGCCTTTTGTACTAGAGCTCAGAGTGAGTAAGACCGGGTGGGTGGCACTTGTCCTTTCAGAGGCATGGCCAGGACTCTAGGTGCCCCTCACACCAGCTGCAGTCGCTGCTAGTTTACAGCTAGGAGGTTCCTGGCCCTGGAACCTTGAGCTGGGCCCTGGTATGTGGCCAGGACGCCTGGTATTTAGATCTTAGAATTTTGAACACCATATGATTGAATAACTTACTACCTGTTGGGGTTGAAATATATTTGTTGAGATCTACTTACTATATAGGCTTTAGAATATGTTACTGTTACAGCACAACAGTTGTATTTTGAGTATTGTACCTTCAGTTGTCTTATTATAAAATTTTGGGTTTTTTTTCTCTCCTCAAAAGGTTCAACATACAAATTTAGGGTCATTGCTGTCAACCATTATGGTGAGAGTTTTCGGAGCTCAGCATCTCGTCCTTATCAGGTGGCTGGGTTCCCTAGTCGTTACTCTAACCGCCCAGTAACTGGACCTCACATTGTGCACACAGAAGCCATCAGTGATACTCAGATTGTGCTGAAGTGGACGGTGAGCAGTATGTTGTTTCTAATGAGAAGGTTTTCTGGTTTGGCCATGTTAACAATTTAATATTCTCGTGATGCAGTACAATGAACAGCAAGTTTTTGTACTTTTAAGTGAGGAAATTGAAGGGCACAGATATTTGTCTAAAATCACACATAAATGGGGCAGTGTTAAAAGTAAAATTATTACCTCAGCTGTCATCCAGGTGTTAATTGCCATTTCATGATTTATTCATTCTGAACCAAATGTACTTTTATGCCTTTGAACCTTTTGAAATACATTGCTTTATTTTTGGTTAGCTCTGCAGTAAGCTAAATGCCCTTAATACCTTTGAATTAAATTTAAAATGGCCATCAAGGATGTTTACAGAATGAATCTAGAGAAATACTGCCATGCAAATAAATCTTAATGGGTTTGAAAATTAAATTTATTTTTGTCTTAGACGAGTTTTTGCTTCTATTTTTCAGTACATTCCATCAATTAACAATAATACTCCCATTCAAGGATTTTATATTTATTACCGGCCAACAGATAGTGACAATGACAGTGATTACAAGCGGGACATTGTAGAAGGTAAGACCCACTGGTAAGCTGGGGTCCCAGTAAAGGAGTTTGGAGGGAGTGGGTTTATAAATATTATGAAAAACATCATTCCAGGCTAAGAGAGAGTAAAAAACTGAAATGGTAATATGTACTATTACTCTGAATTTTTCCCGAGGAAAGATAATTACATTTTGGTTGTAAAAACTGTCATTTACGAAAGTGTGAGGGAGATGGGTTTGTTAGTAGTTCATTTGAAAATGGTTTTTGTTTTTGTTTTGTTTAAGTGAATAGTAACCTGTGTATAAAAATCAATTGCAACTTCTAGCATTATTTTTAAAAATAATGTCTCAGTCAACAGTGCCATTGAAGTTTGAACTCAAAAGATCATATCTTGAGCTTATTATCCACTTTTAGAGATGCTGAGAAATTGGAATGTATGTAGAAGAAAAACCAGCCAAGATGGTGAAGGGTGTTGAAACTGCCTTTGTACGCATTTAAAATGTAGTTCAGAACTTGGCTTGTGGTCTGAAGGCACCACGTGATCTGGCTGGCCCCTGTCTGCACCTTCAGCCATGGCTCACACACCCCTCCTTTCTCACTGTGTCTTCTGTCACACACTGGCCTTCTTTCAGTTTCCTTGTGTGTACCGAGATCTTTCTTGCCTTATGACCTTGGCATGTGGTAGTTCCTGCTTCCTATTGTGCTCCTCTCCCAAGACTTTATCTAGGTACTCTGCTTTTCTCTGTTGTGTGCTTAAATGTTTCTTGCTCAGATAACCTCTTCCCACTTCTAATTGCATCCTTTATGTATATTTCATAGAAATTGATCATAGGTGTGTATGCATATGAAATTATTTGCTTGAAGTTTGTCCCCCTTGGAGCATTAGCTTGGCATGTGGACGTCCTGGGTTCAATCCCCGGTCAGGGCACACAAGAGAAGTGACCATCTGCTTCTCCCTCCCTTCTTCCTCTCCCCCTTCTCTCTCTCTTCCCCTCTTGTAGCCAGTGGCTCGATTGGTTTTAGCATCAGCCCCTGGCACAGAGGGTAGCATGGTTGTTCCAAATATTGGCCTCAGGCACTAAAAAATAGCTCAATTGATTCAAGTATCAGTCCTAGATTGGGTGGGGGGGCTAGATGGATCCCGGTTGGAGTGCACATGGGAGTCTTTCACTATCTTCCCTCCTGCCACTTAAAAGGAAAGTTTATCCCCCTACTAAATGTTAACCTTATGTGGGTAATGGGCCTTTTATCCCAAAATTGTATCCACCGTCCATCCAGTGATGAAGTGGTTAGTATTTATTGAATGAATGAATGCATGAATGAATGAAGTCCAAAAAGAATATGGAATATCTGGGATGATAAGGCTGGGAAAAAGATGACTAACAGGTATCAGGATAGCTGTCTTCAGATACTTAAGGACTGGATGTGGAACTCAGTCACTCGGGGGAAGGGCAGTTAAAAGGAAAGAAAATAGAGAAAGAACTCTCTAACAGCATTTCTAACATTGGTTCTCTTATAGAATGATAAACTCCCTAGTTTTGGAGGTGCTCTCAGTTCTTTGGAAGGGATTCTTGCTGTGGGAGAAAGGCTTCTTTCAAGGTCTTTTTTCACTCCCAGATTCTGATTCTTTGAAATATTAGTGTCTTAATGGACCATATCATAAAATTGCCTTAGGCCAGGCTTACTTTCATATGACTCCTTGACATACGATACTGTATATAGTTTTTGTTATAAGTCGTGTTACAATAAATTATTTTAAAATATGCCATACATATCGCTTTTCGTTAAATATTGTAGCATTCCTCTTAATGTTTAATGTTTACCTAGTGGAATTACTTTTGTAATATAATGAGTACTTTATTATCTGAATTTTAGTACCTGGCACATAATAGACACTCAGTAAATATCTGTTGAATGAAAAAGTTTCTTTTATTTATTTAAATTTTTTCTTAAGTGAGAAGCGGGGAGGCAGAGTGACAGACTCCCCACATGTGCCTCAACCAGGATCTACCTGGCAAGCCCCCTACCTGGCCATGCTCAGCCTGTTGGGGTCAGGGGCCGTTGCTCTATTGCTCTGTAACTGAGCTATATTAATGCCTGAGGCCAACTTGCTCCAACCCAGCCATGGCTGCAGCTGTGGGAGGGGAAGAAAGAGAGAGAGGGGGGAGGGGTGGAGAAGCAGATGGTAGCATCTCCTTTGTGCCCTGACCAGAATCAAACCCGGAACTTCCATATGCCCTGCCAACCCTCTCCCATTGAGCCAGCAGGTCAGGGCCTAGTTTTCTCTTTTCTTGATCTGGAATAGTAGAAAAGAAAATAGTCACTGAAATTTGCTTTAAACATAAAGAATTGGAGAAATGTAGAAAGATACTTGTTAGTAGCAGAAGGATCTGTGAAGTCAAGGTAGTGGCTGCCTTGAGGGGGAGTGACCGACGGATGGAGCAAGAGGAGGGCCTCTTGGTGCTAGGAGGGTGCTCTTCCTGGACCCAGGCATTGGCCACGTGCAGTTAGTAGTTTTTTGTGAGCCTTACAGTAATGGGTACTTCCTCGTGCACATTTTACTTCATAGAAGGGCTATTTAAAAAGGAATGGAAAGAATTGTTAGTGAACGTTGTACATTTTAGTCCAAGCTAGATCTTCATTTTAGTCTAGCTGGGTTAGAGTGGGCTTGTCAGATTTTTATTTTTAAATTCTTTTGACAGAGGTAAAACATTTGTTATAAAATAGTTTTAAACAAGGCAAATATAAATAAAATGAACATCCCTCATGACTCTTTGTCTCTTTCACTGTCTTCCCCACCCTTTCTAGTTCCCCTTTCTAGAAATATCCACTGGTAAACAGTTTTGAACTATATTCTGTAGTTAAATCTCTGAACTTTTACAAGCTTGTGTGATGTGAATATTGAGTGTGGAACTGGGAAGTTACTTTAAAGGAGCTTTGTATCCAGTAGTAGGTCTATGAATGTGCATTTTGCCTTATGGTTCACAGAGAACTTGTTTATAAACTTAATAGATGGAGCAGTTAGATGTTTAAGTGGGCTTCACTGTGCTGTGTAATTTGCTTATTTCTTATTTTCAAGTTTATGCATTTGAAATTCTTTTTGTGGCACTTAGGAACTATTGGCCTCTTCTCCCAAACCAAGGAACAAAAGTGTTTATCCTTTGTACGTAAAGCTGCCTTTAAAGTAAAGTTTTAGATTACTTGTGTATATTGACTCAAAATTTTTTAAACTTTTGAGAAGTATTTCAAACTCACATTTTAAAGAATACAGTAAGAGCACAGTTACATTGTTATCCTATTTCTGAATTAAGTTCTACATTCAGATAAACTGGAGATGTTTCTGGCATAGTAGTTCTATTTTTCTGCATATTTTATCTTACAAAGTTGAGTCCAGATAAATCAAAGTAATCAGTTGATCTTTAAGTATGAGCTTTGGGTTTCTCACATTTTGTAAAATATCCTTTGAGGACTAAATTGCCTGTTGATTTCAGACCCAGTAATGCAGTTAGTTGTCTTATTGATCAATCAATAAAAACTCTTTCTCTGTGCATATATTTCCTATCATATTAGCCATTGGAATAATTACCAGAATAATGGAGTGTTGATCTATTATTTTAACTGTTTTCTCTTATTAGTAATATATCAGAAGCATCGTTTAATTTCACTTTTATTACTCCCATGAAAGGAAAATGTCAAATCTCGGGTAGTAAATATTCAGAAGTGTTTATTGTTAGGTGGGTATAGGACTGGGCTAGGAAACACCTTAGGGTAGGGAAAAAAATGTTAAGTTTTTTAGGAAGATTTTAGAAATTAGGAATAGGTCTATTCTAGTCTCAAATCAGATTTTGAGTCAGGCTTCTTTTAAGGTTCTCTTTGTATTTATAAATGAGGCATAGATTTCCTCACTTATTGAGGCTTTCAGAGTCCCTTGATCCTAAAACAAACAGTTTCTTCATCTTATAAAATATGGGTGTTTCTGAATGAGGAATTCTGTATTGGTGACCTTGGGAAGGGATTGTGCTTCCGGATTGAAGTATTTTTGTCTGTATTGAGTTAGAAAGGAACCTGGTGCTATTGGTCCCATCAAGTAGATCTGACTTTGTGTGGGTTTCTTTTTTCCTCCTTTAGTTAATTCTTAAATCAGTTGGTAGTATAGTTGAGTTTCAAAGAAACAGTGGAAACAGTTTGAAGAGATATTTTCTAAGAGGGATTAAAGGTGTTTGAGGAGTTAAACTTGGCAGAAGTGTCCTGTTTATTAAAGTTTGTCACAGGTCCATAGAAGTAAAAATGTAGAGTAATTTATACTGGTGTGTTCAGTTCAGGAGTGTTTCTAAATGAAATGTTGGCTATGTGCCATGGACAGCAGAATTGTTCTATTAGAGATACTTGTGTGGTTTGGAGACCTTGACCCAAAAGAAAAGAAATAATGGGAGCAATAACCAGGAGTTTCCTGTGGTGAATTTTGCTTTTTGATTATTCTCGACCATTTATTCAGGCATCTGGGCATATGTCAATTCATGCCACTTTTATTACAATGGAGTTGGGAGTTTTGCTAAGGTCTGTCTTGTAAATGGTCACTTGTTCTGGAAAAGGCACCATTTGCTGATCTCATATGTAGTATTGCTTCCTGGTGGGTAGACAGAAAGGATTACCTTGCTGGGTGAAATAGAGGATCAAAGGACTTGAGGGGTTTTTTAACCTGTGTATAAAATTAATATATATTTTATGAAAGACTCATCATTAACTATTTGTAATGAAACAAAGTATTACCACCACCACACAGATATAGCTTTAATTGGGTTTATTATTTTTTTCATGCCATGTAATAGAAATGCAATTTATTTGTGGTACATTACCACAGTACTTATATTAAATACATTTTTCTTGCACAGACTATATGGTAATAGATATTGCTCCAATCTCATTTATTAAGTAATTATATTGACTGTATCAGTTGGATTGTATGATATGTGAAGCTTATCTTTTATTTCCTTTCTAGGTTCAAAGCAATGGCACATGATCGGGCATCTACAGCCAGAAACCTCCTATGATATTAAGATGCAGTGCTTCAACGAAGGAGGAGAAAGCGACTTCAGTAATGTGATGATCTGTGAGACTAAAGGTAAGGCAGGTGAGAACTATGCTTTTTCCCTGGACAGAGCTAGAGTTCCATCCAAATTCTGGGTTATTCCTCTATCGATCTATTCACCAAAGAGACTTCTGTGCTGGACCCTTTTCTGGGTGCATGCATTTAGACTGTCCAAACAGGAAGTATAATATACTGATTGAACACTTGTCTAAAAATAGTTTACATAAGCATCAATCACATTTATTAATTTCTCTGTCACTCTAAGTAGGTCACTGCCCTTCTCTCTTTCTCCATCAAGAAAACAGAAATATTTGCTAATTTGTGAGATTGCCAAGAGAATTGGAATAGTAAACAAAACGTGAAATAAGATGTGTGAAAATTTTAAGGATAAGTGCAACATATGTTTAAAATGGTTTCTGGAATGACAGATATATATATATATAAAACACTGCTTGGTTAATTATGTGTAGTAGTTCAGTTCAGAATTAGCAGTGTCTAATTCTACATACAGAAATTCTCTGCCTACATACAGAAATTAACTGTAATGTTACCTTCTTTAGAAATGGAAGATATAACAGAAATAGCTAATGTGGATATTTACAACTCAAAAGCACTCCAGTTCCAGTTAATCTAACAGAAAGGGAGACATTTTTCTTCTATTTTTAAGAACCAGGGAGAACTTTCAGATATCCCATAATGTCTCATTGGCCAGAACTCAGTCACAGGCCTCCCTGGTCTTTCCTGGGGTGAATCAGGTTCTACTCCAGGGCTCTGTGGGGTTCAGTGGACACTTGCACAAACCCCTACCAGCAGAGGGGAGGAGACTGGTGAAGGGGCTGTGCAGCCCTTAGCGTCTGCTACCAGTGATTTTATTACCCCTGTTTTAATATGAGGAAACTGAGGATCAAAAACTTTGAATTAAAAAGCCAAGTTCCATCTTTTAATTTTAAATCACATGTCTTTTGGCTGCAGACCCCACACATTATTAAACATATACATACATAGACTTTTAGATTTTACCTTGAATTTTATTTGGTTAGCACATATTTAAGTACCTTTTTGTATAAGACATTCTGATGTGTTAATGGGTATTTCTTTGTCTGTTAAATGATGTAATACTTGGAGAAAAGTCAGATAACAATGAAATGTATCCTTTCTGTCCCCAAGACATTTAAAAATCTAGCCACACAAAACAAAACACAGACACCTATGTAATAAATGTTGCTTAAGTAGTAGTATACCATAGCTGTGTCTATAAGAGTAGGCCTCAGTAATTGACTCTGCTGGGAAATAAAAAAGGTCCTACCTGCAGACTTACAGATCAGTACCAAATGAAAAAAACTTCTTTAAAATGTTTATGTTGAATGACTTTCTAAAAGGTATTACACAGTTCCTAGCCTGTTTAAATAGAGTATATCATATTCAAAATCACCTTTTCTTTTTTCTTTTATTAAGTGAGCGGCAGGGAGGCAGAGACAGACTCCCACATATGCCCCAACTGGGATCCAGCCTGCAAGCCCCCTACCTGGCGATGCTCAGCCCATCTGGGGCTGCTGAACTTTTGCTCAGCAACCCAGCTACAGTATTTTAGTGCCTGAGGTGAAGCCATGGAGCCATCCCCAGCTCCTGGGGCCCACTTGCTCAAACCATTCGAGCCACGGCTGCGGGAGGGGAAGGGGGGAAGTGGAGAAGCAGATGGTTGCTTCTGTGTGCCTTGACCAGGAATTGAACCCAAGACTTCCACATGCCAGGCTGATGCTCTACTGCTGAGCCAACCAGCCAGGGCCTGCAAACTTACTTTTTAAAGAAATGACTCAAGTTTCTTCCTTTCCTTCTCTTTCCCTTTTCCCTTTTTTCTTCTCTTTCTTTTTTTTTTTTTTTCAGCGACAGAGAGAGAGTCAGAGAGATGGATAGATAGGGACAGACAGACAGGAACGGAGAGAGGTGAGAAGCATCAATCATTAGTTTTTCATTGTCATTGTGACACCATAGTTGTTCATTGATTGCTTTCTCACATGTGCCTTGATCACGGGCCTTCAGCAGACAGAGCAACCCCTTGCTGGAACCAGCGACCTTGGGTCCAAGCTGGCGAGCTTTTGCTCAAGCCAGATGGGCCCGCACTCAAGCTGGCGAGCCTGGGGTCTTGAACCTGGGTCTTCTGCATCCCAGTCTGACGCTCTATCCACTGCGCCACCGCCTGGTCAGGCTTCCTTTTTTCTTTTTATCCTTTCCTTTTCCATCTTAGTGAGAGGAGGGGAGATAATGCAACAGACTCCCACATTTTCCCTAACTGGGATCCACTTGGCAACCCCAGTCTGGGCTGATGCTCAAATCAACTGAGCTATCCTCAGCACCTAAGGCTGACACGCTGGGACCAGCTGAGCTATCCTCAGCACCTGGGGCCAATGCTCAAACCAGTCAAGCCACTGGTTGCATGAGGGGAAGAGAAAAAGATGGGGGGGAAAGGGAGAGACATAGATGGTCGCTTCTCTTGTGTGCCCTGACTGGGAATTGAACCCAGGACATCCATATGCTGGGCAACACTCTATCCACTGAGCCAACTGGCCAGGGCCTCAAGTATTTTATGAACAATGTCCTGTCTAGTAATTCAGGAAGGTTTCAGAAGTGACAGGTGCTGAAGACCCACTACCCTCAAAGATTCATAGACTGTCAGGATTTTTCTTCAGTCCTATGGCACGCATGCGCACGTGTGTGTGTGTTTGCCAATATCTTTATGTTTTTTGTGTTACCTTTCTTATTTCACATTCTGAGTTGTCTCTTATTAGTGTTAATGGGTCTGTCTTACTCACCTGCACCACATGAATGTTTAACTGCAACCAGATCCTCTGGCTGGCTAGAATAATGAATGACTGAAGGGTAGATGAAGAATGTGTAAATCTGAAGGACTTCTCTGGGAGTAATCGTGATCTTTAATGTATAATCTCTAACATCCATTTTGCCTCAGAAACTTTTTTTTTTTCCTTTGGAGTTGGCAGGGATCTGAGAATTGTTTAATCCAACACACTGTGCCGTGTCTTCTTTCAGTGCCACCATGCATCCATTTAGCTTCCTGAGATGGGGAGCTCTTTCCTTTGAAAGCTGGCGTCTCCTTTAAAATTCCCAGCTCTGGTCTCTAGTTCAAGTTACCAGAAAATTGAACTCTAATATAATGTTGAAGTAAATGTTTTAAGAGACCACTCTGTCCATATGGGTTGTGAGGTGCCATAGCATGAAATATAGTCTAATAAGTAACAACTATAACAACATTGAACACTACCATGTTCAAGGCTCGACTCTAGGTGCTTTACATGGACTAACATGTTTACTCTTTGTCACAGCCTGTGTGGGAGCTCTTCTTATCCTCGCTTCCACACGCAGAAGCTGGTTTTTTGGAGGTTAAGGTCACCCAGCTGTGGATAGGGGTGGAGCAGGGATAGACCTGACAGTCTGCTCCCAGAGACCTGACTGTCAGCCACCGTGTTGAACCGCTTTCTGACGACATTTAAAGCATGAAAAACATGTTATTTGGGGACAGAGAAAAATGGAGCTTGAGTCTCATCTGTTGTTAGCTTTTGTTACCACTATCATATCAATGAACTAGGTAAAAAGTACTACTGCATTTATGTGAACTCCAAAAGTTTTTGGTTTTGGAATGCTTAATATTTATATGCAAGGTTTTTGAGGTTGTCTATAATTGTTCTAATAGGTCAAAGTCATATCTTCTAACATTAATCACATGGTACAGGCATAAAATTTGTAATTCAGAGTCTTATTCAGCTCAGAGTAATTAGATAGGAAGGAGTCTTTGTCTCATCCATAAATTGAAAATAGTTTTAATTTCAAGTCTTTGGGAGTTGTTTGGGTTAGACAAGTGCATATGTTTCTCTGATGTTATGTTCTTAGAATTTGTGGACTCAAACTTTCGTACATCAGATTTTGAAACTTTTGAGCCTCTGTGACTCATTGGTGGTCAGATCATCTCAGTAACAAGTGTAAACAGACTGGCTTACATTCCCAACCAGACCTCCATCAGAGAGTAAACCATTTCATAGAGTCTGTGTTCACTCTGACATCATGTTTTCCTTTATATTTCATCTAGTGAAACGTGTTCCTGGAGCTTCTGAGTATCCTGTCAAAGACTTGAGTACCCCTCCCAATTCTGTGGGGGGTGGAGGCAACGCAGGGCCTGTGACCAGCCCTGCCCGAAGCAGTGACATGCTGTACCTGATCGTGGGCTGTGTGCTGGGTGTGATGGTCCTCATCCTCATGGTTTTCATTGCCATGTGCCTGTGGAAGAACCGCCAGCAGAATACTGTACAGAGTGAGTCTTTCCTAAAGATTGCCTCCTCTTTTCTGAAAAAAGATGGATAGAAAAGTATAGTCAGAATAAATACTGATTTCTAACAGTTCTGGATATTAGTGTCATGACATAGCACACATTAGCTACTCTTCATTCAGAGGAGGTGACTTTACAGTTGTTCCAGCTGTCAACCAGAGTAATTGGAGCAACAGATTAAATTGCCCAGTAGAAACAAGCAACAAAGCCAAGCCAATCTCCCAGTGAACAGCTGGCTCGGCGCCGGCAGACATGGGCTTTGTCAGACACTGCAGAGGCCGGGTACTGGAGCTGAGCCTGGTGACCCCTGGAACACCTTCACACTGGACCTGGTCGACAGGGACGGAAAGGGCACCATGGAAAGCAAAGTAGTGCAAACTTCTAAGTCACTGTCCCTGAATGACACAAATTCACATGGTTCACTTTCGGTGCCTGATGTACCCAAACTACTGAGGTGGCATCCCATCGCCCTGAATGCACCTCGTCATACTAGTGCTTCAGTGGTCAGGGACGGCACTGTATTAAACACACATTCAGAACTCTTCTCTCTTCTTTTCCCTCATTCTCTTCCTCTCACCGTCCTACCTGCGCTCTTCCCCCAGCTCTTACAGGGTCATCACATCAGGCAGAGACTCACATCTTTGGTGAGAGAAGTTCTTCGGCTTTCCCTTTGCCCCAGAGTAAGAGAATGAAAGGATAGCAAAGGAAGACCCCGCAGTGGGAGGCACTCCAGCTCTGCCAGTCAGGTCCCACCTACGGGCCCTTTGCAGTTTATAACGTGGGGAAAAGTGGTTTTACTGACTTGGTGTCTTCCAGGAGGTAGGCAGGGAGAGAGGTAGTGGTGATGGTGATGTCAGGCTGAAGGTGTGGAAATCATTGCACTGGCTCTTTTCCTAACTGCCTTTAATGCCATTGACTTTCATTGTATGAGCGTGTGCTGAATTATTAAAAGGAAAGGAATGATTTGGTTGCCTGAGCAAGATTAATCTGGTTACAAATCCTTTTTACAACTTGATAATATGTTTAAAGGTAGAAATTCAAAATAGTCATGTTCAGTCATTCATGCAGAAGATACTGAGTCCCTTCTGTGCGCCTTGCTGTGTGGTGATTGACGGTAAGGGACGTGAACAGAGTCTCCGCCCCCACGGTGTGCAGCTCCGTAGGGAGGACCGCAGGCACGCTGACCGTCTGTGCGGGAAGCTCAGCACTAGGAGGAGGGGCACCAGGTCCAGGCGTGTGCTCTAATATGTGTGAACAATTTATCAAAACTTGGACAACAAATCCTGTACAATTTAGATACGTGCTTTCTAAGGGATATTTTACTTTTTCTAAATATACCTGGTAGGTGTGCCTCCTGAAATCAGAATTTTGAGGCACTTAAGTGGCTTTAATATAAGGAAATAGAACAATTAGCCTTTTGCCTTTAGTACCCCATTACTTCCATAGTGACTACAATAACCATACAAGTGTTATTTGTTACTATTTGAAATAGCCTACCTTTTGTGATTGTTTTATACAATTTCTTTCAGCACTTTGAAGTGTATGGCAGTTGTAACACTTAGTGTTGCAGTACTTTGATAGTTCCAGCTTGCACAATTTATTAATTCTCTTTTGAGTAATTGCTTTCTGGTTAAATTTTCTTCTCATTAATAGAGTCATAACTCAAGAGTGCCTAGATACCTCTACATGGTAAAGAAAATAACAGCAGTAACATTATTAAAGCATATCTCGCAAGTAGGCTTTCACTGAACACTTTTAAAATGTTTTATTTTAGTGTGTTTGTAGTTTCTCAGTGGTTTTATTAATAAAACTTCGTAAGCAAGAAGATTGTCCCTTTCAGTTTTTTTTCTTTGTTCTTTCTTAATAGAATATGACCCACCGGGATATCTCTACCAAGGTTCAGATATTAACGGGCAGATGGTGGAGTACACCACTCTGCCTGGCACAAACCGGATAAATGGAAACGTTCATGGAAGCTTCATACGCAATGGAGGTCTCAGCAATGGCTGCTCCCATCTTCACCATAAGGTCCCTAATGGAGTCAGTGGAATTGTGAATGGGAACTTAAATGGAGGGCTTTACGCTGGGCATGCAAGCTCTCTAACCAGGACACATGTGGATTTTGAACATCCTCGTCATCTAGTGAATGTAAGAGACCCAATAATAAATGAAACTGACCCTGTGCCCACAGTGCCAAGGCACAGAAGCAGGGTGGTTATGTGGGCATTTTGCAATATAGGGACCTCACTGGTTCACTGGAATGGAATAGTATGTATCCCTGGCAACCCTTTAATCCAGAGTAATGTTTGTAAGATTTCTGTTAGCAGGTAATACATATACTTATTAATTTGGTTTATATTCTTTAATGATTTAGCACTGAAAGTAGGACATGCAGCAAATAGACGAAGTCACTGTGAGATGAGATGAAAATAGCACTGGGTGAAGACTGGGCCAGATATTTTGGATTTGATTTATTTGCTACAGGAGTCAGGCAGACCTGACACAGTGAAGCAGGCTGGGAGTGAGACACAGTCCTTGCAGCAGCAGCAGCAAACATGTGCTGCTTCAGAGAAGCCGCTGTAATTCAGCTCCTGCTATTGGCATGCAGGAACCAGTGTGGCCAGATTTTCTGCTTTTTTTATCTGTAAATAGAGGTGAAATTGCCAGATTTCTTACACACTGGCAACTCCAGTGTTTGAAATCACTGTGCAGGCTGTGCAGAGCCCATCTGCAGGCCACCAGACCGACTTCTGACACATTGCGAGTTTCTTCTGTTTGTCTTGCCCAGTGTGTGTTGTTGCCTGTGAGGTTTTTGAGTTTTACAGTGTTAATATTCTTAGCCACAAGAGGTGGTAAACCTTTAAAACCACTTTAATTCAGGAACAATTACTGATATGTTTAACTTTTGAAATGGGAACAGAATGAGTAGCTTAATTTAGATTTCTTTTGGTTAAAGAGGCTCTCTGCACCAGGAAGTTTGACTTATTACATGGTTTGGATATGCATCTCCATTATTTTTCAACCAAATAGGTAATTTTAGTTGATCAGATTTAAATTTTGTCATTGTTCTCATTGCAGATAAATTTGCTATAACCCACAATATGCTAAAATTTGAAGTTTAGTTTATCTTTGACTTTAATAAAGATTTGCTAGATATTTGGAGAACAGAACAATAAAATGTATTTGTGTCTTAAAGCCAGAAATCTAATGGCTTTCATGTGACCTACCTAGCTTTAGTATGTTGTAGGAAAAATATTTAATTTGCTTTTAACTGCATCTCATTACCAAAAAATAATGATTTCATTATTTTGTATGGAAAGACATGGCTTGTATTCAGGCCTTCTAAACTTTTTTTGTCACCATTCCTAGCCCAAACTGCTAACATTGTCCAAGAAACTGAAGCAGGGAGTGTGAATGTCTGAATAGCACATGCTGTTTCCATAAGAAGAAAAATAAGTCAAATGTTTACTTTAGTATTTGAACATAGTACTTTGGTTCTTTGAACAATAAATTACATTTTTTCAAATAGTATTTAAAATTTATTGATTTTTAGAGTGAGAGGTAGGGAGAGAGACAGACAAAAACAATCTGTTCCTGTTTGTGCCCTGACCAGGAATCGAACTGGCAACCTCTGCATATCCTGATGATGCTCCAACCAACTGAGCTATCCGGCCAGGGCATGAATTGTTTAAGTAATCGTCACTCCATTAGGTGTAAAGGTTTTAGAGGTTACCTGTGATTTTTAACTGATTAGTTTCCTTATTCTCTTCTGGTTGGGAGGAAATCTGGAAATTTAAAAAATGATGGTCATCATAAAAATCATTAATTTTAATATGGTTAGTGATTCAAATAAGTGCATACATTACCCAGTAGATTGTTAAGTTGATTTTCTGAAGCTTTTAAATTTACCCCCATGGGCTGTATATAACCTAGGTATATTCTTTCAATGTTTTCTTTGAAATTCCTGTTGCTAGTTGGGTCAGGAATGTTAAGAAAAATTTTCAGTATTTTTTGGTTTGCTTAGATTCGGGCTGTTGGTATGAGATGAATAGAAATGGAAAGTATTCTGGGAAAAACAATTGCCTGAACTTTTGCTAACCCTGAAGGCATGCTTGAGCTTGGGTGCGGTGTGCCACCCTCTCCCACCCTTATCAAATTCAGCTGTGCTGCTTTTCATCTGAAAGCAGAACTTTGATTCTGACCATGAGGCTGGTTTAATTCTTCACTTCAGTTTTTAAGAACTCTTGCCATTGTATATGTCAAGTGAACATTTTACAATGAGGTATGTGTTAATCTGGGCATTTTTCTTAATTACTGGGCAGTTTCCGCCAAAAGCAACATCAAAATATTAACACTCCCCTCCAAATCATTGCTGGCTGAGAATCTACTCCATCTGGAAAAATATAACATGTTTTAAAACTTAGTGTAGTCAAGTGAACAGCCCTAATTGAAATAATTACAGGAAAATGAAGATGGGTTTATCTTATGACATCATTCAGACATTTCCACTCTGTGTCTCAAACTGGCATCACATAAACCCTTCCGTGACTGCTAGAAAAGTAAAATGAGTAGGAGGTTATGCTGTAAAGTGTATTTTGGGCCAGTAGGTTTGAAGCACTGAAGGGAAGTGACTAACTTTCTCCATTTATTTGCCTCCTTCCAGTACAAAAATACATGGAAAAACATGGCAGTTTAGTTTCTAGAGTACAGTTTTAATATTGTGCAGAACTCATTTTGTGAACCATAGGCAAATAATGATAAGCATAACATTGCTTAGGGAGTAAGCTAAAATACACCGTGTATCCATTTATTACTGGCATTGCGGTTATATTTGTGAGTATTTGGGTAGTGGTCTGTGGTGCCTTTAGCCCTCTCCTCTTTCTCCCCTGTGCTTCCTTCCTGACCAGGGTGGCGGAGTGTACACCGCAGTACCTCAGACTGACCCAGTGGAGTGTGTAACCTGTCGAAACTGTTGGAACAACAATAGGTATGTTGATATGTATTTGCACAGGTTGTTGTGAATAGAAGTATGACTCCTTTTAGTGAAAAAGGTTCTTCAGATTTTACCTAAGATACAAATTTCTGAATAAGGGGCTGTTGCTAATCTTTTGCCCCTGCTTTACAGTTTCTATGTTTCTGTGCTTTGGTTTCTTTAACAATATTGACACGATTAAAGACTTCATTTCTAAGGTACTAAAAGGTTTGATGTTTCTGAAATCTTTACATTAGAGTCATTCTCTGGGTACAGACTTTACCATTTCTCACCTGTAATTTTCTGTTCCATATTACAGGATGTTTTCTACTCTATGTTATGAATGAGAGCATGTTTGAATATCAGGGAAAAACCCCTCTGGGTATAACAATGTTTTTTCATAGTTCAATCACTGAAATTTTCTTAAAAGATTATTCAGTGTTTTCTTTTTTTAATTCTTAAAACCTTAAGATAATTAAGCAGGAAAATCTTGCTTGATTTTCATTTTCTTTTTTAAAAATATTAAAAGTAAAATGTATAACAATATTTCAAACAAAGCAGATATGTAGAGTAATGTGTTTAAATTAAACTCTGCAATTTAAAGCTTATCAGTAGTGTATAAAATAATAGGAGTGTGAACTGGAGTTTGGCTATTTCATTATTGAAATGGGGTTTGACCATATTTTTAAAATGAATTAATAGGGTAAAATGTTTGTCTGAAAGTGACCAAGACCAGAACTGGAAGGAGGATCTGGTCAACCACAGAAGTAAAAGTTCACTGTTTCAGCATGTGTTTTGAGAGTTGTGGAACAAAAAGCTTCCTGGAGATATAAAAACATTTTAGGGTTTATATATTAGCAAGAATGGTCTTTCTATTTTGTGTACTAAGATTTGCTTGTTACATTTTTAAATTCTTTATGCCTTTTGCTAAATGTTAAAATGTCCGCAACATTGGAGCCATATTTTTGTCCTGAGCCTTGTCATCGGCTTTATCTAATTTGTTAATAACATGCTTAGAACTGGTAGAGATATTTCATACACCTGGTGAGTAATCAGATGGGCTTAATGAAAACAAATGTTGTTGCCTAAACACATAAATGTTTTTCTTTGTAGTTGTGGCCATCAGCAGGTCTTGATTCAGTGTAGCTGTTCGAATATTATCAGAGGACCTCTAGTCTAAGAATAAGTAGATGTAGGCCATGCCACTGCTTAAATCTGGGATCTTGGGAAAGTTGTATAATCTACCCTATGCTTTCTTTTCCTTCTATGAAAGATGGGAAATTGTCCTAGGCAATGAAGAGTCACCTGCAGCATACTCTGATTACAGATTTGAGTAATCTGCTGCTAATCATGTCATTATGATGAGGTATCATCCTAGAACCAACAGTACATCTCATTTTCTTAAAAAATTTAAATAGCCTTTACCATTTTGCATTCATGGCCATTTGTATGTGGGTATGAGAGTGTGTGTAGAGTGTGTATAGTATTTGAGGTTTCTTATTATATATGGTATTTCCCTTTAAGACATTGGTCAATTATATTAATTTTCAAATTGGTGACTTCTTACATTTCATGTTTGGGGTTTTCCTTTTTTTTTTTTTTTTTCTGGAAACAGGATGAATTCTCTTCAGCCTAATAAAACCAGCTTCTCTTTCTCCCTGGCTTAAATCTTCTTCCTAAATAACGGTGCACCTGTTTAGGGCACATCTTTGCTTGCCTGCCTCGCCTCCAAAGTTAACCAGTGCCTCATCTGGTTCCCAAAGGGCTATTATGTGATTGGGCATTTACTTACAGGCTAGATAAATATTAATAAATATCTACCTTCAGTTCTGGAAAATTAAAATGGTTAAATTCAAAGCCTTTGACTTTTTTAACTTTGAAGTTTAAATAGGTATCTTTTCTCAGGATCCCCCAAAATGGAAAAATTTGTAATCTTCAAATGTTGAGAGGTAGATGATATATGATTTATTCCCAAAATATACTCAATGTTAATCAGTTTACACTTTTAGAATAGCAACATTATTACTAAGAATGAATTTGCATTTTCTGGTCCCAACTAAAATAGTGTGTATACAAGAAGAGGCATAATTTAAGTTAGGTGAAGGCTCTCAAGTAGGCATTTTAGAGTTTTTGGCTATTCAGTCAGAAAAAACAGAGTCCTTGCCAGGCACTGAAATAGGTTCAGAGATGTTTCCAGGCAGAAGGAACTCTAAGAAGTCATGGAAGTAGGAAGGATGTTTACAGAAGGGTAAATAGTCTAATTCAGTGGTTATCAAACTTGAGTGTGCACTAGAATCACTTGGGGCACTGGTAAAAACACAAATTTATAAGGCTCTGCTCTGAGAGTTTCTGATTCCGTAAGTCTAGGACCAGGCCTAGGAATTTGCTTTCTAAGGAGTTTCCAGTGATCTGCTGCTGTTGCTGCTGGTCCTGGGACCAGGCTTTGAAAACCACTGGAGTAGTTTGGCTGGTGAACTGCAAGTAGCATGATACAATACTGGAAAGTTGGACTGAGTTGATATCACAGATGACCCTGAGTGTTAGGGTTTAGTTGTTTATTTAATAAACATTTATTGAGTGCCTACCAGGTTATTCTGGGAGAGCCCATAATCTAATAGTGGGCTTGAAATCTAGTGAGTAGAGTTTTAAGAAGCTCATTGAACCTTGTAGTTTTATATTTAAGTTGTGGAAATAATCCCTGTTGTCTCTGTAATATAAAGTATAGAGGGATATGAGAATTTTATGTTAATCAGAAGGGGTGTAAGATGTGGGTTAAATGTTGAGAAACTGGGCTAGTAGCATCGTAATTCTTTTGAAGGCCTTTCAGAAGGGGAGTAATCCAATCAGTGGTGTTTAGGCTTGATTAATGGTAGCGGTATACATGTGGGACAGGAGGCAGGAGACCAACATTTCTATAATGAAGACTTTAGCCTCCATGCAAGGACTGGAGGCAAAAAGGCAGAGACGAGTGATTATAGAGCTGGAATCTTTAGAACTTGGCCACTGATTGACAAGCATCGAGAAAAGAAGGTTCGAAATGAACAAAGTTTAAAACATGGATGACCTGGTAATTGCCATGGTGATAGTCAGAGAATGAGAAACTTAATATAATGATACGTTGAGGAAAGATGATGAATTTGGTTTGGGGCATTTAGCGTTTCAAGAACCAGTGGTTTTATCTAAGCCAAGGAGACAGATGGGAATGCTGGTCATGTGTTCAGGGGCAGGCTGAACTTATGATATATATTCAGGAGTCATTTGTATCAAAGTAATAGAACTTCAGAATGGATGGAATCACCAAGAGAGACAATAGATTTGACTCTAATATATTTATGTGCTTTATTTCTTAAGTATTTGAAGTGATTAGATGCTGCTTTCATAATAGTGTGTGTCCTATCTTTTACTATTTTTTGCTTACTGCCTTGATATATCTTCAGAGAGACAAGGAAAGAGGTGTGATAAAATAAGGAGAGTGAAAAGGAAAAAGAAAAAACGTAGATTCATTTATTTATTCACTCAGCAAATAATTATTGAAGTTTTTTTTTGCAAGAGAGTGAGAGAGAAAGGGACAGACAGGAGGAGAGATAAGAAGCATCAACTCTTTGTTGTTGATTGCTATCTCATACGTGCCTTGACTGGGGGTGAGGTGGGGAGGTGGCTCCAGCTGAGCCAGTGACCTGGGGCTCAAGCCAGCAGCCATGGGGTCATGTCTGCGATCCTACACTCAAGTCGGCAACCCCACACTCAAGCCGGTGAGCCTGCATTCAAGCCAGATGAGCCCCTGCTCAAGCTGGCAACCTTGGGGTTTTGAACCTGGGACCTCAGTATCCCAGATCGATGCTCTTTCCACTGTGCCACCATTAAATGGTCAGGCCATTTATTGAAGTTCTTTATTGGGACACAAACCAGGCTAGGTCCTGGGGATATAGTAGTAAGCAACACGTATTGCCCCTGCCGCACTGAGCTTGTGTGAGGGAGACCTACTTTTTAAAAATCACATCATTAAATCATAGCATGAATATATAATTAAAACTGGATGCTTCAAAGGAAAAGTAAAGAATGTCTTAGAAAGGAAAGACCTCCCTAAGCAAGTGACATTTTGCTCCGAAGTTCTGAGAAAAATTAAAACTAGGTAAAGGAGATAGGTTTAAGGCTTCCCAGGCAAAGGTAAGGTACCACCTATGTAAAATCTTTGAAGCAGAACTCTAGAATCCTCACAGAGCTTGAGGGGGCTAATTTTCAGGACCCTAGTAAGTAAAGCGAAGGGGCCAGAAGTCGAAGTGATATCAGAGAACACAGAACCACAGCAGGTCAGTGGAGGATTTTAAGTAAGACAACATTGTGAATAGAACACTATGGACAGTTTGGAAAATAAATGAATGGGGCAAGAGAAGTGAATACAGAGGACCAGTGAGATGGCAATTGTAGTAGTCCAGGTGAGAACTAGTGCACTGGGATAGTTGCAGTAAATATGGAGAGGAGTCAATGGGTTTGAGAGATTTGGGAGGTGCAATTAAAAAATAAAAGAATAAGCCCTGGTCAGTTGGCTCAGTGGTAGAGTGTTGGCCCGGTGTGTGGAAGTCCCAGGTTCAATTCCCAGCCAGGGCACAACCTGGGAGGAGCGCCCATCTCCTTCTCCACCCTTCCCCCATCCCCTTCCCTTTTTCTCTATATCTCTCTTCCCCTCCCGCAGCCAAGGTTCCACTGGAGCAAAGTTGGCCTGGGCACTGAGGATGGCTCCATGGCCTCTGCCTCAGGCACTAGAATGGCTCCAGTTGCAATGGAGCAATGGCCCAGATGGGCAGAGCATCACCCCTAGTGGGCATGCCAGGTGGATCCCGGTCAGGTGCATGCGGGAGTTTGTCTCTGCCTCCCTGCTTCTCACTTCAAAAAAATTCAAAAATAAATAAATAAAAGGATATAAGTAATTAGTCGATGAGGCAGGTTGAGAAGGAGGTGTCAAGGATGGTGTCCAGGTAACAATGCAGTCACTGAGCTAAAAAATGCTGTAGGAGATGAAGAGAGACTGTTTATCTCTTAGCACATTTTTGGGAGTCATCCTGCTTGACCCCCATCATGCCTCATTAAACTCACCTTGACCCAGAGTAGCTCTCCTAGTCCACAGGTGCCTAAGAACTGGAGAAGTCTTGCTATTGCCTTTTCCATATGGAATCTTACCTGCACTGTACCTGGCCCCTCCACATTCTTCTCTGCCCTCATGGGTTTACACTTAAATGCATTTTTGGATTCAACCTTTAAGAAACAAGTCACTACCAGCCTTAGACCCCTTTATCATCCCTTTGTTTTAGTAATAAACTATCTGGAGAGAAAACTTGGCCGTTATTGTCTAAGCTGCAGTAGTGACGTAAACCTTAAGAGCAGGTAAGAGAGAGTGTGCATTGTAGCAATCTGTGGAGTTTTATTTAATTCTAGGGTTTTTGTGGCACATTATAAATGACTGCCTCACTGTGTTCAAGTCAATTTGAACCCTTTTCAGATATTAAGAGTAATATATAATGGCTCACTAGGAGCAGCTAGAAGGAAGTATATACCTCATAAGCTTTTCAGGGATCCAGTCCCTATACTTAAAGACTTAATTGAGAAATCCTTGTGCAGTTTGGGTATTTCAAGAGTTAAACCCAAATTTTAATTGATTGAATCATAAGCTTTCCACCCTAATTTTCTTATCTCCTCAATTCAAAAGGCAGTAGTGCCTGACCAAGCAGTGGCACAGTGAATAGAGCATTGGGCTGGGATGCAGAGGACCCAGGTTCGAGACCTCGAGGTCTCCAGTTTGAGCATGGGCTCATCTGGTTTGAGCAAAGTTCACTAGCTTGGACCCAAGGTCGCTGGCTTGAGCAAGGGGTTACTCGGTCTGCTGTAGCCCCCCAGTCAAGGCACATATAAGAAATCAATCAATGAACAACTAAGGTGCCGCAACGAAGAACTGATGCTTCTCATCTTCCTTCCTGTCTTTCTGTCCCTATTCGTCCCTCTCTCTGACTCTCTCTGTCTCTGTCACAAGAAAAAAGGCAGTAGTGCATTTCTGGATATGTATTCAAATGTGGATTGTCAGTTGCTTGGCTAGTTTAATGGGATGGGATTGACATTAATCTGGTCTGTTTACCATCAGTCTTGATAATTTGTAAAGAAAGAGTAGAGAGGACACTGATGAAATTCACAGATGAACTGAGAGGTCTCATCCAAAAGGAACAAGAAATTAAAGGTCCTGGAGGGATTGGAAATAGATAAGAAGTAGCCAAGTAAAAATCAGGTTGAAAAATGCATATAATCCATCTGGGAAAAACTACAAGCTATACACAAGCTGATGTGTCAAGAGGAGAAATTATCTATCGGGAATAGTGCTCTAGCAAACACAACTGTTACAAACTATCTCAGAATTTTTACACAAAGATGATCTTAAAATCTGTGTTGTTGGGTTTGGAAATGCACTTTTACTGGCATGAGCCTTCCACTGAAGTCAGATACACTCATAAAAACTGTGTGTAGACATGAATATGAAAACATTTTATGATGGTAGTTCTTTCAGGCCTAGGATTTTGATCTTTTGAGTTTTATTTTTTTGTTTGTTTGCGACAGAGACAGAGAAAGGAACAGATAGGGACAGACAGGAAGGGAGAGAGATGAGAAGCATCAGTTCCTCGTTGCAGCATCTTAGTTGTTCATTGATTGCTTCTCATATGTGCCTTGACTGGGGGACTACAGCAGACCGAGTGACCCCTCGCTCAAGCCAGTGACTTTGGGCTCAAGCTGGTGAGTCTTGCTCAAACCAGATGAGCCCGTGCTCAAGCTGGTGACCTCAGGGTTTTATACCTGGGTCCTCTGCATCCCAGTCTGCTCTATCCACTGCGCCACCGCCTGGTCAGGCTTGAATTGGTTTGTTGAGTATGAAAACAATTTCTTGTCTCGGATACCTGAGCTCTATCTTCTGGCAATCTAGTTTGTTAGGATTCAGTCCCTTTCCTATTCCAGATCACTTAACTACTTCAGAACAAAGGAACAAATCACACAAAACCTAGGATTTGGTTTCTCTTCCATCTATGGTTGTCTGCCTAATTCCCTAAGAAAAAAAATCAAAGCACTGTATCTAATTTATTAAGTTGATCAGTACCTTTCTTTGCGGGGCGAGGGGATGTTACATGTCTCCTACTTCTAATATGGAGAGTGAGAGTCTGTTGTCAGGGAATCGGGTGGTTAGGATAGTACTTTTGGTCTTTTATTTGTAAGATTGTGTGTGTAAGCTTGCTGTGTTCATTAATGTACTTAGTCATTTATTGTCACCAATAAACAAATTCTCCAAAAGAAACTCCCATCCTGAGGCTGGGGTCATTGCAGCTTCTAACAAAGTATGTGAGAGGAGAATGGTGGATAGCCACAGCCCTGGAGTAATATCATCGGGGTTCTGTTGCATAGCAACTGATAACCTCCCCCAAATAAGGGCTAGGTCAGCAAAATGACAGATACAGTGGTAAGAAGAAACAGCAGAGATGAGCTGAATATTAAGACAAACCACTATCAAGGTGTGACTGCTTCATAAGTCTTAAGAACGTATTCTTGAAAGTAAGTATCAGACATCCAAGAGATTCTTGGGTAGTTAGTAGTCCTTACCCTCCAGGGGTTATCAAAAGAGGAAACAATGCAAAATTCATATAATCATCTAATCAGAGTACTTATGCTTAACAAATATATATAATTATGCTTAACAAATATTCAACTCTGTAATCAGAAATGCAGTACTTCCAGGAAATATTTCAGAGGTCCTGTATAGTTTCACTGGAAGATCCAAAATATGTTTAGTCACACACTAAAGCAACGTATTCTTCCAAGATCAATCCTATGCTACTATTCCAGTTTTTTTCTTAGTCTGTGCCATTCAGAGTATTAATTAAAGAATATTTTAATATTTTTATGACACTATAATAGCCATTTTCTATATTGCAGGTTGGTCAGACAAATCTCTTCTGTTTACTATCTTGGTAAACCAGCAGTTCTCAGACCCCCTGTATTCTTTCAAAACAGTATGATTTTTGTCTGTGGCAAGATCAGAGTTCTATTTACTCAAATGTTTTTTGTTTTTGTTTTTAAGCCACATGCACACATGCAAAAGAGAGGAGAGACAGAGACAGGAAGGGAGAGAGATGGGAAATATCAACTCATTGTTGCAGCACTTTAGTTGTTCATTGATTACTCCTCATATGTGCCTTGGCTAGGGGGCTCCAGCTGAGCCAGTGACCCCTTGCTCAAGCCAGCGACCATGACATCCTGTCGACAATCCCATGCTCAAGCTGGTGAGCTTGCACTCAAGCTGGTGAGCTTGCACTCAAGCTGGATGAGCCTGTGCTCAAGCCAATGATCTCGTGGTTTCCAACCCTGGACCTCAGTGTCCTGGGTCTACTCTCTAGGTGCTGCGCCACCGCTGGTCATACTACTCAATGCTTTTTAAACTTAAAATTGAGAAAAGTAGTTTCATTGAGCTAGAGACAACTCAATGAAGGCTTTCATTCCAGTTTTAAGTCAGTAATAGCTGTAACTGAAACATTGTTTAAAACGCCTAAGTATAGTGAAATTATAAAATCTTTGTATTGTATAAACTATAATATGTATTACAAGAACATCTTAATGAATTTTACATATTTACAGACATAGACATTGGTCCTCTTGTCTTTCTCAACTGGTAGATGTCTCAAGTTTACATATACAAAGATACTATTTTTGTGATTATCTGATTGACTTAGAAATTTTAATTAAGCATTATCAGTAAGTTTATTTTTATATGTTATATACCTAATTATATTCAGAATAGGTATTATATTCCTTTTTTATAGACTATTTCTCTGTTCTTATTTCTTAGCATGTAACCCCCAAGTTAAAGCCATTTTTATGCTGACACAGATAGACCTCTGGAATTGAAACAAGTAATGTGCCTGAATTACTTACATTTGGTTATCTTTACTGATATTATGAGTTAAGATTTGGTGTAGTTGAAAATTTTTAATTATTTTGGTTTATTATGTTGAAATGTGTATAAAATTACTGTAACAGTCTAACTCAGATTATGATCTCATTATCAACACAGTTGAAAATAATAGTAAACACTGCTGTGATTTACTTACCTGGAGAGTATATGCTAAAGAATAGGTAGTAGGAGATTGTACTTTTCTCTTGTTGAACACTTGTCATTTCTTTTCAAGATATTTGTATTTATTCTGCATGTTTACTCCCAGCACATAACACCAAGTGATGGCACCAGCACACTAGTCTTCACTGGAGTAGTGGCCCTTCTGTCCTGACCATTTCTTCAGTCCTGCCCCATCCAGATAATTCACCTTCCCTGTTGTTCTTACAAAGTGCTCCACTCAAACTGTTTGCCCTTAGACTTCATTTAAAAATCTCATCCTTTGCTTTGAATTAAAGAAATGAGCAGGAAAAAGACAAAAAGGAAAGAAACAGAAGAATTTAAAGCATCTTAGTACTGGTAAGTCTTTATTATCCTACGCCATATCATGAAATTTCATTCATGTGAGATTTATATAAACCAATTATTAATTTATAATATTTTGTTTTTAGGGAACTGCCCTGGTTTTTCAAATTCTGGCAAGTATTTTTTTTTTTCCTACAGATTAACTTTACTTCTTTTAAATGGAAATTGTGCTCTCTGACCTGATACTTTTTGCTTTTAGGATTCAGGCACCTTTGTATTACTTCCATGTTCTTGCCGAGAAGCGGGACATGAAGGCAGAGTTCAATTAGTTTGTTTTATAACATCACCATGGGGATTTTGTTAACTGCCTGCCTTTGCTGTATGTCTCACTGTTCTGAAAGTTTTCTCTGACAATGAACAGTTATTGCCTTTACTCTGGGAGATTGAAGTTCAAGTCAGACAATGGTGAAAACAGGCAGAGCAGTGGTCGGCAAACTCATTAGTCAACAGAGACAAATATCAACAGTACAACGATTGAAATTTCTTTTGACAGCCAAATTTCTTAAACTTGAACTATATAGGTAGGTATATTGTTATTAATTTAATTAGGGTTCTGCTAAGCTGGCCTTTGCACCTGTACTCAAGGGGCCAAAGAGCCGCATGTGGCTCGCGAGCCGCGGTTTGCCAACTACTGCTAAGGAAACTAGACACCAGAACCCATATTGAACAAGGATGGAGACACCCACTGTTGTAATACAGAAATCTAAAAGGGCAAGTGTATCAGTTCATTCTCACTGTAATATACATGTCTTATCTTAGATATGGTCTGCTATAAAGTATTTTGAAGAATTAGCTTAATTGTTGCTCTCTAATAATAAATTTATTTGTTTATGAAAAAGGACTTAAAATATCTGATTTTCTAGTGTTTATTACGTACTTATTTAACATTTTTGAGGTCCTGTTGTATGGCATTTATTATGTGGTTGGTGCTGGACATTATGCCTTTAATTAGAGTCTAATATATGTTAGTATATTTTATCATTTCCTAGACAATATAATACTTTAAAACATGTCCATTTTTTTTGTTAGTTTTGTCATATGTTTTAACCTACAGATATTTAAAACCCTCCAAGACATTATTACACTTAACTGTTTTTTGCAGTCAGCATTTATTCAGAATTCCTGACAGTACCTTTCTTGTTGGTACTCCTTTCTATGTTTCCTTCTGTCTGCTGCTACTCATTTTCCTTCAACTTGAACTCTCTTTAGTATTTCTTCTAGTACAGCTCTTAGTGTGCTGGTTTTGGTTTGAAAATATCTTTTAATTCGTCATCCTTTTTGAAGGATATTTATTACTGTTTATTGAATTCTAGGTTGGCAGTTACTATTTTTTTATACTTTAAAAATGTTCCATTTTTTTTTTATTGTTTCCATTGTTTCTGTTGAGAAATCATCTGCTGGTTGGTGATGATTTTCACTTTGTATTTCCAGCAGGTTAATTATTCACATTCAAAGTGTAAATTTCTTTGTATTTATTCCAGTTAAAGTTCATAGGCCTTCTTGAATCTGTGGCTACAGTTTTTAACAGTTTTAGAAAACTCTTAGCCTTTACTTCTCCCAATATGATTCTGTCCCAGTCTCCTTTCTCTCCCTCAGAGAGACTCCAATTATACATAGTTTTAAGCTTTTCACTATACTTCATATATCTCTTAGCTTCTTTATATATTTTTTATCCTTTGACTCTGTGCTTTTATGTTCAGCAAACCTCTCTCCATCTTTGCCCCACTTGTTCTTAACCCCATGTACTAAGTTCTTAATTTCAGCTATTCTACCCTCAGTGTAGCAATTCAAAATTAATACCATTAGATTCTAGTTCTCTGTAAAAATTCTCCATCTTGCTATCCAGATTTTTCTCTTGTTCCTGTAACCCAATATGTCTGGTCATTTTTTGTTATATCCTAGATATTGTATATAAAAACGCATAGGGGCTCTGGAAGATATTCCTGTAGAAAGAATTTACTTTTGCTTTTTGCAGGCAGTTAGTTATGTACAGGGTGGATCACTTTAAACCAATCAGGAATTGAGTTAATTTGATGCTGAGTTTCAGTCTTTGTAAAAACCTATTTCTGCTTCACCATTATCTTTACACTGTAACCTTTTGAGGACCCCAGTTAAAAGAGTTGGGTGTTTACTGGGCCTTTTCTCTTTGGCAGGCTCTGAATCCCAGTTTCTCCCTTCAGCCCCATGAAATTACCCAGAGTTCTGCTCAGCTCTTTACCTACTGTTTCCTGCTCCCAGTCGGCATTGGTGCACTGAGTGGGCGGGGCCTCAGGAGGGCAGTGGTGCCCAACAGTGCCTTGACCCTCTCTCTGGAGTCTCTGCCACGCAAGTGCTTGGTAGCTCTTTGATGACTTCTACAGATTTAAAATAAAATTTCTCTTTTAAGTTGTTCTTGGCAAGAGAGTTGTTCTAACAAAAAACTATTCGGTCATAGCCAAAAGCCAGGAATTTAAGTTTTAAGAATATTTCCAAGAAATCATGGTCGTCGTATACATTTCCTGACCAGAAAGATATTTCTGGTTTTTTAAAATCAGAATCCTTCTTACCTCTAATTCCAAAATTGCTATCTTGTGTAATTTCCTTGATTATAAGACAGTTGAGTCTGAAATAGAAGAATATACACCAGTCTCTAGTTGGTAATGTGGGAAACCACACATATCTATCACTCATCTCCAAGTTGAGTGCTTGCAATGGCTTTCAGATCTTCTTCTGTAACACTTACTGCATTAGATTATAACCTTCGGTTTACTTCTTGGTCTCCTCTGCCACACTGGGAGCTGAACCCTGCTGTCTTTACCATGGTATTTTCAGTGTTTACCACAGTTTCTAGCATTTTGAAGAATAAAGGGCTCTTCTAGATAAGGTTATTTATCCTTTCAATACTCATTAGAAATAGTTTGAATTCAGATAGGTTTGTTTTTCACCCTGGCTTTGCCCACATTTTGGGTGAGTACCCTATTTAGAGTCTGGAGTCCCATGAATTGAATGCCTGCAGAGGAATTTTGGGTCTGGGTATTGAGACAGTGGAGAGACTAATGATAAATTACCCAGAAGGAAGAGACTGATAACATGGATAACATGAATGTTTAAAAATTGATGTCAAAAGATTAGTGATCACCCTTCCCAGCATTCCAGATGTCTAAATTTAAAATTCAGAACTGAGCAAAATGTACAACAGAACAAACAAGGAATGCAATATTCTGCCAGAATCATTATCTGTCTAGCCCAGTGCTCTGGTTCTGACTCCCACAAATGTCCTTCTATACAAGTGCTTCCTTTACTGTATATTGACTTAAGACATGCATAGGAAGACTTACTGTATTTCCCCAGGTATAAGATGCTCCCATGTATAAGATACACCTTAATGTTGGGGCCCAAAATTTGAAAAAGAAAAGTATTACATAATGTTATTGAACTCAAGTTTTATTCATCATAAAGTTCATAGAACTCTTCATCACTGTCAAAACTCCCATCCATTAGCTTGTTCTCATCTGTGTCTGACGACAAATCACTGTCTTTAACAATGAGCGTGAAAACAAGTGCAAAAAAGCAGAAATGCAAGTAAAAAAGTCTACAACCACTGTATACGATGCACACAGTTTTTAGACCCCAAATTTTTGCGAAAAATGGTGCATCTTATACATGAGGAGATATGGTAGCTCTTAGTTGAAGCAGGTATATATTTTTGCTGTATTATTAAAGATTAAAATTTCAATTTTATTGGATAACTGTACTCAAATTATGCTGTACAAATGAATACCTGATCCACTTTGCTTTCATTCCAGATGACTGGTATCTGAATTTCACTAAAGTGCAGTGAGTATGTTTCTCTGTTTGATTTAAAGTTGGACTTATTTAAATTAAAGATTTGGTTAACTGACAGATATCTCATTTTCTTTCAGGTCCAGATCTTTCTTCATGCTTAGCATTTGGTATTTCCAGTCACTTGAACAAACAGCTGTTAGTAACAGTTGCATGGACCTCCTTTTACTGATTTTTATATGCCCCAGAAACATACCATTCCTTGTTTAAAGGATAGAAATCCAAAGAATTCTTTTCTTTGTTCCTAAAATAATATTGTATATCTACAGCAGTTCTATGTGTTTCTTACCCACCTGCCTAAATCAAAGTCAAATAAAATGTCTTCTTTAAACTTTTCTTACTCCCAATTTTAGAAATAAAAAATATATTTCTGAGATTCCTGCCTCTGTTAATGGTGGAATAAAATAGCATGATCAGTATGATGTAATATGGACAATTTGGAAGTATTGGAGAGTAACCAGAAGTGGGCAGCAACAGAATTAAGTATAACATTGAAAGACAATGGGTGACATTTATTGTTCTTTCTTTTCTGAGAACATTCTTTAGCCTTGGGCCATAGACCCAAACAGAAGGTGTCAGAAGATGGAGTTTAAGGTCAACAGAATAACTAGAAATTTAGAGTGAAAAATCCAGCAAAAATAAATTATTAATATACCTGAAGAAATAGGAAAATGTGATACTTCCTCAAGGGGGAAAAAGGTCAATAGAAACAGACCCTCAGATAACTCAGATGTCACTGTTAGTAGACAATGACTTTAAATCAGCTATTAAAAAGATGTTCAAGAATTTAAAGGAAGATATACACACTGAATTCACATATGGAGATTTCAACTGGGCAATGGAAACAGTAAAATAAAAACTAAATGGAAATTCCAAAGCTGAAAACTATGTATAACAACGGGAACAGAAAACATGTGTTAAGTGAAAACAGGAAATGAAAGTATGGCAGGATTGAAATGAATGCTCAGGGCTAATACAATTCTGCAAAAAAGGAAAATATAAAAGAAACAAAACTTAGAGTGTGAATAATCCTTGTAGTGTTTCTTCCAATGATGAGAGGAAGCCTATTATATGATTTGAACATAGTGTTTTTCTTGCTTTTCATGAGGTCATTTCTCTTATGTGAATGGACATCAGTTTCTTAGCTTTATTTTCTCTTTTGCCCCCTCATTTCTTCCAGTGACTAACTGCCTTTTTCTTCTGTGTGCTGTATTCCAGAGACAGTTAATTATGAAATAGGAAACAACTTTTGACAGTGGACTAAGGCAAAGGAAGCATGTGGGAATAGGTTATCATATAAGGTTTCATTCTTAAATGTTTTGTCTTTTGGTTTATTCTCCTGTTGTATTCCACTTTAACTGTGTTTTTGAGTTCTTGATATATCAAATCATAGTGAAACATTTATTTTTAAGCACCAGTCTCTTAAGAATCTGTGATATAAAATACCAAATGATGTTTCAGAATAAGTGTATTTTAATTGTAGAACCCTCTAGACAAAATTGTTTCTTTTTATTTATACTTTGTAGGTGTTTCACCAAAACTAACAGCACTTTCAGCAACAGCCCTCTTCCTGTGGTGCCAGCAGTAGCACCTTGCCCTCAGGATGGTTTGGAAATGAAGCCCCTCAGTCACACAAAGATGCCCGTGTGTCTGGCTTCCACAGCCCCTGACTGTGGCCAGTCATCTGAAGAGAGCATTGAGGATGGTATGGAGCCAAGACCTGCTCAGCATCCTTGCTGTCAGGACAACAGGAGGGAGATAAGCTCCGAGCGCACAGAAGATGCAGCGGAGTCCTGCAGAGGTACAGGGAGATGCTACAGAGTCTAAGTTTCCAGACAGTATTCATTAAAGATAGGGAGGAAGATGCAGATGTGTTCTGTCTGCGGTCAGCTCACATTTTTCTTAAGAGACTGGGTGGCTGGGCGGGGGGGAGGGCTGGATACATCAATAAAAGTGGGCTAGGTAAGTTTTGAAATTGTTATTATTCAACTCCTTCATCTCAGGCTGTTAATTGCACCACATTTGGGAAAATAAGTCCAAATAGACTTGGACTCAGTTCGTGCCTGGCCAGTAGATGCACTCAGGAATGTGTTCTGTGGTCAGGGGCGCATTCGTCTGTGTGGTTCTGAAGGTATAGCCTTCCTTTAAGGTGGCTATTTGGGGGCTTTTAAGGAGGTTGCTTTAATGCTCAGGTGAATTGTATAAGAGAGCTCAATTTTATGTTAAACCTTTTATACATTTGGTCCCCCCCAAATTCACACTAAATGTAACCAGACTCTACTTTTACTTTTTATTCTTTATTGTTCAAAGTAATGTGTGTAGACTGCTTTGTAAGAATCAGCCTTTATGATTTCAGTGCCCCCAAATCTTTGTGTTTTTCAGGAGACAGCTGTGTCCATTCAGAAACTGAGAACAAAATCTTAAGTTCAAATCCTCTTGCTTTACCACCTACTTCTAAGGACTGTACGGCATGGTCTCCTCCTGGCATTCCTTTAGACAGCCCTTCAGGGGTCCTTCAGCAACCCCAAGAAACCTGAGGATATGCACACGCCTAGTCAGTTCCCACTGCAAGCCAGTGTCTGCACAGGTCTAGGAATGGACTGTGTGAAGGACGTTAATTCAAATCAGAGAAAAAGCATTATTTATTTTTGTAGTAGTAATGTCATATGAATGTATCTCTAAATGTGTGTCCTTTTATATTATTTATGCCTTAAAATTTTTCCTTCCTGTTTCTTCCTTGCCCCTCCATAGGAGAAACCTAGCTTTGCATAGTTTTCCATTATCTGAGAGCATTCCATGTTCTCCAAGAACCTCAGTGACACTAAGAGCTCCTCCTGCAAGGCCCCAGCCCGAGGGCCGGGTCAGCTAAGAGGGGAGTGCACAGGCCATCTGAGGTTTTCTCATGGAAAGCTGTCTCAGCGTCGTATTATCAGACTTTCTGAGAAACAACCAGTTTTAACCTGCGGTTGATAATAGCAGAGCTTTATGAATTTTATTAGTGCCTTCCACAAAAGTGACAGGTGACTTGTTGATTCACTCTGTACCTTGGTCCAAGCTGTGTTCGGTTTTCTGGGCATTTATCATGCCCAGCATCATGGACACGGTTGATGTCTAGTTGGGTTTTTGTGGTCTGCAGAAAGGGAACCAAGGCCAGAGAGAAGAATGCCTTCGAGTCCTGTGGCTTTAAAATTGCATTTGTTTAGAAAATGGTCTCCATGGACCTCTTTTTAACTGTTTCTAAAAGTAGGAACAAAATAAGACTTTAATTTGATGACTTTAAAAGAAAGATTTACGCTTTCAGAAGAAGGGGGACGGATTCAAGGGAGCTGTGCATGGCAGAAGCTCTCAGTAGCCTAGGGTGATGCTCATGGTGTCACACCACCGGAAAACCGTCTTTTCTAATGGCCAGTGTGGGCAATACCTGGAAAACGGGACTGTTAGGAAAGACTTAATTTGGAGGGCGAAGAAGGTATGGTTTGAAATTTCCTGACTTTTTTCAGAATGTTGTCATTATAAACAGGCATCTAAAGTTATGCTTAGCAGAGCTCAGGAATCACAGTTATGTGGCCTCTGAGAGACAAGGCACTGCAGCTGCCTTTGGAAGGTTTTTCTTATCCACATCTAAAAAATAAAAATAAAGCACGAAAACACAAAAACACTGTGTGTTGAGTAGCACAAGTCCAGCTTCACTGGATCAGTGCTCCTTTTTGGATCGTGCCTCCCTTTGAGGGAGGAAACTGGAAATGATTCTCTTAAGAGTCCAGCAGTTTCAGCACAAATAAAAAAAAATTACAGTTTCCCAGAAATTAACAGTGAAGTAGACTAGAATTCTATGTTAATCAACTTTCTATGTAAGTGCATTCGTAACTCCCTTACATATGTCTGTGTATTTTATAACTAGAACTGTTAGTGAAGTGTGCTCTTGAAGCTGAGTCACTATGCAAGCATGCCTTCAAGTAGAATGTAGTGGACATAATTTTGTGGTCAAGTCTTGGGGATGTTGTTGCATCAGATTGTCCATTACAGGTGTCCATGCCTGTGCTCTACAGGATTTCTTCATGTTGCATAAAAACAATTAGCTTTGGAGGGGATAGCTGCATCCCTGACTTCTGTGACGAGCAAGGACAAAGTCCTAGGACGCAGTATGAAAACATACCCCATGTTTGCCAGTCACGTTACAGCAATGCTGTCACGAGTGAGTTTAGAGAATAGAAGTAAATGTTTGCAGGCAGTCATTTTGATTCAGGAAACAGGTGTATTAGCTTGAGCCTAGGTCATAAACTGCTTTTAAAGATTGAGTTTGAATATGGGGTCTGTCCACCAGGAAAAGAAAACTTTACCTTTAGGGCAATCTCATTGTGGACTGCTTTATTTATATTATTAGTAACGCTGTTTTAAGTGTTATTTCTTTTAATGTATTTTATTTATAAAAAAATGCCTTTATATATTGAGATATATAAATATAAATATAAATATATGTATAATTGCATTTATGTGTAGGAATTCTGAGTTCTCCCTATCCATGAGTTCTGAACTTTCCTGCTCTACACAGTGACTAGAACTAGTTCTGCCAGATGTCACTTCACTAAGGGACATAGTACGCTGCAGAAGATGGCACTAACATTTGTGCAGTAACTGCTGTGTACCAGGGACTAGGCTCAGAGCTTGTTACTGCATCTTATTCACACTCCCAACAAGCCAGCAGAGTAGGTGTTGAGATCCACAAGTCTCACAGTGAGATGCAGAGCCTGAATTTGAACCCAGCTGATGTGGAGCCATAATCTGAGCCCCTTCCAGTTTTCCATGCTGCTTTCCAAAAAGCACTGTGGCTTGCTCTTTAATGGGACCAGTCCAGGTCCACGTGATCCAGTCCACCCCTGCTACGAGGTGCCACCAACACCCTGCCTCAGCTCAAGGGGCTGCCCTCTATCCCACGTGGCCAAGCTCTGTGCTATTTCCCGGTCTTCCCAGCGTCCATATATCTCGAACCCCCACCCATGTTGGAATCGGATCTTCACTTGGCTTGGATACTGTAGTTGATCAGGCCTTTATGTTCCTTTCTGCCCTGGAATTCTCTGTGATTCTTTGTTTCAGCGTTAAATTTACCCTGCTTCTATTATATCATTTCACTTTCTCCTTTTTTGCCCCTTTTTTCAATGATGCACTGATCACCTGGTATTGGGTGACAGTCTGATGGTGTAGCAGTGATTGGCAAACTCATTAGTCAGCAGAGCCAAATATCAACAGCACAACGATTGAAATTTCTTTTGAGAACCAAGTTTTTTAAACTTAAACTATGTATATAGGTACATTCCTTATCAAGGTAGCGCCTGCACCTTGATAAGTATTTTGTGGAAGAGCCACACTCAAGGGGCCAAAGAGCCGCATGTGGTTCGCGAGCCGCAGTTTGCCGACCAGGGGTGTAGATGATTTAAGTTAAATTGCAACATCTTCAACCTTTTGAAGTGATCTTTTAAAACACTTCTCCGTGGGCTGCGTTTCTATAGCGTGAGTTGATGAAGACCAGAGCCTCCACCTCCGCGGCTCCCAGCAGGAGTCTCATCCCGGCCACAGCTCTGCAGAGCGTTGCTCTTATAACGGGACTCACCTGTATCGCTCTCTCTTACAGCAATGGCTTTGAGATGATGCATGTTCCTGTATCATATTGAAAAGTATGTTTTATTTTCCTTAAAGTTGTAATAATATGTTTGAAATTGTACATATTTTAAATGATGTAGCTTTGATGGGTTTTATTTGGTTGATAACAATTTTATTAAAGAGAATGCTGCTGCCGTGTCGAGTGGCATGAAGACGGGGTGCTCAGGCGCTCCCTGTGTATGGAGCTTGCGCTTGGGGCAGGTGTGCCTTACTCCGAAGTTCTTTGGAACCTCCACCTGCCCTCCCTGGAAACCCCCTTATGCACATCCAAGAGCTCAGCGAGTTCTCCCTTCTGCGCTGACTGCAGAGATCCAGGCCCTGAAGGAACAGGATCTAGGACAGATGGGTTTTTTCACTGGGTGGAGGTAGGCAGACCCCTTAGGGAACTCAGTGTTTCTTTGGAAGGAAGAGAGGAGAGTGAGGACGATGGGAAGAGGTCCCTGCTCTCAGATCGTCAGTTTTTACGTCAACTGAGAGCAGCATCGCCATGAGCTCCAGGGTAGAGCTTAGCCTTCTTAAGAAGCAGCTTGGATTTAACAGCCCTAAAAGAAGCAACGTGTCTGGGCTGCTTTGACCAGAAAGTCAATAGGGAATTGGGTGTAGGGTGGGGCCTTGTTATATCTTATTCCCCATATTTAAGTAAGGCTTCCCTAAACCTTAACCCCAGTCCTGAGAGCTCCGAGGGAGCCCAAAACCCCTTTTCTAATAAAGTCCGAGTCTGTGAGAACCTAAGAAGCAACTTCCGTTTCTGTCATTCTCCATTCCTTCCAGGCGCCCCTCTCCTCCTCCTGGCAAGGCCGTCTCCGGTCTCTCGCGCTGCTGCTTCTCCGGTCTTGACTCTTCTAGTCAGTTGAACAAGGCTTCGTTTGTGTCTCACCCAGATTCAGACACACACGCTCGGAGCCAGTGAGTCATGCTGGCGGCTGACAGAGCGTGACTGGAACAGCCTGGTCCCTCCCAGCCAGCTCCCCCAGGCCTGGCGGCAAGAAGCTGCTCTCGGGACCATGGCTCTGTCTGGTTGGCACAGTCTCCTGGAGTCCAGCCACTGCATCCCTTTGACCTCTAAAGACTTGGTGATACTCTTACACCATAGGTAAAGGAAGACAAAGACCCTGGCATTGGCACCTGGCTCTGCTACTGACTGATAAGCTGATGCTCTTAGAGAAGCTTGAGTCCTTGAGGGGATTTGAGATGTGGAGAGTAAGGAACTAGATGTCCACGTCTCTTGTTACAGTTGAATGAGGGGAACATATGCCTACATTTCTTGCCTCCCATCTCCTAGCTCCCTCCCAGCAGGAAAACCTGGGGCCCACCTGAGCCTGGGATCAGCCTTTCCCTGTGGGAGTTGCAATTAAAATAACCCTCTACTAGTGAGACTGTGGCGTGTGATTTATTTAGGAATTGCTCCGTTCATGGATGTGGTCTGGAAGCAGCTTGCTTGCTCATACAGCACCATTGTCTGGCCCTCGACATGCAGCTGGTCTTCTCTCCAGCTTCGTGACTTCCTTGTCCTTCCACCTCTGTCTCACAAGCTGGGCCAGGACTTCTCTTTCAACCAAGTCATTTAGAGGCCGTGTGGCTGAACCTTTCCCCATTTCTAAAGGCTGGGCATTAAGTGGGGATGGGCAGCTGGTGTGTTAGCTACCTTGCTTTTAAGTTGGTGTGACGGGATCTTTCCACCCCCTACCTGTCTCCCCAGGGCACCTTCCTCTGGGGCCTCACGGTGTTGCAGTCACTGTGATGGTGACATTTACTGGAGCATCCATGGGTTCTTGTGCAGGACCTGGATCTGCGATTACTGGTGGTGTTTCAGTGCCTGAAGAACAGACATGAAAAAAGGAGAGGGATGCCTGGGGGTGTCCTAGATTGTTCTTAGAGTATACGAGAGACCGAGCATCATGCCTGGAACTCAGGACTGCTCTTTTTACACACGGGCCACCTTTGGGATTTAATCGTGCTTACCTACCTGCCTGTGCCTCTGGGCCTTCCGTTGAATCCCTGTGTTGGTGACCTTGTTCCCTGAGGGTGAAGCGGGGGAGTGAAGTTAGTGACCCACACTTTCCCAGCCTTCCTCTCCAGCTAGAGGAAAACCCTGACCCCAAGATGACAGGTCCCATACTCACATGGGAACCAGCAACTGACCAAGGCCTGCAGAGAGAAAAGGAAAGTCATTACTTGAGCAAAGTGGCCTAGGTCATAGGAGAACACCCCTCCCTTCCCCTCAGGCTCTGTCCCAGGGACTGAAAACCCAGAGGGGATGGGCCCAGATGCCAGAGGTTGGGGTGGGAGCCAGACAGACATCTTGCATTAAGAAGATGTCACAGAAGAATCCAGATTCCCTACCCAATGGGGTCCTGTATCTCCCTGGGATAGGTGGAAACCTGGCCACATTCTAGGGCAGTGGTTCTTAACCTGGGTTCTATAGAACCCTAGGGGTTCGATGAGTCGGTCTCGGGTTCAGAGAAGCCTCTGCCGCGGAGGCCAGAATAAACTAATACCATAATTTGTTGTGAGTTCATGCACTTTGTTGGTTTGTTCTTTGAGCAAGGTGATGTTCATGCACGGCTCATTTTGTGCACCAGTGAAAAAACATATACCTATGTCTTGAATTTGGAAAAAAAATCATATTTTATTTATCACTAAAGAAGGGTTCGGTGAATGTGCATATGAAACTGGTGGGTTCGGTACCTCAAAAAAGGTTAAGAACCACTGTTCTAGGGTCAACCACCTACTCCCTTCAGTTTCCCACTCACAGGGGAAAGTCGCTGGGTGCCGTGCAGCATACTGAAACACCAGCAAAGAGGCCACCGTTGCCACCACCATCCCTGTGCCTGCTGCACCCAGCACTGCTGGGTAGATGCTGAAGGGGGGGTCCGCTAGGAGAGGAGAGCACTGGTTGCACAGGGTAGGTTTAGAGCCATGGCAGCAGTGGCTTCCGGGGTACCCTGCCCTTCCAGTCCCACCCCACCCTCACCGCGGCGGGGAGTGATCAAAACAGGGCTGGACCCAGAACATCCCGGAACCAGGTCTCCCAAGGAAAGGTGCTCTGTGTGCCTGGCTCTTGTCTGTGTCCCCTGCCAAGAGCCCTGTCTGACACAGAAAGCAGCAAGTAGTTATCTTGGCAGCTTGGGGCAAAAGGAGGGAAACCACAAATGAGGGATCCCCAGGACAGAGAGAGCAGCAGGCAGCCAAGCCCGCCTGTGTGCCCCAGGAGATGAGACTGAGGCACAGAGTTGGGCTCCCATCCTTATTTAATCTCTCCCTTCCTTATTCTGATTCAAGCTAAACTATGGCTCCTACCCCTTGGCCTGAGGCCTCCAGGCTTCTCAGGGAGGGATGGGAAAGACAGCAGTGGAGAGAGCAGTTAAGAAGGTGGAGGAGAGGACAGAGATGGGGATGGAGGGATTCAGGGGGAAGGAAGCAAAGGAATGTGCTTCATGGATACTCTGTGAAGAGGAAGATGACCCAGGGCTCAGTTTTGTGGGGGAAAGGTGAGCTTGCTGTGGTGCTAGCCTCAGCACCTGGTATCTTGCCGTCAGAGGGATGTCCAGCTGTGTGGTGATTCAGAGCCAAGATGCGAAAGGCATAAAGCACCCCCGGGTCCAGGCCCCCCAGCCGCCTGGTTCTGCTCTCCGGCTCGATGTCACCTGCTGCTGTCTCCCACGCTGCAGCTCCCGGGCCTGGCACACTGGCCCTCCGCTGCACCAAGAAACCTGTGAGGTTCCCAGGTCCTTCGATGGCCCATTGCAGCTGCACCTCTCTCCGGTGTCTCCCGTAGGTCAGGCGGCTGATGGTCACATTGGGAGGAGCTGGATAACCTGGGTTTGAGGGTGCGCTCAGGTTTGTTCTAGGTTTGTTGAGAGCTGGAGGTGCAGGAAAGGCCCTGGACTGGGATATGTACACTTGACTGGTCTGTGGTTTTGGCCTGTTACCCCAGACTTCTATTTCTAGGCCAGAAAAGATTAATTGGACCACATGGAGCTGTTTTCCGTATGTATTCTAGAGTACATGGGATTCACATTCGCAAAGCCTATCTAGGTTCATGTTTTTGTTGTTGCTGTTTTTTTAATTATTTTTTTTTATTCATTATAGAGTAGAGAGAGAGAAGGGGGGAGGAGCAGGAAGCATCAACTCCCATATGTGACTTGACTAGGCAAGCCCAGCATTTTGAACCCGTGACCTCAGTGTTCCAGGTCGACGCTTTACCCACTGCGCCACCACAGGTCAGGCTCTAGGGTTCATGTTTTCAGGGCCTGCTGGTGTCTGAGAGTGCTGACCTGTCCAGATTCTAGAGTGGGAATTTCAGTGCTTTCCAACCCACAGGGCTATATGGGGCTGAAGGTTTCCCACCATCGCACCCCCCAAACCACACAAAAGCACAGCACCCCCACTCACGCAGGACCTCCAGCACAATGCTACGACTGCTGTTGCCCAAGGCGTTGCGAGCCACACACTGGTAAGTGCCCCTGTGGCGAGCTGGGTCTGCCCCTTGGATGCTAAGGTGGAGCTGGGCACCCTCGGGGTGCAGCGTGAATTCAGAAGTGCCTGGTTCCAACTGCTGTTGCTGGGGTCCCAACCAGAGGAGGCGGGCAGGTGGTGTGCCACCCAAGAGAGCACAGCGCAGCCAGGCCTCCTCCCCCTCCAGCACGGACACCTGGGACGGAGCCACTGTCAGCTGTGGGGCTTCTGCAGGGACAGAGAGAGAAGGTTAGGAGTAAGGTGCTGGCCAGCAGTGGAGGGGAGGGGAACGTGAGAAGATGGGGGCAGTGGAGTGGACAGGGAACCTTGTCTTGGGCCTGTCTGCCTCCTCTTTCAGGCTTCCATTCTATGCCAGATTTCCATCCCAGTCTGCTCCAAAATCAGCAGTGTTCCTCCACCCTCCTCTCATCCAGCCGCAGGCTCACCCTCCTCCACCGCCTTATTCATCTCAGCATTAAGTTCCTCCCTCCCAGCATCTGGCACAGGGCCTCCTTCCCCGGGTGGCCACCACCTCCGCCTTGGCACAGGGCTGGGCCCATCGCAGGTGCTCAGTCTTTATGGGCTGACTCCTAAGGACCCAGAGTTTCAGGTGTCAATATGTCCCTGAGGGAACTTACCTCGAGCCCTGAGGCTAAGGAATAAGGGAGGGAAATGTTTCGGGTTGAGGAATTGCTTAGAGCCCCTAAAAGCAGGCTGGTCACCAAGCCTTGGAGACTAAGATGTAATGCATTTTGTGAGAATTATTATATATAATGGCTCCTCTGCTTGCTTTTCTCACATTTTTTACTTCAATGTTTTATTCTTTTTCTTGAGTTGACAATAAATGGGACTGGCAGGGCCAGAAGACAGAAAGAAACCTGACCGGAGAGAACCCGAGGGAGTGAGAGTGGTAAAGACCACTGACACCTGAAACATTAATTGGAGTCAGGAATATAATCAGGCACCTCTTGTGCAAATGTATGCAAATGAGGCAGGCAGTCGGAACTCCTCATTGGCTTGATGGGTGCTGCCCAGTCACTAGCCCCAGCCAGATTGGCTGCTTAGCACTCGGAATGTGGCAGTCCACCTGAGCTGTGCTCTAACGGTCAGCACACACACACACCAGGTTTTGAAGACAGGAGGAAAAAAAACAATGAAATATCTCATTAATAATTTTCTGTTACACATTGAAATGATCATATATTGAATATATTGAGTTGATGAAAATGTTTCACCTATTTCTGCTTTTTTTTTAATGTGGCTACTAGAAACTTTTAAGTTATATATGTGGCTCATATTAAATTTTTATTGGACAACACAGACCTAGACTAAAAACTCTGGTTTTACAGATCAACAAAACTTGAGTCCCTGGAAGATGAGGTGACTCAGTCTCTTGACTTGCTCTGCGTTCCAGCACAGCTGCCCCCGCCCCCAGCTCCTCATCCCAGTTCCAAAGGGCTGCTCCTCCCACCCCAGCCCTGCAACCCAGTCACTAGCCCCCACTCACCCAGCTGAAGCCGGCAGTGGGCAGCGGGGACCCTGAGTGGGTGGGTGCCCTGGCAGGTGAACTCTCTGCCAGCCAGATCTCCCCGGGCCTGTAGGAGGTGCACTGCCCCAGAGGAGCTGCTGTCACCCAGAGGCTGCTGCTGTCCATCTAGCCAGCTCAGCAGGGCAGGGGGCTCGCCTCCAGGCCACTCGCAGCTCAGCGTGATGACCTGGTCTCCAGGTGTGGCTCTGGCCCAGCAAGCCGGGCTCCGGGGAGGTTCCCCTAAGTGAGGAGTCACTGGCTCAGCACAGCCTTTCGGGGCAGAGGGACTCGGCAGCCCACCCCACCCTCTCTCCTTCACTACTGCTTCACTCACTCATTCCTCCATTTACTCAGCCAACTCATTTATGTTTTCATTAGCCATTTATTGAAGGCTGACCATGTGCCAGAGAAGCAGTGGGGACAAACACTAAGAAAATGACTGCTATATAATCTGACGCATGCTGGGGTAAACGTGGGGAGACAACTATCCTGAGCTCCAGGGAGAAACCTTGAAAACAGGATGACGTTTGAACTTGGTGTTGGTAGATGGATAGGAGTTTTCAGGGTGGACAGAAAGTTACAGTCACAGTTCAAAGACCAACATGCAACAGTAGTACAAGTAGAGTATAAGGACCTGAGAGCCTGCTGACCCTGGAGCCTGGGGTACAGTTAGAAGAATGTCACAGGGCCCCAAGTCTGATGAAGGAGAAAGACCACAGTGTGGATGAGAACCAGAACTGGGTGCCAGCAGAGTCGGGAGGGAGGGTCTGAGCCGGGGGCTGCCCTCCCGCTCGTTTCATGGCAAGTCTGAGAGTTGGCATCTGGAGCTGCACCCAGCTCCCAGGCCTACTTCTCTCCCTGTCCCCCTCACCACTGCCGCTCCCTGAGTCCACTCACACAGTATGATCCTGCAGAGGGCGGGCCGTGGCAGTGCTGGCTGCTGGCCAGTGCAGGCAAACGTGCTGCCGTTGGGTAGCTGGGTGGCTTCATGACTCCAAGTGACATTGCTGAAGGCGGCAGGGCCAGTTCCCTGGGGCCCTTCCCACTGTAGCTGGGCAGCTGGAAGCCCCCCAGGCCAGGTGCAGACCAAAGTCACAGCCCCAGGGGTGGGGAGCACTGCACAGGAAGGCTGCCCCTTGGGGGTATCTGGGGGAGAAGTGGGCTCTGATGGGGCTGAACCAAGCCATACTGCCAGAGGCGTCAGTGAAGTAGGGAACAGCGGGTGAGCAAGCAAAGACTGACCCCTCTGAGGGCTGGTGAGCAAAAGGCTGAGCTCTCAGGTCAAGGGGCAGTGGCCTGGGGGCTGGGCAGCCCCAGAGGCTCCCCTGGAAGCCTTCGGCAGGGAAGTGTTTCCATGTCCTGTTCTCATCTTTTCCCTGGGTACTTTGCCTCACTGTCCTCCCTGCACCCTTCTCTGTGCCTCAGTTCAGTCCTGGGGACAATGGGAATAACCACTCAGAAGGGGGCTGTCCCTCTCCTGCCCCTTCCCATGGTTTTTCAGCCTCTCCCCTGCTCTGCAACTCCATTTGTTCCCCCAAACCTGCCCCCCAGCTCCTGCCCCCCTTCCCGCGGGCACCCGCAGTTTGCGGAGCACAGGAGGCTCCAGTATGCACCCCTGCCCAGGCACTCACAGTAGATGATGAGCTGGATGGTGGTCTGTGTGCGAGTGTCCAGGCGCCGGTTGTGGGCCAGGCAGGTGTACAGGCCTGTGTGGGCGCGGCTGGCGCTGGCAATGGTGTAGGTAGGCCCAATGTGAACCTGAGTGTGGTCATGGAGCCACACATAGTGGCTAGGGGGATTGGATGCAGCCAGGCAGCTCAAAGTCACTTCTTCCTTCTCACTGGCCCAGAACCCCTCTTCTGTGAAGCCTGGTGGCTCCATGCTGATCACAGGATTGTCCGGACCATCTGGGGGGCAGAGGGGGAGGCGGGGAAGTCCTGTCACACCTCCCAGTCTTTATTCCTTCATTCACTCCTGTAAATATTGCTGAATTTACTCCCCACCCAACAACCATGAATTTATTGTATCACCCACTATGCTAGAGAGTCCAGGGGCCACAGTCCAGTATAAGACATCAGAGCCTGTGGAAGTGAGCCCCAGGCTCTGGGAGCCCAGAAAGGTGTCTGTGACTCATGGAGGCTTCCCTGAGGGACCAGTGGGGTGGACTGAGGAGAAGGGGAGGCAGGAGTTGGCTAGGCAGAAGAGAATTAGGGCACCCAGCTCTCTCACATCGCCTGACACTGAGTGGTATCTTGGGACTGGCTCAGTTGGCCTCTGATTGGAGAGAGAAGAGTGCAGGGTGGGAAGGTGCCCTGGCATGATCCTGGCAGTTAGCCCTCCACACTGCGATCGCATGCCTCCCCTCTGTCCCCAGGCCTCTTTCTCCCTGGCTCCGGGGAGGGCTGAGTTATTGTGCTGCTTCCATTCTGAGTCCCCGTCTTTCCCAAGAACCGTTCACCCATCTCCTGCACTGTCCTCAATTTATAGTCCCACAGGCCGCCTCGGACCGGACAGACAACACCTCAGTCCTGCTCCTTTGACCCTCTAAGCCAGCACTGTCCAATAAATCCGTGTGAGCCACAGGTGCTTAAAATTTCCAGTAACCAAACTGAACCAAGCAAAAGACATCAATATGTTTTAATCAGTTTAATATTTTTTATTTAACCAAACACAGCCAGAATATTATTTCAGTATATTATCACTATAAAAATTATTGATGAGCTATTTTGTATTCTTTCTCTAGACTAATCTTCAAAATCTAAAGTGCATTTTACACTCTAAGCCACACCTCGGGAGCTCAAAGCCACGCCAGCGGCTGACCTACTGGACAGTGCTGCTCTAGAACATTCTAGTCTTCATCTTCCCCACACACTTCTGATTTCCCTCAGAATGTCATTAGCATTGTGTTTTCTCCTCTTTACAGAAATAACTATTTTGGTCTTTTGTTTACTTTTATATACAGCTTGATTCTTCCTCCTCACTGGCTGTTTTGGAGTTCTTCATACACTCTGAAAAAAATTCTTTGTTTGCTCTCAGAAGCCCCTCTTGGGACCAACTTGCTGCCCTCTCTTCCCACAGTGCCCGTCCCTACTGCCTCAGGTTCAGTGATCCCTAAGAGTCCTTCAGGTTTAACCTCAAGACAGACTTTCTGGAGCGCCCCTGAATTGTGGGTAAAATTATGACTATTAATCTATGCACATTTTTCTTGGAAGAGAGGCCCATGACCTTGAAGGTTAAAACCACTTGTACTTGAGTTTATTTGGCACCAGTGGGTGCGGTGCCCCAAGGCTGTGGGCCCTGAGTTGTGTTAGGAGGCCAAGCACAGATGGGTAGGTGGGTGCCAGCCCTGACCGCCTTCCCCCACCCCCAGTCTGACTCACAGATGATATCCAGGAAGGCTCCATCGCTGCTCAGTTGGTTCACAGCGTTGTGGGCGCTACACACGTACCAGCCCAAGTGTGTCCGATTGACTGGGTCCAGCTGGAGCAGTTGCTCTGTGACCCCCACCAGGGCCTCTCTGGGACCTTGGGGTGCCTGATGCTTCCAGGCAAAGAATATGGGCTCTGTGCCCTCTCGCACTGTGCACATGGCCACCACGGCTGTCCCCTCCACTGGGGATGGCTCACTCAGCTGCACCCGAGGCTTTGACACAGGCACTGGCCAGAAAAAGAAGAGGCTCTATGTTTGTTACTGCAAACCCAGGCCATGCCTGGCTGAGTCCAGCAGCCCAGCCTTTGAGAGTTCCCAAACACCACAGGCTTCCTCATGCCCTGGAGGCAGGCCTTATAGCACCTGCGCTCTGCACAAGATGACTGGAGCACATGCCAAGGGGTGCAAAGGGGTGTACCACAGCTCAAGCTGAGGTCCCGGCTGGCACCTTACCCAGCACGGCCAGACTGAAGTGGGAGTAGGCGGTGTGCAGCCAGCCTCCGGTCACATGCAGGGCCTGGCACAGGAAGTGGCCGCGGGCCTCCTCTCGCAGCTCCCCCAGCACCAGGCTGCTGTTCTGCAGGCTCACGGCCCCCAGGGCCGAGGCCGCGGCCTCCACCTTGAACTCTGCTCCATTGGTGACAGCCACAGGCTGGGGGATCAGCGAGCCCAGGGGGGTGAAGCTCCAGAAGACCACCAACGGGGCAGGCAGGGAGCCACAGGCCAGCTCCACGGAGCCACCCCTCACTCCCTGGATGGACTCCACCTCCTCGTTAGGCTGCCCTGGGGACAGTGACAACACAGCACGTCTGAGCTGCTCTGGGTTCTCCTACTCATCCTCCTTTTCCAGATCCTGTTTCTGTTCGGCAGTGGGGACAGACTGGGCCGGTTTGATAAGACAGCGTGAGCCCTTCCGGAGTGGGGTGCAGACACAGTTTCTGAGGGAGCCTCTGAGCTTCCTGCTCAGCTGTGTGGGAGGAGCGGGCGGTGGGGATCCTCTACTGGGGTCAGGGAACGGGCCAGAGTGGAGGTTCCCATCCTGACGGCTCATCAGACCATCTGTCTGGAAAGCTTGATAAAAAGACAGATACCTGGGACTCATTCCAGATACTGAGTCAGACTCTCCAGGGCGCCAGCACCTAGCAATCTGTATTTTTAACAAGCATCCAGAGGTCAATCTGATGATCAGCCAGATGACAACTTGGGCGTGAGGAGGGTTATATGGCCACTGGCAATTCAGGCTCTGGAAACCTCCCTGTAAGGATTCCAGGGGATTCCAGACTCTTCAGCACAAGGAAGTCGACGCCCACTTGCCATTAGCCTGTCCAGCATTTATTCATTTGTCAACTGTTCAAATTATAGAGTGCCTGCCTCATGCCAAGCTCCAGAATTACAGTGACAAATGAGCCACCCCACGGTGACACTCATGGAGCTTTCAGTCAATCAGCGAGCCAGACATCGGGTAATGAGTATGGGGTGAGGCTGCCGAGGTCTAGCATGGAATCCCAACACCTGCCCAAGCACGGTGTTCTGTCCCTTGTGGCCAGGTTACTATAAAGTGCTGACAGCCTCAGCAAATGTTAAAATAAGTGCCCAAGAGGAAACCAAGCCACAGGAATAAGTCACACCAACTTGCATTTGCTGAGTGCAAGGCCCTGTCCTGGACTCTTCATATAATTACCTACTGAACTTAATTGTTATAATAATAGCATCCGCTGAGACTCTGAAACATAAAATCACTTTGTCCAAAAACCACGCAGTTGATGGTAGAGCTGCGGTGGAGCCCTGTCTAACTCCCGGTCTGAGACCCCACTGCTATCCATTTCTCCAGAGAGAGAAGAGAAGACAGGCATGGAGTTGGAGGGAAGGGATCAAAGGCAAAATTCTGATGTTGTTAACGAAGAAAAAGAACCCAGAAACTGACTCCAATCCCAACAGTTGTCAGTGCCCTGAAGACCACCTGGCTTTGAGGAAAATTTATGGAACCAGATCCGACCATGTCACTTCCATGCTTGCAACCCGACAGTGGTTCTCAGAATAACTCACAGCTTTTAAGGTCATGCAGAGTATTGTGTTCTGGCCCTGCCTCCCCCACTTGACAGGTCACAGCCACTCAGTGCATGCTGGCTAGTGTCTAGCAAGGTTGATGAAGTTAATGGACTTCACTGAATGGCTATGCAAGTGCAAAGGGGAAGAAATAATGGGATGTGGGGATATGAATGGGAATGGCCTGCTGAAAGGGGTGGATTGAGTATCACTCACCTGAGGCCCGCAGGTGTAGAAGACAGAAGGGTGTTAGCAGCAGGAGGCCAGGCGGTCTACGCAGGGCCTGCTGAATCACCATGGCCTCATCTCCCTAGGAGGCTCCCAGTCTGAGACGGAGCGTGCCTGACTCTCGGGTTCGGTCTCCCCAGAGCAAAGCCCAACCCCGGAAGGATGGGGTTCAGGTTCAGGTAGCCAACCTCGGCCGGCCGTTCCAACACCTTCTTTCCTGCTCTCCTATTACACTCACTGCCCTGATTGCAGGTTAATTATTTACTCACTCCATCCATAATGCAGAAGGGGGGAAGGCATGACCTGGCTGGGGAGCATCTAGGGCAGGACCCCAAGATCATGATATGCTGAAATTAGAGGGTCACTGAGATAGAGCCAAACAGGGCCCTGACTTCATCAAGTCCAACCACTTGCCCAGGGCAGGCCTACATGAAGCCCTGCAGGCCACAGGGACCCTGAGGTTCAAACACACCTTTCAGTGGCTGTCATTCCCTCGGTTCTCACGCTTTCCGAGGAGCAGGTGGAGCTGAGCGAGGAGCTCTGCGATCAGATATCTCCAGTTTGGCTTTGACCGGGAACTGTGAAGTTTTAGAAAATTTCTGAGCCTCTCAAGCTTTAGACTTTCCACAGAGAAATGGGGATAATGACATCTTATTTCTTGTAAAGATTATTGTGAATATACATGAAAAAACTTATGTTAGCATATGAGGGCTTCTTGAGTGTTAGTAATGTCCTATTTCTTGACTTGAGTAGGGGTTACAATTCAAGCTGTACATTCATTTTTTAATATACTTTACATGTGATTGATCACACACACACACACACACACACACACACACACACACACACACACACACGGTGGACAGGAGCAGCACCACATATAGTTGGTACATCATCACACCTGCCCCAATCTGGATTTGACCTACGACATCTGGACCCCAGAGTTGGAACCCTCTTCCTGACCAGGCATCTCTGCATCCCAGCTCTCCCTCTCTCTCCATGTCCTACTGCCCCAGCTGTCTTTGTGTGACAGCTTGAGATGAGGTCAGAGTTTTCCATCCTCTGGTGGCAGGTTGGGGAGGATGAGAATCCTAGACCCTAGTGAGACTAGGATCTGATGCCTGGTGTCAGGTTCATCAGGGCTTAGCAAGGACAGATTTCAGAGCTGAGTGCTAGGCAGGCCCCTTCTGTGCTCAGAGATCTTCACGGTGTCATTCTCAGCTTCTCACTTGCCCTAAGACTGTGGACAGACCTCTGTCCCACTCTTACTTAACCCATGGCCAAACACCCTCTGTGCTCTCTTTATGGTCTTGAGCCCCATTTGGGTGTTTTTTTTTCTTTTCCCAAGTGAAAAGAGGGGAGATAGAAAGACAGACTCCTGCATACACCCCAATCAGGACCCACCCAGCAACCCCCATCTAGGGCCATGCTTGCAACTGAGCTACTTTTAGTGCCTGAGGCTGAGAATGGAGCCATCCTCAGTGCCTGGGGCCAATGCACTTGAACCAATAGAGCCATGGCTGCGGGAGAGGAAGAGAGAGAGAGGGAAATAAGGGAGAGGGGTTGGGAAGCAAATTGTCACTTCTCTTGTGTGCCCTGACCAGGAATCGAACCTAGGACATACATACACCAGGCCGACGCTCTCCCACTGAACCAACCAGCCAGGGCCCCCATTTGGCTTTAAGCAGAATGGCAGATGGTCCCTGGGAGTCAGGCTCCCATGAAGTGGGGCTGACACATTTGACTGAACATACTGTCCAGGCCATATGGCCTATCTATTTTGATTCCCCACCCTAAACTGGAAATATCATCTGTACTCTATTAGATGTTCCTTTGGGAACAAAGAATGGGACTTGACAATGCTGTCTATCTCAGGTGGGCAGCAGCCCTGTCACTAGAGCAAGTGTGAAAATTCAGCAGGTACATTGGAAAACCTTTAAAGGATACTCTGACTGGCAGCAAGCATTTGTGCTGGTCCTGAAGTTAATCTTTTCTGCTTGCAGAGTTAGCCCCCTTGTTACCCATGGCCGCCAGGGTAACAGCAGACCTGGGAGGCGCTTCTCAGCCTACTTTGTCTGTCTCCTTAGCAAGGGAGACCTTGGAAGGGAGAGTCAGGGGAGGAGTTGTATCAGGAAGGAGTCTCCAGGCAAACAAACCTGATGCGATGTGTGTATATACAGAAAGAGACATGTATACGGACTTGCTCACATGATTATGGGGGGCTGACAAGTTCCACAATCTGCAGTCGGCATGCTGGAGACCCAGGGGGCTGGTGGCGTAAGTTCCAGTTTGAAAGCTGGCAGGGTTGAGACCCAAGAAGAGCTGATATTTCAGTTCTAGTTCAATGGCAGGGACACACCAATGTCCTAGCTCAAAGAAGTCAGGCAGGAGTTACCTCTTACTTGGGGGAAGGTTGACTTTTTTGTTCTATCCAGGCCTTCAATTGATTGGATGGGGCCCACCTGCATGGGGTGGTGGCAATCTGCTTTACTCGGTTGGTTCACAGATTCAGATGTTAATCTCGTGCAGAAATACCTTCAAGACACACCCAGAATCATGTTTGACCAATAACCATCACAGAAGTGAGTGTATCCCTGATCCTGCAGCCTGGCGTGGCCTGTCTGAGAGGGAAGAGGAAGCATGCCGGAAAAGGGGCACCGGCCCAAGGCTCCTGTCTGCTGCCATGGGCGCTCAGGGACCAGGAGAGACAAGAGTGTACAGTGGTCAGATATAGCTTTGCCTCTTCATTGCTGTGTGATCTAGGTGTGTTACTTATCCCCTCTGATCTTCAGTTTCTTCATTTTTTTCTTAAAAAAGAATAAATGTGGTTATGCATATATATTTATAGCACCTGCCTGTTAAAATTACTTGTACCTATTGACCTGAAGAATGTAAACAATTAATTCAATGAACAATTTCTTGAGCATTTACTAAGTGCAAGACGCTGGGCTGTGTATCGTAGGGCAGCGCCCTTTCTCCCCTCCCCTCTCTCCCAAGGAGTGCCAGCCAAGCCAGGACAAGCTGGTGCTGTACTCTGCTTTGGGCATGCTCAGTGCTTCTCACCTTCCTGTCCTGCTCCAGTCCTATGAACTCCTTCATCCACAGCTTACCTGGCTCCCCAGGGCTCACTCACATCAGCATCTGCATCCATTCCTTTGTCAGAATGTGGAAAGAGGAAGAGAAGATGTTGTGGAATTAGGAGCAATGAGGGGTCAACCCTGAGTAGTCTCTCAGCTAAACTCAGAAAAGAGAAGGTTATAAGGATGGACTTAAAGATCTAGTTTCTTGAGTAAGTGGAGGTGAAATTATGAAGAACGAGGCTAAGGGCTCTGAATGAGTCCGTGCAACACGCCTTGTGGCACAGGAAACCGCTCTGCAGCCTTCTGGAGAGAGGGCCCTTCAGCCTTTCCCTTTGGTCAGCACTGCTGGGCGCTGCACCAGCTGCACAGCCTGGGCGAGTGCCCCCTCTGACCCTCATTGTTCATCTTGAATAACTACCTCGTCAAGTGACTGGACGGGGGGATGCAACCACACACACCAAGCGCTTGGAGGCTCCTAGCATGTAGTACGTGTTCGGTAAGCGTGCATTCTCGACCTCTTTCGGTTTAGGTTGAACTGGAATGTGTTTTTCTAACACTCCTACCCTGGGGGTTAAGTTCTGTTACTGCAGCTCTATGTAATTATTCACGTTCCTCTTCCAGATGAAAGGCACCCCATATTTCAACCAGCATGTACAGCCCTTCTCTTCTTCACCTAAATAATGACGACTTGCCATTTACTGCCAGGCGCGTGCTACGCATGCTGTTTTCCACACTCCGTGAGATACTTGTACAAGCGGGCTCGATTCTCTGCACTCTTTTCCCAGTGACTTGACTTCCCAGGTCCCATGTTGCCCCCACCTTTGGGCACTCACCAGTTTGGCCCCATCCATCTGAGGCTGTGTTCACTCCGGGATGGCTAGGGAAATGCTCAATTTTGAGACTTTTGACAGAAAGGTTCAAAATCTTTCTCAATTTCATGCCATGTTATAGTTCTATTTATCCAACTACTATAGTTAACATTTATTTCCTGGCCGCGGGCATATTCACTCTGCTGCCCTCATGCAGGCCCACGGGGAGGCAGGGCAGACCTCAGGGCTCTGAGAGGGAATGCAGCCTCCCAGAGCTCCTAGTCTTTTGACCAGGTAATGGTGTGGCTGCAACAAGTGTCCAGGTTTCTGGGTATCTTTTGCTGGCTATTGGGAGCAGTGCATCCATAGTGTGTCAAACACGGGGCCAGGTGACTCTGGTCCCCAACCTCTTCCTGCCTTGCACTCACATCCCCGCTCCTCTGAGTGACCCGCAGAGCCCTCCTCTTGTACTGTGAGGTTTGACCCAGCTCTCTACCCTGCAGTGACCATGTGAGTCCTTACTCTGAAACGCCGGCTTCTGGAGGGGCAGAGTGTGAAGACAGGGAGAGCTGGCTGGAGCGGAGGAAGCGAATGCTCCAGGAAACAAATGGCTTTTCCATGTGTGTCCGCGGGAGCCTCGTTGGAGGCCGGCTGCAGGCCCTCGGGAGCCCCAAGGACATGAGCTGAGAGCTGGAGGGGAAACAGGCCAGAGGCTCAGCAGTCCAGTCAGCATTGCTCCTGCTCCTTTGTGGTGAGGGAGGAGGGCAGAGGGCCAGCAGGCCCGCAGAGTCACTGCTCAGTCACTTGGTAACTTGTTCCTTGGAGGAAGTGAGGAAATGAATGAGGTCCTAGATGGAGGGAGGAAGAAAGGGAGACCGAAGATCAGGAGAGGAAGGAAGGGAGGGGAGGCTGGGGAGGCTAGGCCAAGGTAGGATGGTGGAGGCTGAGCCCTCTTGGGGCCCCAGGGCAGGAGTCCCAGCTTCTGAGCCAGCTCTGCTTGCTGACTGCCCTCCTTCCATCTGCCAAGATGTCTGGGGGCCCTGGGCAAGACCCTCCACTGGGTCTCCCTTTCCTGACCAGTTAAAAGTGTGACTGTAATGCCAGCCTAGCGACTTCTCAGGGTTGCTGCTCCCAGACAGCGGGGTGGGTGAGTAGGAGAGGACAGTGAGAAGCGCCTACTGCACAAAAGTGGGTGTGGGAGGGGAGGGTGTGGAAAGGGAGGGTGTGGGTGTGGGAAGGGAGGGTGTGGGTGTGGGAAGGGAGGGTGTGGGAATGGAGGGTGTGGGTGTGGGAGGGGAGGGTGTGGGAAGGGAGGGTGTGAGAGGGGAGGGTGTGGAAAGAGAGGGTGTGGGTGTGGGAGGGGAGGGTGTGGAAAGGGAGGGGAGGGTGTGGAAAGGGAGGGTGTGGGTGTGGGAAGGGAGGGTGTGGAAAGGGAGGGTGTGGGAGGGGAGGGTGTGGGAAGGGAGGGTGTGAGAGGGGAGGGTGTGGGTGTGGGAGGGGAGGGTGTGGAAAGGGAGGGTGTGGGTGTGGGAAGGGAGGGTGTGAGTGTGGGAGGGCAGGGTGTGGGAGGAGAGGTGTGGGTGTGGGAGGGGAGGGTGTGGGAAGGGAAGGTGTGGGAATGGAGGGTGTGGGTGTGGGAGGGGAGGGTGTGGAAAGGGAGGGTGTGGGTGTGGGAAGGGAGGGTGTGGGTGTGGGAGGGCAGGGTGTGGGAGGAGAAGGTGTGGGTGTGGGAGGGGAGGGTGTGGGAAGGGAGGGTGTGAGAGGGGAGGGTGTGGGTGTGGGAGGGGAGGGTGTGGAAAGGGAGGGTGTGGGTGTGGGAGGGGAGGGGGTGGAAAGGGAGGGTGTGGGTGTGGGAAGGGAGGGTGTGAGAGGGGAGGGTGTGGAAAGGGAGGGTGTGGGTGTGGGAGGGGTGGGAGGGTGTGGGAGGGGAGGCCAGGTCCATGTACATACAGGTTCTGGCTCTGTTGCCAAGTGACACCAAATAAGTTACATACCAACCTGTGTCTCAGTTTTTCCCTTTAAACGGAGGCAAATTGTTTATTAGTTAATATTACAAAATTGTTAATTTTATGTGTGATAAGAGTTTTGTGATTATGTAATACAATATTTCTATTTTTACAAAAGTGAATACTAAAATATCGAGGGATGAGATGAATACTGTCTTTGATTTACTTTAAAATAATTCTGCAAAAATAAAGCAGAGGAGGCTTTAGCCAGGTGCTTGCTTCTACGTCATCACCTAGGATGTGTGACAGGCCAGAAGCAAAAGCCTGCTTGACACCAGACTTGCCATTGCTCTATCTTTGTCATAGTCTGAGTTCGTTGAGAAGTTGTGTTAGGTGTTCTCGGTTTCCACCAAGAAGGAGGAAGGAGAGTGTTTTGGGAGGCAGTTAGAGTGGAGAGGAAGAGACTTGCTTGAGCTTGAGGACAGGTCAGAGGTCATTAGGTCCCTGGTAGAGGATAAATCTCAAAATGTCAGGCCCATGCCCCATGGGGTAGAGAGGTTGAGTGAACCCCAAAGGCCAGAACCTTGAGAAAGTTAGCAGCACCCATGATGGACCCATGGTCAGGAACTTCTCCCCGTTTTTGTGCCTCTTAAGCCTTCTGGATTTTGGTGGGACCCTGGGAGAGGCAGGGGCCTCAGTAATAGAGTTAACTTGGATTTTAATGAAAATAAAACAACAGGTACACACCTAATTTTGTGAAGTAACAGTCATACCCACCTCACTGCTATTACTATCATCGGTGTTGCTGTTGTTATATTTATGAGTCAGCCTGATGCTCGGGCCGGGGCACTAGCTCCGTATGTTTGTGGCATGCGGCTACAGTGAGAGGAATGCTCAGGGCTGAGGTCCCCGTCAGTGTAGGTGCCGGACTCCTCCCTGCTCCGGCTGGCAGTGGGGTTCTACCATGTGCAGAGCAACAGTGTTAGGACAGTGCTCTGTGGTTGGGGGTCTGGTTGGATGTTGGGCAGATAAAATATATTATGCTCACTTTGTTAAAGATGGCGCTGCCCACATGGAAGTTCATTGATATTAATGTATGTTCTGGAACAGGCTGTGGGCAGACCGGGTTGTTGTAGCCTAAGGCTTAGTTTTAAGAAAAAGCTCTTCTCCACACCCTTGACTGATTGGATGATGTAGGGTGGTGCACTCTCCTGAGGAATCCCATTATACAGAGACTTCCTTGTTTGTATAATTGGATTAAAGGTTTTGATTCTATGGTATAAAGTGGGAAAGATCAGTAGCTTGATCTCTCTCTCTTAGTTCCTGAAGTATTAGAGAGGAGAGCAGATGAAGGCCATGTGAAGGCCAGGAGAAGCAGCCAAGATGGCGGAGTGCTGAGGAAGAAGCCAGTGTGAGCAGAATTTGTGCAGGAGGAGATGGGAAACAGAGGTGAATAAGTCTGGTGAGCTGGAAGGCTTTGATGCTAGGAAACTCGGATAAGTCAGTAGCTTTGTGAGCACTGAATGTGTGGGTTTTGGAGCCCAGTGTGTATTTTTGCTTGCCTGCCGGGTGCAAGCTAGAATTAAAGCTGATGGCTCACCAGTTTTTGGCTCCATTGTTTCATTACCGACTGTTCGAATCAAATGCGAACCTGCATGGGTCAGGCTGCTGTGATGGTGGCCGCGACTATTGGCTTTACATTGGAGAACTTAGCCTCGGCTGGGCCCGGTAGGTGACTGTCAGAACAGGAGCCAGGCTGGCACTTGAGCTGTGTGGAGGAAGCAGGGCCCAAGGGAAGCTCATGTCTCTGTCCATCTTCCCACCTGATCTGCTTCCCTCTCTCTCCCCAGTGCTCCCCCCGCCCCTAGCCTGGCTAGGTTCTCCCAGTTCCCTGGCTGGGGAGCAGGAAGGAGTAGGGAGTTTCCAAAAAGTCTCTGTAGAGCTCCAGGGGGAGGCTTGGCAACTGGAAATTGTCAGCCGTCTCCTTGGCAATCAGCAGCCAAATACTTCTGGGAATGGAGGAAGGAGGGGAGCTCTCTGCAGGGTGGCCAAGAGAAGCAGCCCTCAGCCCCCGCAGTGTCTCGTTACCTGTGTCCGTCTGGGTCCGATCAAAAGACAGAAACCACACAAGTTATTTGATAATAAAAATTTAATGTAAAGATTGATAACCAGGTATAAGGTCGTTGAATAGGAATGGAAGGTAACGAAAGCTTGCCCAGGCATCTTTGTGGATGCTGCTTGGGGAACAGCTGCCATGCCCGGGGCTCAGGGAAACCGAAGCAAGAGGGCGGTGACAGCAGCAGGCATTCTGAGGCGCACAGAACCTGGAGACCAGACCCCCCCAGGAGAAGGCTCTGAGCAAGAAGGACAGAGCCCTGAGGAAGAGGGACCTGCCAGCTAGAGCTGGGGTCTCGGGGCACAGGTGGAGTGGATGGTGGGAGATGAAGCTGCACGTATCGAATAAACTGCAAACTGGATCCAGCACGGCTTCAGGATGGGCCAGCTGTGGCTGGGGTGCAGCTCACCTGCAGAAGCACAAGGCACAGACAGGAGAAAGCATGTCTACCCTTCCTCCCCAAGCCCGCAGCCTCCCTCTGGGCGACCCTATTGGGAGAATCTAATAGGAAACAAATGGCAAAGCTGAAATGGGGGTCACTGCATCACAAAGCAGTATAGAGAGGACAGGCCTGTAGCTGAGCAGCAAGAACCTTAGAGTATCAGTCACTGTCCTCCAGCCAAGTTCTAGTAGAAAGAGCAGTGCCAGACATATATAGTATGTGCTCATCTAACATCATCGCCTGGCCTCTACCTAGGCTGGTTTCTGAAAGGGCATAGGGGTAAGGCCTTCTCAAACTTACTCTGGCTTTTCTTGCAGAGTTACTGACATTCTCAAGTTCTGAGAACTGGAGAAAATTTCTATCATAGTAATGATAAAAACAACAGCAGTGAAGAAATATTTAGGTAAGAATAGCCTTAGGAAAGCTAATTAGTCTCTGGCCTGTTGGCTCAGTGGTAAAGCATCAGCCTTGAGTGTGTATGTCCTGGGTTTGATTCTCAGTTAGGGCACACAGGAGAAGGGCCCATCTGCTTTGCCACCCCCCCTTTCTTCTCTCTCTCTCTCTCTCTCTCCCTCCCACAACCATGGCTCAAATGGTTCAAGCACGTTGGCCCTGGGTGCTGAGGATGGCTCCATAGCCTCACCTCAGACCAGTGGTTCTTAACCTTTTCTGAGGTACCGAACCTACCAGTTTTATATGCGCATTCACAGAACCCTTCTTTAGTGATAAATAAAATATGATTTTTTTTTCCAAATTCAAGACATAGGTATATGTTTTTTTACTGGTGCACAAAATGAGCCGTGCATGAACATCACCTTGCTCAAAGAACAAAACCAACAAAGTGCATGAACTCACAACAAATTACGGTATTACTTTATTCTGGCCTCCGTGGCAGAGGCTTCTCTGAACCCCTGAGACCGACTCATCGAACCCCTAGGGTTTGATAGAACCCAGGTTAAGAACCACTGCCTCAGACACTAAAATAGCTTGGTTGCTGAGTAATCGAGCAACAGCCCAGATGGGCAGAGCATCACTGGGTAGGGGACTTGTTAGGTGGATCTTGGTTGGGGTGCATATGGGAGTCTGTCTCTCTGTCTTCCCACTTCTCACTTAATAAAAAGGAAAAAAAAGGAAAGCTAACTATAAATCACCGTGATCAAATCATATGTAAAGGATAAAGGACAAAATAAATCAATCTACAGGACAGAGTTAGAATTGAGTCCAAAAACACAGCCCAGTATATTGGATTGTAGTCTAGTATATGATAAAAGTGGTATTTCCAGCTAATTAGGGAGAAGACAGTTAATTTAACAAATTTTATTTAACAAATTATATAGGCATGGCTGGTTATTTGTCTGAGAAAGTTTAAGCTCTCTACCTCACAAGTTATTACAACTAAATTTTAAATAGTTGAAGATTTTAAATGTATGTAAATTTAAATATTTAAAACAATTTAAATATTTAAAATAATTTAAACTGGGAAAATTTTTATACAATCTAGGTTTGAGGAGTTTTTTCTAAACAAAACAAAGTCCAGAAGCTACGGAGAAAAGGACATAAAACGTTTAAATTTTAGATAAAAGATAACATGTACAATGTCAAAAGACAAATTATAGACTGGAGAAAACATTTCAGTATATACTACTGATAAAGGTTTAACATCTGTAATGCACAAAGGGTTGCTACAGACAATAAGAAAGAGAAATAACCTGGTAGAAAAATGGACAAAACCTATGAACAGGTGACTCATGGGAGAGAAACTGCAAATAGCCAATATGTTTACAGAAAGCTCAGCCTCACTAATTGTCCAGGAAATACAGATTTTAAAAGTGTGGCCCCACTTCTCATTTATCAGAATAGCAAAGCTTAAAAAGAGTAATGACAGCGAGAGCTGGAGCAGATGTGGGAGAAACAGCACTTTTTATCACAACTGGTGGATATCTAAATTACCATAGACTTTTGAGAAAAGGTCTATGCCTGGGCTGCCCTGGCTGGGCCGGAGGGAAAATGAAAGGTGTAATATATATGAAAACGAACAGTATGCATCCCTTTGACCCAGCTATGGCATTTCTCCTCATTTATCCTATAGGGGAAAAAAATGTAGCAAATTCTAGTATGCAAACACACACACACACAAAAATAATTTAAAGCATTTTTTTGTGGTGGCAAAAACACTAGTAATGGTTGCATGATGCACATATAGCCATCTACCATAATATCATGCAAGTATAAAAAAGATTAATCTACAAAAAGACAAATGTTATATGATTCCACTTGGGATACTTCTAAAGTAATCACACTCATAGAAGCAGAAAGAACACTGGCTGCTGGGGCCAGGCTGGAGGGAAAATGGAAGGTGTTGGCTACAGAGTTTCAGTTTTGCAAGATGAACAGTGCTCTGGAGATTGATTGCACAACAGTGGGATATACTTAACACTACTGAACCATACACTTATAAATGGTTTAGATCAGTGGTTCTTAACCTGGGTTCTATTGAACCCTAGGGGTTCGACGAGTCGGTCTCAGGGATTCAGAGAAGCCTCTGCCAAGGAGGCCAGAATAAAGTAATACCGTAATTTGTTGTGAGTTCATGCACTTTGTTGGTTTTGTTCTTTGAGCAAGGTGATGTTCATGCACGGCTCATTTTGTGCACCAGTAAAAATACATATACCTATGTCTTGAATTTGGAAAAAGAAATCATATTTTATTTATCACTAAAGAAGGGTTCTGTGAATGCGCATATGAAACTGGTGGGTTCGGTACCTCAAAAGAGGTTAAGAACCACTGGTTTAGATGGTAAGGTTTACATTTTGTATATTTTACCATAATTTAAGAAAAGGGATAAATTAGAGGGATTGTCATGATGTTAAGAGAGAAAGCAACTTGTAGAGATATCTGTGTGGCATTTGTGAAATAACAACAGTAAATGTAAATAAATGTCTGTTGGCTAATCCAGGCCTGCCTGGGCTGTAACCTGAGTCCTCTGACTCCAGAGTGCTTCCCACCTCCTCAGAGCCAAGGGTTTCAGGCAGGACCTAGCACTGGACTCAAAGCTTTGTGGCTTTGTCAGACTTTGGGTGGCAAAGCACCTTCAAACTCCTGCCCTGCTGTTCCTCTTATCCGAACCTCCCTCCCCCAAACACCAGGTCCCCACAGGCTCTGGCACTGCCAGCCAAGGCCCACAGTTGTCTCCAATCCTCTGCTGGAGCTTACTGAAATGAGAAGCCCTGTTGATTGTCCCTCAGACCCCAGTTCCTTCTGGTTGGGTACACATGACCTGACCTGTCAGCAGGGCCTGAGTCAGCAATCAAATTGTTCTGAGCTGGGAAGCAAGAGGGGTGGTGGTGTGAGGAGCTGAGAAGGGCCCAGAGGAGTCTTTAGCCATCCTGGGGGCAGATGGGGTATATTCTCTAGCTGAGGGAGAGGGGATGGGTGGAGTTGAGCACATTCTTTAAGGGCCACTGGTCTGCCCATCTTCTCAGGACATATCTCCTGTTTCCAGTCTCCAAGATTTTTCCAAAAGACATAGCCTCCAGTGGGAACAGCTCCCTATCCCCAAGCTCCAGACTCAGCCTCAATTTCCTTTTCCTCTCATCTCTCAGCCGTACCAGGAAACCTCTCTGAATACAATAATAATAATAATAATAATAATAATAATAAAAGAATCTCTCCACAACTCTACCCTTCCCAGAGTTACAGAATCATCAAAACTCAAAGACTGAAAACAACTTAGAGCTCACTTATGTCTCAACTCCCTCTCAACCTAGAATCTAATCTCCCTCAACAGTACCACTGACCAATGGTCACGTGGTTGATGCCTTAACAATCTAACCTATGTGGTCCAATATGGGAGCCCCTGGTGCAGTGATGGGCAATCTTTTGAGCTTGGTGTGTCAAAATTTACCAAAAAACTGAGAATAACTCGGGTGGTATGTTACTTCGAGAAAAACGGCCTAACCGGAAGTCCCAGAACTAGATGCTTCTGTGCCGGAGTTCTGTTGTTTTGGCCTACAGACCTCCGGCACACAGTGTCTACACTACAGCAAATGTTTTATCCTCGGCTACTGCACCTGGCCGTGCAGGAGTCGAGGATGAAATGTCCTTCTTGGCATGCGGCCCCATACTTCTCTGATATGCGGCCGCGTGTCATCGAAAATGACTACGTGTGTCAGTGCTGACACGCGTGTCATAGGTTTGCCATCACGGCCCTAGAGACACATTGTTATTTGAAAGTAAATAACACACCTCAGCATACAGTTGACCCTTGAACAACACATGGGTAAAGGGCGCTGCTGATTGCCTGTACAGTAGAAAATCCACATATAACTTAAGTTGGCCCTCTGCATGCATGGATTCCCAACAGCCAGTTGACCCTTGAACAATGTGGGTTTGAACTGCGAGGGCTGATTGAAAAAAATCCACATATAAGTGGTTCCACGCAGATCAAACCTCTGTTGTTCTAGTATCAACTGTGCATCCAACGGAAATGGAATTAGTATCTTGAAGCTACAGCTGCACTCCTGTGTTCAATGGAGCATTATTCACAAAAGCCAAGATATGGAAACAACCTAAGTGTCTATCAATGGGTGAATGAATAAACAAGATGTGGTATAAATATATAATGGAATATTTCTAGTCCATAAAAATAAAACCCTGCCATTTTCAAAAACATGAATGAAACTGTAGGGTTTTATGCTAAATGAAATAAGCCAGACAAAAAAAGACAAATACTGTCTGGTATCACCATAAGTAAAACTGAAAAAAAAAGTCAAACTCACAGAAACAGTAGAACAGTGGTTGCGGGGGGCTCAATTGGGGGGGGGGCGAAATGGGGAGCTGTTGGTTAAAATGTATAAACTTTCAGTTATAAGATGAATAAGCTCTGAGGATCTAATGTACAGCATGGTGACTGTGGTTAATGTGTTGTGAACTTGAAATTTGCTAAAAGTAGCTATTAAAAATTCTCACCAAAAAGGTAAGTATGTAAAGTGATGAACATGTTAATTAACTTGACTGTTAATACCATGTATATGGATTTCAAATCATTACATTGTATACTTTATTTTTTATTTTATTTTATTTTTTATTAAGTGAGAGGTGGGGAGGCAGACACATAGGCTCCCACATGCACCTCAACCAGGATCCACCTAGCAAGCCCCCTAGCAGGTGATGCTCTGCCTATCTGGGCTGCTGTTCCACTGCTTGGCAACCGAGCTACTTTTAATGCCTATGGTGAGGCCATGGAGCCATCCTCAGCCCCTGGGGCCATCTTGCTCAAACCATTCGAGCCATGACTGCAGGAAGGGAAGAGACAGAGAGAGAAGGGGGAGGGCTGGAGAAAGAGATACTTGCTCCTCCAATGTGTTCTGCCTAATAATTGAACCTGGGACTTCCACCCACCAGGCCGAAGCTCTACTGCTGAGACAACCGGCCAGGGCACATTGTACACTTTAAATATATATAATTTTATTTGTCAATTATACCTCAATGAAGCTGGAAAAAAATTAAAACTAAAAATTCAATTTCTTAGTCATACTAGCCACATATCAAATGCTCAATAGCCATTTGTTGGACAATATGTAAGAAATGCAAAGGATCTCATATTTTACCCTTGTTATAAGCTAACAATATATCTGCCAGTTTCATGGATGCTGACAGAAGACATGGGACTCCCAGGTCTGAGACAAAGGGCGTTATTATCTGTAACGATATCAGTAGGCAGAGTGTCAGCATCTTCTTGTTCTAGTTTCCCCAACTCCAGTTCCCACAGGCCATTATGAAGAGGGCCAGATAGTGCCCACCCATGCAGTGTGGTGCTATGCAGGAGAGGAACCCTAGTGTAGGGAGTTGGAATCTTTTACAATGGGCAGGAGGCGTGCTGTTTATTGTTCTGTAGAAAGACACTGCCTCTACCCCCCAAGACTGTTGGCTATACAGACATCCTTGAAAAGTGTTGTTAAAAGGTATTCAGTATCTCTGCTTCAAAAATATGCAGAAATGCAGGAGACCCATGGAGAATTGTCTCCATGCACAATGCAGTTGCTGAACTTTTCCATCACTTCAGAATGTTCTGTTGGCCAATACTACCCTAAGCAATGGGGAACTGGCTACTTTACTAGGTTCTCCCAACACTTCTGAATTCAGACTTGAGGAGTCACAGAGATCAATCCAGCATTTCTGGCTAAGGGAAAGCTCACACCCCCATACATTCATGTAAATTTTAAGGTGTTTTCCTTGATGTAGAGGTTCGTTGACATCACACTTGTCTTTCTTAAGTAAACTGTGATGTCTGGGTCTGATTTAATATTTGTGTGGTGCTTCATCCGGGGCGTTCATATGCTCTGTGTTCATGGAAAATGAACTGAGGATCCATGACAAAGGCGACACCCAACCAGGACACTCTTTTTTTTTTTTTTTTTTTTACAGGGACAGAGAGAGAGTCAGAGAGAGGGACAGACAGACAGGAATGGAGAGAGATGAGAAGCATCAACCATTAGTTTTTCATTGCCGTCGCAACACCTTAGTTGTTCATTGATTGCTTTCTCACATGTGCCTTGACTGCGGGCCTTCAGCAGACCGAGCAACCCCTTGCTGGAGCCAGTGACCTTGGGTCCAAGCTGACGAGCTTTTGCTCAAGCCAGATGGGCCCCGCACTCAAGCTGGCGAGCTCGGGTCTCGTACCTGGGTCTTCTGCAACCCAGTCCAACACTCTATCCACTGCGCCACCGCCTGGTCAGGCATCAGGACACTCTTGAACATCCCCATGCTCCAGTGCACTGGTGTGCACATTTTAGCAGGCATCAGACTCCCCTAGAGGGGTTCAAGAAAGAACTTGCTGAGCCCCATACCCAGGGTTTCTGATTCAGGAGGTCTGGTAGGGCCCGAGAGTTCCCAGCCCTGAGACATCTTTAGGAGAGCCTGATTAGGAAAGCCTGATGCTGCCAGAGTGGATACACACATGATGCATGGGTGACACTGCTCACTTACTAATATTTATGTTTCAGTATATATTGAAAATTATAACCAGCACATCAAGCTAGTTATATTTTTAGTTAAACTGATTTAAGAACACATACACTTATATATGTAGTACAAAGATGACCTTTCCCCTCCATCAGTACTGCCAAAACTTAACCATCTTTGCCAGAGAGCCAGGATTCAGATGGGCTAGCAGTCAGGTCCCAGCCTGCTGCGTGAAGCAAATTACTGGCTCTCAGCTCCCTCCCACCATGACAAAGTGGCATGGACTTTCCATCGGGTCTCCAAGGACTTGTGAGGCTTGCCTTCCTGACCTTGCCTGCCATCCTTCCTTTCCTCTTTCCTTCTTTCCCTCCCTCCCTCTTTCCTTCTTTCCCTCCCTCCCTCTTTCCTTCTTTCTCTCCCTCCCTCCTTCCTTCCCTTTTTCCTTCCCTCCCTTCTTCCCTCCCTCCTTCCTTCCCTCCATCCTTTCCTCCCTTTCTTTTTCCTTTCTCAAGAAGCAGGCACAACCCCCCATCCTTAGACTGCTTACAGTCTAGGGCCGTGATGGCGAACCTATGACACATGTTTCAGCACTGACACCATAGCCATTTTCGATGACACGCGGCCGCATACCAGAGAAGTACGGGGCTACATGCCGAGAAGGACGTTTCATCCTCGGCTCCTGCATGGCCAGGTGCAGTAGACGAGGATAAAACATGTGCTGTAGTGTAGACACTCTGTCGGAGGTCTGTAGGCCAAAACAACAGAACTCCGGCACAGAGCGTCTAGTTCTGGGACTTTCAGGTAGGTCGTTTTTCTTGAAGTGACACACCACCTGAGTTATGCTCGGTTTTGGGGCGAATTTTGACACACTGAGCTCAAAAGATTGCCCATCACTGGTCTAGGGGACAGTAACTAGGGACAGAATACCTAGTTAGATGCTTTGTTACCTCTAAATGCTAAGAAATTGTCAGGGTGTATTACATACAGTTTCAGGTTCTCCACCCAAAGACAGAAACCACTGCTCCCTCTGCTGAAGCCTCAAGGCTCTGGAGGGAGGGAGAGTCCCAGCACTGGAGAGTGGGGGATGAGCAGGCGCCGATCAGGGGCCTCCAGCCTACCAGCTCCCCTCTGCTCTGGGCAGGGCAGCACAGTACCTTACTTTGGGGCAGCTGTCACCTTTTCCAATCATGCTGCAGCAGGGTAATAAAGCCTCTGGGCCAACCCTGAGATGGGATCTATGTGAGCAGTCAGGCCCAGAAAGATCTATCCAGGACAGAATCCTTGTCTTTTCTTTTCTTTTTTTTTTTTTTTTTAACAGAGACAGAGAGAGAGTCAGAGAGAGGGATAGATATGGACAGACAGATAGGAACAGAGAGAGATGAGAAGCATCAATCATCAGTTTTTTTGTTTTGACACCTTAGTTGTTCATTGATTGCTTTCTCACATGTGCCTTGACTGTGGGCATTCAGCAGACAGAGCAACCCCTTGCTGGAGCCAGCAACCTTGGGTTCAAGCTGGTGAGCTTTTTGCTCAAGCCAGATGGGCCCGCGCTCAAGCTGGCGAGCTTGGGGTCTCGAACCTGGGTCCTCCGCATCCCAGTCCGACGCTCTATCCACTGCGCCACCGCCTGGTCAGGTAGAATCCCTGTCTTAATGGTAGTGGGGCAGCAGGAAAGACAAAATATAAGGAAAATATATTCTATGACCACGATTGTGGAGAAACATGCCTGGAAGAGTGCCCCAACTCCCTGGAGGCCAGTTCGGATCAGCTGGCCTCGCTCTTGAGCACAGGATGCCTAGCCGGTAGGGACAACACTGGGAGAGAGGCCCCTTTCAGTGAGCCCGTAGGTCCAGCTTTTGGCCGAGCCCTCCAGACTCCAAGGGCTGTTTCCATCACACCATTCATTCCACAGGTCTTTCTGCTCCTGCCTTCCTCGTTTTAATGACCTCAGACAGACAGAAAAACAGCTGAGCTCAGCACAAGTGATGGAGACACGAACGTTGCCTCAGGGTCCCTGTGGACCCCAGCTGGGTACCGTGCCGCCCTCGGTTCCATTTTGACAGGATAAAATGAACTCATTTATTCAGTTGTTTTAAGTGAGCTCACACCAGGCAGTGCCAGAGAACAGACATAAATCTTTCCCGGCATACAGAGTCACTGCCAAACACCTTGGATAGAACTTTCTGCCTGTTCGAGACAGTGTTTCCCCTCTGCAAACCAGGGGGGAAAGTACTGAAAATCCCAGGGAGTGGGGGTAGGGGGTGGTGTCAGCAGATTCTGGGAATGACAAATTTGTCAACGCTTCGGCCTAATAAAAATTCTTCCAGTAAGAGAGGCAAACTTTTTACCTCAGAGTTTTTCCTTAGTGCTTTTGGTGGTTGTGGAGGGCGTCCCTGGTCATTTGGTCTGGCTGTGGGTGACCCTGGACGGGGATAGAGGATCGAGGGGTTTTCTCACATCTCTGAAGGCTGTATCTGCATCAGGCGTGGAGCCACTGGTCACAAACCCAAGCGGCTGCTAGTCAACTTCCCAGCCTGAGAAAAAACGTCCAGACTGCAGAGGCACACAGAGAACGTCAGTGAGTCCGGGGCACAGCCAGCGTGTGCCTGTACGAAGACCTGTGTCTGTTTTTCCTTCACTAACAGATTTCTTTAAAGTGTTTGTTCTTTGCAAACACTGTAAAGCAACAAATATGTAGAAGAAAGTCACCCACAAATCTTACTATCTCTACAATGTATCAAACGGTTTTGTGTCTCCAAGTTTCTTGTCTATTCACATACTTTTAAAGCATAATTGTGACCAGGCTCTAGTGAACTCTGCTGCCTTTACCTCCCCTTCTTTCCTCCTAGAATTCTTAACTAAATCTGTGCTCTAAAACTGCTCTGTTCAAAGTATGGTCTGCAAAGTATGAGTCTCTGTGCTACCCAGACCTGCTCCCTTGAAGCTAGGTAATTTCTGTTCACATTGAAGCCAGAGCGGGTGCTCTGAAACACACTGGCCAAGACACAGCTCCTCCGCCACCTGGGGCACACAGGTCCTCCGTCCTTCCCCCTTCCTAGGAGCATGGAGCACCTCTGAGATAGGAGGTGTGGGTTGGGTGCTGGGACCAGCAGAGAGCAGGATGGACTAGCACAGGTCTCCACCTCCCTACTGCCGGGTCCGTTAGAGGTGAGGCAGGAACATCACTTGGGTTTCCACCAGATGAAGTAGAGGTGAAAAGAATTTTAGAGCTTGGCCTGACCTGTGGTGGCGCAGTGGATAAAGCGTCGACCTGGGAACACTGAGGTCGCCAGTTCAAAACCCTGCACTGGTCTGGTCAAGGCACATATGGGAGTTGATGCTTCCAGCTCCTCCCCCCTTTCTCTCTCTCTCTCTCTCTCACTCTGTGTCTCCTCTCTAAAATGAATAAAATAAAAACAAAAGAATTTTTAAAAAAAAGAATTTTAGAGCTTGAAGGGATGTTGAGGGAAAGGACCATGGTGGATGGGGCCGTGGCAGGTGGATTGACTCTGTCTGTCCTGGCACAGACCGGGCTAATAACACTCGAAGTGGGGCTGGAGCCCAGATGCCTTGACCCTGCCAAGAGACAGTGCTGCCCCCACTCTGGTAGATGAGTCAGCACATGGGCATGTGCGCCCAACCGGGTCCACCCAGCTGAGACCCCTACCACAACACCTCCCCCTCAGCAATCGCAGCCTCCTGGCCCAGCCATGCCCACTCCTTGTGCCTTTGTTCCTAGCCTGCCTCCCGGATTTTCTGAGGCAGGAAAGACCTACCACGTAATTAAATATTGTAAAGAAATCAACTTCCCACAAATTAACGTACGGACTGAATAAATTACTGCTGTCAAATGGATGTAGTCAAATAAAAATCTAGAGGGTTTCTCGGAAAGTTGATAAAATGAATCTGAAATTAATTTTTGAAAAGTAAAACTGGTAATTCCCTGGCTGGGTAGCTCAGTTGGTTAGAGCATCGTCCTCATATGCCAAGGTTGCGGGTTCAGTCTCCAGTCAGGGTAGATACAGGAATCAACTAAGCATAAATAAGTGGAACAACAAATCAATGTTTCTCTCTCTATATATAAGTCAATTAAAAAATAAAAATAAAACTGATAATGATATTTTTAAAAAATAAGAAAGAATTAAAGTATCCAAGAGGAAGAACAAAGGCTTAGTATATATTACATAACACTAATACTGAAAACGGTTGTACTGACACAAGAATAAACTAGAATTAAGTAGGTACCCAGAATCCTATTATATGTGCATAAGTGTGTAGAAATTTAATATGATAAAGGAGATATCAGAAACAATAAAAAAAGATTTTTCAATAAATGGTATTATTAACATTTTAATTATTTTAATTATTTTATTTATTTATTTTTTATTCAGTGAGAGGAGGGGAGGCAGAGAGACTGATGCATGTACTCCGACCAGGATCCACTTGGCAAGCCCACTAGGGGGTGATGCTCTGTCCATCTGGGGTGTTGCTCTGTTGCTCAGTAACCAAGCTCTTCTTAGTGCCTGAAGCAAAGGTCATGAAGCCATCCTCAGCACCCAGGGCCAACTCACTCCAATCGAGCCATGGCTGCAGGAAGGCAGGGGCGGGGAGGGGAGAGACAGAAAGAGAGAGAGAGAGAGAGAGAGAAAGCAAGAGGGAGAGGGGTGGAGAAGCAGATGGACACTTCTTCTGTGTGCCCTGATTGGGCATCAAACCTGAGGCAGCCACCTGTTGGGCTGACACTCTGTCACTGAGGCAACTGGCCAGGGCCTATTAACATTTTTTAAAAGGGAAAATGTGACCAATTTGATGAACCTCACACTAGAATAAATTTCAGATGGACTAAAGTCAAATATCTTTTTAAAGACAAAATTACAATACCAAGAATAAAATTAAATATGTTAAGCAGTGTTAACATTCTAGAACTAGCAGCCAGAATCTACTATTGATATAGTTTACTACAAAAATTAGATAATTGTGTGTATAAAAACCATAATAAATAAAAAAGGCAAACTGAAAAAACTTATTTTCAGCAAAAAAGTTAATCATCTTTCTTTTATTTGGAAAAACTAGTTCACATATGTATTTGACACAACTTGACAAAGACAATATTAAGATCTCATAAGGTAAATAAACACAATACACCACAGATGTTTTTTAAACAATAAATCATATACAAAAAAAGAAGAAGTCAATCTTGCTTGTATCAAAAGAAATGTAAACCAGAAGAAGTTACCAAGCAATTTTAAAATGAAAATTCCCCTTGCTGGTCAGGTGAGGTGAAATTGACGGGGAGTATAAACTGGTGTAGTCAGAGCCTTTGGAAGCAATCGGCACTATCCATCAAAAGCCACAAAACTTGCTTTTTTTTTTGGCCCAGTACTCAAACTATATGTCTGTGACTCTAAGAAATAACTCAAAATATGGGCAAGATTTGCTGCAGCATTATTTATAATTATAATGCTGAAAAACCGAGCAACACATAAATGTTCAACAAAGACAATGCATTGTGTTATATTTACCTGATAGGATAATCTGGTAAATTACTATTTTTAATAATTCTAATGACTATGTAGCAGCAACATGAAAAAACACTCAAATGTTTCAAATAAAAGGACATAATAATATATGATGTCCTTTTTACAAACAGTTCTTCCTATTAAGATGAAAAAGGCTATATCAAGACAATAACTGTTGTAATGAAGTGAGAGTTTTGATAACTTTTCCTCCACTGTGCTTGTTGTTCTATTACTTTTATAATAAAAATATTAAACTAAAAATAATCCATATTCTGCATAAGCTAATGAAGACAGATATAAACAGATGGTTACATGGGGGAAAAGCCAGTGAATCTAAACATTAAGGGTACAATTAAGAGTTAATCATCCCATTTTCTTCTCATTTGTGGAGAATGAACTTCCTGTGCGCAAAGTCCATGTTCTTCCATGAGTGTGGCTCTGCTGTGTGGGCTCGTAGAAATACGATGTTTTAGAATGGGCTGAGTCTCAGAGATCACTTTATTCCAAACTCCCAGCTAATTCAAGAATAAGAACGACAGTATCCATTGCAAGTAAGTGTAAGAGATGCTTCTGAATGACTGAACACTCCCATGGATGGGGAATCCACCACCTCATAATGCAGCCCATTCAAGCTCTGCCTTCTTAATCATGCCTCTGCATCTCACAAAGCAGAGATTTCCGGTCCAAATGGGATTTCAAGCAACAGATCACAAACTAAGGGACTGGAGTGAGATTATCTATCTATCTATCTATCTATCTATGACATATTTTCTCTCTCTCTCTCTCTCTCTCTCTATATATATATATATATATACGTATATATATATACGTATATATATATAGAGAGAGAGAGAGATAAAGCTCAAAATAAGAGACTCCCCTCATTCATAAAAAATATATTCTAGAAACAGAAATATTGAAAAAATTTTTACATAGGCTATTCCACTGAATTAAAAAATAAATTATGGGCAAAGAGGAATTCCCAAAGAGAAATGTTAGAGATAGTTGCCATCAGTATGCTCCAAAGGTCACTAGCTTGAACCCAAAATCACTGGCATGAAGTCCAAGATTGTTGGTTAAGGCACATTGAGAAAGCAGCCAATGAACCACGAAGATGCCGAAAAAAAAAAAAAAAAAAAAAGGAGACTAGTGCTTCAGCCCCACTCCAATTTTAAAATGATAGATTGCAAAAAGTTATTTGGCAGGTGAGGCACAATATTTCCCCCCTACCTCAAATGCATATTTGAAGGCCTAACCACCTCTTAACGTGATGGTATTTGAAGGGGAGGCTTTGGGGGGTGTTTAGGTCATGACGATGGGCGCGCATATGGGATTATGGGATCAGACACACCAGGGAGTGTGTCTCTGTCCCTTCTTGGTGAAGACACAGTGTGAGGGCAGATGAGAGTCTTCACCAGAAGCTGAGCCCTGAGGGCCTTTATCTTGGACTTCCCTGCCTCCAGAACTATGAGAAAATAAGTCTCTGTGGATTAAGCATCCAGTCTGTGGTGTTTTGTCATGGCGTCCTGAGCTGGGACACAAAGCAGTAGGGAAAACAAGAGGAAGAGGGCAGTGTCTAGAGACAACGGCTCTGACAGCCTGCCGCAGGCCAGAGCCTGGCCTGTCCACCTTCCTCACCTGTCCACCCTCCTCAGAGATAAGGGGCATGAGAGGGCCAGTGGGCCCTGGATGCGAGAACATTAGCTGGGGGCCAGGGGACTGCGCGGCCACCCTGCGGGAGGAGAAAGAGCTCTCACCCTGCTCTGAGATACTTGGTCACACAATGCAGAGGAAATTCTGGGCTGAGTTCCTTTGGACTCTTCCCAGAGCAGAAAGTTGGTATTCCTTGCAGCACACAGCAAGGCTGTGGTATCTCAGAGTCCATGGGTTATGATGCTAGGAGCGTCTTTAATACACATGATGGTTCCCTCAAAGTGCCGGGGGGCTGCAGTAAGGTGGGTGCAACTGAAGAGAACCCCCCTGGCCCTCCTGTTAGTTCCTTGGCAAAACTAGTAAGTACCCACCCTCCGGGACCCGACTGCTCTCATAGTCAGCAGGCACGGGCTGTCTGCCCAAGAGCAGGCGGGTGTGAACAAAGGCCCTGATCTCAGAGGGCCGGTGTAGGCCTGTGCAGTGGTCCCTGCTCCGGACTCACACTTCAGCTTCCATTCCAGCAGCTGTGCTAGCTCCACGTGGGTTCTCTTTCTGACCCGGGCCCTTCCTTGAATCAAAGGGGAGGCTGAGCAAAACTAAGACTGGGCAAAACTGGCCTCTCTCCCCAGGGCCTGAAAAGTACTGCTTCCCTCACCCCCAATCCTCTAAGATTTTCCACTGTTGAGCCCATGTGTAGAGACTGCCAGCGGCTTTCATGGGGACCAAACTTCGCAGAGGCAGATCAACACTTTCTCATGACCAAAAGCAGTAAGGCCTCTTGAGAAGGTCTGTCCAACTCCTACCAGACGAGGACCAATGCATCGCCTTTCCCTTTATTCACAGTTGCTGTAGATCCAGCACCGATATCACACAGGGGCCACGCCCCAGGCGAGGTGCGCACTCACAGCTCCCACAGAAATCACAGCCCTGCTCTGCGTAATCGTGAGTGTCAATATGCTAACAGTGCTGAGCTGGCCAAGACAAACCTAATGGGTTTGGTTTAGCATTCAGTGCCAAGTAATACACAGCTGATGAAGCCAGCCCACAGATGCGCCGAAGTCCTCTGGCTGCTCCACGTCTCCATTGCCGTCTTCCTGGGGCAGGCATCGACTGCGAGCTGACCTCACCAAACCAGGAGAGGACACGATGACCCCTTGCAGTTCTGAGCACGGGGCTGCGCCCTGCTGAATGGTCTTTGGACTGTTGGTGCATCAAACGGCCCAGGCCGCGTTGAGACAGCTGTGGCACACAGTACACAGGGCTCCGCGCCTCCTAGGCCACGGGACAAAAGGGTGTGAGGAGAGGGGCAAAGGGCAAGGTAGGAGAATGCCCACTGTTTGCAGACCCTGTGGGAACAGTTGCCACATAGAGATTACTGAAGACATTTCTGCGAGTAACGGGCAGGGAATCTAAGAGAGATCTGAACCGGAAAGGGAGGTATATGATTTTATTCAGATTCCCCCCAACACTGAGCTCAATTCTCACATGGTAAGACACAAATGTCTTGACACACCCCCTATGTTTATTCATCTGACACCATGTAATTGGGGTTCAAAATGAGAACGGGAAACCTTAGGGAAGATGGTGGATGAAGAAATGACAGGGAAATATTTACTCAAGAACAAACACTCATTGAGTACCTACTATGGGCTGGGCACTGGGTTGGGGTGGGAAGTGAGGGGACAAGGAGACGGATCTCAGTCCCGAGAAGAAGGCAGACGTAGAGGAAGGAGAACCTGTGTGGACGTTAAGAGATGGCGGCTCCACTTTTACTGGTTCTGTCTTGGTACCTCTTTGCCTCAGTGGCTCCTTTATCACTCATGCCTACAGCTCCGTTTTAGAAGTGTGCATTTCTGGGCTCTGCCCTCACAGAGCTGCTTGTGTCTGTGAGGGGGAAGGAGCCTCTGTTTTTTCCCCAAGTTCTCCAGGTAACCCTGCTCAGGAGCTGGATCTGGAACACTGCCTTGTGGTCCGAAGCATGATGAGGAGACACTATTACATTCATATTTCTCTCTTGTGAAAGGAGACACACAGCCTCTTCTCTGGGAAGCTGGCCCACAGGGCGGGAGGGGTCCCTCCTCTGTACTCCATGAGCGACCTGCACAGTCCTCCTTAAACAATCTATTGCAAAGCTGACCTATTCTGAGTCTCTGCCATTAGACTCTGAATTCTGAGAGGACTGTACAGTTTATATCCCTTCCCTGGTGTTTAGCATAATAAGTATACAATATAGTTGTGCAATGAGGAAGCTGGGTGATTTTCATGTATTTCTGAGCCCTGCTCATGGGGATAAAACACAGGCAAGGTGAAATGCATGTAGAATATACCAAATGAGAAACAGCGGGAATACCGCCCATGTCAGGTGACAGGAGCATGCCTGTAAGCCGCTGGAGGCAGACCGTGGGGAAGCAGGCCGGGCTGCAGAGGAGGCCGCAGAGCCTGCCCCAGCTTCCTGGGGGCGGGGGGATACCAACTCCCCCTGTTCTCAAGCTCCCTGGTTCACTTCCTAGCAGCAAACGTAAGTCATCAAGAGCATCTCACGGGGGGACTTGCAGGAAAACGTCCCGGATTCTCAGGTAGAGCTTTCAGTCCTTAAATGCAAAAACCGTTAGCTCTCTGAAATGTTACTTCTTAAATAAGGCTCCCGCCCCCACCATTGCCTGTCTTAAGAAATGCCTATGATAAAGCTGCACTTTCAGACTATTAAATAACTAATGATGAATGAAATCTTCTCTCATTTGAAGATGTTAAGAAGCAAAAGAGAAAAATATTTTGAAATTCTGTATGATAGCTGAAACACCAAAGAACAAAAACTGGGGGGCGAGTAGGGGAGTAAAGGGGGACAAATAAAAGGCGATTGAAAGTGATTTGACTTTGAGTGATGGGTACACAGCATAGTCAACAGTTCTAATGCTATGCAGATGTTTACCTGAAACCTATGTACTCTTATTGATCAAATTTAATTTTAATACATTTAATTTCTAAATTAAAAAAAAAGGGCAACAATTACTCTCTCTTCCAAAATGTACTTTCAACATTTCAATGCAGCAAGCATGCAGCACTTTGGGGTGGGGGGGATGGGAGGGGAGGGAAGACAGGAGGGGCCAGGAGGGCTGTGGACTGGAGAGGCGCGGCTTCTCACTTGCTCCTTCTAGCTCAGACGCCAAAACCAGTAAAGCTCTACTGCCTCCTTGTGGCACCACCAGGTGTACACAAGAGGCATGATCTCAGATTCTATAAACTAAATTCAAAAACATCCCACTAGCCCCCCACAAAGACGGTTATCTACGAAAAGATTAGAATAAGAAATAATGTTGCTTTTTTATTCAAAAGTATAATGTATTTCACATCAATCTGGTTTCAACAGGACTTCAGATCTTTAAATCTAAGGCTACCACATTTACTTTGGCATACATAACAATGTCACATTGAAAAAGCCTCAACATAAAAAATTACCTTTAAACCCCACTGGAAAATTTTCACACAAACTAGGAAATTTCACAAATGATAAAAGTTCTTTCTTCAATATTCAATTTTTTCAATTTCATCCATGTCTTCAGGGTCAAGCTGCTTAATGTTGCTGTCTGAAAGAACAAGTGAGTGACCAGTTTCATCAGGGTCCACATGGCACTCCATTCCACCCACCTCTGAATTTCTGAAGACAGTGATTCCCCTTACTATAAGTTCCTGTGACACCTTGTATGGGAAGAGACGTTCTCCAGACTAGATGAGAAGGGGATGGCATCAAAATGAGCAGCTGACCCTAACACAGCATTGTGTGTGCCAGACAATAGAGCACATGTCTAGATACCGTGGGGTCAGAAAAGGCCAGAGCACACGTGAGGGGCAGGGAAGGGTCTACTAAGCCCTGGAAGGGTGTTGTGAGTGTGTGTGGGTATGTATGGGGTGGTGTAGGACGGTGACAGGGGGAGCGACTAAGCCTCCTTCACTGAGGTCACTTCCCAAGACTGGGTCTTCAGGAGCTTACACAGCAACAGTAGATCTTAATGGTTAGCCCTGCCGCCCCTGCTTGGGTCCTTCCTCAGTTATCCTAACGCAGGGCGCTTAATCAACTTTCCTGAAGGGTCCAGATGTGCTACAGTTGGCAAATCCTCTAAAATTATACTCCAAATTACATACATGTGCCTATGTGCATATCTCTGGGGAAAGTGTCCACTGCTTCTCACAAATGTTAAGGACCAGTGTTCTGTTATAAAAGGTAAAAGACCTATTTGGAGTCCCGCAAGGGTTCCTCTTCCCCTGCACCCCAGCCATATCCATGGGCTTTGGAGCCTGGGGTAACCTGAGAGGTGGACATCTCAGGATACATCGCCCTTGAAGTTTCCATCAGAGTGCAACCGGCCAGTCCAGGCACCCCAGCAGGTCAGCAGAACCTGCTGCCTCCTTTCGATGGGGACTGGAGGAGGGAGCAGATCTCACAATTTAGGACTGTCCTTTTCGGTAGGGTGGGGCAAGAAGAAAAGTGCAAATAAAAGAGGAAGCTGGAAACAAAATATAATCTTCAAGGACATTATTACTTAGGTTGGTTCTCTATAGAACATGAAGATTGGCTCCAGGTCCCAGAATCATCAATAACACAAAAATCTGAGCTCATGTTAATTCAAACTGATTTAAAACTTTTAAGTACCACATGCAAATTAGTCAACTTCTCATAGTAGGAACTCTGGCACTGTGAATTAGACGCCTCCTGCCCCCATCCTATCACAGCTCTGGGTGGGGGTCCATGACAAGCATCGCCAGTATCACTGTGAGCAGGCCCACAGCTCCTGCTGTGAACGACGCTACTTACTAAAGTGATCCTGGATCTTCATAAGCAGGGGCAGCTTATCTACTTCGATCATATTGAAAGCGAGACCTTTTTTCCCGAAGCGTCCCGTCCGCCCTATGCGATGAAGGTAGGTCTCATAGTCTGGCTCCTCCAATTTGTTCAGAGGAAGATCAAAGTTCACAACAATCGTGACCTGCTTCACATCGATCCCTAGAAGAGGAGAGACAATAGACTGTCCTGCCGCTTCTCCCTTAGGAGACAGCTATTCAACAACCACATTTACTGAGGAAATTCTTGTTTCACAGACCTGGTTTCACATGGTCACAGGGGCACTTAGGTGAGACAGTCTGCTTGCATAGCATGTCTGTGATGCTTGATAAGACTCAGCAGAAGCTAACTTTATAGAAGTCTAAATATGTACAGCATGTATGCATGTGTGTGCAAGTGCACTGCAGGAAGGCTCTTCCCGAGAGCACACACATTCCCTTCTGCCTGCTCCTGCCAGCAGGCCTTTGAGCCCCATGTCCTTCACCTGTCGTCACTCTGCTCCGTTCACGGCCATCATTCTAGTCTTTCCAGCATTGCTTCAACGTTACAATTTCCAGGCTGGTTTCCCCGTTCTCTTTGCCCACTCTAATCTCTCACCACGGTCACCACAGCCATGTCCAGAGTACCGTGTTCAGGACAATTTACACAGGACAAAGTACAAATAGCTCAAGGCTTCCAACCAACTTAAGTCTCACCTCATCCTCTCCTGCCACACAAACCCCAAACTCCAGGCACATGGCTTCGATGTTTCCCAAGCAAACTGCAAATTCTCATCAAACTTAATTCTACCCTCCCTTCAAAACCATTCATATCTAATATTTCTTAGCAAGAGTTGTGTGGTCCCCTGGTAGCCCACCCCCAACACTGACAGGCAGGTCACAGCCTTGTCCTCCTTGCAGTGTGCTTGGACTCTGGGGCTTGCTGTGCCCTCTTCCCTCTGGGGTCCAGTGTTGTGCTGTCTAAACTATAACCATTAGCCTCATGTGACTATTTAACTTTAAGTTAATTCAAATAAAAACTTCAGCTCCTTAGTCACACTAGCCACATTTCAAGTGCTCAGCAGCCATATATGGCTAGTGGCTACTCATTGGACAGCACAGAATAGGTCATTTCCATCAATACAGAAATTCCTGTTAGCGCTGGTCTGGAGGTCCCAGAGTCCAAGCACTGTGCTCCCAGGGGGCAGGGGCCTCATCCTTTCTCAGGCTACTCTTCCAAAGCGCCAAGCTCAGTCCTTGGGGCAGGTCCCCAGTTCTATTTGCTGAACTAAAAATGAATCATAAAATAGGGTTTGAGGATGGCATTTAGACAAGGATATAGGAGGGATGAAGAAAATAGGAAATCCCTTCTCTTGAAAGTACGAACATTTTTCCCCATAGTCAATAGTTTTTGAATTAGAAACACCTCAGAAAGGAACATCATTAGTCATTAGGAACATGTCCTGAGATGCCACACACGTCTACTAGAAAGGTTAAAATGAAAAAGAGTGACAACACCAAGTGCTGACAAAAGCACAGAGCGACTGGAACTCTTCTTCACTGTATGTGGAAATGAAAATTGGTGCAGCTACTTTGGAAAAAAATCCTAACTTTTGCATTTTCTTATAAAGAGATACAAACATTTACCACAGGACCCAGAAATCCTAGTCCTAGGTATTTACCCAAGAGAAATGAAAACGTAGATCTACACAAGACCTACATATGAATGTTTGTTATAACTTTATGAGAAATGGCTTCAAAGTGGAAACCATCCAAATGACCAGCAGCTGGTAAATGGATGTATTACTTGTGGTACATCCATTCAATGGACTACTACTCAGCAATAGCAAGGAATGGACCACTGATAAATGTAATGGCACTGATAAACTCAAAAGCATTATGTCAAGCGGAATAAGTCAAACACAAAGGCCACAAACTATATGATTTAATTTATATGGTATCACCTGACCGGTGGTGACACAGTGACTAGGGCATTGACCTGGAATGCTGAGGTCCCAGGTTCAAAACCCTGAGGTTGCTGGCTTGGGGGTGGATTCATCTGGCTTGAGCACAGGCTTGTCAGCTTGAGCGCGGGGTCATGGGTTTGAGTGCGGGATCGTTGAAATGATCCAATGGTCACTGCTTGAGACCAAAGGATGCTGGCTTGAAGCCCAAGGTCGCTGGCTTGGACAAGGGGTCACTGGCTTGGCTTGAACCCCCCCTCCTCCATCAAGGCACATATGAGAAGCAATCAATGAACACTTAAAGTGAAGCAATTACAAGATGATGCTTCTCATCTCTCTCCCTTCCTCTCCCTGTCACACACACAAAGTTTATAAGGTATCTGAAAGAGACAAAATACAGAGATAGAAATCTCATCTACAGTTGCCAGGGGCCAGTAGTTGCAGAGACTGACTACAAAGCAGCACTGTTTGAGGGGAGATGGCAATGTTTTGACTACAGTGATAGTTACAGGACTATAAATGTTTGTCAAAACTCACTGTATACTATCTAGTTTATATTGTACACTGAACTGCATACTTAAAAGAATGAATTTTATCATATATAAATTATACCTCAACAAATTGACTTTTTTTTTTTAATTGAGAGGAGGGGAGACAGTGAGACAGACTCCTGCATGTGCCCTGACTGGGATCCACCTGGTAACACCCATCTGGGGCTGATGCTTGAATCAACTGAGCTATTTTTAGCTCCTGAGGCTGACACTTGGACTGAGCTATCTTTAGTGCCCAGGCCAACACTTGAACCAATCGAGCCAGTGCTTATAGGAGGGGAAGAGGGAAGAGAAGAGAAGCAGAAGGTCGCTTCTCCTGTGTGCCCTAATCAGGAATAGAACCTGGGACGTTCATACACCGGGTCAACGCTCTATCTACTGAGCCAACCAGCCAGGCCCCAAACTTGACTTTAAATCCACACATGCAGACACACACACACAAACACACACACATACCTCGAGCACAGACATTGGTTGTTATAAGAACTTTCTCTTTCCCATCCCGAAACCTCTGAATGATGGAAGCTCGTTGATCCACGGTCAGCTCTCCGCTTAACAAAGACACTTGGTGGCCATCCTGCATCATCTCCACAGTCAACCACTTGGCATTTCGACGAGTCTGCATGAAACAAACAAAACCCAGCACAACAGCCCATATGAAAGCAGACTGGCTGTGTCAGCAGTGCTCATGCGTGCAGGTTGGCAGCTGAGAACGATGCATGAGAGGAACCCCAGAGGGACGTGAAATTCTGCACTTCTAAGGGCCACATCCTTTCCACCTGTCAGAGCTGTGGCTTCTTGGTCATAGATAGATAATAAACATGCTCTGCCTACCTTACTTGGTGGTGTGATGACACAATGAGAGCACATAACAGTAACATCACTCTTTAACAGTGCTGCATGCATGCCAGGCATGTTGCTAAAATCTTTACACACAACACTTAGATGGAAAAGTTACCTAATTTTATTTTAAAAATTAAAAGACAACAAAGCTTAAAACCATGAGCAACTTGCCCAAGGTTAGTCCATGACAGACCAGAGCTTTCCTTTATTCTACAAATGTGGTTTCAGTGCCGCACACATGCTAGGTGGGCGCCATCCGAGCGCAGGGGAGCGAATGGAAGCCAGAGGGGACCTGCTGTCAGGGCGCTCGGACTGCCCGTGTGGCAGTGAGAAAATAAAACAGATACATGAACACTAAAAATGTCAGATAGCAAGAAATAAATATGAAAATAAAAGAAGTGTGATGATAACAGTAACCAAGTGACTACATTACTCATAATAAGTTAGGAATAGAAGAAAACATTCTTAACCTGATGAAAGGGTTACCTGTAAAAAACTACCATAAACATCGGCCCGCATGGGAAAGTGCGAGAAGACAGCCCTCTAACATGAGGATGCCCTCTGTTTAACACGTTGCGGTCCTATTCACTTACTAATCTTTCTAAGCTTCATCCACAAAATACAAAGCATTTCTACTCAAAGGTGCTCTGAAGATTAAACAACAAGAGCTGAGTGTGGTGCCTGGCCACATGCAGGCTACTGCCCGTGCGGGGGCCAGGTGAGGCAGGGACCGTCTCAGCAGTTACCTGGCAGAAGATGATGGCCTGGCCAATGGTGATGCCGCCATAAATGTTGCACAAGGCCTGGTACTTGTCGTGCCTGTTCCCACACAGCACGTAGTACTGTCGGATGTTGTTCAGGGTCAGCTCCTCTTTTCGTAGCTTGATAACATTGGAGTCAGGGATGATTCGCTCTGCAAACTGCCACACGGAGTCCCCAAAGGTCGCTGAGAAGAGGAGCATCTGGCACTCAGGGGATAAACCTCTGTAAGAGGGATGGGAAGAAGGCTATTACCTACTGTCACCTGTGCCACTCGCTGGTGGTGGGGGCAGCTCCCAGTGCTCTGTACCTGCTGCCATCTGCTCCACACAAACCTGCGCCAGCGGTCAGCACACAGGTGTGCCTGCCACTCACTCACGGCACCTCCACGCAGAGTCACGTGTCCTGTTCCTCTGTGCCACCCAGAATTTGGAAAAATATGTACACTGAATGTGGGGCTTAGGAGCACAATTTACAGGTGTGTGTTCTGGAGAGTTTCATGTTTCCATACCAATTTTCTCTTTAGAAGCAGAATCACGGAGCCGAAAGTGGGAGTCTATTTGCTGCCTGCGGTGCTGGTCTCACACACAGGTCCATGGCGGTGAAGGCGCAGAGGCTGCTTCTCCCACAGCAGGCGTTCTAGCTCTTGGGAGGGGAAAGAGCAGCCTCAACTGCCTTCATCTCCATGGGAAGTGCCCACATATAAATAAAAAGGAGGGCAAAAGGCAAATGCTAATGCATGTAAAATGTAAAGTGAATCCATAATGAATATAGGGCTCATCTTATAGAAAACCCAAAAAACAGGCAAAATGCATCTATGGAGTTAGCAGTCAGAACACAGGTTAACCCTAGGAAGGAGGGAGGTGCCAGTGACAGAAAAGGGCTATGGGAACTTCTGGAGTGCTGGCAAAGTGCCATTTCTTGATCTGGGCCACTAAGCTATACCTTTATAATTCATATATTTCTTTGTTCATATGTATATATTTTTTATTTTTTTACTTATTGACTTGAGAGAGGTATGGGGGAATGAGAGAAAGAGAATGCTGATGTCTTGTTCCACTTATTTATGCATTCATCAGTTGCTTCTTGTATGTGTCCTGACCAGGGATCAGATTCACAACCTTGGCGTATCTGGACGATGCTCTAACCAATTGAGCTACCTGGGCTGGGCCTGTACATATTTTATACATCAATAAAAAGTTAATTTTTAAAAACAAAAGAGGGACTAGAGAGAAACCATATGGTTGAGAAGACAGAGCACTTAGGAAAATAAGCTGTTAGTGCTAAAAGGGAATGGGAGATATTGTATAGTCTAAGGATTCCCAAACACTATTTTAAGCCTAGGGCCTGGGTCATCTGGGGAGCTTTTCAAATAATAATCTGACAGACTTCAGATCAAGTCTACATGTGCACGCTCCTCAGCTTCCCACATCCCACCAGTATGACTCTAAAGAGATGAAGAGATATGAATCTATAAAAACATGCAGAATAGAAGAAACTGATAGATAAGACATTTCAAGATATTTTTGAAAGATGAAAAATGTAATAAATCAGAAAGTGGATGGAGCCACAATACGAGTGCTACAGCTGGAAATGGTCATGAAAAATGCAATGAAGCTGGAAAGGGCCACTGAAAGATCTCGGACCTGCAGGCACCAGAAACCAGAGTATGGGGGGGGGGGAATGGTAGGGGCGTGGTGGAAGGCACTAGGCAGAGTCTGAATTAGCATGGCCCGGCCTCTTGGCCACTGGCTGCATCATAATACTTCATTTGGAAAAAAGACAACAATGGGACTGGTATCCCAAGGCCCATGCCATTTCATTTGAAAAAGAACATTTATGCAAATTATACAAGGAAAGGAAACATGGACCATTCTGCAGAACTCACTGGATTCTGAACTCTCAGTATGAAAAGAATGTACACTATTTCATGAATGATTTTAATATTGATTGCTTGCTGAAATGCTATTTTTGATATACTGAGTTAAATAAAATATATTCTAACATAATTTTACCTGTTTCTTTTTTAATGTGGCTAAGAGAAAACTTTAAATTACACTTGCGGCTTGCAATATATTTCTATCACACAGTACTGTGATTTCACCTTTTTTAAACAAACAAACAAACAAAAAGCTGAACAATGGAGGGATAAACAACTAACATAAATGCTCCAATTATTACTTAATATTATTTTGGCCAGAAAGTTCTTTCTGATTTGAATTTTTCTTGGAGTTCTGAATCTTTTATTTGCTATTACCAATTTATCAGTCGGGACAGCAAGAAGTGAGTCTTGACTGGTCTTGGTCCACAATTGTTTTAAATAGGCTGAAAATATGTGTGAGCAGCAGGTGGACACGACCTTATGTTAGGCAGCTGGGCATGTGCAAGCCAAAGACTAGAGGTTTCCCTGAGCAGGTTCCAAACTTGAAAAAAACTGCCTCGGCAGAAGGTGAAGTGAAGCACACAGTGAAAATGTAGGGTCAAGTGAAACACACACGCTGAATGAAGGGGCTGTCCTTGCCCAGTTCCCCGCCTGGATCTCAGCATGCCAGCCAGCAAGTGTCTGTCTCCCAGGAAGGAGATTAGGGGTAGTATAGTCCTAAACCGCTCCAGGACACAATCATCCTAAAGTGCAGCTTCCCAAGTGACAAGCCCTCCTGCACAAGCAGAGCCATCCACAGCTCTTTAGCACCTCCTCTTGGAGCATGCAAGGCTGGCATGCATCACTAGATGTGATGAGGAAAGGTCTCAAGACTGTAGCAAACAAAGAGTAAACTTAGAGAATTCAGAGATAATATTGAGAAGATAAAGAACTTCTAAACCTAAACACTTAAATGAACATCCTCCAGGCCAAAAGTAGATAAAAGCCAGCCTAAGTAGATATTAACAACAGCACCTGGGCTCAGCAGAGGCAGCCACAGGATCTGGATTGCCTGTTGCTCCAAAAAGACAATAAGGGCCAGTCATAGGCAGTGACCCCCACTGGTCTGTGCCAGGCTCTGGCCAAAAAGGTCCAGGGAGGGCATATTCAGAGGTCAGTTATGGAGAGCATCAATTCAGGACCTAACAACCCTTATTACAGTGACATCTTAAGGAAGGGCTGCTCACACCTGACCCAGTTAAGATACAGAAAACAGAAAGCAGCTCTACTAGTTAAGGAGATCACAACTCAAACAAGCCTGCAAACCACAAACAGAAACAATGGGAAGACAGAGGAACATAAGCCATATGAATCAACAAGAAAAATCCCCAGAAAAAGATCTGGATGAAATGGAAGTAATCAAATTACTGGATGAAAAGTTTAAAATAATGATTGTTTGGATGCTTATGGATCTCAAAGCTACAATGGACGGACTTAATGAGCACCTAAATAAAAAAACTGTAAGCATCAAAAAGGACACTGAAATCGTATAAAAAAACACCAAACAGAAATGACAAACACAATACCAGAAATGAAGACTACACTAGAAGAAATTAAAAGCAGACTGGATAAAGCAGAGGATCTAATCAGTGACTTAAAGGACATGATAAGTGAAAGCATGGAAGCAGAACAGCAAAAAGAAAAGAGGATCAAAAAGTCTGAGGAAACTCTAAGAGAGCTCTGTGACAACACGAAGAGAAACAATATCTGTATAATTGGGGTTCCTGAAGGAGAAGAGATAGAACAAGGAATAGAGAACCTGTTTGAAGACATTATAGCTGAAAATTTCCCTAAATTGATGCAGGAAAGAGTCATACAGATTCAATAAGCAGAAAGAACCCCATTAAAAAAGAACCCAAAGAGACCTACTCCAAGACACATCATAATCAAAATACTAAAGCTAAGAGATAAAGAAAGAGTACTAAAAGCAGCAAGACAAAAACAGTCAATCACCTACAAAGGAGCCCCCATAAGGATGACATCTGATTTTTCAACAGAAACATTTGAGGCCAGAAGAGAATGGCAAGAAATATTCAAAGTAATGCAGAACAAGAGCCTACAACCAAGACTCTTTATCCAACAAGGTTATCATTTAAAATTGAAGGAGAAATAAAAGGCTTCCCAGACAAAAAACAAAAACAAAAACAAAAAAACACCAAAAACTCAAGGAATTCATCACAACCAAACCAATGCTGCAAGAAATGTTAAGGGGCCTGCTGCAGACAGAATAAAGCAGGAAAAAAATCTAGTAAAAGAGGAATGTAGATTTCAAGAAAAAAAAAATGGCAATAAACAACTACATATCAATAATAACCTTAAATGTAAGTGGATCAAATGACCCAATCAAAAGACATAGGGTAGCTGGGTGGATAAGAAAACAGGATCTATACCTATGCTGTCTACAAGAGAACCATCTCAGAACAAAAGATACAGAGTCAGAAAGTAAAAGAATGGATAAAAATATTTCATGGAAAAGGAAATGAAAAAAAAGCTGGGGTAGCAATATTTATATCTGACAAAATAGACTTTAAAACAAAGACTATAGTAAGGGATAAAGAAGGTCACTACATAATGATAAAGGGAGCAATTCAACAGGAAGAGATAACCATTATAAATATCTATGCATCTAATATAGGAGCTTCTAAATATATAAATCAGACTTTGATGGACATAAAGGGCGAGATCAACAGCAATACTATAATAGTAGGGGATTTCAATACCACACTAACATCACTGGATACTCAAGAAAGAAAATTAACAAAGAAACAGCAAAATTAAGGGACACACTAGATCAACTGGATTTAATAGATATCTTTAGAACATTTCACCCTAAAGCAGCAGAATATACATTCTTTTCAAGTGCTCATGGTACTTTCTCTAGGATAGTCCACATGTTAGGGCATAAAACAAACCTCAACAAATTAAAGAAGATTGAAATCATATCAAGCATCTTCTCTGACCATAATGGGATGAAACTAGAAATCAAATACAATAGAAACACTGAAAAACACTTAAACACTTGGAAACTATGTTATTAAATAACAAATGGGTCAACAATGAGATCAAGGAATAAATCAAAATTTTCCTTTAAACAAATGAAAATGAGCATACAACTCAAAATTTATGGGACACAGCAAAAGCAGTCTTGAGAGGGAAGTTCATAGCTTTACAGGCATTACCTCAAGAAGCTAGAAAAAGCTCAAATAAACAACTTAATCCTGCAACTAAAAGAACTAGAAAAAGAACAGCAAGTAAAGCCCAGAGGAAGTAGAAGAAAGGAAATAATAAAGATCAGAGCAGAAATAAATGACAAAGAGGCTAAAAAACAATACAGAGGATCAATGAAACCAAGAACTGGTTCTTTGAAAAGGTAAACAAGATCAATGAACCTTTAACTGGACTCACCAAGAAAAAAAGAGAGAGGACTCAAATAAATAAAATTAGAAATGAGAGTGGAGAAATAACAACTGACACAGCTAAATACAAAGGATTGTAAGAGAAAACTATGAAGAACTGTATGCCAAAAAATTATAGACAATCTAGGTGAAATGGACAAATTCCTTGAAACATATAATCTCTCAAAAATCAATCTGGAAGAATCAGAAAACCTAAATAGACAAATTACAACAAATGAGATAAAAAAACTCTCAACAACAAAAGCCCTGGGTCAGATGGCTTCACAGGCAAATTCTACCAAACATTCAAAGGAGAACTAACTCTTATACTTCTCAAGCTTTTTCAAAAAATTCAAGAGGAGGGAAGACCTTCAAGCTCCTTTTATGAGGCGAGCATAATTCTGATTACAAAACCAGGCAAAGACAACACAAAGAAAGGCCAATTTCCCTGATGAATTTAGATGCTAAAATTCTCAACAAAATATAAGCAAACCGAATCCAGCAATACATGAAAAAAAATCATACATCATGATCAAGTGTGATTTATTCTGGGGAGGCAAGGCTGGTACAATATTCTCAATTCAATCAATGTGACTCATCACATAAACAAAAGGAAAGACAAAAAACACATGATAATATCAATAGATGCAGAAAAAGTTATTTGATAAAATCCAGCACCCATTTATGATCAAAATTCTCAGCAAAGTGGAAATACAGGGAACATACCTCAACATGATAAAGGCCCTCTATGACAGGCCCACAGCTGACATCATACTCAATGGGCAAAAGTTAAAAAAAATCCCCTTAGGATGAGGAACAAGGCAGGGGTGCCCTCTTTCACCATTCTTATTCAATATAGTTCTGGAAGTCCTAGCCACAGCAATCAGACAAGAAGAAATAAAAGGCATCAAATTGGAAAAAAAGAAGTAAAACTATCATTATTTGCAGATGATATGATACAGTACATAGAAAACCCTAAAGTTGCAGTAAAAAATGTACTGGACCTGATAAATGAATTCAGCAAGGTGGCAGGATATAAAATTAATACTCAGAAATCAGAGGCATTTTTATAAACCAACAATGATCTGTCTGAAAGAGAAATTAAGAAAACAATCCCCTTCATTATTGCTACAAGGAAAATAAAGTACCTAGGAGTAAATTTAACCAAGGAGGTAAAAGACTTGTACTCGGAAAATTATAAAACATTGATAAAAGAAATTAAGGAAGATACAAACAAGTGAAAACATATACCGTATTCATGGTTAGGAAGAATAATCATCATCAAAATGTCCATATTATCCAAAGCAATTTACAAATTCAATGCAATTCCTATTAAAAAACCAATGATATACTTCAAAGATATACAACAAATATTCTAAAAATTCATATGGAACCAAAAAAGAACATGAATAGCCTCAGCAATCTTGAAAAAGAAGAACAGAGTGGGTGGTATCACACTTCTGGATGTCAAGTTATACTACAAGGCCATTGTACTCAAAACAGCTTGGTACTGGCATAAGAACAGGCACATAGATCAATGGAACAGAACAGAGAACCCAGAAATAAACCCACACCTTTATGGACAAAATTGATATTTGACAAAGGAGGAAAGAGCATACAATGGAGTAAAGACAGCCTCTTTAACAAATGGTGTTGGGAAAATTGGACAGCTACCTGCAAAAAAATAAAACTAGACCACCAACTTACACCAGTCACAAAAATAAACTCAAAATGGATAAAAAACTTAAGTATAAGTCATGAAACCATAAGCATCCTAGAGGAAAACATAGGCAGCAAGTTCTCCGACATCTCTCGCAGCAATATATTTGCTGATTTATCTCCATGCACAAGGGAAATAAAGGACAAAATAAACAAATGGGACTATATTAAACTAAAAAGCTTTTGCACAGCTAAAGACAATATGAACAAAATAAAAAGGCAAACCACACAATGGGAGAAATATTCGGCAATATGTCTGATAAGGGCTTAATAACCAAAACTCATAAAGAACTTGTAAAACTCAACAACAGGAAGATAATCCAATCAAAAAATGGGGAGCCTGACCTGTGGTAGCGCAGTGGATAAAGCGTCAACCTGGAAACACTGAGGTTGCCAGTTCAAAACCCTGCACTGGTTCGGTCAAGGCACATATGGGAGTTGATGCTTCTAGCTCCTCCCCCCTTTCTCTCTCTCTCTCCTTCTCTCTCTCACTCTGTGTCTCCTCTCTAAAATGAATAAAAAAAAAAAATTAAAAAAAAAAAAAAAAGAACAGGGGTTCCCAAAAAAAAAAAAAAAAAAAAAAATGGGGAAAAGAAATGAATAGACACTTTTCCAAAGAGGACATACAGATGGCCAATAGGCATATGAAAAAATGCTCAACATCACTAATCATTAGAGAAATGCAAATTAAAATCACAATGAGATATCACCTCACACCTGTCAGAATGGCACTCATTAACAAAACAACACAGAATAAGTGCTGGTGAGGATGTGGAGAAAAGGGAACCCTTCTGCACTGCTGGTGGGAATGCAGACTGGTGCAGCCACTGTGGAAAACAGTATGGAGATTCCTCAAAAAATTAAAAATCGAACTGTCTTTTGACCCAGCCATCCCACTTTTAGGAATATATCCCAAGAACACCACATCAATGATTCAAAAGGAGAAATGCATCCCCATGTTTATGGCAGCATTGTTTACAATAGATCTGGAAACAGCCCAAGTGCCTGTCAGTGGACGAGTGGATTAAAAAGCAGTGGTACATATACACAATGGAATAGAATGCGGCCATGAAAAAGAAGGAAATCTTACCTTTTGCAACAACATGGATGGACCTGGAAACTATTATGCTAAGTGAAATAAGCCAGGCAGAGAAAGAAAAATATCATATGACCTCACTCATTTGAGAAATCCAATGAATGATATGAACTGAGGAGCAGAATAGAGACAGAGGTGGGATCAAAGGGTCCAGAGGGAAAGTGGACAGAGGCAAAGGGGTTGATAGGAAGGGGTCAGAAAAAGGAAAGAGGTTGGTGAAATTATACACACATAACACAATGTTATAGAGAGCAGGACAGCAAATTCTGGAGGGAAATGGGGAGGGTGTTGTGGGGAGGGGGAGAAGGGGAATGTGGAGGGGAACACGGGGCAGGGGGGATGCATTGGGGGGGACACTAGAATCTATGTAAACACAGTAAATTAAAATTAAAAAAATAAAAAAATAAAAAAATAGTATTTGACTATTTGGAGATATCTTTGATACATGACACACATGATGAAATAGGTAAAGAAAACTTAAAGATCCCTACACTGTGATACTAACTAAACAAGTGAAAATAGGCAATTACTACTTCTAGGGGGAAAAGCTGTACAGGAATAACATAATTTTAATACTATACTGCTCAACAGTAAACAGTATGTATGATGTCATAATGAGACCAATACTTACTGTTAATGAACCAAACTCCCAGTATAATCATAGAGAAGTGCTAGCGGGCACAGGAAGATTCCTGCCTCCACCAGTGGGAAGTAAGCAGACAATGACTATGTGTCACGAGACAACAGTATGAACATATTTAAACACATGAAGGTTACCGTATTTCCCCATGTATAAGACATACTGTTTTTCAAAAAATTTGGGGTCTAAGAACTGGGCGCATCTTATACAGTGGTTGTAGGTTTTTATACTTGCATTTCCTGCTTTTTTGTGCTTGTTTTTGTGCTCATTGTTGAAGACAGTGATTCGTCATTAGACACAGATGAGGACAAGCTAATGAATGGGAGTTTTGACAGTGATGAGTTGTATGAATTTTGTGATAAATAAAAGTTGAGTTCAATAACTTTATGTAATACAATTTTTTTTTTCAAATTTTGGGCCCCAAATTAAGATGCATCTTATACATGGGATCGTCTTATACATGGGGAGTATGGTAATATCACAACAGAGGTATTCTCTAGGGCATGGGGCACAGGGTGATTACTGTTTTTCACTGCAAATCTTTAAATATTTGACTATAACACTAAGCATATAAATACTTTAAAAAAAATAACAGACAACAGTGTGGTGATTGCAGAGGGGGTGAGGTAAGTGGAGGAGGGGATAAAAGGTAATAAACAAAGACTTGACTTGGGGGGGTGAATACACAATATGGTGTACAGAGATGTGTGATAGAATTGGGCCACTAAAACCTGTGTATTAATAATTATGTTAACCTATGTCACCCCAATAAATTCAATAAAAAAGTGATACAGATTTCTAAAGCTCACTCCCAGAAATCCTTTTTTTATATAAATGCTTTATTTTTTGAAAGAGAGCAAGAGAGAGAGAAAGAGAGAAGTATCAACTCATAATTGCTTTGCTATAGTGTGCATTGATTGCTTCTCGTACATGGTTTGACCAGGAATCAGACCCCATGCTCAAGCTGGTGAGCTGGTGATCTTGGGGTTTTGAGCAAGTGACCTCAGCATTCTGGGTGGATGCTCTATCCACTGCACCGCCACTGGTCAGGCACTCCCAGAAGTTCTGGTTCAGTAAATCTCAGGCTGGTAATCAGTAATTTTCAGCCTCTCGGGAGATCCCAAGAGAGAGGCCTAGGACAGTAACATAATTTATTTAACAAATTACAGGCAAACTTGAGACTAGATTAGTAGGCTCCTGATCCCGCGTGACTGTCTTCTTTATACCACTTATCTAGCCATTGTAACCTTACAGTAGCCCTAGCAGATTTCAAGAATTCTCTTTAGAATCTTGCTTCAAAAATAAAAAATTATTGGTAAATTTTGGGGCAAAACCCGTTATATGGATTCATCTGTAAGCCTGTGGGGCAAAGCGGAAAGCAGTCAGGTAAGAAGGTGAAAGTTACTGCAGTCCAAAGGTCTGCGAGTTGTGAAAACAACGAAAATCCAAATTCTTTTAAAGGTGAAAGAAGTGGCGAATTTGGCAGTAAAGACAGATAGGAGCAGCAAATGAAATTTCTCATCCAGACAAAAGATCCGGGAAGAAAGGATGAATGTGAAGATTACCTTTGAATCCGAATGCTTTGATCTGAGAACCCTTGTGTGTCAATCATCACGTCTGCTTCATCCAGGACAAACACACGAATCTTAGTCAAATCAATTAGTTTTTTCCTGAAATACCAATCCAGGACAGTGCCAGGAGTGCCAATTATAATTTGTTTGGTGATGTCAGTGCTTCTGGGAACTAGGGAGAAAAGGATTTGAAGGGCTCCTTCAGACACAAACAACCCACAATGCAGGGCAATGCAACACAGCACTCTTAAGCTCAAGAACATTTCCGATGACTCTCCAGGTGCAAACCCCAAGGTCACCATGGTTTTTAATTTTGCACAGTTTTTAAATTAATTTCTGAGTTTCTAGTTTTATGGTAATGATAATAACCTGTATATTTGATTCATTTAAATAGCCACCCTGCAGCAATCCCACTGTCCTATAGAAATACTGGCACAGCTGTGAAACCCCTCCAAAGCCTCCCTAATGGAGAACCACCAAAATGCCTATCAACGGGTTACATGAAATGAATGACGGCGTATTATGCAGCTGCTCAAAAGAATGAAGTGGGGCTCTATGTACTAACATGGAAAGATGCTTAAAACATGTACGTTTCTGAATATTAAGGAAAAAATACTCCCGTTTTGGTAAACACTCTAAGGAAACAAATACATACACGTACGTTGGTAAGCATATGAATTCCAAAACAAACAAAAAAACAAAGCGAAAAACAATGATTGATAACAAAGCTGTAACTATCTTTGGAAGGAGAGTTTTGGAGGGCAAGGAAGAACAACTTTCACTTTCTCCCCCTAATCTGTGTTTTAAAGATTTTTTCCCCTGCTATATACATGTAATACTTTAATGAAAAAAAAAAAACCCATTAAAAGCTGTTCTGTACCAAACTACTGAGCTTCAAAGAAAAGAATATACGCGAGTATCCTCGTGCAGGATGTGGGATTTATAGAAATAAGGGTCCTTATTACTAAGGTTTCTTATTATAAGAAAGCAGATGTTATATAATGTGCTTGTTAGAGGTGGAGTCAGTATTTAAAAAATCAGCCAAGACTGGCTTACTGGCACATACTTGGATTCCCTCGAATGGCGTACATCACTTGCACATCCACACAGAATTTTCCCATCTGTTCAACCACACGGCCAGTTTGTAGAGCCAATTCATATGTCGGAGCCAGGCAGAGGCACTGTGAGGTAGCAAGAAGGGGGAGGAGAAAGGTTCATATAAACTATCATGCAAATTTGACATAGAATTAAAATTTGTACAGGGAGAAATACAGAAGTAAACTTGGAGAGACTAGTTGAATAAAATATTTTAAACTGAATACAACTTAGCAGTTCATAGGCCTGGTGAGTGTCGAGCATGGGAGGGGAGAGAGAGCTGAAGGGTGGAAAAATGGACACCCTTTGCACATTCCTCTCAAATGGGGTGAAGAAGACACACAGGGGACTAGTTGGGGAAGAATGGGATATGAAGAGGCTGGTAATCAAAAAGGGGGAAATGCAAGACAAATTTCAGCCTGAGTGTGACCCTCATCACCTCCTGCCAGCTATGAAAAGTCTGCCTGTTTCCAGAACACTCCCTGTTGATCCGATCCATTCCGGGCAGGATATTCCCTCCAACTCCTCCACTTGTTATGTCACCCCATTATAAATGGTGGTTGCTGATGAATGAAGATGTTGATGAAAGAAACTGGTGATATTTAATGCTTCAGTGATAGAGAGGCAAACATAGCCAAAGTGCTAAAAATAGTTTCCATGCACATTTCTCAAATGCAGCTTTTCATAAAAAATTTTTATTCATAATATCAAACCCCAAATAGAAATTTCCCTGAACTTATCTAATAAATCAGATAACATCCTATGTCTGGCTTTAGTTATTCCCATCCCCAGCTTGTCTTGTTGATCAGAGTGTAAGGTTCCTGAGAGAATCCTGTTTTCCCTACTGCACAGAGTGCACTGCATACTTAGGTACTCAGCTTGTCAAATGAATGAATGAGTCTAGTTTGGAGAAAAAAGAGTGATTACCAGATGTTTTCCGTGAGTGGAAGCTAGACTAGGAGCATGGCAAGGACAATCCCATCCCTGCTCAGTCACTCTCTGACACCTGTGACCGTCTGTGAAACATTCCCCTCTTCAAACCTCAGTTTCCTCCTCTGTTAAGAGTGAGGTTGGAGGATCTTCTAGTTATACAGCTTATTTTTTTTTTACAGGGACAGAGAGAGAGTCAGAGAGAGGGATAGATAGGGACAGACAGATAGGAACAAAGAGAGGTGAGAAGCATCAATCATTAGTTTTTCGTTGCCGTCACAACACCTTAGTTGTTCATTGACTGCTTTCTCACATGTGCCTTGACCGTGGGCCTTCAGCAGACCGAGCAACCCCTTGCTGGAGCCAGCGACCTTGGGTCCAAGCTGGCGAGCTTTTGCTCAAGTTAGATGGGCCCGCACCCAAGCTGGCGAACTCAGGGTCTCGAACCTGGGTCCTCCGCATCCCAGTCCGACCCTCTATCCACTGTGCCACCGCCTGGTCAGGCCTAGTTCTACAGCTTTTTAAGATGTATGCTCACTTCATACCAAGCACAGTGCTAAAATTGTACACTATTTCATCTGCATGACAATCCTATGAAGCAAGTATTCATTGATTCACGCATTCAGTGTTTGAGTATTCTACAAGCCAGGTACCATGCATTGGTGTTAGGATTCAGGGTGAACAGAACAACTATAGTCCATGCCTTTACGTTATCTTTACAGACAAGGAAGCAGACTCAGAGACTGACTACCTCGCCTAAGACATTCAGCTAGTAAGAAGCGAGGTTGGGATTGGACCCAGTCAAACAATAAAGCCCGTGCTTTCAATCACTGTCCCACATTTCTACCCAACACATAATTTTATGGAAGAATGTCTATTGTAAATATCATATCATTGTAGCAATATCACCTGTTACTAAAATATCATTTGCATTGAAAGCTATCCCATCCCTCTCCCAGCCTTTCTTTACCTGTGGGAACAGTTCTGAGGCGTTAACTCTGCTTAGCATTGCCAAGACAAAAGCAGCTGTTTTTCCTGTTCCAGACTGGCTCTGGGCTATGAGGTTCTGGGGCCTGGAGAAAAGAAGAGACCACTGGGCATAAACTGAGTATTAAAGACTAAGAATCACCAAGTTGGAATACCACTACCCTGGAAACTCACGGATGTGCCAGCATCATGGGGAGAGCCATCTCTTGGATTTTGGATGGTCTATTAAATCCCATTGCATAGATCCCTTTCAGCAACTCCTCCTTTCTGTCAGAAAGAAAAGAAAAAAAGATCGAACACTTATCCAAGAAGACATACAAACTGCCAACAGATATATAAAAAGATGCTCGTTTTGCTACCTGTTAGAGAAATGGAAATCAAAACTACAATGAGATACTACCTCACACTTGTTAGATTGGCTGTGATCAACAAGACAGGTAATATGTATTAGAGAGGCTGTGGAGAAAAGGAACCCTCACTTACTGCTGGTGGGAATGTAAACTGGTGCAGCCACTATATAAAACAGTATGGTGGTTCCTCAAAAAATTAAGTCCAGAACCACTATATGTCTCAGCAATCCCTCTACTGGGCATCTTCCCCCAAAACTCAAAAACATTCCTACGCAAAGACACACGCACCTCCATGTTCATCGCAGCATTATTCACAGGAACCAAGACATGGAAACAACCAAAGTGTCCTTCCATAGAGTATTGCATAAAGACGATATGGTACATATATATGGAAATACTACTCAGCCATAAGAAATGATGAGATACTGCCATTTACAACAAAATGGATGGACCTTGATAACATTATACTAAGTGAAATAAGTAAATCAGAAAAAGCTAAGAACTACATGATTTCACATACAGGTGGGATATAAAAATGAGACTCATGGAAAGAGATAAAAGTGAAGTGGTTACCGGGTGGGGGGGAGGTGGGGAAAAGGAGAGTAAAGAGGGGCAAATAAACTGTGATGGAAAATGATTTGACTTGGGTGATGGACACACAACACAATCAACAGTTCAAATGTTATAGAAATGTTTACCTGAATCCTATATACTTATATTGATCAATATCACTCCAATAAATTTAATTTTCTGAATATAAAAAATACTTAAAGCCCATGATTGTTCAGTAACTTCAGAAATAAACTTGAAAGGTACACTTCTAAATTAAGCCACTCTATACTGAGCTTCAAAAGTAATATTTAGAAATATATAATTTATACTTCAATATGCAATTATATACAATCATGTCTGTAAAGTTGTACCCCTAATATAATAAACTATGCTATGAGCCTAGGATAAGAACAGTAATAGAATCTAACATTGACTTTCTGTTGAACCAAGCAAAAAAGGAAAAACTCATCTGATATATCAATTTGCTAGGAAGAGTTTTCTTTTCCATATAAGCAGAAAACTACATGAGACTTATTATTTAATTCTTCTTAATGAATGAAAAACTCTGATGTTTAACAGCTATTTTCAGAGCAGACAAAAATTTTATTCTGTCTAGGAGCAGAAGACACTATTACCTCACCCTTATGAGCCAGTATTTTTAAACGCTTCTTTTCAGGGGTCTCGCGATGGATGTTAGAAAGAGGATAGTGATATGGGCTAGAACATTTTCACCTTCAATAACACACATATTTTGGACGTGCTTATCTGGCAGATTAATTGGCAGATTGATTGATTACTGGCAGCCCCAACTTTTAATCATAGGTAGGTTTCTCCTTCCATTTAGAAAATGTCTGGGCATTGAGATTTTGGACCTTTCCTCTTTATGTAAGTCCACATCAGTAAAATACACTTCTTTAATACCAGTTGATAAGTCCCTAGGAAATGCAAACTCATTTGAGAAAGGAATTCATTTTAATACTATTTGAAACTAAATATATTTAGAAAGGTAAAAGCTTATAACTTATCTAAAGGGTGTGGGGCAGGAAACTTGGGTCATCAGTGTCCCCATATCTGTGTTCTGGTATGGAAAAGTAGTAATATACCTGTGTCTGGTATAGCTGTTTCCCTTAGCACAGAAAGATTTAAATACCTCAACCATCAATAATGTTCTAAATTTGCTGAACAATTCAGGTAGCTGAGTGTTCCTCTTTGAGCTGTATTTTAATTGCATGCAAAACATACAGATTTCATTTTAATATTGAATATAAGAACACAAAGGAGATTCTCATGGTTTCATTATTAGCAGATCACTTTGTTCTGTGTTATGCTTTCCAGCATTTCTCCCACTAAAAGAGTAAAAACACTCACAGCCGCAGCTCTTCAAATGTTTTCACTGAGTATAGTGGAGAGCTGGGATCCTTTTGTAAGACTTCGACTTGGTGACTGGATTCTACTAAAGACTGTCGGATTAACTTGTTCAAGAGTGAATTAGCTGCCAAATCCACTAGAAAGCAAGAATAAAGAGGGATATTGCATGGAGAAATTCAAGCTTTCTAAATGACACTTAGTAAGTTGCTCCGTTCCATCCAGTGGTATATATCAAGCAAATGCTCCTATTCTCATCTTTCTGCTATGTAAGTTTACAGAAAGAATGACATAGCACTGAGAATTCCTCTTTTTCATGAGGACCCAGTTTCTTATGCTCTGCTGCCACACCAACATCTAGCTTCAAGCAAGTCTACATCCACTATGACCAGGCCTAATTTTTCCTCACCAGCTGAAAATTCTTAACCCATTCCTACATATTCCATTTCAACTTCTTCCAAATAAATATGCCCCAGTCCTAACTTCCTATTTCTCCTGATACTCACTATTTATATATATATATAAAAAGGAAGCACAGGCAGTTCAGTTCTCCAATTGACATCACATTATTCATATTATGAAAGTCACGATGAACTGAAATAATGCTAGTAGATACATGCAAATGAATTATCTCCTACCTACATCTTCATCATCTTCTTCTGTGTTAATAAAATCATCTAAAAGAATGGAAGAGAAACAATAAATGTAAAGATAAGTGCTAAGTATAAATGTAAAGTATATTATCCCAGTTTCTCTTGCTGTCTTGACAGTGTGCACTGACAGGAAGGGTCATCCGAGGAATGGGTAAAAGTCCTGGGGAAGTAGTGGAGAGCCTTGAATGTTAAATTAAGGGAGCCACATATATTTCAGTTGCCAGAGACAAGAGGAAAACAATGCTCTTTAATTGCGGTGAGTCTGCATTAACCTGCACTTACCTAGATTGGGAACTGTAGTATTCTTAATACCCGGAAGGTTCTTCCGGGGATGGATGAGGTTTGAAAACTATTGAAAGACACAAATTTCAACCAACATTAGGAAGCAAAATTTCAAGAAGTCCAGTGCTACCCCTAACAGGGGCTGAAAGAGATGCAGGAAAGACCGCCCAAATACTGTTTTCTTTACAATGTTAGGTATAAATAGATTCTTTTCAGGAACAGTTTTCCTGTATGAATTATCCTAAAACTGGAAGAGACTTTCTGCTGCCCCTGTACGTGCAGTTCCTCTTCATAGGCCTCTACTCGGAAAGTCCTCTGAGGGGTGGGATCATACATGATCAAAGGATGGTGGATAGATAGACGGAAGGAAGCTGGCTGAGGCTTAATGGTCAAATTGGCAGAGTAGAAAACTCAGGGTCTGATTGGGACTACCAGCTGCTTTCCCTTCCAGGATTGCCAGGTGTCTTTATTTTGCCCATTCGAACCAAAGGTCTTGTCTCTCTAGATCTCCTTTTTGGGGGACTTCTTTCAAGTCCTTGCCCCTTGGCATTACCCTTCCACTACTGGCCACCCTACTCCCCCCAACCCCCACCCCCACGTTCACCACCCCGCCCAGCAGATTTCCCTGGGAGTACTGTCCTAGCCCCTGGCCCTCTGCCCTCCGGGTTGGTGGCGGTTACGTGGCTGTCCAGGTGATCGCTCTCTGCAGCCCCCGGGTCACTTTCCCAAAGTAACGACGCCATGGCTGTGATCGCCGCTCCGACCCCAGCACGTGCGTTCAGCGCTACGAGACAGGTGGGGTAGCGGCGGCCAATGGGCTTCCTCAGCGGGCAGGGTCACGAGCTAGACCTCCGCGGCGGAGCGCAGGCGCCTAGCTCCCGCGAGGAGGGGAGGAGGCGGGGTTGTCCGCGGAGCTGGAGGGTTGTTGGGGGTCGGGGGAAGTGGTCGCAGTGCCCGTTTGCCTGCCGCTGGCTTATGACATGACAACGACCGCTTGGGGCTCTGCGCAGCAACAACCTTCTCAATGACTGAAGTTCCACTCCTTTACCCCCTCACTCTCCAGGTAGTTCTCTAGGTCAGGCTGGATCCCCGCCCCGCTTCAAGCTGTCAAGCCCACGTTTCCCCAACATTTCCACTTCTTCGTGACAAGAAATAAAAAAGGCTGTGAATTGCTAAGAAAGTGGAGGGTCAAAATGGGTACGTTTCATCCGACAAATGAATTTGCGAGAGATCCGAAGAGGCAGTAAAGTCATTCAGGTTCTAACTTTCGGCCCTATTTCTAAATGCCGGTGATGCCTCCAGACTGGCTTATTTTAATTCTAATTCTGATGAGTGCCCCTTGCTAAAGCAACAAAGAGAAAACTGTTCCTTTTAGTAAAATCTCCACCTCTTACCTGGAGTGCATAATCTAGCATAGATTCCTTCTACTACTGACTGCTGAACTTGGACAAAAGAAACAGATCTTTTCCACTTTTTCTAACTGGAATTTTGAGATTTGGATCAGTCTCTGGAAAAAAAAAAACCTCTACAAAAAAAAAAAAAAAAAAAAAAAAAAAAAAAAAATCTAGTTATGCTCTCTCCGTGGTGCTGAAGCCAGTTAGCCACCCGCAGGCTCCTCAATTTGTTTTGAAATTATCAAAATCCTTTTCAGCTCTTACATGCGGGTTCTAGTAGTAAATTATTATTATTTGTCTCAATGGTAATGTGGGGGAAATGGCTGTGTTAGTCTTGCTCCCGGTTTACCGGCTGCAAGCACTTTGTCTGATTGGTGCGTGGGCACGTGGCAGCGCCATGTGTAAGTGGTCTTGGTAAGGCTGTGGGTGCTTTCCCTCCACCGCGATTCTTCCAAATCACTCTTCCGTCACCACGGTAAGGTGCGGTTTCCCCTGCTCCCTTGCCCTTCAATTTGTTCGCCTGTCTTTGCCAGCCTCCAGTAACGGGTATAGCCCACACTTTCCGCCCCGCAGTTCCTCTACAGTCTGCGGGAATGCAATGGGAACCTGCATGACCTCAACCACCAGCATTACAGGTAACTTTATACTAATTTAAAGAGGTATAAAATCGAGCCAGGTTCTTTCATCTTAGTTTTCGTATAAGAGTGGCAGACCTTCGAAAAGTTACTTATCTATTATTTCTTGCGCAGTAAAATTTATGTTTATTCCTGTTACTAGGCCAGGCCTTAGGTGGAGAAACGGTGGCCAGACTGGAAAAAAGGCTGATTTACACGTTAAGCCAACACTCCTATCTTAGAACTACATTTCCCACAAAGCTGGACTACAACGCCCATGAGTCCTCAGAGCGCGTCCCGGAGGCGCAGAAGTGACAGCTTCCTGTCTCGCGAATAGCCGCTTGGCCAAACACCGAAAGGTAAGGGTGGGTTTGGTGATGGGCTGTTTTCTGGTTTCTACAAAGAGGAACGGGCGAATGAACAAATATTTGAACCTTTTTCTCTTCCTTGCCCCCTTTCGTACTTGGACCGTTTCCGGGGTGGAACCTCGCTTAAGACCATGTGCTTGTGTTTAGTGCTTCTTGAAGCTCCTGGCGGAAATTCGCAGCCGGAGGAGTTGCTTTTATTTGATTCTTAGATGGCCCTGGGACTGTGGAGTGAAACCTCTGTTGCCTCGGTGAGAACTGTTTGTTAGGGGTCGGGATCCGAGTAAGTTGTGGGGTGGGAGGAAGCGGCGACATTTTTCAGATCGTTTGGGGGATTGTTTCCCAGTGCTAGTGATCATGGGTTCGTTTTCTGATCCTGTGGGTATTACCCCTCCTTCCCTCATTTGTTTAAAATAAAATTTATCATAGAATACTTTTTACTACTCCACTACTAATATTTTCGAGACTAAACCCTAAAAGAATGAAACTAGGGACGGCCGTTTCGGCGTTTACAGGCGATGTTCGGCGCAGGTACGGTTAATACCCTTTGTGGTCATTTGGTGGCTTCTTCCAGGTGTCCGCGGTCAGCCTGAACCTTCCTGAAAAGGGTATGGTGTCCTGGAGAAAGCATTGCACTGACTCAGTAGTCTTGGACTCGTCCACTTTTTTGCCATAAATCTTATTAACCACGCTTAAACCCTTTGGACTGGTTCTTTGGTTTAAAAAGGGTTACTAGATAACCACTTTGGAAACTTTATTTGTAATAATGGGCTTTGAGATATAAAGATGGTAAAACATTGGAGTGTTTTGCTGTAATTTGCATGTAAAAATGCCATGTAGGTTTTAAAGTTTTAAAAAATACAGATTTAGAGAAAATAAAAACCTTTAATCCCTCTGTTTTGATCTTTCCGTGTTTTGTGTGTGGGTATGGGTGTAGGACTGAGATCATACTGCATAGTTTCCAACCTATTAGTTTCATTTAATATGCATTTTTTCCATTAGCTTCCCACTAATGTTCTATTTAATCACTTGTTTTATAATTTGTAGTTGATATATCCTATATCTAACTCACTGATTATTTCCCTGATAATGCTTAGCAGTGGAACTGGGTGAATGAATGATGTAGCTTAAATATAGAGGAAATGTATTTTAGCAGATAGGTCAAATTTATTCAATTTTGTCACACAGCTGTTTTATTTTGAACGAGCAAACCATCTCTGCTATCACTCTTCTGTCTTCAGATGTTAAAACTGACAGCCTACAGTTTGTTGATATTCCTCATTGGATTAGAATCAAGAACAAGGAGATCCAATTTCAGGTGGGCATAATTGTTTTGGTCTGTACCCAAATAGGCCAGATTCATTTTGGTATTTTTGTTTGCATCTGGTTTCAGATGTTAACAGTTTGAAGTTCTGTTGCAGTAGGAATAGCCTTCATGTGACAGGCATAATTTCTAAGGCAATCTCAGTGGCAAATTATAAAACACATGGTATTCTAGAAGTAACAATTGGAGGGCAATATATTGAAATAATTTTGAAAGTAAACTTGGGCTAGAATCCTATGTCATGTAGTGCTTTTGTTGAGCATCTATTAAAAAGTATTTAACACAGTTTTCTGGATTTACTAGTGAAGGATAGCTATGCTGTTACCTCTCTTCTTTAGGGCTATGTATGTCAAGGACAGGTTTTGGTGCTTCTCTTTGGCTGTCATTTAGGCTGTGAGAGTATTATAGTGGGTACAATTGGAAGCAGAATCATAACTCAGGTTTGAAGTCACCTTACTTTGGGAAGTACTTAAGTAAAAATTAGGGCAAGTCCACAAATTTCTGAAATTCTTTCATGGATAAGCTTAATGCCCAGCAACTTTAAAAACACACTAATAAAAACAGCAACTCACATTAGCCAAAGGTAATGAGTATAGGACAGAAATAGTGCTAGCTTACTTTGCTTACTAATCTGACAAGTAGAAAGATTTTTTTTTCCCTTCCCATGGCATGACTTATCTTGCATTGCTGGATTTGAGTGGTAAATAGGCAGTTAAGTGGTATCTGATACCAGTGTGATAACATACCTAGGAAAGACCAATGATGGGTGAAGTCCTTACTCTATAATGTACCATAGGCTTTCAAGTTAGTTGTTTTATTTAAACAAAATGAAAGAGATAAAGTACCAGGTTATCGGAAACAATCCTGTGAAAGGAGACAGGTAAAAAAAAAGGACTTAAGAAGAAGGAGGAGGAAAGGGAAGCTTCCTGGGCATGACACCGTTTGCAAGGTCACAACGAATATCCCAACGAAGTGCAGATCTTTTCTTCTCAGTTGGTACTAGGTAATTGTTTGGAACATATATGTGCTGAGGCTTGGACTGGGGTTCTGCTCGACAAAGCATCTGCTCTCGGACACCCCAGCGTAATTCCTTCCTATGATCTTCACCAGGTAATCGCAATGAGTCCCATTCTCGTTTGTACTCAAAATAGCGGGCTACCCGGTCTATCTTGCTTCGGTTTCGGCTTAATTGGTCCAACCTTGGGAGAATAAAAGACTTGGGTCGGCTGGCAACAATCAGGTCTTGTTCATAAGCTGGAAGGCCCATTCCTTCTATTTGTAGACGGCAAATGAGCTGATCTTGAGAAATTCCGTGGTATTCATGTGGTAGATTTAATTTTTTTGAAATATCATCAGGGCATTCCCTGTCTTTTTGGAAATGCAGGGTCATCAACCTTTGTCTTAAATCCCAGAGATCCATGTCACTTTCTGTACTAAACTCTGATTCACTGACAATTGGCTCATCTGTGTCCCACCTTGGAGGAATAAAAGACCTGGGTTGGCTGGCAACAATCAGGTCTTGTTCATAAGCTGGAAGGCCCATTCCTTCTGCTTGTAGACGGTTAATGAGCTGATCTTGAGAAATTCCGTGGTATTCATGTGGTAGATTTAATTTTTTTGAAATATCATCAGGGGATTCCTTGTCTTTCTGGAAATGCAGGGTCATCAACCTTTGTCTATCCATGTCACTTTCTGTACTAGACTCTGGTTCATCGATAATTGACTCATCTGTCACTAACACTTCCCCATCTGGCTTCCTACGCAGTACCTTTCTCTTCACTGGCTTTCGCAATCTTTGAGAGGCCTCTGAGACTGTTTCTGAAATGACATCACTTTTTGCATGTGGGTACTGCAGGTGCACAGGAAGAGCAGGTCGATTTCCTGGGGTTACTGAAGCTTTGCTGTAGGGATCATACTGGGTAGACTTGGCTTCTCTCCTTTTATCTCCCTCACCCTGTCCTGCACATATATGAGTGAAAGCTATAGCAGCCGCCAACATTCGTTCTTCTGGATCCATATTGGCCCATTTTTGTCCACTAGGTCCCATGAGTTCCTTCACTGCTTCCCCTACACTGTAGGACCTTCTGTAAGAGAAAACACTGATCAGTTTTCTAGTAATACATTCCCAGCTCATACACTGTTCATTCCCTTCTTGTCTATTGTTTTATAGCAGTGAAATGAAGAAAGAATAGCTAAGGCAATCATTACTAGAATTAATAAAAGAGATTAGTATAAAATAGTCTGGGAAAAGTTTGGAAGGGCATTAATTCAGTTCTGGAGAATCCATTACCTGCTTTCATTTCCACACTTCCTACTCATTCTCACTCTCCACTGCCTAGTAGTTCTTACCACCTTTATTAGTTCCTAGGACAGGATAAATGAGTTCTGGCATAGGAAAAGCTTGAGGCTACATGATTTGGGGCATAATGTTTAATGTACATTTTGTAACTTGTGCTTAGAGGGACACTTCATGTATCCAGCATTGTTCTATATGCTTTATACTCATTAATTCATGTAACCCTCACAACTGTGGGATAGGTATTCTGATTACCTCCTTTTCACAGATGAGTAAGATTAGACATACAGATATGAAATAATTTAGCCCAAGGTTACACTGTTAGTAAGTTGCATAGAATTCCAATGTATGTATATACTATAATTTTTCAGCCAGTCCATAATTGATTTATTTTAGGCTTACAAGCTTTTATTGCTAAAAAATAATAAATGTTATGAGTATCTTATAAATTTCTACATACTTGTGCAAGCATATATGTATGTTAATATATAGAAATGGAAGAGGTGGGTCATAAGGTAATGTGTGTGCTCAATTTTGATGGCTGTTACCACATGCCCTCTAAAGAAGTTGTATTAATAGTGAATTATAGAGCTTGTTTTTCCCTCCTTCTTCCAAAGTGGTGTATGATCAGACTTCCTATCTCTGTAGTTGGTTTGGTAAAAAATAAGGTTTTCATAAATTGGCATTTAAGTGGAATAAAATTGAGTACCTTTTCATACATTTATAAGCTTTTCTCCCCTCCTCTTTCTATGCAGTGCTGTTCTTTTTCCACTAACCTGACAGGTTGTTGGATTTTTTCTTTTTGGTTTTTATATTAAAACTGATTTATATATTTATGAAATACTTAATATGTTAAGGAAGTTATTAGCCTTTTACCATCATTAATTTTTTTCTTTATTTTTTGCTGGAAGAAACTTATTTTTAGGTAGTTATATTTTTGGTTTTCTGTATTTTCTAGGTTTCTGTAGTGTTTTACTTACAAATGGCTTTCCCAATCCAAGATTAAGGATGTGGTACAGGTGTCCTCAGATAACTGAAATATGTCAGAACTTTCAACACTGACATCTAAATTATATTACCCAACTAACCCTTCTGATAGAGGTACAGAGATCTTTCAGAACATGCATTAAATTTGACTTTAAAATAGGATCATGATGCTTAATTACCTTCTTTCTGCCATCAGAACTGCTTAAAGTGGGAAAATCTTGACTCGGTTTTACTTCCAATACGTATAAAGTATAATCATTGGCAAATTTCTTCAATCAGGCTAGCTTCTATTGTACCACCTTTAAGACATAATTGAGTATTAGATGATAGAACATACAAGCCACTAATTGTATTTGATACACTGGGAAGCACTAGACATAGATGTATATATACCATATCAACAGATCTTGACTGTGAATTGGCCAAACAGGATGGAAAAGAATATCTGGATAGTCAACCTGTAACAATTAAGATAATCCCTGTATCCCTGGGCATAAGCAAAAATTTGCTTAAGGTATTAAATTAAATCTTAGCTATTATTTGAATATAACTGAAAGCTACTGACATGATCATAATAACCAGCACTTAAATTGTTGTATGTTTTCAGGTGTGGACACACATGATTCATTTAATCCTGGGTTGCCTTATCATGGCTGAAAATGACACAGACAGAATCCAGACTAACAGACTCCTAAGAAGAGTACAAGAACTGGAGCAGGAGGTACAAAGACTTAAAAAAGAACAAGCCAGCACCAAATACTCAAATGTTAGAGAAAATTCTTCAGCAGCAGGAAAAGCTAAGCGTGCATTTGATTTCAGTGCTCATGGTCGAAGACATGTAGCGCTAAAGATAGCCTATTTGGGCTGGGGATACCAGGGCTTTGCCAGTCAGGAAAACACAAACAATACAATTGAGGAGAAACTGTTTGAGGCTCTAACCAAGACTCGACTAGTAGAAAGCAGACAGACGTCCAACTATCACCGGTGTGGGCGAACAGACAAAGGAGTTAGCGCCTTTGGACAGGTAAGGGCCACTGTACTGTTTCTCAAAGCCAGCAATATCAATATAGTCTAGACGAATATACTGAGGATTCAGATTATTTGTGTATCTAACAATATTTTTCTCTAATTCCACAGGTGATTTCTCTTGACCTTCGTTCTCACTTTCCAAAGGGCAGGGATTCAGAGGATTTTAATTTAAAAGATGAAACCACTGATACTGCTAAAGAGATCCGTTATACTCATATTCTCAATCGGGTGCTCCCTCCAGACATCCGTGTGCTGGCCTGGGCCCCTGTGGAACCCAGCTTCAGTGCCAGGTTCAGCTGTCTTGAGCGGACTTACCGCTATATTTTCCCTCGTGCTGATTTAGACATTGTAACCATGAACTGTGCAGCTCAGAAATATGTTGGCACACATGATTTTAGGAATTTATGTAAAATGGATGTAGCCAATGGAGTGATTAATTTTCAAAGGACTATTCTGTCTGCTCAAGTACAGCTAGTGGGCCAGAGCCTGGCTGAGGAGAGATGGCAAGAACCTTTCCAGTTATGTCAGTTTGAAGTGATTGGCCAGGCATTTCTTTATCACCAAGTCCGCTGTATGATGGCTATTCTCTTTCTAATTGGCCAAGGATTGGAGAAGCCAGAGATTATTGATGAGCTGCTAAACATAGAGAAAAATCCCCAGAAACCTCAATACAGGTAAATTAAAACCACTGTTGCTCTTAGATTATTTAAAAATATATTCTAACCTATCTTCTTTCTCCACAATTGTCTGAATAACTGAGTCACTGAAACTTCATGAAGCTGTTAGTCTAACTTGTAGAATGTTATGAACATGTAGGAGGGATTGGTATCTGAATTTTCCTGTCACACTTCTCTCTCTGTCTCAGTAGTTCGAAGCAGGTGTTTGGAAAAGGCCCTGTGAAGAAGAGCACGTTCATTTCTACATATCTCACCCTTAAATTTATGTTGAGAGGAATTAGGTTCTGCTAAAATTAAACAATGAGCATTCAGACTATTCATGTTATATCTTGCTTGCTTTGTATTACGTAGTAGTCATACTACTGTACTTTGGAATTTTTCCTATTTTTCAGTTTCTGAAACGGTAGGAAAGGTAGAAAGAATAGTTGACTTTCCTTTTGAGAACAGGCTGTGAAATCTAAAAGGAAGTTTTACTTCAAACTACACAAAATTAACAAGTTTGAAAAAGCACCACCAGCTGTTTTTAACTTTATAACCATATGGTGGTGGAGTTAAGTCAACTCACTTCTAGGTGACTTTTTACTTTTTACCATTGAATATTACCCTAATAGAGATCAAGCCTAACCAGGTGACCCAGGGGTTGTTTGTTTTCAGTCAATGTTGTGCAAGGTTAGGGATAGTGTTGTATTTTCTTAGCTATTACATACTTAATATTGACATAAAGTTCCCCCCGCCCTTTTAATCCAACAAACCCTATTTTTCAAGAACTGTTGGATGGATGCTATGTATTCTCATACTCTGTTTTCTCTCTCTCTAGTATGGCTGTAGAATTTCCTCTAGTCTTGTATGACTGTAAGTTTGAAAATATCAAGTGGCTATATGACCAGGAGGTTCAGGAGTTCAATATTACCCATCTACAACAACAATGGGCTAATCAAGCCGTTAAGACTCATGTATTGTATAGTATGCTGCAAGGACTCGACTCTGTTGCAGTACCCTACGGGACAGGTATGACAAGGAAACCCATGGGTAAAATTATTTGCCAGAACCAAAAGGATACAGGGTTATGGGGGAGGTAGATAAAATGTTTGAAGGTGATTCTACTGTGGTAAAGTATCCATGTAATGACTGATTGTACATGTTATAGGAACAAAGACGGATGGAGTGATAGAATGGAGAAATGTTAAGCCCTCTGTTATAAAGCACACCAGTGCATTTGTAGAAGGAGTGAAAATGCGCACATATAAGCCCCTAATGGATCGTCCTAAGTGCCAAGGATTGGAATCCCGGATCCAGCATTGTGTACGTAGGGGACGCATTGAGTACCCACGTTTATTCAGTGAGACAGAAACAAAAGCCAAAAGGGAATGTAATGACACACTACAGGAAGAAACCCCTATTTTGGAGAAAACAACAAAGAGAGTCTGTGTTGATACAGACATTAAAAACATCATTTAACCACGGAAAACTCACCAAGATCTAGGGAGCAACAACTAGTAAATGGTAGGTGGGTAAAAAGGAAATACAGTATTTACTGCAGTAAGTCTTAGAATTCAGATGATCCGTTCTTAAAAACACAGAAAACCAAAAAGATCATAGGCCCTATTTAAGGAAGTTCATGCTTGAAGAGATCAAACATTCTCTCATTCTTGTCCAAAAGGATTAAGAGAAGGAAGAAGCAAAAAGCAAATGTAAATATATTTACATATACCTGGAGACCTGTGCCTCATGTTCAAATTTATTAAAGCCCAATCCTGCAAGTGTCTAATTTGTTGTGCACTCCTTTCAAAAAGCAAATGAGATGCTCACTACCCATCTGAATTCACAGAAAGAGCATTGCCTGAATGTCTTATTTTCTAAGACAAATTAAAAAAATAAAATGTAGTCAAATATTTGATAAAGTGTTGTAATGCCAGGCACAGTACTACCTGACAGTGACCAAACTGAATGAGGCACATCATCTCTCACAAAGCTTATCAGTTTAGTGCTATGTGAGCTACAAATGGTTCCTGCTGCATATTCTTTCCCCTCCCAACCCTGTTACATGTAAAAAATATTGTTATTCCATAAGCCATACAGAAACAAGCAGTTTACCAAGCCCTGGCCTAGTGGTTTATGGAAAGCTTTTATAGAGCTTTCCAAGCTAAATATTGTAGAACAAATGGGAGCCAGCTTAAATGGAGATGGAGATGCAGATGCAGAGCTTAAATGTGTCTAAGGCCATAAAAAAGAATGAAATATTTGCTACAGCACGGGTGGACCTGGAGGGTATTCTAAGTGAGTAAGTCAAACATAGAAAGACAAGTAGTACTATATGGTTCCACTTACATGTAGACTCTAAAGAACAAAAACAAACCAGAAACAGACTCCTAGATGCAGAGAACTAAGGGTTGAAAGATGGGAAGGGTGTGGGGGAACTGTGTGAAAAAGGTGAAGGGATTAAAAAACTACAAGAGTCATGGGTGTGTACAGGGAGTAAAGTCAATAATATATATATATAATAACAATGTATGGTACCAGGTAGGTACTAGAATTATCAGGAGGATCACTTTGTAAATCATATATCTAACTTCTATGCTGTACACCTGAAATACAAAATAACATTGAATGTCAACTCTATGCTATACACCTGAAATATAAAATAACATTGAATGTCAACTGTTATTGAAAAATAAAAATAAATCACTCCTTATTTTAAAATACCAACTCTAAAGACATGATACATGGGACAAAAAGCACTAACTAAAAAGTCATTCTTTGGAGTCTATAAAAACAAGGAGTAGAGGATCAGAGTCTTCGGTCTTAAGTAAATCCTTTCAAGTTTAACGAGATTATACTATCAAATCTACAATAAGCTTTTAGTGACATTATTTTTGGTAGTTACCATAGAAAAAAATCCTCAGGGGAATCAGAAAAAGCAAGGGACAAGTCCCAAAATGTAACTTTGCAGAATTACTTCAGTTATGTGAGATAATGTTTGTAAAAACTGCAGTCTCTGACCCATGGTAGTGACTGAATAAATGTTAGAAGTAGGGCTTAGATTTTACTTCACTGCAGAATGGAAGACATTATTTCAATAGGTTTTAAACTTTAAATGATATTTATATAAACAAAATGGAGCTCTGTAAGAAGTATCACACCATTTCAACGTTCATGCAAACACACCTACTAAAAAGAGCAGAGAATAAAGTTGGGACAAAAATGGAATAGGATTCTGGGCAAGGAGGAGTTTTAAAGCCAGAGATTCTTTTCTATACTATATTGTACTATACCATATAGCACTGAGTTTCCACCTTTTCCATCTTATGGCACACAGAAACTAATCACTAAAATTTTGTGGCACACCAAAAAATACATTTTTTGCTGATCTGACAAAAATTATAATTTTGATTCATTCACACTGGATGGCTATTGTGTTAGCTGTTGTGTTTTTCCTTTTTTTTTTTTAGACAATCTAAGGGAAAAGAGGTCTGCACCTCTGACTAAATAGTCAGGTATTGCTCGTTTTAAAAATTGTGGGCCCTGGCAGGTTAGCTCAGCAGTAGAGCGTGAGCCTAGCGTGTGGAAGTCCCAGGTTCAATTCCCGGCCAGGGCACACAGGAAAAGAACCCATCTGCTTCTCCACCCTTCCCCCTCTCCTTTCTTTGTCTTCCCCTCCCGCAGCCAAGGCTCCACTGGAGCAAGGTTGGCTGGAGTGCTGAGGATGGCTCTGGTTGCAATGGAGCAACACCCCAGATGGGCAGAGCATCGCCCCCTAGTGGGCATGCCGGGTGGATCCTGGGAGTCAGTCTGTTGCTGTGTGCCCCATCCACTTCTCACTTCTGGAGGAAAAAAAAAATCTTGTGGTACGCCAGTGTGTTGTAGAACACTGTTGAAAATTGCTGCTATACAGTGATTAACGTTATTTTCATAAAAATTACAACACATTTCCATTCTTTTTTTTAACATGAGGCTAGGTGTTTGCAAATAATAAAACCTACAATATAGGTAAGGTCCACAGGTAACTGTCAGTTATATTAAACAAAACCTGATAATCCTTTTAGGAGGAAACATTTATATAGAGATTAGAACACATTATTTTGTTAAATAATTCGGTGTCCCAGGTTGTGGATTTCAAGGGTCAGGAGGAGGCTGGGTCAGTACTTAGATTATAGTACTTAGATTACTCCATTACAGGGAGGTGACTGCAGATTTAAAACAAACTCCTCTGCTTCTAGGGATGTAAACATGCAGCTTAAATAACCACAATATTGGAACAAAAGAAAAATCTCCCCTCCCTCCCCAAGAAAGACAACAAACTGGGGGAAATTTTAGTAACAGGTTCAAAATCACTAATTCGATCCTGGCCAGTTGGCTCACTGGATAGAGCATCAACCCAGTCTGCAAACATCCTGGGTTTGATCCCTGGTCAGGATACACGAGAAGCGACCATCTGCTTCTCTTCCTCTCCCTCACCCTCTGTCTCTCTTCCCTTCTCATAGCCAGTGGCTCGAACGTGGGCCCTGGGTGATGAGGATAGCTCAGTTGGTTTGAGCAACAGGGGTTGTAGTGTGGATCCCAATCGGGGCACATGTGTGAGTCTATCTCCCCTCCTCTCACTTAAAAAAAATCACTAATTCAAATTCCTCCTAGAAAGACAATAAATAAAAAGGTGCACACAAACCAGCAAAATAAGGAAAAGAGATGATTTATCAAATAATTAACAGAAAAAGATGTTTAATCTCATTAATAATGGAAATAAAAGCATTAATATAGCTTTCAAGATTGGTAAATATTTTGATACCCAATGCTGGTCAGTGTGTGGAGAAATGAGCAACTTCACACTCTGTGTATGTGGGTAGGGTGGTATCAGTTTTTCTAGAGGGAAATTTGACATGAATCAATTTAAATTGTACCATAATTTCTAAACCATCATCCATTCCCAGGAATTATTTTTTTTGTGACAGAGACAGAGAGAGGGACAGTCAGGAAGAGAGAGAGATGAGAAGCATCAATTTTTCATTGTGGGTCCTTAGTCTCCTTAGTTGTTCATTGATTGCTTTCTCATATGTGCCTTGACGGGGGTGCGGGGGGGGGGGCTACAGCAGAGCAAGTGACACCCCTTGCAAAAGCCAGCGACCATGGGGTCACATCTATGATCCCAAGCTCTAGCCGGCAACCTCGGGGTTTCGAACCTGGGTCCTCTGCGTTCCAGTCCGAGGTTCTATCCACTGTGTCACCACCTGGTCAGGCTCCAGGAATTATTCTAAGGAGAAAAACTGGATAAGAATGAAAACAAATAGACTCATGGATAACCACGACCATGTCATTCTATGATGATGAAGAAATACTTGGTAGGGTACAGCCATAGCAAGAAATACTATGCTGCATTAAAAATGATAATGTATATCTATACTTGACAGACGTGTTTCTAAAATAGTGCTAAGGCTGTATGGCCGGTGCCATGGCCATGCAGGTTCACATTGGATTCAGGCAGAGGGTGGTCAAGGACCTGTGGAGCCAGAGCATGGTGGGCCATTCCACTTTATTACCGTTTGTAAAGGTCAGACCAGCAAGCAGGTAGGGAAGACAGCTTCTCTCTCAGGACTCTCAAGGAAAACAGGAGCGCTGAGGGGGGCTTTTCTGGCAAACACCGCCCCCTCCCAAAGGCCTTCTGCAATTTACAACCTGCCGCCTTGATGGCAAATACCTACATCCTTACAGAGCCTGTACAAATGTGGTGCTGCCCCTTGCTCGCACCAATCCGGCAAAGTACAAGCAAGCAAGCCTAACACACTTGTTTGCCCAACAAAGGTACAATCTGCTTTTTAAATAAATATTTCACTACATTCAAAATATACAATTATATAAAAGTAAATACATTTTATAAGTATAACCATGTAAATATATATATTCATAATGAATACACCTGTGGTAAATCCACATGTGAAGTTTCTTTTTATTTATTTATTTTTTGCCTGATGTAATTTCAAGTGTTTTCTTCCATTCCTCTTTGTATGTACTTAATATTGCCTGATTTACTTATAAAAACAGTGAGAAGATTGTGTAGTTTTTATAATCAGGACAAAAAAGGCTTATTTTCATTCCAGGGTAGGGCCGTAGGGTTGAATTTCACACTCCATCCTAATACATCAGGGTCACAACTTCCGCAAGGTTACACCCAGTAGTTCACAAACGGTGTGACTAGGGGTGAGAAGCCTTTGGTCCCTTTACACAAAGACCGCAGGGGCACCACCTGGTTCCTGACGGGCGTCGACCATCTGTGACGCTCGCAGCCTCACTGGAGGCCGGCTCCTTCGCTGCGCCCGCGCCACCCGCCTCTGGCCGGTCCACCTCGTTAAGCCCCGGCCATCGGGACTTAGGTGACTTCGGGGGGTCCGGGCGGCCGGCGCGTCCCCGCAACGCGCACCTGAGGAAGCTGCTTACCCAGGCGCCGGGCATCCGTACCCGGGCAAAGAGATCAACTCCGCGTATTGTGTCTCGACCTCCCCCGCAGTGGGGCAGCCTTCACGGCCCCGTCCCACCTCTCCCGTCCTGTCTTGCTTACCCGCCCCGCCGAGGTCCACTCGCCGCGGGTCCCACAGTCCCTCAGGTGTCGGTTGGAGTCTTGCAACTTGCGCAGGCGCACTGCCTGCCCACGCGCGGAGGTCTCCGTACCCTCTGACCGCCGAGGTTTAAACCAAAAGAACCAACCGGTGCCTTCAGCCCCGCCCTCAGTCCCTCTATTGGTCCTGAGGGTTTACGTCTTTCACATCTACATTTTGATTGGCTTATATTTTATCTTGCTTTTCCCTTCGGGCAGGAAAAAGTTCGGATTTGGGGTGTGGACTGGAGAACGTTCTAATCCCGCGGTGTCGGGGCGCGAAGGCGGAGCTGTTGTTTCGTCGCCAGGCAGGCCCGACGCAGGGGGTACAACACTCAAGCTTCCGTTAACGGCGAGGTAGCTGGGCTTTTGGAGAGGCGGCCTTAGCATTCTGTCCACCGCGTGGAATCAGTCTGCACCCTTTTCGACTTGGCGCGTCTGTGGGTCGGAGACCTCAGGAGGGTTCTAGGCGTGACCCGGATCCTGCCTCTGCGCTTCAGCCGGCCCACCCAACACTGACATGCAGGTTCTGTGCGAAGGCTCGGACGCGCGTGAAGGCCTTTCCAAGACCAACAGGCGCTCCGATCGTACCGAGTGCTGTGTCTCCAGCCCCACCAACATTCCTCTCCCACAGGTCCTGATAGAACGACCGCTAACTACTGCGTTTCTGCCGGACGCTCCCGTACACTTAGTCGCACTCTTTAAAAATACTTATATATGCCTGAGAAAAAAGATCTAGTAGTGCTTTGGGATTGCTGAGGATGAGACATAGAAAAGAAGAAGAGTAGAGCTCCTCCGACAGCTCGATAGCCAAGTGCTGCCTTGAACAACTTGTCCTCCAAGTCGTCAGGTAAATAGGCAGGTGCTGGCTAATACATGCTATTTCTTAAGTCCAGGATTTAATAAGGAGAAAATAATGTTTGCTCCTTTTCCTCCAATTACGTCATTGCCTCTTATTCTTTCCCCTTTGTTCCAGGGCCTTTGCAGTACCTCTAAGGCACTTTGGGTTTGTTGAGGGAAAGGGAAAGAAATAAAGGAGAAAATGACAATAGTAGGTAGAGAGGATTTGAATGACCTTGCCCCCAAATCTCCACTATCCAATAACAACACTACTTCAGTGCAGTCTTTCCCAGGTTCCGGTTGGGTCATCTTATACCTAAGACTTTTCCTTTGGCACTGAATCTCCAGTTAGTCTATTTTAGAAACAAGAGTAGAGTCAGTTTTCTTACCTATTGCTTTGATTATTCAACATATTCCTTACCACTTTCCCCATTAGTTTCTTGTTAGGCTTTATGTTAAAATGTGATCCTTGAAAACCTTTAATTAATAACAACTTATATTTCAAGTGGTATCTTGTGTTCAACTCAGTCCTTATCTTTGGCAGATTACTTCATCCTCCAACATTACCTAGATCTGATTTAATCATCTTCATGGTTCCCTACATGTATTCTACCACCTGTAGGCCCAGGCAAAAGATTTGATATCTAAGTAATGTGGTTTAACAGCTTCCTTACCATTTATTTATCTATCTATCTATCTATCTATCTATCTATTTATTTATTTATTTATATAACATAGTTCACTTCCAGATGCTTGCCCTGATTAGGTCTAGCTGGTTTATTAACCCATCAACATCTTTATCTATGCATTCAAATATTACTTTCCACTGGTTATGTCATGCTTCAGTTAATCACTCTTTTATGATATATCTGCTTACCTCACCCCTTTGTTGACATTTTTAAACCTCTTCAATTGTTGTCCCCTCTTAGCTTATTAATCCTGTCTCTGACATTTTCAGTTTTTCCCTCTTTATGTTTTTCTAAAACTGGGGAACAACAAAAGCATAAAGAAAAGCAAAATAAAAACAACTCTCCCCTGACACTGCTATGCCCTCCTGTCAGCCTTTTTGTCCAATCTCTCTTCCCTGTCACTGCTCATTTCCTTAAGTCCCTGAGTTCTAGATTCTGCCTTTATCATTATATTCAAATTGTACTCCCAGGGGTCACCCATCGTTTTAGAAGACCTCTTCAGTTGTTTTGCTCAGTCCTCATTCTATTTTCACTTTTTTCTTTGAAGGTATTTGATCATTTATTCAGCAAATATGTATTGACTACCTATGTTAGGTATATGCCTTGATGATTTGGTAGTGACTAAAAAGATACAATCTCTGCCCTTCTGAAGCTTCCAGTCTAATAGGAGATACTGACATTGATCAAACACAAATTACTGTAAAATTACAGCTGTGTTTAGTGCTAAGGAGAGGCAAATGGTCCAATGAAAACATTTACTAATGGGGAGATTTGACATAATGTTCCTGAACCAAGAGCTAAAGGAGAAGTAGGGGGGTGGATGTGAAAGGGAGAGATGAGGGTTAAAGTAGTTTTCTAGGCAGAGAGAAAAGTATATGCAAAGGCCTATGGGGATGGAAGCTTGAAGATTCAAGAAACAAATAAGACCAGCAAAGAGACAGAGGGTAGAGATGAGACTGGAAAGGTAAGCAAGGGCCAAATCATGTAGGTCATGTAGGCCCAGGCAAAAGATTTGATATTTTATCCTAAGAACTGAAAACTCAGGTGAAAACTGGAAACCTGTCCACTCAGGTTTGCATTTAAAATTTCATTTTGGCAGCATTGAGCAGAATGGATTTGAGGGCAAAATTATATGTGAAGTCCAAATAGGAGGCAGTTGCAGTATTGCAGGTGGAAAATGGTGGTGGATTACACTAGGATGCTAAATAGCAAGACATAGCAAGAAAGGTGTAGGTAGAGCGCAGAGCACATTCCTAGCAGCTGTGGCTGATGCAATGCTGTGAGAACACTCCAGCGCCGGAAACCCTCCTAGGCACACCCAGGAGGGAGCTCTCCAGTTGTAAGGAAGTGACTCACGCCAACCAGGCAGCTCCCTGACCTTTTCAGCGATTGGCTTTGAAGAACATGCTGTAACACCCTGTCGGCTGAACCTGTGTATATAAGCTAGCTTGCTTCCTGAATAAAGTGGATCTGCGTCACTGAACCTGGTCTCTGGAGTCGGGTCTCTGCGTCTCCGTCATCCTCACCCTCGGTGGGCCTTGTCCACACTAAATAGCAAGACATAGCAAGAAAGGGACAGATAGACATTTAGTGGATAAAACCCATAATGACTTGAATATGGATTAACTGGGGTTGATGTGGAAGAGCAAGACAGCTCATGGATTACTCATAGTTTTCTCGTTTATGTAGTTGAATGCCATTTTCTAGGATAGGGAATACTGGAAGAATACCACATTTTGAGTGGCAGATTTAGATTTTGGATGTGTTGAATTTGAGATGCCCTTGAGAAATCCAGGTAGAGATAAAATTAGGCAGTTGTAAATCTGAGCATGGAGGTCAGATGCAAGTTTGGAAATTGAGTGGATGGTACTTTAAGTAATGGGTGAAAATGTGGTTGGTATTCCTATAGAAAGTATAGAATGAGAAAAGAAGGCAGCCTACTGTCTTCTTGAAACTCTCATCTGTTGTATGCTACTACCCTGTCCTGGTTCTTACCCTTCCTCTTCTGCTGCTGACCTGTTGCTGATCTCCAAGGATTGGTCCTTTTCTTTTTCCTTCCAACATACATTTTAAGTGAGATAATTTCAAAATCTATATTTCAAATTCTTTCTTCTCTCCTGAGTTGTTGTTGTTGTTATTATTATTATTATTATTATTATTATTATTCAATGAGAGGAGGGAAGACAGAGACAGACTCCTGCATGTGCCCCAACCGGGATCCACCCAGCAAACCCACTTAGGGGCGATGCACTGCCTGTCTGGGGCATTGTTCCATTGCTCAGCAACTGAGCTCTTCTAAGAGCCTGGCTATGGAGCCATCCTGAGCACCTGGGGCCAACTTGCTCCAGTCAAGCCATGGCTGCAGGATGGGAAAAAGAGAGAGAGAGAGAGAGAGAGAAGCAAGAGGGGGAGGGGTAGAGAAGTGGATGGTTGCTTCTTCTGTGTGCCCTGACCAGGAATCGAACCCAGGACATCCATATGCTGGGCTGATGCTCTACCACTGAGCCAAACAGCCAGGGCCCTCTCCTGAGTTTTTAAATCTATCTTAGCTGCTGGGTTTGAGGCCACTCTGCGTAAGTTCCAGTATATGCCAAGTTTATCTGCCACGCACCAGGTACCTGCAGATCTTTATGGTGGGGTGGGGTAAGGAAATCATCAGTGTAAGACCAGCAGAATTAATCAGGCCTAAACATACTAAGATTTGGCTGTGTCAAGAGAGAGCTCAGTGCTAATTGGACATGTGAGGGAAAATGGACTCTGTCATAGAGCCACACAACTAGATCTAATCCAGCTTCTGCTGGGAGACTGAGCTCAGCAGGGTGGAGCCAGTGGTCTCTCCCAAGTGGGACTGCCTGTCAGGCTTGGGGGAAGGAGGAAGGAGTGACCCCCATCTCAGGGCCACACAACTCAGTCACTGACACTGTCCTGAGTTGGCCTGGACCTTTATACTTCCTTTCAGGCAGCTGACTCCTCAGCAGGGTGTGAGCTGTGCAGGGGGAGGGGCAACAGGAAGTCCAGAGGTTGGAGCTTTTGACTTCCCCCAGGCTGATGCTATAAGGAGGGGAGTGCTCCACCCAAGAAAGATGGTGTCTGTGGTATGGGAGGGACTCAGCACAGAGATCCAGGCAGCTATGCCTCGACTTCTCTCACCAGAGCCACAAACCTCAGTTTCTCCGTATGCAACTCTAGTCTGCCCCCAGGGTAAGTGGCTGTGATGTGTATTGGCCCTTTAAGAGGGTGTCTGTGTCTCTAGCATACTCCTTGCAGTGATCTCTCAGCTGATTTTCACAACCAGATATTATGTGGGCTCCTCTTCCTGACTCTGGTGCTCTGGGTAGCGGAGCCCCGCTTGGGGTTGAGACCCTCATGCTCCCCAGTGGGAACATTGGCAGCTGAGCTATCCCTCCCTCCAGAATCTCAGCCATAGCCCATGGGAGTGGGGTTCCTTTTCATGTCTCCACTCTTCCTACCAGTCTTGATGTGACTTCTGTAAATCTTTGGTTATAAGACATCTGTTCAGCTAGTCTTTGGTTATTCAGGTTGATTGTTTTATATTTTAGTTGTAATTTTAGTTTGATCCAGAGAGGTAGTGAGTGGAGTAGCTTCTACCTACTCCACCACCATCTTGTATCTCTCTGTGCACTGACTTTTTAATGTTATAATTATGATTACTTCTTTTGTTCAAAGTTGATAAACTTGTAAATGAAGTATAGTCTAGTGGAGAAGGTCACAGCCTTTGCAATTAAACTTGTAAGCCAGCTCCTCCACTTGCCTGCTGTGTGACTTTGGGGAAGCCACTTAATCTCTCTGAGCTGCATTTTCCTTATACACAAAATGTGGAGGATAATTCTAAGAGAGTCTTTCCATGTGTGCTTGTGTGTGTTGTCAAAGGACCGACTATGCATGAAACTGTCCACTTTGGTCATGCCAGTGGAAACAGAGCAAGGATGGAGGAGGATACAGCAGCAGACAAGGGGAGACTATGACCTTGTTCTTGATACACTGCTGTACTGTTTGATTTGCTCCAAAGAGTATGCATTCCTTTTGAATTAAAACAAAGATGCTGCAGTAAGTAAAATAGTTAAATGAAATAAAGGTACTATCTTCCCCTCTAGGGTATAATGAGCAGTAAATGAATTTATATATGTAAAGTGATGAGACTAAGGCCTGGTATATGGTAAGTGCTGAGTAAATGTTAGCTGTTAGAATAATAATGATTATAATATTATCACTTATCACTATTACTTTTCATGCAGCTCTCTAAAGTCATTAAGATCTGTCATGTAACAGAAACCATGAATTACCCTGAAGAAAACTTATGGACCCTGGCTGGAGAGAACATTTTACGAATTTGACCCCAAAGGCAAGGGGAGTAAAGGCAGCAATAAATGAGTGGGACTATGTAAAACTAAAAAGCTTCTGCACAACAAAAAGGCAGCCAACCAAATGGAAGATGATATTTGCAAACAACAGCTCTGATAAGGGGTTTGTAAAGCCAGTAGTTGCGGCCCATCACAGCCGCCTGGCCAGTGCAGGTTCACATTAGATTCGGACAGTCGGTAATGAAACAACGGAGCCAAGAACTGGTGAGCCATCAGCTTTAATTCTAGCTTGCATCTGGTGGGCAAGCAAAAACACACACTGGGCTCCAAAACCCACTCATTCAGTGCTCATAAAGCTACTGACTTATTCGAGTTTCCTAGCATCAAAGCTTCCTAGCTCACCAGACTTATTCACCTCTGTTCCCCATCTCCTTCTCCAGCACAAACTCTGCACAAACTGGCTTCTCCCTCAGCACTCTGCCATCTTGGCTGCTTGTCCTGGCCTCCATGTGGCCTTCATCTGCTCTCCTCTCTGATACTTCAGGAACCAAGAGAGAGCAAGCTACTGGTCTGTCCCACTTTATAGTGTAAAATCAAAACCTCCAATCCAATTACACAAACAAGGAAGTCTCCAATACAAAGCCACCCATCCGAGGCACAATGGGATTCCTCAGGAGAGTGCACCACCCTACATCATCCAATCAGTCAAGGGTGTGGGGAAAAGTTTACTCTTAAAACTAAGCCTTAGGCTATAACAACCCAGCCTGCTTACATTATAGCCTTTTCCCCCACACCCCTCCCAAGCATAAGGGCAAATAATATCATCTGGGTGACAGGCTTCCATTTGGGCAGCGCCATCTTTAACAAAGTGAGCATAATATATTTTATCTGCCCAACAATCCACCCCTATGCTCACTTTACTACCCACAATCTACACCACTGGCATTCCTGTACAAGGAAATTAGGCACATTACACAAATTACAACAGCAAGACAAATCATACAATTTCAATAATTACAAAGGTACACTGATTTCACCAGTCTCTGAGCACTTTGCCAAAAGTGCAAAATGTCCTCAGCCTTCTCTCTTGCCATTTGAAAGGCTTCCTGGGACAGGGGAACAGCCTCCATCAAAGCCACACCTCACCCCCATCAGGGTATTTCGCATTGTCCAAAAACCATAAGCCCATTCAACAAATGAGCCAGTGCTCACTCTGGTCGTAGTCCAGGAAATCAGTCCACGCAAATGGGGTGTTAACCTCCCCCCTCATTCCTGCCATCATGGCAGGTCTCACACTGTCCTAAAGAGAAGCATGTGGCAATGGCAGTCAGCATTTCCATCTCTGCTCTGGGGAGCATGATGGCATCCACCCGTATGTCCCAAGATCGCAGACCTGCCAGCAGCTTGGCAGGCACTCCCTGCCGTTTCAGCTGGGCTCTCATCTTCTGGAGATTGCAGATTGCAACTCCAGCTGGATTCTCCTCATCCTCCAAAGAGGAACTGGAAACATCAGCTCCCAACGCCAGGCTCGAGTCCCCTGCTGCCCCTGCTTTCTGCTCCATGGGCCTTACAGCGCCTGCCTCAGCCTCAGCCCCAGCCTGGGCTTCAGCCCCGGCCTCCCGCTGCTGCTGGCTCTCCACAACATCCAGGGCAATCTGCAACTCATGAACCTGTGATTCCTTCTCCAGCATCTGCTCCATTTCCAGGCGAATCTCGCAAACCTGGTCGGCCTCCTCCTCCAGTGCTTCCTCCAGCTCCAGGGTCGGCATCTCTTTCTCCCATGTTTCCTCCAGCTCCTTCCGCTGCTCGGTTTGCAGGTCCCGGGTAGACTCCACCATAGAGCTCTTGGTTTCCTCACACATGACTGTAAAAGTCAGCCAGCCTACAGTCCCCCAAAACACAGCTATGGGAAACCATAACAGCAACCAGTCCTCTACTCAACCGCTCAAAGGTGGTGGTGGCTCCATGCCAATCTGCATTGAATCCTGCCGACTATGCCAAATGTAAAGCCAGTAGTTGCGGCCATTATCACAGCCGCCCGGTCAGTGCAGGTTCACATTAGATTCGGACAGTCGGTAATGAAACAATGGAACCAAGAACTGATGAGCCATCAGCTTTAATTCTAGCTTGCACCCGGTGGGCAAGCAAAAACACACACTGGGCCCCAAAACCCACTCATTCAGTGCTCACAAAGCTACTGACTTATTCGAGTTTCCTAGCATCAAAGCTTCCTAGCTCACCAGACTTATTCACCTCTGTTCCCCATCTCCTTCTCCAGCACAAACTCTGCACAAACTGGCTTCTCCCTCAGCACTCTGCCATCTTGGCTGCTTGTCCTGGCCTCCATGTGGCCTTCATCTGCTCTCCTCTCTGATACTTCAGGAACCAAGAGAGAGCAAGCTACTGGTCTGTCCCACTTTATAGTGTAAAATCAAAACCTCCAATCCAATTACACAAACAAGGAAGTCTCCAATACAAAGCCACCCATCCGAGGCACAATGGGATTCCTCAGGAGAGTGCACCACCCTACATCATCCAATCAGTCAAGGGTGTGGGGAAAAGTTTACTCTTAAAACTAAGCCTTAGGCTATAACAACCCAGCCTGCTTACATTATAGCCTTTTCCCCCACACCCCTCCCAAGCATAAGGGCAAATAATATCATCTGGGTGACGGGTTTCCATTTGGGCAGCACCATCTTTAACAAAGTGAGCATATTATATTTTATCTGCCCAACAGGGTTAATATCCAAAATATATAAAGAACTCACATAACTCAGCAACAAACAAGCAAGCAACCCAATTAAAAAATGGAGCGAGGACCTGAACAGACACTTCTCCCAAGAAGACATACAAATTGCCAACAGATATATCAGGGGTCAGGAACCTTTTGGGCTGAGAGAGCCATGAACGCCACATATTTTAAAATGTAATTCCATGAGAGCCATACAATGTTTAACACTAAATACAAGTAATTGTGTGCATTTTATGTAAGACCAACACTTTTAAAGTACAATAAGTCTCTGAATTCTTTTTAATAATGTTGTTATGCTGTTGCTAACCAATGATGAGTAAAGTACTTCTTACCATTAATGCGACTTCTGGTGCTGCATGGTTTTGCTGATGGCTTTGTATTCTGGGTGATACGTGGTGAGGTTAAGCTTCATGCAGACGTTGAGACTTCCATCCGTTAAACGTGATCGTAGGTTGGTCTTAATGTTCTTTAGATGTGAGAAAGACTGCTCACATGCATGTGTAGAGCCAAACATTGTCAGTACAGCAATACTCACATGCTGCAGTGTGTGGTATGTGATGGGAAGTGTGTTCCAAGTTTTGAGAATCAGCTGGTCCGCGGGTTGAAGTTTTTTCATTTCTCCCCACTTGTGTTTGCTTGCCAACTCTGTTTGCTGTCCTGCAAATCTTTCCAAATCCTCTGTCTTTTAAGGAAGGATGTGTGTGTTTGTAATAACAGAAACAATTTGTAGTCCAAAAGTGTTTTCTTTTGACTGCAGAGAAGAAACTGTCATTAACCTCACTCACCCTTGCTGCACCTTGGTTTCAGTGGGAAAGAGGCATGTTATTAATCAGAAAAGATTTAATCAGAAAAGATTTAATCTAAAAGGAAAGTTAGGAAACTACAGACAGGGAGACAGCACAGAGGCTGCAGCAGCATCCCTAAGCGAGGCCCGGGAGGGTGCTTGGCACACAGGGCATGATTACAAATGCCATGATCACAACACTTTGTAAACAGTCATTCTTTGACTTTGATTTGTCTCTTTCAGTCACTGTGGAGAGAGTTGAAGAGTTGAATTTGTTTTTTCCAAGATAGGAAGATATGAGAGAACTCAGGGTCAGACCTTTGAGGAAGCAAAGGTGTCAAGTGGCAGTGGGTAGGGTGGGGTCGGGGGTTAGGGATGGGGTGGTAGAATTGACTCAGCATTCAGGCTTGGTCTAGGAATAGTCTTTTCTAATAATTCTGAACCAGCCCCTTTATGCCTTCTCCTAGAAGAAAACTACTTGTGCCTAGGAGTTTAGCATCCAGAAAGGTATTCAGAGGTTTCCAGAAAGTCTGGAGAGCAGGGAAGTCTGGAGATGGGTAAAGAGATTAAAGAGAACATTCCCATAACACTTTGGTAGGGTTACTTTTAGGAATATATACAGTCCTTTGAATATTGCTCAGTCCTTTGTTACTCTGGTTTGCAGAGCAACAGACCTAACCCTCTTTCAATGAATCAGAACTCACTTAATTTGCTTGCTGCTCACTCATCTGAGAGAAACCAACCTGTTCTGAACCTGAGCCTCCATCTTCAAAGGTCATTCTGGAAGAAACTGTTCTTGATCATCCTGCCCACTCCACCAGGCAAGCCAAATCTAAGCCCTGGTGACAGTTAACCTTTAACCTATATCAGAACACTCTTACAGCCACCCCCCACTGCCAAGTTCTTCCTCATCCCGTGCAGAGCTTCAGCTGCAGGCTCCAGCTTGCTGTCCTCTCTGCACACATGACCTTCTCAGAGAGTGGCTCCTGATGGCTGAAGTCTTTGACATCCATGCTGTCTAGGAGCCCTGTACACATAGAAAGCTAGAGAAACAAAGTGTTTCATGTTCTTAAGTCAGCCCTGTCACACAGCTGTTTAACTGGGTAGCCCTAGTTGAGCACCCTCCTAGTTCAGCCTTGGCACACAACTCCATATTTGGTGGTGCCAGTCTACATTCTTCCTGTTGTAGTTTAAAAGCAAATTTATGTAAACTTAATTAAGGTCAATGTAAAATCTTGTGGGTATTGTTCATGGGTTTTCATGTGTGGGCGAGAATAGGGAGAAGCTACAACTAGGGAACAGTATAATCTCCAGGTGTCTTCTCTTGTGTACTGGCCCATGTCCCAGCAGCCTGTAATAGGAAGGGCATGTGATAAACATTTGCTGTGACTGCAGTCATAGGAATTGGTCGGGGACTGCTGTTTGGGGAGGACATGCAGAAGCCTTCCACCCTGTATTCATCACTCTGAAGTGTGGTGGGTTCGTATCAAAGGGACAGACTATATAAAGCCAGAGCTGGAGTGATGGAACGAGGCATGAGAAAGTGGCTTCAAGGCAGAGCCCTCTCCGCGGAGATTGAGACTCAGTCTGGGAAAAGCGTTGGGAGATGGGTTCATGGAGAAACCTTTTGGAGGAGTTCTTGGGAAGAAGTTAATTGTTGTTAGTCCTGGGCTTCTCACAGTTGATCCCCCTTTGACCATGTGAAATTAGCTAAGCTCTAAGCAGGCCATGTGGTAGGAGGTGAACTAATGAAAACTGGTGACTCAGAACCCATATCTGACCCCAAATGCATACTCCATGCTCTTCTCACCTGTTGGACATGATCCCTGAACCGATCACCGAGAAGACAGGATTAGAATTTCCCTTCACCTTTACATTGTGCTGAAATTTAATTCAATTTTAATTCTTATACACAACGTAAAGACAATGAACTATGTTGCTCCTATGCCCAACTACTGTAATTTTACACATTTGGTAACATGGTGCCTTCAAGACTGTCTGAGGCTAGAATGTTGGGAGCACGGTTAAAGGTGGGTACATGGGGTGAGGTCAAGAGACCGATTCATGCCTGGCCAGGTGCTGGCGCAGTGGATAGAGCGTCGGACTGGGATGCAGAAGACCCAGGTTCAAGACCCCGAGCTCGTCAGCTTGAGCACGGGCCCATCTGGCTTGAGCAAAAAAGCTTGTCAGCTTGGACCCAAGGTTGCTGACTCTAGCAAGGGGTGGCTCGGTCTGCTGAAGGCCCGCGGTCAAGGCACATGTGAGAAAGCAATCAATGAACAACTATGGTGTCGCAATGGCAACGAAAAACTAATGATTGATGCTTCTCACCTCTCTCTGTTCCTGTCTGTCTGTCCCTATCTATCCCTCTCTCTGTCCCTATGAAAACAAACAAACAAACAAACAAGAGACTGATTCAGGTTGGCTATGAAGGGGAAAGGGTGGGTCAGGATTTCTGGGGTAAGACTCAGACACAGAGTAATGTTCTGGGCTTGATCCAGGCTGCTGGAGGGAGCTTAGGACTGAGACAGGTTAAGTGTTGGAAGAATGGGATGGCCAGACCCCCTTTCTCCTGCAGGTGAGGGAGCGAGGCAAGAGAAACTGTCATGAGGAAGAAATGTGACTGTCCTCCCACCACACCTTCCTTTCACCTGCCTGGAGGGGCTCTGACAGAGCCCTGGGATAGCCAGTCTCCATCTCCTCCGGACTCTTGCCTGGGACCGCATGACCCCTCTCAGGTCTCCTCCCTGCTGAGCAGGGCCTGCCCCGGCTTGTGTTTGGGGTTGGCAGAAGTGGTTGAAAAGGATATCTTTGAATAAAGGAAACTTTCTTTGGAGGGAAATTTTTGTTTTTATTTTATGTTTCCCTGTATCACATGCCCTTTCACTGTCCTCCTTCAGAGGAAACATAAAGCCAACTTTGAGCTGACTACAAAGGAGCCTAATTTGGCCTCAAATCCATTACCTTCCCTTCTTTCTGTAACAAGAGGGGATGGGTACAAGTTGTGCCACTGGGCAGGATGAGAGTAGGACAGCACGTATTATCGCCCCCATCTAGGAAAGAGCAGCAGTAATGAATGGGCCTTGAGAAAGAGCCAGGGCTGGTGGGCAGGAAATGTAGACTCTGGGCCCCAGGAAAGGCCTCAGGGAAGGGCTAGAAACCGAGTTTTGAAGGTGCATGTATGAAGTTGGGAAGAAAGAGCAGGCGGCCAACACATCGTCTTATACCTGTGGGAGGGAGAGATGGCCGCAGGTGTCCAAGGTCTGTCTGTGGCCCACACTAAGATCCTAAGTTTCCAATGAGAATTAAGAAGCTAGCTTAGGATTCTGGCTGAGTCTGGAAGGTAGGCTCAGGTATTTGCCTTTTTAAAGGGGTTACCTGGGGCCTGACCTGTAGTGGCACAGTGGATAAAGCGTCGACCTGGGAACACTGAGGTCGCCAGTTCAAAACCCTGCACTGGTCTGGTCAAGGCACATATGGGAGTTGATGCTTCCAGCTCCTCCCCCCTTTTCTCTCTTTCTCTCTCTCTCACTCTGTGTCTCCTCTCTAAAATGAATAAAATAAAAAAAAAATAAAGGGGTTACCTGGTGAGCAGCTCCTGAATGTTCTCTCAGTTAAGAACTTCAAATTCTAGGGGAGACAGAAAGGTACAGTGTTAAGGACACACATTCCACAATGAAAAATCACAATGTCACATATACAAGGTGGAAAAATGTAGATTTACAGTTGTGAGTATATGAAACACAGAATTTATTTTTGTATTATTATTTATTAATTGTTGTATTATTTTCCATGTGAACAACTGTAAACCTACTTTGCCCCAACCTATAATATGTCAACTATGATAGCATTTATTAACATAAACATCTGATATGTGTATAGAAATAATATTGTGGGAAGGTATGGTAAAATATTCACATTGTTTTTCTCAGATTTGAGGGCATTAAGAGAATTTTATTTATTTCTTAATAAGTTTGGTATATTTCCAAAATTTCCGTTACTTTCATTCAGAGAATAATGTTGTTCAAAGCTACCAGGACAAACACAGGAGAAAGACCCGGGTTGCATAAAGTTTGGGATTCACACCCAGATTTCCATCACTGGTTGCAAAGGGCAAGGTACAGCAGCATCTTCCCAGGCACAGCAAGGGCTCTTTTCTTGGAGGTATAAGCTGATGCTCTTAGCTCAAACCCTCTGGGACTAATACCCACAATTGCTGCCTATGTTTCACACAGCCCAAAGGTAAGACTCCCAAAGGTGGTCCCTATGGGAATTCCTTCCAGGTAGCCAGGCTGCAGGACCGACTAGTTTTAGTGGGAGCTTGTTCAGGAATGTGGCCTTTGCCAGGCAGAGGGAGATTTTTTCTTTTTCATAGAGATGGCCTTTTCCTTCTTTGTTCTCCCTCTCCTCCCATTGTTATCTGATGATTCAGGGTAGAGCTATCCTATAGCTCCAGCCCTGGAACCTCCTGGTTGTAAAGAGAAGGAAACAGCAAGGTATATATATACAGGGCAAAGATAGTGACCCCCTGAGACAGACAGACGCATGTCTTGTTCCCCAGGGAAAAACACTTCTATTCTAAGCACCTCTGGTCTTCAAAAGACAAGGTCAATTATTATTTCTACCTCTGAAGTAGTTCAGAGAATTCTGAGAACAAGTGCATAACATGCCCAAAGATGGTTGATGCCAAGTAGGGCCTTAATGTTTGTTCCCTTCACCATGAACCAGGTGTGAGTTAATGAAGTCCTGACAGCTATATCAAATAGACCAGTGGTTTTCAACCTTTTTACACTTGCGCATCAGTGAAAATTAAGGAATTATTTCAGGGACTCCTAAGGCAGGAATTTGCATAAGCGAATTTGACTAAGATCATTGGATCTATAATATTCACACCATGTCAAAGTGGTTAACTCTTTCACGGACTGGCATGAAATTTCTGGTGGACTGTTCTGTGGAGTGGCAATTGAAAAACACTGAGATAGACCTCTGATAGTCCTGTGCTTACCTAAAGAAGTCCAGTAACTTGTTTTCAGCCACAGCAGATAGGTAGCACACTGGGGCTTCAACCCCAGGTGTGCTGGGGGTGCACTTATAGTGAAGATTACATGAGGAATCACACTTGGGTGTAACATGTGTCTGGCTCTGAAATAAAACCATTCAGATAAATGGCTCCACACTCAATCTCTCCCCAGGAGAGGGGAAATTGCCATCACCACTGCCCGTCTCACCCAGAGTGACTACTAGCTGCAAAGTTAAGGCTAGAAATGTCATCCTGCAAACTTGCAATTAGGGGCTGCCAGTATAGTGGCATTGTTCCTTGGTGTCTCCCATAGCAACCATGTCGCTCATTTTCTCATCAAGTTTTTTGGATTATTTTTGATATGTGCAAGGCATTATTCCAGGTGCTGAGGAGAAAGCAGTGAACACAACATGGGAAACTCTTATTTATTCATGGGGGATTTTGTTCTTATGAGGGCTGAGAGACAAAATAAACACCAATAAGGAAAAGCTATAGAATGAAAATTGGGTTAAGTACTCTGGAGAAAAATCAAACAGGAGAGGGACATGGAAAGTGTAACAAAGAAGTTTTGTATACATTATACATATATATGAGAAAAGCTTCCCTGGTGAGCTATCGCTTAATAGATGAAGGATAGACAGCACAAATATATGGCACCATTTGGAAGAAGTGAGGTGAAGGCAGGGAACTGATGGATAAGTTCATTTCCAGCCATCCCTCCTTCCCTTCTATGCCCTTTTTATAGTGACTAATCCAAATATTTCTCTCTCTTCCCATAACACTCAGTGTAAGTCTCTCCTACTGTAATCATTTATGGTCATTGTCTCCCTTGAAAAAAGTAATGAAGAAACTTGAATCTGAGAGCATCCCCTTGCCCCTCGCCTGTCTTTCTGGGGCTATCTCATCCATCCTCAGAGATGGTGTTACACTAGGAAGCCACAACTGGAGAACTGGCCTCTGATCTTGTTTGTGAAGGATGTAGTATTGCTGAAGGTGATGGTACCTGAAAGGGACTCAGCAGCCCGTAGGTGCTCGGTGACCTCAGCTTCGTTATGTCTGACAGGACATCACATGGATGTGAGGTGAGTCATGCTGTGTGTAGACCAAAAAATAGACATATAACCGAAGTGAAGAAGTACCAGGAAGAGAGATTCTACACCAACATTAATTACTACCTATGGTAGATCTAATAAAATGAAATGTGTCTGGGTAGCCTAAGTTCTAAGCAAGTGGAGGAATGCAAACCCAGACAGTACGTACCCTCTCCTGGGAACGTTATAGAGAGGATTCAGGTGGTTTGGTCTGAAATTTATGATTTTGCGATTCTGATGGCATGCCTGAGGGCAAGTGATGGGAATAAATAAAGCTGGAACCTCCCACCGGGATCTTCTCAGAAATGGGTCCCAGGATGTTGCAGTTGCTTCTGCTGGGCATATTCATAATACTCTTTATGGATGACGGTAAGGCCTGTGAGGGGGGGGCTGTGAAGGGTGGGGAGAGAATTATGGAGAGGGAGGAAGGGGTTTCTAAAGTTGATTCTTGGAGTTGCTGTAAAATTGTTCATGGAGAATTGTTTGTTCTTCTTTTCACAGGAGACAGAGTGCTGACCACAAGATGTATGGTTGCCATTCTTGGATAAATCATATTGCGATGAGAGGGGACCTTTTTGAGTTCTTTCCATATTGTCTTTCTTCCCTCTCTGCCTCCACTTCACTCTTCTAAATCATTGCTCTAGTGTCTTCTTTCTGCCCTCAGCCTTGGGTAGGGGGTGTCCTTAACTCCTTGAAGGGTCATAGCTGTTCCCCATCAAAGGACTATATATTCTCTGTATTCCCTTGGCAGATCTGGGAAGGGTGTCTACTTATTTTTGTGAGGTTTGCACCACCTCAATATAAATGTTTACAGGTGGGGAATATTCTGAAGCAGAATTACTTTCCCTGGAGATCTGCTTTAAAGCTTTACTATCTTTCTTTAGGGATTCGAATTTGCAATAAATGTGATGTCTATAATGGAACCTTCTGCCTCACTAAAATGAAAAATTGCTGGAAGATTAATGCAATGAGGCGAAATAGGAGTTGTCGCACAGATCACTTTTATTTTAGTGATCGTTACAAAGGTAAGTGAGGTTCAGAAAGAGACACAAAGTATTACTGATGCTGCCCATGATTCCTGGAGTCAAGGTGTGGATGGAGACTGAAACCCTGGGAGCAGATGGAGAAAGTGGAATTTTCCACACACAGACTTAAGGTGGTAACTGTGTGGGAGGCAGATGTCTTTTGCTTGGTCTTGTCTAAAGGGACATAAATGAGATGTGGACACAGCCTTGAGTTCATTCCAGACCACAGAAAACTGATAAGGTGTTGGAGAAAAATTGCTGTTAGGAAGATGGTGAAACGAAGTAAGTAATCACATTTGCTTTCTCTTTAGGGAGATATTTATACCGTTATACAACAGTGTCTTGTGATAGTTGTGAAGAAGGAATGTTCCAGGTATTCCATGACCTCCTGAGGGAAACGTTTTGCTGCACTAATAATGACAGGTGTAATGACCCTAATGATTTAATAGATTCTGTAAAACCTTATGTATCATTGGACCATGACAGAATACCCTGAAAAGAATTAAAATAATTAAATTTTTAAATCATGTGTCTCAATAAACTTTGTCCTTTACCTTACCCAATGGCAACATTATTTTACATTTTCTCAAAGCTCAGACCCCATTCACTTGTTTAACTCAGTAGATCTACCTACAGAAGCATTCTCCAATGTCAATGTTTCCACTAACAGGAAAGTGTAAAACACTAGGCACAAGAACCCCCATTTCTGCTTTCTGGTTAAAACCTGTCGTCTTTACCACCTGACACCCCCCTGGCAATCTTTACTTGCCCTTAAATTCTAATGTTATACTTGGGATAAAGTCAGAGTTCTAAAATTTCTGGCAAAGGGAACAAAGTATTCTTCTGGCAGAGCTTCTGAGGGAAGACCAGGAGAAAGCAAATGGGATAAAAATTAGGACAAGAAATCACAGGAGATTTTAGAAATATCTGAGAGGACAGTAAAAGAGGTATTTGGTGGGGACTGGCAAGGGTTTGTATTAAGCAGGGGTTTAAGAAAGTCAATGGGATATTAGAAAACTCTAACTTCTGTGGAAGCAATAGTTAATATACCAAACACGAGAGGCTTAATGTCGGCCACTATTTTAAGAAACTCTTCCAATCACTCCTACTCCTGTCTACAAATGCTTGGTCACCATGTTTCTGATAATTTTATCTTGATTTCATGGCCAAAGCCATGTATAGCAGGATGGGCACCTCTCTCCTGCTGTGAGGCATAATCTATTACTTGTAACCATCAATTTAACATTTTTTAAACAAAATATCAGCAAACAGATTTCAATAGCAGATGAAAGCAGATGAATCTTTTTGTGTGTATGTGTGTGACAGAGACAGACAGAGAGAGCTACAGATAGGGACAGACAGGAAGGGAGAGAGATGAGAAGCATCAATTCTTCATTGTGGCACCTAAATTGTTCATTGATTGCTTTCTCATATGTGCCTTGACCGGGGGGCTACAGCAGACCAAGTGACCCCTTGCTCAAACCAGCAACCTTGGGCTCAAGCTGGTGAGCCTTGCTCAATCAGATGAGCCCATGCTCAAGTCAGTGACCTCAGGGTTTCAAACCTCTGTCCTCTGCATTCCAGTCTGATGTTTTATACACTGTGCAACCGCCTGGTCAGGCTCATTAATTTTTATTGAGTAAAAAATCACTGCAAAACTCAGTGGTTTAAAATAATAACCAATTATTTTTCTGTGTCTGAAGAATTTAGATGTTGCAAAGGTGCTTAGCAGGGAAGCTCTGCTAATCTTAGCCAGACCAGAGTCACTCATATATCTCATGGTTTCTGGAGATTGGTTGGTTGGCCTTAAATGGAGTGATTCAGCTCTACTGTGCATGCATATCTTCTCTTGCAACCAATGACCTAGCTTAGACATATCTTACTTATGGCAAGGGCAGAAGCATAAGAGAGAAAACCCAAGCTTATTTTCCACCTCTGCTTAATTAAGTTTGCTAACGCTTCAACAGTCAAAACAAGTTATATGCCCAAGCCTGAAGTTAGGAGACTGGGGAAGCCATCCCACCTATAATAGCAGGACATTGAAAATTTAAAATTCAAAGAATATAGACAAAGGAGGGGTGAAGAATTGGGGCCAGATGATGCAATATACTACATGTCATGGTCAAGTGAGTCTTATCCTAGGAATGCAAGATTGGTTCATTGTTAAAAACATCAACTATAGCCTGACCAGGTGGTGGTGCAGTGAATAGAGTGTGGGACTGGGATGTGGAGGACCCAGGTTCGAGACCCGGTGGTCACCATCTTGAGCACGGGCTCATCTGATCTGAGCAAAAACCTCACCAGCTTGGACCCAAGGTCGCTGGCTCCAGCAAGGGGTTACTCGGTCTGCTGTAGCCCCATGGTCAAGGCACATATGAGAAAGCAATCAATGAACAACTAAAGTGCCACAACAAAAAAGTGATGATTTACGCTTCTCATCTCTCTCCGTTCCTGTCTGTCTGTTCCTATCTATCCCTTTTTTTGATTCTCTCTCTGTCTCTGTAAAACAAACAAACAAAAACCATCAACTATAAAAACTTACAAAAATCAAATGATCCTCCCCAAAGAAAACAAGAAGTCATTTGACAAAATTCAACACGCATTTATATAAAAATATAGAATTGGAATTAATAAATATGTATCTAACATAAAATGATGTATAACTTAGTTCAAAAAGCCAGTGTGCATTTAATGGTGAAATATTAAGTTTCATGCTAAAATAAAGGATAAGACAAGGATGTTTAGTATCTCTACAGCTAATTAATATAATATTAGAAGATTAAAATGTTCATGTCACCCAAAGCAATCTATAGACTCAATGCAATTCTTATCAATATACCAATGGTGCATTTCACAGAATACAACCAATATTCTAGAACTTTATATGGAACCACAAAATACCTTGAATAGCCACAGCAATTTGAGAAAGAAGAACAAAGTTGGAGGAATCGTGTTAGCTGATATCAAACTATACTACAAGGCTATAGTAATCAAAACAGACATATAGATAAATGGAACAGAATAGAGATCCCAGAAATAAAACCACTGATTTATGACTGATTAATATCACTGGGGAATAAAATTTTTGTTGCATCCACAAAAACACTTGTTCTTACCTAATTTGAGTGTGCTGATCTCAAATCTGACATTAGTTTTTCTCTGTAAGGAACAGGATGTTTTGCAATTTAAGATTTTAGGTTTTCATCTTATTGTAAAATGTTCAACATTTAGTTTAACATAATGAAGTAGAATGTCTTCTTGGGCATCATCTTTGTGAAAATATAATAATTTATATTATGCAGTAAATACACTAAAAGATATGATTGCATCAGAATTTGTCTACAATTTTGAAATAGAACATATTAAAACACTTATTTTAATCATAAAATTTGCGCAAACCTTACTTAAATTCTATTCAGGCAAAAATTTGCATTTGTAGCTCTTGCATTTGTGCACTTGTTGAGGACAATCTCGTTTGATGCTCCAGCAGTAGTCTGCCATCATATTTCTGTTCCATCGCCCCTGATAACGCTCTTTCATCATCTTCAGATCTTGATGAAAACATTCTCCCTGCTCATCACTAACAGCTCCAAGATTTTTGGGAAACTTATCAAGGTGACTGTTCAGGAAGTGAATCTTACTTAATGCTCATGTTTCATCCAATGTCGTGGAAAGCCAACAGCATTCTTTGAACCAGAAATTCATAGTTTTCTGCTTTTTGTTGTCAAGGAAGTTCTTTGTAACTGCCACAAAAGACTGCCATGCTGCTTTCTCTTCCTTATTCATCTTCCTGGCAAATTCTTTGTCATGTATGAGGGTTCTAATTTGAGGTCCATCGAATACACCTGCTCTTATCTTCTCGAAAGACAAGGCAGGAAAAGCAGAAATAATATGTTAAAAGCATGCACTTTCTCTATTCAAAGCCTGAACAAACTACTTCATTAAGTCAAGTTTGATGTGAAGTGGGGGGAAAATAATCCTGTCTCGATTAACTACAGGTTTATTCACAATATTTTGTATCCGTATTTCTAGAGCTTCACGTTTTGGCCACTCCTTCTGTCTCCAGTGTTTTTTCCGAGTTCGGCTGTCCCACAAACACAGAAAGCAAGAATACTTCGTGAAACCTCTCTGTTGTCCTAGCAGGAAATTTACCATTTTAAGATCCACACAAATGATCCAGTTATGCTCCTCATACTTCATAAAGTCGAGGACAATTTTTATGTCATTATAATCTTCTCGCAGATGAGTTGAATAACCAATTGGAACCACTGCATAAACATTACCGTTGTGTAGGAGAACACATTTCAGACTCTGTTTAGAGCTGTCAAGAAATAGCCACCATTCTGTTGGACTGTAAGTGGTAACACCTAGCTGCCTGAGAAGAGTTCTGATATCATGACAGTAAACAAAATCTTTGTCTTCGGAAAAAAGTCCACAAAAATTTGTTCACGTTTCCTGAAATGGGATACTTTAGCTGACCGGTGAAGTACATTCTTTTCTTGAAGTCTGGAGGCTAATAACTCAGCTGCTTTTCTTGATAGGCCCAAATCTCTTACTAAGTTATTCAATTCGGGTTGGCTCAACTGCTGAGGCGTTAATGACTGCTTGGCATCAGAAGAAAACCCTTCAGATTCTACAGCCATTTCCTCATGCATCTTATCAAAATACACTTGATCACCATGTTCACTTTCTTCATCCTTAGAAGAAATAAAACCATTGAAAACTGGAACCAGAAGTGTCTCAGAGTGTGGGATAGGTCGTATTGCTGAAGGAATATTAGGATAGCGATCATATGCCATTTTTTCTTGCTGATGCCCTTTGTATGGATCAGACAGAAATAACAGTCACTGCTGTGGTCCTTAGGTTTACGCCAAATCATGGGAATACAAAAAGGCATTCCTTTGCATTTTCCTTTTGTCCAGTCACGAAGCATTTCCTCACAATTATGACACACAACATGAGGAGCCCAATTCTTGTCTTGATCACCAAGGGGAACTTGAAAATAGGCAATATATGCACGTGTCACAAATGACGAAATATTGCACCTTTTACATTGAAGTGTGTAACAGCCACATATATAACAGAAGGTGTCAGGACTATTCTTACATTTACGCCTACTCAAAGAAGCCATGATTCAATCTTAAAACAAAATAAGAGTGTGTTTTTATCAGATGATAATTTTTTACATTTAAAAACAACTACAATTATGTAAAAGTGATGTTTGTAAAACATTAATTGCCTTGTGATAATGTTCAATCCAAGAGTCGTTGCCCTTTAACTCCAATTTAAAAACCAATGCATGCCATTAACTGTAACAAAAAGAAATTAAAATTGCATAAAAACTAGAGCATGCACCAAAAAAACAGATTTTAGATTTGGAATCAGCGATGCAGAAATAAATAGAAAGTTCTAAAACCTCATGCAACAGAAAATGAAAAAAGGTTGTTCTCCAGTGTATTTGACAAAGGAGGGAAGAACACATAATGGGGTAAAGATAGTCTACTCAATATATGGTGTTGGAAAAATTGAACATATATAGATAGAAAAAAATGAAACTAGATCATTTTCTTATAACATGCACAAAAATAATCTAAAAATAGATTAAAGACTTAAGCATTAGACTTGAAACTATAAAAATTCTAGAAGAAAACAGGCAGTAAAATCTCGGACATTTCTCATAGCAATATTTTTCCTGATGTATCTCCTTGGGCAAGGGGAAAAGGCAAAGAAATAAACAAATGGGATTCCATCAAGCTAAAAAGTGTTTTCCCAGCAAAGGAAACCATCAACAAAATAAAAAGGACAACTCACTAAATGGGAGAACATATTCACCAATGATACATCCTACAAGACATTAATATTCAAAAGTTATAAAGAACTCATACAACTCAACACCAAAAAACAAACAAACAATTTAATTTTAAAAAATGGGCAGAAGACCTGAATAGACACTTTTCCAAAGAGGACATAGAGATGACCAATAGTCATTTGAAAAGATGCTCAACATCACTAATTACCAGAGAGGTGAAAATTAAAACCACAATGAAATGTCAACTCACATCTCAGCATGTCAGCATAGGTATCATCAATAAATTTACAAATAATAAGTTTTGGTGAGGGTATGGAGAAAAGGGAACATTTGTATATTGTTGGTGGGAATGCAGATTGGTGCAGCCATTATGCTTTCACATACTAAACAACAGTATGGATTTTCTTCAAAAAATTAAACACAGAACTGTCTTTTAACCCAGTCATTCCACTTCTGGAAGTATATCTGAAGAAACCTGAAACATTAATTCATAAAAAATATATGCATCTCATATGTTTATTGCAGTGTTATTTACAATGCACAAGATTTGGAAGCAGCCCAAGTGTCCATCAGTGGATGAAACAGCTGTGGTACATTTACACAATGGAATACTACTCAGCTATAAAAAATATGAAAATTTACCTTTTGTGACAGCATGGATGGACCAGAAGATTTTTATGCTAAGTGAAATAAGCCTGTCAGAGAAACACAAATATCATATGATCTCACTTATATGTGGAATGCAATGAACACGATAAACTGAGGACCAAAATAGAAACAGAGTCAGTGTCACAGAGAGAAGATGGACAGCTGTTGGAGGGAAGGGGGAAGAGGGGTTGGGATCAAGAAAATGAAGGGATTAGTCAAATTATATGCATATAATACATAGATAACAGACAATAGGGTGGCAATTCCCAGAGGGAAAGAGGGGAGGGGAGCAAAGGCGGTGAAGTGGTAATGGACAGAGACTTTACATGAGGGTGGGGGGCACAATGTAGGGGGATGGAGGGTGTTGTATGATGTAAGACACTTGAAACCATGTTAAAGCAATAAATTAAAATTTAAAAAATTTAGAAATGCTATTCTATTTATGTAAAAAGTGCCATTGGATTTTTGATAGGGATTGTGTTGAATCTTTTGAATAGTATGAACATTTAACATATTAATTCTTCCAATCCATGAACACAGATATCTTTTCATTTGTTTGTGTCTTCTTCAGTTTCTTTCATTTATGTCTTATAGTTTTTGTTGTACAGGTCTTTTACTTCCTTGGTTAAGTTTATTCCAATGAATTTTATTGTTTTTGATGCTATTGTGAATGAGATAATACTTTTTATTTCTTTTTCAGATGTTTTGTTAGTGTATAAATGTGACTGATTTCTGTGTGATTTTATATGCTATAACTCTATTGAATTTGTTGATTAGTTCCAACAGTTTTGGTTGACTCTAGGGTTTTCTACATATAAGATCATGTTAATAATAACAATTTTACTTCTTTCTTTTCCATTTGTATGCCTTTCATTTATTCTTCTTGCCTAATTGCTCTAATTAGGACTTTCAGTATATGCTGAATAAGAGTGTTAAGAGCAGACACCCTTGTCTTGCTCCTGATCTTAGAAGAAAAGCTTTTAAATTTTCACTGTATGTATAATGTTGCCTGTAGGTTTGTCTTATATGGCCTTTATTATGTTAAGGTATTGTCCTTTTGAGAATTCTTGACATGAAATATGTTATATTTTGTAAAATGCTTCTTTGCATCTAACTTGATGATCATGTGATTTTTATCTTCCATTACATTAATGTGGTACATCACATTTATGATGTACATATGTTTTACTATCTTTGCATCCCAGAAAGGAGTTCTATTTGGTCATGATGTATCATCTCTTCAATGTGTTGTTAAATTTCGTTTGCTAATATTTTGTTAAAAATTTCTGCCTCTATATTTACCAAGGGTATTTGTCTATAGTATTCAGTTCTTGTAGTGTTTTTATCTGGCCTTGGTATCAGGGTAATATTTGCTTTATAAAATGAATTTGAAAGTGTACCTTCCTGTTTAACTTTTTGGAAGAGTATGAGAAGGATTGGTGTTAATTCTTTAAATGTTTGGTAGAATTTGTCAGTGAAATCATCTGGTCCTGTAGTTTTCTGTGTTGGGCGGTTTTTGATTACCAATTTTATATCAGTACCCATTATCGGTCTGTCCACATTTTCTATTTCTTCCTGACTCAGTTGTGGTAGGTTGTATGTTTCTAGAAATTGATCTGTTTCTTCTAGATTATCTGATTTGTTGGCATCTAATTGTTCTTAGTAGTCTCTTATGATCCTTATTATTTTTATCAGTTATAATGTCTCTTCTTTCATATCTGATTTTATTATTTTAGTCTTCTCTATTTTTCTTAGTCTAGCTGACAATTTGTCAATATTTTTTATCTATTTAAAAAAACCAGCTTTTAGTTTCAATGATTTTTAAAATACTTTTTATTGTTTCTATTTATTTTTACTATTTACTTGACTATTGTTATTTCCTTGATTTTGCTAAGTTTAGGCTGTTTTTTTTTTCTAATTTATTGTGCTGCAAAGTTGTTTATTTGAGATTAATTTATTTATTAATATATGCATTTATCATTATCCCTGTTAGAATTGCTTTTGCAACATTCCATAGGTTTTAGTATTTTTGATGTCATTATTTACCTTTTTATATTGTGTTTTCATTTTTGTTTGTTCAAGATATTTTTTTGTTTAATACCAGATGATTTCACTTACATGTGAAATCTAAGAAATAAAATAAACAAACAAGCAGAACAGAAACACACTCATCGATACAGAGAATGGCTTGACAGTTGCCAGATGGGAGAGGAATGAAGGGATGGGTGAGAAAGGTGAAGGAATTAAGAAGTACAGATTGGTAATAACAGAATAGCCATGGGGATGTAAAGTACAGCACAGGGAATACAGTCAGTAATAAATGTCTAATTATGGGGTTGTACACTTGAAACTAATATAATATTGTACATCAACTAATTTTAAAAAAGATATTTTTTATCTTTTTGATGCCTTCTTTGAGCCATTGGTTATTCTGGAGCATGTTGTTTAATTTTTTCATGCTTTCAGATTTCCAGTTTCCTCTTGTTCTTGATTTCTAGTTTCATACCATTGTGGTCCGATGATTATTATATCTTCTTAATAAATTGGCCCCTTTATCACTATATATTGACCTTCTCATTTTTTGTTACAGTTTTTGGCTTAAAGTCTATTTTGGTTTTTACACGTATGGAATATCTTTTTTCATCTCTTCACTTTGAGACTATGTATGTCTTTAAAACTGAAGTGAGTCTCTTGTTAGGCAGCATATAATTGAGTCTTTTGTTTTAGCCATCCAGTCACTCTGTATATTTTGATTGGTAAGTTCAATCCACTTATGTTTAGAGTTACTATTATATATAAAGACTTACTAATACCATCTGATAGACTGATTGTTTTGTATTTATATTGTTTCTTTTACCTCTGTTTCTGCCAACCATTGTAAATTGGTTATTTTCCATGGTGGTTTGCCCTACTTCTTCTTTCTTTATCTTTTGTGCATCTACCCTAGGTTTTTGCTTTGTAGATACCATGAGTCTTATAGAAGATAGCTCATAGATAAAACAATTCATTTTAAGCTGATAGTAACACATTGATCATCTACAAAAGCCTCACCCTTTCATTACTCCTTTTTTTATTTTGATGTGATAATTTAGCTTTTTATATTGTGTTTTTATGAACAAATTATAGAACCTACAATTATATTTAGTGCTTTCACCTTTGACATTTGTACTATAGTTAAGTGATTAACACACCATCTTACTAGAGTTCTCTAGTCTGATAGTATATTTACCTGTATCAATGTGTTATATATTTTTGTATGTTTTCATGCCATTGATTACATCATTTCATTTCAGCTTGAATACTTTTTTAAAGCATTTCTTGCAAAGCAGTTCTAGTAATGACATATTTCTTCAACTTTTATTTGTCTAGAAAAGCTATAAAATATATTGTTAAATTCTGGCCACAAATTCTATGTAAGATATAAGTATTAAGAATATTTTCTCCAAGTCTTTAACTTGGTTTTCACCCTCTTAATGATACAGTTGAGAAATAAACATTGTTAATTTAATGAAGTTAAATTTATGAATTTTAAAAAATGGTTATGTTTTTAGATCATGGTTAAGTAACCTTTGCCTATTCCAAAGTTATAAATCCACACTATGATTTATTCTAGAAACGTTGTCTTAATTTTCACATTAAGCCTACAATTCAGTTTGAATTCATTTTGTGTGTGTGTGTGTGTGTGTGTGTTGTGAGGCAGAGGTAGGTACTAGGTAGAAAAATTTAACTAAGTAGAAAACTCAAAATTGATGGTGCGTTAACAGAAATTAAGTGGATTATAAAAGAGCCATCTCAAAATTGGTTGAGAAAATATAAACTTTTAAGTAAACATTGAGCTAATTAGATAGCCATATGTAAATCGATTGAATTGCATCAATTTCTTAAAGATAAATTCCAAATTAAGAATATAAATGGTAATTTTAATCCATATAAATATTTAAAGAAACCGTGGGTGAATTATTTTCTGACATCAGGCATAAAGAGTGGTTAAACGTCATTAATTATCAGAAAAATGCAAGATTCCTTCACACTCATTGGAATAGCTAAAATTAAATGACTAATAATAATTGGTGATGAAAGTGATGGAATAAATGGAGCTCTTGTAGAGTATTGGTAAGACTATATTATCAGTACCACACTTTAGCAAAGTATTTGGCAGTTTTGTTTAAAGTTATACATATGCCTACCTTATGACTCATACATATTACTTTTAATATCCTACCCAAGAGAAATGAGCGTGAATGTCCCCCAAAAGTCTCATACAAGAATTCTAAAGTAACTTTACTCACAATAGCCCAAACCTGAAGAAAAACCCTCAGTATCCCTTAACAAGAATTAACTTAATAAATTGTAGTGTATGTATGCAATAGAAAAAAATCAAACCTTTGGTATAAGCAACAACATACATAAATCTTAAAAACATTATGATGAGTGATAGAAACCAGACTCAAGAGAACACTTTCTATATAATTCTATTTAGAATAATTTTAAGAACATATAAAATGGCCTGACAAGGTGGTGGTACAGTGGGTAGAGTGCTGGACTGGGACACAGAGGACCCAGGTTAAAAACCCTGAGATCTCTAGCTTGAGTGCAGGCTTATCCAGCTTGAGTGTGGGTTCACCAGGTTGAGCACAGGGTCTCTGGCTTTAACATGGGATCATATACATGACCCCATGGTCACTGTCTAGAGCCCAAATGTTGCTGGCTTGAAGCCCAAGGTTGCTGGCTTGAGCCCAAGGTCACTGGCTTGAGCAAGGGGTCACTTGCTTTGCTGGAGCCTCCTAACCCCCTTTCAAGGCACATATGAGAAAGCAACCAATGAGGAGTTAAGGTGCTGCAATGAAGAATTGATGCTTCTTTTCTCTCTCCCTTCCTGCCTGTCTGTCCCTCCTTATCTGTCCCTCTCTCTGTTTCTCTCTCTTTGTCTCGATTACAAAAACAAGTAAATGAAAAAAACAAACAAACAAAAAAACAAGAACATATAAAACTATTCTATGTTGATGTAAGTTAAAATATCTTTGTGAGGTGGTTACCTGAAGAAACTTATTGAGGTGGTGGAAATGTTTTATATTTTAATTGAAATGTGGTAATACATTTTTATACATTTGTCTAGTGACATAAAACTGATAACCCGAGACAAAAAAAAAACCATAAAAGGTGAGAGGGTAAAGGTCTGTAGTAGCAAAGGAGAATAGTGTGCAGAAGCACTCATAAGACAAAGGACTCTTGTATATATAAAAAATATTTTCTCAGTAAACTAATGGTAACTGAAAAAATCAATACTGAAACACACAGCTTAAAAACAAAAGAAAGAAATAGAGAAAATAAGCACCAGAAACACAAAAGAAAATAACCAAACATACAGAGCTACCAGAAAACAAAACATAAAATTGCTATAAGAAATCTTCAAAATAATTACCCTAAATGCAAATCAACTGAACTCACCAATAAAGAATCACAGAGTAATAGATTGAGTAAAAAAGCAAAAATCCAACCATGTGCTGTCTTCAGAAGACACATAAAAGCTGCAAGGACAAAAGTAGACTCAAAGTAAAAGGTTGGAAATGATTCTCCAAGCAAATAATATCCAAAGAAAAGCAGGTGTAGCCAAACTTATATCTGACAATACTGACTTCAAGACAACAAAGGTAACAAGAGACAAAGATGGACAGTTGATAATGATAAAGGGGACATTATATCAAGAAGACATAACACTTCTTAATATTTATGCACAAAATCAGGGAGCACCAAAATATATAACCTATTTTCAAACTGATCTAAATATAGAAGCAGACAGAAGCAGTCATATTTGGAGATTTCAACACACCATTGAAGGCTTTAGATAGATCATCGAAACAGAAAATCAATCAATAAATATCGGTCTTAAACAACCCACTATCCCAAATGGACATAATTGACATTTACAGGTCATTTCATCCCAGACATCAGATTATATATTCTTTTCCAGTGTGCAGTGTGCAGGGAGCATTCTCAAGGATAGACCATATGTTGGGCCACAAAACTAACTCAAGAAATTAAAGAAGATTGAAATTATACTAAACATATTCTCTGATCATAAGTCTTTGAAATTAGAATTCAGCTGCAGAAAGGATGTAAAGAAACCCACAAAAATTAAACAACATACTTCTAAAGATGAGTGGGTCAAAGAAGAAATAAAAATAGAGATAAAAAGATAAATACAGACAAATGAGAATGACAACATAATATATCAAAACTTCTAGGACAAAGCAGAAACAGTAAGAAGAGGGAAGTTTATATCATTACAAGCTTATTTCAAGAAACAAGAGCAGGGATCCCCAAACTCCCAAACTTTTTACACAGGGGACCAGTTCACTGTCTCTCAGACCATTGGAGGGCCGGACTATAAAAAAAACTATGAACAAATCCCTACGCACACTGCACATATGTTATTTTAAAGTAAAAAAAAAAACAAAATGGGGACACATACAATATTTAAAATAAAGAACAAGTAAATTTAAATCAATAAACTGACCAATATTTCAATGGGATCTATGGGTGCAGATGCATCTTGTGCTCCTCTCACTGACCACCAATGAAAGAGGTGCTCCTTCTAGAAGTGCGGTGGGGGCCGCCCCTGAACAAGAGTTATCGCAAGTAAACAACCTAACATTACATCTTAAAGAACTAGGAAAAGAAGAACAAAGGCAACCCAAAGTCAGCAGAAGAAAGGGAACAGTAAAAATTAGACAGAATTAAATTACATAGAGAACAAAATAAATATAGAAAAAATTAATACAGCAAAGAGCTGTTTCTTTGAAAAGATCAATAAAATTAACAACCCCTTGGCTAGTCTCACCAAGGAAAAAAGAGAAACGAAGGAGGAGAAATTACCACAGACATCATAGGTATATAAAAGATTATACTAGAATACTATAAAAGATTATATGCCACCAAATTCAACAATCCAGAAGAAATGCTTCCTAGAACTATTTAATCTTTCTAGCCTGAGTCACAAAGAAGTGGAAAACCTAAATAGACCTATAAGCAAGGAGGAAATTGAAACAACTATCAAAATTTTCCTCCAAATAAAAGTCCAGGACCAGATGATTACCCTAGTGAATTCTACCAAACTTTTAATGATCTGTACCTATTCTTCTCAAAGTTTTCCAAAACATAGAAAAAGAAGCAATATTCCCTAATACATTTCATGAGGTCATCATAATACTGATACCAAACCTGACAAAAACAATACAAAAAAAGAAAACTACAAACCAATCTTTCTAGTGAATACTGATGCAAAAATCCTCAACAAAGTACTAGCAAATTGAATACAACAATACATTACAAAAATCTTACATTATGATCAAGTGGGATTCATTCTGGGAGAACGAGGATAGTTCAACATATGCAAATCAATCAATGTAATACACCACATCAACAAAACAAAAGACAAAAATCATATGATCTTATCAATAGATGCAGAAAAGGCATTTGATAAGATACAAAATCCATTTATGTTTAAAACACTTAAGAAAATAAGTATAGAAGAAAAGTACCTCAACATAATAAAGGCCATATATTATAAACTATCAGCCAATATTTTACTAAATGGTGAAAAACTGAAAGATTTTCCTCTAAATCAGGAACAAGACAGGATGTTCACTCTCTCCACTCTTATTCAGCATAGTACTAGAAGTCAGCCAGAGAAATTAGGCAAAAGAAAGAAATAAAAAGCATCATACTGGGAAAGAAGTAAAGGTATTACTTTTTGCAGATGATATGATTCTGTATGTAGAAAATCCCAAAGACTTCACTGAAAATCTATTAGAAACAGTCAGGTCACAGGGTACAAAATCAATACAGAAAAGACTACTCCTTTCCTATACTACAGCAATGAAACTTCAGAAAATGAACTAAAAAAAAATTCTTTTACAATTGCAACACAAAAAATACCTATAAATAAACTTAACGAAGAATGTGAAAGACCTTTACCCTCAAAATTAAAAAGTATTATTAAAAATAATTTTAAAAGACACAATGGAATAAAAAAATATATCATGTTCATAAATTGAAAGAATCAACATAGTTAAAATGGCCATATTACCCAAAGCAATATACAAATTTAATATACAAAAAGAGAAAACTATAGACCAATCTCTCTAGTGAATACTGATGCAAAAATCCTTAACAAAATACTAGCAAAATCAAAATCCCAATGTCATTTTTTAAAGAAATAGAACAAAAATCACCAGGTTTGTATGGAATCATCAAAGAACCTGAATAAACAAAGTAATTCTGAGAAAAAGGAATAGAGCTGGAGGTACCGCACTGCCTGACTTCCAATTTTACTACAGAGCCACAATAAGCAGGGTATTGGCAGAAAAATAGACATATGAACCAATGGAACAGAATTGAGAGCCAAGAAGTAAAACCACTTAAACATGGACAGATAATCTTCAACAAAGGATCCTAAAACAAACAAAGCAGAAACAAAAACCTCTTCAATAAATGGTGCTGAGAAAATTGGAAAGCCACATGCAAAAGAATGAAACTTGACTACAGGTGGTCCCCATGCACAAAAATTAATTCAAAATGGATCAAAGACCTGAATATAAGATCTGAAACAATAAATTACATAGAAGAAAACATAGGTATTAAACTCATGGATCCTGGTTGTAGAGAACATTTTATGAATTTGACCCCAAAGACAAGGAAAGTAAAGGCAAAAATAAATGAATGGGACTATGTCAAACTAAAATGTTTCTGCACAGTAAAAGAAACTGACAACAAAACAAAAAGACAGCCAACCAAGTGGGAGATGATATTTGCAAACAACAGCTCTGATAAGGTGATAATATCCAAAATATATAAAGAACTCACAAAGCTCAGCAACAGATAAGGAAACAATCTAATTAAAATTGGGGAAAAGACCTGAACAGGCACTTCTCCCAAGAGGACATACAAATGGCCAACAGATATATGAAAAGATGCTCAGCTTCATTAGCTATTAGGGAAATGCAAATCAAAACTACAATGAGATACCACCTCATACCTGTTAGATGGGCTGTTATCAACAAGACAGGTAATAACAAGTGTTGGAGAGGCTGTGGAAAAAAAGGAACCCTCATTCACTGCTGGGGAGAATGTAATCTGGTAAAGTCATTATGGAAGAAAGTATGGTGTTTTCTCAGAAAAATTAAGAATAGAACTACTATATGAACCAGCAATCCCTCTACTCGGTATCTACCCAAAGAACTTGAAAACACTGGTATGTAAAGACACATGCACTGCTGTTTTCATTGCAGCATTATTCACGGTGACCAAGACATGGAAACAGCCAAAGTTTCCCTGAATAGAGAATTGGATAAAGAAGATGCAATACATATGTACATATGTACTACTCAGCCATAAAAAATGTTGATATATTGCCATTTACAACAACATGGATGGACCTTGAGAACATTTATACTAAGTGAACTAAGTAAATCAGAAAAAGCTAAGAATTGTATGATTTCATACATAGGTGGGGTATAAAACTGAGAGACTCAGTCCTGGCCCACTGGATCAATGAATAGAGTGTCAGCCTGGCGTGTGACGTCCTGGGTTTGATGTTCAGTCAGGGCACACATAAGAAGTGACCATCTGCTTTTCTTCCCCTCCCTCTCCCCATTTTCTCTCCCTTCTCCTCTCGCAGCCAGTGTCTTGATTGCTTCGAGCAGTGGCCCCGGACACTGAGGATAGCTCAGCTGATTGCCCTCTTTTCACTTTTTTTAAAAAAAAGAAAGAAAGAAAAACGAGACTCATGGGCATAGATAAAAAGTGAAGTGGTTACCAGGGGTAAGGGCAAGGAGGGGAAGGGGTTTAAAGTGGGACAAATACACTGCTCACAAAAAATAGGGGATATTTCAAAATAAATATGAAGCAATGAAATATCCCCTAATTTTTGTGAGCAGTATATGTACTTCCTATAGGCGGGATATAAAACTGACACTCGAGGGCATAGATAAAAGTAAAGTGGTATGGGGGGGCAGGGAGAAGGGGTGTAAAGAGGGACAAATATATGATGATGGAAAGTGATTTGACTTTGGGAGTTGGGAACACAACACAACAGTTCAAAAGCTATGGAGATGTTCACCCGAAACCTATATACTCTTATTGATCAATGTCATCCCATTTAATTTAGTTTCTAAATAAGAAAAAATCACATCAAACTGTATATTTAAAATATGTGGCTTTATTATATGTGATTTATACTCCAATTAAGAAGGTAAAGTAGTTATATTTCAAGTCAATAAATAATGGATCTAGTTAATGATAATCAGTGAAGGCTAGAACTGTTAGATGTAAGACTTAAGGGAAAATTTATATTGTATAACTGAATCTGAAAACAAACTTATGCAATCATTCTTGACATCATTAAAACTAGGAAAGAATGTGCCTTCAGATATTTTCAAAGCTTTGGGCCAGATTACCCTTTCTAAATTTCCAGGCTTCTTTTAATCAGACCTTGGTATAAAGATAGTATTTATTATGAATTTTGAGGTAATATTAACTAATGAATTTTGGAAGAATCTCATCACATTTCTTTTTTGTTAAGATATTTAAATACCAGAGGGTCCCATAATAACAAATGTTCTTCCCACCTTAGTAAAACACGTGGTATATTGGCACTTGGAATGAATATTTTTTGCCAGGTAGAAACTAGAAGTTATCATTCTCAGTACACTGAACAAAATAGGTATGCAGCCAGAAAAAGTATGAAGACATAATTATTCTTGCAAACTAAAAAGATGGCAAGAGAGGTAAGTAAGACATGGTCCCTATTCTTGCTTTGATCCATAATGTACTGGAGCAAATGAGACAAACAGAAACGATTTATTCAGAGTGTCAAGAAAAGTGTCCATAAAGTGACCTGGTGTTCAGAAGAGGGAGAATTTGTACAGCAGCGGTGTGGGTGCTGGGAGGTGAGAGTGGAGTGGATGACAAAGGAAAGTGAGATAAAGAAAAATTAGAAGAGAAAGGGGAGAGACAGAGAATAGTGACGTTTCTGGGGTATACATCTGGACAGGACTAGAAGTGGCCGTGTGTAAACTATGAATGTTACAGAAGCAGGGTATCCCTTCCTTGCTGTTTCTAACACTGTGTATGGATATACTTTGTAAATGACAGTCATGACTGAATCTGAAGTGGACATTGTCCACTGGGGAAAATAACTTTGTGTCCATAAAGAAAAATCTTGACTGTCCCCATCCAATTTGCTGCTGTTTCTGCTTAATTATAGTAAAGATAAATGAAAGTTCTACATAAAAATAATTTGTGAATATTTAGTTGAGGGAGTTCTAGTTTACCTTGACTATCTAAGCCAGTCACAAGGCTCTCGAATGGTCTTGTTTTAAATATTACTGTACAGGGCCTCTCGTGGCAAGGTTCGTAGGGTGTGGACATGCCAATTCCTGTAACAGGAGAAACCTGTTGTTGAGAATCCTTATCTTCTGACAGACAGGAAGCAAACTGGAGGCACCAGGAAGGATGGCATGAATTAACAAGAGAGCCGGTTACTTCCAGGAGAACCAGGCAGGAAACAAGGGCAGGCATTGTGTGAAGGGGAAGAAACATCAATAACATTCCATGGTAAGACCTCAGGATGGTAAATATCTTAGTGATTGAAATTACAGTAATTGTGGTAGCAGCATGTATTCACATAAGTCCGATTGTTCATATCAAATGTCAATTCTCTGCAGCCTCTTTGACATCCCATATATGATAACTGGAGATTAGAATCTGTAAGAAGAAAGAACCATAAAAAAATAAGCCAGTGATCTAAGTTCTCTAAAGACAAGTCAAACCTGTCACTAGCTAACTAGCCAGGCAGTGGGAATGTAGCTAGGCTTCCAGGGAGGTTTAGCGATAGCTGCCCAGTTGGGCTTTCGCGCCGCAGGAGGAATTGGAGAAACCAGCGGCCCCTCCAAGGGCTTGTCTGTCCCGGTCCCTGACAGTCGTTGGCTCTTTGCGGAGATGCTTCATTCTTTTTCCCACGAGAGGATTAGCAATTAGTGCTTCCGTGTCTTCAGAGTTGGGGTCAGTTGAACCAGTTTTATTGGAAATACAGAATGCCCACCTTTCTCCAGTCTCATTTTCCCAAGTCCTCCTCTGTCTGCCTGCGCTGGGACCCGAGCTAGGTGCGTTCTGCACTTTGGGTCCTCTCCTAGATTGGCTCTACTCTGACATATAAAATTGCTGACCTACTCTCCTAAGAATTTTCTAGGAATATCACAGCATCCCCCCACCCTGGCCCTCCAACTTACTCTTGTAGATCTTTAAAAACACGCATGTCTCCCCCTCCTTAATATTAGCATCGCAAGTACCTAAGCCTCTTCTACATTCGTCTGCCGGCAGGAGAAGGTAGCACGTTAAGCACTTTAGTGGTGTCACTGCTGAAGAATACAGAGATAGTGTGAGGCCAGGGGAACCATGGACCAAGAAAGAGCTGGATATCTATAAGTCTGGGGAAGAGGTAGGTGACATGGGGTGGGGAGTAGATGAGGAGCTGGTGGTGGAGTGTCAGGTATTAAGCAGTTGGAGCTCTCACCAACTCTGTATCCCAGAGAAATGCTGTTAGGAGAGTAAAAGGATTCTGGCCCCAACTTAAGCTGTTTAACCTGGGTAACTGAGCAAAGATTTAGCCTCCATGGCATTAGTTTTTCCAGCTTAACAGTGGTTTTATTAATGCTGGCCTGGCCATTTGGCAGCACTGTAGACAGAAGGGAATGTGATAATAAGGGTGAATGCTTTTCTGTTTACACAGGTAGTTTACTAAAATGGAATTTCTGACATTTGCTGTTTGAATATTTTGGAGTGATATACTCTGTTATTTTGAAATTTGGACTGAATTTTTGTGAAGGCCTTATGCATTACAGCATAGTCATTGACATTTTACCTCACACTGGGGGGTGAGCTAACCAAAATAGAGGTTTAATTTTGGTAAAAAATTTTTTCGTATGCACCTACATGAGAAAAAAGGGTAGTTTTTTTATTTTAACTTTTAAATTAAGTGCAGGGCAGGGTAGGCAGAGAGACAGATTCCTGCATGTGCTGCAACCATGATCCACCTGGAAAGCCCGCGATGGGGTGATGCTTTGCCCAGTTGGGGCCGTTGATCCACTGCTCACCAACTAAGCTATTTTAGTGCCTGAGGGAGGCCATGGAACCATTCTCAGCGCCCGGAGCCAGCTTGCTTGAACCAATCGAGTCATGGCTGCAAGAGAGGGTGAGGGGTGGAGGACGGAGAAGTAGAGGAAGAGATGGTCTCTTTTCCTGTGTGCCTTGACGGGGAATCAAACCGGAACATCACACACCCAGCCAATGCTCTACCATTGAGCCAACCAACCAAGGCCGGAAAGTAGCACTTCTTGAGCATCTCATTTGGGCCATGTTCTCTCAATTTGCATCTGACTTAATTCTTATAAAAGCTTTGTAAGTAGGTATTTCCCCATTTATCAGACGAGTAACCGAAAATGCAGAGAATTTAAGATAGTGACTGAACTCTATTTTGTGTCTAATTGATTCCAGAGCACCCAGCATTTACTCTCCTACAATCACTTGTTTCAATATAAAGTGCCTGATAAGGGTGTCAAAGGCCATTGTCCAGCACTAAAATAAACTACAAAATTATTTATTCTAGAGTGACAAGACCCTTGAGAAATGGATACAGACTTATAAATGGAAAGGATGTCCCAAGGAAAATCCTGTTAAGATTTTGGATTATGGGGAGTGCTAGGGAAGGAGTGGGGAAGCAGTGTGAAGAGGCTTGAGCCCCTGATTGGGAATGGCAAAATGTTGAAAGGTCAGAAAGTTGGCCAGTAAGGCAAAGGTAGAATTTTGAAGGTTAGCTTTCCCTCCCTTAAAGATATAGTCAAGGCTCAGCCCTGCATGGATATCTATTACACAGGTGGACTTTCCTGGGACTCCCTAAATCCCATCTCTGGAGCCAAGTCCTCAGGTCTGTGACTCACCCTTGATGCAGCAGAAGAGGGAGAAGACCAACAAAAAGTGTTTGTCCATCCTGACACAGGAGTCCCTTGTACTAAAAGGAAAGAAGCCAGGGACTGCAGGCCTGGGTCTTTAGGCTGCAGGGAGGAAACCTTTATCACAGGGCAGAGATTACTCATGTGTAAGGGAACCAATCACAGAAGGTTGCCACTGGGAGCTCAAGTTCATTTTTCTCCACCCCACAGCAAAGAATGACAATAAATGCTGGCATTTACCTTAAGCTAACTTTGTCTTTTAGTAAATCATCATAGCAATTATTATTTGCATAATGGTTATGATAATTCTTGTTTCAATTTCCCACAGAAGGAAACTAGATCTTGGTGAGGTTTAGTATCTTACCCAAGATCACATGTCTAGTGAATGATAGTTCCAATACTCAGAGCAAGACTTTCTAATTCTAGAGGCTATATTTTTAACCACATTGATTCCAGGCATATTGGAGATTTATTTATACAGTTGACAAATATTGATTGAGAGCTTCATGTACATGCTCACCCAGCTCCTTACCTTATGGGTAAGAAACAGGAAATTGAAAGAGATGAAAAGATGCATAATTTATAACCAAACTGGGTCTTCAACTAGACTTCTGATTTTCAGCGCAGAACTCTTTCACCTTGCCAGAAATTCATTCTCCATGGCCAGGGACTGTTAAATTTGTAGATTGTGAAATCCCTCCCCCCCCTCCCGAATTACCACACAATTTGATCTTTAGCAAATTTATATTGTGAAACTGGCTGGTTTTGTCCATGATGTAGGTTTCTATCTTTATGAAAGTTAATTCAGTTAAGGTTTATCATGGGTAAGGCAATGGAGAACTATGACAAGCCCGATTCTCTAAATTGCCTAAACTTGTCAGTGAGCTAATGATACTTTGACTAGAGATACTAAGAATCTTCCATACTGAAATGATTCAATGACATGTTCCTTAGTTGTAGTAACAATATGTTCAATAAACATATTAAATCTGACATTTTGAGACATTAGACATAAACTGTGTGAAATAAGGTCTTAGCTCAAATATCACACAATTTCCAGTCATCCTTGCCTAGGAAGAGAACTAGAAGCCTTAGAAATGAGGGAATTGGTTCTAAAAATAATTCGTTCTAGAATGGGGAGCAAGATTGTGAAGGTTTTTTCTCTCCTCTGCCATATTTCCAGTGAGTATGTTAGAAAGTGGATGGAATTTTTCAAGATTTACCAGATGCTTAATCAAGATCGCAAACCCCTGAACCTTTGGTGCTTGGGCTTACAAGGTTATCAGGGTATTTTATTTTTGACCTTTTTTCTCTGCTTTGTCTGTTTACAGACATTGACTCAAGATTCATAACCAAAGTCACAGACATTCCCGGTTAAACTGCAATGGGTAGCACAGTTTCTAGTCTTCCTGCAAGGCTCCCTGTGGCAGATATTTTTCAAAAGACCCACTGAGTTTTAAATCTGATTTCTACTGTATTAGTTCCAGTTAGGATTATGGAATTTTGCAACTCCACCCAAGCATTGGGGTCTTCTTACCTATTCCTTATTGTCTCACAGGGATTCATCCGTCAAAGTTTCTTTTAAAAACAATTTCTCTCTTCATTTAGCATGGAGTAAAATAAAATAGGTATTAGAACCTATTAATAGAGGCAACATGGTATAATAAAAATAGCATTTTTCTGAGAGTCCAGAGACCTGTGGTTGATTACTACACAACTCATGGCATCTTTACCAAGCCATTTATCTGTGGTGTGAGCTTTTGACCATTTTTATGATCATTTACAACTTTAACATTCTATAGTTTTGTGATGCAAATCATGAGGATTAGTACCAAGTTCTGTTGTTCTGACCTAGCACCCTGCTTAACACATGGACCTAAGAAGAAGTGAATACATGAAGATAACAATTTCACATGATACCACTGATACAGAGTCAGTGGAGCACAGCACTCAGATTAATGCACTCCCATGCCAAGGCCAGCACTCAGCATAGATACCATTTGCCTTGCTTTGTGAAGATGAAAGCATAACATTGTGTCCTCATGGTCATGGTTTCTCTTGGCCCCAGGGTTGGTGACTGAGATCTTGGTGATACCACAGATGAGCAACCTCTTAATTTGAACTCCTAAATGCTGTTCTTTGTTTTGGAGGAATGGACATTGGCATAGAGGTAGGATCAGGCTACTTTGTTTCTGGGTTTCTAGGAGGCTGCAATGGTTTTCCAGAGTGTGTATGGAGACTAGGTGGGGACATACCTGCTTGTGGGGCCCAAAGTTCACATCTAGCCCTCACACCTCTGATTGCCGGTGGGAAGACTGATAAAGGAAAATATAAGACCAATATTTACCTAGTGCTTGCCATAGGCCACATAGAAGTCTAGCCACTTCCACTCAGGGAATTTCATGGACCTCTCATAACACCCTGGTGATGACATGGGTAGCATGGAGCACAGTGAAGGTTCAAGCACAGAGCAGTGTCACTAAAATATAGACACCATCCACAATATTGCTGCTAATATGATGCTTCAGATAAAAAAGTTACAATGAATAACAATAATTTTCAAAATAATTTTTCAGGGCTGTTTATGGGCTGACTTTATGCAGGCCAGGTTTTGTTAGCACTTTACCTCCCTTCCAAAGCAAGGTTTATTAATATGGTGTCTAGTGTCTGCTTAGTGTCATGGAGCCCATGAACTTTAATAGAAAAAATTAGATTTTTCATTAACCTCTAGCTGATATTAATAATTTCCTTTCGCACTGAATGTTGGAAACAAACTATAAAAGTTGAGCAGTGCCTGAGATCGTTACCAATATAAATAAGAGAAAGAACAGAAATTATAGATGGTTTCATTTGTTCTTACCAGAACACAAAGGCCACACTGGTTTTGTGTGGAAACATTCTTGTGAGTGCATCTCAATTCTTTCTGTTCTGAAAATGAATCTCAGGGTTAGAAATTTTTCCTAATAGGAAAGCTGTGTTTGGCCCTAGTTGGTGGCTTACTGGATAGAGTGTCACCCCGGCATATGAACATTCTGAGTTTGATTCCTGGTCAGGGCACACAGGAGAAGCAACCATATGCTTCTATCCACTCCGTCTCCCCTTTCTCTCCTTCTTCTCCTTCTGCAGCCAGTGGCTCAGTTGGTTCAAGCATGGCCCTGAGTTCTGATGATAGCTCTTGGGAGCGCATCTCTGCAGGCTGAAGCCGTCAAAGAATTCTTACACCATGAGTCTCTTTTGGAAACTGTAAAAGTCAACAACATTTTGGCAATGGAAAAAAGGTGATTTTTTAAAAATTATTTATTTATTTATTTATTTATTCATTTTAGAGAGGAGACACAGAGTGAGAGAGAGAGATAGAGAAAGAGAAAGGGGGGAGGAGCTGGAAGCATCAACTCCCATATGTGCCTTGACCAGACCAGTGCAGGGTTTTGAACTGGCGACCTCAGTGTTCCCAGGTCGATGCTTTATCCACTGCGCCACCACAGGTCAGGCAAAAGGTGATTTTATTGTACAAAATTTTGACCGAGACAAAAGGTTCTTCCCTCTTTTTCTTTTTAAATTAAGTGAGAGGTGGGGAGGCAGACAAACTCCCACATGTGCCTGACCCAGATCCACATGGGTAAGCCCCTACTGGGTGATGCTCTACTCATCTGGGGCTGCTGCTCTGTTGCTCAGCAACTGAGCTATTTTAGTGCCTGAGGTGAGGCCATGGAGCCATCCTCAGTGCCTGGGGCCAACTCCCTTGAGCCATTTGAGCCATGGTTGCAGGAGAGGAAGAAAGAGTGAGGTGAGCAGATGGTTGCTTCTCCTGGGTGCCTTGACTGGGAATCAAATCTGGGACTTCCACATGCTGGCAGAGGTGCTACTGCTGAGCCAACCAGCCAGGGCTTTCTTCCCTCTTTTCAAAGATGGAGTTCCTGTCATGCTTAGTGCCCATCTGGTTTTGCTACTTTAGTGGAAAAGGAACATCCTTTACACCTGCACACTCACTCATTTTATAGCAGGCATGCCCTGGTAATGAAAGCTCTCAGAATTCCCTAAACAAGTTTGTCATCACCCAAAAAAGCCAACTTTATCTGAAGTAGATTTCTAAATCATCATATTTTAAAAATATTTTTGTGTAGAATAAGAAAGACTTCTCTATCACGTGTAAGTTCTCTGACTTTCAAAAGACAAGCCTTAGTATGTGTTCTAAGAGAAGTTTCTTTGCTCTTTTTAAAAGTTTAATTTAATTTTAAAATTTTAATTGAATTTATTGGGATGACATTGGTTAGTAAAATTATACAGGTTTCAGGTGCTCAATTCTACAACACATCCTCTGTATGTTGCATCTTTCTATTTTTTTTTAAGAAAAAGAAAACCTACTTTTGAAACATTGGAAGAGAGGGTTTTATTTATGGTGTGGCTTCACTGAAAGATACTTTTAACCCTCTGAATGTGATGTAAACGTTTCAATTCAAGATCCTGAACTTATTGTTAAGGTGCCACTGAAAAATCAAAACTTTCTTGGCTAAATTGCCAATTTTTAAGAAGAGGCTAGGGACCAATGTCCTTGAAAATATTTTTCCTCCAACCCCCATCCACAAACTTTATTCTGATATAATTGATGTACAGCATGCTGTAACTTTAAGGTGTACAATGTATTAATTAGATATATGTATATATTGTGCTAAGATTACCACCATTGCAATAGCTAACACTTTTATCACATCCCCTAATTACCATTTCGTTTTTTGTGGTGAGAACATTTTGAATCTACTCTCTTAGCAACATTCAAGTATGTAACAGAACATTATTATCTGTAATCACAATGCTTTGCATTAAGCTCCCAGAACTCATTCATCCTCTAACTGGAAATATGTATTCTTTTACCAACATCTCCCCTTTTTCTCTTGCAAATTTTTAAGTGCTGAAGAAACTTTTTTGCCAGAATGAAATGGATCATCAATTTATTTGAAAGAATAAATCTGTGATCATCTGGAAATACTACAGAATTCTTTTGGAAATTGTTTCTATCTTAAAGCTTAGTCAAGGAATCACAATATTTTATATTTTATATATTTCTGATATAAATTGTATCTAAAATGTTGTAGGATAGGATTCCAATATGGCAATGGAATAGGTGGGCATTCCAACAGCCACTTCCAAGGACCAAATTGTATTACAACTTAATTTAAGAACAATCACCTTGAGCTGTGGTACATATATACGATGGATACTGTGCAGCTGTGAAAAAGAAGGAAATCTTACCTTTTGCAATGGCATGGATGGACCTGGAGATGATCATGCTAAGTGAAATAAGCCAAGCAGAGAAAGACAAATATTATATGATCTCACTTATATGTGGAATCTAATGAACAGAGTGAACCGAGGAATAGAATAGAGGCAGAGGCGGGATCATAGGGAGCAGAGGAACAGCTGTCAGAGGGAAGGGGGATGAGGGGACGGGATCAGAGAAGGGGAAGGGATTAGTGAAATTATATATACATAACACATGGATACAGATAACAGGACAGCACACCTCAGAGGGAAGGGGGGAGGGAGTTAGGGGGAGAACGGTAAAGGGGGTATAATGGGGGATATATGGGTGAGGTTGAGGGAGTTATAATGAGTGGGACACTTGAATCCATGTTAACACAATAAATTAAAATTAATAAAAAAAATTTTTAAATGTGTCTTTATAATTTTGGTAGCTCTTGTCTAATTTTCCTTCTTACTGATATATTAATTTACACACTTATCAGCACTATATGAGAGTGCTTGTTTTAATGCAACTTTGTCAACACAGTGGTTTTATCAAATTCAGATGACCCCCAATCTGTAAGGTACAAATAATATATATATTTTTTATTAATTTTAATGGGGTGACATTAATAAATCAGGGTACATATGTTCAAAGAAAACATCTCCAGGTTATCTTGTCATTCAATTATGTTGCATACCCATCACTCAAAGTCAAATTGTCCTCTGTCACCTTCTATCTGGTTTTCTTTGTGCCCCTCCCCTCTAAGGTACAAATAATATTTAAATTTAGTTTCAATTCAGATGTCTCAAGTTATGAGTAAGCTCAGCACATTTCACATATTTAAGAACCACATTTATTTATTTTTGTTGAAGTAATATTATTAACTGCCTATCTTCCTTTTAAATTGTTCATCATTTTTAATCAATTTTTTTAACTTAGAAAATTAAACTTAACAGGGTGACATTGATCAACAAGAGTACACAGATTTTAGGTAAACATCTCCACATCATTTAAAGTAATCTAATCAATTCCTCATCAATTTCTTTCTATAACAGGGATATTTATTTCAAAACCTTTGATATGAGTGGCAAGATTTTTTTTTTACTGGTTATTTATTTGTTGCTTGCACTTTGCTTATCAGTTAGTGGCTGGTTTCCCCACCCACCCCACCCTAAAGAAGTCTTTTTTATGTGGGCAAACATGTCAGTGTTTTCTATGGTTGTGTATTTAAGCCATGTATAAAAAGGCATCCTCCACTTGAGACTATAAAAACTCTTCCTATTTTATCTTTGCCGCTTCAATGTTTAATTATTTATATTATCCGAATTGGCAAAGAGCTCGGGATACTCAAACTGGTTTTCACTTATTTTCTTTGTAAATCTCATAAGTAGCACAACATTTCACTTTGAAATGTAAAAATACTTGCCACCTACTACCTTGAACTCTAGCTGGAAAATAGAAAGGCTTCATTTTCACATTCTTATTTTAGTTCCAAAAAAGAAAAAATATCAATTTGATAACCTGCTTACTGTGTGGAAGACAGACTGGAAGGATGTAAGAAAGGATGTGGAAAACTCATTATTCTTTCACCCCATCACTCTTTGTTGCGGGGTGTCCTCTGCGGTGAGCTCCCTGATAACTGGGCATGCAGTGGCGAGGAAGACAATGCCCTGGCTTTGTTCTAGTGGAAGAGTCAAACAAGTGACCAAATATACTGCTCACAGAAATTAGGGGATATTTCAAAATGAATATAATGCAATTAAAAAAAAGCATTTGATTTCTTTTTATTAAACAAGAACATCAGAAAAGCAAATGACAAGTCAAAGAAAGTCATTTGATTATGCAAATGAGATGCAAAGCCAACTTTTATTTTGTTGGTGAAAATGCACACTACAAAAGACCGAAAGTGCTGGAGTATCTGCACGTTCCCTGATCCCCTAATGTTTGTGAGCAGTGTAGATAGAGATGGTCAAGTAGTGAGAATTGCTATCAAAAAAAGTAAAGGAAGGGGAAAAAATAGATGTTGCTATTTTCCAGAGATTTACCAGAAAATGCTACTCTGAGTGGGTGGCATTTGAGTAAGCAAAAGGGAGGGGAATGTGGTTGGAAATAAAGTTGAAGAGGTAGCTATTGTTTAGATTGGGAAGACTTTGCAGGCTATGGGAGGAGCTTTGGATTTCCTTCCAGGTGTGACTGAAAAGTCACTGGAGGGCTTTGAGCAAGAGTGTGGCATGTATGACCTATGCAAGAGTTCTCTGACTACTTTATGGAACTGACTATAAAAAGCAAGAGTAGAGCAAGGGGACCAAAAAATAGGGCTATTTCTTGGTTCAGACAAGAGAGATTGCAGCAGTAGCAGTGGAGATAGAGAAAAATAAACCTATGTGAGGAAAAATAGCAGGCAGAACGAATAAGAGTTACTTTATATTCTCTTTGAGAATGGGGCAGACATCAATAAAGAATGATTCCAAGGTTCATTAAGACTCTACACAATAATGTAGAAGCAGGTGTAGTAAATCAAGAAGACTATAATTTTACTTTGAAACATCTGGTACTTATGAGCCTTCTTAAGTGGAATGTATGATTTTTAGATGTGAGTCTGGAACCCCAAATAGAGGTCTGAGGTAGAGATATAAATTGCATGTAATCAGCATATGGATCATACTTTGAGCTATGAGAATGGGATCCAATTTTTGCCCATCTCAATGAGTCAGAACTCAACTAGTTCTTAAGGGTATTCACCCACTCAAGACAAATTAGATGGTATGTTCTGAATCTGGCTTTTTGTCTTTGAAATTCATTCTGGAAGAGACTGTTATTAATCTTTTCATCTTTTCCAACAGCCAAAGCCAAATAGAAATGAAATAAGCTTTCTGAAAATTAATCCCTAACAAAATTCTTCTGATACTATTCTTATAGCCAGGTCCTTGCCCCTTAAATGCCAGAACCACAGCTACAGCCTTCACTTTTGCCTCTCTGTGCTCCTTGTGACAAGTTACTGATGCCTTCCTTACTGATACCAGGCCCTGGCTGCTCCTGAGATCCTAAGAACTGAACAGAGAGATAAGAATGCTTGACAGTTTCCAGGGCCTGAACAAATATGAGCTTTCTTTTCACAAACTTTAATATAAGCCTACTACCAATCCCACAAGACATGAAAATTATTCTCAACATCAATAACTTACTCAAAGTCACTTAGCTGGCAAGCAAGAGAGCCAGGAGCCTGGACTCAAACCACACGTGTAGCTAACATAAATTTGGAATAGAGGAACATGTCCACTCTAGAGTGCAATATTGGTGCAGAAAAGGGAGTATTTTACCATTCCTCCCAACCCTGGAAAAAAATTACTGTTTTCATTTATGTCTTTTTTTTTTTTTTACAGGGACAGAGAGAGAGTCAGAGAGAGGGATAGATAAGGACAGACAGACAGGAACGGAGAGAGATGAGAAGAACAATCATCAGTTTTTCGTTACTGTTGCGACGTCTTAGTTGTTCATTGATTGCTTTCTCACATGTGCCTTGACTACGGGCCTTCAGCAGAGTGAGCAACTCCTTGCTCGAGCCAGGGGTCTTGGGTCCCAGCTGGCGAGCTTTTCGCTCAAGCCAGATGAGCTCGTGCTCAAGCTGATGACCTCGGGTCTTGAACCTGGGTCCTCTGCATCCCAGTTCGACGCTCTATCCACTGCGCCACTGGCTGGTCAGGCTCATTGATGTCTTTTGATCGCACAATTGTGAACAAGAAATTTTATCCTACATGCTTAGGGCACAGTAATGTCAGCAGCAAGACCAGTGCATGGTCCCCTTGAGCCCCTTTCTGTACTCATAGGCAGTCATCTCCACCAAGACAACCTGTGTGCCTAGTTTCTTATTTACCCGTGTCTCTGCAGTCACATGACTGGCTCTCATCACAATGTCTCAGGTTATTTAACATCTTTGTACTTGAACATAAGCTGTTCTTTTGGGTGCTTGTCCCTACTCACTTCTTTTAGCTAATACATTGCTTGCCTAAAAAGTCCTGCCCAACCGCCCCTTCCTTGGGAAAGTCTTCCCTGGTTAGGCCGTCATATTAGAACGTTCTTCATCTTCACCCTCATCGACAACTGTGCCTGATATACTTTGTGGTCTCCAAAGCGAGGCTCTACTGTCGGTGAGACCACTGATTTGGGTCCTGGTTTGCTTTTCTTCTCTTTCTGTGATATTGGCATTTGGTATGTGTTTTGTAATTATTGAATTACAAAATCAATCAGCCGAATGCAAACTAGACAATTGTTCCCTGTGGTCACCTTTGTCCTAAGACTTCCCTTCCCTACACCACAAAAGGGGTGCTCCAGTGCTTCTCCCACTTTCAGTCTTCGCCTGGAATCCTGAGCTTGTTTTCTGTGCCTCCATTTAGGCAAGAGAAAGGAAAATCTGAGCTTCTAAAGAGAGTGATGAGGTTAGTGAAAAGAGCTAAAAGAAGACTCCAATTGGTGGTTTGGTTCTGGGAACATTGAAGCACTGTCTGTCCCTTAAATTTAGTGATTGTGTAATTTAAATAAATAGCCCAGGCACAGGTCACTGAAGGAGATCTACCAGCACCTGTCTCAGGAAACTGCACATGACACAGCCCCAAGATGTTTGTTCTGTTTCTGCTAGGAATGGCCCCTCTGGTCTGCATAAGCCACGGTAAGTCCTGGGAACAGAGGGGGCTAGTTTTTGGATAAGAGATGGGTAGATTCTGGGGTTCACTTTCCAAAACTGGTTTGGGGGCTTTGGAAAATACATGTAAGACTATGACAAGGAAGATTTTTCTTCTTTTCACAGGTGGACTTAAGGAGTATCTGAATGGTATAATCACGTCTAGTCTAATATCCTTGGAAAACAGGTCATTTGTGACATGTTTAGAGGTAGACCTCCCGTCCATCTTCAGAGAGGGCTGTAATACTTTCTTACTATAGAATTCTAGGAGTTTTATCTTCTCCCAGACCAATTCAGTCTATTTCTTATAGGAAGGAGGCTAAAATCTTCTTTCTTACTCCTTTTTCCTCATTACTAGACAAAAATCATCTAGCTTTTGGCTAGATAAAGGGCTAATACTCAGGGGTCAGTAGATAAATTTTCCAGGAACTCTGACCTTTTGAAATCATATACATTTGATTTATGTCTGTACGTGTTATCTTTCACAAGATTATCAAATGATTCAATGGCCTGAGAAAAATTAGGAGCCACTAAGCAAGAGCAGATTTCTGGAGAACCTTCTCTAGAGTACATTTACTTTTAAGTGAGAGGAGGGGAGATAGAGACAGACTCCCTGATGCACCTGACCAGGTTCTACCAGGCAACCCCTGTCTGGGGCTAATGCTGGGACCAACCCAGTTATCCTCAAAGCCTGGGGCTGACAGTGGAACCAATTGACCCACTGGCTGTGAGAGGGGAAGAGAGAGAGAGAAGGGGGATAGGAAGGGGAAGAGAAGCAGATGGTTGCTTCTCATGTGTACCCTGACTGGGGATTGAACCCGGGACATTGTACAACGGGCTGATGCTTTATCCAATTAGCCAACTGGCCAGGGCCTAGAATACATTCTTAAAGCATCTCTTTCTGTTACCTATCAGGGCCTTCACTAATATGTTATAAATGTAAAAATTATCATCTTGGGTTATGCTATGGTGGCATGAGCTCCTGCAACATGAAGAAGCAACAGTCCTGTGCTGTCGAGAACATTTACATACTCTCAAGAAAAGGTAGTGTGGGGTACAAAGTGACAGAAATACCCACCTCCTTCCCTTAGAGACAACACTGTTTGCCCTCGCAGTGTGTTAGTGAGTGGGATGGCTAAGGACGAGGTGGTTCTCTAAAGGGAATGGCATAGAGGCACTTTTCCTTAAAATAGTATTGAGTGAAGAAAAGGCTGAAGTGCCTTATTGCTTAGGGAATGAATCCGTTCTTTGGGTTCAGTAATTAGTAGACTCAGCTTTGTGGGTAATTTGGGTCTAGGGAAAAATTAGTGAAGCTCTGAAGAGATATGATTCCTAGGAATGTGGTAGGAGGAAACAGTCATTGCAGCTGTATTCCCTCTCTTTCACCTCCTCAGGGCGGAGTTTGTACTTTTATTCAAAACTGTCATGTATGACCAACTGTGAGGACATCAACTTCCTGAGTTTTGAGAAGAGGACAGAACTCATCTGTTGCAGACATAGTAACTATTGCAACCTCCCTCAGGGAAGCTAGTTCTGCATCTCTCCTGGACTTCGGGCCATTCTTCAACTCATCCTCCCCTTTATTTTCCCCACCTAAAACCTATATTTTGCTCTAGTCTTCTAACAATGATAGAGAGTGAAAAGAGTAGCAGTCATCAGAAGAAAGTGTGGAGGGCAGCTGTGTGTCACTGACTATGGAATATTATACTGAACTCTTGCAAATCTCTGTTGCTCACACCTGGCAGGGGGTTTTGGTGTCCTTATGATGGTGATGCCATGAGGAGGGTTGGGTTTAAATTTTTTTACTTATTATCTGCTATATGGAAATGCAATGACTTGGGTCAAAATAATCCCAAACTAGTACTGAGAATTCTGTGACCATACTTTATCCTCTATCATCTATAACCAGTCCTCTGGGTTGGGATTCTTTGCATTAGCCTTGACACCTCCTGGCACTCTCCTTGCCCATGGGTTATGGATATAGAAGAGGACTAACTCCAGCTTCCCAATTTGCTGGCAACATGAGCCACACCTTTCTCTGGTAGAGCTCTTTGGTGGGGGGGGGGCGGGGGAGGGCAGGAACCAAGCTAGAAAACCTGGGCTGGCACAGGGACAAAGGATCAAGGAAAATTTTAAGGGTATTTCAGTTTGTGGAAGATAAGATTTAAGAAACAATTCGGTGTGGGTGGCGTTATGATGGTCCTGGCTAGCCAGGTCACCATGTAGCACATGATTGAATTAGGGATTGAACTGGGAATGGGACATTATGCAAGGATGGCCAGTCAGTTTCTTCTCATAAGAATGAAGAGAAAATACATTAATAGTAAAGCAGGGGGCATGGTAGTTGAAGATTATAGAATGTATAGAGATGCCATGAGATAGTGTTCAAGTTACAGTGTCCTTCCTATATAAGATGAAGTAATGAGTAAAGGGGAAATATGCCACAGCAGAGGGTAATAGTGGTGGGAAGAACAACAGCCAGACACTGAATGAAACCAGTAGGCAGAGAGAGAACCCAAGTAGCACTGGTGATGGAACTGCACACCTGTGACCAAGATGGTGAAGCTTCCTGGATACAGAATAACCTGCCATTTTTCTGCTTGTGAGGCCACCTGCAGTTCCCGGTCCTGGATTTTCAGGAGCTTTTTACTCCCTTATTGTGCCACATGAAATTCTTACAATAAACCAATCAACCCTCTACTTGAGTAGTTTGAGTACTCTCTGCCTTTTAGTCTGTGTCTGAGAATACAATACTTTCAAAGGAATTCTCAGTTGGGATTTTTAAAGAACCAGGATGATTTCTCATATAGGTGGGATATAAAACCGAGACTCATAAACATAAATAAAAGTAAAATGGTTACTTGGGGGAGAGGGAGGGGGAGAAAAGAGGGACAAATATATGGTGATGGAAAATGATTTGACTTTGGGTGGTGGGCACACAACACAGCAGCTTAAAGGCTATAGAGTTGTTCACCAAAACCCTATGTACTTTGTGTATCAATGTCATCCCATAAAATTTAATTTCAAATTAAAAATTTTTTAAAGAAAGATATGAAGACAATTTTTCAAAATAGACAAGAAGATTGAATCTGAGTTAGGAAAGCAACATATTTTTATTCCTAATTGTATATGCACTCTCTTACCTATTGAATTATGGGGATGAAAAATGTCAGTCTAAAAAAAAATAAATAAAGAGAGAGAATTGATTTGCCTTGAGTTCCAAGATAGACTTTAAAAATACCTGTGAATCAATGCTGAGACAGAGATTGGCTTTGTTGAACAAAGAGAGGTTTCAAATGATAAAATCTTAATGTTTCAATAGCAAACATTAGCATTCTCATCAGAGCACTGAATTTTACTTTACATGGTAGATGATTTTGATTTGATTTTTGTGCCCTGCCCAAATCCTCCCCAGCTACGCCGTTGGCTGATAACAACTCACAGCTATTTACTTCTCTGTAGATTTGCCCTCTGCCAAATGGGAGCTGCCTTGCTCAGAGGCTAAACTCCCCATGTTAGCATACACCACAGCCAGCAAATGGCTGAATCCTTGCATCAATGTGGGCCTAATTCTGTGGTGCATTTGTGTTCCAGAACTTTCCCATGGGCTCCAACTAATGCCAGTCTCCAGCTGAAACCATGTTCTTGTTAGCATTCCCCCCTGACCTCTTTTGATCCTATTATTCTGTCTCTAAATCTTAAACTGAGAAGATCAACTGTTTTCCACTACCATTGGGCCATGGAGCTCTAAAACAGGATAAGCTTAGGTTAGAAAATGAAGTTACATTTTGGCATCTCCGAGTGGTAGTGTGCTTGGTGTGTACACAAACTCCTCATGAATGAGGAGTATCTTTCTTATTAGGCATAGGTTAAATTGCTGTAATACTGGGGAGTATTTTCTTTTGGTTTACCTCATTTTGGGACATTCTTCTCAGTTTCATTGTCCAACCTGAACAAATGAACAGAATAAAACCCAAGTAAAGCTTTCTTTACCCACATGATAGCATTCCAAGTAGCACTCCTCCAATATGCACATGCTCTTCTTTTATAAATGTGCACATTAAACCAAAATAAATTTCATATGTATTAAAGGTTTAAAGGCAATAAACAAAAATACCTTACCTTTTAATATTGTTGTGACTGTTATCGTTAGACCTCTTAGTGTGTGTGAGGCGTAATTTAAGTACTTTTCATGTATGATCTCATTTGACCTTCACAGCTTCCCAAGAAGACAATTTAGTAGTGAAAATCCCAATTGATTGCACAATGCTAATAATCACTACTCATGTGCCATACATAGCAAATATAATGAAGAAAGAATAGTCACTAATACAAACCCTCAAACTACTAAAGTTTGCCTTTGATTCCATTTATCATTCTATATGTATGTATAAAACCAAAACAACAAATTTAGTATCATTGTTACTGCTCTATGAGCCAGATAATAAATGGAAATATTTTGAGTATTTTCTAAAGTACATGCATCTTATTTAACCCTTCTAAAACACTTAGGTAGGTACTGTGATCTTTTCTGTTACCCAGATGCAAAAAATGAGTCTTATAGAGATTGAAGTTTTTTAAAGGCAATTTTCATTTTTTTTTTAAAAAAATTGATTATGTTATTTAATTTTCATAACTTTATAAAGCAGGTTTTGCAGTTATTTCCATTCTATAGAGGATGACATGGAAACCCTGGAAGTGAAGTACATTCCCAAGATCACATAGACAAGTGCTGGGGTGGGGAATTTGATCCCAGCTATAAAGTAAAGCAGGGACTTGTTCTATATATTTTTGCCATCCCATCCTTTACACATAGTAGGTGATCAAAAATATGTATCAAAACGCATTTTTCAAAGGCACTGCCAGGATTCATTCAATATCTGCTTGACACTAAAGTCCTTATTTTCAACAATTACACTCTATCACTCTATTGCCCAGTAGCTCAGAAGATTAGTTATTCTTTCTTAAACTCATTTTTTTGGGGGGAGGATCATAAATATATTTATTCTAAATTGGAAATATTTTGATTTTCCATGCAACTATTATGTGACATGTCTTGACAAACTGTTGTGGTTAAATTAACATTTGGTATTGATCAGAAATAATCACAATAAAAATATCAATACCTGGATTATGTAGTTTCCAGTCACTTGACAAATCAATATTTTATAAAGTGGGAATTTAACAGTGATAATTTTTGAGAATACATATAATATTAAGCAAAATACTATTCATAGGACCCCAAACCTATAAGTTGTGCACGAATTGTTTCCCTTTTGAAATTTTGGAGCAACAAATGCCAAATTAACCCATATCTTGTTTAATGAATGCCCTTGAGTTTTATGGCAGACTGTTCTTGCCAAACTTTAGTCAGTGGTTTGGACATTGAACAAGATAAAGAGAGACAAAAATCAGATTTGATTATTTATAGGTAAATAATTTTGAAAACAATAATTTTATTATTCTAGAATTATACAAGTTGGTTTCAACTCCATGTATTAAATAATAAAGATTTTTTAAACTGATCATTAGATATGTTATGCAATTGAAGTTTAGTGAGAGTTTAGGAGGATTATTAGAAAAACAAATTGATATATTCTAGACATTAATAAGCAATATTAAAAATATCAAAAGTACTTTTTGAATACCTGAGTAAAAGCTAGGCACTCACTGGAACTTAGTTATATAGCAATTGAAAGATACTTTATGACACCTATTTTATTTCTTGTCATATCTATTATTAAAAGCACTTTCATATTGAATATTTCATCTTCACATCAACAAAATTGGCTGGAAAAATCTTAATTTTTTCCTCCTTTCAAAAGCCTATCTTGGGGAGCACTTCCAGAATGGTGGAGAAAGCATCAATACTCCACTTCTTCATAAAAGCAATGAGAACACAGGCAAAAATGGTCAAAAGCAGACTTTTTCAAACCCTGAGTATTCGCTGTAAGCTTACAACACTCCAAGGAGTATTTATTTTAGAATGGTTGAATTTTGATAAGAAGAGTAAGCTCTGTGGCATTCTTATGTCCTTTCCCCCAGCTATGTGGTAGCCTTGAAAGCCAACAACCTTGCCGCCATGGCAGCTGTGAAAATCAACAACCTAGCAGACCCTGGGAAAGAGAGCAAGCTTGGAGCTACCCCCAAATTGCTAGTCCCAGGGAGTTGTCACTATTCAACACATATTTATGTTCTCTGAAAAAGCCCCATTCATAGGTCTTCTTTTAATTTGACTTGATTTAGAGTTTGCTCGCTGGAAAAGTTTCTATTACCAGGGCATTTGTTTGAAACAATAAATAGCAATGATCTACACTGCAACTGCCTGAGAAATGGTATCAGTTGGGTAAAACAAGTACAGGGCCAAAAACTATGAGAGAGAAAACTGGAGAATGAGTTGTCCCCAGGGGCCTTTGAATAGCTCCCATATATTTCTCAGAATGTAAAAAGATACACTCATATGCAGAACTGTGCACATACCCAGGAAAGCCTTAGAAGAGTTTAACCTCTCACCCCTGGTTAACTTCGAGGCTCTGTAGCAGCAGAAAGTGAAGGCTAAGGCAAAATTGTAAACTGCCAAAGCATTTAAGGCACATGTCAACACTCACAAAAACCCTCCCAGTAAAGGATTATTGGTTAATGACATTTCAGGAAATTTTTGTTCAATTATTTCTGACCACAAAGTAAGTGAGTACTGATATCAGTGACCACAACATGACAAAAAATATAGACTTTACAGAATTAGATCAGGGAAGTCACTAAGCCATTTAACAAGAACAAGAACAGAAATGTACAAACTGGTCCTAAAATTTATATAGAAAGGCAAAAGACTTAGAATGCCAACATAATCTTGGAAAAGAAAAAGGTTGGAGAGCTCATATGTCCTAATTTAAATACTACAAAGCTATGCAAATCAAGACTGTATAGTACTGACCTAAGGATAGACATTCAGCTCAATGGATTTGAATTGAGAGTCAGAAATAGAACATCAGAGTAATGGCAGCATGAGAGATATCTTTTATTTCTCTTCTTGAAATTTCAACCAATTGAACAACTATAATGCAGCAAAGTAACCCCAGCTGGGCTCATAGGTGTGCCTGACAGTTCTGCACACTGAATGGACTAAAGGTGGAAAGGGTTTAGGAGGGTGGAAGATAAGACACACTTGTGGCCAGCTCTGGAGAGGAAAGAGCCCTGGACTGTTCAGAATTTTGTCTCCTGGGACTCTGGAGAGGAAGAAAGCCTGGAGAGACTGGGTTTTTCTTTTCTGTGTGGACTATGGAGAGGAGGGAAGCTTGGACTGTAAGGGTTTTGTCTGACAGGCTTACAGAGAGGGAAACCCAGTGTAACTGGATCTCCTTCTGCCAGGAGGAGCAAAGAGATTGAGGGGTAGCCCAGCAATATCCAGGATCCAGGCTGGCCAACTGTGAAACTTCACCCTGTCCAACATGCAGGTGAGCCACTATGCAGGTGCTGACTACAGAAAGTGAAACACATCTCAGCTAGGTCCAGTGTCTGATGAGCTATTCCTGTGGACACACCACCATTAAGGGTCATTAGGTCCTGAACTGATAGCTCTCCACAGATGGCCGCTGGATGTGCTGGCTCTCGCACTCCCTGGAGGGAACCCAGCACAGACCAGTGCAGGACCGTGCTCGTGACTGGCTCTCAGCAACATTCTTGAAGCTACAAGTAAATCAGAGTTTGTGGCTGCCTCTGCTAGGCCCCAGTGCACATGGAAATACCAAGCTGCAGACCTAAGCTGGCTTCTACCGACACTATTTTCCTAGGGGAAAATCTGCAAAAGATCCAATGTTCCCTGAAATAAAGCTGCTAATGCTTCTGTCTGCTGACTACTTGTTGGGCTCGGCTACTGAAAAAACCTCTGGTAGAGTCTAGAGCAGTGGTTCTTAACCTTTTTTTGAGGTACCGAACCCACCAGTTTCATATGCGCATTCACCAAACCCTTCTTTAGTGATAAATAAAATATGATTTTTTTTCCAAATTCAAGACATAGGTATATGTTTTTTTACTGGTGCACAAAATGAGCCGTACATGAACATCATCTTGCTCAAAGAACAAAACCAACAAAGTGCATGAACTCACAACAAATTACGGTATTACTTTATTCTGGCCTCCGCGGCAGAGACTTCTCTAAACCCCTGAGACCGACTCATCAAACCCCTAGGGTTCGATAGAACCCAGGTTAAGAGCCACTGGTCTAGAGCCTGGAGCAATTCAGGGATTAGGAAGGATCGTGGGTGTGGCTCCTTCCCCTCAATCCCAGGTGTTAGTATGTCCTGACTTTTTTCACAGACCTCAGTAGGGTGTAGCCACCAGGAGTGTGGTGGGTATGGCCTCTGAAACCCAGAGATTTTGTCTTCCCACAGTCTAGACAGTTTCTATTGAGTATCCCGTGAGGTGGAAGCACCAATCATATTCTTGGGAGAGTATGGGGAAAAGTTCTGGCCTCAATGCCAGAAAACTGAGTCACTGATGCACCCCTGCTTTCTGGCTGACTTTTCAGAATGGTCCAATCTCCATGGAGTAGTACAAGAGAGATTCCCAAGGGTGCAGCAATTGCTTTTCCCCAGGCTGATGCCGCACAGAGAGAACTGCTCCACCTAAGAAAGATGGCTTCTGCAGTATTAAAGAATGACTCAGCACAGGTGCTCCAGTGGCTGTCCCCCACAGTGTTGCTCCCTGGGTCACCAATTTTTATGCTTTCCTCACACAACTCTAGGCTTCTCAGCCCTCCCCTACTGGAGCCTCGGATAAGTGGCTGTGAACAAGATTTTCTATGTGGGGCCTTTAAGACAGTGCCTGAGTCTCTGAGCTCCAGTCTCTAACTCACAGACAGAAACCTAGCCTCTTTTCACTGCCAAATGCTATGTGGGCGCCTCTTCTAAGCTCTGGGCTCTAAGCTGGGGCTCTGGGCCTGGGGCTTAGGACCCTCACTTCTCAGGGCAAACCTCCCCACCGTGAGAGTCTCTCTGGACTCTCGGTCGCCATTCACTCCTGGGAGCGGGGCGGCCCTTTCCGTGTCTCTGCCCTCCCTACCAGTTTCGGTGTGGCTTGGTGATCCTTGGTTATGGACTCCTCTTTATTAGTCCAAGGTTGGTTTTTTAAGATGATTGTTTTTAAATTTAGTTGTAATCTAATTTGGTTCCGGGGGGTGGCAGTTGGAACTTCCAACTCCTCCAACACCATCTTGGAATTGTAACCGTACATTTTTGAGTAGATTAGCCAAAAGCAGTCAGGCAACTGTCCAAATGGTCTTTCTAACTTTCCCAGTGTTTCATTTTTTGAGAGACAAGTGATTTTAGGTTAGTTTTAGACTAATTAAGCCTATTTAAATGCTTAAAATTACATGGAAATATTTACAAACATTAATAATAATAAATAAAATTATATTCTGTTTGTATACATATATTATTATTAAAGTAAATATTCTGGAGAGTATGTGAAAATCTCCAAGAGTACAAGGTTTTGAAATACTTTCACTTGTAATTCCAATTGTTATCTTAAATGTTGTTAAAAGACAAATTTCCTTGTCAATTGCATTATAATCAGGTCTATAACCATGTCATTTTAAGTTTTATTTTTGCATTTAGAAGCTTGCTATTTACCGCCAGCAAACCACTGGCCTGGATTTGAAGCTGTTTATGATGACCTCCCCTCATCTCCCTTCCTCCCTGATCTGAAAGATTTCTTAGCTTAGTACAGCTGCCTGTGATTCATCCAGAGGGTGACCTATGGGGGAGCCCTGTTCCTCCCAGGGGTGTGGGAAGGTACCCAACAGTAGGGGACATTGGGAGACCAGAGGTCTCATGTAGAACTCACTATCTACTGTCTCCTAGCAACGTACTAGTCCCCTTTCAATGGACATAGGGTTTTGGCTGTAGTAGACACTGGGGCCAAACGTACCCCTTGGCTGCAGCAGCTGAAGCAATTGCAAGAATTCACTGGGTTTTTAGGTTACAGGAAGATCTTTATTCCCCATTTAGCTTAGCTAGTGTGACCCTTGTAAGCCAATGTTCCCCAAGATAAACCTGTTAATCTTGTCAATGTTCCCTGAGATAAGCCTGCTAGCCTGAAGGGGGTCACCTGGGATTGAACAGAACACCATGAGGCAGCTTTTCAGACTGCTAAGAGAACCATAGCTACTGTCCAAGCCTTGGGGGTAGTATACCAAGGCCAGCCATGTGAACTAGATGTTCATATAACACCTGAGGGCTATGGTTGGGGCTTATGGCAAACAACAACCTTGACTAAATGGAGTGCATACCTGCAGCAACAGAGTGAGCTAGCAACAGCCCCCCTGAGCAAGGAACTGCAAGCAGTGTTGGGTCCAGTAACCTACCAAGATATAGGACAAAAAAGGCTGGAGCCCAAACCTGTGAAAAACCCTCCAGTCTAGGAAGCAAAGCTCCCCTATCCCAGAGGAGGTCTGCTAGATCAACAGCTCCTATCAAGGAGTAAAACATCGATGGCACACAGTTGCATACCAACCAGAAACTGAGAACATTTGGATAGAGGACGGTAAGGGTAAAGCCGTCAATGGGCTAAACTGCGGACAGAGTGGATTATTATAACCCGGGAAACCAGGCCCCTAACAGTCTGCACTGATAGTTGGGCAGTGTCTAAGGGACTGACTTTTTGGTTCCCCACGTGGGAGTTAGCCAATTGGACCATATGTCAGAAGCCCCTTTGTGTCAGGACATGTGGGCTGGCCTTTCGCACGTATCCCAGGGCAAGACTGTCACGATGTTCCATATTATGGGACACCAGCCTCCGAACAGCCCCGGCAAAGATGAGGCTGTAACTCGGGCATGGATCCAGTGGTTGGAAGAGGGCCTGGCAGTCAACACTGCGGCCCGGTTGCACCGGGCATTGCCTCATGCTGGTCAGCGCACCATGTGAGAGACGATGAAGGCCTGGGGCCTGCCCCTCAGGTATGCAGGCATAGTGGATGTATGTCAGCAGTGCCCAGCATGTGCTAAAAGACACCCCTGCCCCCTCCTGCAGGAGGGCAGAAAAGTCTGATGGGGAGAGACACTCTTGACCCTTTGGCAGGTGGACTATACCAGACCCTTGCCCTGCAGTGAGGGATCCAGAAATGCACTTGTTTACATCAATAAAACAGGACTTCTGCATGCATACCCAGGTGGAAAGGCTAATCAAAAAGTGACTATCCAACGCTTATGACAGCTCTGTGCCTCTTAAGGCACCCCTAAAGTGATTGGAAGTGACCAGGGAATCCATTTCACCAGACACCTGGTCCAGTACTGGGCAGAGAACCAGCACATTGATCGATGATTCCATCTACTCTATAAACCTGCTGGAGTTGGGATCATAGAACAATATAATGGTTGCTAAAACAGGCCCTGAAGACCGATAGTAACTCATATCAAGGATGGACTACACACTTGCCAGGGTCTTGAATGACTGGCCATGAGGTGGACAAATGCCTTAGAATCATTGGTGACCCCGCCCTGGTTAGGGCCCATGTGCATCCAGCTGCTGTCCACACCAGACCTGAAACCTGGGAAAGGCCAATAGAACCATGTGCTCCTGCCAGCCCTTTAGGATGTGTCCCCGGGGTGGACAACTCTGATTTGGGATTGGATAGTATAGATTAATTAGCCCCAAGTGCTGCTCCACCTTTCTACTTGGGGGAAGGGTCTGGCCCAGGATCTGTTCTTGCAACTGACAGTCTCAGGTAGTTGGCCAATGTGGGTTCGCTGCCAGAATCCTGGTAATCAAACCATTCTCAAAGGGATATACATTGCCTCCATCTGGCAGATTACACCACCTCTCCACCTATCTTCCAGGGATAAGGAGGAGTACAAAGCCAGGCATGGAACAGGAAACCAAGACACGCCTCTTGCAGCGTGACTGCCCCGACATGGGATTGTACAACTGCCTGGAGCTTACCCAGTGGTAGGGATTCACCTTTGTTAGTAGCCTCATCTCACCTGTCTTCTCATCCCTAGGTTAAGTATGAGTACTTTCTGCAATGGGTAAAGCACTGCTAATGTCCAGAATCACAGTGCATGTTGGGTATGTTAGAAATTTCCCACCTCAGTGGCAGACAACTTACCCTGACAAATGCATCCAGCCAACCAGATAGACTGAACCTGGCTGAAGAGGTGGAACCACACTGATGCTACTACTTTCAACACCACAGGAACAGGTGTTCTGCAGGTCGGAAATTAGACTCAGGCATGGCCTCAACCACCTCTTAGCCATAGGGTTTGGATTAGACTAATGCATTGAGTTACGTGTCCTGGCCCCTCACTGCACTGAGAGAACTAATGGGACTGGGAATGTAACCCACCCTTTGGAGTGGCTGCTGCAAGCTTGATGTACACACTATAAGCAATATAGGTTTCTGTCTTTTCTTGCTAGAATTCACTTGTAGCTTACACTGTGTCTATAGAATTGCAATTATCACTGCTCTACCCGTACCAGCTCTTTATTGGAAGAATTTTGGGTAGATTGTGAGGTGGAAGAGCAGCATCAGGGTGCAGGATAGGGTTAATGCTGGGCATGGCCCTTCCACATCTCCTGGCAGACAGCCCAGGGCCCAGGACCGTGGGCTCTTGAATGTGCATCATATTCTGCCAAGAAACAAACAAACCTTTGAAGAAGACTTATGTTCCTTGACTCCCAGCATGTGTGCTTCCGGTCCTTGGCTTTGTGTCATTATTGTCCAACTGCTTTATAAGCCAGACCACCCATGGCTGGTCCCAGACCCACCACCCAACCGGCCATCATCAGGCCTCCGTGTATGTAAATAATAAAGACTGTGTATGCTCCATCTGGTCCTCCTTGTGTTTTCTTTGTTTTTTGTTTTGGGACATCTGTAAGAAAGGTAGATATACCTGGTCCTGAACTCTTGCGTTACACCTCCCCATGAGATTAGGATTATATGCTTTAATTGGAGTGGAAGAAGATGAAAAATGCCAACAGAAAAGGGAAAACGTTAAAAAATATTAAAACAGACTACCACAGAAGGAAGGGAGGAAGCAGGGAAAGAAATGACCTATCCTTTTTTTCCTTCTCTGAAGCAATTTAGGTATTATTCAGTGAAGGTACTCATAAACAACCTGCAGGGTAGATTGATCTTGCTCTTTTAAGATGCCCCTTCCAAGGTGCCAAGAAAGAGAATATAAAAAAGGAGAGGACTTTTTCTTACACGTGCAGAAGACAAGAGCCATGTTTCTGCAATCTGAAATGGGTTTATTTAGGAATCATGAAGAGGTCATTGCAACAATGTCACCTAGAGATTGGAGTCACAGAAGGACTTAGACGTGTTCGTTACAAAAGTGGGAGGACCTGCAGCACCGGAAGTTCACCAGATAGATGCCCCACAGCATGTGGTTCACATTCGCACAGTTCTTCAGGCAGCCCATGAAGGTTAACCAGGGAGTGCCATCTTCTGCAAGAGGGAGGAGAAACAGGTCAGCACAGAAGCTTCTGCAAAGAAACTTCTTTCCAGCCTACACCAGCATATATAAACAACCTTATGTAGTTTAAGGCTCTGTTTTTCAATTGTGAGGAATTGGAAGATGCAAGTTGGGGGCTTGCTTCCCAAATAGAAAGGCAATGGTAGAGGTGTTGTAAAAAGTAATTGGAGAAGGGGAGATAATGACAACAGCAGTTCTGGGATTGCCAAAGCTGGATGTTTCAATTGAGAAATGGCACCGGTTTAAGTAAGGATTATAAATGCCACAGGATCACTTAGCATAAAGGATAGGAGGAAAGAGAGATCATAATATTTAGCTTTACCCATCAAGGGCTCATATTTAAGCCAGTCTTTATTGCTGACCCAGCCCTTCTATTTCCACAGCTGAAAACCACCCACAAGAAATTCTAGACGGGACAAAGACAGAAGCTGCCCTCCCTGTTCTCTCACCCAGTTGTTCTAAAGCCAGTTGCTTCTTTACTGTTGTTTTCTTCAAGCTTCCCAAGCTACTGGTTCTATAGCTACAGGCCCATGTCCCTTACTGATCATTATGGCATATGATTGGAATAGAGACACGAGCATATGCTGATAACTGCCCATAGTAAAGTGAAGCCCCTTTTTGTACAATGGCTAATGTGTCCCTGTCTGCTTCCTCGGTCCCTTTATTCTTCCCCAACCCAAACTTACTTTTAAAAATCATCCCAGTTGAGCAAGCCTCATTCTCTGTTGCAGTACATATTCCTCTGGTTTTGGTACATTTCTCTCCTGGAAACTGGAGGTGGCACATTCTACACTGAATTACTTCTAAAATTTGGATCAGAGAATAGGGAAACCAAAGTGAGAGCAGATCTCACACTGCCGTGAAAAATCCTCGATCCCCTTCAGGTTAGAATGCTGTCTGGAGCCTGGAGGGCTTTGCCAGAGACCCATTCAATATGAGCACCTGCCTCTATTAACATAGCCTAAGGCTCCAGTGCTAGTCAACCTGGTCCTTATCGCCCACTAGGGGGCATTCCAGCTTTCATGGTGGGTGGTAGCGGAGCAACCAAAGTATAAATAAAAAGATAGATTTAACTATAGTAAGTTGTTTTATAAACATTTATTCTGCCAAACTTAGCGAAAATCCGACATAAAGTACTTGGTAAGTAATTATTATTATATGCTTTAACTTGCTGTAACTCTGCTTTATAAATTTTATAAAGTTACTTCCCTACTTTATAAATCACCATTACTGTGGAACTGGTGGGCAGTTAGAAAATTTTACTATTAACAGAGATACAAAAGTGGGCAGTAGGTATAAAAAGGTTGACTACCCTGGAAGCCAAGAGAGAGACCAGGGATTATGGTCTCAACAGTTTTAGATTGAATAAAACTGAAAAAAAAAAGGGGGTAGGGGCGATAGGAAAGAAAGGAAAGGAGGAACAAAATCAAGGCTGATATAATCAGATCATGCCCTGTTCATACTCACCATGTAACCTACTTTCACGAAGTACATGGAAACCTGTGCTGGCAAAGAGAAATTAAACATAAAACAGATCTGCGATTTTGCCTGAGAGTTAGCCTGACATAAAGCCTTTTTAATCCTTATAATGCATGGGGTCCATTCTGTTCTCAACCTGGAGCCAACAGGCCATTTCTGTCTCTCCAAAGCCTGGTCACCATCTGAGGGCACCTTTACACTCTTTCCTCCTTTTAAGTCTCTTCATCTTTGTATGACCTCTCAGACTCCCCTGCCCTGCTCACAGGGTGCATCACAGACCAGACGGAGAGAGAGAAACACAATTATTTTACCTCATTCTCTTCTTTTTAATTGACCTTATGTGGCGTTCTTACTTACATGTAGTTGTCTGGAAGGTGACAGTGGGAGAAAGCAGCTAAAATTCCTTAAGGAGTTACACTTTGGATTTCGCCAGCTAGTGCATATAAAGTCGACATTTCCCTTTCTACTCGACATTTCTCTTGTCCTTTATTAACTCCCCCTAAGCCTTGACCACTGCTGTTCATGTTATGTTATCAAACAAAATGAGCTCCAATCCCAGCCCCATTCTGTAGGAAGAGGTTGTTGAGTGTTGAAATTCAGAGTCTATCTCTGGGGTCCTTTCAATCTCCAGTGCCTGCCCTTCCCCTCTCATCTCACCCCTCCTCTAAACTTCTCCTACCCACACCCCTGATCCATTTCTACTCACCTGAAAAATAATCTCTGCTTAAAAACGACCCAGATAGTACTGCTGGGGGAAAAAAAGATACACTCTCTGCAGACCTCATTTTAACAAACCCTACCTCACAGCTTCTGTGAGAATCTTCTCAATTCCTTATAATCCACCGCTTTTCCCCTATAAGGGGAGGACTACAGCTTTGGGGAAGATCCCAAGGACATGATGCGCTGTGGTAGAAGGCATGGCATTAGTAAGGCAGCTTCTGTTACCATAGCACTCCCATAAGAAGATCTCTGTCATGGGAACCCCAGCCAATTTCAGGATCCTTTACACATCTCTCCAATTGTCAACCCTAGGGACTTACCTCTCAAGCAGCAGAGCAGAATAGGAAGTCCCTGCAGGAGGGACGTGTCCATTTTGGAAGGAGAAAGGAATAAGTTAGGGCAGAAAGCTTCAAGGTGTTTATTTATACATCTGCCACGTTGGGCTTCCCCAGGAAAGGCTAGGGGCAGGGACACTGTGTAAGTCATTCAAAGACCATTTTGCTCCTAGGGAAACCAGTGACTATCATTTCTCTTTTCGGCAAATTGGTAGGGAGAGGTGCTGGTTAGGTACACTCTGCACCTGATTTATTCCAGTCCTATCAGTCAGGATGTTTGATGTCATGTTCTATGGTCTTTTCATTATACTACACTTTGGAAGAGTACAAGGGTAAATCAGGGCTGGGCAGGTAGGATTCAGAATCATCATCACCAAGGTGCTCATTAAAGCAGAGAGAATATATGAGTGCAAATAACTGGAATGCAGAAAGGTCAAAAGAAGGTGGAATACAGAGTCTTAAAAAGGTACAGGGAATGAGGTATTGACAGAGGGTTTTCATGAGGGGACTAGTTTCTCACTGTAAATAATCCAGAATGAGGCAAATCCTTATCAGAGTTGAGGAGGAAACTGCTTTCCATTCTTGGAGTTACCAATGGTTGGGACTTAGACTTTTGTTAGAAGACGTAAATTTGAGCCGGACTGGTGGTGGCACAGTGGATAGAGCATCGACTTGGAATGCTGAGGACCCAGGTTTGAAAACCTGCGGTAGCCGGCTTGAACACATGGGGTTGTAGATATGATCCTATGGTTGCTGACTTGAGCCCAAGGTCATTGGCTTGAGCAAAGGGTCACTGGCTTAGCTGCCCTGCCCCATATCCCTGGTCAAGGCATATATGAGAAACAATCAACGAACAACTAAAGTGATGCAACTAGAGTTGATGTTTCTCATCTCTCTCCTTTCCTGTCTGTCTGTCTGTTTCTCTCTCCCTGATTCTCTCTTTAAAAAATTAAAGATTACTTCTCCTGGAGGGAGGTAAGCTGGTCCTTCCTACTGAACTTCAGGCCAGTTATTGGGTTTTACCTCAATTCTGAGAGTGATTAAGAATTCAATTAGGAATGTGGCTGAATGTAAGAGTCCCGTGTGAAATACGACCATTAAGTGGAGGACCTGAGCTGGTGGGTTCTAAAAACAGCCACATCCAGTATCTTATTCTAAATTTTCTGTTAGTTTCGTCAGTTATTCCTGTACCTTCAACAAATGGCTATGGAAGTTGCACTTTAGTCTTTGCTGTTCTTGCAAGCAATTGAGGGTAAGGTCTGTGCCCATGCTTAGGGCAAAACAACATGGGGTGGGGCCGACAGTAACAGGAAGAAAGCAGATTGCAATATGGCACAATGTAGGTCTACAGCAAAGTGGTAGTGGTTTCAGCCAGACGTTGAGTGGTGAGGTAGGGGAAAACAAGAATGGTATATGTGAGAGATTTTCTTCATAATATATTGGAAGTTATTGCTACATACCAAAAGAGCAAACTGGCTTTTCCATAAAGGGAGGAAGAAGGAAGATAGGTATGACTAGTTAACTGCTTACCTGGGGCACCTAGAACCCTGGTGAAGCTGTGAAATAAGACCATTAAGTATTTGTTTATCACACACACACACACACACACACACACCGTTGACATCACTGAAGTGTGTTGTGGGGATTCACTAGCAGGTCTCTCCCTTTACCCCCTCCCATTGCCCTAACATTAACATTTAGGATCTCCTTTGCATCTTTACATACTTTGAGATCTTCCCTCTTTCCTTCCATATTTCATTCTTTTGCTAATGGCAGCCCACCAGAAAGGAGAAAGAGCTCCCTTTCTGTGCCTGCCAGAACTGTCTCCTCACCTAATTACAGTCCTGTGATATGATTATTATACCACTTCTCTTAAGGAAGAAGCTTCCCTCTCCCGGCCTGCTGATCTGCCTGGATTCTTTGCTTATGTTTGAACCCATTCTCTTGAATATGTACTTTTCTCCTAAAATCTCCTCACATTCATACTCTCAGCCTTGCTATCTCATAATACTTGATTTTCTTAATGGGCCCCGCTCTGTTCCTCTGTCAGTGCTTCTACTCTTTTTTCTTACCCTCTGAGGGCACCCCAAAATTATTTTTTATGTCATAAATTTCAGAGCCCTGACTTAAAAGTGTTCAGAAATGAAGCCCTTTTGCCGATTGCTCGTGACCTTATTTAAGTCTGCATAGCCCCTTTACTCATGATGCCTTCACCCAATCATAGAGTTCTGGAGGTACAATTAAACCAGAAGTGTAGCCCTGGGTTTATCTTAACTGAGTGACTAAGTACGTCTTCAGTTAGATGCCATTTAGATTATGCACTAGGATGTTAGCTTTGCATCTCCAATGTTCGGTAAAATGATAAAAAAATATATGTTTTTTGAATGGAGATTTGCTGTCTGGCTATCATTATTTTTAAAACAAACATATCTATTCTCCACAGGAAATACAGCAATATATCCTAAAATTCATTGCTAATTGAGATAGCTTTACATAATGACCATTCTGAATAGGTTAGTGGGACTAGTGGTGAGTACCAGGATTTGTGGAAGGAGATCACTGTTTAGGCCAATCCCACATATGATAAAGTGAGTCAACAAGAACCACTGTCACTGTTCCTTTGAGGCACCTACAACCTTAGGCACCTGGGTTCTCCCAGGGCTCAGAGCACATATGCCAGTGACCCAGCAGGGAACAAACAGTTTCTTTTAGACCAGGGTTTGAAAGAGCAATCAGATCAGAACAACCTGTCTCTCTTCTTTCAGGCAAGTGAATAGCACAGCTCTGGATGACTGGGACCTATTGAAACCAGAAAGCTCTACCCTCTTGAAGGATGTGAAAACAGAAAAATTTCAGATAATAAATGCAGATCCAATAAAGAATATAAAAGAAGTGTCTCTGGGGAGACTATGTGCATTTTTTTTCTATCATGAGACTCGCCATCCCTGAAAATATTTTGGAAATTTCAGAATTGTTGAAAATGTCCCTAGTTCCCTAGTTAGTTCCTGAGATTCTGAGGTCTGGAGAAGATGACATTGAAGTGACAAGGAAGGTAGATCTAGGCAGGAAAGAATAGCCAATAGCTTATCCATTGCTCCTGTTATAACTTACATTTCAAATAAAATGCCCTGTACTTTCTTTTTTTGAAATTTTAAACAAAATTAAAAAAAATCTATTTGGAAACATTAAAATAAAAAAATATATATTACTTTCTGGCTGAAAAAAATTTATTTAGAAAATGAAATTTAATGGGGTGACATTGATCAATAAGAGTACATAGGTTTCAGGTAAACATTTCTATAGCATTTGAACTGTTGATTGTGTTGTGTATCCATAACCCAAATTTAAATCATTTTCTATCACCATATATTTGTCCCTCTTTGTTCCCCTCCCCTCACAAAAATTTCTTCCCCTGGTAACCACTTATTTTTTATTATCAAGTGGGAGGCGGGGAGGTAGAGAGACAGACTCCTGCATGCACCCTGACTAGGATCCACCCTGCAATCCCTTTATTGGGTGATGCTCTGCCCACCTGGGACATTGCTCCATTGCTTGGCAACTGAGGCATTTTAGTGTGTGAGGCAAGGCCATGGAGCTATTCTCAGCACCCGGGGCGAATTTGCTCAAACCACTTGAGCCATGACTGTAGGAGAGGAAGAGAGAAAGAGGCGGGGAGGGGGGAGATGGTCCCTCGTCCTGTGTGCCCTGACTGGGAGTCAAACCCAGGACTTCCACATGTCAGGCCAACACTCTACCACTGAGCCAAACAGTCAGGGCAACCACTTCACTTTTATCTATGTCCATGAGTCTCATTTTTATAGTCCACTTATGTGTGAAGTCATATAGTTTATAGCTTTTTCTGATTTACTTATTTCACTTAGTATAATGTTCTCCAAGTCCATCCATGTTGCTGTAAATGGCAAGTCCTGTACCTTCAATATGCTGTCAACAAACCTAGCTATCACCAGAAGAACTCTTTCTAGGGGTGATCTCTGCTAAAGAGAAATAGAGACTCCTTTTTTACTCTTCAAGGTGAATTCACAGTACATGAAGGCCACACTCAAAGATCTCTTTGCAAACTGCCACAAACTGCCAGCACTTCCAAGGTGGCACGTAGCCCTCTGTATTGTTGAGTTTATGACATACTTGCCATAATTATAAAAAAATAATCTTGAACTTGTCAGTTTATAAAAGTAGTCTTTCTGTGTTCAGAGAAACTGTTCCTGGCCAGTTCACTGAGGCCAATTCCCCTTTATTATTTCCTGTGTATGTATTTAGATGTGGGATTTTTATACTGGTGAAAAATAACACACAGAGAAAAAAAGGGTATAGAATATAAATGCACATTTGAAATTATTTTAAAATGCACAAGTAATTATGAACCAGGTCAGGAAATAACATGTTGCCAGGGCTATAGAAAACACCTGCACACCAAGTGCTCCATCCTAATGTATTCGCCTTTTTTCCTAATCTAGCGGGAAATGTTACCCTTTCTCTTACAGAATTTAACCATCATTTGTTTTATAGTTTTACCACACTATATCTTTGTTTGTTGTTGAATATCAATATAAATGAAATCAAATGGTATGCATTCTACAAGTTATTCATGGTTTTGTGTGAAGCTTGATTTTTCTATATAGTGTTCCATTATATGAATATTAGGCCTGAGAACTTGCCAATATTGATGGAAAAATCTCAGAAATTCAAGAAAACAAAAATTTCTAAGTAAGAGAAATTTAAAAATCTACCCTTATAATAAAATTTAAGAAAATCAAAGAAAATAATAAAATGTTAAAAACAAATAGATGGTAAAAATCACCCAGAAGAACATTTGACTGGCAGCTGGATACTCAATAAGAAAACTGGTAGCGCCTGACCTGTGGTGGCGCAGTGGATAAAGCGTCGATCTGGGAACACTGAGGTCGCCAGTTCAAAACCCTACACTGGTCTGGTCAAGGCACATATGGGAGTTGAGCTTCCAGCTCCTCCCCCCTTTCTCTCTCTTTCTCTCTCTTTCTCTCTCTCTCTCTCACTCTGTGTCTCCTCTCTAAAATGAATAAAATAAAACTAAAAAAAAAAAAAGAAAACTGGTAGCTAGAAATCAGTGGGATAATAATCTTCACTATGTTGAAACACAATACCTGCAAACATAGAATTCTATATCCAGAGAAAAAAATCTTCATAAGTAAAGTGAAATATTACTAGACAATAGTAATGCCACCAAAAAACCCTGCACTTATAAGAACTATATATACTATCAATAAATACTAGCTAAATTGAATTGATATATCAGTTTGAACTAATCAAGGCTGAAGAACAAATGTATGCATTTGTGGTTTCCTATAGAAAGGAAAAGAAAAGCTTTCTGATGTTGCCATCAGACTCCGCAGGCTCGCACTTCAGACCTCGTTGGTGATTCCGCCCACACTCCAGCAATCCTAAACTGTGACCCTCTTCCACAGTCAATCTTCTTACGTGCTCAGTGGGGGGTCCGTTTGTTTTTATTGAACCTAGAGGGACACACACATGTTATCTTTGGCCCAGCAGTACCCTTGTTACTCTAGCGATTCATGGAAAAAGCATAACCCGTCTCAAGGATAATGTGCACACTCAATGTCCGATTCTACTAAGAGATCAATTTAAAAGGAAGCCTGCAATGTGCTAGTATGACTGAACATGTAGAGATCCTTCATGTTCACAGTGAGAAGAATAAAGAAGAGAAGGGGAGGCCAGGTGAAAAAGAAAAAAGGGTGAACTGTATAGCAAAAAATAAAAAGATAGAAAATAAAACTTTAAATAGTGTGAGTCATGTGAAATATGTTAAATATCTAGCAATAAATACACTGCTCTCAAATATTAGGGGATATTTTATCACTTCATATTTACTTGAAAATATCCCCAATTTGTGAGCAGTATATAATACAAATTGCAAAACTTCACTAAGGAAAAAAGTAACATAATTGAGAAAGGCTAACCAAAATCCAAAAATAAATGGAGAAATAGACATTGATGATTAGCTGAATAACATAAATATATTAATATACCTAAAGATTTAATAAAATCTCAAAAATAAAATTCAATCAGGCTATTAAAAATTTTTATATTGATTGATACAATTTATTTTGTTAAACTTAAGAATCATAAGTTGAAAAGAAAAGTCAGAATGTTCATGCATTTAAAAATTATTTTTAGAAAATTAAATTTAATGGGATGACATTGATCAATGAGTACATAGGTTTCAAGTAAACATTTCTATAGCATTTGAACTCTTGTTCTATTTTGTATTCATTACTCAAAGTCAAATAATTTTACGTCACTGTATATTTGTCCCTCTTTACTCCCCGCACCCCCCACCTGCCCCAAATGATAACCACTTCACTTTTATCTATGTCCATGAGTCTCAGTTTTATATCCCACCTATGTGTGAAATCATATAGTTCTTAGCTTTTTCTGATTTACTTATTTCACTTTGTATAATGTTCTCAAGGTCTATTCATATTGTCGTAAATGTCACTATGTCATCATTTCTTATGGCTGAGTAGTATTCCATAGTATATATGTACCACATCTTCATTATCCAATCCTCTATCGAGTAACACTTTGGTTGTTTCCATGTCTTGGCCACTGTGACTGATGCTGAGATGCACGTGGGATGGCATGGGTTTTTACGTACCAATGTTTTCAAGTTTTTTGGTAGACACCAGTAGAGAGATTGCTGAGTCATAGAGTAATTCTATTCTTAATTTTTTGAGGTACCCCTATACTGTCTTCCATAGCAGCTATATGAGTTTACATTCCTACCAGGAGTGAATGAGGGTTCTTTTTTCTCCACAGCCTCTCCAACACTTATTATTACCTGACTTGTTGATAATAGCCAATCTAATAGGTGTGAGTATCTCATTGAAGTTTTGATTTGCGTTTCTTTAATAGTTAGCAAAGTGAGCATCTTTTTATAAAACTGTTGGCCATTAGTATGTTTTCTTGGGAGAAGTGTCTGTTCAGGTCCTCTACCATTTTTTAATTGGATTGTTTGCTTGTTGCTGAGTTTTGTGTATTCTTTATATATTTCAGATATTAACCCCTTAGTAGAGTTGTTGTTTGTAAATATTATCTCACATTTTGGTTGGATGACTTTTTGTTTTGTTGCCGGGTTGTTTTCTTTTTCCTGTGCAGAAGCATCTTTTAAAATTGATTTGGGGTGGGGACAGAAACATCTACTCATAGTATAGTTGCTTCCTATATGTGCCTTGACTGGGAAAGCCCAGGGATTTGAACCAGAAACCTCAGCATTCCAGGTCATTACTTTATCCACTGCACCACCACAGGTCTGGCTGTGCAGAAGCTTTCTAGCTTCATATAGTCCCATTCATTTATTTTTGCCTTGATTTCCCTTGCCTTTGGGGTCAAATTCATAAAATGTTCTCTATGGCCAAGTTTAGTATCTATAATTTTTTTCTATGTAATTTATAGTTTCAGATGTTATATTTAGATTTTTGATCCATTTTGAATTAATTTTTGTGCAGGAGACAAGATGTAGTCAAATTTTATTATTTTGCATGTGGCTTTTCAATTTTTCCAGCACCATTTATTGAATAGGCTTTCTTTTCTCCAATGTGCATTTTTGAGCCCTTTGTCAAAGAATATTTGTTCATATATAAGTGGTTTTACATCTGGATTCTGTTCCACTGGTCTGTATGTTTGTTTCTGCTAATACCATGCTGTTTTGATTATCATGGGTCTGTAGTATAATTTGAAGTCAAGTAGAGTGATACCTCTGGCTTCATTCTATTTCCTCAGGATTGCTTTGGCTATTTGTGGTTTCTTATGATTCCATAAAAATCTGGTAAATTTTTGTTCTATTTCTTTAAAAACAACTTTGAGATTTTAATGGGGATTGCATGAAGTTTGTATATTGCTTTGAGTAATATGACCATTTTAATTATGTTGATTCTTCTGATACATAAACAAGGAATATTTTTTCATTTCATTGTGTCATTTTCAATTTCTTTCATTAATGCTTTGTAGTTTTCAGTATATAGGTCCTTCACATTCTTTGTTAAGTTTATTCCTAGGTATTTTATTTGTCTTTGTTGCTATTGTAAAAGGAATTGTTATTTTGAGTTTATTTTCCAAAGTTTCATTGTTGGCATGTAGGAAAGCAGTGGACTTTTGTATATTGATTTTGTATTCTGCAACTTTACTGTATTGGTTTATTGTTCTTAATAATAATTTTGGTGGAGTCTTTGGGGTTTTCTATATGCAGGATCATTTTATCTGCAAAAAGTGATACCTTTACTTCTTCTTTCCCAATATGGATGCCTTTTATTTCTTTTCTTGCCTGATTGCTCTGGCTAGGATTTCCAATACTATGTTGAATAAGAGTGGAGAGAGTGGGCATCCTTGTCTTGTTCCTGATTATAGAAGGAAAACCTTCATTTTTCACTTAGTATAATATTGGCGGAAATTTTGTCATATATGGCCTTTATTATGTTGAGATACTTCCCTTTTATACCCATTTCATTGAGAGTTTTAAACATAAATGGATACTGTATCTTATCAAATGCCCTTTCTGCATTGGTAGGATCATATGATTTTTGTCCTTTGTTTTGTTGATGTTGTGTATTACATTGATGGATTTATATATGTTGAACCATCCTTGTGCTTCTGGAATGAATCCCACTTGATTGTGATGTATTATTTTTAAATGTATTGTTGTATTTGATTTGCTAGTATTTTATTGAGTTTTGCATCGGTATTCATTAAAGATAAATGGTCTTTAGTTTTATATTTTGTGCTGTCCTTGTCAGGTTTTGGTATGATGGCTATGTTGACCTCATAAAATATATTAGGGAGTATTCTTTCTTTTTCAAGGATTTTTTGGAAGAAAGATAGATACAAAATTTTCTTCGAATGTTTAGTAGAATTCACTAGTGCAGCAATCTGGTCCTGGACTTTTATTTTTGAGGGAGGTTTTTGATAGTTGTTTCTTCTTTGGTTCAGTCATTTTTAGAAGTATGTTAAGTTCCACATTTTGTAAGTTTTTTTACTTCCTTCTTGCAGTTGAATTCTAATTTCAAAGACTTATGGTCAGAGAATAATATGCCCTGACTGGGAATTGAACCCAGGACATCTCTCTCCTCTTTCCTCTGTATCATTTCTAGTTGCCTGTCTTCAGTGTCACTGATTCTCTCCTCTATTTGGCCTGTTCTATTAGCTAAACTTGTTAGTTCATTTTTCAATTTATATATTGAGTTCTTCATCTCTGTTAGGTTTTTTTTTAAAGTTTCAGTCTCCTTGGTGAAGTACTCATTTTGTTCATTTATTTGTTTTTTGAGCTCATTATTGCCTATTAGTGTTTTCTCACATCTCATTGATTGTTTTCAGAACTTCAGTTTTGAATTCTTTATTGTTTAACTTTAAGGTTTCCATGTGATTGAGATTGCTTTCTGCAGATTTTTTATTTTCTTTTTGAACTACATCTCTTCTTTTTGTAGCCCTTATTTGATGGCATTTGAGGGTAGTATTGCTAAGAAACTTAACTAAAACAAATTTAAAAAATAAGAATAAAAATTATAATAAAAATAGAAATGTTTTAAAAATAATGACAAGTAAAAGAGAAAAACCACCAAAAAAGGAGCAAAGGGGGGAAAAAACAATAAAAAACAAACAAAAAATCAAAATAAAGTAAGAATAAAAATATTTAAAAGAAATTTATTTTTATTTTAGTGAGAGAAAGAGAGGCAGAGAGACAGACTTCTGCATGAGCCCAGACTGGGATTCTCCTGGCAAGCCTACAAGGGGGCAATGCTGTGCCCATCTGGAGGTGTTGCTCCATTGTTCAGCAATTGAGTAATTTTTATTTTAGTATCTGAGGCAGAGGCCATGGAGCACCTGAGACTAACTTGCTTGAACCAATTGAGCCATGATTGTGGAAGGGGAAGAGACAGAGAAAAAAAGAGAAATGGGAGGGGTTGAGAAGCAGATGGTCACTTCTCCTGTGTGCCCTGACTGGGAATTGAACCCAGGACATCCACATCCTGGGCCAACACTTTACCACTAGGCCAACCGGCCAGGGCCAAAAATATAAAAATTAAAGAAAATGAAAATAAAAAGAGAAATAGAGATTTCAGTTTTGAGAGGTTTTCCTATTTTCTTTCAGTAGGTGATGCTGCATTAGAAGTTTAAGCTCTGTAAAATTCTTGGGCTGACCAATACTGAGATGTTGCTGTGGCAATGATGTAGGCAGGGCTGCAGTTGCAATGATGGGTGAGGCATGCTGTGAGGTCTTTAAGACTAATGATGATCTCAGGTCTCTGAGTCCTCCTCCCCATGTTTCAACAGACCAGGGGACCAGTCACAGAGCACCTCTGTTCTTCAGGGAAGAGAGTGGCTTTGGATGGCTAGTTGTGGGGTATGTCTCTGCCATTCTCTATACCCTGCAAAGTGAGGGAGGTAGGATCTGGGAGTCTGGGGGAGGGCACACTTTGTTTTTCTCTGTCTCTGCACCAAGTGCAGCCTGTCAACCAACCATGGGAACACTGGCTGTGACCCCTCTTTCTGCCACCACCTTGGTTTAGTATCTCCCCCACAACCCCTTGATCTTACTACTCCTCCTGGCAGGAGAAGACTCAGTCACTGAGCTTCTCCCCTCTCTGGAGCCTTGGCAGACAAAAACCTAAACAGTCTGGGCATCTCTCCTCTCAAGAGCTGACCACAAATGTGTCTTATCTTCTTCCCCCCTTCTTAACCTTTCCCACCTTTAGTCCATTCAGTGCATGGATCTTTCAGGAAAGACTGTGAACCCAGATGGTGTTTCTTCACTAAGTTATAGCTGTTCAATTTGTTGAAATTTCAAGGAGAGAGATCAAGAGTATCTCTCATGCCCCCATTACTCTGACATCCACAAAATTTTTAATCCATATTTCCCAGTGAAAATATTTTAAATACCCATAGTTCATTTTCTAAACCAGGAAATAGAAACTGGTACAATACTAGTAGCTCTACTATGTGACTTGTTCTAGTTTCATCAGTTATTACATGTACTATTTTGGTGGTGTATACTATTATAAAAATTTATCACATGTACATAGTTGTGTAACAATCACCAAAGTCAGGATACATAACTGTTCCATCACTACTAAGAAGCTCCCTTAGGCTACCTCTTTACAGTAAGGCTCGTCCTCTGACTCTAAAGCCTGATAACCATTTGTCCATTCTCTGTCACTGTAATTTTACTATTCATACAGTGTTATAGAAATTAAATAATACAGGATGTAATTCTTTGAAATTGAATCTTTTCAATCAGTATACAGGTATTGATTGACTTACAACCTATGCAACTTATGACCATTCAACTTTACAACCACAATCGCTAGCCACAACTGCTCCGCGTCTGGAGCAGTTTTTGTATGCACCTGTATTTTGTAATTTTGTATGTTTTGCAAATATTAAACCAATTGTACTGGTAATGCAGTGTTTTACTTAAACCTGATGAATGTAGAAATAAGAAACAAAATGGTGTAGAGATGATACAAATGGTATAAAATGAACAAAAAAAATTATGATATATAACAATAATGAAAGAAAATTATGATAAAATATGACTTAAAGATTTTTATAACATCATTTCACAGTACTGTACATATAGCTTACTCAACTTACGACCAAATTGTGTTATGACCAGTCTGTCGGAACCAATTGTGGTTGTAAGTCAAGCACTAGCTGTAATACCCTTGAGAACCATTAAATTGTTGTGTGTATCAAAGGTAATTCTTTTTTATTGCTAAATTCCATCCATATGGATGTACCACAGTATCTATTTACCTGTTGAAGAAAATCTGTGTTCTTTCTAGTATAAGTCTATCACAAATAAAGCTAATATGAACATTGTTTTTCAGATTTTTGTGTGAACTTATGATTTCCTTCCTCTAGGATAAAAACATTATACTGAGTGGAAAGACTAAACATAAAGTGTTTGATTTTCTTTATATGAAATACTATAGAAGTCAAGATTTGTCTCTAGTGACAGAAAGCAGAGCAATGATTACATGAGATAGGAGGTGGGATGTTGGTATTAATTACAAAGAAGCATGAGGACACTTTCCTTTGTGGTGGTGGAAATGTCCCATATCTTGATTAGTAAGTAGTTACACAGGTGTGCACATATAGCAAAATTCAGTGGAATCTATATTTTAAATGGGTTCATTTCAATATATGTAATCTGTATCATAGTAAAACTGATTCAAAAAGTGTTTGTGCATGAGTCTTGTTATAACTTTCTTGCACTGTTTATATATGTTTTGTAAATATTTTCAGATGCTTTTTATATTTCTCAAAAAATAAAAAGATTCATTTAAAAAGAAGAAAAGCTGAGTTGGGATGCTGGTGGCTGGAATTGTAGGGCCCTGATTCTGCTTGTAGGTGCTGAAGTCTCACTAACAAGAAATTCCCAGCCATGGAAAGGGTCAATCTCTTTTCTCCTTTTGATCAGAGAAGTTCAGAAAAGAGCTTCAGTTTTGAGGAAAAAGAATAAGCTCACTTGGGTACAAATTTCCATGTTGTTGAAGCTTTGATTAACATCCCATCCTCAAGGTGGATGGATTAAAGTCAGACAGTAGTGACAATAACAATCAGGTGTGAGAATTGGAATTTCTGAGTAGTAATGCTCAGGCAATGCCTCTACTACCGGGATGTGGAAGAGCAAAGATTCATTACAGTTGCAAAGCTTAGTGTTGCCTACCCTTCCAATCATTGGCAGCTTTAACTCATTCTGTATATTCCTGTTTGCACTGAGCCTCACAGTCAGATTAAGGTGAGAGTTTAAGTTCTTTTCAAGTCTTTGCTGTTCTGGATAGTGGATGGTTTCATGGTTTCTGGATTCCCCTTTTGGTGTGAGAGTTGTTTTTTTTTTTTTTAAATGTACTGATTTCAGAGAAAGAGAAAGAGAAACATTGATTTGCTGTTCCACTTAGCTGTGCATTCATTGGTTGCTTCTTGCAAGTGTCCAAACCAGCAACCTTTGCATATTAGGATGACATTCTAACCAACTGAACTACCAGGGGCTTGTGAGAGCTTTTTGAAGCTGTTATTGACCAAAGTAAGCTTTCCCCATATTTTCCTCCCAGGTTCTTGGCATGTCTATTGTTTGCCTTAACTCTATTCTTTTGCCTCAAATAGCAGCAGCTTGTTTATTTACCTTTCAATGTTTTCAAGGAAAGCCCTCTATTTAGTTGCTTTTTCACCTGGAGAAATTTCCAAGTTATATGAAAGAAAGGCAAGTATAAAAAGGTTGAAACAAACAAAATTCTTTGGGAACAAGACCCACTTTACTTTCTCTGGAACAAGGTAACCCACATTGGGAATGTAGGCTCTTATCTTTAAAACTCCACCACGCTGGGGAGCAAGCTGGGACAGAAGTTAAGCTAAAAATGCTACAAAAATCTCCTGCCATGTTTAAGCTACCTTATTCATGGTTGCTGTAAACCTTATAAAAAGTTAATTCTGATAACTTTTTCTCTTTTGTCAGTGTTCCTGTGGATGGACTATCCTTTGCAGCTCCCTCCTCTGCCATTTTCACTGAAGTTATCCCCAGGCCTCCTCAAAAAGGACATTTTAACACAAATAGCTTAATAAGCTGAGTTACTCTTTAGTTATACTTGGCTAGTTACTGATTCTGTCTTTAGAGAGTCCATATTGTATTTTTGTAGATGCACTAGTTATATCTTTGTTGATATATTTTTGCTGACCTATCATAAAACGAAAGTTTTATTTCAAAAAAGAGTGAAAAAATAATCCATATTGTCAACAACTGTGGTCAGGATATCTGCTTTCTTGTTAGTTACACAAACAAAGAAATTTTGGTCTGGCCCAGTCCAAGGGTCAAAGGAACAAGACATTCAAGGCAGTTGCTCTGGGGATGGCAGCTCCAACTCCATTTTATATTTAGATGTATTAATTTAGTCATTATTATTCTTGATAGAGATCATTGTTTTGCTGGGGGACAAAACTGAGAATAGAGAGGGTAAAGGACACACACAGGGTCACACAACCAGCAAGTAGAAAATCCAGATTTAAACAGAGTTTTGTGTAACTCTAGAGTATGATACTCTAATGACTAACCAGGGAAAGAAGGTAGCTGGTTTCCATACACCAGAGTTTATAGAACTCAGTAAGGCCATACCAGGTGGTGGTGTAGTGATAGAACATCAGCCTGGGAAACAGAGGACCGAGGTTCAAAACCCCAAGGTTGCCGGCTTGAGTATGGCCTCATCTGGCTTGAGTGTGGTATCATAGACATGACCCCATATTCTTTGGCTTGAGCCCAAAGGTCACTGGCTTGAAGCCCAAGGTCGTCACGGGCTTGAGCATGGAGTCATTGGCTCAGCTAGAGCACCCCTCCCCATCAAGGTACATATGAGAAAGCAATCAATGAACAACTAAGGTGCCACAATGAAGAATTGATGCTTTTCATCTCTCTCTCCCTTCCTGTCTATCTGTCTGTCTGTCTCTCTCTTGCAAAAGAAAAAACTCAGTAAGATTTTTATAACTCTTGTTATATTCCTGTGTTTAAAGTGATTGGCAGTAAAATCCTGAAACTGAAGTATATGTAGAAAAATGGAGACTAATCCTACTGCAAACCTCCAAAAGATGCAGTGGATAGCAGCAGTCTGGGGAGGAAAAAGAAACAACTGAGTCCCTGGGTCATTGTGGAGAAGCCTGGGCAGTGCTCTCTCCTGTTTTCTCCCAATGCAGACAGCCCCACTTAACTTGCACCCTAGGTTTCCACAATGGACCACCTTCCTCGGTTCTTGCTGAAGCCCTGTTCTCTCATGCACATGCTTTCCCCACTCTCTTCCTGGCTAGAAAATCCCCTATTCAACTTCAGGTCCTGCTGTAAATATTCCTTCCAGTTGGGGACCGAAAAATCAACAGGATTTTCAGAGTTTAGATATCTGGGGGACGGAGGTGCTGGGAGCTGTCTGTAAGCTGACAGTCTGCCCAACCCCCATCTCACCTGCCTGATTGAGTTGTAAGGGCTGTGCTTCTGGACTCGTCCTACCTCCCATGTTCCCCAGAAGGATTGGAAGGAAGGAAGTTCTTTCTTTGTATAAGGTTGTGTATGTTAAGTATTGGTGAGGGTTTTCTACACGTGGTGGAGTTCTTGGGTTGCCTTGGAAACGTCACTGAATTGCTAATTTCCACCTTGCCCAGAATAATAAAGAAGGATGCAGGTAGGGTGGCAGCCATGTTTTGCCAGGGCGGTAATTTTACTGCTGGCAGGAGCTGTGGTTTCCTCCTGATACCCATCTTATATATGCCTTTAGTTCTTTGTCTATATTCATTAATTTTGTACCATTTCAGCTTGGGACCCTGGAATATAACTGTCACATGGGTCGTGACACCTTCCTCCAGGGTGACTCCTTCAACTCCCCAGTCCTCCTGTGTGTCAGCACTGCTGACAGCTGGGTGTGAACATAGTCAGCCTTATATTTGACTCCTTGTCCTTTGTCATTCACATTAAATCAGTGACAGAGTCCATTCTGCTCTGTCTTTATAATGTCGCTACCATCTTCCCTTCTCCAGTCCCACTGTTGCTGCTTTTGTCATGGCTTTGATGTTGCTCACTTGGAGTATGTGAGCATGTGTTGAATTAAATTCATTGGAATAGAGTCTTATGAACACTGGATTTGAAAAGGAAGCTTTTCTCTGCTCCTTGGAGTGCAGGAATGCTGTTATTATGGAGCCATGAGGCCTAAGTGGCTGGGAGGGATGAAGGAAGAGGGATGTAGGAGCTGGAAAAAGAGGTTGTTTTAAGCACTTCAGCCTGTGTTTCATAAAGGGTCTTGTATGTAAAGAGGCCTCCAAATGCAAAAAAACCCAAGAGACCAGAAAGTGACCCAAAGTTCAACTTGTTGGGTTAATAGGAGATTTATGTATAGAAAGCAGTCCTGGGCGGCAACAGAACGGATGGGTCTCCACACTGTTCATCCCCAGACCACCTATTTCATATCGCTCTAAGAAGTGCTCTACTTACTCCAAAAGGAAAGCAGGGTGGGTCGAGGGGAACAGGGGACCAGATACTGGAGCTATGGCACCAGAGTAAGTTAAAAGATAGATAACTCTGAGGGCTCATTGCCCCAAAGAAGGGCTGAATAGTGGAGAAAGGATTAATTATAATTTGTGATTAACACAAAGCCTCTATGCTCATTCCAGAGTCTGCCCGGGGAAATGGAGCGAAGACAGGTGTTCAGATAGATTAGTTACAAAATGGAGCCAGCCAGCTTTGTAAGATGAAATCAGCTCCGTCCACACAACCTGGGAGAAGACTCAGAGGAAGGAGTAAAATGCTAGAACTGCAGAAGGAGGTATTATATAAATAAGTCAAGAAGAGGAGGCCCGAGAGAACTGCAGCCCTGGCCGTGACCTACATGCCGGGGGAAGTCAGATTGGGTTCCTGTGCTAAAGGAGGTGCACTAATGCCCCTGGTGGTCCTGGTGAGCCGGGGTCCACTGCTCCAGGAACAGCCTGGGATCCAGCCTGAGGGGCTATGGGACAGAACATCTTCTTGGAGCCTTGAGCTGAGATTGTTTCTGCTCACTGGAGACTAGGTGGGCAGCAGATGAAAGGTGACCAGCTTAGTCAAGCGAGGCAGGAACAAGGAGCACTAGAACAGGCAGCCCTGGAGCTCTCGGAGCATTCAGAGGTGGAGGGGGAAGATGTGAATGTTAAGAAGATAAGAATATGATCAAGAAAAAACAACAGCTCTTATAATTTTAATGACTCAACCCATGCCAAAATGTTGAAAATGCAAGGTTAAAAAGAGTACATAACGTCCTCCTCTTCATGTCTTAGAAATGTCCTGAAAATGCATGCTCACACATAGGGTAAGAAAGTGAAATTCCTGTCACATCTCCACAATTCCCCCTCATCCCAGAAAGTTCCTGCCCCAGACAGAAGCCTGGGAGGCATGTCCAAAGGCCCTATGATGAGCACTCTGCTTAGGTTCCATGGAGAACCCAGGTCTCTGTGGCTTCAACATTGATGGAACGGCCAAAAGTTTAGTACCACAGGTGTAATGAATTTGAGTCATAGTTTTATTTTTTTCTCTTTTTAATTGACAAGCTGTACTTTGGTTCTCACTGCTTGCCAGTGGTTTTCCCCTCTGTCTCCTGTCCCACCTATTATTCCAGTCTGCCACTTGGCTTGACAGGGTGTTGGGTTGGGGCCTTTTTGGCCCTTTGGTTATTCTGATGCCCTCCATTCCAAGCTGCTCCCCAGAGGACCATCAGCAGACACTGACCTGACCGCTCGCTTGGGGGGTTCTCCGACGACAGCTCAATCAGAATGGAGGCCACACTCGGAGGCCATAATGCTTCTGGGGTGCAACTCCACACAGCGGGCATGCAGACCCATACCAAAGAACAATAATAGCCACTGCACTGCTATGGTAATACCTAGTGGCTTGAATTTCAGGTTTTCCTTTTTTTTTTTTTTTTTGGCATTAAAAACCTGAAGCTACAGACATAATAGACTTGCATAGTCCTGGGTCTTCTTGGAATATTAATCATCTCCTTCAGTAATCACATTTATAGCTCTAAATACCCTCTGTTCACTGATGACCCACAGTGATAACTGTCCTCAGGTTCTGAGAGAGAAGAGTGAATCAGGAAGTGAGGAAGGGGGACGTCATCAAAAAGGCTTAAGGAAGAAAACTACTCGAGTGGCCCCAAGCAGAAAGAGGAGTTTCATGACAAGAAGTAGAGAGCTCCCTGCAATCTGTTGCTGGCCACCTTCTCTTGGCAGGGTCTAGGAAGGCAGGTGCTTTGCCTCAAAAGACAGATTCTTAGCTTGCTCAGCTTTCTTCTTAAGTCCAAATACTCTGCTTTCTAGTGTCTTCATTCCAACTTCTTTTCAGGGTGAAAAGCCTTTTCTCCATGACTACCTCACTCCAAGGATGTATCCATAACTGTGAGTATATGCAGTGGAGTCAAGTGGGTTGTGGCTCAAACCTCAGCTCTCTCATTTATTAAGAGTCTTAGCTGGGAGGAGACAAGATGGCAGACGCTCCAACTCCCACTCCCCAGAACCAAGGTGAATTACAACTTAATTCTGAGAACACTCATCTTAAAAGAAAAACTTTGGACTAAACTAAGAGGATTCTACAATCAAGGACCACCAAGGAACCCACACTGAGACTGGTAGGAAAGGTGGAGACGTGGAAAGGGCTGCCCCCTCCCGGGAGCGAGCAGTGATGGGGAGGGTTGCCTGGCGAGTTGTGGGTACTCAGCCTCAAAACCGGAATCCCAAACTAGAGCCCTGGAGCCTGGAAGGGGCTTACAGACTATATTTGGCTGAGAAAAGAACCTAGATGTTGTTTGAGAGAAGGAGACAAAACTCTTGGACCCAGACTCCGTATTAAAGGGACTGCTTGGAGAGCCTTACAGCCACTTTCCAGGAGCGGGGAGTGCTGGGAGGACTGGGGTTGCCAGGGGAGAGAGTGGTCTCGAAGGCACAGGGGGAGATACTTTGAGGGATGGACACCCTTACCCCTAGATTGAGTCATTCCCAAAATCTAAAGTGAACATTTTTCCTGGGAACAGCATTACTAGCAAAGGGAAGAAATTACCCCGTCCACCCGAGGCTCACCTGCCCCAGTTAGAAAAGGGGCACTTAAAGACAGGCAGCACGTTAGGAATACAAATAGTGAGTGCAGAGGTCTAAGCTACACTCCCCCCCGCCCCCATGCTGCTGAGTGCTCACTGGGGTTGGGTGGGCGGAGGCGGCAGGGCACGCTTGCGGAAACCAGGGAGTGACCCGCGGAGGCCGAAACTGGGGTAGCCACTGCAGAGGTCCCGGCTTGCACACAGTCCTGCCTGAGGTGTGGACCCACCCTTGGCTGGGACGGAGGCCCAAGCGACAGCAAAGGGGGTCCATGCAGGATGCTCAAGAGCCCACAAGTGAGTGTAGAAGTTGCGGCAGCTGCTGTGAGTGTCTGGGCCAGCGTGCAAACCTGCTCCATGGCATGGGCGTGCCCTCAGTGACAACAGAAGACTGGCAACCTCGGAAGTGGTCCGAGTGGGCAAGTGTGGAGCTGGGAGCTGCCCTGGCTGCTGAGGAGGTCTGAGCCTATGCACAACACCCCCCTCCCGGACGATGTGGACCTGCCCTAGGCAGCTCCGGAAGCATCCGAGCAGGGTGTGCAGGCCCACCCACAAAGGCAGAAGCCACCCAGACACTACAGAGGCACAAGTCCATGTGCAAACTTGCCTGTGGTGCAGGCCCACCCTCACCAGCCATGGAGGCAGGCTGGCGCCGGCAGTGCCTGAGCCCAATTGCCCCAGGCAGCAACAGTGGTGGTGGGCCAGTGGACAGACCACACAATGGGAGCACAGGGCCACACCCACTGTACCCCTGTGACTACATCCTACTGAGTGCTGAAAAAGAAGAAAGAAACAAAATAAAATAAAATAACATAAATAAACACAAAGGCTGGACAGAATGACACCTGAGGCTAAGGAGCATGCCACATCCAATATCGTACCAAATCACTGAATTACAGTACTGAGTCCATCAAGTAGCCAGTAATAAGAGGCAACAGAAAGTGGATTTCAGGGAAACTTGAACTTTTAAAGGAACTTTCCCCAGTCCAAGAGTAGATAAAAGCAAGCCTAGGAGTGCAGCTGATAGTTACTACAGCACCTGGGCCCAGCAGAGGCAGCCACAAGATCTGGATACCTGTAGCTCCAAAAAGGTTGTAAGACCCAGTCATAGGCAGTGACCCCCACTGATCTGCCCCAGGCCTCAGAAAGGGAGATACAGGGCAGGCATATTCAGTGGCCAGATATGGAAAGCACCAGTTCAGGACCTAACAATCCTTGTTAGAGTGGAAGCTTAAGGAAGGGATCCTCACAACTGACCCAGCAAAGCAATAGAAGATGCTGACATAAACAGCAAAAAAACAGTGATAGCAGACAAGTAGCTCGCAGCGGATTACAAACAACAGCTGATGCTAACCCAAGAAGACCTAGAAATAACACAACTGAAAATTGGAGGCAGACAATACCAACCCTAGACTTAGCTAGCTTCACAAACAACACACCCAAATGAGTAGTGTATACACAGACAAAATGGGAAGATACAGAAATGCAATCCAAATAAATCAACAAGAGAAATCCCCAGGAAAAGAACTGAGTGAGATGGAAATAACCAAGCTACTGGATACAGAGTTTAAAATAATGATTATTAGAATGCTCAAAGATCTTAGAGCAACAATAGATAGACACAATGAGCACCTAAATAAAGTGATAATAAGCATCATAAAGGACAGTGAAATAATAGAGAAGAACCAGTCAGGAATGACAAATACAATATGAGAATTGAATACTACACTGGAAGAAATTAAAAGCAGGCTGGATGAAGCAGACAATCGAACTAGTGATTTAGAAGACAAGATAAATGAAAGTACGGAAGTGGAGCAGCAAAAAAAAAAAAAAAATAGAGGCTCAAAAGTCTGAGGAAATTCTAAGAGAGTTCTGTGACAACATAAAGAGAAACAACATCTGCATCATAGAAGTTCCTGAATTAGAAAAGAAAGAAGAAGGGATAGAGAGCCTGTGTGAAAAATCATAGCTGAAAACTTCCTTAAATTGAAGGAAAAGTCACATAAGTTCAAGAAGCACAGAGAATTACATTAAAGAGAAACCCAAATAAACCTACACCAAGACACACCATAATTAAAATACCAAAGCTAAGAGATAAAGAAAAAATACTAAACGCTGTAAAAGAAAAAAGTCAATCACCTACAAAAGAGCCCCCATAAGGATGACACCCAACTTCTCAACAAAAGCACTTAAGGACAGAGGGAATGGCAAGAAATAATCAAAGTAATGAAGAACAAGAGTCTACAACCAAAACTTCTTCATCCAAGGCTATCATTTAAAATTGAAGGAGAGCCTGACCTGTGGTGGTGCAGTGGATCAAGCATCGACCTGGAAATGCTGAGGTCGCCAGTTTGAAACCCTGGGCTGCCTGGTCAAGGCACATATGGAAGTTGATGCTTCCTGCTCCTCCCTCCTTCTTTCTCTCTCTCTCTCTCTCCTCTCTAAAATAAATAAATAAAAGTTTAAAAAATAATAAATAAAATTAAAGGAGAAATAAGAAGCTTCCCAGACAAAAAAAACCAAAAAACAAAAACCAAAAAAACAACTCAAGGAATTCATTACAACCAAACCAATGATGCAAGAAATTTTAAAGGGCCTGTTATAAACAAAACAAAGAAGGAAAAAATATATAGTAAAAGAGGAATGTAGATTTAAAGCATAAAATGGCAACAAACAACTACATATCAATAATAACCTTAAAGGTAAATGGATTAAATGATCCGATCAAAAGACATAAGGTAGCTGTGTGGATAAGAAAACAAGACCCATACATATGCTGTCTACAAGAGACACACCTCAAAACAAAAAATACACATAGACTGAAAGTAAAAGTTTGGAAAATAATATTTCATGCAAATGGAAATTAAAAATAAATGGGCTAGCAATACTTATATCTGACAAAATAGACTTTAAAACAAAGACTATAGTAAGGGATAAAGAAAGTCACTACATAAAAATAAAGGCAGCAATCCAACAGGATGATATAACCATTATAATTATCTATGGCCCTAATATAGGAGCACCTAAATATATAAAGCAGACTTTGATGGATATAAAGGGTGAGATCAACAGCAATACTATGTAATAGTACGAGATTTCAATACCCCATTAACATCAATAGATAGATCCTCAAGAAAGAAAATTAACAAAGAAACAGCAGACTTAAAGAACACACTAGATCAACTGGATTTAATAGATATCTTCAGAACCTTTCACCCTAAAGCAGCAGAATATACATTCTTTTCAAGTGCTCATGGTACATTCTCTAGGATAGACCACATGTTAGGGCACAAAAGTGGTCTCAACAAATTTAAGAAGATTGAAATCATATAAAGCATCTTCTCTGATCACAATAGCATGAAACTAGATATCAACTACAACAGAAAAACTGAAAAATACTCAAACACATGGAAACTAAGTAGCATATTATTAAATAATGAATGGGTTAACAAGAGATCAAATAAGAAATAAAAAAAATTCCTAGAAATGAATAAAAATGAGCATACAACAACTCAAAATTTATGGGACACAGCAAAAGCAGTACTGAGAGGGAAGTTCATAGAATTACAGGCATACGTCAAGAAGCTAGAAAAAGCTCAAATAAACAACTTAACCCTGCATCTAAAAGAACTAGAAAAAAGAACAGCAAGTAAAGCACAGAGGAAATAGAAGGACAAAATTAATAAAGATCAGAGCGGAAATAAATGACATAGAGGCTAAGAAAACAATACAGAGGATCAATGAAACCAAGAGCTGGTTCTTTGAAAAGGTAAACACGATCGATGAACCTTTAACCAGACTCACCAAGAAAAAAAGGAAGGACTCAAATAAATAAAATTAGAAATGAGAGTGGAGAAATAACAACTAACACAACAGAAATACAAAGGATAGTAAGAAAATACTATGAAGAACTATATGCCAAAAAATTAGACAACCTAGGTGAAATGCACAATTTCCTTGAAACATATAATCTTTCAAAAATCAATCTGGAAGAATTAGAAAACCTAAACAGACTGATTACAACAAAAGAGATAGAAACAGTCATTAAAAACCCAACAAACAAAAGCCCTCAGCCAGATGGCTTCACAGGTGAATTCTACCAAACATTCAAAGAAGAACTAACTCCTATACTTCTCAAGCTATTCAAAAAATTTAAGAAGAGGAATGACTTCCAAACTTCTTTTATGAGGCGAGCATAATTCTGATTCCAAAACCAGGCAAAGACAACACAAAGAAAGAAATCTTCCTGATGAATTTAGATGCTAAAGTTCTCAACAAAATATTAGCAAACTGGATCCAGCAATACATGAAAAAATTATACATCATGATCAAATGGGATTTATTCTGGGGAGGCAAGGTTGATACAGTATTTGCAAATCAATCGACGTGATTCATCACATAAACAAAAGGAAGGAGAAAAAACACATAATATCAGTAGATGCAGAAAAACCATTTGATAAAATTCAGCACCCATTTATGATCAGAATTCTCAGCAAAGTGGAAATACAGGGAATATACCTCAACATAATAAAGGTCATCTATGACAAACGCACAGCCAATGTACTCAATGGGCAAAAATTAAAAGCAATCCCCTTGAGATCAGGAACAAAGCAGGAGTGCCCCCTTTCACCACTCTTATTCAACACAGTTCTGGAAGTCCTAGCCATAGCAATCAGACAAGAAGAAGAAATAAAAGGTATCCAAATTGGAAAAGAAGAAGTAAAACTATCATTATTTGCTGATGACTTGATACTTTTCATAGGAAACCCTAAAGTCTCAGTCAAAAACTGCTGGACCTGATAAATGAATTTAGTAAGGTGGCAGGATATAAAATTAATATTCAGAAATCAGAAGCATTTTTATAGACCAACAATAAACTGTCAGAAAGAGAAATTAAAGAAACAACCCCTTCACTATTGCAACAACAAAAAATAAAGTACGTAGGAGTAAATTTAACCAAGGAGATTAAAAGACTTATACTTGAAAAATTATAAAACATTAATAAAAGAAATCAAGAAAGATACAAACAAGTGAAAGCATATAACATGTTCATGGATAGGTAGAATAAACATCATTAAAATGTTTATATTACCCAAAGCAATTTATAAATTCAATGCAATACCAATTAAAATACCAATGACATACTTCAAAGATATAGAACACATATTCCAAAAATTTATATGGAACCATAAAAGAACACAAATAGCCTCAGCAATCTTGAAAAAGAAGAATAAAGTGGGTGTTATCACACTTTCTGACATCAAGTTATACTACAAGGCCATTATACTCAAAACAGCTTGGTACTGGCATAAGAACAGGCATATAGATCAATGAAACAGAACAGAGAACCTAGAAATAAACCCACACCTTTATGGACTATTGATATTTGACAAAGGAGGTAAGAGCATACAATGGAGTAAAGACAGCCTCTTTAACAAATGGTGTTGGGAAAATTGGACAGCTACTTGCAAAAAAATGAAACTAGACCGCCAACTTACACAAAAAATAAACTCAAAATGGATAAAAGACTTAAATGTAAGTCATGAAGCCATAAACATCTTAGAAGAAAACATAGGCAGTAAACTCTCTGACATCTCTCGCAGCAATATATTTGCTGATTTATCTCCACTGGCAAGTGAAATAAAAGATAGGATAAACAAATGGGACTATATCAAACTAAAAAGCTTTTGTACAGCTAAAGACAATATGAACAGAATAAAAAGACAAACCACACAATAGGAGAAATATTCGACAATATGTCTGATAAGGGGTTAATAACCAAAATTGATAAAGAACTTGTAAAACTCAACACCAGGAAGATAAACAATCCAATCAAAAAATGGGCAAAAGAAATGAATAGACACTTCTCCAAAGAGGACATACAGATGGCCAATAGGCAGATGAAAAAATGCTCAACATCACTAATCATTAGAGAAATGCAAATTAAAACCACAATGAGATATCACCTCACACCAGTCAGAATGGCGCTCATCAACAAACAACACATTATAGGTGCTGACAAGGATGTAGAAAAATGGGAACCCTCCTGCACTGCTGGTGGGAATGCAGACTAGTGTAGCCACTGTGGAAAACAGCATGAAGATTCCTCAAAAAATTAAAAATGAAACTGCCTTTTGACCCAGCCATCCCACTTTTAGGAATATGTCCCAAGAACAACATATCACTGATTGAAAAGAAGAAATGCACCCTCATGTTTATGGCAGCATTGTTTACAATAGCCAAGATTTGGAAACAGCCCAAGTGTCCATCAGTGGACGAGTGGATTAAAAAGCTGTGGTCATATGCACAATGGAATACTACATGGCCGTGAGGAAGAAGGAAATCTTACCTTTCACAACAACATGGATGGACCTGGAAATTATTATGTTAGGTAAAATAAGCCAGGCAGAGAAAGAAAAATATCATATGACCTCACTCATTTGAGAAATCCAATGAACAATGTGAACTGAGGAATGGAATAGACAGGATCAAAGGTACCAGAGGGAAAGCGGACAGAGGGAAAGGGGATGATAGGAAGGGATAAACCTGAAGGGAAGGGGGGAGGGCGCTTTGGGAGAGGGTTAGGGAGATGTTGAGGGGAATACGGGGGAGGGGGGATGCATTTGGGGCAACACTAAAATTTATGTAAACACAATACATTAAAATCAATTTAAAAAAAGTCTTAGCATCAGCACTTAAAAATGGGATGGATAATGGACCCTTGGCCTCAAACTGTTGTAAGGAGCCAGGAGATGAGCCAGGTGCTCAGCTCAGCATTCCGGGACACAAGCTCATTACGCAGTTTAGCTTCTTATGCAGCTGCCAGACTTCCACAGGCAATTCACACCACTTCACACCCTGGAATCATTCCACTGTAAACCAGTAGTAATATTAGCTGTCTGTCAGGGACTGCTCTAATAGCTTTACAAATATTAACTCATTTAATCATCACAACAAGCTTATGATGTAGGTACTATAATTAATTATCTCCACCTTACCGTTGAGGAAATGAACCTTAGAGAAGTTACTAGCTTACCCGAGATTATAGAGCTAGAAAGAAGTTTAACAGGAATTTCAATGCAGAATGCCTGGCTCACAAGAGGATCCTTTCACCATTAAGCTACATACATACCTCTCTCCTCCCCTTTTAATAATGGAAGCAGGCTAATTCTGTTTCTTCATCCTTATTCTTAGTTTTAAGCTCGTTCTTACAAACAGTTATGCTTCCCTGGCCTAACACCCTGGTTGACCTCTCTGGCTTTCCTTGCAAAAATCAGTGCTCCAGAATATTGTAACATTCAATTTACTGACATCTGCTCAGACAGCGGAAGTTATATACATGCTTCAAAGGAAGAGGAAACGGGAAAAGTGCTAAAAGAGTCCCTGCTGTGTCCTAGTCATTGGGCCAGGCACTTTACACACATTGTCTGGCAGTGATGAAAAGCTGTATGGATGGACCTTGAGTGCATTGTGCTGAGTCCATTAAGGCATACAGAGAAAGGCAAATACTGTGCATATGTGGAATCTAAACAATAACAACAACAAAAACAACAGTCAAAGTCATAGAAACAGAGAATTGGAAAGTTGTCAGGAGGGCTGAGGGTAAGAGAAGTAGGAAGACGGTGGCAAAGGGGTATAAACTTTCAGCTATAAGATGAATAGGTCTGAGGAGCTAATGTAAAACATGGTGACTATTGTTGATAACAATGTACTGTATAGCCTGACCCAGCGGTGGCGCAGTAGATAGAACATCTGACTAGGATGCGGAAGGACCCAGGTTCGAGACCCCGAGCTCGCCAGCTTGAGCACAGGCTCATCTGTTTTGAGCAAAGTTCACCAGCTTGGACCCAAGGTCGCTGGCTCCAGCAAGGGGTTGCTCGGTCAGCTGAAGGCCCGCGGTCAAGGCACATGTGAGAAAGCAATCAGTGAACAACTAAGATGTTGCAACGGCAACAAAAAACTGATGATTGATGCCTCTCATCTCTTTCCATTTCTGTCTGTCTGTCCCTATCTATCCCTCTCTCTGTCTCTGTAAAAAAAATAAATTTAAAAAAATAAAGTAAAATTAAAATGCGAGGTGATAGATGTATTAATTAACTAGATGGGGGGGGGGAGATCCTGTCACAATGTATTTGTATATCAAGTAACGATAATGTACACTTAAAATATCTTACAGCTTTGTAAATTTTACCTCTAAATTGTTCTTCTTTTTTTTTTTTTAAGTTACCTGAGCTCTGATGACAGGCCTAAATTGAAATCTCAGTTTTGCTTCCTAGCATTTTGTCCTCGGCAAGTCATTTAACTTTTCTTAGCCCCCATTTCAAAACCTGTAAAGTGGGTAGGCTGATGCTCCAAGGAGAAAACAGTCTAGGTCAATGTCTCAGAGTTTTCTTCAAAGACCTCCATCCAAACGGACTAAGGAGTTACCCTCCTAGGCCATCCAGAACTAGACGACGTGGGGCAGAAACAGTGCCCATTTGACCATGGCAGAGCTATTGAAAGTGTCCCCACTAGGAGTGCAAGACTTTTAGCTATGACTTGTAGCTATGACTCCACACTAGAGCCACGGAAGGAGGGCAGAATCAGGCATCCACGCGTCCCTTGAGCTGTGGAAGTGAACTTAACTGACATTTCTATATCCACATGTGAAATATAGAGTCAATCTTAGAAAAAATTACTGCTTCGTGCTTAAAGGGCTATATTAGCTAAGAGAAGAGAAAAAGGGTGCAATGAAAAGCCCCTGGGGTTCAGTGTTGATATTTGTAATATTCCTGGGTGTTAGGATTTGGGGTTTTTGATGCCTGTCATTCTATAGTATAGAATTTTGAGTGAAATTAACCTCGAAACTATTTTCTGTCTTAGTCATCAACTGTGATTTTTCTTTTTAGAAGGTAATAATAATGACTATAACTTCCTCTGTACCTGCTCTGTTAGAAACCTGGCAAACATGTTATCCTTTCTTTTTCTGAAATTTTTATTTTTTTTATTTGCAGTTTATACTTAATATTATTTTTATTAGTTTCAGGTGTATAGCATAGTGGTTAGAGCCAGAGGTCCCCAAACTACGGCCCATGGGCCCAAATTGTGGCCACCTGAAGGCATTTATCTGGCCCCCGCCGCACTCTGGAAGGGGCACCTCTTTCATTGGTGGTCAGTGTACGGAGTACTGTATGTGGTGGCCCTCCAACGGTCTGAGGGACAGTGAACTGGCCCCCTGTGTAAAAAGTTTGGGGACCCCTGGGTTAGACAATCATATACTTTATAAAGTATTCCCCAAATATTTCCAGTACCCACTTGGTACCATACACAGTTATTACCATATTATTGACTGTATTTCCTATGCTGTACTTTGCATATTCATGACTGTAACTACCAATCTGTATTTCTCAATCCCTTCACCTTTTTTACCTCGTCCTCCAAATGCCCTCTTCTCTAGCAACCATCAGTCTTGCAAACACATTATCTGAAGTTCTTGCATAAGCACACTCAATGTTGCTTATTAAGCCAGATAAAGGGCAGTTTCTAAGGACTTCAACTAACAAAGGACAGTCAAGAATAAAGAAATACACTTTGAAAGGCATTAATTTTGTAGTTGAAAACCTTACATGGAAAGTGCAAATGACTTTACTCGTGAACTTTATCAAATATATCAGAAAGAAATAACACTACTCCTCAAAAGAGTCTTCCAGAAAATTGAAGAGGGGTTCATTTGTCCTCACTCAGTTTATGGAGTCAGGGTTGCCCCGATACCAAAACCAGATAAAGACATTGCAAGAAAAGAAACTGATCTGTGACATAGCTTCCAAATTCTAGAACTTTGTGTGTGGCATTCTCGCACCAAAGAGGACACCTGATCTTGATTCTGCATAACCAAGTCCTACAAGTTTTTACACTGTGCCCCCTCCATAAATTGTTCTCTTATTCTAGTCAATGGTGATTGACTCCTCCTGTGAATAGATTGTAGTCTGATTAGATGAACTTTAATGTGAAACTATCTGAAAGGACTTGAGTTCTATTGCAGTGAACCTCTAAATAGGCTTCTTAGCCAGAAAGAGATGTTTTTAATTTGTTCTCATAGAGAAATATTTTAAAAGACAGCAAAGGAACTAACTAGAGGATCAGCAAATGTAGCTATAGCGGCCAGGCTGAAGAGATTGAGGTCTAGACTTGGGTTGTGTCTATAAACATGATCCAAATATAACTTAATCAAGAGGCCTGGAAAAGTAAAACAAGAGGACTTGATGATTTGTCTAAAGTGAGAGAGGGGGCTGCTTGACTTGTGGTAGCGCAGTGGGTAAAGCGTTGGCTGGGAACACTTAGGTTGCCAGTTTGAAACCCTGGGCTTGCCTGGTCAAGGTACATATGGGAGCTGATGCTTCCTGCTCCTCCCCCGTTCTCTCTCTCTCTGAAAAATGAATAAATAAAATCTAAAAAAAAAAAATTGAGAAAACGTGAGAGAGGGATGTATAAAGAGAGAAAATAACTTGTTGAGGTATTTGCAACCTTTAAGTGGCCTTTGGTTTGAATAGGTGCCATGCTTTCTTAACATATAATCTCTTTGTTTGCCTGGATAAAATGGAATTGTTCCAAAATAGAATGCTAATTCTCTCCTTTATTTTTCTTGCCTTCAATTTCTCCCAGCTGTGGACTAATGAGTATATTCCTCTTAGATTTCCTATCCTGTAACTGGCTCAGTGCTTGGGACAATCTGATATGGCTATGTCTTGCATCTGTGGGACATGATTTTTCAAATGATAACTGAATTTATAGTCTTCAACTCCTTTCTCATCAGACATACTGGAAGTCCGAGGCAAGATAGTTCCTTGCCTTCACTTGAATGGTCTTTCCCTTCACCAGCCCAGCATTATATGATTTGGCTGAATCAAGGGGCAACACTGCACATGGCTGTGCCATGCATTTGTGTACTTGTGGGGTAAAGCCTAATACCAGGGCTCAGTGGGCTAATTGATAACATCGCACGTAGTAAGCTGAGAAAGCAAAGAATATATAGAATCTGAAGATTGCTCCCATTTCTGTTTCACTTAGATCTTCCTGCCTTTTCTGGAATGAGCTTGTTACGATTCTTCTTTTGGGCACCTTTATCCTGTGCAAATTTCTTGATCCAGGCCCTACATTGGCTCTGGAATGGCAAGAGGAAGCAGAGCACCCACTCAGAGGCAGGGCGTCCTAACACAAGTTAATGAAATGCACCTTTTATAGCCAGGATGAAACTCACAGAGCAGGAGGCTGGAAGGAAACTGTAGCTTCATCTCCATTCCACATTTTGTCTTGTACACCATTACTGAGACCTTCTCGGACCTTGGTTTCTGGCCTCATCATCCTTCTCCCAACATATATGGGCTGGCTACTATTCCTCCTGATCCCAGGAGCCCTCCTGGTTTTGTGCTGGCCTTCCCCAAAGGGTGAGTCCTATAACAGGGAGGCAAATCAGGCAGGTTGAGAGGGTCAGGGAGTAATAATGCCCTAGAAAGTCCTGATAAGAAATAGCAAAAGCTGCAGTGACAGCATTTGCTGGGTCCAGACCCCTGAACCATTGGCTACTGCAAATTCCCTTCCCCACCATAGAAACTCTTCCTGGGGACCATGCTGTGCCTACTGTTCACTAGCTTCACCCAACTCTAACTCCACAATGATATGAGGGGAAAGGGTGATAAGGAATCATTGTGGTTCTATACCTGGCAAGTTAGAGAGCAATATCACCTTTTCTCTCAACCAAGGACCAGGCCTTGATAAGAAACTGGGAATAGAGGTCCTTCTCTTTCCTTTTCCCCAGTGAATCCTGGGTCTTCCCTCTTAGCCAACCATGCCGAGCTCTACTAGCAATAAAACGCTTATCTCAGTGTCCCCTTTAAAAGCCACAGAGGCAGGCTAAACCTAAAAAGGGAGAAAGAAAACAGCTTCCTGGTAACCCCATGGCTCCTAAAACCAGCCCCGATAGATCTAGACTGTGCAGGGAGGGTCCCCAGACGTGGAATGAGAGAAGCCTGGAAAGTCCAAGGTCCTGGCTTCCATCCCTATACCTGTGGTGGCAGACCTCTCCTCTTTCCCTAACTACTTGCATCCCTTGGGCTCACCCCACGGTTTTCACATAATGTGCAGATTCTACAAGGAGATACCTACTTTGCACCTCCTGTGATGAATTTGTTGGCACCATCTGCAGAAAGAATTTTGGTTCCTGTCATTCCAAATATCCTGATTTTGCATGCCAGACCAAAGACGTGTATACTCAACATTATACTGGAGGTAAGATGAGGGAAGGAGAAAAAGAAGGGATGGGAGATTGAATTTTATGACTTGTCCTAGCTCCCCGCCCCCAAAAAAGAAGCCTTTAGATCTGGATTAGAATTCTTTCGTCCCACCAGCTATGGTATGAACTCAACTGATGGTATAGGGCACATTATTTTCCTTCTCTGAGTTCAAACTTCTCATCTGTACAACGATTGAGTTTCAGTGAATGACCTTCAAATCCCATCCATCTTCGCTATGCAGTGACTGAATCCCTAATAAAGTATAGCTGTTCTTCCTTCGCTGTAAGTGCATGTGGATGTTGGGGGTAAGATTGAGTTGCCCTGGAAGGAGAATGCCCTTTTGTGGAAGGGTCTTCAAGTCTCAGACTCTGCCTAAGAGGACAGGAGGGAAGGAAGGGACGGCTCGCTCAGCCACATTCCCTGTCACATCCCACATTTAACCTGACTTCTCTATTATTTTCTTACCTTTTTCAGAATACATCTACCAATATTCCATCTTGGGCTGCCCAAAAAGATGTGTGGAATATATACGCATCTTCAACAATGAGAAAAATGTATTCTCCTGTTGTAATGAAAGCCATTGCAATAGCTTGTCAGTAAGGGAAAAGCTTCCATTCAATTCCATCCTACCAGAGAAGTTAGAATTCAGCTGACTTGCAGGAACGTCCTCCTGACTACACCCTGCCCATTCCTTCTGAACAGACATCATATCCAGAAAAGTCTTTGCTCTTAATCGCCACCCACACTGTCTCTTGAGAGCCAAGACCCAAGAGAAATGAACTGTGGACGAGAAAGGACTATGGTGCAGCTTTGAAATGTCATCTGGGTCCAAGTGAGGCCTACCAGGCCTGGTAGTCTGGTTCTGCTGTTCTATTTAGCTGGGCCAAACCCCAAGTCTAGGTGGGGTGAAAAAGTGGAGGAGGCTGCAATGGGATTTTCTGGGGCCCTAAATGGATTACAGTAACAACTCCAGTGAATAAGACCAGATGCAGGGTAGCTCATGAATTGTTTGTATAGTGGACTGAATAAGAAGGAAGGGATACTGGACAGGGAACAGTCTGGCAAAGGTCCCCAAGTCATTTCATTTCAAATGTATAGGATCCAAAAAGCCATCAAGCCCCTGACATTCTAGACTTGGGGAGGTCCCCAAAACAAGGGGGACCTAACAAACAGGGCCTGGTTTTCCATGGCGGGAGTGTGTGTGTGTGGTGGTGTCCTCTTCCTTCTTGGGTCTGGCTAGGATTAGGATAGGGAGTCAGGACAGTGAGAGGGATTTTTTCTGGCCATTGCACGACAATGATTAAAAAACAAATCTTCTAAAGGAGACTGACCAGATTGCCTGACTTTGAACCCCACCAGTCTATCTCTCCAGCCCCGAGGACCTGGTGCAACTACTCAACTTTTCTGTACCACAGACACCTCCTCTATACTGTTGATGTGAAGATTACGTGAGTCTATAGCTTTTAGGTGTATACTGAGCACAGGTGTTTGACGTTTCTTATCACCTACATGCCAAATACTGGGTATGAGACTTACACATCACCTTATAATCCCTCCAATACAGTGAGGAGACGATTACCTGCATCTGTAAAGATGGAGAAACTGCAGGTGAGAGAGGTTAATTAAATTCTGTAGAGTGTACAGAGCAGGCCAGTGCCAGAGCTGGGATGCAGATGCAGACACCTGCCCGCACTTGTCCCGATCCACATCTCTGTGTCTGCCGAGCAGTGAGTTCCTGGGCAGGTTCCCGGAGGGTCACAGGCTCAGCACTGTAACTGGGTCCTGTCATAGCTCTCACCCTGCTGGGAAAATGGCTGTGTCAGGCTTTCACGCTTGTACTTTGCCTGATTAGTGCATGAGCACGTGGCAGGGCCATGTGTGTATTGTCTATGTAAGGCTCCAGGTGCTTTCCCTTAGAGCAGATGGTGGATTACCTATCAGTCATATTATAATTTCAATCCTAAATCAAAGAGAATGCTATGTTGCAATAACAGAAAACTAAGACAACGCTAGTTATTGTTTAAATTATAGTAAGATATAAATGACAAAAATTTCCATTTTAAGCGTTTAATTCAGTAACATTAAGTATGTTCACATTGTTGTTTAACTTTTACCATTAAACATTTCCAGAACATTATCATCCTCTCAGACAGAAACTCTGTCCCTATGAAACAATAACTCCCCAATAAGTGGTTAATATAAAAAACATATTTAAAAAAACTCACACAGCTTAACAACAAAAAAAGAACAACTCACTTTAAAAATAGGGGCCCTGACTGATGGCTTAGTGGTTAGAGCATTGGCCTAGCATATGGACATCCCGGGTTCAATCCTTGTCAGGGCACACAGGAGAGGCAACCATCTGCTTCTTTTTCCCTCCCTCTCCCCCTTCTCTCTCTCTTTCCCTCTTGCAGTCAGTGGCTCAATTGGTTTGAGCATCGGCCCTGGGCACTGAGGATAGCTCGGATGGTCCAAGCATGTCAGCCTCAGGCACTAAAAATAGCTTGGTACTCAAGCATCAGCCCCAGATTGGGTTGCTGGGTGGATCCCGGTAGGGGCACATTTGTCGGAGTCTGCCTCACTATCTGCCCTCCTCTCACCTAAAAAAAATAAAAATATAATTTTTAAATTTAAAAATAGTCTGCATAATATTTTTTCAAACAAGACATAGAGACAGCCATAGGCACATTAAAAGATGTTCAACATCATTAAGTGTTAGGAAAATTTTGGATATTAAACCCTTTCAGGATATATGATTTGCAAATATCTTTTCCCATTTAGTAGGTTGCATTTTTGTCTTGATCATAGCTTCCTTTGCTGTGCAGAAACTTTTTAGTTTGATGTAATTAATTTTGTTTATTTATGTTTTTTGCTTTGTTTCCCTTGTTTTTGAAGTCAGATCCACAAAAACATTGCTAAGACTGATGTCAGGGATCAGTTTTCTGTGTATTTCCGTGTATGCTTCCTTCTAGGAATTTCATGGTTTCAAGTCCTATATTCAAGTCTTTAATGCTTTTTGAATTAATTTTTGGGTATGGGTAAGATAGTGATCTAGTTTTTTCCTTTGCCATTTGGCTGTTCAGTTTTTCCAACATCATTTATTAAAGAGACTACCTTTTCTCCTTTGTCATAAATGAATTGTCCTTGTATGTGTGGGTTTATTTCTGGACTCTCAATTCTCTTCCATTGGTCTGTATGTCTGTTTTTCTGCCAATACCATGCTTCTTGGTTCACTGTAGCTTTGTAATATAGTTTGATGTCAGGAAGTATGAAATCTCTAGCTTTCTTTTCAGGATTGATTTTTCCTTTTTCTCAGAATTGCTTTGGCTATTTTGGGCCTTTTGTGGTTTGATACATATTTAAGAACTTTTTGTTCTATTTCTGTGAAAAATGCCATTGGGATTTTGATATGAATTGTATTAAATATGTAGGCTGCTTTAAGTAATGCAGCAATTTTAACAATGTTAATTATTCCATTCCATGAACACAAAATATTTTTTTGGGGTGTGTGTGTCTTCTTCAATTTTTTTTCAATTATGTCTTGTGGTTTTCAGTGTGCAAGTCTTTCACCAGCTTTGTTAAATTTATTCCTAAGTATTTTATTCTTTTTGTTGTAATTGTAAATTAGATTGTTTACTTCATTTCTCTTTCTGATAGCTTGTTGTTTATATATATAAACACAACATATTTTATATACTGATTTTGTATCCTGCAATTTTACTGTATTCGTTTATTGTTTAATGATTTTTGGTGGAGTCTTAGTACTTTGTATATATAAAATCATGGCATTTGCAAATAGTGACAACTTTACTTATTATTTTTCAATTTGGATTCCTTTTCTGACTAGGACTTCCAGTACTATGTTGAATATAAGTGGTGATAGTATTTTTGTCTTGTTCTTGATCTTGGAAGAAAAGCTTCTTTAAGTTTTTTACCATATGTATAACATTGCCAGTGGGTTTGTTATATATGACCTTTGTTATGTTAAGGTACTTTCCTTCTATACCCATGGATGTTATATCTTGTCAAATGTTATTACTGCATCTATTAAAGAAATTACATACTTTTTATCTTTTATTTTCTTAATGTGCTATATCACATTGGTTGATTTGCAGATGTTGAACCATCCTTGCATCTCTGAAATGAATTCCACTTGATTGTGGTATGATATTGTTAAATGTATTTTGCATTCAATTTATTCATATTTTGTTTAGGATTTTTGCATCTATATTCATCAGAGATACTGAACTGTAATTTTTGTGTGTGATGTTTTCACCTGGTTTGGTAGCAGGCTAATGTTGGCCTCATAAAACGAGTCAGAAAGCATTCTATCTTCTTCAAATTTTTGGAAGAGTTTGAGAAGCACAAGTATTAAAAATTTTCTTTGAATGTTTGATAAAATTCACCAGTAAAGTCATCTTTGTTTCTTGAGTGGTTTTTGATGACTGTTTAAATTTTCTTACTAGGTCTATTCAGGTATTTTAATTCTCTATGATTTAGTCAAGGAAGTTTATGTGATTCTAAGAATATATCCATTTCTTCTACTTTGTCCATTTTAGTGACTTCTGTAGTGTCCATTGTAAATTCTCCTTTTTTGTTTCTGATTTTATTTATTTGAGTCTTCTCTCTTTTATCCTCAGTGATTCTAGCTACAGGTTTTTCCATTTTGTTTATTTTTTAAAAGAAACAGGTATTCATTTTATTAAATTATTCTATTGTCCTTTTTATTCTCTATTTCATTTATTTCTGCTCTGATTTTTATAAAAATTCTCACAGAGACTGTAATAATCTATAGCAGGTATTTAGGCTAGGAAATACCAGACTGGTGGTATAATGTATAATGGTCTGGATGCCCTACACTATTATACCCCATACTCATATTGGTGTCACATCAACTTCATGACCAAAAATAACAAAAGAGTAATGAGAAGGGACATCAGAAGCAACATCAGTTTTGAGATTTCTGTGAAGCTGCTAATGTGCATGACATTGTACTCTCAATTCGTTCTGATTTCCAATAAATTATTTCAAGATAAATCAATTGTGTTTGCTGAGTTGATGATTCAAACCTGAAATGTAGTCTGGTGGTTCTTCACTAGGAAACTTCTTTTGTCTCCCAACCTAAATGGAATGGATTAAAATCTTCCCCTAATCCTCAAGAAAGAAAATTAATAAAGAAACAGCAGACTTAAAGGATACACTAGATCAACTTGATTTAATAGATATCTTCAGAACTTTTCACCCTAAAGCATTAGAATATACATTCTTCTCAAGTGCCCATGGTACATTTTCTAGGATAGACTACATGTTAGAACACAAAAATGGTCTCAACAAATTTAAGAAGATTAAAATCATATCAAGCATTTTCTCTGATCACAATACCATGCAACTAGAAATGAACCACAAAAGAAAAACTGAAAAATACTTAAAATCTTCCCCTAAAATTTTCTCTGAAGGCCATGATTTGTATAAAATTTGCTTATCACTAGGAAAGTTTGGGGAATCTTTAAAATTAAAGGAACTTTTTTATTTGTAATTTACCAAGAAGTTTTTGTGGTTGCTCATAAACTGGTTTTATACTTTATAAAATATTTTAATCAATTGAGATTGCGTGATTGATCTTCTTTACAATATTGATATAGTATTAATTGATTGATTGATCTAATTTTACCATGCTGGCTTTTTATGTATAATATTGACATGTATCTACATGCATTATTTGCTTTTTGTATTTCAATTTTGTAACTAATATTTTATTTTGTGTCTTGCACTTATAATCACAAGTAAGTATAGTTTTCTCTCTTTCATTATAATTATCTGAATTTAAAGTCAAATCACCTGGGTGTCTTTAGCTTTGTTTCTATTTCCTAGAAAGTTTTTAAAGGATGGAGATGAACAATTTTTAAAAGATTGGTGGAACTCACATATGAAGCCATCCCTATCTGGAGTTTTCTTTGTTTTGTTTTTTTGTGTGTATTTTAGGGAGAGTCTTTCAGTATTTCAGAATTTTAATATGATTCCTCTACTCAAGAGCCATATTCTTTGGATAATTTTGGGACTTAAAGTTTTGTCCAGATGCCTTTAAGTAAACAAACTAAAACAATGAATTATAAACTTTAACTGAGAAGCTATATGTTCACCTAAAATTTACTTAGATGGTAAGAGGGAGGTACGGTGAGAGAAACTAACCCAATGCCATATGGGTTAGAAGCATGTTACACATCAAAAGGAGAAGCTGTTGACACCTATTTTTAGTGCCCCTATAACTACCATTCGGGTCCCATCTGCTCTTTCTCATCAACTTCCCACAAACACGTAAAAACCCACCCAAGGAGATGCTATTGGTCACTCATATTTAGAGGGATTGTCCTACATTGTGTCTTCTAAGTGCAGCCCAAGTCCCAGGGGAAGGCAGCTCTAAGGTCCAGGAGACCCTGGCCCTGATTAGTGATTTCTCCCCGAGTTATCATGAGTCACAAACCTTTTTCAGTGTACTCTGGCCAAGCAGGAGGAGTCTGAGAGTATTTGATTGCCCATGACTTTGTCCACACCATTTCAAGTTTCCTTGCCACTCCCTGAAGCAGAAAGAGACAACACAAGTTTCATGTCTCACTGCTGAATGTTCCAGGGGGAAAAAAAATTCACAAAGCAGTCCAATCATGCCTCACAATCACTGGATAATGACCCCTGGGGAAGAAAACTGATGTGTTCTCTTATCACAGTCAAGGACACAATGGGTGGAAACTACTCTGCTACCAACTGTTCACTGCCTGACGTCAGGTCAATGTAAGACTAAAGCACCTGCTCAGGGCCTGCCCTAGCATGTAGGACCCCAGTTTCTGAGAGCCTTGGACAAGCTGTGGGAACTGATAGACCTCTGTTCTATTCTGGGTGGGTGTGAAAGAGTGCTGGCAATAGGATTTCTGGCTTCTCCCAGCCTCTCCCCAGAAGGAGATGATATGGGAGAGCCTGAGAGGGTCAGCTGACACAAGGTCTCAGCTGGTCTAAGACAAATCAAGAGTCTCTTTTTCTCTCATCAAATTATAACAATGTTTGTCTCTAATAAGTAGTTTGGATGTTTTTATAAAGTAACTTTTAATTTTACAATAGTTTTAGATTTACAGAAAAATTTTGTCCCAACTAATGAAAAAATATTGATAAATTAATTTTAACTAAACTTCATATTGTATTCAGATTCCATTAGTTTCATGCCTAATGTACTTTTCCTCTTCCAGGATTTCAAATTTCAGTTACGCATCATGGCTCCCCACCTCCTCAGGATTGTGACCGTTTTTCAGACTTTCTCTGTTTTTGGTGACATTCAGTTATTTTGAGAAGTAAGGGATATGGGTATTTCTGATGTTTTATCCATGGTTAGATTTGAGGTATGGATATGTCATATCAACCTGCCTTTTCACTGATGGCATTGACCTTGATCACCTGGCTGAGAACTGTTTGCCAGACTATTCCATATATAGTGACATTTGTCCCCATTTCCTTACTGTACTTTATGGAGCAAGTCACTAAGTGCAACCTCACTGAAGACATATTTAATTTCTTTTGTTAACATATTAGTATTTTCTAAATATTCCACAATGTCCACAGATTTTCCATTGGTCATTAGTGAAGTGGGGAAGGAGTAATAAGTGGCAGGAGTTATTTTGGTTTTTGTTTTGCTTTTATTTTCATTTTTATTAAGAAGGATAAAAGTGTGGTTTTTTAGATTTTGTTTTTTGTTTTTCAAATTTTTAATTGTGATAAATCATAAATAAATTGTACTATCTTAACCATTTCTAAGTGTACAGATCAGTAATGTTAAGTATATTCACATTGTTGTGAAATGGGTTCCAGGAATTTTTCATCTTGCAAAACTAAAACAAGTAAATAACAACACCCCATTCCTTTCTCTCCCAAGTGCCTGGCAATCACCATTCTACTTTCTGTTTCTGTGAATTTGACTCCTGAGGACCCTTATATTAGTCAAATTACAAAGTATTTGAATTTGGGAGATTGTCTTGTTTTACCCAGCATAATGTTTTCAAGTTTCATCCATGTTGTACCACGTGTCAGAATTTTCTTCATTTTTAAGGCCAAATGATATTCCTTCAAATGTTTATACCACATTTTATTTATCCACTCAATGGTTGGTGGGCACTTGGACTGTTGACGCATTTTGGCTATTGTGAATAATGCTGCTATGAATATAGGTGTGCATATATCTCGTTGATACCTGCTTTCAATTCTTTTGAATACAGACCCAGAAGTGGGATTGATGGACATTATGGCAATTCTATTTTTAACATTTTGAAGAATAGTCATGCTGGTGGTTGCACCATCTTATATTTCCGTTAACAGTGACCAAATGTTCTTATGTCTCCACATTCTTGCCAGCATTTTTGTTTTCTGTTATTTTTTAAATATTAGACATCCTATAGGTGTGAGGTGATAAAAAGCAGTTTATAAAATAATAAAAAAGTGCCCTAATCATTTGGCTCAGTGGTAGAGCATCGCCCAGCATGTGGATGTCCCAGGTTTGATTCCAGTCAGGGCACACAGGAGAAGAAACCACATGCTTCTTTACCCCTCCTTTCTCCTTTCTCTCTTTTTTTCTCGCTCTCTCTCCCCCTTCCACAACCATGGCTCAATTGGCTAGAGCAAGTTTGCCCTGGGTACTTCAGGCATTAAAAATAGCTTGGTTGCAGAGCAATAGAGCAACGCCCCAGATGGGCAGAGCATTTCCCCATAGGGGGCTTACCAGATGGATCCCAGTTGGGGCACATGTGGGAGTCTGTCTCTCTGTCTCCCCTGCTCTCACTTAATTAAAAAACTAAACTAAAATAAATAAATAAAATATACAAAAAGCCCTTTCATTGCTTCTGCTGCCATCACCGTGACCCATCTATAGTTCTTCCTGATGATATCAGACATAATAAGTACACCCAGTTTAATATACACTGGAATATTTGAATTGGGTTTTATTGGCTTTGATTTTGATAATGTTGTTATTGACATTTTAGTACTTGATAACAAGTGTCCCACATGGCTAATTCCAACTGTTTCCTTTTTTATCTTCTTTCTCAGTTCAAATATATAGATAAAATTTATCAAAAAGTATTTCAATTTAATAGTCATTAAAATCTAAATTTTTAGAACTTTCTTAAGATCTTGAAAAATTTTTAGTTAAACACATAGAAAATAAATTTAATTTCTTTTGTTAGTCATTCCAAGAGAAAAGTAAAATGATTCATTTACTTTGTCTTAAATGGTGAGTGAAATAGTTAAAAAGCAATAAAAATACAAATAATCTCCATTTTATTATCACAAAGAATAAAGAAAAGGCAAAAGAAAGGGTCAAGGACAAGAGATCAAAATAAAAAGAGGGAGAAAAAAGATCAACAAAATGTGCAGGAAATAGTATAGAAGAAGAGAAGAGATAAAAATATACATTGCTACAGTTACAATGAGAAGTTTATATATGAAGCAAATGAAAAACACTGAGAAGAAATAAATCTTTCTTTGCCTTAAAACATGTTACACTCACTCTTTTTACAAAAAATACTATTTCACTTATCAAGTTCTTCCCAAACTTCTTGGAAAAGTTGCCCATACTCACTACCTCCTCCTGTCGTGGTCCGTCCCATGAATCTTTCTGGAGCGTGACCTGCACCCATGTTTCATTTTGGTGGTCTCCAGTGTCTATGGTTCACCCACCTAGCGCCCCTCCTCTCACTCAATAGCCTCTTCCAGTCTCACAGCACAGCTCTCAGTCGACCCCGAGTATGTACGTAGCATCTAAAGCTGGTGGCCCCATCTTTTTGCCTCAGGCTTTGGAACCTTCTTGGGCTTTGAGGTCTCTCTGTCCATTTTCTGGTTGGACACACTTTCCTGAGTTTTCCACTGACCCCTCAAACTCCTGATGTGTAGAATGGAACCCATTCCCCTTCTGGGCACACTCCAGTCACTTCTGAGATGATAGGCTTAGAAACAAGGCAACCAGGCAGCCAGAGACACAGTGGTTGTGAGAGACCAGGAAGTGCAAGGTGACGAGGGTGACGGTCATCTGCAGGTGTGTGGGGAGCAGAGACCTGAGACAAGAGTGAACTGAGAGAGGCTGGTGTCACGGGGAAGGAGCCAGTGGCCAGGGGAAAAGTGAAGAGGGACCGTGGGGGCGAGAGAAAGCAGGGCACTGCGTGCTCGTGGGGGGCGTGTGTGGAGGGAGCAGGACCAGAGACGCGGGGACAGGAGGGGGCGAGTGGACACCACTCTGACAAAGGAATTAGTAGTTTCTTTTATTAAAAAAAAAAAAAAGTCTTTTTATTTTATTTTTATTTATTCATTTTAGAGAGGAGACACAGAGTGAGTGAGAGAGAGAGAGCGAGAAAGGGGGGAGGAGCTAGAAGCATCAACTCCCATATGTACCTTGACCAGACCAGTGCAGGGTTTTGAACTGGCGACCTCAGTGTTCCCAGGTCGACGCTTTATCCACTGCGCCACCACAGGTCAGGCTTGGAATTAGTAGTTTCTAAAACTTGTATTCCCGTGTCTTTCCTTGATACCTATTACAGAAATCTCGACCTTTACAACAAGAGGTTGAAATCTTCAGGTCCCCATAATAGAAATTTGAAGGTGCACAATGATCCGAGCAGTCTAGTTCACTGTGGTTGTGGTTCCACCTACCTGCAAAAGAAAGAATTCACAGTCAGTGCCCGAGGTCAATGCTCACCCATCTGGACAAGAAGAAATTCACATTCAATGCCAGAGGACAATATAAGGAGCTAAAAGTAGTTCCCTCCCCAACCGCAGTGGTCTCTAGTCTCCAGACACATCCGCCTCTCAGCAGTAGGAGCGGCCTCCTCATACTGCAGAGCCCTGCACAGTGTCCATAGTCAGAGGACACTCAAGAGAGGAAATCCTGGCTCAACAGCATTACCTCTCCAGTCGAAAATGAAGTAATCTCTGGTTCTGCACCCAGGGCCTTGCTCCATGGTACAGTTGCCCTTGCCCCTCAAGCAGTGACCTCTCTTAAGATTGCTGCAGACCATACATAATGTTGCTGGAGCTGTGGAAAGTAGACATGAAGGCTGATCCCAGTGTACAATGGGCTCAGACCAAGGTGGACTAGGACACTGAGCAAGCGAAGGACTTCAGGTGCAAAGTATGACCTGAAATACCTCCTGCAGTATTCTTAAAGCCTGGAAATGTTCCCATGAGATTATGTCCATTGATTCTTTAAGTATACTGGGCTTTGACACAAAGGTCTTGATCCCATTAAAAATAAAGTAAAAGTTCTCCTCTTACCTTGGTGCCATTATGCAGAAGACAATGAGAGCATCTGCCCACAGCCGCCTAAAGCTAGCAATCTGTTAGAACACCGTGGAACATACCAATTGTGGTGGCTCCAAAGTGGAGATGAAGTCCCACAAAATTCCTTCCACATCTCCCCCCAAAAGTCATTGAATGTTGAAACATATCTAAGTGACAACAGTGCACTTGACATGACACATTGGTTCCAGGTTAGTCCTTCAGTGACCTATTCCAGCCAGAATTGATGCTTTGTAGAAAGTCTTAAGCAGGCATTGGCTCTGCCTCTTACGGCCATCCCAGCCTGCCCAAAAGCTCTAAATAGAGAAGTGCCCCAACCTCAGTCAGTTCCAAGGGAGTGTCTGACCCCACGCTGCAACCTTGGGAAGCTATTTGAACCCTTTCCTGGTAGTAGTTACAGTGGGACAGCAGAGAGAGACCTCAAACCCTTGCTGGTCGGGCCATCCCAGATCCTCATTTCTGACTTCATTCTCTCTCAAGCTGGTCAGACTATCCTCCTGCGAGTGAACCCCCACCTCCATGGCCTCAAGCAGTGACCTCCCTGCCCAGCTAGCCCAGGGCCTCACCCACTCCTTGGAAGAACTCGAAAGGGAAGACTGCCAGCAGCAGCAGCAGCAGGAGTGGAAGCTTGTCCATCTCGGTCTGAGATGGCAAGGAGATGCAGTGGCGATGGAGCAGGCACAAAGGGCTCAGGACAGCTGGACAGGCTCCTGTGCTGTGCAGATGGGAGGGGGCTGGAGACCTGGAGTGAGCTGCTCCTGCGCTGTGGGCAGAAGCTTCCTTTTGCACACTTGCCTGTGGGTGTGGGTATTTCACTGCCACCCAGGCCCGGGAAATGTTCCCATAGAACTCCTACCCCCGGATACGTCTGAGACAGAGGGTGTTCTGGTGCCCCTCCTGCTCCTGGAGGCTGCCCCTGGTGAGTAGAGACGTGATGCTGTGATGCTCGACCAGGTCAGCTGGACCCTCAACAGTCTGACCCTTTACTGTGTGGACATCCCAGTGCCCCAGGTCCAAGAACAGGACTCTACTGTGAGCAGGGCTGAGCTAAAATACCCACATCCTCTGAGTCCAGTGCCCCGTATCACCACCTCCCCTCCATCCTCTGTCCCACAACAGTCCTCAGCCTGGACTGCCGTCCTGCCTCGGGGCTCAGGATGCTTTCTCCATGGCTGCAGGGCTTTCACCTTTGTGTTCACAGGTAGGACCATGGCCCAGTGCTAAGAAAAAGATTCTTCATGGCATTCGTTAGAGACACTGAAGTAGACTGTAGAAGGAGACAATAATGGGATTTGGTAGCAGGGGAGAGAAATCAATCTCACCTCTGAATACAACAAGGACAGTGCGGATTTTATATTCAAGAAGAAGGGCGGGGGTCAGTGATGCAAAATTACTAAAAGAAAACATCAGATATCAAAGTGGAGCATTTTACTAAACTGATCTAGTGGGATTATTGCAAAAATCAGAACTAACCATGTCAAGGACAGGGCCCAGGTCAGGAACCAGTCAGAGAGATCACCCAGAGGACCATGACTCAAGTTTGGTGAAGGTAGATTTTGTCACCTGTCTGTACTAAATTGGTTTTGGAAATAATGAGGGAAGTTATACATAATAAAAAACACTTATTTAGTATTTACTATAAACCAGATGTACACCCTTTGCTACTATGTAATGCACCATTTAAGAGAGTATATCTTCAGCCTGTCATAAACATAAAATATACTGCAAATACTATCTAAACAACAAATGATGATCTGGTGACATCTTCCTGTGGGAATGCGTGCTCCGTGAACATCCTGATGGAGGACAGCACAGCAGTGGACCCTTTCCTGTGAGTCTTTAAGCATGGTGTACCTGTTCTATCTAGGTTGCTTATAACAAACAGAACTTCTCTGAGAGATGTAGAGGGTGTGGTCCTACTAGAAACTGTCTGTGGCTGTTGTCTAATTATAGCAAAGTAAAACCGAGATGGTGGTATATGACTGAAAGAGGTCATCTTGTGTATCTGATACCACACATGAATGATTTAGAGACATTGTAAGTTCTGGTTTACCTTCATCCAGCCTTCCTGAACACCGTTCTATAATACGTCTACCTCAGGTTGGATGGAAAGGTCATTTTAAGTGGTAGAGTTTTGCTGAACCATGTGCTGGAGATTTCCTGACTGTTAAGAATAAAGAAGCTTGGGAGGTCACTAAAGAATTGGAAGCGTGGGGGATGCCATGTACTAAATCCAGTCTGAGCCCATGAGTGCTTACCACACTCGCAAGTTTGGCAGAGATCTGGTAGACTAATTCTATTCCAAGCTTAAATGTTAATGAAGACCATTTATTCCCTGTGTGTCCCAGTCCAGAAAATAAATTGTATGCCCCAATATATTGTCAGGCACAATCTCTCTCCCAGTGGAAGAACCTTTTTCTCTGTGGCATCCAGTCATGGGCATCCAGAACCAGCAATGCTCCCAGGCCCAGGCCAACCTCCTCAGATCTTCCTGTAATGTGTCTGGGCTGAGAGCCGGTGAGAGAGCACCCTGGCCAGAGCACAGACACAGAGGCCAGACAGATCTGTATCTGAATCCTGGGTCCAGCATTTAAATATTTTGAGGCCACAGCAAGTTACACCATCTCTGTATATCTCAATTTCCTCTATTAAGAAGTGATTATTCTTCTATGGAGAAAGATGAAAATAATTGTACATGTCATAGAATGGTTGTAAGGGAATTTATATACATATGATTCCTGACTCTTCCCAACCCTTCCTACAAAGGAGAGACTGTTCCATGACATGACCACTTCCCCATGCTAGATCCAGTTATATCCCCAGCAGAATAAATTGCTTTTTTTAAACTCACTTAGCAACTGTCCAGCCCCTCCCTTGTGACCAAGGCATGCTAGTTCCTGGGACAGGCTGTTGCCTTTCCCCCACTTAGCATGTAAAGCATTTCTCCTTATCTAAGGCAGGTCACACCTCATGTCCCCCATCCATCCCGCACTGCCCTATAGAACCCCTTAGTGCCTGCCAGGCAGAGCAGAGAATACCCACGTGGTGCTGCTGCCACCTGAGACAAGCCTTGTGTGTGAGTTCCCTTAATAAACTCATAATGTAATTATGGAATTTGACTACTCTTTCTTTGGTCTCTCAGCCCTGAGACATTTTACGTACCCACTCCCCTGAATGCGTTGGTCTGTGAAAGAGTCTTGACGGCTAGCTGGAGAAAGATCTAAGCTGGTTTAAGACAAATCAGGAGTCTGAGGTCTTGTCTGTGGTCTTGTCTCAGACCACCAAAGAACAGTTGACATTCAGTATACCATTCTTTGTATAATCCTACTTTTGTAAAATATGTGTATAAAAATTTATGTGTACCCTGACCAGTCAGTGGTGCAGTGGATAGAGTGTCAGACTAGGGCACAGAGGACCCAGGTTTGAAACCCCAAGGTCCCCGGCTTGCGTATGGGCTCATCCAAGTTAAGTACAGGCTCACCAATCGAGCACAAGGTTGCTGGCTTGAGAGTGGGATCATGGACATGACCCCATGGTCAATGGCTTGAGCCCAAAGGTTGCTGGCTTGAAGTTCAAGGTCACTGGCTTGAGCAAGGGGTCACTGGCTCAGCTGAACCCTTCAATCAAGGCACATATGAGAAAGCAATCAATGAACAACTAAGGTGCCGCAACAAAGAATTGATGCTTCTCATCTCTCTCCCTTCCTGTCTGTCTGTCCCTACCTGTCCCTCTCTCTGTCTCTCTCACATACACAAAAAATTATGTGTATATATTTGTATATCTCTCCATGAATGCATGCAAGCTTAGGAGAAAGTCCTGTACAATATATATACAAGTTAAAATGCTAATAACTAAGAATTGGTTTGGTGGGGTGTTTTCAGTAAGTTTTTAAATCTTAAAATAGTTTTAAGATTTTTATAGAAAGGTTACAAAGATATACAATTTCTCACTCATTTTCCCCTTTGCTAACAGTTTACATTACATTGGTACTTTTGTGAAAACTAATAAAAAAATAATCATTCATTACTATTCACTGAATTCTGTATGCATTCATATTTCCTACACTTGATGACAAATATCTCTATTCTCTTCCCGGGTACTCCATTTCTTTTACTTATTATGTCTCTTTACCTCTTCTGGACTGCAGTTTCTAACATTAAAGATGCCTCATGCTTGTCTTGTCTCTATTACCCCGGCCCAGCCATGGGTGTCTTTCCTATAAGACCTGGCTAGACAAGTCTAACGTAGGCTGGAATATTTGGGATGGGTTTTATCACTATTGATGCTAAAGGTGTTGTTTCTGATGTTTTAGAATTTAATGATAAGGCCCAGGTTTAGACTGTGCCCAACAATGGCTCATCCAAGGCCTTACATTTTATCTCTTATTTTGCCTCAGTTTGGAGAAAAGCCATAAAAAAATTTACACCTGACATTGTGAAAATAAAAATAAATATTTAAAAGGTTTTCTCATGAGATCAAAAACTTTTAACTAAACACAAATCACAAAATATAAATTGTTCATCAGTGTCTACAAGAGAAACAAAATATTCTTCTTACTTCATTTTAATTTATAAATGAGAAATGTAAGATTCTATTTAACAAGTAATTTAACATAATCATAATATTCTCTAGTATTTGTCATGACTGATGGGGCAACAGAACGAGGAAGGGAATAAGGACAGAAGAAGTGGAATAGAAAAGGGGAAAGACCGAGACCTCAATAAACAAGAGAAACTGCGTGTAAAAGTGGTAGCAGAAGTTTTAAAATACAGTATACAATGAGAAAGATAAGATGGTGACAGGTATTCTTGTAGACATAAGAAAGGCATTTTTACACTAAAGAAAAGACATAAATCTTTCTTTGCCTTAAAACATGTTACACTCACTCTTTTTACAAAAAGTACTATTTCACTTATCAAGTTCTTCCCAAACTTCTTGGAAAAGTTGCCCATACTCACTACCTCCTCCTGTCGTGGTCCGTCCCATGAATCTTTCTGGAGCGTGACCTGCACCCATGTTTCATTTTGGTGGTCTCCAGTGTCTATGGTTCACCCACCTAGTGCCCCTCCTCTCACTCAATAGTCTCTTCCAGTCTCACAGCACAGCTCTCAGTCGACCCCAAGTATGTACGTAGCATCTAAAGCTGGTGGCCCCATCTTTTTGCCTCAGGCTTTGGAACCTTCTTGGGCTTTGAGGTCTCTCTGTCCATTTTCTGGTTGGACACACTTTCCTGAGTTTTCCACTGACCCCTCAAACTCCTGATGTGTAGAATGGAACCCATTCCCCTTCTGGGCACACTCCAGTCACTTCTGAGATGATAGGCTTAGAAACAAGGCAACCAGGCAGCCAGAGACACAGTGGTTGTGAGAGACCAGGAAGTGCAAGGTGACGAGGGTGACGGTCATCTGCAGGTGTGTGGGGAGCAGAGACCTGAGACAAGCGTGAACTGAGAGAGGCTGGTGTCACGGGGAAGGAGCCAGTGGCCAGGGGAAAAGTGAAGAGGGACCGTGGGGGCGAGAGAAAGCAGGGCACTGCGTGCTCGTGGGGGGCGTGTGTGGAGGGAGCAGGACCAGAGATGCGGGGACAGGAGGGGGCGAGTGGACACCACTCTGACAAAGGAATCAGCAGTTAGTGAGGCTTCCAGCGAAATGACTTTCCTCGATACATGTTGCAGAAATCTTGACCTTCACAGCAAAAGCTTGAAACCTCCAGGTTTCCACGGAACAACTTCCAAGCCTTACACTGATCGGAGCAGTCCAATATAGTGTGGTTGTAACGCAACCCATCTAGAAGAGCAAGAATTCACATTCAGTGACAGAGAACAATACAAGGAGCTCAAAGCAGGCCCTTCCCCAACCACAGTGGTCTCCAGACTCCAGACACATCCACCTCTCAGCACAGGCTTCCTCATACTGGAGAACCCTGCTCAGTGTCTGAAGTCAGGGAATGGTCATGACAGGAGAGCCTGGCTCAACAGCATTACCTCTCACATTGAAAAAGAAGAGATCCCGGGTTCTGCATCCAGGTCCTTGTTCCACGGTGCAGTTGCCACTGCCTTCCATACATTTGCCCTTCTTGAAAATCTTGCACACCATGCATATTGTGGCTGGAGCTGCAGAGAAATCGATATGAAGGCTGAGCCCAGGGTTGAATGGCTCAAGGCCGAAGTAAGCTAGGATACATGAGAACCCAGGAGTGAGAGACAAAGCATGACTCTAAATACTTCTTCCCACACACAATTCGGGGCAGGAAATATTCCCACTAGATTCCTTCCATTGGATATTTAAGGAAATGGGGTCTTTTATATGGGAATCTCAAAATCCACTGAGGATAAATAACTTTGAGTACACCTTATGTGTGAATTGTACGGTGTGTGAATTAGATCTAATTAAAGCTTTAAAAAAAGACAACTTTGAACAAGAATATGATGTTACCTCCAGATGATATGAAAGATTGTGAGAGGTGAGATATAAAGAAAAAAAGATACATGTTCTAACCAGGCAAACGAAATTTCCTACCTTGTACCTAAACACTAAGAGATGATGTCTCCTTAAGTTTTGTTCCCTGAGAGCCTGAACTCTCTCTAGTAGCAGCTCTGTGCTTACATTCTCTCAGAAGCTGGGAGCGGTTCACTAAGTAAATCATCGCCCTTTGGCTGTGGAGCTATGTGCAGGACACAATGGGAGCATCTGCCGCAGCCACTGGGAGCCAGGATCTCTGGATAAATTGTTGGGACATAAGGACTGCACAGCTTAAAGGTGAGGAGGCAAATGTTAGTCTCCAAAGATTTCTTAACACAGCGCCAAAGTCATCCAAACACACACAGTGTTGTGAAAATATTGGTTCAAAATAAGCCATCCAAATGCTTTTTGCTAGATAGAGCACGGCTCCCAGGCTGCTTCTTTGTAGAAAGTCTTGAGCAGACATTGGCTCTGCCTCTTAGGGCTACCCTGGCCATCCCTAAAGCTCTAAATAGAGAAGGGCCCCAACCTCTATCAGTTCCAAGGGAGTGTCTGACCCCACTCTGCCACTTGGGAAGCTACTTGGACCCTTTCCTGGTAGTAGTTACGGTGGGACAGCAGAGAGAGACCTCAAACCCTTGTTGGTTGGGCCATCCCAGATCCTCATCCCTGACTTCATTCTCTCTCAAGCTGGTCAGATTATCCTCCTGTGAGTGCACCCCCACCTCCATGGCCTCACCCCTGCCCAGCTAGCCCTGGGCCTCACCCACTCTTTGGAAGAACACGAAAGGGAAGACTGCCAGCAGCAGCAGCAGGAGAAGAAGCTTGTCCATCTGGGTCTGGGACGAGAAGGAGACGCAGTGGGGTTGGAGCAGGCACAGAGGGCTCAGGACAGCTGGACAGGCTGCTGTGCTGTGCAGATGGGAGGGGGCTGGAGACCTGGAGTGAGCTGCTCCTGCGCTGTGGGCAGAAGCTTCCTTTTGCACACTTGCCTGTGGGTGTGGGTATTTCACTGCCACCCAGGCCCCGGAAATGTTCCCACAGAACCCCCACCCCCAGATACGTCTGAGACAGAGGGTGTTCTGGTGCCCCTCCTGCTCCTGGAGGCTGCCCCTGGTGAGTAGAGACGTGATGCTGTGATGCTCGACCAGGTCAGCTGGACCCTTAACAGTCTGACCCTTTACTGTGTGGACATCCCAGTGCCCCAGGTCCAAGAACAGGGCTCTAATGTGAGCAAGGCTGAGCTAAAATACCCACATCCTCTGAGTCCAGTGCCCCGTATCATCACCTTCCCCCCCCCCATCCTATGTCCCACAACAATCCTCAGCCTGGACTGATACCCTGCCTCGGGTCTCAGGATGCTTTCTCCATGGATGCAGTCTGTGCCGTTTGCTGCTCTTCCCCCTCCCAGTGTTAGCATCATAGTTAGGACCAAACACTTATGTAGGCTTCAGCTTTTTGGTCTTAAAGTACCTTCTCTCTAGAATGTCTAGCCCTTTTTTCTTCCCTTCAGCTGGTTGGGCCATCCCAGATCCTGGATAAATTGTTGGGACATAAGGACTGCACAGCTTAGAGGTTATTTTGCTCACCATCAGCACTTACAGACAGAGGTCCCCTAGGTCAGCTTTGGTGCCCCTGATCTGTGCTCCCATAGCACTCACTTCCTGTTCACCCTTCTCCCTACACAAACCACATTTTGATGAAATTGTGTCTGACTTCCTAACTGAAGGCAGGAAATGCATCCCTGCTCTGCGAATGCCCAGTACTCCACTCCGTCAAGCAGTACGTACCTAGGAAGGCATAGAAAGAAATTGTCAGGACTCATTTAACTCCAGAGTATGAACATCTCACCTACATAATTTTTTTGAAAAGGATCTTATCCTTTTGAAATGCCTATTAAATAAAAGCTGCTCTTCACAGCTCATCAAAGCTATTCTTTCCCTTCAGAAAGGCTAATCTGAAATGAAAAACTAGAATAGACTCAGACCTCTAGCTGACCAAGAAAACTACATCCTGGAAACCCAAGATACGAATTTAGAATCTGGTTTGGAAATTTCCATTCTTCTCTTAAAAGTAAAGGAGAGAGGAAACATAAATACCAACAACTATAATACTCTTTTGTGTCTCTGGTTATTTTTAATTTTGTGAACAGTTAAGAACCAGCAACTGAATTGATTATTTGGTTACTGCTCCCTCCCTTGGTATCCCCAAAGAGAGTCAGGTCAGATGAGATTGAGCCCTTCACAAACCCTTTCAGTGGCACAGGGCACAAAGTGGCATTACATCACCAAAGAGTCAAGCATGCTCTGCTACAGTAAGAGTGAGTTGGCACCCTTTATTCTGTGTCTCTTTTTCTGGTCTTCCCACAAACTCAGCTGTGCAAACAGCTCAGATCGCTTAGTTACAAGATCTTTCATTCACAAGTGAGATAAAAATGTGTTGAAATAGTACTAAAAACCAATTCATTTTGGTGAATAGCTGTATTTAGCATTTTCTAATTTGTTCTCTCAGATACTTAAACAACTGTCTCACTTGTTAATGTAATGTGATCTCTCTATACATCTCCTAATCTAGTTGTCCACAGTGTAAAGCCACATATCTAACAGCTGAAATGTACTCAACCAATCTTATCTTACTTTAGTCTATTCACTACTCTTTTTTTTTTTAATTGAGCAGGAGACAGACAGACAGGGACAAACAGACAGGAAGAGAGACGAGAAGCATCAATTCTTCTTTGTGGCACCCTAGTTGTTCATTGATTGCTTTCTCATATGTGCCTTGACCAGGGGACTCCAGCTGAGCCCTTGCTCAAGCCAGCAGCAACCTTGGGCTCATGCCAGAGACCTTGGGCTCAAGCCAGTGACCTTTGGGCTCAAGCCAGTGACCTTTGGGCTCAAGCTAGTGATCTTGAGGTTATGTCTATGATCCCATGTTCAAGCTAGTGACTCTGTCTCAAGCTGGTGAGCTCGTCCTCAAGCCATTGACCTTGGGGTTTTGAACCTGGGTCCTCTGCATCCCAGGCCAACTCTTTATCTACTGCACCATCACCTGATCAGGCCATTCACCACATTTTTATGTTCCTATTTATCAAGCAGTTTTATGGGTCAGACAATGGGTTAAGCATTTTATATGCCTTAGAAGGAACTGCCCTTCCCCCAGAGCTCATGTGACTTGAGCCTCCCTCTTCTTCAAATTTTTACTCAAATGCTACCTTCTCAGGGATGTTTAATTTAAAAATAGCAACTCCCATTTTTTTCTCTAGCATTCCTTATTCTTTCTCTCTGACTTATTGTTCTCTAAAGTGAATTTCATTATTAATTTGTTTGTTGTCTGTCTCTTCTTATTATGATATAACCTCTATGAAGGCAAGAATTTTGCCTTGTTTGGTGCTTAATTTTTGTTTGTTTTGTTTGCATTTCTTGAGAGATCATGTTTTTCCCACTGCTGAATCCATGGCACCTAAAACAGTACCTGGGATATAGTAAGTACTCACTATTTGTGGAATGAATGAAGACTTATCAAAATTACATGAAGTCCATAGATGAGTTAACTGAATGTCACAGATAATAAGCAGCTTGTCAAACAGGTACTGGAGCCAGGAGTGGACACAGGTCTACTGGTCACCATTTGCTGCCTCAGCTCCATGTGTCACTCTTTCTACCACCTCTTCTATATGTGTCTCTTTCCTGTCTCTCTTCCCATTTCCACTTTTCCTTTCCCTTTCTAGCTCCATATTTCTTTTTCTTTTTCACACGGTTATCCTTCTGAATTCTGCTTTTTCTGTTTCCCCAGCTTCAACCACATTTTTCTCTACCTCTCCATTCAAGAAGATATAGATTGGTGCATACACTATAGAATTTTAAAGAATGTATGAATCCTCATGTTTATTGCAGTATAATTTATAACAGCCAAGATATGGAAGCAACTCAAATGCCCGTCAATAGACGAGTGAATAAAAAAGCAGTAGTTAATGTATACAATGAAATATTATTCAGCCATAAAAATGAATGAGATCTTACCATTTGAGACATGATGGATGGACCTGAAGGGCATTATGCTAAGTGAAATAAGTCAGACAGAGAAAGTCAAATACCATATGATATCACATATATGTGAAATCTAAAGAAAAATATAAATGAGCAAACAAAATAGAAACAGAGTCATAGATACAAAGAACAGAGTGATGGTTGCCAGAAGGGAGGTGGTTAGGTATATGAGTGTAAAAGGTGAAGAGATTGAGATGTACAGATTGGCAATTACTAAATAGTCATGGGGATATAAGGAATACAGCATAAGAAATATAGAAAATATTGTAATAACTGTGTATGGTGCCAGTTGGGCACTTGAAATATCAGGGGGAATATTTTGTGGAGAATATGACTGTACCAATAAGCTGTACATTTGAAACCAATACAGAACAATATTGAATGTAAACTATAATTGAAAACAAAATTTTTTAAAGAAGGTTTGTACCATATGATTTCACTTATATGTGAAATAGAATGAACAAAATAAACCTAACAAACAAAATAGGAATAGACTCATAGATATGAGAACAGACTAATGGTTGTCAGAGGAAAAGGGGCTTGGAGGCTGGGTGGAAAACGTGAGGGGATTAAGAAAAGAAAACCCTTATAGACACAGACAACAATATAGTGATTACAAGAGGGAAAGAGAGTTGGGGAGATAGAAGAGGATAAAGGAGGAATAAATGGTGATGGAAGGAGACTTGACTTGGGGTGGTGAACACACTAATACAATATACAAATGATGCATTACAGGATTGTACACCTGAAACCTATATCATTTTATTAATCAGTGGTATCCTAGTAAACTCAATAAAATAAATAAAAATGTATTATCAAGTAATAAAATACCTATTAATTACATTATTTAAAAAATATATTATTTGTTTTAATAAATTTAGCTTTTGGTATAATGTGAAAAAAAACTTCAGAAACATGACTCTGTAAATTAATTGAAAAGCTATTAGTACTGATAAATTGTTCCCCACTGAAAAATAGTATAAAATACTGAAACATCATGTTTACAAGGCTTTGTAAAAGAATAATAATCATTGTTTAAAATTGCCTAATGTTTCATTAACTAGTCATGCCAACACTGATTTAACATTTTTTTTTGCTGGTAGACGTTTAGACTGTTTCCAAATTTTTACTGAGAAAAGAAATGTTATAATAGACATCTTCTGCATATAATTTTTGTGTTTTTTTAAACCAATTAATCTGACTTAAACAAATATAATAAGTGAGGCATGCACATGATTTTAAAAATCAAACAGAAAACAACATCAGCATGCAGGCAGCAGCAGAAGATTCTCATTTTTATCTCCCTTTTTAAACAAAGATTTAAATATCCACCTGTGAAAAAGTGCCTGTGGGTGTATGGGAGCTAACTCTGTTTGCCAAGAGGCCCAGGAAGGGTCTTGACCACTGTGCATTCAGTGATGGACAGACCTTGGTAGGGAGGACGCACGTGCTGAACGGCAAACCTGCCCCGCTCCGGCTTGCAGTTGTCAGGGGGGAACCCGAAGAGTGGCATCCTGGACAGATTCCCATGCACGAGAGAGAATTTGCAGAAGTCCAGGAGCCTTGCCTAAGGAAACCCAAGCATAAATAAATAGCAGGAATTAATTCATTAATTACACACAACTTTGGTCACAGCAGAAGCCGCAGTACAAACTTTTCCAGTGCTGCCTCTCCCTTCCCCAAAGAAACCCTTCTGTGATTGACCTATCTGGTGGCTGCAACCATTCCCACAGGAAAAGGGAGTCGTGAGGGAGGGAGTGCCTAGCTACCCCAGTTGTGCGGCATGTGGCTGGAGAAACACATTTCATTTGCAGCAGCGTCCAGAATACTGAGGCGGGACCTCAGGAATAGGCGACACCCCAAGAATAGGCGGGAGGGAGAATGTTGGGAAGGAGGCAGATGAAATTTTAAAGGGCAATAAAGGGATTGTGCTCGGCGGGAAGTCTGCCTTGGGGCTCTATAGAAGTACTGCACTTAGGGATTTCCCTACTTGGTCTGGAAACCCAAATGCTAAACCCACATGTACCACCCCCCTTCTGTAGCCAGCTCTTTGAGCCTGTTTCTGTGTGCACCCCAGGAGATAGTGCTGGTTGACCGGAAGCACTCAGAAAACAGGTTTGGTCTGTGGGCCAGAGAGAAACCACAAACGTGAACTCCAGCACCACCTTCTGGAAACAAACAGAGGTTTCCCATAACCAGCCCGGTAAATTGCAAGAACCAAAGATATAAAAACTTGATGAATTCTGCCCCAAACTTGAAAACTGTATAATTATCCTAACCAGCATCATCTCAATAAATTCAATTAAAAAGAATTCTGCCCCAAGAGATATCAAGAAACGTGAAGTGTGTATACCAATACAAAGTGAGAGAAAACCCTAGATTATAACAACACCACCAACAGAATACAACATCTGAATTTAACTAGCAAAAATTTAAATGTCAAAGCAGCAATGTGAAACCAAAAGAAATGTGAAAAATCAGAGACACGTGCCATGACAGTAAAAAGTAATAATTCTCCAATAACTAAGCTCTAAGATACAGAATTTTGAAATCCAGCTGATAAAGAATAATTCAAAAATGCTGTTTTGAGAAAACTCAATGTTCAATTCAAGAAAATTCAATAAAATGTCAGAAAGAATACATGATAAAAATGAGATTTTTATCAAAGAATCAAAATCATTTTAAAAAACGAAACAAATTCTGGAGCTGAAGAACTCAGTGAACAAACAACGCAGCGGAGAGCACCTACAGGACAGGGATAGGCAGCAGACAGAATAAATAGGTTAGAGAATAGAAATTTTAAATTAGCTAGTTAGAGGTGAACAAAAAAATGAAAAAGAGCATAGAAAGACTGTGTAATGTTGTGAATAAATATTAGAATAATTGAGCTTCTAGGAGAGAGATAAAAGAAAGCAGATAATTTATTTTAAAAAATAATAGCTGAGAGCTTCCCAAACCTAGGGAGAGAATTGGGCTTTACAGATCATGTATCATATAAATGTATACTTGAAACTGATATGATCCTATTAACCAATGTTATCTCAATAAATTTAATTTTAAAAACCCATGAAACTATTGGATCACTTTGTATCTCAATGTAAAAATGCTTTCCCCAAGATATATTGTAATGGAACTGTAAAAAAAAAAAATCAAGGATAAAGAAAAGATTTTATAAGCAGTTAGGGGAAAAAATTATAACCTACAAAGGAACCCCCATTAGGCTTTCAGCAGACTTCTGAGCAAACATCCTACCAGCCAGGACAGAGTGGAACGACATATTCAGAATGTTCCAAGAGAAAGGTATCTGTCTGCAAAATTTTTCTTTAACTGTAGAAGGAAAACAAATACATTTCTAGACAAACAAAAGCTAAGGAACTTCAATACACTAGACCCCGGCATTGCAAGTAATGATGAAAGAAGCTGGAGTGAAAGTATGCTAATAAGCAACATGAAAATATGTAAAAGTATATAATACTGGTAAAGGTAAACATACAGTCAGACCTAAAATATTACAACTCTGTGATAGGATGGTGTGTTAACCACTGAACTGTAGTATAAAGTTCAAAAGAAAAGAGTATCAGAAATGATTATAAATACTATAATATGTTAATAAATGCACAATACAAAAGAGGTAAATATAACATCAAGCTATAAAAGAAGGAAGTTAAAGCAACTTTTATATGCAGTTGAAGTTAAGTTACTATCAGCTTTAAATGGACTGTTTATTTATGAGATATCCTGTGTAAGCCTCACGGTAAACCCAAAGAAAAAACCTAGAGCAGACTTACTGAAGATAGAGATAGAAGAACAGAGCAAACATTACAGAAAATCACTGGTTTACAAGTCGGCAGAAACAGTGGGGAAGGAAACAATAGAAATATAAGACAACCCATAACAAAGTTAACAAGGTGATTTAGTAGATATTCACATATTGATAATAACTCTAACTGTAAATGATTGAATTCACCAAAAGGCACAGAATGGCTAGGTGGATAAAAAAACAAGACCCAAATATATACTACCTGAGACACGCTTCAGTTTTAAGAACACACATAGGCTCAAAGAGAAGAGATATAAAAAGATATTCTCAACAAGTGAAAACTGAAAACAGCAGGGGTAGCTATACTTATATTAGACAAAATGAACCTTAGGCTAAACACAATAACAAAAGACATATTATATAGTAATCAAGGGGTCAATTTATCAAGAAGATATAACAATTGTATATACATATGCACCCAATATCAGAGCATCTAAATACACTAAACAAATAATAGCAGATTATAAATGAAAATACAATACAATAATAAAAGAAGACCTCAATACTCACATTCAGAAACAGGTATTTTATCCAGACAGAAAATCAATAACGAAATAATGAACTTACAACATACATTAGACCAAATGGACCTAATACACAGTATTTATAGAACATTCCATCCAACAGAAGTAAAATAGAACATTTCTCAGGATGGACCATATGATAGGACGCAAATCAAGCTTTTGCAAATTTTAAAAGACTGAAGTAATACCCAGTATATATTTCTGACCACAATGGTATAAAACTAGAAATCAAAAAGTGAAAAGCTGAAAATTTACAAATATGTGGCAATCAAACAACAAACTCCTTATCAGAAAATGGGTCAAATAAGAAATCAAAATTGGGGGGATCAAGATGGCGATGGAGTAGGCGGACGTTCCAACTCCCAGAACCAAAGTGGATTATAACTTAATTTTAAGAACCATCATCTGGATAAACCAACTTTGAACTAAACTAAGTGGACTCTTCAACCAAGGAACACTGCAGAAGCCACATTGAGACTGGTAGGAATAGCGAAAACGCAAAGAGGGCTGCCCAGCTCCCCAGAGCAAACAGCAGCCCGGAGAGACCCGCGGGGCAGGAGGAGAGTTTGGCAGAGAGGGAGGGACCTGGGTCCCAGGAACCAAGCCCCAGCCTGCAGTCCCAGAGCCTAGAAGAGGCGTTTGGACAGTATTGAGCTGTGAAACAAGTGAGGATACTGTTTGTGAAAAAGAGAGTTTTCTCAGACCCAAGAATCTTTTCAAAGAGACAGCGCAGAAACCCTCTCTCACAACCACGCACCCGGGGCTCCGGGGAACGGGGACAGAGGAGAAGAACAGAGCAGCGGGAACAGAGAGTGGACTGAAGGCACGAGAACACTCTGAGGGACAGCCATCCTGACCCCTGGGCTAAGTCACTTCCCTAATCGAAAACAAATATTTCCCCTGGAACTAGCAACACCAGCAAAGGGAGACAGGACACTAGCCAAACAAGCTCTCCCGCGGCAATTAGAGCAGAGCTGCTTAGAGGGAGGGAGCTCCCAAACCTACAGTGTGGAGACTTAAGACACTGCTATCTCTCTGAGCATTGCTGAAAGGATGTTGGCAGCAGGACGCTGAAAAGCGGTCCTGTCGGCGTGGGCAGAGGCACAACCAATGAGAGCTCAGTCTAGCCCAGCAGGGCCGGAGGGGATGCGCGAAAGCGGTCTGGCAGCTGCGGGCCGCCTGTGACCCCACTTGTGGGGAAAAATACGGGCAGAGATCGGCTCTGCGACTCTGCGCAAGCCGGCCCTGACCTCGGGGACGGGGCTAGGACCAGGGACGGGCGAGGGGCTCGCGGCTGAGCTCACGCTGCCAACCCCGCCCGGAGGGAGAAACAGCGGTGGGTTGAAATCCTTTGTGTGCGCAAGCTGGATTTCACGGCTGACCTCACGCTACTAGTCCCGCCCAGCGCATGAGCGGCTTCCGCGGCTGAGGTCACGCTACTGGCCCCGCCTGGCTAGAGAAATCCCGGTGGCTGGCCACCCTACGTGCGCGAGCTGGCCCCGAACGTGGGGGCGTGGTAGAGCCCTGATGGGTCGGAAGCTAGCAGCTGAGCTAACGCCAGCAAACATGCCCAGCCCAATAAACCGCAGTTTGAGACCCTACGCAGGAGGGCCCCGGCCTCGAGGGCGGGGCTAAATTCTGGACGGGCAAAGGTTCACAGCTGAGAGCACGTAAAAAGCCCCGCCCAACCCGCAAAACTGTGGTGAGCAGGCTCTGACTGTGGGGGCTGGGCGTAAATCTTCCGGAAACGAGCTGGTCCCGCACCTGAGCAAAGGTGCTCACCTCTGCCTTTGGTACTAAGGCTTGTAACTTGAGTGACAGCCCCTCCCGCAGAGGAGAGGTGGAAATCACAGCAACAGCCGCAGTAGGCTGTCCTTGGCAACGCCCATACCCAACAACCCTAGGCAGCAGCAGAGGGGGTGGCAGGCCTGCAGACAGACCACACCTAGAGAACACAAAGGGAACACCTACTGGACTCCAGTGCCCACAACTTGCCTATACACAGATAAAATGGGCAGGCAGAGGAATGCAAATCAAATGAATCAAGAGAAATCCCCAGAGAAGGACCTGAATGAACCAGATATAACCAAACTACCAGAAGCAGAATTTAGAATAATGATAGTTAGGATGTTCAAAGAAATTAGAGCAACAATGGATAGTCACTATGAACACCTAAATAAAGAGATAACAAGTATAAAGAACGAAATTGAAATAATAAAAAAGAATCAGTCAGAAATGACAAATACAGTATCAGAACTAAAGACCACAATGGAAGGAATTAAAAGCAGGATGAATCACGCTGAGGATTGAATCAGCGAGTTAGAAGACACAATAAACAAAGGCACAGAAGCAGAGAAGAAAAAGGAAAAGAGACTCAAAAAATGTGAGGAAACTCTAAGGGAGCTCTGTGACAACATGAAGAGAAACAACATTCGCATCATAGGGGTGCCTGAAGAAGAGGAAAGAGGACAGGAAATGGAAACTGTGTACAATCAAATCATAGCAGAAAACTTCCCTAAATTAAGGCTGGGAAACATTCCACACATTCAAGAAGCACACAGAACTCCATTAAAGAGAAACCCAAAAAGATCTACACCAAGACACATCATAGTTAAAATACCAAAGCTAATGGATAAAGAAAAAATCTTAAAAGCTGCTAGAGAAAAAAAGGTTATCACCTACAAAGAAGCCCCCATAAGGATGACATCGAACTTCTCAACAGAAACACTTGAGGCCAGAAGGGAATGGCAAGATATAATCAAAGTAATGCAGAACAAGAACCTACAACCAACACTACTCTATCCAGAAAGGCTAACGTTTAAAATTGAAGGAGAAATTAAGAGCTTTCCAGACAAAGAAAGCCTCAAGGAATTCATTAAAACCAAACCAATTCTGCAAGAGATACTACGAGGCCTGTTGTGAACAGTTCAAAGGGAGGAAAGAATATACCAAAAGAAGAATACAGCTTTAAAGAATAAAATGGCAATAAACAACTACATATCAATAATAACCTTAAATGTAAATGGATTAAATGATCCAATCAAAAGACATAGGGTAGCTGCGTGGATAAAGAAACAGGACCCATACATATGCTGTCTACAAGAGACACACCTTAAAACAGAAGATGCACATAGACTGAAGGTAAAAGGCTGGAAAAAAATATTTCATGCAAATGGAAAGGAAAAAAAAAGCCGGGGTAGCAGTACTTATAGCTGACAAAATGGACTTTAAAACACAGGCTGTAGTAAGAGATAAAGAAGGACACTACATAATGATAAAGGGAACAATTCAACAGGAAGATATAACTATTTTAAATATCTACGCACCAAATATAGGAGCCCCGACATACATAAAGCAGACTTTGATGGACATAAAGTGCGAGATTAACAGCAATACTATCATAGTAGGGGATTTCAATACCCCACTAACAACACTGGATAGATCCTCAAGAAAGAAAATCAAGGCCTGGCCTGTGGTGGCGCAGTGGATAAAGCGTCGACCTGGAAACACTGAGGTCGCCAGTTCAAATCCTGCACTGATCTGGTCAAGGCACATATGGGAGTTGATGCTTCTAGCTCCTCCTCCTCTCTCTCTCTCTCTCTCTCTCTCTGTGTGTGTGTGTGTGTGTCTCCTCTCTAAAATAAATAAATAAAAAGAAAAAAAATAGGAACTCTTTAAAAAAAAAAAGAAAGAAAATCAATAAAGAAACAGCAGACTTAAAGGATACACTAAATCAACTTGATTTAATAGATATCTTCAGAACTATTCATCCTAAAGCAGTAGAATATACATTCTTCTCAAGCGATCACGGTACGTTTTCTAGGATAGACCACATGTTAGGACACAAAAATGGTCTCAATAAATTTAAGAAGATTGAAATCATATCAAGCATTTTCTCTGATCACAATGCCATGAAACTAGAAATTAACCACAAAAGAAAAACTGAAAAATACTCAAACACTTGGAAACTAAATAGCATGATATTAAATAATGAATGGATTAACAATGAGATCAAAGACGAAATAAAAAAGTTTCTAGAAACAAATGATAATGAGCATACATCAACTCAAAATTTATGGGACACAGCAAAAGCAGTACTGAGAGGGAAGTTCATTGAACTACAGGCATATCATAGGAAGCTAGAAAAAGCTCAAATAAGCAACCTGACCCTGCAGCTAAAAGAACTAGAAAAACAACAACAAATAAAAGCCAGGACAAGTAGAAGGAAGGAAATAATAAAGATCAGAGCACAAATAAATGACATAGAGCCTAAGGAAACAATACAGAGGATCAATGAAACCAGAAGCTGGTTCTTTGAAAAGGTAAACAAGATTGATGAAGCTTTAACTAGACTCACCAAGAAAAAAAGAGAGAGGACTCAAATAAATAAAATTAAAAAGGACAGTAGAGAAATAACAACTGATACAACAGAAATACAAAGCATTGTAAGAAAATATTATGAAGAACTCTATGCCAAAAAATTAGACAATCTAGAATAAATGGACAAATTTCTTGAATCATATAAACTTCCAAAAATCAATCTGGAAGAATCAGAACACCAAACAGACCAATCACAACAAATGAGATCGAAAGAGTTATCAAAAAACTCCCAAAAAAGAAAAGTCCTGGGCCAGATGGCTTCACAAGTGAATTCTATCAAAAATTCAAAGAAGAACTAACTCCTATCCTCCTCAAGCTATTTCAAAAAATTCAAGAGGAAGGAAGACTTCCAAATTCCTTTTATGAGGCGAGCATAATTCTGATCCCAGAACCGGGCAAAGACAACACAAAGAAAGAAAATTATAGGCCTATATCCCTGATGAATTTAGACGCTAAAATTTTCAACAAAATATTAGCCAACCGGATCCAGCAATATATGAAAAAAATCATACACCATGATCAAGTGGGATTTATTCTGGAGAGGCAAGGCTGGTTTAATATTCGCAAATCAATCAATGTGATTCATCACATAAACAAAAGGAAGGACAAAAATCACATGATAATTTCAATAGATGCAGAAAAGGCATTTGATAAAATCCAGCACTCATTCATGCTCAAAACTCTCAGTAAAGTGGGAACATTCCTTAACATTATAAAGGCCATCTACGACAAACCGACAGCAAACATCATACTAAATGGACAAAAATTAAAAGCAATCCCCTTAAGATCAGGAACCAGGCAGGGTTGCCCACTTTCACCACTTTTATTCAACATAGTTCTGGAAGTCCTAGCTATAGCAATCAGACAAGAAGACGAAATAAAAGGCATCCAAATTGGAAAAGAAGAAGTAAAACTGTCACTATTTGCAGATGATATGATATTGTATATAGAAAACCCTAAAGTCTCCGTCAAAAAACTACTGGACCTGATAAATGAATTCAGCAAGGTGGCAGGATATAAAATTAATACGCAGAAATCAGAGGCATTTCTATATACAAACAATGAACTGTCAGCAAAAGAACTTAAGGAAACAATCCCCTTCACTATTGCAGCCAAAAAAATAAAATACCTGAGAGTAAATTTAACCAAGGAGGTTAAGGACTTGTACTCAGAAAATTATAAAACATTGATAAAGGAAATCAAGGAAGATACAAACAAGTGGAAGCATATACCGTGCTCATGGCTAGGAAGAATAAACATCATTAAAATGTCTATACTACCCAAAGCAATTTATAAATTCAATGCAATACCAATTAAAATACCAATGACATACTTCAAAGATATAGAAAACATATTCCAAAAATTTATATGGAACCAAAAAAGAACACGAATAGCCTCAGCAATCCTAAAAAGAAAAAATAAAGCAGGAGGTATCACTCTTCCGGATATCAAGGTCTACTACAAGGCCATTATACTCAAGACAGCTTGGTACTGGCATAAGAACAGACACATTGATCAATGGAACAGAACAGAGAACACAGAAATAAACCCACAGCTTTATGGACAACTGATATTTGACAAAGGAGGAAAGAACATACAATGGAGTAAAGACAGCCTCTTTAACAAATGGTGTTGGGAAAATTGGACATCTACCTGCAAAAAAATGAAACTAGACTATCAACTTACACCATTCACATAAACAAATTCAAAATGGATAAAAGATTTAAACATAAGCCGTGAAACTATAAGCATCTTAGAAGAAAACATAGGCAGCTAGCTTTCCGACATCTGTAGCAGCAATATATTTGCTGAATTATCTCCATCGGCAAATGAAATAAAAGGCAAGATAAACAAATGGGACTATATCAAACTAAAAAGTTTTTGCACAGCTAAAGACAATAAGAACAGAATAAAAAGACAAACCACACAATGGGAGAACATATTCGACAGCACGTTGGATAAGGGGTTAATAACCAAAATTTATAAAGAACTTATAAAACTCAACAACAGGAAGACAAACAATCCAATCAAAAAATGGGCAAAAGAAATGAATAGAAATTTCTCCAAAGAAGACATACAGATGGCCAAAAGACATATGAAAAAATGCTCAACATCACTAATTATTAGAGAAATGCAAATTAAAACCACAATGAGGTATCACCTCACACCAATCAGAATGGCACTCATCAACAAAACAACACAGAATAAGTGCTGGCGAGGATGTGGAGAAAAGGGAACCCTTCTGCACTGCTGGTGGGAATGCAGTCTGGTGCAGCCACTGTGGAAAACAGTTTGGAGATTCCTCAAAAAATTAAAAATCGAACTGCCTTTTGACCCGGCTACCCCACTTTTAGGAATATACCCTAAGAACACCATAACACTGTTCAAAAAGAAGAAATGCGCCCCCATGTTTGTGGCAGCATTGTTCACAATAGCGAAGATCTGGAAACAGCCCAAGTGTCTGTCAGAAGATGAGTGGATTAAAAAGCTTTGGTACATATATACTATGGAATACTACTCAGCCATAAGAAATGATGACATTGGACCATTTACAACAAAATGGTGGTACCTTGATAACATTATACAAAGTGAAATAAGTAAATCAGAAAAAAAAAACAAAACTAAGAACAGCATGAATTCATACATAGGTGGGACATAAAAGTGAGACTAGTAGACATGGACAAGAGAGTGGTGGTTACGGGATGGGGGGAGGGAAGGGAGGGTGGGGGAAGGAGAAGGGGAGGGGCACAGGGAAAGCCAGATAGAAGGTGACAGAGGACAATTTGACTTTGGGTGATGGGTATGCAACACAATTGAATGATAAGATAATCTGGAGATGTTTTCATTATACATATGTACCCTGATTTATTGGTGTCAACACATTAAAGTTAATAAAAGATAAAAAAAAAGAAATCAAAATTGAAATATAAAAAAATCTTAAAACAAATGAAAATGGAAACAATAAATTAGATTCTTCAGGATGCTGAAAGTAGTTCTGAGAAAAGTTTATAGCAATAATACATTAAGTATTATTTTAAATAATAGCAATAATGTATATATTAAGCAAATATAGAAATCTCAAATAAAAACCCTACCTTATACCTTAAGGCAGTGGTTCTCAAACTTTTTGAAGTCAGGGAACATTTAAAATTCTACAAATAATTGTAGTCACATTATATACAAATTTCTGAGAAATATGTTATAATAATTAAGTCAAATACTAAAGAAAAAATATAAAGTCCAAGTGTACTTTTATGGTAATTAAATGAAATAAATACAACAAAATTAAATTTATTCTGACATTAAAAAACATTTTTATGTTACATTTTTTGAGTTGTGCTTTTAAAAATTTATAAAAGAGAGGGGTTAAAAAATAAAAAGTGACAAAAAGTTATCTTTATATATATATAAATACATTCTTAGTAAGATTTAGTAAATTCGGGAGATCCCAGCACGAATTTGTTAAGTTTTTTTATTCTTGTGTTTATAAGAAACATGAGCCTGATGTGTCCTAGCAATTTCTTCAATGTTTGGGCATATATTTGAAAGGCAAACTCTCATTTCCTTGTCAATACATTGAAGAATTCCTCTCTTTTTACTCTTAATTGTGTTGAGTGCAGAAAACCCCCATCATACATATCATCTTAAGTTTACACCAAACAAAGGATAGAAGAAACTTGCCACCAGTCTTTCTGGGGAACATGGGAGGTAAAGTAAACAATCCAGCGCCACAGCTTAACCACCTTTTGCAACCTAAGCAGGCAAGCGAGGTGGAGAATTGGGCAGACTGTCAGCTTACTGTCAATTCCCCATAACTCTGTCCCCCAAAAATCTAAATTCCAAAAACCATGTTGGTTTTTTGGACCCCAACAGGCACATATTTCTCTGGAATCCATAGGGTGCACCAGTGTGCCCTGGTGCACACTTTGAGAACCATTGCCTTAAGGAACTAGAAAGAGAACAAACTAATTTCAAAGTTTGCACAAAGAAGGAAGTAGTAAAGATCAGAGTAAAAATAAATAAAATACTGACCAAAATTAAAAAAAATTAAACAAAACTAAGACCTAGTTTTTCAGAGATAAACAAAATGACAAACTTTTAGCTAGACTGAGAAAGAAATGGAAGAGTCCACTAAATAAAATCAGAAAAGAGGGAAAATTATAATTGATAATGCAGAAATACAAAGATCATAAGAAACACTATGAATAATTATATGCCAAGAAAGTGAATAACCTAGAAGAAATGAATAAATTCTTAGAAACATACAACTTACCAAGACTGAATCAGGAAGAAAAATAGAAAATCTGATGACCAATAACAAATAAGAAGATTGAATCAGTAATAAAAAGCCACCCAATGAAGAAAAGCTGAGGACCAGCTAGCACTGTCCATTAATCCTACCAAATGTGTAACAAATATTAATGCCAATGGACATCAGAGTAATCTTGGCATGAGAGGTACTCTCAATCTCTCTCCTTGAAATTTCAACAAATTGAACAGCTAAAACTCTGAATGAACCCCAGCTGGGCTCACAAGTGTGCCTGAAAGTTCTGCACACCTAACTGACTAAAGGTAGAAGGGTGAAAAAAACAGGGGAATGGAAGATAAAAAGCACTCATGGTTGGGCACCAGAGTGGGGAGAGGCCCAGAGTAATTGGGTCTCCTTCTTCCAGGAGGAATGGAGAGATTGGGATAGAATTTGGTGTGATACTGAACCAAACTGGCAGAGCATGGGGTAACTGCCAGTGTTCCCATGGTTGGCCCACAGCCTGTACTCAGAGACACAAAAGTACCAAGTGTGGCCCCCCAGCATCCCAGATACAGCTCTTTCCCTTTGTGGGTAGAGAGTGGGATCAACATATCCTACAGCTGAGAAACAAAGGTGCTTTGTGTCTGGTCCCCTGACTTGTTGGGAAACAGGGAGGAGTACCCAGAGGCCTGAGATCACCATTGCTAAAGCTGTAAAGCCTTCACAAGTCCCATCCATCATTGCAAGTGCAGTCCCACCTCCACCTTTGCAACAGCAGCTTCTTAGCAGAGTTCAGGCTGGGATTTTGTAGAACTATAACTTGTAATACAGTGACACCTACTGGAAAAAGATAGGAAAACCTTTCAGAAATTTTTTCTTTAATTTTTTTGTTGTTCTTTACTTTTTGTGTTGTTTCATTATATTTATTTATTGTTATTTTTTTAATTTGTGATTTTTCTCTTTAATTTTTAATTTTATTTTTTAATTTATTTTACCATAAAATATCTTTTCTTGATTTCTTAAAAACACCTCTCTCAAATGTCCTCAAGGCAAAAAAAAAAAAAAAAAGAGGAATACCATGACTACCCAAAAAATATGCAGTTCAGAAAGAAAATAAAAAATCTTCAGAAAGCAATCTCAATCACATGGAAACCTTGGAATTCAGTGATAGACAATTCAAAATTGAAGTTCTGAAAATACTCAATGAGATGCAAGAAAATACTAATAGGCAACTTAATCAGCTTGGAAAGCAAAATAAATATCTCACCAAGGAGATTGAAACCAAAAACAGAAGTAAAGAACTCAATACATGAATTCAAAAATGACTAGCCAGTTTAGCTAATAGAACAGGCCAGTTAGAGAAGAGAACCAGTGACACTGAATACAGGCAACTAGGGATAATGCAGAGGGGAGAAGAGAGACTCAAATATATTTTTAAAAATAAGAAAGCTCGCCTCACCAGGTGGTGGCGCAGTGGATAGAGCGTCGGACTGGGATATGGAAGACCCAGGTTTGAGACCCTGAGCTCGCCAGCTTGGGTGGGGGCCCATCTGGCTTGAGCTAAAGCTCGCCAGCTTGGACCCAAGGTTGCTGGCTCCAGCAAGGGAATGCTCGTTCTGCTGAAGGCCCGCAGTCAAGGCACATGTGAGAAAGCAATCAGTGAACAACTAAGGTGTTGTAATGGCAATGAAAAACTAATGATTGATGCTTCTCACCTCTCTCTGTTCCTCTCTGTCTGTCCCAATCTATCCCTCTGTCTGACTCTCTCTCTGTCCCTGTGTAAAAATAAATAAATAAATAAGAAAGCTCTACAAGAACTGTCTGACTCCATCAGAAAGAGCAAAATAAGAATAATGGGTATATCAGAAGAAGAGAAGGAGAAGGGAATAGAGAGCCTATTCAAACAAATAATTGATGAGAATTTCTCAAGCCTATAGAAAGAGTTAGAGGGTTGAATCCAAGAATCAAACAGAATGCTGAGTTTCCTCAACCTGAACAGACCTACTCCAAGGCACACTATAATAAAATTGTCAAAAATCAATGACAAAGAAAGAATCCTCAAGGCAGATACAGAAAAGAAGAACATAACATATAAAAGAAAGTCCATTAGATTATCATCAGACATCTCAGCAGAAACTCTACAAGCCAGAAAAGAGTAGACCCAAATATTCAAAGTACTAAAAGAGAGGAATTACCAGCCAAGAATGCTATATCCATAAAAGTTAACCTTCAAATATCAATGAGAAATAAAAACTTTTACAGATATACAGAAATTGAGGTAATTTATAACCGGAAAACCTTCACTGCAGGAAATACTCAAGGAGCTTATTTGACAAAACACAAAGAACAAAACAAATCAAAACTACAAGTAAAAGCTCTAACAAAGTCACAATAAAAACAAGGATAATCTGTGACAACAATAACATAAAAGATGAGAGGATAAAGATCTGCAGTAGCTAAGAAGGATGGAGTGCAGAAGCACTCATGAGACAAAGGACTCTTGTACATATGAACATTTTTCTCTTAATAACCTTATAGTAACCACCCACAAAATAAGCCACTACTGAAATACACAACTTAAAAAAAAATAAGAGGGGAAAGAAGGATGAAATAACACCAAACAAAAACAACTGACAGAAACACACAAGAGAAGAACCAAATAAAACACAGAGCTACTAGAAAACAAAACATAAAATGGCTATAGAAAATCCTCAGGTCACAATAATTACCCTAAATTTAAATGGACTGAATGCACCAATAAAGAAGCACAGAGTAGCAGATTGAATCAAAAAGCAAAACCCAACCATATGCTTCCTCCAAGAGATTCCTCTAAGCTGCAAGGACAAAAGTGGACTCAAAGTGAAAGGTTAAAAAAATGATTCTCCAAACAAATAATATCCAAAGAAAGCAAGTGTAGCCATACTCATATCTGACAACTTTGACTTCAAGACAACAAAGGTAACCAGAGACAAAGATGGACATTTCTTAATGATCAAGGGGACATTGTATCAAGAAAACATAACAATTCCTAATATATATATGCACCAAAAAGGGAGCCCCAAAATATATAAGACATCTACTAACTGATCTAAAAACAGAAGCAGACAAAAACACAATCGTACTTGAAGATTTCAATACACCATTGACAGTTTAGATAGATCTTCCAAACAGAAAACCAATAAAGAAATATTGACCTTAAATGACACATTGGACCAAATGGACATAATAGACATTTACAGAACATTTCATTCCCAAATGCCAGATTATACATTCTTCTCCAGTGTGCATGGAACATTCTCAAGGATAGACCATATGTTGGGCCACAAAACTAACATCAACAAATTCAGGAAGATTAAAATTATACCAAGCATATTTTCTGACCATAAGGCTTTGAATATAGAATTCAACTGTAAAAAGGAGGTAAAGAAACCCACAACACTGAGAAAATTAAACATCATACTTCTAAAAAATGACTGGATCAAAGAAGAAATAAAAACAGAGATCAAAAGATATATACAGACAAATGAATATGACAGCATGACAAAATTTTGGGGATGCAGCAAAAGCAGTAATAAGAGGAAAGTTTATATCATTACAGGCTTCTACCAAGAAACAACAGAGTTCTCCAGTAAACAACCTAACATCACATCTTAAGGAACCTGAAAAAGAATAAAGGCAACCCAAAGTCAGCAGAAGGAAGAAAATAGTAAAAATTAGAGCAGAACTAAGTGAAATAGAGAACAAAATAACTATAGAAACAATACAACAAAGAGCTGGTGCTTTGAAAAGATTAAAATTGACAAATCACTGGCTAGACTCACTAAGGAAAAAAGAAAAAGAACTTATATAAAAAAAATCTGAAATAAAAAAGAAATTATCACAGACATCATATATATACAAAGGATCATAGTAGAATATCATGAAAGAAAGATTATATGCCACCAAATTCAACAAACTAGAGGAAATGAATAAATTCCTAGAACAATACAATCTTCCTAGACTGAGTCATAAAGAAGTAGAAAATTTAAATAGACCTATAAGCAGGGAGGAAATAGAAACAACTCTCAAAAACCTCCCAAAAAACAAAAGTCCAAGACAAGATGGCTACTCTAGTAAATTCTGCCAAACATTCAAAGATTTACTACCTATCCTTCTCAAAATCTTCCAAAATATAGAAGAAGCAATATGTCCTAACACATTTTATGAGGCTAACATAACCCTCATACCAAAACCTGGCAAGGACGACACAAAAAGAAAACTACAGGCCAATATCTCAAATAACTACAGTTGCAAAAATTCTAAACAAAATACCAGCAAATCTAATACAATAACACATTTAAAATATAATATATCACGATCATGTGGGATTCATCCCAGGAGCACAAAGATGGTTCGACATATGGAAATTGATCAATGTAATACACCACATCAACAAAAGAAAGAACGAAAATCATATGATTCTATCAATAGATGCAGAAAAAGCATCTGATAAGATACAACATTCCTTTATGCTTAAGACACTCAAAAAAATTGAAATAGAAGGAAAATACTTTAACATAATAAAGGCAATATATGACAAAGCATCAGCTAATATCGCACCAAATGGTGAAAAAATTAAGGCTTTTTCTCTAAAATCAGGAATGAAGCCGGAGGTATTGCACTATTTGACCTCAAATTATACTACAGAGCCATGATAATTGAAACAGCATGGTATTGGCAGAAAAACAGACATACAGACCAATGAAACAGAATCAAGAACCCCGAAATAAAATCACATATATATGGAGAAATTGTCTTCAACAAAGAAGTCAAAAACACACAATGGAGAAAAGAAAGCTTCTTAAATAAATGGTGCTGGGAAAATTGGAAAGCCACATACAAAAGAATGAAACTTGACTAGTTTGTCCCCATGCACAAAAATTAATTCAAAATGGATCAAAGACCTAAATATAAGATCTGAAACTATAAATTACATAGAAAAAAACATAGGTACTAACCTCGTAAACCTTGGCTGTAGAGAACAATTTCTGAATTTGACCTCAAAGGCAAGGGAAGTAAAGGCAAAAACAAATGAATGGAACTATATCAAACAACAAAAAAAACTGTATCAGCAAAAGAAATGAATAGCAAAACAAATAGGCAGCCAACTAAATGGGAGAGAATATTGCAAACAACAGCTCTGATAAGGGGTTAATATCCAAAATATACAAAGAACTCACAAAGCTCAGCAACAAATAAGCAAACAATCCAATTAAAAAATGGGGATAGTACCTGAACAGATCTTCTCCTAAGAAGACATACAAATGGCCAACAAATATATGAAAAGATGCTCATCTTCACTAGCTATTTGAGAAATGCAAATCGAAACTACAATGAGATACCACCTCACACCTGTTAGATTAGCTATTATCAATAAGACAGGTAATAAGAAGTGCTGGAGAGGCTGTGGAGAAAAAGGAATCCTCATTCACTGTTGGTAGGAATGTAAACTGGTACAGTAATTATGGAAGAAATTATGGTGGTTCCTCAAAAAATTAAGAATGAAACTACCATTCAACCCAGCAATCCCTCTACTGGGTATCTACCCCCAAAACTTGAAAACATTAGTATGTAAAGATACATGCACCCCCATGTTCATTGCAGCATTATTCACAGTGGTCAAGACATGGAAACAACCAGTGTCCCTCAATAAAGGATTGGATAAAGAAGGTGTGGTACATACATACAATGGAATACTACTCAGCTATAAGAAATGATGACATAGTGGCATTTACGACAACATAGATGTACCTTGAGAACATTATACTGAGTGAAATAAGTAAATCAGAAAAAGCTAATAACTGTATAATTTCACACATAGGTGGGATATAAAAATGAGACCAATGGGCATAGACAAAAGCAAAGTGGTTACCAGGGGGAGGGGAATGTGGGGGGGATATAAGGGAAGAGGTAGGGGAAGGGTGTAAAGAGGAACAAATATAAGGTGACGGAAAATTATTTGACTTTGGGTGATGAATGTACAACATAATCAACAAACAGTTCAAATGCTATAGAGATATTTACCTGAAACCTATGTACTCTTATTGATCAATGTTACCCTGTTAAATTTAATTTTCTAAATAAAATTTTTAAATATATAAAGAAAAGAGGGAGGAAAAAGTTGGAGCATAAGGTATAAGGAGAGAACATTCAGGCTTTAAAGTCCTATCCCTCAATATTGTGATTCCTGCGAGGGGTAAGGCAGGGAGGGATGTCCCAGAAAGGTCTGATCATTGCAAAGAGGGATGCGGCTAAACTTTAAACAACTTGTGGGTGGTATAGAACAGTGTTTTTTAGCCACCAGTCTGTGAAAGTTAACCACCTGATGTTGAATGAAGATTATAGACCCAATGGTCTTGGTCAAATTCACTTATGCTCAGGGGGATTGCCACTTACAGACTGTATCATTGATGAAAATACTATTGAGGTTGTCTTAGATCTCTTTGGAACTTGTAGTCTTGTTTGAACAACCTTTTGCACTATGCAGAGCATTTACAAATGAGCAATAGACAAAAAGAATTTGGACAAATTTATGTAGCATTCAATGCATCATACGCATGGAGTTCAGAAATCAAGCACCAGATTGTACTGTGTTGCACTGTTATGTGTGGTAAGATAAAACTTATTTGTTGCATATTTTTGTTTCTGGCTGGCTAGGTAACCAGTTGCCAAGCATAAAAAGGTTGAAAACCACTGGTATAGATGACAGCACCTGTTCCTTTCCATTAATTTCCCTGCTTCTAGCAACAAAAGTCTCACTCTATGTGACCCCATAGCCTTTCTTCAAACTTACTACACATGAAAGAAAAGAACTATTGGTAGCAGGCTTTCCTGTGCTTTTCTCTACTCTGAATGAGCTCAGCCTCTGACCTTGAAATCTTACCTTTGTCCTCCAACTCAAGCCAAGTAGGGTAAGCCTTCTCTACAGCTTTTGACCTCTGCTGTTCCTGCTTTCACCAACTAACCTCAAAATCTTCAGCCAGCCCACTCTAGGGGCTCTCTATAGATTTTTGTCCATGGGGCATAGAGAGGCTCATAAAGAGTGATTAATTCATTTCTTCATTCAGGAAAATTTTATTATATACCTATTATGTAGGAAATATACTGTTAGGTACTGAGAATACAACAGTGACTAAGACAGAGAGGGATCCCTCTGTCAAGGATCTTAGAGTCTAATGGATAGAATAACATCTACTCTAGATCCAGCACTCAGTGGTACATGTAACACAGTGGTCCCAGAGAGGAAGGCAGAGAAGAAGAACATGAAGGCTAGGGGCTCTCTGTTACCCAAAATTTCCAGCTTTATACCTGGTGGATGCCTCACTGTATTCATGCCTTCAGCTTGGCTACCCACTGGAAAGAAGTTACAACTCAAGGCACAGCTTTCAACTATTTCTTGTTGAAATAGTTTTCTGTGCCCATAGCATGTAAATTCTCCTCAGTTACCCATTTGAAGTTTGCCAACTATTTCCCATCAAAACCATGGTTAATATAGACCTTTATGAAAAGACTATTTACAGAAGTGGGCAGAGTTAAGGAAAAGAAAGAAAAAGAAAAAAAGAAAGAAATAAAAGAGAGAAAGGAAGGGAAGAAAAAAAAGGAAAGAAAAAGAAAATTAGGGCATCCAGATTTTTTCACAGCAAGAAACCATCAATAGGCCTAAGGGGAAGAAGAACGTGTTGCCATAGCCCAGGTGAGAGCTATAGCCATGGAGCAGAGGACACCTGACAGAAGCTTCATCGGGGAAACACACAACCAGTCAGACTGTGCCGGGAATAGGAACAGCAAGTACTTCAGTCTCAATCTCTCTCTCTCCTCCTCCCCCCCCCCCCCCTTCCTCTTCTATTTTTATCTCCCTCCCTCCCTCCCTCCTTCCCTTTTCCCCTCACTCCCTTTTCCATTCTTCCTCTGGGCATGTGTGTCTATCCCCCACCCTTCTCCAATCTGCCATTGGCTAAACCCATTCTGAATCCAAAGGTAATCAAGTCAGTAGAGGTCAACCTTCAGGGGTAAAGGGCCAGAAAATGGCTGATTTAAAGAGCCAAACAGAAAATAATCAGCCAGTCACACCTCACTGTAAAGAATATTTTAATAAGAGAGTATATAGGTTTTAAAATTTATTACAAAAAGTATGTTATTTTGGTCAAAAGATTAAAAGAAAAAGGCAGAGAGCCTGGACACACCACCTTGTTCGTGGCAAACACACAGCCTGCACTGGCATGGTTTGACATGGTTTGTTGGAGGGACAACCTCAGAACCTCAGAGCACAAGCCATTGTTAGCAAACACAGGTTGAGTCTGAGGTTCTAGAATTCCCAGAAGCAGTGACTCAGCATTGGGAGCTTCTGGTCACAGTTTTTCTTCACAGCTCTTGGGTGCCCCACACCAGGGTCCTCTTTTTCCCAAAATCAAGATGAAGTTTTTCATACTAATGAGTCTTTATCTGCTTGGATATGCCAGAGGTGAGTCCCCAACCTCAGCTCTAGGTAGATATGAAAGAGGCCTCTTTAAGGTGTTTCAGCCTTTGAAAAAGAAAGACCAATATCTTAGTTACCCAAGTCAATCTGACTCAGACTTAAGAGTAGCTAAACAAATTAAACTCTGAGCACTTCTGAACCAGTTGATTCCATCTATTTATGGCTCTACCATCAGGGGAGCCCACTGGCTTGGCACAGTCCTGTTCCTTCTTCTTTTAGCCACTCAATACTCATACCTGATGCCCTCTGAAATGAGAGGATAGGTCTGGGGTTCTGCAGGAAGTCCAATGAAGGTTTATTCCAGTGAACTGAGTACAAGAGATCCTAATGTAATTAATGTGGCAAGGAAAGACACAAGGAGAAGGGAATGTAATGTGTCCAGAAAGCCATCTGAGAACACAGCAGGTCTGCGAGCCAGAAATCTATACACCTCTCTTTCATGGTTTCCAGTTGTCTGTATTTCCTCCTTTGGGACCCCCTTTCATAATGAGTTGTGTTCCCTTCTTCTTCCTACAGGAGGAGAGGCCATGAACTGAGCTGTTGGTTAAATGACAAAGTGTTTCCTGTAACATCAATTCTCATTTTGCTTTTGGTTTTCTTAGATTTTCAAAGGTTGACTCAGAATGTAGATATCTAGCTACCAGACGGTAGTATGTGTCTACCACATGGTGAAGCAGTGATTCATAAACTATAAAATTTACTAAGAAATCAGTGTACTTTTTCAAGTTTCCTTTCCACAGCAGACATATCTTTTTATTAAAGCTTCTGTTAACTACTGAAGAATCAATCAAGCGGATAATTCTTTAACAATTTTTTAAAAATGAAAACCTCCCAAAGCCTTACTAAATCTTACCTCTCTTCCTTTATCTGTATATTCTGATATTCTGATCTTGATCTTGAGAGTCATTGATTTTAAGGACTGAAAATCACCCAGAATGAATATACATATTTATATCAGAATCTTACAGAACTAGAGTACTTTGGGGCCTTAGTCTTCCTCAGTCTCAAAGATCTTATAATTCCTCTCAACTTTTGGCTAGGATTAATAACCCAGTCATTGTAGTTTTCTCCCCTCCTCTAGGTTACTCAGTTGAATCAAAGAGTAATAGTCAAATTCTATTTTGTGCTACATTCAATAAAATGAAAGTCATGATTAAGGAATATCTGTCTATAGTCCTTGATAAATGGAGTAAAGGCAAAAGGAACTGGCCAGAAGAAAATGACCAGCTAAGAGTTTTGTAATTTCCTGTGTAAGGTGGGGAGGAGAGAAAACTAAAAATAATTGAGCATTTAAGCAATGGACTAGGCATTTCACAATTTATCTTATTGACTACTCATGACAACTCCATTAAGTAGGTGTAGATGTTATGTCATAAAAAAAATCTCAATTCAGAGATATATAAGCAAAGAATATTTTTATCTTAAAATTGATTGCAACTTTGCTTTGAGTCTCCAATGCACATGGATTGGGTATTGAGTAAAAGAAAGAATTTGAAATTGCCAAATAAAGATGTCTTAATTCCTCCTGATAATTTTTGTGTTCATTAGATATTTATCATTTCTAGTTTAAATTTTATCCTGTCTGCAGGTTAAAATCTTCCACCCTCAATTTCAGATAGTATTGGTTACTGAAACAACTTGCTTTCTCCCTCTTATATCTCTATTATTCTTTCTTTTCACCCCCAGAGGACCTGGAGGAAGGGCTTGTGGTAGACTTCTGATTACATGCATTGATTTCAGATGCTGCTCTGTTAGGGAGGCACGTTAATTTCCCTTCAGGTGGTTTTGGTGTACAAGTGAGTGCCCCCTTCCCCGGGCATTTCTTAATATTGTGAATCTTTCTTTTTAATATTGTGAATCTTAAAATTCTTTACTTTTATCCCAGGGATGGTCTCTGTGTGTTTCATTAACACCTCTGTCCTTCATGGTCTCTTAGGTAATTAGCTTCCTCCAACATCTGTAATATCTTCAGTTGCCTGATAATAGGCACACAGGAAACCTAGAAATCCCACAAGATTAGCCTTACTCCATAGAAAACTAGTCTGTATACCCTGGAAAATTCTTTCTCTAACTTCACCATCTCTTTTCTGTTCTTTCTCCATCCCAGGAGCATCAGATCAGCCTGACAGGCCTCCTGGCTCTATGGTTCGTCCAGCTTCAGGTCAGTACTTTTCATTTGCAAACCCTTCAGACAGTGAGACTTTATACGATACTTCTTCAAGCAAGAATGCTTTAAGTGAGCAAGCTTCAGGTGAGCTCGCTTTAGTTCAGCGCGCCTCAGATGAGCCCGGTTCAGGTGAGGCCACCGCAACAAGTGAGCCAGCTGCTATAAGTGAGCATACTGTAGGTGAACACACTTCCGGTGAACAATCTTTGGGTGAACAGCTTTTGAGTGAACAGCCTTCCAGTGAACAGCCTTTAGGTGAACAGCCTTCCGGTGAACAGCCTTTGGATAAACAGCCTGCAGGTGAACAGTTTTCAATTGAACAAACGTCAGGTGAAAAATCATTGGATGAACAGCCTTCAGACATTCCATCACCAAGCCCAGCTCCAGGTGAGCCACATTTGGATGGGTGTCAGTCTTGACTTCAGGTGGGAAGTAGGCAACACATTAAAAAACCCATTTTAAGGAAAGAGTGTAGAAGAAAGTATGGTTCACAAACACTTCACGAACAGCAATCCCGAAGCCTCTCTTCACAGGTGAACAATTTGGAAGGCCTTCTTTTAAGAAAAATAACACAAATATAAGAGTGCCAGTAGTCCTTCCAACTTCACTTTACACAAGACATTAGGAATACAAATGCCAACAGTTCTCCTGGAAGGGACTTCTGGAAGACTTAATTTTCAGGAGCTTCATGCTAAATCCACCTCTTAACAATCTATGTTAGAATGCTTTGAAAAATCTATAAAGAGCTGTCTAGCTCTGGAGCTGGTGGCTCTTTGCTTTTTATTTGTTGGAACATGAAAAGTAAAGCATGAAGACACTTTGTTAGATCTAGAAATAAGTTCCCAGGACAGTGACAATTCTTTGGCTCTTACTAAAAAGGGGTTTTTCAAGGAAGCAAAACTAGATCCAATGTTTGATGCCTCAAGTTATTACCAAACCTAAACACTTCATATTTAACCCCATAACATAAGCAGTAGCATCCCAAATTTTTGGATGAGAGAAGTGAGACTAACATCATATGGCTAGAAAATAGCAAACCTTGGATTCAAACTTAGGTCTGACTCCAAAGCCCTATTCTTTCCACTTCTTATGCTTCCTTAACTAGGGAAGTGGCAGTGGAGATAGTAAAAGAGGCACTATGGGAGCCTTTCAAATAGAATGCCCTTTGTGACAGTATGGTAGAGAATACAAAATGGAGTCAGTCAAGTAATAAGTTCTTTGCTCTTATTGAGTTAGACATGGCAAAAGAGTATCCTATTATAAACATTCAGGAAGTCAGTGGGGATGTGGAGTAAAAGTCAGTATTAGAGAGATTTTTTGAGATTCATTAGCAATGAATATCATAGACAAAGCAGAAAGAATGAAAGAATTTCCTTTGGTACAGAAGAGAAAATATGCTATATCATCAGACACAGGGACCTCAGATCCCCAAAAAGAATCAAGAAATTGAGTGTGTTGTATCCAGGATACTTGTTGTCCATCATCCCTCCCCAGATGTGTAACTCAAGGCTACATACCTGGTCCACAGAGAATTTCACCAGGTTTATCTTAAAATTTCAGACACAGTGATAAGTTGCTACACATGCTCTTATATGAATGATGAAGGACAATGTCTTCGAGGAGAGGGAGTCTGCTCCACTCAGAAGTCCCAGCAGTGCATGTTAAAGAAGATCTTTGAAGGTACATGGGAATTTCATGAGGCAACCTTTGCCAGAGAACATATCAACCAACTTGAGTACTCATGGGGAATAGTGTGGGGGGTGGGAGGGTCAGAGACCTAAGGAGGATGAACTTGTGGTTCAGAAACTTGGAGATTCAGCCTGACCAGACAGTAGCACAGTGGATAAAGCACTGGCCTGGGACAGAGAGTACCCAGGTTTGAAACCCTGAGGTTGCCAGCTTGAACATGGGCTCATCCAGCTTGAGCACAGGGTCACTGGCTCGAGTGCAGGATCATAGACATGACCACACGGTCGCTGGCTTGAGACCAAAGGTCACTTGCTTTAGTCAAAGGTTGCTGGCTTAAGCAAGGGGTCACTGACTCAGCTGTACCTTCCTCCCCAATCAAGATATATCAATGAATAACTAAGGTGCTGCAATGAAGAATTGATGCTTCTCATCTCTCTGCCTTCCTGTCTGTCTGTTCATATCTGTCCCTCTCTCTGTCTTTCTCTCTCTGTCTCTCTTGCTAATAAACAAAAAAAAAAAAAGAAAAGAAAATACAAAAGAAATTCGGAAATTCAGAAAACCTTTATCCTTTCAAGAATTAAGAGTAGCCTGATCTGTGGTGGCATAGTGAATAGAGTGTTGGCCTGGAATGCTGAGGTCGCCAGTTCAAAACCCTGGGCTTGCCTGGTAAAGGCACATGTAGGAGTTGATGCTTCCTGCTCCTCCTCCCTTCTCTCTCTAAAAATGAATAAATAAAGCCTAAAAAAATAGAGTATACTTTCTAAAAAAGAAAAGACTAAAAAATAAAAAATAAATAAAAAGAATTAAGAATAAAATTTTAACTACTGATGGAGAGGTAGAAGGCCAGAATACTGGCCGTCTCTTCTTATTAAAGAAATATGAATTGTCCCTTGGCTGTGTCTATCATGTTTATGGCTATATATTCCTAGCACATAATACAATACCCAGTACATGGTAGGCGTTTAGTAAATATTAAATAAATAAACCAGTGGTTCTTAACCTTTTTTGAGGTGTCGAACCCACCAGTTTCATATGCATATTCACCGAACCCTTCTTTAGTGATAAATATGATTTTTTCCCCCAAATTTAAGAGATAGGTATATGTTTTTTTACTGGTGCACAAAATGAACCATGCATGAACATCACCTTGCTCAAAGAACAAAACCAACAAAGTGCATGAACTCACAACAAATTACGGTATTACTTTATTCTGGCCTCCGTGGCAGAGGCTTCTCTGAACCCCTGAGACCAACTCATCAAACCCTTAGGGTTCAATAGAACCCAGGTTAAGAACCACTGAAATAAACAATTGTCTACCAGTCTGTGCCCATAGGTTGCCAGATTTGTCTGAATATATTCCCACATCTCTTTACTCCTTATCCCCCAAATAAGGGATCTTAGTTACTTCCGTCTCATAAACTACATTGTCTGAGTTCTCTTGGAGTTTGTCTGGTCCCTCAATAGAGGAAGTGATCAACTGATGGAGGGAAGGGCCTAGAAGAGGCAGTTGTAAAGGGAAGTCTCACTCATGCCTACATGAGGACACTGGGGACTATGGGATGAAGGCTAACGTTGGAGAAGGAGGCCTTCTGCTCACTACAGTCTGTCTCTGCTTCTTCCAGGTGGAAAACTTCAATTCATGGTTCAGGGGTGCGAAAACATGTGCCCATCTATGAGCCTCTTCTCCCACGGAACCAGGATGCATATTATGTGTTGTCGGAATCAATCTTTCTGCAACAAAATCTAGAAACCTGTACACTTCCTTGCTTCTGGCTCTGACTCAGGCAGAAAAAAATCCATCAACTACTGGGCTCAATTTATATTTAGTTTCTTTTCCACTCAACAACTAATCACATGTGCCTCTGCCTGAGTGTCAGACAGGATGCTCAAACACCATTCCTCTCCTAGCCCGGCCATTTACCCATACCTCTCTATTCTTTATTTTTCCTGTTCCTCAAACCCACCTTCCAACATTCTTTGCTTTTTCAATAAATTCTGCATGGTTAAAAAATATAGACTCCCGACAGACTTCTTTCCCTGTCAGTCAGTTGCAGGGTCAGCCTAAGTAAGTGTTTTTCACTACACACATTGAAATAGATGCATTTTTAAAACATTCCATATTTGTCAAAATGAAGGTATCCCCCAGAACAGAGACCACAAAGAGGAATGCAAAATGTGATTAGCCTTTTATAAGCTTAAACAGAGAGAGTCCTTCTCAGATTCCCCCTCCTTTCCATCCCTAAAGAAACCCCAACCCCTTCTACTTATCATGGTATCTAAAACTCACCCCTTCTTTGGTTCTTGACAGTTTTTAGTCTTCAAGAGTTTACTCAATGTAATTATAATAAAAATAGCATCTTTTAAAAAATTTATTTGCTATATAAATTTATAGCAAATAATAATAATTAAGTCTTTTTCTGATACACAATGTTATTGGATCACCTAAGAATAGAGGAGCAAGTGGAAATACTGTAATAATCCCTCTCGTGTTGTATTAATGTTATATTGTTCAAGGCATTTTTACCTCTGTTGCTGGCTTTGAAGTTAGAGAAAGAGGACTATGATCCAAAGAATGTGGGCAACCCATAGGAGCTGGGAAGGGGAAGGAAATGCCTCCAGAAATAACTACGGGCCAGTCAATACTTTTATCTCAACACACTGAGACATGTGTCAAACTTCTCACTTATAAGAGTGCAAAATAATAGTTTTGTGTTGTTTTAAGCCAGTATGTGGCAATTTGTTACAGCAGCAATAAACAAATACAAACAATTAAGAAAATTAGGGAAGATATAGAAGTCGAAACACCATAAATCAAAAGATCTAATCAATGTTTATACACCCTACCCAGCAACAGTTTATATATTCTTTTCAAGTACCCATGGAAAATACAAGAAAAGCAACCATTTCATGGGCCATAAAACATACTTAAACAATAAAAGAATTGAAATCATGTAGATGAGTTCACCAAACCAAGGGAATAAACTAGAAAACAGTAACAAAGGAATAACAGAAAAATAAACAAATACATGGAAGTTAAATTAAAAAAACATATTTCTAAACCTAGAGGTCAAAGAGAAGGTATCAAAGAAAGTTAAAAAATATATCACACTGAATGAAAAGAAATATACAACAAAACATTTGTGGGACACAGCCAATGTAGTGCCAAGGGGGAAATTCATAACAGTACATAACACATTAGAAAATTAAATAAAAGAAGACTCAAATTCTTTAAGTTCCCATCCTCAAGAACCTAGAATAAAAAGCAACTTTAACCCAAAGTAAGCAGAAGGAAGGAAGTAATGAAGATTTAAGTAGAAATCAATAAAACAAAACAGAAAGATAGAATTTAAAAAGAACGTTTTCTAATAGATCAATTAAGATGAACAAACCTCTAGCTAGACTGACAAAGATTTTAAAAAGATACCAATTGCCATTATCTAAATGAAATGGTATATCACTAGATACCCTAAAGACATCAGTAAGATAGAATCAGAAAGATACTGAAGGTATACTATGGACAACTGTACACATATACACCTGACAACTTAGCTAAATTAACCAATTCCTTGAAAAAATACAAACTATTCATTATGAAACGGATAATTTAAATAGCTTCATAATTATTAAGAATATTGAATTTATAGTCTAAAAACTCCCCAAAAGAAATCTCCATACTGGGATGGTTTCACTGGAGAATTTTACCAAATGTTTAAAGAGAAATTAACACCAACTCTACACAATCTTTTCCAGAAAATACAAGTGGAGAGAACACTTCCTAACTCATTTTAAGAAATTAATGTTACCCTGATACCAAAACCAGACAAAGACAGTACAAAAATAAAAGAAAGAAAATGAAAGAAAGACAGGAAGGAAGAAAGAAAAAGAACTACAGACCAAATATATCTTGTGAATATAGATTTTTTTTAAAATCCTGAACAAATATTATCAACTGGAATTCAGTAATATGAAGAAAGAATTATACACCATAATCATGAGGTTTATTCTATGGGTGCAAAGCTGGCCAATAACTGAAAATCAATATAATCCATATTAGAAGGCTAAAGAAGAAAAATAACATTATCACATCAATTCATACAGAAAAAAAAACCATATACTGAAATTCAACAATAATTCATGTTAAACTCTCAGAAAAACAGAAACAGTTTTAAACTTAAAAAAAAACCAACACTACAGATAGCATTGTCTTTAATGATAAAAGACTGGATGATTTCTAAGAATAGGAAATATCTTAACATAGTACTAGAAGTTTCAGTCAGCACAGTAAAGGAAGAAAAGGAAGTAAGAGGAATAAAGATCAGGAGTGAAGAAATAAAAATGTTGCTATTTGCAGATGACATGATGCTTCACAAAGAAAATTTGAAGAATCTACAAAAGCACTCCTAGACCTATTTAGTGAGTTCAGTGAGGTCATAGACTACAACATTAATGTACAAAAATCAATTGTATCGTTATATATTGGTAATGAACACTTAAACACCCAAACTAAAAATAAAGTACCATTTCTAATGGCTAAAAAACCCCCAAAATATGTAGATATAAATCTAACAAAATATGCACAGGCCATGTAAGCTGAAAACTACACAATGCTAATGAAAGAAACCAAATATCTTTTCAAAAATGTAGAGACATACTAGGTTCATGTATTGGAAGACCTACCATAGGAAAGATGTCAATTTTCCCTACATTGACAGACCAGGTTTAGTAGAATTTCAATCAAAAGCCCAGCAATGAGGAGTGATATCAGCAATATGAGAAAGTAGATAACTCTAGGCTTTCTTTTTCCCTTGGAAATATTTTTTTTTTATTAAAGGTGGCAAAAATTTAATAGGAGTTCTGGAAAATAGTCAAAGGTTAGCCCTGGCCAGTAGGGTCAGTGTTAGAGCATCAGCCCAGGATGTGGATGTCCTGGATTTAATTCCTGGTCAGGGCACAAAGGATAAGCAATCATCTGCTTCTCCAGCCCCACCCCTATCTTTCTCTCCTGAAGCCATGACTCAATGGTTGGAGCAAGTTGGCCCTAGGCACGAAGAATGGTTCCATGGCCTCACCTCAGTTGCTGAAATAGCTCGGTTGTGGAGCAAGGAAACAGCGGCCCCAGATTGGCAGAGAATCGCCCTGTAGGGGGCTTGCCAGGTGGATCCTGGTGGGGGCGCAAGCAGGAATCTGTCTCTCTGCCTCCCTGCCTCCCTGCCGCCCTGCCTCCTGCCTCTCACTTAATAAGAGAAAGAAAGAGAGAAGGAAGGAAGGAAGGAAGAGAGGGAGGGAGGAAGGAAGGAAGGAAGGAAGGAAGGAAGGAAGGAAGGAAGGAAGGAAGGAAGGAAGGAAGGAAGGAAGGAAGGAAGGAAAAACAAAGGTCTACAGCCAACAAGTGAGCACCTCCCAATCAAGGAAAAGCTACATTAAAAATGGTAGAAATTTTCATGGCATTTTTATTCATCCTTGCTCCATCCCCTTTTCCACAGGAGGTGGCAGCAGTTAAACTGCCAATAGGCTGACTCCAACCAGACCTGATTTGCCATGCTCTAACCTGTGTCGGGGCTGCCTGAGGACTTCCCTATTTTAATCAACTCTAGAGCTCAGGAAGCAAAGGCAGAATAACTTAGATCTTAGGGTGGAAAAACCATGAGAAGCACTGAGCACCTTTTTTGAAAGCTTCAGGTAGACTACAGACTAACAGATAGATGCCTGAGTAAGAGATTATGGTTAGGTGGTGAGAATGTAAAATGTGTGAAGCTATAATGGCAAACAATATGATGGTTCCTCAAAAAATTAAAACAGAATCACTACATGACCCAGCAAAGCATGGGTCATGTATATAACCAAAAGGATTGAAACCAGAGCCTCAAATAGATATTGGCACACCCTGTTCATGGCACCATTATTCACAATAGCCAACAGGTAGAAGCAATCCAAATGTCCATCAAAGGATAAATGGATGAACAAAATGTGGCATATAAAACTAATGAAATTATTATTATGCAGCCTTGAAAAGGAACAAAACAGATGTAAGAGTAATGGTGACTTGAGAGATACCTTTGATCTCTCCCCTTGAAATTTCAACAAATTGAGCTATAACACAGCAAAGCAGGCCCAGCTGGGCTCACAGGCTTACCTGAAAGATCCATACACTGAACGGACTAATGGTGGGAAGGGTTGTAAAGGCGGGCAGAAGATGAGACACACTCACAGTTAGCTCTGGAGAGGAGAGAGGCCCCGACTGTCTGGGTTTTAGTCTGCTGGAACTGTGGAGAAAGGAGAAGTTCAGAGTGACTGGGTCTTCTTCTGATGGGGGAAGTGATAAAACTGAAGGACAGAGGGGGAGATACTAAAGCAAAGTGGCAGCAAAATAAGGGGCCATGGCCAGTGTTCCCAGTCTGATGGCAGCCCACAATGGGCACAGAGACAGAGAAAACCAACATACAGCCCCCTAGGCTCCCAGATCCTTCCTCCCTCACTTTGCAGGTACGAAGAGTGGCAGAGACATACTCCACAGCTAACTATCCAGGGCCACTCTCTCACTGAAGAACAGAGGTGCTTTGTGTCTGGTCCTCAGGTCTGCTGACATGGGGAGGAATGCCAGGAAGCCTGAGAACACCACTGATAGAGCTGTAAAGCCAGAAAGCTGAAGCCGGAAAGCCAAAGCCAGAAAGCCCTCACAACAACACAACAGTGAGGCTGTGGCCATGCCTACATCACTGCAACAGCAACATCTCAGCAAAAGTCAACCCAGAAATATCACAGAGCTAAAACTTGGAATACAACACTACTTACTGGAAAAAAACAGAAGAACCTCTAAAAACTGATGCCTTTTATTTTCCATTAAAATTCATGTTCTTTAATTTTTATATTTTTATTCTTGTTTCTGTGGGTTTGTGTGTTTTTTTAGTTTTTGCTCTTTTGTGGATTTTCTTTTTATTTTTCATTATTTTAAATGTTTTTCTATTTTTCATTTTATTTTTATTAGTTATTTTTAGGGTTTTTTTTGTTAGATGTCTTAACAATACCACTCTCAATCTCCATCAAGAAAGAAGAATTTGAATACCATGGATACACAAGTAAGAGACATAGTTCAGAAATAAAATGAAATATCTCCAGGAAGCAATCTCAATCACATAGAAATCATGGAGTTAAACAATAGAGAATTCAAAGTTAAAGTTCTTAAAATACTCAATGAGATGTGAGAAAACACTGATAGGCAATTTAATGAGCTCAAAAAACAAATTGAAGAACAAAATGAGTACTTCACCAAGCCTACTAAAACTTTAATAACAGAAAGGAAGAACTTAATACATGAATTGAATAGTTAGCAAGTTTAGCTAATAAAACAGGCCAGATAGATGAAAATATCAATGACATCAAAGACAAGCAAATATAAAGAAGAGCATGACTTCATGAATTAAAATAAAAAAAGAGCTTTACAAGAATTGTCTGACTTCATCAGAAAGAGCAATATAAGAATAAGGGAGCCTGACCAGGCGGTGGCGCAGTGGATAGAGCAATGGACTGGGATGCGGAAGAACCCAGGTTCGAGACCACGAGGTCACCAGCTTGAGTGCAGGCTCATCTGGTTTGAGCTAAAAAGCTCACCAGCTTGAACCTAAGGTTGCTGGCTCCAGCAAGGGGTTACTTAGTCTGCTGAAGGCCCGCGGTCAAGGCACATATGAGAAAGCAATCGATGAACAGCTAAGATATCGCAACAGCAACAAAAACCTGATAATTGATGCTTCTCATCTCTTTCCATTCCTGTCTGTCTATCCCTATCTATCCCTCTCTCTGACTCTCTCTCTCTCTGTCTCTGTAAAAAAATAAATAAATAAAAGAATAAGGAATATATCAAAAGAAGAGAGAGAGAAGAGAATGGAGGACCTATTTAAACAAATAATTGGTAATTTCTTAAGCCTATAGAAAGAGTTATATCCTGGAGTCAAAGAAGGAAACAGAATGCCTACTAACCTCAACCCAAAGAGACCTTATCCAAGGCATATCGTAATAAATTATCATAAAACAATGACAAAGAAAATATTCTCAAGACACTTAGGGAAAAAAGAATGTTAATATATAAAGTAAGGCCCATTGGGTTATTATCAGACTACTCAGCAGAAACTATAAACCAGAGGAGAGTGGACCCATTCAAAGTACTAAAAGAGAAGACCTACCAGCCAAGAATATTATCACCAGATTATTCCAACTACAGGAAATACTCAAGGGGGTTATTTTACCAGATACAAAGAACAAGACAAAACTACAAACAAAAGTTTCAACAAGGGTACAATATAAACAAGATTAATCTGTGACAACAATAACATAAAAGGGGAGAGGATGAACATCTGCAGTAGCCAAGAAGGATGGAATGCAGAAGCACTAATAAGACAAAGGACTCTTGTATATATGAAAAATTTTCCCTTAGTAACCTACTGGTGCCTGACCAGGCGGTGGCGAAGTGGATAGAGCATCGGACTGGGATGCAGAAGACCCAGGTTTGAGACCCCAAGGTCACCAGCTTGAGTGCAGGCCCATCTGGCTTGAGCAAAAAGCTCACCAGCTCGGACCCAAGGTCACTGGCTCCAGTAAGAGGTGGCTCGGTCTGCTGAAGGCCCACGGTCAAGGCACGTGTGAGAAAGCAATCAATGAACAACTAAGATGTTGCAATGGCAATGAAAAACTAATGATTGATGCTTCTCATCTTTCTCTGTTCCTGTCTGTTTTTCCCTATCTATCCCTCTCTCTGACTTTCTCTCTGTCCCTGTAAAAAATAAAAATATTAAAAAATAACCTACTGGTAACCACCCACACAAAAAACAGTACTGAAACACATACCTTAAAAATGAAGATCAGGAAAGAATTACGGAATATCACCAAACAAAAACAATGACAGAAACACAAAAGAAAAGAACTAAAGGAGACACAGAGCTACCAGAAAGCAAAACATAAAATGGCTATAAGAAACTCTCAGCCTGACCTGTGGTGGCACAGTGGGATAAAGCATCAACCTGGAACACTGAGGTCGCCAGTTCAAAAACCCTGGGCTTGCCCAGTCAAGGCACATATGGGAGTTGATGCTTCTTGCACCTCCTTTCTCTCTCTCTTTCTCTCTCTCTCCTCTCTAAAAATTGAATAAAGTCTTCTTTTTTAAAAAAAAGAAACTCTCTTGCCTGACCTGTGGTGGTGCAGTGGATAAAGCGTCGACCTGGGAACACTGAGGTCGCCAGTTCAAAACCCTGCACTGGTTTGGTCAAGGCACATATGGGAGTTGATGCTTCCAGCTCCTCCCCCCTTTCTCTCTCTCCTCTCTCAAATAAATAAAATAAAATAAAATAAAAAAAGAAACTCTCATATGTTAATAATTACCCTAAATATGAAAGGACTAAACTCGCCAATAAAAAAGCATAAAGTAGAAGATAGAATCAAAAAGCAAAATCCAACCATATGCTACCTTCAAAAGACACATCTAAGTTGAAAGAACAAAAGTAGACACAGAGTGAAAAGTTGGAAAATGATTCTCCAAGCAAATAATACCCAAAGAAAAGCAGATGTAGCCACACTAATATCTGACAGTGCTGACTTCAAGACAACAAAGATAACAAGAGACCAAGATGGCCATTTCATAATGATAAAGATGAAACTATATCAAGAAGATATAACACTTCTTAATATGTATGCACCGAATCAGGGAGCACCAAAGTAATAAGGCATCTACTAACTGATCTAAAAATAGAAACAGACAAAAACACAATCATACTTGAACATTTTAACACACAATTGATGGCTTCAGATATATGATCCACACAGAGAATCAATAGAGATATGGGCCCTAAACGACACACTATTCCCAATAGACATAATAGATATTTACAGGACATCTCATCCCAGAACATCAAATTATACATTCTTTTCTGTTGTGCATGGAAGATTCTAAAGTATAGGCCATATGTTGGACCTCAGAACTAACCTCAACAAAATCAAGAAGATTGAAATTATACCAAGCACATTCTCTGACCTTAAGGGTTGGAAATTAGATTTCAACTGCAAAAAGAAAGTTAAAAAAACCCAGAAAATGTGCCTGTTGGGGACCAGAAAACCAACAGGGTTTTTGGAGTTTAGATTTGAGGGGGACAGAGGTGTGAGAAATTGGCTGTAAGCTGACAGTCTGCCCAACCCCCCCACCTCACTTGCCTGATTAGGTTACAAAAGGCTGTTAAGCTGTGGTGCTGGATTGTTTACACTACCCCCCAATGTTCTCCAGAAAGACTGGAGGCAAGTTTCTTCTATCCTTTGTTTGGTATAAAGTTAAAATGATATGTATGGTGGGGTTTTTCTGCACTTGGTAAAATTCTTGGGTTGTCTTAGAAATGTGATAAAAGATCTCATTGATTTGCTAATGGCCCACTTTGCCCTATAAATAGAGCAAGATATAGTTTTGGGCATGCTTTGTTTTTCTTTATTTTTTATTTTATTCATTTTAGAGAGGAGATACAGTGTGAGAGAGAGAGAGAGAGAAATGGGGGAGGAGCTGGAAGCATCAACTCCCATGTGTGCCTTGACCAGACCAGTGCAGGGTTTTGAACTGGCGACCTCAGTGTTCCCATATCGACGCTTTATCCACTGCGCCACCACAGGTCAGGCCGGGCATGCTTTGTTTTTGCCAGCAGCAATCACAGGGCCCTCCAGACCCCTGTATTTTCTTAACTTCATGTATTTTCTTAATTCCGCACCATTCCCACTGGAGACCTGGAATTACTAGCTGTGTTGGTTCACAGCATGTGCCCAGATATAAAAATAAATATAGTTACTCTATTATACCATTTCATTACAGAAATACTGCTCTTTCTGTTAACACATCATTATATTATTTTTAGATAAATACACCCAAATAAAAGGGGAGATTTCTCAAAAAGAAGCATGATATTGAAGAATCCAATTCTGGAAGTGAGCAAAAGTTAAGTGTAAATAAAATAGGACTTGAAGGCTGATGGACAGAATTTAATTTATAGCATTTTCCATCACTTAACACTGAACAATACAATTGGATTAGAAACCCATTCATGGAAGCTTCAAGTGATTTTGGTTTAACATTAACAGAAGAAGAACTGGCAGCTATATCCACTGATCATGGATTGATGATTAAACATAAGGAACTGTCTCTTGAAGCCTTTTGGATTTCTATAAAAGAAGAATATGTGACAACATCTAAAAAAAACTTTGAACATTTTACAATTTTCAACATCTATTTATGTGAATTAGGATTTTCTACCCTCAACACAATTAAGAGTAAAAAGAGAGAAATTCTTCAATGTATTGATGAGGAAATAAGAGTTTGCCTTTCAAATATATGCCTAAACATTGAAGAAATCACTAGGACACATCAGGTTCATGTTTCTCATAAACACAAGAATAAAAAAACTTAACGCATTTGTGCTGGGACCTGCCAAATTTAATAAATCTTACTAAGAATATAACTATATATATAAAAAGATAACTTTTTTGACATTTTTTTATTCTTTAACCCCTCTTTTTTATGAATTCTAGAAAGCATAACTCAAAAAGTATAATATAAAAATGTTTTTTTTAATATATATTTTATTATTATTAATTCTAATGGGGTGACACCAATAAATCAGGGTACATATGTACAATGAAAACATCTCCAGGTTATCTTATCATTCAATTGTGTTGCATACCCGTCACCAAAAGTCAAATTGTCCTCTGTCACCTTCTATCTGGTTTTCCCTGTGTCCTCCCCTCCTCCCTATCCCACTCTTCCCTCCCTCCCCCCATCCCATACCACCACTCTCTTGTCCATGTCTCATATTCTCACTTTTATGTCCCCCCTACGTATGAAATCATGCTGTTCTCAATTTTTCTTTTTTTCTGATTTACTTATTTCACTCCGTATAATGTTATCAAGGTACATCCATTTTGTTATAAATGATCCGATATCATCGTTTCTTATGGCTGAGTAGTGTTCCATAGTATATATGTACCAAAGCTTTTTAATCCACTCGTCTTCTGACAGACACTTGGGCTGGTTCCAGATCTTCGCTATTGTGAACAATGCTGCCACGAACATGGGGGCGCATTTCTTCTTTTCGAACAGTGCTATGGTGTTCTTAGGGTATATTCCTATAAGTGGGATAGCTGGGTCAAAGGGCAGTTCGATTTTTAATTTTCTGAGGAATCTCCAAACTGTTTTCCACAGTAGCTGCACCAGTCTGCATTCCCACCAGCAATGCAGAAGGGTTCCCTTTTCTCCACATCCTCGCCAGCACTTATTCTGTGTTGTTTTGCTGATAAGTGCCATCTGACTGGTGTGAGGTGATATCTCATTGTGGTTTTAATTTGCATTTCTCTAATGATTAGTGATGTTGAGCATTTTTTCATATGTCTATTGGCCATCTGTATGTCCTCTTTGGAGAAATTTCTATTCATTGCTTTTGCCCAGTTTTTGATTGGGTTGTTTGTCTTCCTGGTGTTGAGTTTTATAAGTTCTTTACAAATTTTAGTTATTAACCCCTTATCAGATGTGCTGTCGAATATGTTCTCCCATTGTGTGGTTTGTCTTTTTATTCTGTTCTTATTGTCTTTAGCTGTGCAAAAACTTTTTAGTTTGATATAGTCCCATTTGTTTATCTTGCCTTTTATTTCATTTGCCCGTGGAGATAAATCGGCAAATATACTGCTGCTACAGATGTCGGAGAGCTTGCTGCCTATGTTTTCTTCTAAGATGCTTATGGTTTCACGGCTTACATTTAAGTCTTTTATCCATTTTGAGTTTGTTTTTGTGAATGGTGTAAGTTGATGGTGTAGTTTCATTTTTTTGCAGGTAGATGTCCAATTTTCCCAACACCATTTGTTAAAGAGGCTGTCTTTACTCCATTGTATGTTCTTTCCTCCTTTGTCAAATATCAGTTGTCCATAAAGCTGTGGGTTTATTTCTGGGTCCTCTGTTCTGTTCCATTGATCTATGTGCCTGTTCTTATGCCAGTACCAGGCTGTCTTGAGTATAATGGCCTTATAGTAAACCTTGATATCTGGAAGAGTGATACCTCCTGCTTTATTTTTTCTTTTTAAGATTGCTGAGGCTATTCGTGTTCTTTTTTGGTTCCATATAAATTTTTGGAATATGTGTTCTATATCTTTGAAGTGTGTCATTGGTATTTTAATTGGTATTGCATTGAATTTATAAATTGCTTTGGGTAATATAGACATTTTAATGATGTTTATTCTTCCTAGCCATGAGCATGGTATATGCTTCCACTTGTTTGTATCTTCCTTGATTTCTTTTATCAATGTTCTATAATTTTCTGAGTACAAGTCCTTAACCTCCTTGGTTAAATTTACTCCTAGGTACTTTATTTTTTTTGGTTGCAATAGTGAAGGGGATTGTTTCCTTAATTTCTTTTGCTGACAGTTCATTGTTGGTATATAGAAATGCCTCTGATTTCTGAGTATTAATCCTGCCACCTTGCTGAATTCATTTATAAGGTCCAGTAGTTTTTTGACTGAGACTTTAGGGTTTCTATATACAATATCATATCATCTGCAAATAGTGACAGTTTTACTTCTTCTTTTCCAATTTGGATGCCTTTTATTTCTTCTTCTTGTCTGATTGCTGTAGCTAGGACTTCCAGAACTATATTGAATAAGAGTGGTGAGAGGGGGCATCCCTGCCTGGTTCCTGATCTTAAGGGGATTGCTTTTAATCTTTGTCCATTTAGTATGATGTTTGCTGTGGGTTTGTCGTAGATGGCCTTTATCATGTTAAGGAATGATCCCTGTATTCCCACTTTACTGAGAGTTTTGAGCATGAATGAGTGCTGGATTTTATCAAATGCCTTTTCTGCATCTATTGAAATTATCATGTGATTTTTGTCCTTCCTTTTGTTTATGTGATGAATCACATTGATTGATTTGCGAATATTGAACCAGCCTTGCTTCTCCAGAATAAATCCCACTTGATCGTGGTGTATGATTTTTTTCATATATTGCTGGATCCGGTTGACTAATATTTTGTTGAGAATTTTAGCGTCTAAATTCATCAGGGATATTGGCCTATAATTTTCTTTCTTTGTGTTGTCTTTGCCCAGTTTTGGGATCAGAATTATGCTCGCCTCATAAAAGGAGTTTGGAAGTCTTCCTTCCTCTTGAATTTTTTGAAATAGCTTGAGGAGGATAGAAGTTAGTTCTTCTTTGAATTTTTGATAGAATTCACTTGTGAAGCCATCAGACCCAGGACTTTTCTTTTTTGGGAGTTTTTTGATAACTGTTTCGATCTCATTTGTTGTAATTGGTCTGTTTAGGTGTTCTGATTCTTCCAGATTGATTTTTGGAAGGTGATATGATTCAAGAAATTTTTCCATTTCATCTAGATTGTCTAATTTTTTGGCATATAGTTCTTCATAGTATTTTTTTACAATGCTTTGTATTTCTGTTGTGTCAGTTGTTATTTCTCCACTGTCTTTTCTAATTTTATTTATTTGAGTCCTCTCTCTTTTTTTCTTGGTAAGTCTAGTTAAAGGTTCATCAATCTTGTTTACCTTTTCAAAGAACCAGCTCCTGGTTTCATTGATCCTCTGTATTGTTTCCTTCACCTCTATGTCATTTATTTCTGCTCTGATCTTTATTATTTCCTTCCTTCTACTTGTCTTGGGTTTTACTTGTTGTTGTTTTTCTAGTTCTTTTAGATGCAGGGTCAGGTTGCTTATTTGAGCTTTTTCTAGCTTCTTATGATATGCCTGTAGTGCAATAAACTTCCCTCTCAGAACTGCTTTTGCTGTGTCCCATAAATTTTGAGTTGATGTATGCTCATTATCATTGTTTCTAGAAACTTTTTTATTTCTTCTTTGATCTCATTGTTAATCCATTTATTATTTAATAACATGCTATTTAGTTTCCAAGTGTTTGAGTATTTTTCAGTTTTTCTTTTGTGGTTAATTTCTAGTTTCATGCCATTGTGATCAGAGAAAATGCTTGATATGATTTCAATCTTCTTAAATTTATTGAGACCATTTTTGTGTCCTAACATGTGGTCTATCCTAGAAAACGTACCATGAGCGCTTGAGAAGAATGTATATTCTACTGCTTTAGGGTGAAAAGTTCGGAAGATATTTATTAAATCAAGTTGATCTAGTGTCTCCTTTAAGTCTGCTGTTTCTTTATTAATTTTCTTTCTTGAGGATCTATCCAGTGTTGTTAGAGGGGTATTGAAATCCCCTACTATGATAGTATTGCTGTTAATCTCGCCCTTTATATTCATCAAAGTCTGCTTTATGTATGTCGGGGCTCCTATATTTGGTGCATAGATATTTATAATAGTTATATCTTCCTGTTGAATTGTTCCCTTTATCATTATGTAGTGTCCTTCTTTATCTCTTACTACAGCCTTTGTTTTAAAGTCCATTTTGTCTGATATAAGTATTGCTACCCCTGCTTTTTTTTCCTTTCCATTTGCATGAAATATTTTTTTTCATCCTTTTACCTTCAGTCTATGTGCATCTTTTGTTTTAAGGTGTGTCTCTTGTAGACAGCATATGTATGGGTCCTGTTTCTTTATCCACGCAGCTACCCTATGTCTTTTGATTGGATCATTTAATCCATTTACATTTAAGGTTATTATTGATATGTAGTTGTTTATTGCCATTTTATTCTTTAAAGCTGTATTCTTCTTTTGCTCTATTCATTCCTCCCTTTAAACTGTTCACAACAGGCCCCTTAGTATCTCTTGCAGAATTGGTTTGGTTTTTATGAATTCCTTGAGGCTTTCTTTTTCTGGAAAGCTCTTTATTTCTCCTTCAATTTTAAACGTTAGCCTTGCTGGATAAAGTAGTGTTGGTTGTAGGTTCTTGTTCTGCATTACTTTGATTATATCTTGCCATTCCCTTCTGGCCTCAAGTGTTTCTGTTGAGAGGTCTGATGTCATCCTTATGGGGGCTCCTTTGTAGGTGATAGCCTTTTTTTCTCTAGCAGCTTTTTAAATTTTTTCTTTATCCATTAGCTTTGGTATTTTAACTATGATGTGTCTTGGTGTAGATCTTTTTGGGTTTCTCTTTAATGGAGTTCTGTGTGCTCCTTGAATGTGTGAAGTGTTTCCCAGCCTTAATTTAGGAAAGTTTTCTGCTATGATTTGATTGAACACAGTTTCCATTTCCTGTCCTCTTTCCTCTTCTTCAGGCACCCCTATGATGCGAATGTTGTTTCTCTTCAGGTTGTCACAAAGCTCCCTTAGAGTTTCCTCACATTTTTTAAGTCTCTTTTCCTTTTTCTTCTCTGCTTCTGTGCCTTTGTTTATTGTGTCCTCTAACTCTCTGATTCGATCCTCAGCGTGATTCATTCTGCTTTTAATTCCTTCCATTGTGATCTTCAGTTCTGATACTGTATTTGTCATTTCTGTCTGATTCTTTTTTATTATTTCAATTTCGTTTTTTATACTTGTTATCTCTTTATTTAGGTGTTCGTAATGACTATCCATTGTTGCTCCAATTTCTTTGAACATCCTAACTATCATTATTCTAAATTCTGCTTCTGGTAATTTGGTTATATCTGGTTCATTCAGGTCTTTCTCTGGGGATTTCTCTTGATTCATTTGGTTTGCATTCCTTTGCCTGCCCATTTTTTCTGTGTATAAACAAGTTGTGGCCACTGGAGTCCAGTAGGTGTTGCCTTTGTGTTCTCTAGGTGTGGTCTGTCTGCAAGCCCCCTACCCCCTCTGCCGGTGCCTACGGTGGTTGGGTATGAGCATTACCAGCGCCGGCCCACTGTGGCTTTTGCTGTGATTTCTGCCTCTCCTCCGTGGGAGGGGCTGTCACTGAAGCCACAAGTCTTAGCACCAAGGGTAGAGGTGAGCACCTTTGCTCAGCTGCGAACCCAGCCTATTTCCGGACTTCCGCCCAGAACCCTCAGTCAGAGCCTGCTCGCCACAGTTTTGCAGGTTGGGCGGGGCTTTTGACGTGCTCTCAGCTGTGAGCGTTTGCCCGTCTGGAGATTTAGCCCCGCCCTCGAGGCCAGGGCCCTTCTGCGCAGGGTCGGAAACCAACGTTTATTGGGCCGGGCATGTTTGCTGGCTTCCACTCAGCTGTGTACTTCCGCTCGTGCCGGACTCTACCCCGCCCCCACGTTCGGAGCCCGCTGGTGCACGTATGAATGCTATCCGCGGTTTCTCCGCCCGGGCGGGGATAGTAGCGTGAGCTCAACTGCGAGCTTCCACTTGTCTCGGGGTCTAGCCCGTTCCCGCGTTCCCACGCTCGGAGCCCGCTCGCGCACGTATACTGGCCAACCGCGGTTTCTCCGGCTGGGCGGGGCTGGTAGCGTGAGCTCAGCCGCAAGCCCCCCGCCCTTCCCTGGTCCTAGCCCGGTCCCCGCGGTCAGGGCCGGTTTGCGCAGGGCCTGCCCGTTCCTGGCCTCCCGCTTTGTTTCAGTAAGTGAGATTAAAGGTGGGCCCGCAGCTGCCGGACCGCTTTCGCACGTCCCCTCTGACCCTCTGGGCTAGATCGAGCTCCCACCGGCTTGGCCTCTGCCCACGCCGACAGAACCGCTTTTCAGCGTCCTGCCGCCCTAAACCCTTAAGCAGCCCTCAGCAGAGTAGGAAGGGACCTAATACTCCACACTGTAGGCCTGGGAGCTCCCTCACTTGTTTCACAGCTCAAAACTGTCCAAACGCCTCTTCTAGGCTCTGGGACTGCAGACTGGGGCTTGGTTCCTGGGACCCAGGTCCCTCCCTCTCCGCCAAGCTTTTCTCCCGCCACACGGGTCTCTCCGGGCTGCCATTTGCTCCGGGGAGCTGGGCAGCCCTCTTCGCGTTTTCGCTATTCCTACCAGTCTCAATGTGGCTTCTTCTGTGTTCCTTGGTTGAGGAGTCCACTTAGTTTAGTTCATAGTTGGTTTATCCAGATGATGGTTCTTTAAATTGAGTTATAATCCACTTTGCTTCTGGGAGTTGGAAGTTGGTACATCCGCCTACTCCGTCGCCATCTTGCTTCCCTGTGTCCCATAAATTTTGAGTTGATGTATGCTCATTATCATTTGTTTCTAGAAACTTTTTTATTTCTTCTTTGATCTCATTGTTAATCCATTCATTATTTAATAACATGCTAGTTTCCAAGTGTTTGAGTATTTTTCAGTTTTTCTTTTGTGGTTAATTTCTAGTTTCATGGCATTGTGATCAGAGAAAATGCTTGATATGAAGAAATGTTTTTTAATGTCAGAATAAATTTAATTTTGTCATATTTATTTCATTTAATTACCATAAAACACTCTTAGACTTTATATATTTTTCTTTAATATTTGACTTAATTATTATAACATATTTCTCAGAAATTTGTATATTGTGCACCTACAATTATTTGTGGGATTTTAAATGCACCCCAACTTCAAAAAAGTTGAGAACCACTGCACTACCTGACTTCAAATTATACAACAGAGCCACAATAACCAAAACAGCATGGTATTGGCAAAAACAAAAAAAACAAACAAAAAAAACAGACATACAGACTAATGGAACAGAATTGAGAACCCAGAAATAAAGCCACATATATATGATCAAATAATCTTTGACTAAGGAGCCAAAAACAGACAGTGGAGAAAAGAATCCTCTTTAATAAATGGTGCTCGGAAAATTGGAAAGCCACATGCAAAAGAATGAAACTTGACTGTTTGTCCCCCTGCACAAAAGTTAATTCAAAATGGATCAAAGACCTAAATATAAGATCTGAAACAGGGGTGACGTCAGAGAAATGGCGCCATGAGGGGTGCTCCTAATATCTTCCCTTGAAATTTCAACAAATCCAACAACTAAAGACAGAGAAAAAATCTCAGGAGTACCTGAAATATACACATACCAGACAAAGGTATGACTGGGCAAAAAGGTGGCTGAATATATAATCCATTCTGAAGGAAATCAAAAAGAGAACGGGGTATTTCACTTTTCTCACTGATCTGAGGAAGGAGCGCTTTCATCTGAAGCCCAGTGAAACAGAGTGTCAGAGGCAGAGCGAAGGAGCAGGAGTAGGGTGGGTCATCAAGCAGAAGGAAGAACATGCCAGCTCTGCCTGAGATCTGAGATCGCGGACATGGGGTGCACATGGGCGGCAGGCTCTGACAAAATTTACAGGTGAGGAGTGCTTGCGGGAGCCAGTGCTGGTGTCAGCAGCTTTGCGCACTTCTGACTCCATGATCATGGGCGGTGTGCGAGTGGCTCCACCTGGCACTCGCACACTGCACACCATCAGCGGTGTACTGAGGTCTCCAAGTGTGATTGTATTTTTGTAAGTTTTTATTTTTAGATTAGTTAGTAGATGTCTTATATACTTTGGTGCTCCTTGGTTTGGTGCATATATATTAAGAAGTGTTATGTCTTCTTGATTCAATGTCCCTTTTATCATTATGAAATGACCATCTTTGTCTCTATTACCTTTGTTGTCTTGTAGTCAGCATTGTTAGATATAAATATGGCTACACCTGCTTTTCTCTGGATATTATTTGCTTGGAGAATTGTTTTCCAACTTTTCACTTTGAATTTGTTTTTATCCATGTAGCTTAGATGTGTTTCTTGAAGGCAGCATACAGTTAAGTTTTCTTTTTTGATCCACTCTGCTACTCTGTGTCTTTTTATTGTTGAATTCAATTCATTTACATTTAATGTAATTATTGACACTTGAGGGTTTCCTATTGCCATTTTATATATTGCTTTCGGACAGTTGTGTATCCTGTTTGGTTCTTCTCTTTTGTTCTTCTGTCATTTGTTTTTGGTTGTATTCCATACTTCTTTCCTCTGTTTCTTCTTTTTTTTAAGTCATGTGTTTCTTCTTTTATAAGTCATTTTTTCAGGGGTGGTTACCACTAGATATTTAAAAGAATATATATCATGTTCATTGTAGTCCATTATCTCATGAGTGCTTCTGCATTCCATCCTCCTTTGCTACTGTTAATCTTTGTCCTCTCCCCATTTTATTTTTGATTTCACAGATTATTCTTGTTTTTATTGTGATCTTGTTGGAGCTTTTATTTTTTATTTTGTTTTGTTTTGTTCTTTGTATCTGGTCTGATAACCTCCTTTAGTATTTCCTGAAGTGAAGTTTTTCTGGTGATAAATTCCCTCATCTTCTCTATTTCTGTGAATGTTTTTATTTCCCCTTCATATTTGAACTATAGCTTTGATGGATATAGTATTCTTGGCTGAAAGTTCCTCTCTTTCAGTATTTTCAATACTGGGGTCCACTCTCTTATGGCTTGTAGAGTTTCTGCTGAGAAACCTGATGATAGTCTAATGGGTCTTCTTTCTATGTTGTATTCTTCTTTTCCCTGGCTGCCTTGAGGATTTTTTCTTTGTCATTGGTTTGTGATAATTTCATGATAATGTGTCTTGGAGTAGGTCTGTTTGGGTTAAGGTAACTTGGTGTTCTGTTTGCTTCTTGGATTTGAGGGTCTAATTCTTTCCACAGGCTTGGAAAGTTCTCATTGATTATTTGTTTGAATATGTTATTCATTTTCTTTTCTCTCTTTTCCTTCTGATATATCTATTATTCTTATGTTGCTCTTTCTGATGGAGTCTGACAATTCTTGTAGGGATTTCTCATTTTTTTTTTAAATTCATGAGTCTCTCTTCTCTTTCTCTGTAGAATCTCTAGTTGCCTGTCTTCTATGTCACTAATTCTCTCCTCTATCTGGCCAGCTCTATTAGCTAAGTTTCTTACCTTGCTTTTTAGTTCATGTATTGAGTTTTTCATCTCTGTTTGGTTCCTTTTTATAGTTTCAATTTCCTTGATGAAGTATTGTTAATAACACTACTAATATGTAATTAAAAAATAAAATAAAAATTGAAAATATACAGTGATAAAATGAAAATTTTATAATGATATGTGGAACAAAACCTACAGAACCTGACCAGGTGGTGGCACAGTGGATAGAGCGTTGGACTGGGACATGGAGGACCCAGGTTCGAGATCCTGAGGTTGCCAGCTTGAGTGCTGGCCCATCTGGCTTGAGCAAAAGCTTACCAGCTTGGACCCAAGGTCACTGGCTCAAGCAAGGGGTTGCTTGGTCTGCTGAGGGCCCATGGTAAAGGCACATATGAGAAAGCAATCAATGAACAAATAAAGTGTTGCAACAAAAAACTAATGATTGATGCTTCTCATCTCTCTCCATTCCTGTCTGTCTGTCCCTGTCTATCCCTCTCTCTGTCCCTGCAATAAAACAAAACAAACAAACTACAGAGAACAAGGAGCAGGAACTGAGGGAAAATGACAAAAGACAGAAAAAAATGAAGTAAAAAGCAAGCAAAATGCCACAAAGAAAAATATGGGTTCAAAATATAATAATTTGATGATAAATGATGATTGGATGAGAAAGAATAAAAAGAAAGGAGAAGAAACAGAGAGAAGAGAAAAAAGGAACAAACAACAACAAAGAAGAAGTAAAGGTTTCTGAAATAAAACTCTCACAAAAAAAAACAAGAATAAAAAATGTAACAACTATGGATAATGAAGTTCAAAAGGAAAAGGAAAAAAGAAAAAGAAAAGAAGAAAAAATTACCAAAATGACAAAAAGCGTTAAAAAAATGTAATTTTTCCCTGGTTTTGAGAGGTGACTTTTTCCTTTTTTTTTCCAGACGGTGGTGCTATACTACAAGTTTTGCCTCTGTGGGGCTCTTGGTCAGAGGTCTTTTGGTGTGTTGCTGTGGCAATGAGGTAGGCTGGGCCTCAGTCCCATTGGTAGGCGGTGCTTTTTAGGGCTTTGCAATTTTACAGCTCTAACAATAGCAGTCTCAGTTTTCCAGGTACCTCTACCCTTGTCCCTCCCGCTGGAGCTAGTATCCTGGGGACTTAGCTGTGAGGTTCACCTCAGCCACTGTCTGCAGAGTGAGAGGATCTATGAGCAGCAAGGTCTTTCCTCTAATACCACTCAAAGCACAGTTCTGGGCAAGGCAGTGGCAATGAGAGCCACCAGCGAGAGCAGATCGCAGACCAAGCACCTTTCTGTTATACATAGGCAAAATTCTATGGGCTGGCAGGCAGGTCTAGCATGCCTCGGCATGCATGGGTCTAATGTCCATGGGCTTCTCCTTCATGCACTGTTTGATAACCCACAGTAAGCCATGTGTGTGTCCAATTCCCACGACTTCGGCAATGCAAACAGAGGCCTGCACCCGCCCACTCAGGCACCCAGCTCCTGTGATCTCAGTCAGTGCCGGAAATGTACTCAGACACTTGTATGGGCCCAAAGAGGTGCCCAGCACAGGCAGTCTCAAGCTAAGGATTTTAGCCGGTGTGCATGCCCCTTGCTGGTGATCGTGGAGCCAGGAATGCCCAAAAACGCTGGCAACAGCCCACACAGGTGCCTAGCGCTGATAATCTTGGGTGAAGCACTCTGGCCGCACGCCCAGTGCCAGTGATGCTAGGTGGAGCTGCTTGCACAGCACCAGTGATCATGGAGCCAGGAATGCACAAAGATGCTGGCACCAGCCTACGTGGGCTTCCCGCACTGGTAATTTTAGGTAAAGCCGGCTGCCCATGTGTGTGCCCTGCCTCTGCGATCTCAGGCAGAGCAGGTGTGTTCTTTCTTTTGTTTGAGCACCTACCCTAACTAAGCTCCTTTCCCTCTATCTCAGCCTCTCCACTTCGCTCCACTCCAAACAAAAGTGCCCCTTCCTCAGATCACTGAGAAAATCAAAATACCCTGTTCTTTGTCTTATTTCTTTCAGAGTGGATTATATATTCAGCCACCTTTTCATCCAACCATACCTTTGTCTGGTGTGTGTATATTTCAGGTGCTCCTGAGATTTTTTTCTGTGAATTTATTGAAATTTCGAAGTGAGAGATCAGGAGTATCCCTCATGGCACTATTTCTCCGACGTCTTCCCTTTGCTCAATTTTAATGAGATTTCTTTTCTTTTTTTTTTTTAATTCATGAGTCTCTCTCCTCTTTCTCTGTAGAATCTCTAGTTGCCTGTCTTCTATGTCACTAATTCTCTCCTCTATCTGACCAGCTGTTGAGTTGTAAAAGTTATTAATAAAAATGGTTATTAAGCCATTATCAGATGTATCATCGGCAAGTATGTTCTCCCATTGATGAGTTGTCTTTTCATTTTAGATGGTTTGCTTTGCTGTGCAGCTTTTTAGTTTGATGCAATCCCATGTGTTTTTCTTTAGTTTCCTTGCCCAAGGTGATATATCAGAAAAAAATATTCCTATGAAACATGTCCAAGATTTTACTGCATATTAGAATTTTTATGGTTTTCAGTCTTACCTTTAAGTCTTTGGTCCATTTTGAGGTTAATCGTGTATGGTGTAAGGTGATATAGTTTTTTTTCTCTTTTTTTTATTGCACAAATCTGTCCCATTTTCCCAACGTCATTTATTGAATAGACTATCTTTACCCCATCCTTTGTTTTTGCCTCCTTTGTCAAATATTAATTGGCCACAAAGTTGTGAATTTATTCCTGGCCTCTATTTTCTGTTCCATTGATTCATATGTCTCTTCCTATGCCAATACCATGATGTTTGGATTAATATTGCCTTGTGGATAGTTTGGTATCAGATAGCACAATTCCTCCAACTTTGTTCTTTCAAGATTGCTGTGGCTATTTGGGATCTTTTGTGGTTTCATCTAAATTTTTGGAGTATTTGTTATAGTTCTGCGAAATACGCCATTAGTTTCTTGATAGGAATTGGATTGAATCTATAGATTGTTTTGGGTAACATGGACATTTTAATGATGTCCATAAACATGGTATATGCTTCCACTTATTTGTATCTTCTTAAATTTCTTTCATCAGTGTCTTATAATTTTCCTAGTAAAAGTCTTTTACATCCCTGGTTTAATTAATTCTTAGATATTTTTTAAAGCAATTGTGAATGGTAGTGCTTTCTTAGTTTTCCTTTCTGATAGATCATTATTGGTATATAAAATCGCATCTGATTCCTGAATATTTATTTTATATCCTGTTACTTTATTAAATTCATTTATCAGTTTCAGTAGCTTTTTGGACTTTCTAGGGTTTTCTATATACAGTATCATATCATCTGCAAATAAGGACAGCTTTACTTTTTCCTTTCCAGCTTGGTTGCCTTTTATTTCTTCTTGTTTGATTGCTGTGGCTAGGATTTCCAGTGTTATGTTGAATTAGAGTGGTGATAGCGGATACTCTTGCCTTGTTCCTGATCTTAAGGAAAACGCGTGTAGTTTTTGCTCATTGAGTATGATGTTGGCTGTGGGTTTGTCATATATGGCCTTTTTTATACATTGAGTTATTTTTCCTCGATTCCCATTTTGCTGAGAGTTTTAAACATAAATGGGTGCTAAATTTTATCAAATGCTTTTCTCTGAATTTATTAATATGATCATGTGATTTTTATCTTTCATTTTATTTATGTGGTGTGTCATGTTTATTGATTTGTGGTTGTACCCACCTTATATTCCTGGAATAAATTCACTTGATTATGGTATATTACCTTTGTAATGTATTGCTGGATCCAGTTTGCTAATATATTGTTGAGGATTTTAGCATCTATGTTCATCAAGAATATTAGCCTACAATTTTCTTTCTGTGTAGTGTCTTTATCTGGTTTTGGAATGAGCTTGAGAGTCTTTCTTCCTCTTGAATGTTTTGAAATAGTTGAGAATAGGTGTTAATTATTCTTTGGATGCTTGATAAAATTCACCTGTGAAGCCATTAGTCCAGTACTTTTGTTTGTTGTAAGTTTTTAAATTACTCCTTCAATTTCACTAGCTATAACCTGTCAGTTCAGATTATCTGATTCTTTCTGATTCAGTTTTAGATTTTATGTTTCTAGTAATTTATCCATTTTGTCCAGATTGTCCAATTTGTTGACATATAGTTGTTCATAGTATTTTTAATTTTTTATTTATTTATTTTAGAGAGGAGACAGAGAGAGAGAGAGAGAAGTGGGGTGGAGAGGAGCAGGAAGCATCAACTCCCTCATGTGCCTTGACCAGGCAAGCCCAGGGTTTCAAACCAGCAATCTCAGCATTCCAGGTTGACACTTTATCCACTGTGTCACCACAGGTCAGGCCCATAATATTTTCTTATAATCTTTTGTATTTCTTTGATGTCTGTTGTTACTTCTCCTCTATCATCTCTGATTCTATTTATTTGGGTTCTTTCTCTCCTTTTTCTGATGAGTCTAGTTAAAGGTTTGTCTATCTTGTTAACTTTTCAAAGAACAAGATCTTAGTTTCAATAAAAATTTTCCATATTTTTAGACTCTATTTCATTTATTTCTGCTCTGATACTTATTATTTTCTTTATTCTACTCACTTTGGGCTTTGTTTGTTGTTCTTTATGTTAAGTGTAAACTTCAATTGTTAATTTGAGCATTTTTTATTTCTTGAGGTAGGTGTATAATGTTATGATTTGTTCTTTTATGACTACTTCCACTATGTCTCATAAGTTTTGAATGGTTTGTTCTCATTTTCATTTCTTTTGAGGTGTCTTTTGATTTGTTCCTTTATCTCATTGTTAACACATTCATTGTTCAGTAACATGCTATTTAGTTTCCATGTCTTTGTTGCTTTTCAGTATTTTTCTTGGTCATAGATGATCCTTGATATGATTCCAATCTTCTTTAATGTATTGAGACTTGTTTTGTGTCCTAATATGTCATCTATCCTAAAAAAAATGGCCCATATGCACTTGAAAAGATGTATGTTCTGCTGCTGTCAGGAGTTTTGAGACCAGGTATGTCTACTTGTCTTGCAGATATTGTGGGGGAAAAAAACCCACATGGAGGACCAGATGGAGGATACACAGCCTTTAATACTCATGTTACAGGAGAAACCCGATGACAGCTAGTCAGGCAAGCAAAATCTGCATCAGCCATGGGGGTGGTCTGGCTTATAAAGCAGTTAGACAATAGCGGCACAAAGTCAAAGGTAGGGGGCATGTTTGCTTGGAGCCAGTAAATGTAAACTTTCTTCAAAGTTTGTTTGTTCCTTAGCAGAATATGATGTACATTCAAGTGTAAATGGCCACAAGGCCTGGGCCATCTGCCAGGAGGTGTGGAAGGGCCATGTCCAGCACCAACCCTAAAGTCTACCCATACGTTGATGTTCCACCTCACATTCTACGCAAAATTCTTCTGATGGCCTGTGTGGGCCAAGCGGTGATACACTGCATCCAAATACCACGGGCACAGATTCCAAGATGGCAGTGGAGTAGGCAGAAAAACAAACTACCACCTCACGGGACCAAACTGGATTACAAAGTAATTTAAGAACAATCATCATGAAAAACCAACTTTGGTCTAAAAAAACAGGACTCTAAAATCATGGAGCACAGAAGAAACCACACCGAGCATAATAGGAAATGTGGGGACATGGTGGGGGCTCCTCTGCTCCCAGGAGCGAGGGGAAGCTAAGGGTCCAGAGGGTTTCTCATTGCAGGAAGAGAGAACCTCACAGACAGGGGCCCTCAGTCTCAGGACGGAAGCCCCAACCTAGAAACCCAGAAACTGGAGGAGACAACCTGACAGCATTGAGTGAGGAGATGAGCGGGGTTTCTGTTGGTGGGAAATCGCTGGCGAAGAAGTTGTAGCCTTAAAGGGCCAACGCAGAAAATGTTGCTCACAGCCACTTGCCTGAGGCTTTGGGGCTAGGAGGGCTGAGAGGACTGGTCTTGCATGAGGAGAGGAGGAGATTGAGGCATGGGGACACAAATGGTGATGGGAAGAATATCTGTGCTGAGTCATTCCCCAGTGCCGAGGCAGTCATAGCTGGGGGGAGGGTCGCTCCCTTTGTCCAGCATAAGTCTAGTGCGGAGTCAATTGACCCACAGTCAAAAATCTCTCCAGCTCCAATCAGCATGAAAGGCCATTCAGAAAGGAGAAAGTAAAGGGGAGGGGCAGTGTCTCAGATTTTGGGGGAGACCAGAGCTACCCCTCCCACTTCTGATACAAAGAATACAACTCACCCCTGGAGAGTAAATGGGCAGACCACACCTTCTGGTTCTCAAAGGTCACACTCATCGTATTCCTGGATAGAGTTTCAATGGGGGCCAAAGAGCAAGATATGCCCACCAGTCCTGTCCTGAACACAGAAGTTCCCTGCTGGGCTCAGCAAACAAACAGCAGGGAAATGAAGACTTTTAAGTGGTGCTACTAGTTAAGGAGAATTAAAATCCGAGCAAACAGCAGAGATTGAAGGATAAAGACTTGGATGAGAAGCTGCATTCCATATGCCAATCTCAGACTCATAACCCCAACAAGCTTGCAAACCACACACAGAAAAAAATAGGAAGGCAGAGAAATGTAAACCATATGAATCAACAAGAGAAATCCCCAGAAAAAGAACTGAATGGGATGGAAATAACCAAATTATGGGATGCAGAATTTAAAATAATGATTGTTAGGATGCTTAAGGATCTCAGAGCTACAATGGATGGACTTAAAGAGCACCTAATTTAAAAAATTGCAAGCATCAAAAAGAACACTGAAATCATAAACAAGAATCAATCAGAAATGACAATTACAATATCAGAAATGACGACTACTCTAGAAGGAATCAACAGCAGGCTGGATGAAGCAGAGGACCAAATCAACAAATTAAAGGACAAGATAAATAAAAACACAGAAACAAAGCAGCAAAAAGAAAAGAGGCTCAAAAAGTCTGAGAAAACTATAAGAGACCTCTGTGACAATATGAATAGAAACAACATCCACATCATAGGGGTTCCTAAAGGAGAAGAGAAAGAACAAGGGACAGAGAACCTGTTTGAAGAAATCATAGCTGAAAAATTTCCTAAACTGATGAAGGAAAAAGTCACACTAGTTCAAGAAGCACAGAGAGTCCCAGTAAAGAGAATCCCAATGAGGCCTACATCAAGATACATCATAATTAAAATACCAAAGAAAAGAGATAAAGAAAAAATACTAAAAGCAGCAAGAGAAAAGAAGTCAATTACCTACAGAGGAGCTCCCATAAGGATGAAATCCAACTTTTCAACAGAAACACTTGAGGCCAGAAGGAAATGGCAAGAAATATTCAAAGTAATGCAAAACAAGAGCCTATAACCAAGACTTCTCTATCCAGCAAGATTATCATTTAAACTTGAAGGAGAGAAAAAAAAGATTTCAGACAAAAACAACCTCAAGGAATTCATTACAATCAAACCAGTACTACAGGAAATGTTAAGGGGCAGGATTAAATGCTCTAATCAAAAGACATAGGGTAGCTGCATGGAAAACAGGACCCATATATATGCTGTCTACAAGAGACCCACCACAGAACAAAAGATACACATAGACTGAAAGTAAAGGGATGGAAAATAATATTTCACACAAATGGAAAGGAAAAAAAAGCTGGGGTAGCAATACTAATATCTGACAAAATAAACTTTAAAACAAAGGCTATAGTAAGAGATAAATAAGGTCACTCCCTAATGATAAAAGGAGCATTACAACAGAAAAATATAACTATTATAAATATATATGCACCTAATATAGGAAAACATAAATATATAAAACAGATTTTAATGGACAAAAAGAACAAGATCAACAGCAATACCGTAAGAGTAGGGGGTTTTAATGCCCCACTAACATCATGGATAGAACCTCCAGACAGAAAATTAACAAAGAAACAGCGGCCTTAAATAACACACTAGATCAACTGGATTTAATAGATATCTTCAGAAACTTTCACACCAAAGCAGCAGAATACATATTCATTTCAAGTGCTCATGGTACATTCTCTAGGATAGACCACATGTTAGGACACAAAACAAGTCTTAATAAATTAAGAAGATTGAAATCATATCAAGCATCTTCTCTGATCACAATGGCATGAAACTAGATATCAACTACAATAGAAAAACTGAAAAACATTCAAACACTTGGAGACTAAATAGCATGCTAATAAATAATGAATGGATTAAAAATGAGGTCAAGGAAGAAATCAAAAACTTCCTTGAAATGAATGAAAATGAGCATACAACAACTCAAAATTTATGGGACACAGCAAAGGCAGTCCTGAGAGGAAAGTTCATAGCATTATAGGCATACCTCAAGAAGCTAAAAAAAAGCTCAAATAAACAACTTAACCCTGCATCTAAAAGAACTAGAAAAAAAAAAACCCAGCAAGTAAAGCCCAGAAGAAGTCGAAGGAAGCAAATAATAAAGATCAGAGTAGAAATAAATGACATAGAGGATAAAAATAAACAATACAGAAGGATCAATGAAACTAAGAGCTGGTTCTTTAAAGAGGTAAACAAAATTGATGAACCTTTAACCAGATTTACCAAGAAAAAAAAAAAAGAGAGGGCTCAAATAAATAAAATTAGAAATGACAGTAGAGCCTAACCAGGCGGTGGTGCAGTGGATAGAGCACTGGACTGGTATGTGGAAGACCCAGGTTTGAGACCCCAAGGTCGTCAGCTTGAGTGCAGGTCCATCTGGCTTGAGCAAAGCTTGCCAGCTTGGCTCCAGCAAGGGGTGGCTCGGTCTGCTGAAGGCTTGAGTTCAAGGCACGTGTGAGAAAGCAATCAATGAACAACTAAGGTGTCGCAATGGCAAGGAAAAACTAATGATTGATGCTTCTCATCTCTCTCTGTTCCTGTCTGTCTGTCCCTATCTATCCTTCTCTCTGACCCTTAAAAAAAAGAAAAGCAGAAATGAGAGTGGAGAAGTAACAACTGACACAGCAGAAATTCAAAGGATTGTAAGAAAATACTATGAAGAGCTATAAGCCCAAATATGGGAAAACCTAGATGAAAGGGATAAATTCCTTGAAAAATATAATTATTCAAAAATCAATCTAAAAGAACCAGAAAACCTCAACAGACCGATTACAACAAAAGAGATGGAAACAGTTATAAAAAAAAAAACTCCCAACAAACAAAAGTCCTGTGCCTGATGGCTTCACAGGTGAATTTTACCAAATATTCCAAGAAGAACTAACTTCTGTTCTTCTAAGCTATTTCAAAAAAATTCAAGAGGAGGGAAAATTTCCAAACTCCTTTTATGAGGCAAACGTAATCCTCATTTCAAAACCAAGCAAAGACACTACAAAGAAACAAAACTAGGCCAATATCCCTGATAAACTTAGATGCTAAAATTCTCAACAAAATATGTATTAGCAAATTGGATCCAGCAATACATGAAAAAAATCATACATCATGATCAAGTGGGATTTATTCTGGGGAGGCAAGGCTGGTACAATATTCACAAATTAATCAACATGATTCATCACATAAACAAAAGGAAGTATAAAAACCACATGATAATATCAATAGACACAGAACAAACATTTGATAAAATCCAGCACCCATTTATGATCAAAACTCTAAGCAAAGAGCCTGACCTGTGGTGGTGCAGTGGATAAAGTGTCAACCTGGGAACACTGAGGTCGCCAGTTCAAAACCCTGCACTGGTTTGGTCAAGGCACATATGGGAGTTGATGCTTCCAGCTCCTCCCCCTTTTCTCTCTCTCTCTCTCTCTCTCTCTCTCTCTCTCTCTCTGTGCCTCCTCTCTAAAATGAATAAATAAAAAGAAAAAAAAACTCTAAGCAAAGCAGGAATACAGGAAACATACCTCAACATGATAAAGGCCATCTATGACAGACCCACAGCCAACATCATACTCAGTAGGCAAAAATTAAAAGCAATCCCCTTAAGAGCAGGAACAAGGCAGGGGTGTCCTCTTTCACCACTCTTATTTAACATAGTTCTGGCAGTCATAGCTACAGCAATCAGACAAGAAGAAGAAATAAAAGGCATCCAAATTGGAGAAGAAGTAAAACTTTCATTATTTGCTGACTTGATACTGTACATAGAAAACCCTAAAGTCTCAGTCAAAAAACTACTGGAACTGTTAAATGAATTCAGCAAGGTGGCAGGATATAAAATCAATATTCAGAAATCAGTGGCATTTATATACAACAACAATGAGCTGTCTGAAAGAGAAATTAAGGAAACAATCCTTTTCACTACTGCAACAACAAAAATAAAGTACCTAGGAGTAAATTTAACCAAGGAGGTTAAAGACCTATACTCGGAAAATTATAAAACATTGATAAAAGAAATCAAGGAAGATACAAACAAGTGGAAGCATATACCATGTTCATAAATAGGAAGAATAAATATTATTAAAATGTCTATATTACCCTAAGCAATATATAAATTCAATGCAATTCTTATTAAAATATCAATATCTACTTCAAAGATATAGAATATTCCAAAAATTTTTATGGAACCAAAAAAAGAACACGAATAGCTTCAGCAATCTTGAAAAAGAAAAATAAAGTGGGGGGGTATCATATTTTCTGATATCAAGTTATACTACAAGCCCATTTTACTCAAAACAGCCTGGTACTGGCATAAGAACAGGCATACAGGTGAATGGAACAGAACAGAGAACCTAGAAATAATCCCACACCTTTATGGACAATTGATATTTGACAAAGGAGATAAGAGCATACAATGAAGTAAAGACAGCCTCTTTAACAAATGGTGTTGGGAAAATTGGACAGCTACCTGCAAAAAATGAAACTAGACCATCAACTTACACCATTCACAAAAATAAACTCAAAATGGATAAAAGACTTGTATGTAATTCGTGAGACCATGATCATCTTGGAAGAAAACATAGGCAGTAAACTCTCCGACATCTCTCACAGAAATATATTTGCTGATTTAACTCCACGGGCAAGTGAAATAAAGGACAGGATGAACAGATGGGACTATATCAAACTAAAAAGCTTATGCACAGCAAAAAAGAACATGAACAAAATAAAAAGACAACCCACACAATGGGAGAACATATTCACCAACACGTCCGATAAGGGGTTAATATCCAAAATCTATAAAGAACTGGTAAAACTCTACACCAGGAAAGTAAACAATCCAATCAAAAATTGGGCAAAAGAACTGAATAGACACTTCTCCAAAGAGGACATACAGATGTCCAATGGGCATACGAAAAAGTGTTCAACATCACTAATCATTAGAAAAATACGAATTAAAACCACAGTGAGATACAACCTCACACCTGTTAGAATGGCGCTCATTAACAAAACAACACAGAATAAGTGCTGGCGAGGGTGTGGAAAAAAGGGAACCCTTCTGCACTGCTGGTGGGAATGCAGAGTGCTGCAGCCACTGTGGAAAACAGTATGGAGATTCCTCAAAAAATTAAAAATAGAACTGCCTTTTGACCCAGCTATCCCACTTCTAGGAATACATCCTAAGAATACCAAATCACTGATTCAAAAGAAGAAATGCACCCCCATGTTTATTGCAGCAATGTTTACAATAGCCAAGATCTGGAAACAGCCCAAGTGTCCATCAGTAGACGAGTGGATTAAAAAGCTGTGGTACATACGCACAATGGAATACTACACAGCCACGAAAAAGAAGAAAATCTTACCCCTTTGCGACAACATGGATGGACCTGGAGTCTATTATGCTAAGCAGAAAGGGGATGAGAGGATGGGATCAAAGAAAGGAAAGACATTAGAGAAAGTATATACACATAACAGAGAGAGATCGAGGGCAGGATAGTAAATCATGGAGGGAAGGGGTAAAGGCAGTGGGGGGAGGGGGCAAAGGGGGTATCAAGGAGAACATGGGGGGAGGGAGTTATATTTGGGGGAGCACTTGTAACTGTAAACACAACAAATTAAAAAAAACAACAAAATAACCCAAATACCACAGGCACAGTACAAACTACAAATGAGCATAAACCAAAACAAAACAAAACAAACCTATAATTCTTAATAGCATGTACTTTAATTTGTGGTAGGCACCCCACAGGGTAGGATACATTGCCAGTCCTATTAGTTCTTTCAATGCAATAAAGGAGTGGGACACATAACATGTACGGTGGCCGGCCAGCTTAGTCCAGTTTAAATTGCATGGCTGAGAGGTGGTCAAGGTTGTGATTGAGTCTAGTTTCTGACCCACCATAAACCTTCCCAAATTAGGTGGAACACCTGTTCTTTAGTGGTGTTGAAAGTAGGGTCATTGTGGTTCCACCTCTGGAAGCAGGTCTGTTCTGTGTGATTGGCTAGATGTATTTGCCAGGGTAATCTATTTGCAGTCAGAGCTGTAGACTCCTGCTTTTGGTGTGGTCCTCAAGGCCTGACATCCGAGCTAGGGAAGCAGTCTAGTTGGCATCCATATGCCTGAGAAAACACACACACACACATACACACTCAGACAATTCTACAATACAGATTAATGTATCAGATATGTCTATTGTTTATCCCCTTACATTTCCTATTGTTAGTTTTAACTATTTTATTTTTATAAGATTAGTTTTACGTGGAAGTAATTATTTTGCTTTCTGGGCCTGGAGTACAGCTGAGGCCTCAATGTTAGTCATAGGGATAAATGTTTAAGTGCTCTTCTCTGGCTCCATAGTTCATTCTGCTGCTAAAGGATTCTAACCCACAAGACCAAAAATATTCGAGTGAGAAAGGGTTACTTTGGGGGACCAAGTACCTGCCCTGCCAGCCTTGCCCATTGCTAGACACCCAGGACTTTCCGCCCTGGTAACTTATGGTGCCTGGTCTATGGTCCCTGCTTTGTTCATGTCTGTCCAATTGCCCATTATCTCCCCCTTAAGGATTCTGGCTTTCAATCCTTTCAGGGAAAAGAGTTTTCTGTAGCTGCTCCCTGATGAAGAGGGGTGGTACTGTTTTCCTTCAGAGCCAAAAGATCCTTGCTTTCTGTCAGAGGGATGATAAGGCCTGGGCTTGGAAGGAGGTGGTGGTGATGTTAATTAGAGGTGGTGTTCCCTGAGTACGAGTAGGGCTTGTAACCTGGTAGATACAAACTGTTACAAATCAGTATTACTGGGGGAAAAGCTAGAATGACAAGAATTATGATGAATAGTCTGATGCAGGAAAACTAGAGAAATTTAGAACCATAACCATTTTTGATAACTGTGTTTTATGTTGTACTGAAACCTGATATCCCTCACCTAAAATTATCTAAATTTTTATTAAAGAAGCAAGCTAAGACCAATCTATTTACTGCATTAACTCTTTGAGTGGTATTTTTCATGCTTGCTGACCCCTGGGAGTATTTTTTCAAAAAATGAAATTAGTTCCAGTTATAGTTTTATTAACTTAAAATCATACTTGTTTGATAACCAATTTATGGAAACAAGAACATACATTTGCCTTTGTTTAATGTTGCTGTACACATTTTAAAAATAAATCGACCATACTCTGGATGGTCAGGAGGCACAAGGACGTACATGAACGTTCAAACTACTCAAAGTTAAGTCCAGTTATAACTTGGCCTGATTATTTGCATAAACACAACAAGAATACCAATCGATCATATAGGCTTTTAAAAATCTGCTCCGCTGGAGTTTCATCAGGAGTTAGACTGAGTTTTAATTAACCCTTCCAGGCAAAGAGCCAAGCCACACAGTTGCCACCAGATTTTGCCTGCAGTATATGTTTGGGTGAATTCCTCAATCTCTTGAGGTGCCTCGAAATGTCTTGAGGTTCCCTCCTTGACATCTCCTAAAAAAGCAACCTTTGTTCCTTACCTAGAAAGACTTGTCATGAACCACTTTAAAAGCAAGGTACCAGGCTATTTCTCCATTTTCTCTTACTGGCTTCAAAGTTGATCTCAATTCCTTAAAGCTTTCTGATGAAATCTGTAGTCCAGGCCTGTCCTTTTCAAACATAATATCCTAAGCAGGCAAAGTCTTGGTTAATAAAACCACAACTGCAAACTGGTTCTGTGTCTTATAAAGAGAACAAATTCTTATTGGATTTATGCAAACAAATATATTACTATTACAATAATACTCATTAAGAGTTCTCAGATCTTTTAGAGGGATCAAGTAGAGAGGAAAAATATAAATGTCCCAGTATTGCTTATACAGATATACTATACTTTATTAAATTGCTTATGAAACAAGTGTGTGTGTATATGGAAAAAAATTAATAGTTGAACAAAGTCATAAAAATAATTATTTTATTTAGTCCTAATCAATTTATCCTGATTATTCATCAGTATTTTTATGAATCCAGCTATTTCCCAGAACCCTATCAATCTTCACCTTGTTCAAAGGTATGATCTAATCATTTATTCCCATATTTTAGAATAAGTCCAAGTGCTTTCCTTTATATTTCTTTTTTTACCTTTTTCATTTCCTTCTTTGTTTCCTTCCTCTACATAAACCTTCTGCAACTTGTGTAAAATTTCTGCGACTTACATAAATCTCCTACAACTTTCCTAATCCTTCAACTGATTCAGAAATAACTACTTTAGAATGATGCACTTTCAGTTCTTGTCCTTCAAAAATGTATCTTTATAACTTTATATTTTTATTACTAAAACCATGCAGTTCCTTTCTGACTTAAAGAATTAAAACTCTCAATTCTCAGAAACCTTAACTTTCAGTGACAATCAAGAGTGTGTAATTAGCTTTCTTGAGATTGATACTTTTATGAACATGTCATAACTTTTAGAAACAGGTTCTCTCATTGGCAAACATGCTTATTTTTTAAAGACATAACAGATAACAGGAACCTTCTGTAAACTAAGGCAAAACAAACACATATTTTTGTTAATGATTTTAAAAGATATTAATTAAACTTACTTAAACCAGTGGTAATATCAAATGCTTTCCCAGATCATCTGATCTAGAAAGATATTTGGGATAATTTTATTTTTACCATATATAGAAACAATATTATTAATAGTTGCAGAAAATGAAAGGTTTTCACTTATCCTTGACAACTTTCCAAGGAGGTTGGAGAGGAGGGAGGGGAAGATATCAGGCATGGACTACTTAGGCTTGAGTTTTTAAAATTGCCATTTCCCCCTTCACATGGAGGTTGTGCTATTAACCCCTTCTACTCCCATACCTGCACAAGGTGTGGGGTGGTATTAATTAAGGTGACTGCCCTGGCCCAAATAGCTCAGTTGTTTAGAGCATCATTCCAAAGCACGGAGGTTGCCGGTTCGATCTCCTGTCAGGGCACATACAGGAGCAGATATTCTTATCTCTCTCTCCTGTTTGCTCTCTTCCTCTCTCTAACATCAATAAAGCAAACATTTTAAAAAAATTAAGGTGACCAATTGTCCCCTTTTAGGGAGGACAGTTCTTCTTCTGTAAGTTCTGTCCTCCCTCGAAGTGTTCTCCTACATGTCCTTCTTTTTGATATTGGAAGACTAATCTGTAAATGTCCATATTCGATCAATGCAGAGTCGATCCATTGCGTGTGATGTGATGTATTTGTATCTAAATGAGTACTTTTTTCTTACAATTATTATTAAAAATTAATAGGCATGTAAGCATTACAATATAAAACATTACAAATGTTTTTATTTTGCATCTATATTATAGTGTATTATTGTTGCAATAAATAAAATGTTTCTTTTATTTACGATATTGTTTTCTTCAATTTATTTTTGTCCTTTTCATTGTAAAAAAGTTGGTCACCTTATATTAATGTCCGTATTGTTTCCATGAACACAAGTACCAGACCTCCAGGAGGAGGCTCTAAGATGTTTAAAAGACTCCTGTCCTGTAATCCCAAGGCAGTTAGGATCTGCCTGCAACAGTCTCACATCTCTTTCTAGTTTCAATTTTTCTTCTAAACACCGCGTGTTTGTTTTGGCAGCTAACCGCTTCTGCATCACAACACACAGGCTCCCAGCAGGATAAAGTCAAGTGCTACCGCAGTTCCTCTTAAATCCTTTTTCTTTCCAAGACCCCAATTGTCCCTCATCTCCATCAAAGTGGCTAGAACATTCATAGAACTTTCAGGGGTGTCCCCCCAGTCCCTTGGCAGACCCCAAGAGTCGACCATTATGGCTACATCATACCACATACAATTGGCTGGTGTAAGGCCAGTAGTCATCGCCATCGTGCCCATGCAGGTTCCCATTAAATTTGGGCAGACAGTAAAAGAACTGTGGAGCCAGAGGATGATGGGCAATTCTACTTATTAAAGTCTAGTAATGGCAAACGAGCAAATAGGCAGGGAAGACCGCTTCCCTCTCACCCAGGGCTCCCAAAGCCCTGACTCATTTTCTGGACTCTCATAGGCCCCCACCAGCCTCAGCACCCACTTTCTCTCTCCCTGCACTCTCCGCACTCTGCAGCCAAACAAGCTGGGGGAAAAGACCCCTTCTCCAGCAAACAATAGCAACAATAGCCCTCCCAAACAGAACAGCAACCCGCAATTTGCGATCTGCCACCCTGAGGGTAAGTACCTGCAGCCTTCCATAGACTATACACACAAGGCTCCACCCAATACAAGTGAGCAAAGCTAAAAAACATTTTTTTACCCAACAGCTGGCCACCCTGGGGTTCCTCCTGGCAACTTCTCTGGGATTACTCACTGGTACTCCCCAACAGGCAGTTGGTCAACCCAACCTGGGGTTTTTCCAGAATATCCTGCTGACAAAAATTGTACTGCAAGAGTTTGAGACCAGGTATGTCTACCTGTCTTGCAGATATTTTTGAAAAGCCCACATGGAGGACCAAATGGAGCAGACATAGCTTTTATTACTGACATTATAGAGGAACCCTGATGGTAACCAGTTGGGAAACAAGATCCACACTGGCCACACAGGCAGTCTTTTAAACAGACAACAGCAGCACAAAGCCAAAGGCAGAAGGCATACATGCTGGGAGTCAGGAAAAGGAAGCCTTCTTCAAGGTCTGTTTGTTTCTTGGCAGAATATAATGCACATTCAGGAGCAGATAGCCCCAGGCCCTGGGCCACCTGCCAGAAAGTGTGGAAGGGCCATGCCCAGCATTAAGCCTACATACATACACCCTGCTTTGGGGTGAAATGCTCTCAAAATGTCCATTAAATCCAGTTAATCTAGTGTTCATTCAAGGTCACCATTTTCTTACTAATTTTCTGTCTGGAAGATCTATCCATTGATGTCAATAGGGTGTTAAAATTCCCTACTATGACTGTATTGCTGTCGACCTCTTCCTTAATATTCATCAAGATTTGCTTTACATACTTAGGTGCTCCTAGATTGGGTGCATAAATGTTTACAAGGATCCTCTTGTTGGATTGCTCCTTTAATCACTATGCAGTGTCCTTCTTTATCTCTTACTATAGTGTTTGTCTTAAATTCTATTTTGTCAGATGTAAGCATTGCTACCCTGGCTTTTTGTTTCCATTTGAATGCAGTACCTTTTTCTATCCCTTTACTTGTAGGCCATGTGTACCTTTCGTTCTAAGGCAATCTCTTATAGACAGTACATATATGGGTCTTGCTTTCTTATGCATTCAGCTATCCTTATGTCTTTTGATTAGGACATTTAAGCCATTTAAAGTGATTAGTGATAGGTATGAATTTATCGCCATTTTTTTCTTTTAACTGTTCCTGATTTCTTTTTCCTCCTCATCTTCTTAATGCAGACCCTACACTTCTTGTTATACTGGCTTCATGGTAACTCCTTTAGCTTTTTCTTGTATGGGAGGCTCTATTTCTCCTCCAATTTCAAATAGCCTTGCGGGGTAAAGTAGTCTTGGTTGTAGGTCCTTGCTTTTCATCACTTTGAATATTCCATGACAATCCCTTCTGGCCTGAAATGTTTCTGTTGAGAAGTAAGCTGGCAGCCTATGGGAGCTCCTGTTTAAGTAACTAACTGCTTTTCTCTAGCTGCTTTTAAGATTTTCTCTTTGCCTTTAACCTTTGCCATTTTAATTAGGATGTGTGTTGGTGTGGGACTCTTTGGGTTCATCTTGTTTGGGACTCACTGTGCTATCTGAACTTGTCTTTTACCTTCACCAGGTCAGGGAAATTTTCAATTATTTCTTCAAACTGGTTCTCAATTCCCTGCTCTCTTTTCCTTCTGGTACCACTATGATATAGATGTTCTTCTGTTTCATGTTGTCCCAAGGGTCCCTTAAACTATCCTTAGTTTTTTTCTTTCTTTTTTTTGCTCATCTGGTTGGGTGTTTTTTTCTACCTTGTCTTCCAAATCACTAATTCAATCCTCTGCTTCATTAAACCTGTTTATTCCTTCCAGTGTATTCTTGATGTCAAATATTGTATTCTTAATTTCTTACTGGTTTCTATTCATGGTTCCCATGTCCTTTAGTATGCTTGCTCTCTTTATTGAAGTCATCACTTTGTTCTTCAAGCATCTATATAACCATTACTTTGAATTCTGTATCTGGGAAATTGCTTGTCTCCTTTTCAGTTAGCTTTTTCTGGAATTTCTCCTGTTGCGTCACCTGGGCCTATTTCCCCCCCCCCCAATTTTAGTTGTCTCTGTGTTTCTACCTATTAAATAGATCTGATACGACTCCCAGTTTTTGTGGGGTAGCCTTATGTAGTAGGTGTTCTGGGGGTTAGTCTCCTTGATCACCTGAGCTGGGTGTTCCAAGAATAACCCTTGTGTAGGTTATGTGGGCCCTCCTATTAGAATTGAGTCTTGACTGCTATTCATTTTGCATGGGAGCAACCATCAGGCTGACTGAATGTCTACCTTAACCACTGTGTGCAAGCTGCTGTGCAGGTGATCTATTTTAATCCTTCATTTTGTTTATATGGTGAATCACTTATTGATTTGCAGATATTGTGCCAACCTTATATCCCCAGAACAAATCCCACTTGATCAGGGTCTGTGATCTTTTTAATGTATTGCTGGATCTGGTTTGCTAATATTTTGTTGAGGAGTTTAGCATCTATGTTCATTGGGAATATTGGCCTATAATTTCCTTTCTTCATAGTGACTTTACCTGGTTTTGTAATTAGGATAATGCCAGCCTTGTAAAGGAAGCTTGAGAGTCTTCCCTCTTGAACTTTCTTTGAATAGTTTGAGAAAGATGAGTGTTAGTTCATTTTTGAATGTTTGTTAAAATTCACTTGTGAAGCCATCAGTCCAGGACTTTGTTGGGAGGTTTTTGATTACCTCTTCAATTTCACTACTTGTAGAATTTTTTCAATAGCCAGTACTAAACTAGATAGACATATGAAGAAAAAATGGAACTTCTGTTTCAGATACACAAAAACCATTTTCAGGTGGATTATGGATCTAACTGTGCAATCCAAAGCTATAAAGCTTTTATAATATGAAAGAAAAATTTTATACTCTTAAAGTAGGAAATGAGTTCTTAAATAAGAAACAAAAAATGTTAGCCAGAGGAAAGATCTTAATTGTACTACATTAAAATGACAAACTCCCATGAAATATGTAACAATAAACCACAGAATGGAATATGCAAGCAATCCATGTTATTGATGAAGAACATATTAGTATGCTGAACATATGAAAAAATAAAATCATTAAGAAAAAAAAAATTTAACAAAATGAGCAAAAGACTGCAAAAGGCACATCATAAGATACTCAACCTCATTTAAACTTAGGTAACTACACAGATGTTACACACCAACAAGTTGGCAAAATATTAAATGCCAGATACACATATTCTTCTATGAAAATTCTTATATTTTAGTAAATCATCCCAAACTATTTTTCCAGTAATTGCATACTCTTTACAATGGTAGTATAAATTGGTACAAGCACTTCAGAAACAAGTTTGACATCATTCTATAAAAGTTAAAGATTCATATGCTAAAACTCAGCAATCCTACTCCTAGATATATGTCCTAGACTTTTCAGAGAACAGCCTAGAGAACTTCAGACATGTACAAGAATGTTCTTAGCAGTTGTTATTAACAGCATCAATCTGTAAACAATCCCAATATCCACTAGCAGTAAATGAATAATTGGCAGTAGGTTCCTAAATGGCATTCCAGATAGTAATTAAAATCAATGAATTGGATATATGCAATAGTGTAAATATTTTTAAAAAGAAACAAAAATATATAATGCCTAACTTAATTTATATAAAGTTCAAAAACATGCAAAACTAAATTACAACTTTTTAAAGATTTGTGCCCTGGCCAGATAGCTCGATTGTTTGGAGTGTCGTCCCAGAGCATGGAGGTTGCCAGTTCCATTCCCTGGTCAGGGCACACACAGAAGCAGCTCAATGTTCCCATCTCGCTCTCTCACTGCTTCTCTCTCTCAAAAATAAATAAATAAATAAAATAGAATTATTTATTGAATTTTAGAGAGAGGAGAAAGAGAGAAGGGGAGGGGTAGAGGAGTGGGAAGCATCAGCTCATAGTCGCTTCGTGTATTTGCCTTGACTAGGTAAGCCCAGGGTTTTTTTTCTTTTTCTTTTTTTAAATTTCTTTTTATTTATTCATTTTAGAGAGGAGACATAGAGTGAGAGAGAGAGAGAGAGAAAGAGAGAAAGGGGGGAGGAGCTGGAAGCATCACTCCCATATGTGCCTTGACCAGACCAGTGCAGGGTTTTGAACTGACGACCTCAGTGTTCCCAGGTTGATGCTTTATCCACTGCGCCACCACAGGTCAGGCAAGCCCAGGGTTTTGAACCAGCAACCTCAGCATTACAGATCAATACTTTATCTACTGCACCATCACAGCTCAGGCTAAATTATACTACCTAATGATGCATAAATAGTTAAAACCAAGGAAAGTATTACAAAACTAGATTTTTGTGATTACTTCTGGAAGAAGAGTGTAGGTTATAGTTGGAAGGGGGTACATGTTCAGGTAACCTTCTGCGGGTCTGGAAATAACCTTTCAATTAAATTGTGGTTAACCAGATGCTGCCTTTACAACTGCTTGTTAAACCATACATATTTTGTGTGTTTATATTTATCTCAACACTCACACACACTATACTACACACATACACACGGCGTAAATTGATCTTCCCATCAAAATTTTAGCTGTTATAAATTTTCTACCCCCATTTCTAAACTTCATAAATATTCACTGATAAGCAGATACTACTTTTAAAAATGAAAGCAAATAACTTCTCCCAATAACATAATGAACACTGTAGAAAAATTATGGCAGCTATGTTTATCGAATGCCTTTTGTGTGACACAATATACTATACTCTTCATATACATTAACATATTTAAGGTTAAAAACAACTCTTAAGAGTAGTAGTATCAGCCTCTTTACAGAGGCAATTACCAGTGTCCACATAATTATAAATACATATCAGAGTTAGTCTGTCCAAATCTGTATTGGACTTTGCCCACCATTCATCACACATTCCAATAGCTGATAAAGCTTATCTAGTACCCATCTATTCACCGTCCTCTTATAATAGTGTATGGCATTTTCTTCATCTGATATTTAATTAATCATTTATTCAACACTGATTCATTTATTCAAAGTATATTTATTTAGTACCTAGCATATTTCAGGTACTGCTCTATATACAGGACATACAAGGATGAAAAAGAATGGTAAAGTCTAAGCTTGCATTTTGGTGGGTGAAATAGACAATAAACCAAAAAATGTCAGATAGAAATCAGTTCTATAAAGAGAATAATGTGATAGTGATTGGGGGAAGTAGAAACATTTGGCTGAGAGGTGAATGCTGTATCAGCCATGCAAACTACTGGATGGGGTTCCTGCAGAAGCTGTAAACATCAAAGCCCAAGAGGGAATAATTAAGCCTTGGCTCACTCAATAAATAGAATGGAGACTACTCTGCCTGCAGTACAGTGAAAAAGAATGGCGGGTGAATCATGCTGGGCCAGGTCAGTCAGAGCAAAGAATTTAGATTCCATTCTTGATATACTGGGAAGGCACTGGAAATTTTTAAGCAAAGGAGTGTTACAGTATGATTTACCTTTCTAGAAAAGTAACTTAAGACCTAGGTAAAGAAAAGACTGCTTGGAGGTCGGGGTGGGAATTGGCAAGAGAGGATGTGGGAGATACTCATTTTTATTAAAGATTTTGTTATTCATTTCAGAGAGAAGAGAAAGAGGGATTAAGGGGGGAGAAGCAGAAAGTATCAACTCCCATTGTGACTTGACCAGGCAAGCCCAGGGTTTTAAACCAGCAACCTTAGCATTCCAGGTCAATGCTTTATCCACTGCATCATCACAGGTCAGGCGATACTCTTTTTTTATTTTTTTGAGATGGGGGCAGGGAGATGAGAAGCATCAACACGTACTTGTGGCACTTTACTCATTGATTGCTTCTCATATGTGCCTTAAAGGGGGTCTCCAGCCGAGCCAGTGGCCATGGGATCATGTCGATGATCCCACACTCAAGCCAGCAACCCTGTGCTTAAGCTGGTGAGCCTGTGCTCAAGTCAGTGACCTCGGGGTTTCGAACCTGGGACCTTAGCACCCCAGGTCAATGCTCTATCCACTACACCATTGGTCAGGCAGGAGATATTTGTTTTTATTAAGAAACCCAGGGAGAAGAGATGTAGGCAGCTAAACTGCATTAGTAGCAATAAAAATGAAGTGTTCAGCTTCCAGATATATTTTGAGGGTAGTTCAGATTAAATGAGTGTTTATTATTCTTAAACAACTATTTATTGCATGGTGTAATGTACCAGGCATTGTTCTAGGTACTAAGGTCCCTGACCTCAAGGAGATTATATATTATATTCCCATGGGGGAAAAGACACTTAATAGGTAAATAAAACTATCCTAGAATGTCAGATATGTTATGATAAAAAAAAAATAAAAGAGTAACAGGGGTGGAGTAGTATCTTAAATAAGTCAGGGAAAGTCTTTGCCTAGGAGGTAACATTTAAGTAAAGATGTAGAGTGAAGCACAAGCCACAGAAATATTAGGAATTAAAGTACCTTGGGTAAATGGTACAGCATAAGAAAAGACCTTGAGGTGAGAATGTGCTTATGTTGTGAACAGAACAGCCAAAGCAACATGGCTATAGCAGAATAACCAAGTAGGAGGGTGGCAGACAAGGTCAAAGAGATGGCTAAAGGGCAGATTCCATAAAGCCATGTAGATCAGAGAAAGTTTTGAATTTTGATGGAAGTGTGATAAAAAGCCATGAGAGCTGAGAGCAGGGGAGAAATACAGGATTCACAGTTTAGAAGAATCATTCTATTTTTCTGAAGTTGAAGGATAGTAATATGAAAATATAATGGTGCCTTCAACTTGAGAGGTACTAGTAGAGGTATATGAAGTGGGATATAGTGTGTCCATAAAGTCATGGTGCACTTGCTTTCCTGTGACTGGTCGTAAGTGCACCATGACTTTACGGACACACTGTAGTTTAGATATATTAGTTGAATCGAAAAGGATTTGCTGAATTTAGTGCAGAATATGAAAATCACATTAAGGATGATTTCTAGGATTTTGGCTTAAACAATTGAAAAGCTGTATGTAACATTAACTAGGATGGGGAAAAGTGGAGAGGTTAAGGGTACAATACAGGGATCAAAAGTTTGGGTCTTGAGATGACTATTAGTCTAGGGCAGTGGTTGGCAAACTCATTAGTCAACAGAGCCAAATATCAACAGTATAATGATTGAAATTTCTTTTGAGAGCCAAATTTTTTAAACTTAAACTATGTATATAGGTAGGTACATTCCTTATCAAGGTAGCGCCTGCACGTGGTATTTTGTGGAAGAGCCACACTCAAGGGGCCAAAGAGCCGCATGTGGCTCGTGAGCCGGGGTTTGCCGACCACGGGTCTAGGGAAATGTTAGATAGCTGTAGCTACAAAAAGTCTAGAGCTCAGGGGAGAGGTCAAAGCCAGACATAACTATGGCTGACAATCTTCAAGTACAAAATTTCTTCATATTTGAGAATTTACTGGCTCAATTCTTAGAAGCCACCTATCAGTTCAAATTTATTCCTCCTATGAATATACTGCAGTAGCACAACTTACCCAGTACATATATACTAATATATGATAAATTTTAACTATAAAATTCATGTCCTCAGCTTTAGACTAAGATAATTGATTGATTTAAATCACTAAGAAATAGAAATACAGGGTCCCAACCTAATATATTAAAGTCAATATAAATTTTATTAGAACAAAGTCTTAGAAAAACTAAAAGAATCAGGAGTCTATTTTTATTACAGCTTCCTTACTTCTCCCTCCTCTTTTATTCCTTACCACCAGAAGCTTAGTCAACAATAAGCTCAAAGAGTTAGCTATTTATTTTCAAAATAGAATTTATTTCTGTAATTAAAAATTAAAATATTGCTGTGAAAGAAAAATATAAAAAAATATTTATAATGTGCAACACTAATTTTAGACCAAAGGCAGTTAAACATTAAAATTTATGCTTAACTTCTACTTGAAAGACCAACCAGTATTTTATATTTTACTAGTACAGTGGAAAAAATATATAAACTTACATTTCCATTAATAATTATAATTCAATAATAGGTTTAGATACCTGGTCAGGCCCTTTTAAAAATAAGTACAAATCTTGGGGATACATTGTTTTGAAGATGACTTCACAGACTGATAAATCTACTGTCCAAAAGCCACAAGGATTTATTTTTTACAACTAATCTGCGTAATTCAATCAGTGTGGAAACAATATGCACTTTCTGGATAAAACCAAATGTTTTGGTAAAAAGGGACAAGAGTATCATCTTTAATTATAATGGTACAAAAGCAAGTAAACTCATATATCCCCAAAACTTGGTTGCCACCAGGTGGATCTCAAATTTAGACACCAAACAGAAATAAAAAAATATCTAACAAATCCTATCCATCCCCTCCCCAAAGTTTTATTTACAATTAAAACATAGGTATTATTTTTATGCAGAACATACAAAAAAATTGGAAAATGTTGACTAAGGGAAGGACAATTCTTCAGGGACTACTGTTTGCAGTTTGCAGGTAAAAATAATCTTCTCTAGGAAGAATAATGTCAACATAGCAGCACTATATTCACCAGGAATTCCAAAGCCAATGGATCTATCATGTGGCAGGAAGCCAAACCTTCTGGCTGCTCACAACATCACTCAGCTTCCCTTTAATCTTCAGGAAGTGTCTCTTGAATTCCAATCCATCACCCTATATTAGGAGTAATATCCAAAAATAATGTAAAAAAAATTATCAAACTCTCTGTAGTGGTATATAGAGACAAACATCTACAATTCTCTTCAGGTCCTCTTAATTCTGACTTGATTTCAGACCCATCACTATTCCTACCATACCGAGCGCTCAGAGCAAATATAAGGACATCCCGTCTGTTTCAAGCGTTGATATCTCTGGATCTCATTCATTGTTTTCCATATCCATTGGAGGTTCGTAAACTAAAAATAAGCTAAGCACCTACACTGAATCCTTGTGCAAATACTATGGCAACAGAGCCAGTGATTCAGTTATAAGAAAAATTTTATTACACTAGAATCTTAATAATATAATTCCATACCAAGCATCTGGATAACAGTATAGCAGCATATCTCCAATATAAAGAATGTAACCTCCTTCCTCTAATATGTAGTATTAGAGCTACATATAATCTCTCAGGAAAGAGAAAAGGTACTATCTTTGTCTTCTATGCCAAGAGCTTTAAAACTATATATAAACTCAGCACCAATAATTTCTAAATAAATAATCAGAAATGTGAAGAAAACTCTATGTATATGAATACTAATCATAGAATTACTTGCAACAGATAAAGGTTCATTAATTATAATGTGTGAACATTTTTGACAAATCAGAATTTTTATAATAAAAATATAAATTCAATAAGAAAATGTTTGAAATGCTTCAAATTATTAAGGGTAATTAAGGGTAATATTTTAAGTAAGGGTAATTAAGGGTAAAAGTAATTTAGAATTATTTTTATTTTCTTATTCGTTACTAATATTTTCTATATAAACCAAAAACTTTTATAAAGAAAATGTAATTTGAATAAACGATGTTTTAGAAGACTAGATGACAAGAACAGATGTTCAAAATATTAAACAAAAAAGCAAGTTACCATATATTTACAAATGCGATATATATATATATATATATGGTACCATTTAAAAATAATCTCCACATAAGAGTTATCTCCATAGTAGGAAGACTATTATAATGAAAATATATCCAAAATAAACCTGTGTTCTTTATGGATAAGATTAATCTTAATTCTTATTTTATTCTTTATATATTTTTATATTTTTAAAATTTGTACAATGAACATGTAAAAATGTTTTTAAGCAAAACAAAAAAAATTTCTTTTTAAATGTGCTGTTCTACATACCTTAGAGAGCCGGAAGTCAACCAAGATCTTCTCATCCATTTCTACCAAATTCACTTTGAAAATCAGTTTATTGTTTCTTCTATCAGTTGTTGATACAGTAACCTAAGACAATAAAAATAAGGTTAAGCCAGATATGTAGTAGAGAGTGCTCTACATAAAAACTGTTACTTCAGGTCAGTGATACTACTGGGATAATACTTTGAGATGCAGTTCTGTAGTACTATAGAAGCAGTGCCAATCAAGGGCCTAATTCCTTTCAGGGATATTCCTCTCCCTGTTGGTGTGTGCTCCACTCAGATCAACAGGATGCAGCTCCATTACCAGGGTGGGAGCCTATGTGAACTCTCAGCAACAATATAAAGAAGTATTTTACCAAAACAAACCCAAACAAAAAACCCTCAAAACAAAAAAACAAACAGAAGAAACACACAACTGAAAGAAGAAACAAACAAAGAGAATAGAAATATAGAGAAAAAGTAATATTATTAAAACATAAAGAAGAAAAAGAGAGTCCAGATTTGTGGCTGAAAAGCTACTACAGCAATCAGAAGATGTCAACAGTCATGCAAGGCCCATATCTTTCATTTCCAGTGCTTTTAGAATGTTCCTAGTCTGTAAAGAAGCCCAGGTAGATGAGCAACGTGGAAAGAATATGTCAGCCAAGAGCCAGCACCAAGACACCAAGTGTGTTTGAAGTCATCTTAGACCAACAGGCACAGTAAAACCATCAAAAAACTACCACTGGAGGAAGGAGCCCAAGAAAGATCAACAGATTTGCCCAGCTGAGCCCAGCCCAAATGACAGAAAATCTGTAATAATTCTCACTTCAAAGAATGACTGTAAAGAAATACATTGGAACAACATATTATATCATGGGAAAATACAAGATACTCAAACACATCTGAATTAGGCTGTTAAACATCAAAGGCAAAGAAAATTCTTCAAGGAGTCAGTAAGAAAGAGTAAACTGAGGAGTGATAGTGACAATGGTGGCACAGGGAATTCTAAAAATCTACTAACTCTACAAAAGCAATAAAAAAAAGTGGCAAAAATTGTTAGAATTAACTTTTTTAAAACATTCAAAATTAAAACCTTACAGCACCACAAAGGCACTAATACAAAACCAGGTAAGCCGCTGGCAATGTAACTTACCTTATTCCCATTCCCCCTCTTCAGCTCAGTAGCAACCTTGAAAAAGGTGTACATTCCAGGTACAGGTAGAAGTGGCAACAGAAGAAACTTCATTCACAAATTGTCTTAAGCTGATCTGGCTCCTTGGAAGACCTGCTCAGAACACTTGTATTCTGCCTGACTGACTAAGACAGAACTTGTCTTCTGCCACAGCTGCCACCAGGGGAGTAATCTGTCAAAAGTATTTACAGGCAAATGCTTTAGCCTCTACTTATTGAGGTCATTATATATCCACTGGGGTAATCAACAGATTACCTGAAAGGGTTGAAGAAATGACTGGAGGAGTGAGATGTTTGTGAGAGATAAGGACTTTGAAAATTCCTAAAGGCAAAGCTCATACACAGGACAGTGTACACGCTCAGGAAAGGTCTGAAAAGGCCCTAAGCTCTACCTATGGCTAGCCAGGAGGCACTGTACAAGCAGGAAGTGAAGGCTAATGTAGAGTTGTAAACTCTGAATGGGTATGAGGGCCTGACACACACACAGAACAAATCTGCAAAAACTAGAAAATTATTTGGTTCTAGGAATTTTAGGTACTCTCTATGCAGTCATTAGCTGACCATTAAGCTAACAGAACAGAGACCTGAGAAGTTACAAACAACACAGACTTTAGAAAATTAAATTAGAAGACTCACTATATAACAACTACATCAAATATCAACACCAAACCCTACGAAAAGCTGACTTCTGGACATTTAACATTATAATATTAAGAACAACCAGTTTTCAACATAAAAGGAAAAACCACACCGAGAAATAAGAAAATATGGCCCATACACAAGAAAAAAGCAATCAATATAAACTATCCTTAAGAAACAGAAAGAAAGAAAAATGATCAAGACTAAGAGAACTGTGAGATATCATCAAGTGTATCAGAATATGCACAATGTGAGTCTAACAGGAAGAGGAGAAAAAAGGGAAAAATAAATATTTGAAAAATAATGGCCCAAAACTTCCTAAATTTTATGAAAAACAATTTACACATTATGAACCTCAATAAACTCCAAGTAGGATAAAATGAGACATATCCACACCAAGATATATCATATTCAAACAGTTGAAAGACAATGACAAGGAGACTCTTGAAAGCAGTCAGAGAAGTGACACACCATGTCATCCTTAATAATATTAACAGCTGATTTCTCATTGAAAACCATGGAAGCCAGAGGCAGTAGGATGAACATTCTTTTGTTTTTGTTCTGTTTTGTTTTGAGAGAGGCAGGGAGAGACAGATAGGAACATAAAGCTCCTCCTGTATGTGCCCTGACCAGTGAATTGAACCAGTAACCTCTGGGACAATACTCCAACCAACTGAGCTACCCAGCCAGGGCTCAATTTCTTGTTGCTGATTGATCTTTAGAGAGACAGAAAAAGGAAGGCAGAGAGAGAGAGGAGGGGGAAGAAAAGCATTCACTTGTTCCATGCAGTTGTGCATTCACTGGTAGCCGCTCCTGTGTGACCTGACTGGGGATCAAACTCACAGTAGCCTTGTCATCTTAACTGACTGAGCCAACTGGCCAGGGCCAGGATGACACATTCAAAGTGCTGAAAGAAAAAACTGTCAAGCTAGAATTCTATATCCAACAAAACTATCCATCAAGCCTGACCAGGCGGTGGCGCAGTGGATAGAGCATCGGACTGGGATGCGTAGGACCCAGGTTTGAGACCCTGAGGTCGCCAGCTTGAGTGCGGACCCATCTGGCTTGAGCAAAAGCTTGCCAGCTTGGACCCAAGGTCGCTGGCTCAAGCATGGGGTTGCTCGGTCTGCTGAAGGCCCGAGGTAACATATGAGAAAGCAATCTGCTGAGGAGTGATAGTGACAATGGTGGCACAGGGCACATATGAGAAAGCAATCAATGAACAACTAAGGTGTCGCAATGAAAAACTGATGATTGATGCTTCTCATCTCTCTCTGTTCCTGTCTGTCTGTCCCTATCTATCCCTCTCTCGGACTCTCTCTCTGTCCCTGTAAAAAAAAAAAAATCCATCAAAAAATTTTTAAAAATTAAAAGACAGTCCCAGTTAAAATCTGAACAAGTTTGAAATTACCAGAACTGCCCAATAAGTCCTTCTGACTGAAATAAAAAAGATGCTAGATGGTAATTAAAATCCATATATAAAAAAATAAAAAATATTGGTAAAGGTAATTTACACAGGTAACTACAAAATAATTTAATAAATTTTTGTTTGTAACTTTTTTTTCAAATGACCTAAAGACAAATACATAAAGCAGTAAAATAACTCTATGTTGATTAATCATAAAGTTGTGATTTGTGATCATAACAGCATATAGAGAAGCAGAACTATATAAAAGCAAAGTTTTATGTAGTATTAAAATTAAAGTAGTATGAATTCTAACTAGATTGCTAAAAAATAAGATTTTAAGTGCAATCCTCAAGGCAACCACTAAGAAAAAAACTTTATAAAGTAAAAACAAAACAAAAAACAAGAAAGAATTTCAAGCGGTACACTTGATCATATCTACTGAAAACAAAACAAGGCAAAAATGGGAAAACTGAAAAACAAAAAAGACAAAAGTTATGTAGAAAACATCAAAAAGGCAGAAATAAGTCACTTTTTCAGTATTCATGATAAATGTAAATGGTAGATATTGGCAGAACAAATTTTAAAAACATAATCCAAATATATGCTGTCCATAACAGAAAATTTTTAGGTTGAAAATAAAGGAAAAATAATCCATGGAAACTATAACCAAGACTAAGCTGTTTTGGCTAACCCTGGTCAGCAAACTGCGGCTTGCAAGCCACATGCGGCTCTTTGGCCCCTTGAGTGTGGCTCTTCCACAAAATACCACGTGCGGGCGCTACCTCGATAAGGAATGTGCCTACCTATATAGTTTAAGTTTAAAAAATTTAGCTCTCAAAAGAAATTTCAATCATCGTACTGTTGATATTTGACTCTGTTGACTAATGAGTTTGCCGACCACTGGTAAACTAACATCAATCAAAGTAGACTTTAACAAAATAAATTTTTAGGATATTCTATAATGTTAAAAAGTTCAATACAACAGAAAAATATAGCATTATAAACATATTTAACTAGAATCCAAACACTAAAATATGAGACAAAACCTAACAGAAGAAAAAGAATTCAGCAATAACAGCTGGAGAGTTGAACACTCAATAATGTTTATATCTCAATAATGGATATAAAAAATCAGATAAATATGAGAGTGGTAGCTCTGAACAGGTAGCCCACAGATGGTTACAAATATCTGACATCAACCCATAACCAAACCACACCCAACTGTACCGACAACCAACAAAACCAGTAGTGGGCTTCAGAACGCACCAGTGCTAGACTCAGCTAGCTACACATGTGGCACATTCAGAGGGGGAGTCCAGCAAGCACCAGACCCTACTGGGAATAACTCCGCCCCAAAGGGCAGCCACTGCAGTGTCTCTCATACATAGAGATCAAGGCTGACCCCTAGAGCCAGCAGCCTGAAGGGTTAACTCCACCCACACAAGGGCCAACAGCATTCAAGACTCATATACAACAGGAGGGTGCATATATCCTACAAGAAACATTTCAAGAGCAAGGAGCTCATGTGACGTGGAGGTCTGTACCACTGAGCCCAATAAGAAACCTTTATCATAAACACATCACAAGTTTAGGAATCAGAGAAGAGCTATCTAAAACACAGATAAAATGGACAGACAAAACAGTACGCCCCAAATGAAACAAGAGAAATCCCCCAGAAAGAGATGTAAATGAAATAGAAGCAATCAAACTATCACGTGCAGAGTTTAAAACAATGGTTATAAGTATGCTCAAGGATCTAAGGGTAAGAATGGATGGTCTCAGTGAGAATTTCAAGAGATAGTAAGTATTAAAAAGGAAACAGAAACCATAAAAAAAAACTAGTCAGAAATAATGAATTCAATGTCTGAAGTGAAGAATACACCAGAAGGAATCAGCAGCAGGCTAGGTGAAGCAGAGGACTGCCTCAGCAATTTAAAGGACAAAATAAGAGTAAGCACCCAAGCAAAGCAGCAAAAAGAGAATTAAGAAAGCTGAAGGAGCCTGACCAGGCAGTGATGCAGTGAATAGAACGTTGGACTAGGATGCGGAAGACCTAGGTTCGAGACCCCAAGGTCGCTGGCTCCAGCAAGGGATGGGTCAGTCTGCTGAAGGCCTGCGGTCAAGGCACATGTGAGAAAGCAATGAATGAACAACTGAAGTGTCGCAACGGCAATGAAAAACTAATGATTGATGCTTCTCATCTCTCTCCGTTCCTGTCTGTTCCTATCTACCCCTCTCTCTGACTCTCCCTCTGTCCCTGTTAAAAAAAAAAAAAAAAAGAAAAAAAGAAAAAAGAAAGAAAGAAAGCTGAGGGAAGTCTAAGAGATCTCTGGGACAACATCAAGAAAAAGAACATCTGCATCACAGGGGTACCTGAAGGAGAAAAGAGAAAAAAATGGACAGAGCCCTGGCCGAATAGCTCAGTTGGTTAGATTGTCGTCCTAAAGTGCAGAGGTTGCCGGTTTGATCCCTGGCCAGGACACATACAGTAGCAGATGTTCCTGTCTCTTTCCTGCTCTCCCCCTCCTACTCTTTAAAATCAATAAAATAAAGATAAAACAACAAGTATATAGAACCAGTTTGAAGACATAATAGCTGAAAACTTCCCTAACCTGGCGAAGGAAAAATTCACATAAGTTCAGTAAGCACAGAGTCTCAAGCAAGATGAACCAAACCTAAGAGGCTCACAACAAAACACATCATAATTCAAATGTCAAAGATTAAAGACAAAAAGAGAATCCTAAAAGCTGCAAGAGAAAAGCAACTAATTACCCATAAAGGAGCTCCATTAGGCTGTCAAGTGATATCTCAAAAGAAACTCTTCAGGCCTGAAGGGACTGGCAGGAAATATTCAAAGTGTTGTAAATCAAGGACCTTCAACCAAGACTATTCTATCCAGCAAGGCTATCATTTAAAATGGAAGAAGAAATAAAAAGCTTTCCAGACAAAATAGGCTAGAGTTAATTGCCCACAAAACAGTATTGCAAGAAATGCCAAAGCGCTTGCTATAAGAAAAGGATATGAAAAAAGAAATAGTATAGGTTTAAAGAATAAAATAGTAATAAATAAGTATAGATCAATAACCTTAAATGTAAATGGATAAAATACTCCAATTAAGACACAAGATAACTGAATAGACAAGAAAACATGACCTATATACATGCTGTATACAAGAGACACATCAAAACAAAAGATACACAAAGACTGAAAGTGAAGGGACAAAAGAAAAGCAGAAGTCTTTAAATGAAAGACTATACTAAAAGACAAAGAGGGATATGACATAGTGATTTTAGGCAGCAGTCGAACACATGGATATACATTGTAGACATTTATGCACCCAATGTACGATCATCTAAATATACAAAGCAGATTTTGATGGACATAAAGGGAGAGAGATCAACAGCAACAGTCACAGTAGGGGATTCTAACATCCTACTGACATCAATGAATAGATCTTCTGGACAAAATCAACAAGAAAAAGTGACCTTAAATGACACACTAGATCAACTGGATTTAACTAATATCTTCAGAGCATTTCACCCCAAAGCAGCAGATTATACATTCTTTTTAAGTGCATGTGGCACATTTTCTAGGACAGACCACATGTTAGGGCACAAAATAAGTCTCAATAAATTTTAAAAGACTGAAATCATATCAAGCATCTTCTCTAACCACAATGGCATGAAACTAAAAATCAACTACAATTGAAATACTGAAGAACATCTGAACATTTGTATTAATAACATGCTATTTAGCCATGTTTAATAACATGGCTAAATAGCATGTTATTAAACATGAATGGGTTAACAATGAGATCAGAAAGAAATAAAAATTTTTTCTTGAAATAAATGAAAATAAACATATAACAACCTAAATTATATGGGACACAGCAAAAGCAGTCCTGAGAGGAAAGTCCATAGCATTAGAACAGTGATGGGCAACCTTTTTATAAAAACCGCCCACTTTTGCAGTGCTGGACCAGGTTGACCAGCAAAAGTGGGCGGTTTTTATAAAAAGGTTGCCCATCACTGCATTAGAACCTCAAGAAGCAAGAAAAATCTCAAATAAGCAACCTAATTCTGCACCTAAAACTAGAAAAGGAACAACAAACAAAGCCCAGAGGAAGTTAGAAGGAATAAAAAAGGTCAGAGTAGAAATAAATGACAGAGACTAAAGAAATACAAAATACAAAAGATCAATAAAACCAAGAGCTGGTTCTTTGAAAAGATAAACAAGATTGATGAACATTTAACTAGTCTCATCAAGAAAAAAAAGAGAAAAGTCCCAAATAAATAAAATCAGAAATGAAAGAGAAGTAACAACAGACACCAAAGAAATACAAAAGATTTTAGAAAAATACTATGAAGAACTTTATGCCAACAAATTGGACAACTGGGTGAAATGGATAAATTCCTAGAAACATACAATCTTCCAAAACTGAATCTAGAAGAATCAGAAAACCTAAACAGACCTATTACAACCAGTGAAACTGAAGCAGTGATTAAAACACTGCCAACAAACAAAAGTCCTAGTCCAGATGACTTCACTGGCAAATTTTACTAAACATTCAAAGCAGAACACCTATAAGTTCTCAAACTATTTCCAAAAATTCAAGAGGAGGGAAGGCTTTCAAGCTCATTTTATGAGGCAAGTATTCGAATTTTAAAACCAGATAAAGACACTATAAAAAAGAAAACTACAAGACAATATCCCTGACGTACATAGGTGCTAAAATTCTCAAAAGAATATTAGCAAACCAGATCCAGCAATACATTAAAAAGATCAAACATCATGATCAAGTGGGATTTATTCCAAGGATGTAAGGCTGGTACAATATTCAAGTTAATAAATGTGATATATCACATAAAATAAAGGATAAAAATAACAAAATCATATCCATAGATGCAGAAAAGCATTTAATAAAACCCAGTAATCATTTATGATAAAAAAACCTCTCAGCACAGTGGGAATAGAGTAAATATACTTTAATATAATAAAGGCTGTAAATGACAAACGCACAAACAACATCATCCTCAATGGGCAAAAACTGAAAGCAATCCCCTTCAGATCAGGAACAAGACAGGGGTGTCCCCTTTTCACCACTCTTATTTAACATAGTTCTAGAAGTCCTAGCCACAGCAATCAGACAAGAAGAAGAAATAAAGAACATCCAAATTGGAAAGGAAGAAGAAAAACTGTCACTATTTGCTGGTGACATGATATTGTACATAGAAAACCCTAAAGTCTACAATAAAAATTACTAGACCTTTTAAATGAAATTGGTAGGGAAGCAGAATACAAAACTAATTCTCAGAAACCAGTGGCATATTTATACATCAATAATGGACTATCAGAAAGAGAAATTAAGGAAACAACCACATTTACCAGTCCAACAACAACAAATAAAGTACATAGGACTAAATTTAAGTGAGGAAGTAAAAGACTTATACTTGAAAAATTAAAGGACATTAAAAAAAGAAACTGTGAAAGATACAAACAAATCACGTTCATTGATTGGAAGAATTAGCATCATTAAAATGTCTACACTACCCAATGCAATCTACAGATTCAACTCAATTTCTATTAAAATACCAATGGCATACTTCACAGATATAGAACAAATATTCCAAAAAATAATATGGAACCCAAAAAACACCTAGATAGCCTCTGCAATCTTGAAAATGAAGAACAAAGTGGGAGGTATCATACATACTACCTGATACTACAAGGCCACTGTAATCAAAACAGCCTGGTACTGTAGATTTAAAAAGGAAAAAAAACACAAAACAGCCTGGTACTGTATTGGCATAAGAACAGGCATATAGATCAATGGAACAGAACAGAGGACCCAGAAATAAACCCACAGCTTTATGGTCAATTAATATTTGACAAAGGAGGCAGAGTCTATAATGGAGTAAAGACAATCTTTACAACAAATGGTGTTGGGAAAATTGAACAGGTACACGCAAAAACAATGAAACTAGACCACCAACTCACACCATATACAAGAATAAACTCAAAATGGATAAGGGACTTAAATGCAAGTTGTGAAATGATAAAAATTCTAGAAGAAAACTTAGGAAATAGTGTATCAAAATCCCTCATAGAAATATTTTTGCTGACACATCTCCTTGGTCAAGTGAAACAAAGAAGAAAAAAAACAAACGGGACTACATCAAACTAAAAAGCTTTTGCACAGCAAAAGAAATCATCAAGAAAATAAAAAGACAACCCACTGAATGGAAGAACATATTCACCAATATATCTGACAAGGGGTTAATAAGCAAAATTTATAAAAAACTTACATAACTCAACACTAGGAAGACAAATAATCCAATTAAAAAAATGGCCAAAGGCTTTGAATAGACACTTCTTTAAAGAGGACATACAGATGGTCAAGAGGCATATGAAAAAATGCTTATCACTAACCATTAGAAAGAAACAAATTAAAACCACAATGACATATCACCTCACACTGCCAGAATGACTATCATCAACAAATCAACAAACAAGTGCTGGCGAGAGTGTAGAGAAAAGGAAACCCATGTGCACTGCTGGTATGAATGCAGATTCGTATAGCAACTGTAGAAAACAGTACAGAGTTACCTCAAAAAATTAAAATGGAACTGCCTTTTACCCAGCTCTTCTACGAATTTACCCTAAGAATCCCAAAACACTAATTCAAAAGAAGATATGCATCCCCCTGTTCATTGCAGCATAATTTACAATAGCCAAGATTTGCAAACAGCCCAAATGCCCAACAGTGGATGAGTGGATAAAAAAGCTGTGGTACTTATACACAATATAATATTACGTGGCCATAAAAAGAAAGGAATCTTAACTTTTACAATAGGATGGATGGCTCTGGAGATTATTATGCTAAGTGAAATAAGTAAGGCAGAGAAAGACAAGTACCATACGATCTCACTAATATGTGGAATCTAATAAACACAATAAACTGATGAACATAACAGAACCAGAGGCAAAATAAAGTCAGATAAAAATAAGTAAAAAAATTAAAGATATAAGTAACACTATAATGCAACTGGACCTAACAAACATTTATAGAACACCTATCCCAACAACAGCAGAATACACATTCTTCTTAAGTACACATGAAACATTTTCCAGTGCAGACCACATGTTAGGTAACAAAACATGTCTCAAAAATGTAAAATGATTGAAATAACACTAAGTATCCTCTCTGATCACAATGGAGTACAATTAGAAATCAGAGACAGAAAGAATTTTGGAAAATTTAACAAATACATACAAATTAAACAATGTACCAAAATAACCAGTGGGTCAAAGAAGAAAAAAATCACAAGGCAAATTAGAAAATAGTTTGATACGAACAAAACTCAACAAACTAAAACTGATAGGAAACAACAAAAGCAGTGCCCAGAGGTACATTTATACCTATAAGCATTTACATTAAAAAAGAATGATTTCTAATGAATCAATCACTTAGCCTTCCACCTTAAAAAACTAGGGAGAAAAAACAAGGTAAATCCAAAAGAAAGAAATAATAAAGATGATAATAATAAATAAAATCAAGACTAAAAAAATAGAAAATTCAATGAAACCAAAAGTTAGTTCTTTGATAAGATAAATCGACAGACATTTAGCAAGCTTGACAGTGAAGACACTAATTACTAAAATAAAAAAAGTGATGCCTGACCAGGTAGTGGTGCAGTGGATAGAGCATTGGCCTGGGACACAGAGGACCCAGGTTTGAAACCCCAAGGTCAAAGTTGCCAGCTTGAGCGTGGGATCATAGACATGACCCCATGGTTGTTGGTTTAAACCCAAAGGTCGCTGGCTTGAGCAGGGGTCAGTGGCTCGCTGAAGCCACCCCTCCCATCAAGGCACATATGTGAAAGCAATCAAAGAACAACTAAGGTGCCGCTGTGAAGAATGGATGCTTCTCATCTCTCTCCCTTCCTGTCTCTCTTGCAAAAAAAAAAGAAAATTATATCTATTTGCAAATATGTAACATGATCTCATATATAGAACAACTTAAAGAATCTTTAAAGAATCTGCAAAAATAAGTACTAGAGCTAATAAATGAGTGCAGCAAATTTGCAGGATATATATTCAATTTATAAAAATCAGTTGCATATTTATACACTAGCAATAAATAATTTGAACCTAAAATTAAATTTTTTCATTTACTATAACATCAAAAAGAATTAAATCTTAGAAGTAAACTTATCCAAGGAGTTGCATAATTAATTGAACACTAAAATCTACAAAATATTCTACAGAGAAATACCAGTAAATGGAAAAACAACCTGTGTTAACAGATTGGAAGACTTGATGTTGGAAAAGACAAACTTAGAACATTCACATTTGACAAATTATTATTATTATTGACAGGCAGGGGGGTAGAGAGACAGACTCCCACCTGCGCTCTAACTGGAACCCACCCAGCAAGGTCCCTATGGGGTGATGCTCTGCCCATCTGTGGCTGTTGCTCTGTTGCTCAGCAACCAAAGTATTTTAGCGCCTAAGGCAAGGCCATGGAAGCATCCTCAGCACCAGGGCCAACTTGTTTGAAAGAGGCATGGCTGTGGGATAGGGGCAGGGAGAGAGTGAGAGAAAGAGAGAAGGGGAGGGAGGTGGAGAAGCAGATGGTTGGTTATGTGTGTCCTGACCAGGAATCAAACCCAGGATTTCCACACACTAGGCTGATGCTCTACCAGTGACCCAACTGGCCAGGGCCACATTCTACAATTTTTAAATTTACCACAAAGCTACAAAAATCAAAACTGTATGGTATTGAAAGAAACACAGACATACAGATCAAAGGAATAGAACTGAGAATCCAGATATAAAACCATAAATCAATGGCCAATTTACTGGCAGTGGAGTGCCAAGACCATCCAATGGGGAAAGAATAGTCTTTTCAACAAATAGTCTTTCGATCAAAATGGAATTTCCATCAAAATTTAAGAGTTAATCCTAAAAAAACTTGTTAGAAGGAAACAAAAGTGTATACCTTCATGATCCTGGATTAGGCAACAGCTTTTTTTAAACCTGGTATCAAAAGCACAAACAACAAAATAAAAAATAAAAATTTAAAAATGTTATAGGTTGCCTGACCTGTGGTGGCACAGCAGATAGAGCATTGACCTGGAATGCTGAGATAGCTGGTTAGAAGCCCCAAGCTTGCCAAGTCAAGGCACCTGTGAAAAGCAACCACTACAAGTTTGTGCTTCCCCATTTCTCCCCACCTTCCCATGTCTCTCTTTACACTCTCTAAAACAGTGGTTCTTAACCTGGGTTCTATCGAACCCTAGGGGTTCGATTAGTCGGTCTCAGGGGTTCAGAGAAGCCTCTGCCGTGGAGGCCAGAATAAAGTAATATCGTAATTTGTTGTGAGTTCATGCACTTTGTTGGTTTTGTTCTTTGAGCAAGGTGATGTTCATGCACGGCTCATTTTGTGCACCAGTAAAAAACATATACCGCCTGACCAGGTGGTGGCACAGTGGATAGAGCGTCGGACTGGGATGCGGAAAACCCAGGTTTAAGACCCCGAGCTTACCAGCTTGAGTGTGGGCTCTTCTGGCTTGAGCAAAAAAAGCTCGCCAGCGCCTGACCTGTGGTGGCGCAGTGGATAAAGCGTCGGCCTGGAATGCTGAGGTTGCCGGTTCAAAACCCTGGGCTTGCCTGGTCAAGGCACATATGGGAGTTGAAGCATCCTGCTCCTCCCCCCATCTCTCTCTTTCTCTCTCCCCCTTTCATCTAAAATGAATAAATAAATAAATAAAATAATAATAAAAAAACATATACCTATGTCTTGAATTTGGAAAAAAATATATTTTATTTATCACTAAAGAAGGGTTCAGTGAATGCGCATATGAAACTGGTGGGTTCGGTACCTCATAAAAGGTTTAAGAACCACTGCTCTAAAACCAATAAATAAAATATATTTTTTAAAAATGTTGTAGGTCAAAGGACACTAACAAAAAAGTAAAAATGGGAGAATTTCTCTCACAGAATTGGAGAAAATATTAACATATCATATATCTGATGAAGGTCTGTCCAGAAAATATAAAGAAGTCTTACACCTCAACGGTAAAAAAAAAAGAAACAACTTAATTCAAAAACAGTCAAAGGATCTGAACAGACATTTCTCTGAAGAAGGTATATAATGGCCAATAAACATATGAGAAAATGATTAACATCATTAGTCATTAGGGAAATGCAAATCAAAAGCACTATAAGATAACATTTCACACACACACAAAAAGTTATGATCAAAACAGACATTAGCAAATGTTGACAAAGTGGAGAAACTGGAACCCTCATACATTGCTGGTAGGAATGTAAAATGGTACAGCTGCTTTGGAAAACTATTTGGTAGCTTCCCCCCAAATTAAATATAGTTATTATATGCTTTAGCAATTCTATTCAAAGCTATATACCTAAGAAATTAAAAACTGTCATATGCTCAATGTGTCCCTTCTACATTCGTACATTGAAGCCCATTAGCCCAAATGTGACTCTTTTTGGAGACTGAGCCTTTAAAGAAGTAATTAAGTTAATATGAGACCACTAGGCAGGCCATAATACAATTTGATTGGCGTCTTCATAAGAAACGAAAATTAAGCCTGACCAGGTAGGTGGCGGTGCAGTGGACAGAGCGATGGACTGCGATGCAGAGGACCCAGGTTCGAAACTCCGAGATCAACAGTTTGAGCACAGGCTCACCAGCTTGAGCTTGGGTCACTGGCTTGAGTGTGGGATTACAGACGAGACCCCATGGTTGCTGGTTTGAGCCCAAGGTCACTGGCTTGAGCAAGGGGTCACTCGCTCTATTGTAGCCCCCCTCCCACCTCTTGATCAAGGCACATATGAGAAAGCAATCATGAACAATTAAAGTGCCACAACAAAGAATTGATGCTTCTCATCTCTCTCCTTTCCTGTCTGTCTGTCCCTATCTGTCCCTCTCTCTCTATCACACACACACACACACACACACACACACACACACACACACACACACACAAATGAAAATTAACATTCAGAGAGACAGATACCAGGAATCCATACACAGAGAGAAAAGGCCATATGAACAGGCAGCAAGAGCGCGGCCATCTAAGAGCCAAGGAGAGAGGTCTCAAAGGAAACCAACACTGCCAGGACCTTGATCTTGGACAGCAATCTCTAGAACTGTGAGAAAATAAATTTCTGTTAAGACACTCTATCCGTGGTATTTTGTTATGGCAGTCCTTGGAAACTAAAACACAAGAATGGTCATAGCAGCATTATTCATAAGACAAAAAGTATAAACATCCCAAAAGTTGTCCATCAACAAGTAAATGTAGTCTACCCATACAATGAAATATATTGACTCATAAAAAAGATATTCTAAGTACTTATAAATGCTACAACATGGACTAACCTTGAAAACATAATGCTAAGTAAAAGCAGACACATTCATTTACATGAACTGTCCAGAACAGGTAGTCCACAGAGACAGAAAGTAAATTAGTGGTTGCCAGGAAATGAAGAAGAGGGAAATAAAAAGTGACTGCTAATTGTATAGTTTATTTTGGGGATGATGAAATGTTCTGGAATTAAATAATGATGGGTGTACAATCTTGTGAATATTCCAGAAACCACTGAATTGTACACTTTACAATAGTTAGTGATAATTTTCATGTTATGTGAATTTTACCTTAAAAAAAAAAAAGAGTGAATTATTCTCACAACGGAGAGGAAAATTGGGCTGGTTGAAGATTTTTGCAGAGTAGCATTTTTAGGTTGTAAAGCTTATAAATCTACAGAAAAACTGAAAGAACCATATAATAAATAATGCTACATCCTTCACTGGCTTTATCGACCTAGATAAGTATGTATTTAATTGTCCTTTTATATGTGCTTGATTTTCTATTTTTAAAAACTAAGTTACAGACAGTATGTATATACTTAACTTCAACATGTTTTCCCCATGAACCAAGACATTCTCTGACAAACCACAATTTTATGATCATACCCAAAATATTTGAAACTGACACAAAAACATTACCCAATATAAAATCCATATGCAAATTTCCTCAAATGATTTAATACATCCATTATAGCTTTTTCCTTTTAAGTCACCATCTAGTGAAAGATCCTGCACTGCATTTTTTATCAGGCCTCTTTAGTCTCGTTTAATATTAGAAAATATTCCCCTATTTGTTTTCCACAATATTAAGATTTTTGAAAAGCCTAAAGACAGTAGAATATCAATGTTACAAATATGCTATAACAATATAAACAAAAATTAATAGGTGGGAACAGGACATGGAGGAAGAGTGGGACTATTAATGTATGCATCTTTCAGAGAGGAGTCAATTATTACGGTTAAAATTTAAGCATAGTTTTTAAGAAAATGACGAGTCTCAATATTTTTAATAACTTAGAGAAGTCTTAAATGTTATTTCTTAAGATAAAAAACATTTTACTTAAATTCCTTTTATTTCAACTATTTCTTTTTCAAACTAAACTAATTATATTTTTAAAACATATTGATGACAGTTTTCTTAAATCAATGAAAATACCTGATTCATACAACTCTTCTTCCATTGATAGCCCAATTTCTCACAAGTCTCTTTCAGACACTGGTAAGATTTGTCTGCATCCAATTTGGTAAAAAACCGTGTCATTCTTCTGACCAAGCGTTGCCAGGGGTTCTACATGTCAAATAAAGAAAAGCAAAAACAAATCTGATATCACCAAAAGCAGTCATATAGCTATTTAGTCTGAAAATTCTTTTATGTGATTTAAGGTTCTTATACATAAAGGTCTTTTCTAATTATTCCTACCCCTTGTCAAAAAATGCTATATAAATTAAAGTGTTAAAAGTTTTAAAAATAGACTTTAAGACAAAAAAAATACATGGCTTCTATTATTTATCTGAAAAACTAAATTCTCTTACCTGTGAGGATCCTGGGGTACCAAGTAACTGACTATTCAAAAGCATATGATCCGGACATGTGGGCTGGGAAAAACTGATCCCTTGTACTAATTTATCAATGTATGAAGGGCTGGTGTCCCATAAGGAAAGACCTGTCCGTGGTTCTGGTTGGGAGCTGGAATACTTCACATTTTCTTCACTGAGGCATTAAGATATGGGGAAAAGCACACTGTTAGATAAAATCTATCAGGTCTTTTTTTTTTTTTTTTAATTTCTTTTTATTGTATTCATTTTAGAGAGGAGACACAGAGTGAGAGACAGAGAGAGAGAAAGAAAGAGAGAAAGGGGGGAGGAGCTGGAAGCATCAACTCCCATACGTGCCTTGACCAGACCATCGCAGGGTTTTGAACTGGTGACCTCAGTGTTCCCAGGTCAATGCTTTATCCACTGCGCCACCACAGGTCAGGCTCAGGTCTTTTTTATATCACATTACCATTTTCACACCAATAAAACTGACAATTATTAAGATAAAATATATACATGTATTACTTTCCAAGGGGAACATTACCTTTAACAACTACCATATTTCCTCATGTATAAGATGTATCCTTTTTCCAAAAAATTTGGGGTCTAAAAATTGGGTGTGCCATACAGTGGTTGTAGATTTTTTTTACTTGCATTTCCTGCTTTTTTGCCATAGATGGAGCTAATGACAAAGCAATATATGAAGACAGTGATTTATCATCAGACACTGATGAGGACAAGCTAATGGATGGGAGTTTCCTTTTTTTTTTTAATTTCTTTTTATTTTATTCATTTTAGAGAGGAGACGCAGAGTGATAGAGAGAGAGAGAGAGAGAGAGAGAGAGAGAGAAAGGGGGAGGAGCTGGAAGCATCAACTCCCATATGTGCCTTGACCAGACCAGTGCAGGGTTTTGAACTGGCGACCTCAGTGTTCCCAGATTGACACTTTATCCACTGCGCCACCACAGGTCAGGCATGGATGGGAGTTTTGACAGTGATAAGAAGTTGAATGAATTTTATAATGAATAAAACTTGAGTTCAATAACTTTATGTAATACATTTCCCCCCCCAAATTTCGGGCCTCAAAATTAAGGTGCATCTTATAGATGGGGAAATATGGTACTTGATCTTTATTAATTAATCTTACCTAGAAGCACTGTTTACTAGAGAAAAGTCCAAATTGGATTGAATGTGCTTAGAGAATCCACTAGGAGACTCTGATACACCACCTGAAGTGACTCGAGGCCTCTTTGCCCCTAAAAAATAAATAGGTAAATATAATAAATATAGATGCTTTCAGGTCTTTTATGAAGATATTCTCTTCTTCTGGTGGGGGGGAGAGGGAGAGAGACAGAGGCAGAAAGACAGAGAGAGGTATCAACTCATTGTTCCGTTTAGTTGTGCCACTGACTGCTTCTCATATATGCCCCGACCAAGGTTCAAACTGGCAATCTCGGTGGTGGAGCCCAGCAGGCACCCTTGGGATAGAGCTGGCGACCTCTGGGTCCCAGGACAGAGTTTAATCCACTTGCCACAGGTCAGAACACACAGATACTTTTTAATTAACATAACTGGCTACCTGAAATAAAACTACAGCTGAATTTATTTAACACACAATATTTATAGCAAATACTGGCTCCTTCTATATGATTTTATGAGAAATGTGGCTGTTATGAACCTACTAGGATTCATTTGTCAAATTACACAAACCCTGATCATCAGTAAGTATGTTCCAAGTGTGGAGTACAAGGCCATAATCTTAATGATACCATTTATGAGGCAGACACCAGGTTACAAAGAAGATAGATTCTGAACGTTTGTTCTTAAGTTGAATTTGTAAGCTGGAACAGGTACATACATTTACCTGTTAAATGCAACATAGATGTCTTAACATAGTATTATTTTCACCTTTCTGTGCCTGTAAATATTTGAACTGAACATTTTCAAACCTACAGAATCTATCTGATTGGTAACCCAGGGACTGCCTATAATAGAAAAATGTTCCATAAAGACAGAGAGACCTAAGCTAAAGGATCAAAACTTTTTAGAATAAAAAATAATTTATAATAGCAATGAACATTATGAATCTGCTTTATCCAACACTGCTTGCTCCACTAGAAAACCTTTAATAAGAATAAGCATTATACAGAAAATGATGCCACTATAAATTCATGGTTAAAACCCTCAGCTGGATCCTAAACATCCACAGTCAGTCCTATGTTTCTCTAGTCAGTTTCCTCTCTTTTTCTCCACAATGATTGTTTCAAAATTTCTGCACTCTTGTCAAATTCCCAGCCCTCCTAAAGTACCTCATTTCCTTTTTTTAAAAAATAATTTATTGTTCTTTTTTTGTGGGTGTGACAGAGACAGAGAGGGATAGATAGGGGCAAACAGGAAGGGAGAGAGATGAGAAGCATCAATTCTTTGTTGTGACACCTTAGTTGTTCATTGATTTCATTCTCATATGTGCCTTGACCGGGGGGCTACAGCAGACCACGTGACTCCCTTGCTCAAGCCAGCGACCTTGGGCTCAAGCTGGTGAGCTGTGCTCAAACCAGATGAGTCCGCATTCAAGCTGGTGACCTTAGGGTTTCGAACCTGGGTCCTCTGCGTCCCAGTCTGATGCTCTGTCAGGGGTAGTCAACCTTTTTATACCCACTGCCCACTTTTGTATTTCTGTTAGTAGTAAAATTTTCTAATGCCCACTGGTTCCACAGTAATGGTGATTTATGAAGTAGGGAAGTAACTTTACTTTATAAATTTATAAAGCAGAGCTACAGCAAATTAAAGCATATGATAATAATTACTTACCAAGTACTTTATGTCAGATTTTCACTAAGTTTGGCAGAATAAATCTTTATAAAACAACTTACTATAGTTAAACCTATCTTTTTATTTATACTTTGGTTGCTCTGCTACCACCCACCATGGAAGCTGTAACGCCCACTAGTGGGCAGTAGGGACCAGGTTGACTACCATTGCTCTATCCTCTGCTCCACCACCTGGTCAGGCAAGCACCTGATTTCTTAAGAGTATGATACCATCTCTCATTTCACAAAGAAAATAAACGTCATTAGAAACTCCCTCAAGTTGCAGTACTGAATCTGCTGATTTATTTGCATTCCTACCAATCTTCTCCCATCAAATGTTCATCCCTCCACTTGTACTTGAGGCCATACTCACCTGTCACCTCAGGGACCTAGACACTCCTTTATTCTCTCTCTTCTCAGCCTCTTCCACTCAACTGGATCTGTCCCTAAACCATTTAAACATACTTAAGTTTAACTAACACTTTTATTTGTTAACCCATTCATTCAAATATTTTACTGAGCCTACTATATAACAGGCAGTAACATGGAAGAAATTTCATGTTGGTAAACAGATGAGAAAAATCCAGTAGACAGGAAAAACTTAGTGATGCAGAAGAAAGAGAGGGTAATTACTAGACAATGTTCCTGAGCAGGCAAAAGAGAACTGGGTCTAGTGCACAAAAGAAAGAGTTGCCTTATTTCTGGAGCAGACAATTTATCCACAGCAACAAGAGAGAAAGCAGATTATACAAGCAAAGAGGCAATTAGGTGGGTCGAGATGGCAAGAGCTTGTGGAAGTTTTCTTGTGATTGCTTTGATTTTCCAGTGAAACAGAAAGTACTGCCACCAACAGACTAAGCATAGGGAAGAAATATTAGGAGTCAAAGAGAAAATAAAATATAATGATGTGACTTAGGAGTGGCATTATGAAAGTAGGGAAATGCATTCTGGGCCTAGGAGAATTAAGGGCCCACCAGAGATCAGTGATCCTAAATTTAAAGCGAACATTGTTTTATATTCTTCTCCAGCTACAATGAGGCAGATTCAAGTGTGGAACTGGACAAACCTGCGTTAGGTTTTGCGCAGTAAGAATGATGAAGAGAGAACGAGGGAAGGAAGTTGAAGATGAATGTAAATAAAACAAGTATTACAATGACTGACCTTAGGCTTTAAAATAGTGAGGATGAAACTCAGGACCTAGGAAGAGTACAGATAAGAGATAATGAAAAGGCAATAGAATTAATGGATTGCCAGTCCAGGGAGTATCAAAGGATTGTTGGAGTCAGGGTACTAGAGGGAGGAGAAAAAAATAAACTAGTGTTTGGAGCAGAATATCTGAAGAAAAGATCATTAGACTAGCAACGGTCAAGCAAATGTGAGGTCTAGGATACTAAAAGGATCATACAGATGAATATTTTATTTATTTTTTTCATTTTCTTTTTTAAGTGAGAGAGGCGGAGATAGTGAGACAGAATCCCACATGCGCCCTGACTGGGATCCACCTAGCAACCCATCTGTAGCTGATGTTCAAATCAACCGAGCTATCCTCACTCAGTCTCTGGGGCTGACACTCAGAGCAACCGAACCACTGCCTGTGGGAGGGAAAGAGAGAAGGGAGGGGGAGAGAAGCAGATGGTCACTTCTCCTGTGTGCCCTGACTGGGGATTGAACCTGGGACGTCCACATGCCGGGCCGATGCTCTATCCAAATCCACTGAGCCAACTGGCCAGGGCAGGATGAATATTTTAATCACAAAGAACCATGACAAAAATTATATGGACTTGTGCTGGAGAGAGTGACAATGTGGCAGAATTTTAATTTGGGGTTTAGAAGTTGATTATAACAAGTAGGGAATAGTGGGTGGTGGTAGAGTCTGTTAATAAAATTTGAAAAGAAGGGAGGAGGAGTAAGAAAAGAAAGTGATAATGAAGAAAAAAGAGGACAATTGCCCCATTCCCAAATCCAAGGGTACAAAGAGTGTGGGAAAGAAAACAGTATCTTAGGGAAGAGGTGGACTTCAACTAAAATAAGGTGAAAGGTAAAAGAAACATTCAAAGGGTTAAAAATTCCTCATTTGTCTCCACCTATTGTCTTCTCTCAGTCAAACTTCTTGAATGAGCAGGCTATGCTCTGCTTCTTTATCTTTTTTAGATTGGTCCCTGTACAAACACTATACACTAGAGTTTTCTCCAACTTTCTACCAAAACTTCCTGCCAAGGTCATGAATAACTGCAATAGTATGAAATCTAATGGAGAAACTTTTCTGTGTCCCTGGCTTCCTCTCACCACTTAAATGTTGGCATTCCTGGCCCTGGCCAAGGGGTTCAGTGGATAAAATGTCCTTCTGGTGCACCAAGGTCAGGGGTTCAATCCCCAGTCAGGCCATATATGAGAAACAATCAGTGAGTGCACAACTAAATGAACAACTAGGTGGAACAAGGAGTTCATGCTTCTCTCTCTTTCCCCTTTTTCTCTCATCCCTCCTCAAATCAGTGGAAAATTAAAAAAAATAATGTTAGCATTCCTTAGAATTTCATACATTCAATTTCATCTACCACTGTTTAAATTACTATTCTGTCTCCTAAGTTACACACACACACACACCCCTATTTGACAGTTTTACTTAACTTCTCAAATTCAACATGTCTAAAATCAAATAAAATTTCCCCCCAAATCTGTTTCTTCCTGAGCTACATTCCAGTAAATGGTATCACGATTTACACAGTTGTTCAAATCAGAAAGAAATCATCCTTGATTCCACATTCTCCTTCCTCTCCTACATAGAAACACCACCAGTCCTGTCAATTATAGTTCTTAAATTTCTTTGGAATTTCTCCTTTCCAACTCCATTGTCACTAACCTAGTCTAGGTTATTATCTTCTCATATCTAGGATGATAAACATCAAAAGCAATGGGGAAAAAGTAGCCAGAAAGATCTGATCATGTCATTTCCTCACTTAAAATCTCTCAAAGTTTTCCCCAAAACCCTTAAGAGGAAAGCACAAAATTCATAACGTAGCTTACAAGGTCCTCCTCTACAACTTGGAGATATTTACCTTTCTGGCCTCATCTCAAACCTCTTTCCATCTTCCCCTTCTCTGTTCAGTCATTTGCTCAAAAACACTTACAGATCGCCTACAATGTGCCACACGCCGTGCTAACCGCTTGTGAAACAAGGACAGAAAAGTCAAACACGGTCCACGCCATACCACTCTTCGTTCAAGGTCCTCAATGCACCACTTTCTAACTCTAAAACATTCCTAAGTTCTGAATCTACCACTTACCTTGCTAGTACTCATCTGGCTAACTCTCCTTTAATGTTAAAATCTTAGATTTAATGTGATTTCCTCAGAAAGACAAGCTTTCTGTCACATAATACTTGGCCAAACATTAAGCTATAATACCCTGACTTTCAACTTTATAATTTTTGATAAACTTATTTTTACATCTGTTTATCCTGCCACACATCATAATCTCCATGCGGGCAGAGATCACAGCTATTATGTATTGTTGACTGCAAGTTCTTTACTTTCACAGAAAAAAAAAGTGCTTGTGTTTTAAGGATACTACCTTTCTTGAGTGGTTTGTTGTACCATCTATCTTTTTTGATGTCTGGGATGGTAATCCTTAATGATGGATTCTCAACTAGGATTTTATGCAGCAGCGCTGAAAACAAACCAGTAAGACAACATTTATAAAAGAGTCATGCAGATTAGAAAAGTCTATAGCTTGTGGTACAGAACACATTCTTTCTTGATCTTCTTTTGTTCAGATATTACCTCTGAGGATGAGAAAGAATAAATTATTAAAGCTATTAAATTATTACTTTAACTTCATGCAGTTGTTTTTTGCTACTGTCTATATTTTAGAATATCCTGCCCAGATTTAATTCTCCATTATTTGCAAATAGTAGCATAAGAGCCAGGTAGAAATATTTCTTCCCAGGTGACATTACAAAAAAACTTCTCATCCATTTTCAATACCAAACTTGTTCCGATGTCAAGTCCTCATTCACACAGTTTTATAAAAATTTTACTTTCCAGAATCCTGAGGTATATTATATTGATAAATTCATATAATCTCCCACCACAAGAAAGATTTTCTAATGGACAAAAGATTTAAATAAAAAATATTAATCCATAAAAACACAAATGAAAACATAGGAAATTTTTTCCTAGTATGAGGCTGTGATGAAATGATACAAACTTTCTGAAAAGCAATTTGGCAAAGTAAACCAGAATAATTAAAAAGTGTATACATCCTTGACCCTGAAATTCTATTTCTGGGATTCTATTTTAGCTTAATAATTTAAAGGTATATGCAAAAATGAAGTTATACAGATGATCATATCTATTTCATAATGGTGAAAAATTAGAAAACATATAAATCTCTACAAAAGTAAGTTGGATGAGTATAATAAGGAATATCATATAGCAGAAGACCTTCAGTCTTTAAAAACTGATGGAGGACTATAGTTAGTCATGAAAAAAGTTCACAAAGCATTAACACAAAAAACAGATTATAAAATATTATGTGTAGTATCATTTCTTGTAAAAACACACATAAATAGTACACCTATAACAAATATATATACTTATATATTTTTACAACAAAGTATAGACACACATATCAAAATATTAATAGAAGCTATTTCTGAGGGATTATAGGACTGGTTTTTAAAAGTTTTTTACTTATTTTAAAATTTATCTACAAGGATCATGAATTATTCACATGATCATTTAAAAAAAATTTTAATGTAAGAAAAAAAATCATATATCACTATCTTCATTATCCTAGAAATCAGTACTTTTAATCAAGATAATCCAGTTACCTAGAGGAGCAGAATCAATTTTCTTCCAAGGATTGAGATATGTTTTTTTTTCTTTCCAATCAGAATATTCCTGACAACTGTCACTGGGCTGGTCCCATGGCAATTCTAGAAAAGAAATAAGTCCCAGTTTTCTTAGTGTTCATATCATTATGTAGTAACATTACACTGGAAAATAATTAACATTATAAATCCATTTCCTCCAGGTTAACACAATGGTTTTCATACTAAGAATACCAACTCACAAAAATTTTAAAGGCACCCAAAGATGGATGAACCACTTCCTGCCCTACTCTTTTCAAAAGCATTCACATGCATCTTAAAAGTGAGAACTATTGTGCCTGACCAGGCAGTGGTGCAGTGGATAGAGCATCGGACTGGGATGCGGAAGACCCAGGTTCGAGACCCCGACCTCGCCAGCTTGAGCGCAGGGCCATCTGGCTTGAGCAAAAGCTCGCCAGCTTAGACCCAAGGTTGCTGGCTCCAGCAAGGAGTGGCTCGGTCTGCTGAAGGCCCGCGGTCAAGGCACATATGAGAAAGCAATCAATGAACAACTAAGGTGTCACAACAGCAACGAAAAACTAATGATTGATGATTCTCACCTCTCTTCGTTCCTGTCTGTCTGTCTGTCCCTATCTATCCCTCTCTCTGTCCCTGTAAAAAATTAAATAAAATAAAGCAACTATGAATTGATACTTCTTGTTACCCCCTATTCCTGTTCTGTAAAATCAATAAATAAAATATGTAAAAAAAAAAGTGAGAACTATTGTGATATTTCACTTAATAGCTAGCTATACATATTTTAAAAACTTTGGGAGTAAAGTTCCAATTTGGTTATAAATAATTTATTATTAAAATAGTGTCATATAAATATTGATGCCCTTGTTTTATTTCATTTATTTTGGTTTAACAAATCTATCTTTCTATCGGACAGACGTTTTATCATGATTAAATAGCTCTCACCTCCAGCCAACATTGCAGTAAGTACTATTCCACAGGACCAAACATCAACTGGTTCTGCATGAAATTCTCTTCTCTTTAGAAGTTCTGGAGCAACATAAGGTAAAGTACCACACATCTTGTTCAATAAACGCTCACGATTATTATGCCGAAACACTGTTGCCAAGCCAAAGTCAGAGATTTTGAGGTTATCTAAACCAAAGGAAAAAGAGATGGTACTAGATAAAAATGTTTTGTAACTACACATACTTAAATAGATAAAGTTTTATTGGAAAATCACTGGTATTATTTAAGGTTTATAGAACTACTCTACCTTAAAATGACAAAAAAAAAATTTTTTTTAAAGAAATAAAACCCACCTGACCAGGTGATGGCGCAAGGATAGAGTGTCAGACTGGAACGCAGAGGATCCAGGTTCGAAGGCCCTAGGTTGCTGGCTTGGACGCAAGCTCATCTGGTTTGAGCAAGGCTCACCAGCTTGGACCTGGGGTGGCTGGACTGAGCAAGGGGTCATTCTGTCTGCTATAGCCCCATCCCCATCTCAAGGCACACATGAGAAAAAGTCAATGAACAACTAAGGTGCCGCAATGAAGAGTTGATGCTTCTCATCTCTCTCTCCCTTTCTTTCTGTCCCTATCTGTCCCTCTCTCTGTGTCTCTGTCTCTGTCACACTACACACAAAAAAGAAATAAAACCCATCATCACCTAGCTAAAATTAGTGAAAGAACTAACTCATCATTTCTGTTAATTTAAAAGAAATATCATCAATACACAAAACAGATTAAAGAAAGATACTGAAGTCAAAAGGACTTGTTCTTCTGGAAAGGGCACTCCAGACCTGGCTTAAAAGCAGAGCCAAGCCCTTTATTGGGTTGGGCAGCAGGCAGGAAAGATATATCAATAACATTAGACACAACATTCCCCGCTACAAATAAATCCTGTTGGCAGGAAGAAAATACAGAGAAAGGCAAAAGCAGGTTTACAACTGTTCATATGGAAAATGACATGCAGGTTATGATTATTCCAATAGCTTTATTAACTCCATATTTTACATTCTCACAACTGTAAACCTACTTTTGCTCACCCTTGTACTTAAAGACTTGCCAAAACTAAAGATCCACAAACTTCCAGAACTTTTTCTCAAAGGAGTTTAGAAAAGGAGAATGAACTCTGTATTAAAAAAAAAAACCAGAAAGGCAACTTTCCACTCTAACTTCCCATCTTCAATACACACAAATACAGGCAGATCTTTCCATTTAACCTATACTTGGTGAATGTCTACTGTAACAGTGTGACACTGGGCTAGCCTATGTAGTCAAGTAAATTACCGGAGAAGACTAACAACAGACAACTGTTGTGAAGGTTATGACAGTATAGAACATTACAAAATCTTACAGAAAGTGAATCTATTCTCGTCTTAGCAGTTAAGGAAGATTCCTTATTTTCAACCTTTTTAGAGGACAACCTGGCAAAAGATGTCAAAATCTGAAATACACACTCTTTGAACTAGCAATTTCTACTTCTAGGACCATATCCACAGAAATACACAAACTCACAAAGATATTCATAGCAGTATTATTTGTGAATAACTTAAATACCTATCAGTAAAGAAATGATTTAATCTTATAATACATGTAGACAATAAAACTATGTAAGTAATTGTTTTTAAAAAGGTATATCTAGCCCTGGCCGAATAGATCTGTTAGAGCATCATTCTGAAACACAGAGGTTGTCAGTTCAGTCCCCAGACAGGGCACATACAGAAACAGATCAATGTTCCTGTCTCTCTCTCTCTCTCTCCCTTCCTCTCTCTAAAATCAATAAATAAAATGAGTATATCTATATGTACTGACACAGAACTGAATATAAGTGAGAAAAAAGTCAAGAGTTATAACAAGTACTCATTATAACATGACCCTATTTTTTTTTTAAAGCAAGAGAGAAACCGGAAAGAGATGAGAAGCATCAAGTCATAGTTGCAGCACTTTAGTGTCATTCTCAGATTGCTTCTCATATGGGCCTTGATGGGGTGGGGGTCAAGCCAGCGACCATGGGATCAAGTTGATGATACCATGTTCAAGCTGGTGACCCTGAGCTCAAGCCCGATGAGCCTATGCTCAAGCTGGTGACTTCAGGGTTCGAACCTGGGACCTCACTGCTTGATCCCATACCTACTGTGCCACCACCAGTCAGGCACATGACCCAATTTTTATATTAGGTCTATGTGCAACTTTACAGAACAGTCATCATTGTTTTATTTACTTTTAAAGCTATAAACAACTGTCCCAAAATAGGGGATTAATTCTTTAAAAATTAATTACATTTGTACAATATGTAAGCCTTTGATGATGTTTACCTGTATTTGATTTGGGAGGCAGAAACTATAATTACCTTTTATTATCTATATGTGACATAATCTTTAATAAAGCACTGAAATTGAGTTCCAAATTACTTGTAAGTAGTACTCACTGAAAATACTAAGGGATAACCACAGTACTCCTTGTATTTTGTTGTTTTGTTATGCTTGCAACATAATACTCGAATTAGAGAAGTATATACAATAAATTCTAAATCAAGGAGTGTGGTTACTTCTGAGAAAAAAAGAAATACCCTTGTGAAGGAATACACAGGACGACTTCATATTTAGAGACATGCAATCTCTCCTTTTCTTTGTTTTTTTTTTTTTTTTAATTTTTTTTAATAGTCTTTAATTTCTTTTTTATTTTATTTTATTCATTTTAGAGAGGAGACACAGAGTGAGAGAGAGAGAGAGAGAGAGAAAGAGAGAAAGGGGGGAGGAGCTGGAAGCTCAACTCCCATATGTGCCTTGACCAGACCAGTGCAGGGTTTTGAACTGGCGACCTCAGTGTTCCCAGGTCGACACTTTATCCACTGCGCCACCACAGGTCAGGCCTCCTTTTCTTTGTTTTTAATCCCTCTTTACCAGAGGATTTTATGGAGCTTGAAACCAGCATTTAATCAAAAAAGGATTTAATTTGTAGAAGGAGAAGAATTGATTACCATCAAGGCATCTATGATTCAAAAAGTAATGGAAACAGAATGGAAAAAAAAAAAAAAAAGCAAAGGGAATTCTCCCAGCTTGTGCTTTCATTTCTCAGGATTCATCAACAGGCCGTTCTGTAGTTCCTTTTTACCCATACACAAAATTTCCTGAATATCTAAAATTTTTCTCTGTGCCTTATGAAACAATTTGCAGAAGGCCAAATAACCGAAAAAAGATCTTAGATAGCTAGGTTAATAGATGAGTTAATAAAAGGTTATCTAAAAGATGGTCACCAAAATATTAACAGTAGCTATAACTGATTTGGGGTTTTTAGTGTTTTTTTTTTCACTTTCTTCTTTACACTTTTAATCTTTTCTCATGATTATCTTTTATCTCTAAAGAGAGAAAAAAAGCTTCAATATTTTTAATTTGGGAACAAAGTTTTCATGTTCCAGATATAAACACATCTCCATTATTTATATAAGCTGGCTTTTCTTAATTTATCTCCTTGTATGAATGTCAATTATAGAGTTCAGGAAAATGTTAGAAAGGGATTAGTAAGACAAATACACTGTTACTTCTGTGGGTGATATTCCCAGAAAAAATAAACTTCAAGATTGGACACTATCTTAGAAGTACTTTGGTTCGGGGGACCAGAAGATGGTGACTGAGTAGGCAGAGTTACAACTCCCAACTCCCAGAACCAAAGTGGATTACAACTTAAATTGGAAACAATCATCCCGAAAAACCAACTGTGGACTAAACTAAGAGGAATCTATATCCAAGGATCACTGAAGAAACCACACTGACACTGGTAAGAAGGGCGGAGACGCGGAAAGAGCTGCCCCGCTCCCAGGAGCAAGTGGCAGCCCAGAGGGATTCTCACGGTGAGGTGGGAGTTGTGGGTCCTCAGCCCCAGGACGGGAGTCCCAGCCTCAAATCCCAGACATAACAAGAGGCATACGGACAGTATGTAGCTGAGAGAAGAGCCAGGTTACTGTTTGCGAGAGGGAGACAGAACTCTCAGACTCAGGCTCCATCTTAAAGGGACTGTGCAGAAAACCTCGTTCACAGCCACTTACCTGGGGCCCCAGGAGCGGGTAGTGCTGAGAAAACTGGAGCTGTGAGAGGAGAGTGTAGTCTTGGAAGAACAGGGAGAGTCTGTGGGAGACAGCCATCCTAACCCCTGTGCTGCTGACTCACTCCCCAAATCTAAAGTGTCCATTTTTCCTGAGAGAAGCAACACCAGCAAAGGGAAGCAATTATTTCACCCACTAGAGATTCTCCTGCTCCAAAGCAAAGAGTCACTTAGAAACAGGGGTTAGAAGCAGGGGGCACATCAGGGACACAGGTTTTGAGTGCTCAGGTCTGGGCTACCCAGCCCCCCCACGCTGCTGAGTACCTCCAAAGAGCAGGCGGGCCCGGATGCAAAGTTCGCGGGACAGCCCACCCATCAGGCAGTGCCCATGCCGGAACCCCAGAGACGGTGCTCAGGCCAATGGGAAGACTACACCCTGGGAACACAGAGGACATACCCACTGGCCAAGAGTAGATAAAAGCCAGCCTAGGAGTGAAGCTGATATTTACAATGGCGCTTGGACCCAGCAGAGAGGCAGCCACAAATTCTTGATGGGCTGTAGCTCCAAGAAGGTCGCTAACGACTAGTCATAGGCAGTGACTCCTACTAGTCTGCGCCACGTTCTGGCCAAGGAAGTCCAGGGCTGGCACATTCAGCGGCAACATACAAAGGGAGAGCATCAGTTCAGGACCTAACAACCCTTGCTAGAATGGTACCTTTTTCTTTTTCTTTTTTTTAACAGAGACAGAGAGTCAGAGAGAAGGATAGATAGGGACAGAGGGGAACAAAGAGAGATGAGAAGCATCAAGCATCAGTTTTTCGTTGCGGCACCTTCGTTATTCTTTGATTGCTTTCTCATATGTGCCTTGTCCACGGGCCTTCAGCAGATCGAGTAACCCCTTGCTCGAGCCAACGACCTTGGGTCCAAGCTGGCGAGCTTTCCTCAAACCTGATGAGCCCACGCTCAAGCTGGCGACCTCGGGGTCTTGAACCAGCATCTTCCGCATCCCAGTCTGACACTTTATCCACTGCACCACCGCCTGGTAAGGCTAGAATGGTATCTTAATGACCGGCTCCTCACACCTGACCCAGCTAAGGCACAGAAAACGCCAACACAAATAGCAAAAAGAGCAGTAGAAGAAGTTAAGTAGCCTACAGTGGATTACAAACAGCTGAAGTCAATCCAAGAAGATCTAGAAACAACACAAATGGAAGCTGAAGGCAGACAACACAAACCTTATATTCACCTAGCTACACAAACAGCACACCGACAGGAGCAGTCTATACACAAACAAAAAGGGAAGACAGAGAAATGCAATCTAAATGAATCAACAAGAGAAATTCCCAGAAAAAGAAGTGAATGAGATGAAAATAACCAAGATACCGGATGCAAAATTTAAAACAATGATTGTTAGGATGCTCAAGGATCTTAGAGCAACAATGGATGGACATAATGAGCACCTAAATAAAGGGAAAACAAGCATCAAAAAGGACATTGAGCCTGACCAGATGGTGGCACAGTGGATAGTGTCAGACTGGGATGCAAAAGACCCAGGTTCGAGACCCTGAGCTCGCCAGCTTGGACCCAAGGTCGCTGGCTCCAGCAAGGGGTTGCTTGGTCTGCTGAAGGCCCGCGGTCAAGGCACATGTGAGAAAGCAATCAATGAACAACTAAGGTGTTGCTACGGCAACAAAAAACTAATGATTGATGCTTCTCACCTCTCTCCGTTCCTGTCTGTCTGTCCCTATCTATCCCTCTCTCTGACTCTCTCTCTGTCCCTGTGAAAAAAAAAAAAGACACTAAAATCATAGGAAAGAATCTGACAGAAATCACAAATACAATGTCAGAATAAAAGCCTACACTAGAAGGAATTAATAGCAGGCTGGATGAAGCAGAGGATCAAATCAGCGATTTAGAAGATAGATAAACGAAACCACAAAAGCAGAACCGCAAAAAGAAAAGAGGCTCAAAGAGTCTGAGGAAACTCTAAGAGAGCTCTGTGAAAACATGAAGAGAAACAATATCCGTATCATAACAGTTCCTTAAGGAGAAAAGAAAGAACAAGGAACAGAAAACCTGATTGAAGAAATCATAGCTGAAAACTTCCCGAAATTGATGAAGGAAAAAGTCACACCAGTTCAAGAAGCACAGAGTCCCATTAAAGAGGAACCCAAACAGAACTACACCAAGACATCATAATTAAATTACCAAAGTTAAGAGATAAAGAAAGAATACTAAAAGCTGCAAGAGAAAAGCAGTTAATCACCTACAAAAGAGCCCCAAAAGGATGATATCCGATTTCTCAACAGAAACACTTGAGGCCAGAAGGTAATGGCAAGAAATATTCAAAGTAATGCAGAACAAGAGCCTACAACCAAGACTACTTTATCCAGCAAGGCTATTGTTTAAAATTGAAGGAGAAATAAAAATCTTCCCAGACAAAAAAAATCTCAAGAAATTCATTACAACCAGACCAATGCTGCAAGAAATGTTAAGGGGCCTGTTGTAAATAGAACAAAGGGAATATAAATCTAGAAAAAGAGGAATGTATATTTAAAGAATAAAATGGCAATAAACACCTACATATCAATAATAACCTTAAATGTAAATGGATTAAATACTCCAATCAAAAGACATCGGGTAGCTGCGTGGATAAGAAAACAGGACCCATACATATGCTGTTTACAAGAGACCCACCTCAAAACAAAAGACACACAGACTGAAAGTGAAGGGATGAAAAAATAAATTTCATGCAAATGAAAATGAAAATGAAAAAAAAGCTGGGGCAGCAAAACTTGTATCTGACAAAATAGACTTTAAAACAAAGTGATAAAGAAGGTCACTACATAATGATAAAGGGAGTTATCCAACAGGAAAATACAACCATTATAAATGTCTATGCGCCTAATATAGGAGCACCTAAATATATAAAGCAGATTTTGATGGACATAAAGGACAAGATCAACAGCAATACTATGCCTAACGAGGCGGTGTTGCAGTGGATACAGCATCAGACTGGGATGTGGAGGACCCAGGTTTGAGACCTTGAGGTCGCCAGCTTGAGTGCTGGCTCATTTGGTTTGAGCAAGGCTCACCAGCTTGAGCCCAAGGTCGCTGGCTCGAGCAAGGGGTCACTTGGCCTGCTGTAGCCCCCCAGTCAAGGCACATATGAGAAATCAATCAGTGAACTAAGGAGCCACAATGAAGAATTGATGTTTCTCATCTCTCTCCCTACTTGTCTCTGTCCCTCTCTCTGACTCTCTCTGTCTCTGCCACAAAAAAAGGAGAAAAAAAATCAGAAATACTATAATAGTAGGGGATTTTAATACTCCACTAACATCACTAGATAGATCCTCAAGAAAGAAAATTAACAAAGAAACAGCAGCCTTCGAGGACATAATAGATCAACTGGATTTAACAGATATCTTCAGAACGTTTCACCCTAAAGCAGCAGGATATACATTCTTTTCAAGTGCTCATGGTACATTCTCTAGGATAGACCACATGTTAGGACACAAAACGAATCTCAATAAATTTAAGAAGATAGAAATCATATCAAGCATCTTCTCTGATCACAATGGCATGAAACTAGATATCAACTTACAATAGAAAAACTGAAAAACATTCAAACACTTGGAGACTAAATAGCATGTTATTAAATAACAAATGGGTTAACAATGAGATCAAGGAAGAAATCAAAAACTTCCTTGAAACAAATGAATTGAACATACAACTCAAAATTTATTGGACATAACAAAGGCAGTCCTGAGAGGGAAGTTCATAGCATTACAGGCATACGTAAAGAAGCAAGAAAAAGCTCAAATAAACAACTTAACCCTGCATCAAAAAGAACTGTAAAAAGAACAGCAAGTAAAGCCCAGAAGTAGAAGGACGGAAATAATAAAGATCAGAGCAGAAATAAAGGACACAGAGGCTAAAAAAACAGTACAGAAGATCAATGAAACCAAGAGCTGGTTCTTTGAAAAGGTAAACACGATCGATGAACCTTTAACCAGACTCACCAAGAAAAAAAAGAGGACTCAAATAAATAAAATTAGAAATGACAGTGGAGAAGTAACAACTGACACAGCAGAAATACAAAGTATTGTAAGAAAATAACATGCAGAATTGCATGCCAAAAAATGAAGACAACCTAGATAAAATGGACAAATTCCTTGAAACATATAATCTTTCAAAAATCAATCTGGAAGAATCAGAAAACCTAAACAGACTGATTATAATAAATGAGATTGAAACAATTTTCAAAAAACTCCCAATAAACAAAAGTCTTGGGCCAGATAGCTTCATAGGTGAATTCTACCAAGTATTCAAAGAACTAACTCCTATCCTTCTCAAGCGATTTCAAAAAATTCAAGAGGAGGGAAGACTTCCAAGCTCCTTTTATGAGGTGAGCATAATTCTGATTCCAAAGCCAGGCAAAGCCACTACAAAGAAAGAAAACTAAACTAGTGGCCAATATCCCTGATGAACTTAGATGCTAAAATTCTCAACAAAATATTAGCAAACCGGTTCCAGCAATACATGAAAAAAAGTCATACATCATGATCAAGTGGCATTTATTCTGAGGAGGCAAGGCTGGTACAATATTTGCAAATCAATCAATGTGATTCATCACATAAACAAAAGGAAGGAGAAAAATCACATGATGATATCAATAGATGCAGAAAAAGCATTTGATAAAATCCAGCACCCATTCATGAACAAAACTCTCAGCAAAGTGGAAATACAGGGAACATACCTCAACATAATAAAGGTCATCTATGACAGGCCCACAGCCAACATCATACTCAATGGGCAAAACTTAAAAAGCAATCCACTTAAGATCAGGAACAAAGCAGGGGTGACCCTTTTCACCACTCTTATTCAACATAGTTCTAGAAGTCCTAGCCACAGCAATCAGACAAGAAGAAGAAATAAAAGGCATCCAAATTGGAAAAGAAGTAAAACCATCATTATTTGCTGATGACATGATACTGTATATAGAAAACCCTAAAGCCTGACCAGGCGGTGGCGCAGTGGATAGAGCATCAGACTGAGATGTGGAAGGACCCAGTTTCGAGATCCTGAGGTCGCCAGCTTGAGCGTGGGCTCATCTGGTTTGAGCATAAGCTCACCAGCTTGAACCCAAGATCGCTGGCTCCAGCAAGGGGTTACTCAGTCTGCTGAAGGCCCGTGGTCAAGGCACATATGAGAAAGCAATTAATGAACAACTAAGATGTTGCAACGGTAACAAAAAACTGATGATTGATGCTTCTCATTCTCTCTGTTCCTGTCTGTCTGTCCCTATCTATCCCTCTCTCTGAGTCTGTAAAAAAAAAAAAAGAAAAGAAAAGAAAATGCTAAAGTCTCAGTCGAAAAGCCACTGGACCTTATAAATGAATTCAGCAAGGTGGCAGGATATAAAATTAATATTCAGAAATCAGAGGCACTTTTTTACAGCAACAATGAACTGTCTGAAAGAGAAATTAATAAAACAATCCCCTTCACTACTGCAACAAAAATAATTAAGTATCTAAGAGTAAATTTAATCAAGGAGGTTAAAGACTTATACTCAGAAAATTATAAAACATTGATAAAAGAAATCAAGGAAGATGCAAACAAGTTGAAGCATATACCGTGTTCATGGATAGGAAGAATAAACATCATTAAAATGTCTACATTATCCAAAGCAATCTATAAATTCAATGCAATTCCTATAAAAATACCAATAGCATACTTCAAAGATACAGAATATTCCAAAAATTTATATGGAACCAAAAAAGGACACAAATAGCCTCAGCAATCTTGAAAAAGAAGAATAAAGTGGGGGGTATCACACTTCCTGATATCAAGTTAGACTACAAGGCCACTATACTCAAAACAGCTTGGTACTGGCGTAAGAACAGGCATATAGATCAATGGAACAGAATAGAGGACCCAGAAATAAACCCACACCTTTATGGACAATTGATATTTGACAAAGGAGATAAGAGCATACACTGGAGTAAAAACAATCTCTTTAACAAATGGTTTTGGGAAAATTGGACAGGTACTTGCACAAAAATGAAACTAGACCACCAACTTACACAAAAAATAAACTCAAAATGGATAAAAGACTTAAATGTAAGTCTCGAAACCACAATCATCTTAGAAGAAAACATAGACAGTAAACTCTCCAACATCACTTGCAGCAATGCATTTGCTGATTTTTCTCCACGGGCAAGGGAACAAATGGACAGGATGAACACATGGGGCTATATCAAACTAAAAAGCTTTTGTACAGCTAAAGACAATATAAACAACAACAAAAAAGACAAACCACAATATGGGAGAATATATTCAATACATCTGATAAGGGATTAATAACCAAAATTGATAAAGAACTTGTGAAACTCAACACCAGGAAAATAAACAATCCAATCAAAAAATGGGCAAAAGAAATGAATAGACACTTCTCCAAAGAGGACATACAGATGGCCAATAGGCAGATGAAAAAATGCTCAACATCACTAATCATTAGAGAAATGCAAATTAAAACTACAATGAGATACCATCTCACATCTGTCAGAATGGCGCTAATTAACAAAACAACACATAGTAAGTGCTGGCGAGGATGTGGAGAAAAGGGAACCCTCCTGCACTGCTGGTGGGAATGCAGACTGGTGCAGCCACTGTGGAAAACAGTATGAAAATTCCTCAAAAAATTAAAAATGGAACTGCCTTTTGACCCAGCTATTCCACCTTTAGAAATATATCCCAAGAATACCAAATCACTGATTCAAAAGAAGAAATGCACCCCCATGTTTATTGCAGCATTGTTTACAATAGCCAAGATCTGGAAACAGCCAAAGTATACATCAGTGGATGACTGGATTAAAAAGCTGTGGTACATATACATACTGGAATACCATGTGGTCGTGAAAAAAAAAAAAGAAGAAAATGTTACCTTTTGTGACAACATGGATGGACCTGGAAACTATTATGCTAAGTGAAATAAGCCAAGCAGAGAAAGAAAAATATATGACCTCACTCATTTGAGGAATCTAATGAACAGTGTGAACTGAGGAACGGAATAGAGGCATAGGTGGGATCAAAGGGACCAGAGGGAAAGTGGACAGAGGGAAAGGGGAGGAGAGGATGGAATGAGAGAAGGGAAAGATTAGTGAAATTATATATTCATAACACAGCATTATAGAGAGCAGGACAGCAATTCCTGGAGGGAAGGGGGGAAGGAGTTGGTGGGAGGTGGTAAAGGGGGTGTTGAGGGGAACACGGGAGTAGGGGAAAAGATATATTTGGTGGGACACTTGAATCTATGTAAATACAATAAATTAAAATCAATAAAAATTTTTAAAAAAAGTACTTTGGTTCAACTAGCCAAGCAATGTTTAAATTCTCTTTATAATGTCCCTGATAATTAATAATCCAGTATTTGACTCTCACATTATAAATTCACTCTTCTCCAAAGTAACTTATTCAGTTTTTGTGCAGACCCATTAACAGGGGTTATCCCTGTACTAATCCACACTCTTTCTGTATAGTTTACACCCAATGAAGATCTATATTTAACAATTAGCAGGTTTCCCCTGAGTTCCTTCAATTATTCCTTATTTTACGTTTTTAGCCCTTTCATCATTCCTGTCATTCTCCTATAAAAGTACTTCAGTGGCCGACATGCATTCTACAGTATTATCCCAGGATACCTATTATTTCTGGTGTGTCCTCACCAGAGAAGTGCTGAACTGCTACTTTTCTCACTCTGAATATTATCACCTCAGTTTTCCAATGACCAAATTACACTGGTGACTATTATGAACTTTGCTGCCTAGTAGTCATCTTTTGTTAACCTGCATTGCTACTGAAGATACATCCTCATCTGCTACTTTTTCAATCCAAATATTGGGCTTTAGATTTTTCCCTAATGGAAAACAACTTGTTAAGTCTGACCCACCTCTCTGATGTGTGAAATTCATTCTTTCAATAAGTATTTTTGAAAGCCAACTATTTATCAGACAATATTCTAATGCATTAAATACAACATTCAACAAAACAGAAAGAAATCACTACCTCATGTAGCTAACATTTGTCATTTTTTATGATCCTGATTCTATACTCTCACCATCCATCCCTCTCAATTTCATCCATAAAATATGACTAAACTCCTTGCCCCTTTATCCAAATCACAGATTAGCCTGACCAGGCGGTGGCGCAGTGGATAGAGCATTGGACTGGGACATAGAGGACCCAGGTTTGAAACCCCAAGGTCGCTGTGTGAGTGCAGGCTCACCAGCTTGATTGCAGGGTTGCTGGCTTGAGCGTGGGATCATAGCCATGACCCCATGGTTGTTGGCTAGAGCCCAAAGGTCGCTGGTTTGAGGAAGAGGTCACTTGCTCTGCTGTAGCCCCCCACCTCTAGTCAAGGCATGTATGAGAGAGCAATCAGTGAAAAACTAAGGTGCTGCAACAAAGACTTGATGCTTCTCATCTCTCTCCCTTCCTGTCCGTCTGTCCCTATCTCTCTCTGTCACAAAAAAATAAAATAAAACTAATATTCTTAAAAAAAAAAAAAGTACAAGCATGACAAATAACATCAAGGCTATTCCAAAAGAAATTAACATTCATTAATTCATTAAAGAATTGTTTAAGACTATTCATATAATTATTTATCTAGTGTGCTACCCTTGCATCTAGCTCAGATTTCTCTATCTCATTTACAATTTAATCATGAAGGACTTGTGAAGTCTACACATACAACAAGTATCCAAAATTTCCAAGACTTTTCAGATTCTCTGCCCTGAAATTTTAAAAATGCAAGTCTTGAAACAGCCTTTCATGGCTATACCAAAATAATCTAGGTAGCAGTAACAAAATGCTAAACTTACCTCTTTCATCCAATAGGAGATTTTCTGGCTTAATATCCCTGTGAGTTATTCCAATACCATGCAGATAAATCTAAGAAAGCAAAGGGAAGCATAGAATTTAGTAAGTAACTTCACTCATACTAATTTTAATTAAAATGAAAAGAGACAACTGTACTTACTACCCCTGCCATGAGTTGATGGAAGAACCTCTGAGCATCTTGTTCAGGCATACCTATATCTGGCTCTATAAGAAGTTATGGAAGTTAGTTTACAAGGTAAATATAATCAGGAATCAATCACATAGCCTCTGAATTCTAAGGTTAAACATTTGTGATTGTACTTCAGCAAACAGAAGCAGCTTATGCTAGCAATTAAGACTCTCTAGTCCACTAACACATACAATACTTAGTAACTCACATTAACCCATCTGTTATGTGGTGAAAATAAATTAACAAAGAAAAATAAGAGAGAAATAACAATCTATTATCCAAATCAAGAATGCAAATCGTACCTTGAAAGCCCCTACTTTACTTATATTAACCATTTATTTGATCTTTCAATTTCTCTTCTAATATCATCAAAATGTTATGCCAATATTTTTCTACTCTTGAAATGTAATGGTCAAAGTGGAAGCTTGTGCAAATCTAAGCTAATTTCAATAAATATTTAATAGATTTAAACTTCATATAACCTCTCACACTACCAAGCCATGAATGCCTGTGTAGTTTCTTTGGGAAAGTTTTATTAAGAAATAGCCTATTGCCAGTGATCTTTCTACATCTTGACCTCCCTTGTTAACTCATGATTTCTTTATATTCAACTCTTTTTTGAGATAAATACTGGAGATTCTAATAACCAATTTGGACTGTTAATACAATAGCTTTAAATAATAAATATAGATCCACAGATTTTATGCTCTTCTCAGTGTTCTGTAACATGACACCTTTAAGTCTACATGAACATTTAAGTAGCAAAAACATAATTCACTTAATGTATAAAAGCAATCCTAGGAAATTCTAAATTATTTCACTTACATAAAAAAATATATAACATGTTATTTTGCATCTGTAAATATATGCAACGATTTCGTGTGATTAGTGTTTACAAAAATATTGTAAAAGCAAACAATGCATTTCATTTCTAATATTCACCATGAGATTATAGTTTATCATTCTTAAAACCTACAAAGCAACAATACCAATTCATAAGCAATTCTCAGTGGACAATGACCAAATTAGCAAACCCAAGTTTAAAAAACAATTTTAGAAACTTTGTTTAGTTGAATATTTAACTGAAATCTTTTCCATACCTATTCTATCAAAAAGTTCTCCTCCACTACAATACTCCAGAAATAGATACTGGATATTGCCTTCTCTCCTGTGACCATAGAATTTCACTACATTCTCATGATTTAACATTTTATTGATACAGATCTCTTTCTTAATGTTTTCTGGACAGTCTACAGCACGCTTCATGTCTACAATCTTCACTGCAACCGCTTCTTCGGTTCTTCTATTCACAGCAAGTTGAACTCTAAAAAGGAAAAGGAAAAGTTATAACATCCCAGATGCTTGAATTCTATTGATTTTAAAACTTCAAAAGATCAAACATGACCCATCCCAAACTATTTTTCCTTTATTAATTTCTCCACCAAGGAGAAACCATGAAATAGTTTCTGCCATATTCTCAACAGACACTACTCCTTTCTGAAATGTGAAGTATAACAGGTAATGCACCAAGGAAATCATTATGCTATATGACCAAAAGTCATTTAATAAACACTTGAGAATATAAACTACAGTGGGATAATAGTAATTCTAGGCCACATTTAATTTTAGTAACATTACCTAACGTTTATTCTTCCTGTGGAAATTGCTGTAAGCACCTATGGGGTAAAGGACCGAAATTGCCATCTTAAAGCTAAGAAAACAGAGGCACACATGACATTTGGAAGCTTCCCTAAGAACAGAACAATCTGATCCCACGCAGTCTGACTCCAGAGTCCGTTCACTGGCTCCTCTAACCTCTGTGCCAAACCCCCAATAAGCAACATGTGGCAGCAGAAACTGACCGCAGAGGTCCTTTCCAGCTCTTTAGAAACAATGTCAATGGAAAAAAGGTCTTACAGCTTCAGCTCCCAAGTCTTGGATTTCAAATGCAGAGATGTGTCTTCTGAGGCCCCACTGTATTAAATAACAACTACAAAACAACGAATATGCCCTCAAACCGGGCCAGACAGAAATGGAAGCAAGTGTGAAAACAGGGGTGCGGGCTCACTCACTCTCCATAGGCACCTTCTCCCAGGGTCTGCACCAAGTCCCAGTCTTCCACGAAGGGCACCGCCATGGCCGCTTTGTCCCACGGCTGTAACCGGCGAGGTCCAGAGACTCGGGGATGAGCGCCAGCTTCAGCACCTGTGAAGCCACTGAGCGGCGCGTCCTCAATATAAACAACAACAACACTGTTCCCCCTGACACCTCATCGCCCACATTTCGACCCAGCCCAAACCGCAGAAAGGGTTCTAAATCGTGGCGTGCGCTTTTGTAAATCTGCATCCCCACGCACACCGAGAGCACATAGTGCCCTTTCCCGTCCCCGGAGGGAATAGAACAGCTGTGACAAGAAGGGGACAATGCCCCGGCTGATGTCGAGAGGAGTGAAAGGTGGGGTCGGGGCCGAGAGCACAGGGTGCGGGGACCACGAGCAGGTAGCGCCCCTTCCCACCCCTGCAGCGTCCGCTGGGCCGGGGCGGGGCCGAGTTGCCCGACAGGCGGGTGGCAGGGCGGGGGGCACGCAGGCCGGCCTAGAGGTACTCTCTGCAGTCCCTCTACCACCGGGACCGCGGTACCACCCCCTCCGCACTCTGGAGCCGCCCCTCCGAGTAGGGGCGTTTCTGCAAACCCGTGGCCGTGCCCCTCCTAGCTAATGGGGACCCTGAACTCGTCGGCAGACACCCTTCCTCCCCTACCCGCCGCCCTCCTCACCAGGCCGTCTTCTGCCGGCTACTACAGGAATCCAAATGAAGCGCTTTTCCCGCCAAAACTGGCTAGCGCCACAGTGTCGCAAACGCGCGCGCCGTTCCGTAAAGCAAGGAGGCGCGCTTTCCCGTTCTCGGGTTTGGAAGGCAGGCCCCTCGGAGTGGGTAGAAACGGCAACTGGGTCCTAGCCACTGTGGGTCTGGGAGAACGTCTCGGCTGTCAAACAGATCCATGCCAAAGCTCTCGGAACCCAAACGCAGTCTTAGTCCCCGCGATGCCGTAGAGCGGAGAAGAGCGCGCGCGGAGCTGCGTCTCCACCCGTGCGCGCCATCGCTCCAAGCACCTGCCTAGCGACGGGACTGGACTGTGCGGGCCGTGCTTGGGCCGCGCACGAGCGGAGAAGCTGGGACCCGCTGCCCAGAGCTGGTTCTGGAAGGACTAAGGAACGCGAAGAGCCGTAAGACCGCCCCGGGAACCGGCTGGGAAGGCGTCGGGCAGATGACCAGTTTTGCCGGGTTCTGAACCAGCTCCAAACAGTACCCAGCCCCCCTGTTTAGAAAAATAAGAGAATCTTCATGGCTTAGTCCTACGTGCCTTCTCATTCTGAATGTGGAACAAACGTACACTGGCACAACAGGAAGGCTGTTTTGCCTCACTTTACAATTCAAGTTTTAAAAGTAACCGGTTTATGGGAAAGTAAATTCTGGGGAAAGGGTCCTGCTTAAGGAGTAAATAATATGGAAAAATTAAATAGGTCTTCACCTTGGCAGTAAACGAGTGGGGAGCCCCAAGGTTCAGGCAACATCATCTCCGCCTCTTAAAACTGGGCCACATACATGGGGCATAACTAGCTCGATTGTGTTACGGGTAATGGAGGAAAATAAATGTAAAATAGGTTACACAAAAATGCACACGTCTGTTTTTAACCAAGACTGGAACCCTTCAAAATGCCTATTCAGGAAGTTAACCACATCACAGGTGAAGCTTCATGTAATAAAGTAAGTTTTCAGGTCACTTACTACATTGTATGCTGCTCAGTTTCTATGTGTCTGTACAGAATTAAAAGTATCAGCCTGCATAAAAAGGTGTACAGACCACGCAGAATGCAGTTAAAGCTAGCACATGGGAGAATGACTGCCCAGTAATCTCTGTTCCCTTCTGAAACCTACTAAAATAGTATACCTTTAAAAGACACAAGAAGAGAGAATGAAAAACAGGATTTTGGCAAACAGAACGTCTTCAGTTAAAACAAAGATGAATCCTAAAGCCCACAATGCCCAAGCAGAAAAGCAACTTGAGTTACAATCACATTACTTCCAAACAGCTCAATTGAGTGTGAAGGTGGGGTATAAAAAGAGGGTAGGTTCAAAGACTAGGTAAGAAGCAAATAGACCCTTGGAGCCAGAACTGCCCCTCCCCAAAGCTGGAACATACTTGAGGATAAACACATGGTATCTGAGCTGGAAAACTTCAAGGATGGTTCAAGGCTTGGGTGCTTTACTGAAAACAAAGGCATTAAGTTTTGCACTGAAGGTTGAACCTCTTACATCTTTTCTCCATGTTACTCTTAGAAAAATCTGGCAGCTTGGCTTGTATCCTTAGAGGATATGCAAGCCTTCCCAAGGCAATGTTATCTATATAAAAGATCTGCCTAACCTTTGGTGGCACAGTGGATAAAGCCTCGACCTGAAATGCTGAGGTTGCCCATTCAAAACCCCAAGGTCTCCAGCTCTGAGCCAGGGCTCATCAGCATTAGGTTGCTGGCTTGAGCAAGGGGACACTGGCACAGCCCTGATCAAGGCACATACATGCAAGATACTCAATTCACAACTAAAGTGAAAGCCACCATGACTTGATGCTTCTCACACTCTCCCTGTCTCTCTCAAAATAAAAATTAAAAAAAAAGCTAATTCTAAGATCCCAATATTAGGGATTGCCTAATGTAACAACTCAACCAAATCACAGCAGAGAGACCCACATTCAGTGAGCCTGACCCTGCTCCCCAAATAACCTTCCCATCCGCTTTTTAGGGTCCTGCTCTGTCTTTTTCACAAGAGAAAGGGAGAGAGGAAGTGAGAGAAATGAGAAACATCAACTTGTAGTTGCAGCACTAATTGTTCAGACAGCTTTTCAGTGCCTTGAATGGGGGCACCAGCTGAGCAAGTGACCTCGTGCCCAAGTCAGCGACCTTTGGCCTCAAGCTGGGATCGTGTTGATGATCCCACACAAGCTGGCAACCTCGGTTTTGAACCTGGGACCTAAGCATCCCAGGTTGATTCTCTATTCACTATACCACCACCAGTCAAGCTAGGGTCCCACTCTTAAAAAGAGCAGACAACCAAGAATTTTAAAAGGACTTTAATATGAAAGATGTCGAAAAAAGGAATATTCAAACAAAAACATCCCGAACATTAAAAAATGTGATAGCAGAAAACAGGGAAACTACATAGGTCACAAAAAATTATTTTATGATATCTTCCATGAGGAAGCATGAAGATGGGAAACAGAGTAAGAATATAGTATGGGAGATTTATCTGCAGTGCCCAACATCTACATAGCTTATTTTTCAGAAAGAGAAATAGAATTGGGGGAAATCCACAAATAACTCGAGGAAATTTCCCAGAACTGAAAACTTGACTTTCCACACTTAAAAGTACCCAGCATAATGGACGATCTACTCCAAGAAACATCATTGGGAAAATTCCAAAATATTACAAAGAGAAGATCCCAAGAGGCTTGGGGTGGGAGTGAGAGGGAATGGACACATACAAAAAAAAAAAAAAAAAAAGAAATGTAAGGGGATTTATACACATAACAGTGAAAGGATACACCAAAAAACAAGAGCTGTGTAGCAAACCTAAAGAGTAAATCAAACCGGGACATACCAGAACAGAAAGATACCACTAATGAGTCTGAACATATAAAAAGAAAGTTGGCACAAATGAAGCAGAGTCTGGGGAGAAATTAATGACAAGTACAAAAATGAAAAAACTACAAAGTTATGCCGGTAAAAAAAAATAGTAGTAGTATATACCACATGGCCTAGTTGTGAAAAGCCATAGGGTTAAAAACTATAAGGTTCTATATAACTATAATAGAACCTTAAAATGTTCCATGGGAATAGCAGGATGGTGAAAAAGAGCTAAATTCTCCATTTCCACACCAGAAAGCAGACAGATGACACCTAAAATTGAAAAATCAATACATAGCCAAAGAAAGTAGGCTATTTAATGAGGTGGAGGTAAGCAATGTGAGAATCGGCAGAGTTGAAAGTAGTTGCCTCCTGGGAGTGGAAAACACTTGTTGCTTTTTAGAATTTAGATTTTTATACACTAAGTGTACTATAACAATGCAAATGAAAAGTAAATTTTTCAAAAAGATGGCTTCATGCAGCCTAAAAAGTAACAAAATTAAAATCATTGAAGCAACATCTACAATGATAAAGCGTTATCCCATTTATACTATGGAGGAAGACCATTAACGATCTCTAAATGGTGTTCATATGGGTAAAAGAAAAAAAAGAATAAACCTCAGAATAACCTCTTACACTAGGGAGAAATTCTTATATAGACCAAGTAATGTATTTTACTTATAGTAAATCAAATATCACATCAAATCTAAACTTCACACAGTTGAAGCACTTGGTATATAAGTTGGTTTGGAAGGTTGTTTACTGTGTAGAGAAGTACACCTGAGCACACTTCCTAGGAGCACCATTTTTACTTACCTAAAAGCCATGCAATTGCTCCTGTTCCTTCAACAGGTAACACTAAATAGTTACCTCGTATTTTTAAAAATGACTTAAGGTTTAGAAATACCACTGATACATGTCTTATGTTGTAAAATACATACAGTGTCCTACTTTACTGTGATTTTAAGTTTCTCTCCCCCTTTACCTCAGTTAGGCTAGCACTGCTTTCTAGGTAGCTGCTACTAGCAATTTCTTCTCCTAACTGGTAAACTAATTTGGCAAGGACTTCAAATCCAGATCATTGAGATTATTAGTGGTATATAATAACAACAAATAGGCAGAGACTAAGGGATAAAAAAGCTCTCCTTTAAATAACCATAGAATTTTAGTGTGTAATCTAAAGAAAAGGAGCAGAGACATTTGCTGTGTCATGGATAAGTGAGAGTACAAGCTGGATTTCAAATAGGTATGCATGATTGCATTTCAACAGCTTCAAAAATTCCTACTGTAACCATCAAGTTTTATACACAATGTTAGAGGAGTTTCTTCCTCCATTGAGAATGAAAATAATGACTTCACTGTTTGTCTTGAGTCTTCAAAACCACTGATTTATTCTCCCTTTATTTATTCCTGCTTAAAAACAAAACAAAAAACCTAGCTAGTCCAAAAGAATAGTGAGATCACCTTCTTTCCCTCATAAAGTCAGAGTTTCAAGGATGAGATATGTTGAAAAGAGACATGATAGCAACACAGCTGCCTTTCCTACCCAGAAATAGCACCCCTCTAGTCCCACAGTTATTCATTCAATAAATGTTTATTGAGCATCACGTGCAAGGCATGGTGCTCGGTGCTGCAATTTTTGAAATGACAAAATTGTTTATATATGTCGGATCTGACCTAGTCCTAGATAGTTTTCTTGATTTGTGAAAGACAGAACGTCCCTACACAGCTGATTTAGAGAACTAAAACCATGGATGAGGTCTGCTTTCTATCAGCCCAGCATAAACTTTGCCTTCTTCAAATCGGTCAAAAGTAAAAACAAATAAGGCACATTAAAAAAAAAAATTCCCCCCCTTTAATTGACCAAAGTAAAGCCATGACATTTCATTTGGTAACCTGCTCAATTATAAAACTCATTGCATTTGGCCCAGCCCCTACTGCCCAGGGCAAAACTTCCAGACAATTCTAATCCCATCGTGCTGTTCTTTAAACTGCATATTTAAAAAATGTCTTCAGCGTCCTAAAGTTGACGCGCTCAGTGCAAAGCGTATCAGAGCAGGACGTAATCTTTATGTCCTTGACAAGCCTCGATTATCCAGGTCCTTTACCTGCAATAAAAAGATGTCAGTTTAATATTTACAATCAGGTCAACTTGGGAGAGCTTCTCCCCTTATCCAGACGGGGGCCTTATGTTGGATTCTACTGCCTGCTTTGGCTTTGTGACTAATCAAGCACTAGTTTGAGACTAGCTATTCTCTGCTTGGCCTTTTGAAATACCTGTGTGAGGAGCAATATAAATGATCTACCTTCCAAATACATCAAAGTATGTTAGAGATACATCACACTTATTATGACTTTATGACATAAATTCCTCAGTAGAAGAAAATGTAGTTCGAAAACACAAACACACATACTTTCTCCTCCCCCACCCCAAAACTCGATAATCCTAAAAAAGATCAAGTTCAGCCCCAACTGGAGGAGTATCACTGCAACCACTGCTAAAATGACAGCAGACCAGCAGACTGGGGTGTCTACTCTCTGAGGACAGTCTAAAATAAAAACAGTAAAATTCTCAGTGAGTTGCAAGCTCCTTTTCAGACATTAGAAAAGTCCCTATTTTAGAGATATGTAGCCTACTTTTAAGCACTAGAACCAATCTGCAAACATTATAGCAGCTTTCTCAGTGTAAGATCTGCTCACCTTGTATATCCTTACTAGCCAATGTTCTGTGGTATATGCTTCCTCCAGGACATCAAGCTCAAAGTCTTTATTCCCAATCTCAGCATTCCGTACACGGTCAAAGCCTGGTGGACGCTCTAAAAAGAGACAAAAAAGAAAAAGAAATACACTTCTTTCTACAGTGCTGATTTCCTAAAGAAATAGTAAATCAATGGTAAACCATCTACTAATTGGAATGCAGAATATTTAGAAGGACCTGCAGAAAAGAATGTCAGGTAGTAAAGGCAAATCCAGAGTGACCCTAACTAAAGTCCTCTCCAAGATGATGATGCTTCTCATGCCTTCTAAGAGATAGGGTGCTAACTTCCAAGCCCTCTATTCCTGAGGACTGCCACCCAGAGGCCTCTGTGTTACCTAGTAATCCTTCCATGGATCATAGAAGAACCTATCAGAAGTCAAAGACCTGTATCTGGTTCAGAAATTGTCCCTAAGGCAGAAATAAGAAATTGGAAGTCAGAAGGAAAGACTTAAACTAATCAAATTACTCTCAATTTATTTAGTTGAAATGACAAGTCCTTTATTCTATCCCCCCTCATTCCTTTTTCCACTGGAGTACAGTTTACTGAGAGGCAACAGAGAGTAATGGCTAAAAGCATTAGAATCTGGAGCCAGACTGCCTGGACTTAATGACTCTGCCACTAGTTATGTGACTGAGCACTTAAGTATCCCATACTGATCACAAAAATTAGGGAATATTTTATCGCTTCAAATTAATTTTTGAAATATCCCCTAATTTTTGTGAGCAGTATATTTATACCCTAATTTCCTCATATATAAAATGTGAGTAATACCAGTATCTACTTTTTTAGTTATTGTGAGAATTAAATGAGTTAATAGATGTAAAGCACTTGGAACAGTGCCTGACATATGAAAAACACTGTATTAGCTATCACTGTTCTTCTTATTGTTATTAATGTTGCTATGAATCACTCACTGGCTTCTGTATAGACTTGTCCAAAGCGGTAGTAACACATCTTGTACATAAGGCAGTTGAGCAGCACTGGAGAACCTTCACGGTCCACACGGAATTCCCCAGTTGGAGTATAATAATCATGCTCCTTAATATGTCTGCCCGTGTCTGTGCTCCCTCCGATTCGAACCATCCATAGAAACTTGTTGATGTCTAGGAAAAGCAAAAGAACTGTTGCATCACAAAAGTTGCTGGAGCTAAATCACCTACTGAAAAGGTTACTATTTCTAAGGAAATTCCCCAAATATTTTTCTAATGGAGAATGGTTCTATTTCACTCATTTGTAATAATTGAAAAGACAATGTGTGGGCAAAACGTTTTTCTATAAAGTATAAAACTTGTCCTATAAGTTATTAGACTCCTGAAATCCTATACTATTGGTTCAGACTTAAGTCACAACTGAAATTAGTCCCAGGTATTACCTGTGGCTGAGCTGTCCAATACAGCAGGTTGCTAGCCACATGTAGCTACTGACACTTGAAATGTGGCTAGTCCAAATTAAGATGTGCTGTAAGTATAAAATACACATTGGATTTCTAAGACTTAATCCAAAAACGTGTGTAAAATATCTTAATTATGTTACATAATAATACTCAGTTAAATAAAATTATTAAAATTCATTTCTAAGGGGGTAGTGAAAGGTAGAAGAGGGTTTAAGGGAGATAAATGGTGATGGAAGGAGACTTAACTTGGGTTGGTGAACCCATGATGCAATATACAGGTGACATATTATACAACTATACACCTGAAACCTATATAATTTTATTAACCAATGTCATCCCAATAAAATCAACTAAAAAGTTTAAAAATGTAAATAAAAATAAAGTAAAAAATAAAAATAAAATAAATTTCTCCTAGTAAAAAAATTAAAATAAATAAATAAAATTAATTTCCCCTATTTCTTTTTACTTATTTTGATGTGGCTAACAGAAATTTTTTAAATGACATACATGCCTCCATTATATTTCTACTGGACAGTACTGACCCAGGGAGTATAGTAGCTTTACCAGAATGGTAGAGATGACATGAACATGCTCCCTTTCTTGACCTGCGGATTCTTACTGCACTACTGCAAAGGATTCCAGGGTATATAACAGTGGTTATGAACACAGACTCTGGATCTAAACTACCTGGGTTTGAATCCCAGCACTGTCAATTCTAGGTATGTGACCTTCAGCAAGTTACTTAACCTCTCTGTGCTTCAGTTTCCTCATCTGTCAAATAAGAAAAATGACAGTATCTACACAACAATACAGCTACTACAGTATTATGAGTAAGACCATGTAAAGTATTTAATGTATCATTTGTAAGCATTCTATAAATAATGGTACTATTCTCATATAGTATCTGCAGTCTTACCTCCACCTTATAAATGGAAAACTGAGGCATAGATACAGCCAGAAACAGGACCAAAAACAAACCCCAGAGAATCAACTCAACTATCTTAGAGCACTGATCCCAAAGCTGCCTGGTGGGAAAGTTTGAAGCAAAAATCTGATAAGCTTTAAGAATGAAAGAGTGGGCCCTGGCCGGTTGGCTCAGTGGTAGAGCACTGGCCAGGGATGTAGATGTTCCTGGTTTGATTCCCCTCAGGGTGCACAGGAGAAGTGACCATCAGCTTCTCTATCCCATTCCCTTTCTCTCTGTCTCTCTTCTCCTCCCACAGCCAGGCATCAATGGTTCCAGTAAGTTGACCCCTAGCGCTGAGGATGGCTACCTGGCCTTGCCTCAGGTGCTAAAAACAGCTTGGTTGCCAAGCAATGAGTAATGCCCCAGATGGGCAGAGCATTGCCCCATAGGGGATTTGCCAGGTGGATCCCAACTGGGGCGCATGCAGGAGTCCATCTCTCTGCCTCACCACCTCTCATTAAAAAAAAAAAAAAAAGAACTGAAGAGTGCACAGCAAAACAAATGTTCAACAAAATGAAAAGGCAACCTAAAAAATGAAAGTATTTGCAAACCATATATTGGATAAGGGCTTGATACTCAGAATATATAAAGAACTCGTACAAGTCATGTAAATTGATACAGCCACTATGGAAAACAGTATGAAGGTTCCTAAAAATTTTTAAATAGAACTACTACATGATCCACCAATCCTATTTCTGAGTATATATCTGAAGTAAATGAAATCATTATCTCAAAGATATATCTGCACCCCCATATTCATTGTAGCATTACTTACGACAACCAAGACAAACAATCTAAGCTCCCATCAAGGGATTAATGGATAAAGAAAATATGACATATATAATGAAATACTATTGATAAATATGTATTATATATATCATATATGATATATACATGTAATGAAATACTATCCAGCCAAAAGAAATAAGGAATTTCTGTCATTTATGGCAACATGAATGGACCTTGAAGGCATTATGCTAAGTGAAATAAGTCAGACAGAGAAAAATAAAAATTGAATGATCTCACTTATATGTGGAATCTAAAAAAACCAAATTCATGGAAAGAGATAAGATTTGTGACTGCCAGAGGCTGGGAAGAGAGATGGGAGATTTGGGTAAAAAATGGCTAAAAGGTACAAAGTTCCAGTTATAAGGTTAAGTCCTGGGATACAATGTACAATATGACTACAGTTAACAACACTGTATCATATAACTAGAAGTTGCTAAAAAAAGTAGTTCTTTTTTAAAATTATTTTTAGTGAGAAAGACAGTAAGGGAGAGGGGGCAAGGAGAGATATGAGAAGCATCAACTCATAGTTACTTCACTTTACTTGTTCATTGATTGCTTCTCATATGTCCCCTGGGGGGGCTCCAGGTAAGCCAGTGACCCCCTTGCTCAAGCCAGCAAGCAACCTGGGGCTCAAGCCAAAGACCTTTGGGCTCAAGCCAGTGATCTTTGGGCTTCAAGCCAGTGACCTTTGGGTTCAAGCTGGTTAAGACCATGCTCAAGCCAGTGACCCCGCACTCAAGGTGGCAAGACGGCTCTCAAGCCTATGAGCCTGCGCTCTAGACAGCAACCTGGGGGTTTTAAACCAGGGCCCTCAGCATCCCAGGCTGACCTTCAATCCATTACACCACCACAGGTCAGGCAGATTTTTTGTTTTAATTATTTTGAGAGAGAGTACTTTTATTAAAGCTAGGAACAGTGAAACAAGGAAGGACTTAGAAGAAGCAATAGGAGAGCCTAGGCAGAGCTGCTCTGGCTCACTGTAAAGTCAGAAAATGGGGCTTTGGAGACAGGTTCAGGGGGTGAGCCTGGGATGAGCTACCACTGCCCATTGTGTTCCTGGATGCAAGTCTCATGGGATCCCTTAGAGTTTAGGAGATGCATGCCTGTGGGGGAATTAAGAGGGGGAAGTGAAAGGGGGTTGTGCTCCTGGGAGGGGGAGCACACAAGAGTAGACCTTAAAATTTCTTACTACAATAAAATTGTTTTGACTAAAATTACAATAATCATTTTGCAATTATATTTGTTTGTGTGTATATACTATATATATCAAGATATATCTTTGAGATATATATATAGTATACATATATATTTATATCAAGTCATTATGTTGTACAACTTAATGTTATGTATCAATTATATCAATAGAAACTGGAGAAAAATGGTAATACATAAATGAATGGGTATGGCTGTGGTCTTAATAAATAAACCCCTGGTCTACTGAATCATTAGTCAATGAATGATACGTATGATATATATCTTATCTTAAAATCTCTATATAATGTAGTATCTGGGAAAACATTTAAAATCTCATTTGTTTTCCACAGGGATGTAAGGTACAGCATAGGGAATATAGTCAATAATATTGCAATAACTATGTATGGTGCCAGGTGCGTACTAGACTCACTAAGGGGATCACTTCATAAGTTGTATAAATGTCTAACCCCTATGCTGTAAACCTCAAACTAACAAATAATATTGAATGTCAGCTATAATTGAAAAATCAAAAAATTTAATAAGAAATACACTTCAGGCTCTGGCCAATTGGCTCAGTGGTAGAGCATCAGCCTGCTGTGTGAATGTCCCAGGTTCAATTCCCAGCCAGGGCACACAGGAGAAGCACCCATCTGCTTCTCCACCCCTCCTCCTCTCACTTCCCTTTCTCTCTTTCTCTTCTCCTCCCCTTCTGCAGCCATGGCTCAATTGAAGTGAGTTAGCCTCGGGCACTGAGGATGGCTCCATGGCTTTCGCCTCAGGTACTAAAAAGTGGCTCCGGTTGCAACAGAGCAAAGGCCTCAGATGGGCAGAGCATCACCCCCTAGTGGCCTTGCTGGGTGGATCCCTGTCAGGGTGCATGTGGGAGTCTGTCTCTGTGTTTTCTCCTCTCACTAAATAAAAAAAAATAAAAACCAAACAAAAAAAAGAAATGCACTTCAAAACTGCACCTAGTTAATAACACTGCATATGGGCAAGGACAGGAAGAAAATACAACAGATTCTGAGCCTTAATAATTTTCATTTGTTTTCTATTAAAAATTTCAAAAAATTTTAAAAAATGGAATAGTGAAAAGTAACAGGAATTGTATGAAAAACAGCCTGTTGCTAAAAAATGTTTACAAAAAAGAAAATGTTAAAAGGTAGTACTGTCAATTTCTGACATAAGAGAATCTGGAATATAATCAGATGTAAATACTTTTAGATCTATGTGAGATAATAAATAACTTGAAATAACCATAAGTAATAAAGGGCAAAATCTTGTCCATAACACTAATATTGCGAAGAAGTTTAAATTAAGAACATTTAAGAAACATGAGATGTGACCATGGTAAAGAAACTTTTTAAAAAAACACATTACAGCCTGACCTGCAGTGGCACAGTGGATAAAGCATCAACCTGGAAAGCTGAGGTCGCAAGTTTGAAACCCTGGGCTTACCCAGTCAAGGCCATACAAGAAGCAACTACTACAAGTTGATGCTTCCCACTTTTCCCCCTGCCTTTGTTTCTCTCTCTCTTCTCCAAAATATCAATAAATAAAATCTTTAAAAGAAAATAAAGAAAACTAGGATGCCTCATAAATAAGCTAATTTTAAAAAGCATATTACACAAATACTTTCCTGTAACATTTGTATATATTATCATTATTAAAGTGAAAACCTATAAATAATTACACACAACCGAACAATGCTGGTGCAACTGTTTATGAAAGTTCAAGTCTGAGGACATACATCCCTGCCATCATCATTCCTTCTCGTCTCATTACTTTACACTTACACTTCACATGCACTATCTAAACGGATTAGTTAAGTCTGTCTGTATCGGAAGCCAGGATTAATCTAAAACTTTAATTACTTTCAGAAGCAGCCACATATTAAAAGAAAATTAAGACAAATATGAGGTTAATTATTAACTGCAGGAAAACAAGTTATTCTAGACATGAACGTAACGACAGTTTGCCGGTTGACTCAGCAGTGAATAATATTTACATAATCATGATTTAAAATCACTTTATCTGGATTTAACCTTAAACTGAAAATTCCACTTACTGAGAAGATGGAAAGGAGGCCAACGGTGGGGGGTGGGAATGGGGTGTAGATACAAAGACCTAAATTCCTTATCTACTATAAGAAGTTGATATAGGTTATCTAAAATGATTAATCAATGAATAGCAAAATATACCTATTATTTAGAAATATGAATATAAGTGCTATAAGAAACAACTGAAGGAATAACTGCCTCTACAAACTGATGGCATAAGAGGGTTTAGGTTTAGGGACAATTACTACCACTCTATTATAAAACATTCAGAAGTGTTTAACATTTTAGTATGTAAAGGTATTGCTTTAATTTTTTAAAAGCTTTTCTAAGGCAGAGAACAAAACTTGGATTCTTCTAAAACCATGGTTTTGCTAATAATCACAGGGAACAAGGTAACATATAGTGTGTATGTACATTCATACAAGGATGTGTGTATACAATATATATAAAACATTTTAGCCTGACCAAGCGGTGGCGCAGTGGATAGAACTTCGGACTGGGATGTGGAAGACCCAGGTTTGAGACCCCGAGGTCGCCAGCTTGAGCGCGGGCCCATCTGGCTTGAGCAAAAAGCTCGTCAGCTTGGACCCAAGGTCACTGGCTCCAGCAAGGGGTTGCTCGGTCTGCTGAAAGCCCGCAGTCAAGGCACATGTGAGAAAGCAATCAATGAACAACTATGGTGTCACGACGTCAACGAAAAACTAATAATTGATGCTTCTCACCTCTCTCCGTTCCTGTCTGTCCCTATCTATCCCTCTCTCTCTCTCTCTCTGTCGCTGTAAAAAAAAAAAACAAACATTTTAAACTGGCAGACGATTCTATGGCTTAAACCACTAAAAAACGCTAAACCTAAGTTCACTTTCAGAAACTTTATGTTGTTTGTTTACTGGTTGTGGAACTACTTCTGGTTCTTAGATATAAGTATAGCATGCCTTACCTACGTAAGAAATATTTACATCATTTATCATTTACTTCCTACTTATTGCCAAAACGAAACAAAACCCACCAAAACTCAAGTTGCAAATACTTAGGAACTTCCCTAGGAATATATGTTAATAACAATAAAAAGAAAAATAGGAGCATCATCTAGTTTTCTTAGAATGTATACTCTATAGCTAGAAACATAATCAAGTACATACCATCAGAGGAATACCCAGTAAGGCCTCCAAAAATGACCAGCACATAGCTAACATCAAGCTCTCTCATGATCTCATATGCCTTTTCTTCTGTGGATGCCATTGCCTAGAAAAGTAAATAGACACTTCTCAGAACAGAATCTCAGGTCACACGATCTCTCATGGGGAAATACATACTTCCCACTTGACCCTAAGGGCCAAACAACCCAAATGACCCCTTTACCTTACCTGTCCTACTCGAGAAATGTGGGTATTATTCCATGTGTTATTATCTACTAAAATCGTCCGATTCGCCATCGCTGTAATCTGGTAGCCATAATCCCACCATGACATGACCTTCGCGTCCTGAAAAGAGCACGGGCAATGAAAGTAACAGCTTCTTGCCTGCCTTGTGGTGGCGCAGTGGATACAGCATTGACCTGGAACACTGAGGTCACTGGTTCGAAACCCTGGGCTTGCTGGTCAAGGCACATATGAGAAGCAATCAATGAACAACTAAAGGGAAGCAACTACAAATTGATGCAACACTCTCTTCTCTCTCCCTCTCTCTCTCTAAAAAAAAAATTAATAAATAAAATTTTAAAAAATATTACAAGCTTCTCATTACCTCCAAAAATCACATCACATCCAGGACAAAAATCTTGTCCATAATATAACATCACAAAGATGTTTAAATTAAGAACATTTAAGAAACATGAGATGTGACCATGGAGTAATGAAACTTTTAAAAAACGCATTACAGCCTGACCTGTGGTAGCACATGATAGGAAATGAGGCATGGCTGATCAATTTCTTCACAAAATAATGCATTCCTAACCAGAAAATCTATCTTTGCACCTAGTCCTACATTTATATACAATCGTGAAATCTCAGTGCAATCCAATATTCCCAATAATTTCAACTCAGACCACCTCATACAAACAAGTATAATGGAGAGAAAGGTGTACGAGGACTATCAATATTTCCAAATAAATAGACTGTCATCAAATAATTGTAGTAAATAAATGATCTTTAACAATACCACAAAATCAGTTATAAAGATGGAGTAAAACACAAATCACAGAATAGAATTGAAAAGGATTAAAAAATTCCCAAAAGTCTTAACTCTACGAGTCTAATGCTCAGTGTCATTTCCAATAGCTACTGCAATCACTTCAGATTATCAAAGATATAAAGCAAAATGTTAAAAGCTGGTTATCACTTTATGGTAAACTTTTTTCTTGCTTCTGTTTTCTGATTTTCTACATGTATTATTTACCTGTACCTTTTTCTTCTTTTATAATTGGGATAGTTTACCTCATGATAAAATCACCATGCTGACAATACAAATAGAGTGAAGGGTAAGGGTCACTTCAAAAGAAATCCTGAATTGAACGGAGGTGACCTTTGAAGCTTTCTCAGCACTAGCGTTCTATATAGTTAGTTCCTCCAAGCTTTCCACCCATCTAAAAGCTATGATTTCCCTTGGCTGAGTAGCTCAGTTGGTTAAAGCATCATCCTGATATGCCAAGGTTGTATGTAGGTTGATCCCCAGTCAGGGCACATACAAGAATCAACAAATGAATGCATAAATAAGTAGAACAACAAATCAATGTTCTCGCTCTACCACCCTCTTCCATCCCTCTAAAATAAATAATTAAATGAACAAATGAATAATGATAAAGCCATAATTCACTATAACATCAACTGTCTTCCCCTTCACCCTATTCCACAATCCCATTTTTCTGAAATCTTCACCTCTGGAGTATTGTGACGAAGCCAATAGTATGCTTCTCGAAAATCGTCAAAAATGATCCTACTGCCGTCCCCACCACGAGCAGACAGCACGATGGAGGGAGAAGAGTAGGCCTCACTGGTCACCCAGGTTGAATGAAAAGTGTAGGTGATGAGGAAGAAAGCCATGACCAATATCATCCCACTTGCCACCTAAACAAGGAAAAATTGTGTTATAAAACCAAATTAAATTTATACAACACAGAATAGCTTCATGCACAGTTAATAATAAAGATGAATCAACATAGGTCAGGGACTATATGAGTTAAGTCTGACCACTTATGACAGTCCTCTACTCCTTACCCGTAAAATAAAATAAAATACACACACACACACACACATGCGCGCGCGTGCATAAGCATATAGTTCCCTAAGCCTGTTCTTAGTTTTGCTTAATTCTCACTTCATTCTTAATAGGATAGGTAGAATCCTGTTGTTTCTTGCTCTTCTTGTCTGGACGACTTATGTCCAGATTCTTCATATAAGTGGACAGCACCTGGGAGACTCCGATGCCAGAAAGAATGCACATAACAGGTGCCAATACTAGCATTAGACGCACCTAAAAGAGACAGGAAGCAAGATCATAGTCTAATAAGTGTTTTACAAATTATTGATTCTAACCTATGAGTAGATCATGACATCAATTTAGGGAGGTTTTCAACAAACATGACCTTCAATGAAATAGAACAAAACAGACAAAAAGTCATTGATAAATCTACAGAAATATATATATTTTTAAAACTTTATGTTCAGTTATATATACGTGTGTACTCTGAATGATATAATATAAAATGTATTTCTTAACTGTGATTTGGGATCAAAAAAGTATCAGAAACAGTCTTGTTACAATATATAAAATCTTCCGTTTTACCAAAAATTTCAAAAAATAAAAGAAAAAAGACATAAAAATTATCTCCTTTTTTAGATACCCAGAAAGAGGTCCTGGCCAGGTAGCTCAGTTGGTTGCAGGGGTCATTCCAATACATCAAGGTTGTGGGTTCAAGCCCCAGTCAGGGCATATACAAAAATTAACCAATGAATGCATAAATAAGTGGAACAATAAATCAATGTTTCTCTCTTTCTCCATTTTTCTCTCTCTAAAATCAAAAAATTAAAAAAAAAAAAAAGATACCTAGAAAGAGAGGGGAAGGAACCTGCCCAGGGTCACTTTCTCCAACAAGCATAAAAGTGCTTCTCCCTAACACAACACTATGAATACAAGAAAGCTTGGCCTCACAATCAGAATGTACATATAAGTGTCTCACACAGCCCTCAAATGCTCAGGGGGAAGCATCTGCACAATCATCAGTACTCTGTGAATCCTGCTATGCAGGAAACAAAAAAGCACCTCAAAGTTAGGAGTGGAAAGGTTTGCTAGGACTCAGGGAATTCCTCACCATGACAGCAGAAAAGTACATGCTGGTCACACCATACATGATGATGAAAATCCGGGCATCAGACAGGTTGCTAAAGCAGTAATAGAGACCAACTACAAAAGTAAAAGTAAAAAGAAGCAAGCAGCTAAAAAAACAATCAAAGATATATGCAAAGATGTTCACTACAGCACTCTTTAAAATAGCAAAAAATCAGTAACCACATAAACGTCCAACATTAAGGAGGTAAATTATAGTACATTTATAAAATAGACTTAACACATCAATTAAAATATTGCTACAGAGATTATGCACCATTTGCCTTCTCTTTTACACATCTCTTTAACTTTAAAAAAACTAACAAATGAACTATCTTAAATATTATTTCTCTAAAATAATACTAACAGAAACCATCACGTTTCTTCATAAAAAAAAATCAGGGGAAAAAACTATTATTGCATTTTTATTCAATAAATAGGTGAATATACTTAAAAGTGTTAACAGTGGCAGATGTGTGGTGAAAACTCCTAAAATTTTTAGCTTTTTTCACTTATCTATAGTTTTTACAACAGATAACTTACTTTCATAATAAAAAGAGAATGTAAAAACTATTTTATTAAAAATATAAGAAGCCACCTACAACTGGTAAATTCTAAAACTTATCTGGATTGGCCAGAACAGTGATCAGCAAACTCAGTCAAAAGAGCCAAATATCAACAGTACAACGATTGAAATTTCTTTTGAGAGCCAAATTTTTTAAACTTAAACTATATAGGTAGGTACATTCCTTATTGAGGTAGCGCCCGCACGTGGTATTCTGTGGAAGAGCCACACTCAAGGGGCCAAAGAGCCGCATGTGGCTCACGAGCTGCGGTTTGCCGACCACTGGGCCAGAAGATAAGTTAATCGAAGAGGTTTTACTATGAGCCATGCCTGTTCTGGATTTCAGTAATGCCAAGAAGAAAAATAGGGAGGAGTCAGGGGTGGACAGTGGGAGAGAGGTACATCAGAAGTATTAAAAAAAAAAAAGAGAGAAAAGTTTGAATACAAATTAGGGTTGAATCTTAACATATAAACAAAAAGAAAACTGTGAAGCTCTGAACTTTCCAGGGTCTACAACTGTTCAATTCTAACACCTACTCTGCTTCAAATATTATAAAAAAGTGCTTAGCCACCTGCTGTACTGCACAGGGTATAAACAGGTAAAACAAAACAAAACAAAAAACCCCAAAACACAAGAACGAGAATATTTTACTTATTTTGAAACAAATGCTGATTCTTGCAAAGAACACCACTTTAGAATACAAGGCAAACAGACCTGGAAACATGAAGACAAGAAGCTGCAGGTCAAAATAGTAAGAAGACCAGGTTGTAGGCTGATGTTCAGACACAGAAGCAATGATGGGGATATTGTTTTTAGCATAGGAAGGGTCCAGCAGTGAGTAGAAACGCCCCGTCCAGGGTGATATTTTTCCTGGCAGCAAAGAGATAACAAATATTTCACAATCACTCCTGCAACAAAATAACAACTAATCCTAATTAATCACAACTTCTCATTGAGTAAGATTCTAAGAGACAGAGAAAGACAAGGTATTTGTTTACATGCCATCAATACTTTGAGAATTTCACTCCTTTTTTTATACTTAAGAGTACTTATGTCAGCATAGTGAGCCAAGTAAAGTCAGACTGAACATGAACTCAGAAGAAAGGCAGAAGTGCTTCCCAGAAGGGTTTAGGCCAAATCTGGTCAAAACAAGGCCAACTAAGTCAACTACATCCTTTGGTGCTACTCTGAGTTAGACAATAAACAGAAACTTGGCAAATCAAATCAGCCTCTGAGAAGTGGAAGTGAAGAAAAGGTGGCATGCCAACTAAACTGAACAGCTGCAGCTTAGCATATACAGGGTTAGATGAGGCCATGTTGTAGAGTTTGAGAAGCAAAGTTAGGATTTCTCCCACCCTACGGACCAAAATGAAAAAAAAAAAGAAAAAATAATTAACAAGGTAACACACAGCCCTCAGAAGTGTGATTCTTCTGAGATTAGGCTGACCAGCAAGAATGAAGAAGTAGGACCTCGTGCTCTGGCCAGTGGCACAGTGGATAGGTCATCAGCCTGCAGCACAGAGGTCACTATCTCGATTCTGAGGGCACCAGCTCAATGCTGGGATTGTGCTGGATTCCAGGGGGGTCTGTGGCTCAAGCCGGGGGTCGCCAATCACCAATCTCAAGGGCATCAGCTTGAGCCCGGGGTCACTGGTTCAAGCCCCAGTCAGGGCACATGAGAAGCAAACAATGGCACAACTAAGTGGAACAATGAACTGTTGCTCCACCCACTCTTTCCCCTTCCTCTCAAAAAAATTATGAAAAAGTAGAATTTCATGTTTAAAATGAAAACAGACATAGTAGAAAAAGAATGAATCTTTTTTTTTTTTTTTTTACAGGGACAGAGAGAGAGTCAGAGAGAAGAATAAATAGGGACAGACAGACAGAAATGGAGAGAGGTGAGAAGCATCAATCATTAGTTTTTCATTGCCGTTGCGACACCATAGTTGTTCATTGATTGCTTTCTCACCTGTGCCTTGACCACGGGCCTTCAGCAGACTGAGCAACCCCTTGCTGGAGCCAGTGACCTTGGGTCCAAACTGACGAGCTTTTGCTCAAGCCAGATGTGCCCGCGCTCAAGCTGGCGAGCTTGGGGGTCTCAAACCTGGGTCTTCTGCATCCCAGTCTGATGCTCTATCCACTGTGCAACCTCCTGGTCAGGCTGAATCTTTCTTAACCCATGTGTTTGGAGTTATTCTATGTCAGAACTCATTTACATTTAATACTAAAAGCCATGAGCCTTTCCTACCTGTCAGCATGAGGAGAGCTCCCACAGTGAGAAGGACAAAGCCTACCAGGGAGATGACACTTCGGAAAAGAACTTCAAATTGCTGTGGGTTCAACTTGCTGCGCAGATAATCCACAAAGGCATGGATCTGGCAGAGACCAAAGACCCCGAAGGCTGCCATGTGCTCTGATGAAAGGACAGGCTGTTGGGAAAGCATAAGTTGCAGAATTAATATTAGAAGAAGAATGGGTCCAGCCTAGACCTAAACTATGCTGAATTCAGATCAAAGGGTCAAAGGAGTTCTGAAGCTATGGAATTAGGACCAATCTAGAGGAGGGTCTAATTCACCTGTTACATTTTCCAAAGAAAATTAACATGCACTTTGACAGCTCTGGCCTTAGTTCAGGCTATTCTCTTTTTTTTTTTAGGCAGCACTGCAATTTTCTCATTTTCCCAAAATTTGCATTTACTGAAATTCCCCTCATTCAAGGCCTGATGCAAATACCATTTCCCCTAATCTTCAACACTAAAACCCATCACTCCCATCTATGTTCCCTGAACTTTAGATCTTTTCCATCACTTAAATTCTTTGTTTAGACCAGCTATCTAAAAACTCTAGTAGGCATCATAATCATGGGGGTGAGGCAGGTGGGATTGCTGAGCCCCACCCCCAGAGCTTCATCTGCAGTTGGTCTGGGGTATGGCCTCAGAATATGCATTTCAAACAGCTTCTCAGACACTGCCGATGCTGCTGGAACAGGAACTGTATTAGCAGAACCACAACCTATAGACCATGTACAGCTGCATGCATGTCTTTCCCCCAGCAAGTCTATAACTTCTTAAGGACCAGGACTATACTATTACTTTTTACATTTCCCAGTGATTAGCAAATTGCAAATAGTAGATGACCAGATGTAAAGAAATACTTGCTGACCTCTGAACAAAAATTCTATTTTCAGAAGACTCACATGAATAACCAAATATTCCACATTATTCTGATTTAATATATAGTTGTGTTTTAACTCTAGAACAGTGGTTCTTAACCTGGGTTCTATCGAACCATAAGGGTTCGATGAGTCGGTCTCAGGGATTCGGAGGAGCCTCTGCCACAGAGGCTAGAATAAAGTAATACTATAATTTGTTGTGAGTTCATGCATTTTGTTGGTTTTGTTCTTTGAGCAAGGTGATGTTCATGCACGGCTCATTTTGTGCACCAGTAAAAAAACATATACCTATGTCTTGAATTTGGAAAAAGAAATCATATTTTATTTATCACTAAAGAAGGGTTCGGTGAATGCACATATGAAACTTGTGGGTTCGGTACCTCAAAAAAGGTTATGAACCACTGCTCTAGAAGGTAATGTGGCTAAAACGTTTGTGCTCTACAGGGACTTCTGGCTTGAGCATGGGAATCACAGACATGACCCCATGGTTGCTGGCTTGAGCTCAAAGGTTGCTGGCTTGAAGCCCAGGTTGCTGGCTTAAGTCTAAGGTGACTGGCTAGAGCAAGGGTTCACTGGCTCAGCTGGAATGTCCCCAGTTGGGGCACATATGAGAAAGTAAACAACGAACACCAACTAAGGTGCTGCAATTATGAGTTGATGCTTCTCATCTCTCTCCCTTTCTGTCTATTTCTCTCTCTCTCACTAAAAACAAAAATATAAGTAAAAAATAAAAATAAAAGGTTTGTGCTCTGCTACTTGAAGGACTTTCACTTAGGCCCCACTAAGTTCAGAGGTCACTACTATTAAATGGGATCATTATCATTTAAAAGGACTAGAACTGCATGACCAGGCGTTGGCGCAGTGGATAGTGTCGGACTGGGATGCAGAAAACCCAGGTTCGAGACCCCAAGCTCGCCAGCTTGAGCATGGGCCCATCTGGCTTGAGCAAAAGTTCGCCACCTTGGACCCAAGGTCGCTGGCTCCAGCAAGGGGTTGCTCGGTCTGCTGAAGGCCCATGGTCAAGGCACATGTGAGAAAGCAATCAATGAACAACTATGGTGTCGCAACGGCAACAAAAAACTAACGACTGATGCTTCTCATCTCTCTCTGTTCCTGTCTGTCTGTCCCTATCTATCCCTCTCTCTGACTCTCTGTCCCTGTAATAAATAAATAAATAAAGCTTTAAAAAAATAAAATAAATAAATAAATAAAAGGACTAGAACTAACTTTGATCACTTACATCAACTCAGCTCAACCAAAATACCTTTCTTCCTCCTACAAACCTAAGCCAAACTAAGAGTCACAAATTCAAACTTCATGGAGCAAATATTAATGTACTCCTATAAAAAGATTTTAATGACAAATGATTCTGTTACTTCAGTTAACATGAGCAGTATAAGGTTAGACCTGTGAATAAGTCTTATTCTCCTTACCAAAATATAAGACAAATAAATCTAGAAAGAGCTGCCTAGAAAATGTAGAAACTAGCCTTAGCCAGTTGGCTCAGTGGTAGAGCATTGGTCCAGTATGTGGAAGTCCTGGATTCGATTCCTGGTCAGAGCACACAGAAACAACCATCTGCTTCTCCATCCCTCCGTCTCCTCCTTCTCTCTCTCCTCCTCCAGCAAACATGCTTCGATTGGTTCAAGCAAATTGGCCCCGGGTGCTAAGGATAGCTTCCTAGCCTCACCTCAGGCACTAAAATAGTTTGGTTGCCGAGCAACAGAGCAGCAGCCCCAGATGGGCAGAGTATCGCCCGGTACAGGGCTTGCCAGGTTGATCCCAGTCAGGGCACACGCAGGAGTCTATCTCTCTGCCTCCCCTCCTCTCACTTAATTAAAAAAAAAGATAAAGTAGAAGCTAAAAACCCCACTCAGTCTAGGGCTCACCTGAAAACCCACAAAGGAGATCTGCATGGAAAGAATGGTGCCCAGGCAGTAAACAGTACAGTAGGCTACATAGATCCGGTGGGAGAAACGTCCTGTGAGCATCAGCACCAGTACATGGAGAGGGATCAAGTTGATCAAGAACACATAACCTCCCCATGAAGAGACCTATGGCAGGATGAAAAAGAAAGTTCCTCTCAGCACTCCTCCCCATACCACAACATTATACCTTAGGATATTACCTGTGAACTTTTCAAAGAATATCCCTTTATAATAACTAGTAAACTTTATTTATGCCAGCAGCTTAGAGTTTAAATAACTGATTTCTCTAAACAGGAAAATCAAATTCACACCCTTTGTTCAATCCTGTTCCCTCTGGCTCCTGACATCAAAATCACAAAACAAGAAGCACCCAATCTTCAAGGTTAATCTAGATTTTTTAGTTTACAGGGAAGATTTAGGAACACATGGCGAATGGGAGCAAGTAGAAGTAGTTAAGAGAATAAGTCTAAATGTACATGTAAAATCAAATGTAAACGAAAAATTTAAGGGGAATATATTAGAAAAAAGAGTTGGCCAACCAGTATGTACCCATAGGAAATATGGTATCTGGAGAACTTCAAGAATTAAAACACCTCTCTCTTGCTATTATACAATCGATATCCATGCCTGCCTTGGATTAGTCTTTGTATGAATAAAAGAGACAATAGTGACTTCTAGCCTCCATTCCATGGCCTCAAAGCCCAAGAGCTACTTCCAATTTATATCAGTTGATCCCAGTAGGTATTGAGACAGACAGGCTCCTAGAAGAAAGAAGTAAAAAGTTACCATGTAGAAATAAGCAAGGGCACATTTGGCTGCCCAATAGATGGAACCAGTCTTTACTGCTTTGATCCACATGTAGTAGGTGAGTAGCATGCAAAAGATGGCAATTCCTGCAGAAAGAACGCAACAGAAAGTCAATAAAGGGCCATGCTGAAATAGTATTTAAGAATATCATTCTAAAACAAACTGCCTGGATTCATATCTCAGATCTATTACCCATTTACAGTATATTTTTTGTGTGTGTGTGTGTGCCAGAAGAGAGAGAGGGACAGATAGGGACAGACAGACAGACAGGAAGAGAGATGAGAAGCATCAATTCTTTGTTGCCGCACCTTAGTTGTTCATTGATTGCTTTCTCTTAAGTGCCTTGACTGGGGGCTACAGCAGAGCAAGTGACCTCTTACTCAGGCCAGGGACCTTTTGCTCAAGCCATTGACTATGGGGTCATTTATATAACCCCACTGGCTCAGGCCAGTGACTCCATACTCAAGCTGGTGAGCCCGCACTCAAACCAGTTGAACCCACGCTCAAGCCAGTGACCTCAGGGTTTTGAATCTGGGTCCTCCGCATCCAGTCTGACGCTCTATCCACAGCGCCAGCACCTGGTCAGGCAACAGTGCAAATATTTTGACTTTGTTTATTACTTATACAAATGACCCCATAATACTATCTACTTCATAACTGTTGTAAAGAGAAACTATTGCAAGTAAAGTACTGACAATATAGTACCTTGCATAGAGCAAGCACTCACCGAGTGTTGGCCATTATCATTACTATTCTTTCCAGGCACTAAATTCGCTGCTAGTGTAGTCCTACATATGCCCTGTACAATCCTGCACCTCCATCTTAACACAGGTGGTCCTCAGGCCTGGACTGCCACTCTCTTTAATATTTACCTGTTCGAAGTCCCAACCTAAGGGTCCAGTTCAACCTAAACTACTTCCGAAAAAGCCTTCCCTGATCCTAAAATCTGAATGTTTCCTTTAATTACATTCCCAAAGTACTTCATACTTCTCTCATGGCACACAATACTGTCTATTATTAATTACTTTTACAGGTCTATATACTGTATTTATCTCCCTTAATAAGTTATAGGCTAATGTAACTTTATTTATGACCTATCTCTATAATTCCTTAATTAAAGTCATTATAGTTTTAAGAACATCTCTTCTGCTTGTCTAGGAAAAAAAAACAAGTAAATGTTAAGAACACTAAGCAACACTAAAAATTAACTTTACTTAAATGAGTCTAGATATGAGTCAAAAGTGTTATATTAGAAAAATTACCAGCTACCTTTTACAGGGGTGATAGAAAGAACACATAAACTTCTTTAAGGTCCCTTCTTGTCCATTTCTAATCTTCTTGTCCAGCTATTGCACAATGAATCCAGACTCTAATGCACTTCATGTAGTTAGTTCTATTGGAAAATAAAGTGGACTGATTTTCTTCAGCATTTTAAGTCTTACCCTCATTATCATAAGAGCCAGCCACAGATCGGGAGATATATCCAGGAACTACAGCAATCATGGCCGCAGCAAGAAGTCCAGCCCCTGCATCCTGTAAGAAAACAGGGTAATAGGAAGTTAACACCAGCACATCTAAGAGAGGAGAAGAAAGGATCCATTAACCCATTCTGTTTAAAATAGATCCAGAGAACAGTCCAACACTTTCAAAGGTAAATATGTTAGAAATGTTCACAGCACAAGAGCTAAAAACTTCACAGCAATACCCCATGATGGTATCAAGTCTGAAACTGAGTACACATATACTAAGGACAGACAAATCATGTAAGCTGTCAAAAATTAGACATTGCCCCCAAACGGGCTGTTTGACTGAGGTATCTGAGGCTTATGCATCCCTATCCCTAACAATATCTGTACAGCACAGAAACACCAGTCACACCTCTAAAAGCTATGCAAGTACAAACAAAAGAAGAAAATTGTTACTTGAGCTAAAAAAACAACAAAGACAGGTGATCATCTACCTGGACTAAAGATGCCAGGACTTTGGATAACCAAATTGCAGTATCACCAGGCAATGTGTGAGCTCAGAAGAGAGGGACAACAAAATGCAGCCCACGTCCAAAGAGAGAAAGAACTTGACTGTTAGTAACAGTTAAATCTGGGACAAGCGCAGCAAGAAGGATGAAGAGGCTTCCGAACCAAATTCAAGTTTCCCAAACCCTTCTACTCGTTTAACACCTCTCAGGTATCTCCCCAACACCATAGCCACAAACTAAAAATAGCCTCCAAAGAGCCAGGTCAGCATGCAGAAACCTAGATAAAGAGACTCAGTATAATCGAGTCTACTATAAAAGCCAAGTTGTTCAAGAATTTTTAAGCCCTGTCCAGACAGTTTGGTTGGCTAGAGCATCATCCTGAAGAGGAAAAAGATTGCCAGGTCAATCTGGGGCCAGGAAACATACAGAAATAAGATCACTGTTCCTGTCTCTCACTCTCTCTCCCCACCCCAACTTACTCTCTCGCTAAAATCAATAAAAAATAAAAAATATAAGTAAACCTTAAAAAAAAAAAAAAGGATTTCTAAATACTATTGGGGGTTGAACACACAAAAAAGTATACAAATGATGTTTTGTAGATATGTGCACATGAATCCTGTATAATTTTGTTAACCAGTGTCACCCAATAAATTCAACAAAAAGGAAAAATTTTTCCAGTACGTTTAAAAAAATCAGCAAATAACTGCTAAGTGTTCATTTTCAGTAGAAAGAACTAACCGCTTTAAAAATTATTTTTCTTTCTTTTTTTTTAAAGTGAGAGGAGGGGAGATAGAAAGAATCCCACAAGAGACCCAACCGGGATTCATCCAGCAACCCCGTCTGAGTCCGATGCTTGAATCAACTGAGCTATCCTGCGGCAGATGCACAAACCAATCGAGGCATTGGCTGTGAGAGAGGAAGGGGAAAAAGGGGAGGGAAGGGAAGAGAAGCAGATGGTTGGTTCTCATGTGTGCCCTGACTGGGAATTGAACCTGGGACTTTCGCACGCTGAGCCAATGCTCTATCCACTGAGCAAACCAGCCAGGGCCGGAAGTTATTTTTCCTTTCCCTTAGACTGTGAAGACTTCAAAATCTAAACCTTACATTTTGCATTTTAAATGTTTTTTTTTTCCTAATGTAGCAATTCACATTTGAACTTCGAATGTTCTCTTTAAAGGACAAACAGTTATTAATGATAAGAAACCACATATTCTAGGGAGGGGCTGGAGTGAACCCAATAATTTGGCCATTGAAAACTGTCTTTAGCCTCTGGCTCCCTGCCCCGCTAAGGTTCAGTCCCCCACCCTTTACCAACTACTAGAAAGGTTCAACAACATTCATTCCCAAGCCTCCTGCCCACCCCAAATCCTTCACCTTGAGCTCTTTGGTAAGGTGGTACGTGACGATGGTGGTGAAGGAAGAGAAGAGAGGGGCCAGGAACACACAGACATTCCGAATGTCGATGGTAATGTGGAAAAAATGGAGTACATGGTAGATTGCGGCAGAGGTGATCATTAAGCCTGTAACGGGAAGAAGAAACTACATTAGGTTATCCTAGAAGAAAGAACTTTCAAGGGAAAGGGGAAATCCAAGAATCAATAAATGACAACTTGCTCTTGATAAACTACCAGAAATACTAACAGAGAAACTACAGTAGGCCTATAAATTTCTCTCCTAAGGATTTAATCTGAAGTCCAGAATTTATGAAAAACTCCATCCCCACTCTCCCATACATGTTCTTCTATCTATAATATCCACTTTTAGGAATCTGTAATCAAAATGAAATTACAAGTGTCACAAAATTAAGATATTGAAAATAAATTGTTCTATAATATACAAATATTTCTGTTTTTTAAAAAAAACCCTGTTCCCCTCACCTGGGTATATTGTCCCTCCAATGATTCGGCCCAGTGGGTACCAGGCTCGGTCATCAAACCAGTTATGGAATTTATAAAACCCCTCTTCAGCCAGGAACCGGGTGGTCCGATAATTAAAGTAGCTACAGCAAGGAGAAAGAGATCATGCCTCCTCTTCATACTCAAATACTTGCAGTAAATTTTGCTCCTCAGGTTAAAACCATTGAAGAACTTATCATTACTCCAATAAAGTCCGTTTGGTGCCAAAAATTATGCCAAGCATGAAGATCATTTTAATATTACTGTAAGTATCATTTCTAGCTCCGTGCTTGTCTCAACTAAAGCACTGCTTCCCTCCTAAGGAAATGCAACTGAAGCCTAGTATTATAATAAAGCTCTCTAGCAAGATACTTCATCAGGCTGGTATGTAGTAGGCATTACCACCAGGCAGAACATTCGAGCATCCAAAAGGCAAAACAGCAGCAATGTGGACACCAATAAATTTGGCTTTTTTCAAGTGACAGGAACATTTCCATATTGCACACAAGGACATGTGGATAAGTTCAAGTGATGAGAATCTCTAAAGATGTTTGTTTAACACCGTACACAGGATAAAAATTTTTTGACCCACTCCATAACACAAACTTAATTCTCATGTTATTTAAAATAGCTCTAAAGGCCACCTACAAGATAGTGTAAAATGTAATTTATATTAAAAATATTTGATATAAAACACAGAATTATACATGGAAAGACACAGTCCATTAGGTCTAAGCTATGTAACCCCTTAAGTTTCTCACTTAAATATTTTTTCAAAAAAGAATTTTTTAAAAGGCAAAATATATAAATAAATAAATAAATAAAAGGAATTGTTTAATGACTAAAGATACTCATTCCTGCTCACCCTTCTAATCCTATTTCCTCCTTGGTCAGTCAAATTTCAGCAGCTGAAGTAGAAGAGGCAGAAATCCCTATCCTTCTGTTTATTGCTAATGCATGCTATAATGATAACTGTCAAACAGACAGGAGGGTAAGGATAAACAGGCGGTCTACATGTGTCAGAACTGTGTCCTCTGCCTAACCAAAGGAGAGGCAGAGTGAGACAGAGGAAGTATAAGTTAGTGGGAATAGGTCTGGACTAGGGTCACATCCCAAGCCTTAATTTTCTGCTCTGCAAGTGGAAATGTCAAATCATAAGATCTTTTTTTTTTTTTGTGACAGAGATAGGGAGAGAGACAGAGAGAGAGGGACAGACAGGAGAGGAGATAGATGAGAAACATCAATTCTTCGTTGCAGGTCCTTAGTTGTTCACTGATTGCTTTCTCATATGTGCCTTGACTGGGGATCTACAGCAGAGCAAGTGACTCCTTGCTCAAGCCAGTGACCATGGGGTCATATCTATGATCCCACACTCAAGCCAGTGACCCTGCACTCAAACCCGATGAGCTTACACTCAAGCCGGCACCCTCGGAGTTTCGAACCGGGGCCCTCTGCGGCCCAGTCCGATGCCCTATCCACTGCACTACCACCTGGTCAGGCACAAATCACAAGATCTTTACAGTAGGTTCCAGTTCTCTGACTAGAGAGCAGGTATTCTTGCTTTCCCTGACCATCACACCTCAATGTTTGCCTATCTACAGGTTCTGACAGAAAGCCCTGACTCATGATTAAGAAACAAAAGGACCTGACCAGGCACTGGCACAGTGGATAGAGCGTTGGACTGGGATGTGGAAGACCCAGGTTCAAGACCCCGAGGTTGCCAGCTTGAGCGCAGGTTCATCTGGTTTGAGCAAGGCTTACCAGCTTGAGCCCAAGGTTGCTGCCTCGAGCGGGGGATCACTCGGTTTGCTATATAGCCCCCTGATCAAGGGATATGAAAAATCAATCAATGAACAACTAAGGAGCCACAACGAAGAATTGATGTTCCTCATCTCTCTCCCTTCCTGTCTGTCCCTCTCTCTGACTCTGTCTCTGCCACAGGAAAAAAAAAAAAAAAAGAAACAAAAGCAAGTGCATTTCCTCATTCATGAGAAAATATATAAACTGTTTTGGGGGAATCCCAAAGAAGGTATCTGTAAGCCTTCAAAGTGCTTTCAAGTATCTACACAAAACAAAATGACAAATTTACAAATATATGCAGGACATTTTGAATCAATCCTTTATAACCTGAATATGCTATTTTTAAGTTATCAATGATATTTCAAGAACCTATGCTTCTGGCTCTCCAATTTTTTAATTAAGCCTTAATTTTAGGCAATGTAACATAGTGACTCCAGTGTCTAGAGACAGATACAGCTAGAGCCAAATCTTGGCTCCTCCATTTACTGAATGTGTAACCCTGAATCATCTCTCCCAAGCCTCAGTCTCATTAGTGAAAAACAGATGAAGCACTACCCCTCCATCTCGTAGGGCTGTAGTTATGCTTCTGAGACAATCTGTAAAACAGTGCTTGGAACATAATGAATGCTCCATAAATGTCTTTCACCTATATCTTTTTTATCTAATGAACAAAATCCTTAATCAAACTCATACCTTTAAATTTTCCTCAAAGTCTTAGAACTTAATTGGTAGGCCCAATTTCTAACATATAAATTGTTAAACAGGAAAAAAAAGTCATAGATTTTAAGTTTATGACATGATTTTCTTTTGAGTCTAAAACACACACCAGGCCCCTTTCCCTCAATCAGTATCCCTGTTGACCAAGCTGAGAAGCCAGACGGCTTAGTCTAGTTCAGTGGTTCTTAACCTGGGTTGTATCGAACCCTAGGGGTTCAATGAGTCAGTCTCAGGGGTTCGAAGAAGCCTCTGATGCGGAGGCCAGAATAAAGTAATACCGTAATTTGTTGTGAGTTCATGCTGGACTAGTGATCATTTGAGAAAGGTGATATTCTTTGAGCAAGGTGATGTTCATGCACGGCTCATTTTGTGCACCAGTAAGAAAACATATACCTATGTCTTGAATTTGGAAAAAATAATCATATTTTATTTATCACTAAAGAAGGGTTCGGTGAATGCGCATATGAAACTGGTGGGTTCGGTACCTCAAAAAAGGTTAAGAACCACTGGTCTAGCTAGATCTTAAGTGACAGGCAAGTACACCAGCAATGCTTCTTACACTTTTTTAAGTTTAAGAGTCACTTCGTTATTTCTAATCAAATGTTTCAAAAGACAATTATCTCCTTTAGAAAACTTGAGGGATCTTCCCCCTAAGTGTATATAGAAAGTACATCCCCATCACTACACGCTGACTGGAATGTGAATTTGAAATCCATGAACCTGAATGCTCCTCAAAGAAAATACCAGACCAAGCAAAGGTACTCACGGATCAAACTCATGGATGACACTTTCAAATCTCAGAACAGCAAAGAGACGAGTGGAGAATGCTGCAAACACCAGAGAATTAATATTTCAATGGTAATATCCCATGAAAAATAATAGTAGTTATATTATAAAAAGAATAGTATTATCAAGCATAGAAGTCACAGGATATATAAAAATGATCTCTCCCACATAAAAGAAAGAAGCAAGCTCATTTTCTCCTGATAATGACACCTACATTTTCCACTTAGGCAACACACATTTAAGTGGTTATTATCAATACCTATAATAGTGCATTCATCTATACTGCACTCAACTTACATGGTCATCTTTTATATATGTTGAATTACCCACATTAACCTTAATTTTGAAGCAAACTAAGAGATAATGCAATCAAGACTATACCTATAACTCATAAAGAGCTAAAATACCTAAAAACAGGAGGTTCTGAGGGACTTTCAAAAATACTAAGATAGACAACTAAACTGAAGAAAACTGTCTTTTTGAAGTTCAGTATCCAAGGGCCCTATGAGAAAACAGAATTAGTAAAGCATGGCTTCCCATTCTTTCTCAAATGATCACTAGTCCTTTTATAATCCTTGCTTCTTTTGGCTTCATAAAGTTATACTCATGGAGAACAGTAAAAAGAACACATTACAATGTGCTGAAAGAATAAGAAAGGCAGTCTTGTTTTTTTTACAAGATTTTCTCCTTTCCATCCCCCCAAAAAGAGTGTTACACATGCATACTCACATAACACAGCAGCCATTGACAGAATGAGAAGCTTCAGAAGTGTGTCCTGCTTCTCATAGGACAACCGCAAAAATCCCAGCTTAGTCATCTTGACATCAATGGGTGGCAACAGATGACACTCAAATAGCTAAAATGGAAAAAAAAATATCCAATATTGAATACCTTCAATTTACCTAATCATTGACTTTCATATTTTATAGTGGTACAGAAACATAGAGACAGTACCTACAGAACACACTAGAGGGTCAAGGGCTAACACTAATAAGCAAATCTTACCTGAATTATGTATAACTGACTGGCAAGTAAGCAGGCACAAGTCCGGCCTATGTGTTAAGACTAAAACGAAATGATTAGACCTATCACCATAATTCTGGTTCCCAGCTCCTCACAGCTAACAGGTACCATAAGAAAAACTGGCAACAGTGTGGTACCACAGGTATAAAGAGGAAGTACATGAATAGAAATATGGGAGTTGGGGATAGAGATGCAAAGAAAATAGAAAAGATTTGAAATAGAGAAAAAAATAATTGGAGACAGAGCATTCAAGAAGAGGCAGGTATGTATGAAAGAAAGCAAGGGATGAATATTGAATACAGAGTGAAAGTAGAAAGCAGAGAAATAGAAGTCATGACTGAATCAGCACAATTTACTGAGAGTGCTTCTGTTCCAAACACTAGTGGGACTGCAGGGTCAACTAAAAAGGGTGACTGATCAGGAACACAGTCGTGCACTCACAAAGAGGGGGGGAGATACACATACACAGGTCACTGCACTTTCAATCAGATACATCACACTGCAACTGTTGCTCAGATTTATACCTTCTTTTAATCAGCTGTCTCAAGGCATCTCTGTAATTGACACTGCTGATTTAAGCCACTGATCCCAGAAAGAACTCAGGGAACCAGATGACAATCTGAAGGGAAAAGAAAATGTTTCCTACTGAAGCAAGAAAAGCTCAGGGAAACGTGATGAACAAAATTTGTTGGCACTAATTTACCAAGTGAGATTAGCTATTTCTGTTTAAGATACTGTACTACCTTCTTAAACTATAAGTTGGCCAGTGGCTACGTGAGAGACAATATAATAATAAAGGATATGCAACATTGTTCAAGGGGGGCGGGGGCTGCACCCCTCCTGATCTTTTACTTTTTACTTTTACGAGGGAAAAAGTGAAAGAAAAAAAAAACAATGAACTGGGTGGGAGGCATAAAAAATAATATATTCCTATCTCAACAGTGAAAAATCAAGCACCTTTCCACAATTAACTGTCCCAGGGAAGCAGTTTTACAAGTTTTTAATTGCAATCCCAAAGAAAAGCCTTATCTTGCAATCGAAAATCAACATCTACTCCAGGAAGTCAATATCGCAGCCACATCCCTCAGGTTTGTGTTTGTTTTCTGGAATGCCTGAAACAAAAAACTTGACACCACTGAGCTGGTATGAGCCACACTTAGAAGAGTAAGCATCAGAAAGGAGAGGATAACCTCTACCTGAAAGCCGAGTACAGGAGCTGGTAATTTAAGACAGGACCTTAAGGGGGTTCCAGCGTGCTCTCTGGTCATTTTCGAACAGCCTCACGCAAGTAAGTGTAAGGACACTTTGCTTTAATTAAACACTTAGCATCTCTCCGCAACCTCTCCTGCAAGCTGTGGCAGCCTGGTCCCACCCAGGTTCTAGTTATCAAGACAGCACCCTCCCACCGCCGTTGGCCTGCACCCTATCTCATTCTCCCACACTCCTGCTCCCTACTCTCCCTCACTCCCACCAGCGGTCCCAAGTCCCGTCCCCCACCCCCACCACGAGACAGCCGCCACCTCAGCATCCTGAGCGCCTTCCCATCCAGGACCAGTCCCAGGATCCCTGCTTCCCTCCTCCCCCTCGCCCCCGCACTCCAGAGGAAGAGAATCCGCACCCCAAACCTGCACCTCTTTCCATTCTCGGGCGCCCCCACACGACACCCCACGCCCCCTCCTCCGCGCTCTACTGAGGGCTTCCCTTCCCCATCCCCCGCCTTTGGAGCCCCACCTCTGGTACTTCCCTCAGCCTCATTAAAGCCCTGGCTCGCACCTGCGGCAATTCTCAAGTGCGATCCCACCTCCGTCTCACCTAGCGGTGTGCCTCAGAATTCCGCTCTCTTCCCACCGCCATCCGCTCAGCGGCGCACTCAACCCTGGCAGAAGTCGGGTCCTCCTCCCGGATAGCTTCTCATTGGCTGGCTCAGAGATGACACGACACTTCGGAAGAACAATAGGGTTACGGAACTGTCTGTCAGACCCAAAGGCGTGAGTAAGACCGCGCTCACAATTCTTAATTGGACAATACAAAAGTCACTTAGCATCCGGGAGAGGGGGGAACTTTGTACTCCCGCCGACCTGTGATTGGCCTGCTCGTGAGAGCGAGAGCGCGGACGGAACGCGCTCAAGGCAGTTTGGTTGAGGGCCGAGGAGTGACGTGTCGGTCTGCGGACCACGAGGAAGTCGCGGGGTGGGGATGAGTGACCCGTTGACCCAAGTCACGCGACCAGAAGCGGAAACTACGTGAAGGAGTAGCCGAAACAACAAGTCTTTGGTCTCTGATTGTGAAATGATTTTTCTTTAAGGTAAAAGTTACCTTACATAAGGATAAAGTTTTCTAGCTGTGATCAGTGAAAACGCAAACGCTTCCTGGTGCACATCGCGTGTCGGAGAGCTCGCCAGGGGCTGTTTCCCACGGCTTCCTGGAGCCAGCGGCGGTCAGAGCCCTGCGGACTCGACGCAGTTCCCTAGTAAGCCGACTGGGTGACTGCGCGTCTGGCCCAAGGGGCGACGACCCACTGAAGGACACCACCTGCCCCGAGGAGCCGGCCGCCGCCGCGCAGTCCGCGAAAGCCGCCCTCTGCCCTCGCCACGAGAAGATGTTGCCGAAGGCCGCGCAGATTCAGTAGCCAGCTCCAACAGCCTACCACACTTACCGAAGGCACTTTTAAATCAGTGTTTCGGAATCGTGTGCATTTTTCAGAATTTTTGTGACCAGGCTCACGCCCCCCCCCCTAGACTTTATGATCCAATAGGTGTTTGTTTAATGTGTTTAATGTAATTATCAGAAGAAAGAACTGCAGAATCTCAAGTAAATGCTTCTTCAAAACAAGTTAGGTTTCTTACCCTGGGGGGAGGGGGAGAGGCGGGAGCGGGGATTAAAATAAAGATTCCCTTAACGTTAAAAAAAATGCTGTTGCAAGAACATTAAGAAGATGGGGTTCTCATTAGTGTTTTAAGTTATTGAACATGTTTCTTAAAGGAAACTTTTAGAAGTCAAAATCTACTACAAACTAAAGAACAAAGTAGAAAATCCAAGCCCATTTATAGGATCATTCTTTAATCCAATTGATTGGGAAGGCTGGGTCACCCTGGCTATGAGTATGCCAAGGTTGCGGTTGGATCCTGGTCCGGGAGCATGCAGGAGTCAGCTGATGGGTGCATGAATCCGTGGACCAGCAAATCTATGTTTCTCTTTCCACTGTCTCTAAAATCAATTTTTTAAAAATTTTAGGCTATTTTTTTGCGTGCTTTGTAGGAAATCATGTCATCCCTCTGGAGCTCTTGGTCTTTCCTGAAGTGTCTTACTTACTTCTTACATCACAGGTCAAAAGAAACATGTTTTCTGGAGCATATCAGAGTAATCTATTTTCTTCTTGACGCACTTCCCAGAACCCACCTTTCCATGTGGGCTACAAAGCTGTACAGTATTACCAAGATTTCTTCTCAATGCACTGATTCCACTGTCTCATGTCATTTGGTTGGATATTTTAATTAATAATCTATTTCTTGTATTTATTTTTCATTTAGATCGATTTTTCAGGTAACATTTTCAGGAAAGCTGAATGGAAAGCAACAGTGCCTTCATTTTGTCCTTAATCACTAATAGCTGGATTTAGAATTACAAAAACAAAATGGGGACCATTCTATTCCATATACACAGCACAGATAAAAGCGTTTTCAAGGCATTACAATTTTATAATATCCATGGTTGACCTTGAGACATTTGATGCCAATGCAAATCACATTCCTCTGTAAGTAACCTGGTTTTTTTATTATTATTCATTTTAGAGAGGAGACACAGAGAGTGAGAGAGAGGAGAGAGAGAAAGGGGGGAGGAGCTGGAAGCAACTCCCATATGTGCCTTGACCAGACCAGTGCAGGGTTTTGAACTGGCGACCTCAGTGTTCCCAGGTCGACGCTTTATCCACTGCTCCACCACAGGTGAGGCTGTAAGTAACCTGTTTTTCTCCGATAAATTATTTTCCCTTAGAGATCCTATCTATGTGTGTGTGGGGGGGGGGGGGGGTCCTTCATTTTTCCTGCTCTATACTTGTCGCTTTCTATCTGCAAACTCCAATTTTCATCATCAGTCCAGGAAATTTTTTATTTTGTCTCCATGCATATTTTCTGAAGTTGCTATTAGACAAATGTTGGAATCCTGATTCTTGGATACCTGGGTGATTCTTAACTTTTTCTGTGTCTTGATCATTTTGTTCTGTTCTGGGAGATTGCCTCAACTTTAACTGGTGCTTCTCATTTAGCCTCCTCAGTATCAGTTTTATAAGGCATCTCATTTTATGTCAATTACTGCTTTAATTTGAGAGAACTTTCCTATTTTGTCCCTTTTTCACAACAATCTGTTCTTATTTCATTGATGCAACAGCTTCCCAAATTTCTGTGCAAGTAGTTATTAGAATTTTTAAAGTTTTGTTTCTAGAACCACATTTCCTCCCCAGGCAGGTAGTGTTACATGTATTTTTGGAAAGCTCCTTGGATAATTCTGAGGCTGATCCCAAGTTAAGAATTACTTTTCTAGCCCTGGCCAGATAGCTCAGATGGTTGGAGCATCGTCCCAAAGCGCAGGAGTTGCCAGTTGATCCCCAGTTAGGGCACATACAAGAACAGACAGAAGTTCCTGTCTTTCTCTCCCTCTCTCCCTTCCTGTCTCTCCAAAATCAATACAATAAACATTAAAAAGAAACAATTATCTAAATGGTCAAACGGTTGGTATTTTCCCCATTGGTCTGAAAGCACTACAATACATCTAAATTTGGAATCACAGTGAATGAAACAAGAATGAGGCTGAACACATGGTCTACTCTCTCATCCTCATCAGATTTTTGGAATCCCAATGTCTTATTCAAGTAGAGACCTGTGGAAAATAGTAGCTAGTTATTTGAACACATAAATTTTAAAAATTTGTTTCATCACTTTTGTCAGTCTTTCACTGTACTGTTAGGTCCAAGTGGGCAGTACTCCTCTTTCTGGTTCACCCTTGAATCCACAGTGCCTCAGAGAAGGAACTCAAATGCTTGTTATATGATTAAGTCATCTGTTCTGCCACTTAAACCTTTTACTGGTTCTGTAGACTCACTTTAGGTCCATCCAAAACATCCCACTGATGTATGGCTCATATTGTTAAAAGGCCTAAGTTACACTGACCTACCTAAAGTCAGCTTCCTTTCAACTTCTGGGAGTTATGTAGCATAGAACTGTTAATGGGGCAGGAAGGGGAGGGGTGGGATTGATGACTGCTAAATATCTCTTCCATTGTACTACTTAAGCTGGTTCACAAACCTCCAACTATTAGTTGCTCTTCTGGGTTTCTCCCAATTCCTCTTAAACTTTATCTTGGCCCTTAAGATGTAAGAGCAATTAGTAAGTCAGCTCATGAATCTGTTCACTTAAGTTTTTAGCAGACTTAACCTACCCTGCCCAGATCTGAAACAATCACTTTCTAATTCCTCCAAAGTTGCTATAATATACAACTCAGCTCTAGATAGGATAAAAGGGTAGTGTTTTGAACCACATACACCTTTCCAAGCTGTGATGTTTATACTAAAAACAGCTTTTATGAACATGATTCCTTAGATCTTAATGGTTGCATGATTAAAACTCACCTCTCTGATTGTCATCTTTACCGATTTCCAAATTTCTATTGTAGATGTGCCACAGGTCTGCCCTCTTGATTACACTGAAACGGGAGATTCCTCACTTCCAATCACTTTAAGCATTTTCTATAGTGCTAGATAAAATCATGTGCCTTCACTCAACCTCCCTCACCTTTCTAAACAGTTGGTACACATACAAATTTTATGCAGCAAAGATATGGCCACTTAAATAACCAAGCTAATTTTAAAAAAAACAAACAATCTTAAGGTAATCAATGTTCAGTTACAAGTTGATGAAATACAGAGGTCTTCAAATCACCTCCACAGCAAACTGGCAGTTCTCTGCACTACTACTGTACTGCCAAATGATCAGAGATGTCACGGAATAGTACTATAAGAATCTCATTTTAAATTCTGTCTTTTACAATTATTTTTCACAAGCTGAAAAACAATGCCTACTTCCAAGATATCCATTATTTTAAAAACTTATGCACCCTTGCCTGACCAGGTGGTGGTACAGTGGATAGAGCGTTGGACTGGGATGCAGAACACCCAGGTTCGAGACCCCGAGCTCACCAGCTTGAGCGCGGGCCCATCTGCCTTGAGCAAAAGCTCGCCAGCTTGGACCCAAAGTCGCTGGCTCCAGCAAGGGGTTACTCGGTCTGCTGAAGGCCCGTTGTCAAGGCACATGTGAGAAAGCAATCAATGAACAACTGTGGTGTCGCAAAGGCAACAAAAAACTAATGATTGATGCTTCTCACCTCTCTCCATTCCTGTCTGTCTGTCCCTATCTATTCCTCTCTCTGACTCTCTCTCTGTCGCTGTAAAAAAAAAACAAAAACAACTTCTGCACCTTGAACTTGGTTCTCATCTCCCAGCAGTGATTTTTAAACCCTTTATTTGTCTTGTACATAGTAAGTTTGTGTTAACCAAATATCTAATTTCTAATGGAATGTTCAATACAGTGAAATCGAAAAGGACCTCTCCATTCATAAATACACAGCAGAGATGTACACATTGACCTTAAGACAAATTATTCAACAATCCTAAATTCTTTCCAACATGTTAACATGATCATAATCACATAATCCAGACTTCCTCAGGGAACAATTTTCAGGACTAAAGCTCTCAAAAAACTAACTAAATTTATTCAAGAAAATGTCTTGTGTTCCATGAATATATGTTTTTTGAGGTGATATGCAAATTCAACCATTACACACCTTATGGGAAACCAGCTCACATTTAATTGTGACATTTCAAAATTGTACAAGTGTTTTGACATCTGCCCCCTCCCATATTTAATCTCTAAAATGACAGAAAAACACCAATCACAGGTTTAATGGGTTTAATAAATTTACCCCTTCAGTTCCTATTTGCAGCACCCAATACTCCTTTGAAATACCAACAGACCCGACAGCAGCCAACAGTAAAGTTCTGACCTGCAAAGTTTAAAAGTTCAGGTTCTCTGAGCATTCTGTGTTGCAGTGGCACTTGTCCAAAATTGGTACCTCCCTATAGTTCGGGAACTTTAAATGTACCAGTGAAAAAAGCTTTGTTCCCCTTCAAGGGGAAGAAAAATCACTCCTTAAAACCCAGCAGATCTGGCTGTGAGGTCTTTCTTCCTGTCCCATCTCTTCAGGCTTATTTTTTGCAGTGGAGCAAGAGAGACCAAAATCTAACCTGAGTTACAAGAAACAAGACAGTGATGGCTATAAAGGAAGTGACAAGGAGCAAATGAGATACTCCTTTACCTCCCACATCCAATATATGTGCTTCACAGAAAAACAACAAAAATAACAGGTCCACAAAATACAAACGCAAGAATTACAAAATCCATTCATCCAAGGGTGGTGGAAGGCTGGAAGGGGAGGTGGAAGGGTAAATGGCACAGGGAGAAAAAGTATTCAAATCAGTCCAGGCACAGGGGCTGGCAAATGCTAGAAAAGAGCTGCAGAAAAAACCTGTGGTCCTTTCAGACTCATAGTGTTAAAAATCCACATACTGGTGGCAGGAAGATTGTGTCTTACGTGCACCAGAAACAAAAATCCTCAGAAGGGAATACGCAGACGGCCCTTGGCAGAATGGGTCCTGCCTTCCCTGGTCGGGGAGGTGAACAAGGAAAAAGCTGCACAGCCTCATTCCAATCCCACTCATCCCCTCTGGATGGCAGGTGACTCAGTGGCCTACAGCAGCCTTCAGTTTGGCAGGAGACGAATGTGGTGAGGGGAACTTCTCTGCAGAGGTTGAACTACTAAGGGCAGATTGCAGGTAGACTGTCTTGTGGAAGAGTCTGTTGCTTAAGAAAACCACCAAGGAGAAGAGGCGCAACTGGAAAAGGCTAAAAGGCAACAGACCAAACTTGTTAGATCCCTAGTTGATCAGCATTATTATTTGACAAATGAAATTTGACTACATTAAATTTAGAATGACATGGAAAAGTAAGACAAGTGAAATCTGATTAAGGAAGTACAGAAATAGACGTGGATTAAACAGGCAGCAACTAAAGTACGCACTGGGTCCTGTCATTGTCCTTGGGCGCAATGAAATCGCCACCATTTTAAGTATCAAAGCTTAATGGGAATAAAGTTATATTCAGATTAATTCTAACTCAAGAAATACTTTTTTATAGCTGATTTCAGGGCCCAAACTTTAAGCTATGTTGGAAGACATCATGTGCTGTATATATTCCATTTTCAAGAGGAAATAAATTATGCCTAAGACTCACACTGAACATTCTTAACAGCAAAAGCATGTAAAAATCCAAACAGATGTGATATTCATAACACGTGCATCTTCACTGACTACCAAAACTGATCAGAAACTGAGCTTTTCTTTGAAGTGTTGAAACTTTTGGAATGCTAATATTACTGCTAAAGATTCATTTTAAATACTTTGTTTTACTAACATTATCAATAAACTCCCATCAGCAGATCACATGCCATAATTATGTTTTTAAAAAGTTGGCCATTCTCCCTGGCCAGTTTGCGCAGTGGATAGAGCATCTGCCCAGCATACATATGTCCTGGGTTCCATCCCTGGTCAGGGCACACATGAGAACCAACCATCTGCTTCTCTTCCTCTCCCTCTCCCCCACTTCTTTCTCTCTTTCCCTCTAGCAGCCAGTGGCTCGAATGGTTCAAGCATCAGCCCCAGTGCTACTTGGTTGATCTGAGCATCAGCCCCAGTCAGAGGATGCCAGGTGAATCCCAGTTGGGATGCATATGGGAGTCTGTCTCTCCTCCTGTCACTTAAAAAGTTGGCCACTCTTAAAAGAATGAGCTTGAGTACAGGTGTTTACAAATACCTTATTCAGTAAGTAGTTAAATTTTAAAAATATTTATAATAGCATCAATTTTTAAAACATGTGCATACGGAAAATTTTGGGATATAGCCCAGAAGTGTTTTCCATTAATCTGTATATCAATGTTTTCGGGCAATTTAAGAGGTTATTTTAAAAAGAGTCTAATTCACATAATTATGGTATTGTAGCCCCCATTCTTTACACGGAATAAGACTTACTACTTTTGGATAATACTTACTAAGCTTTGCCAGGGGTCTTTGCTTCATTGGCGCTGATAATGAATAAAGGAAAGAGGATAGAGAAGAGGCAGCCACTGTAAAAAAAAAAAAAAAAAGTAAATAGTCACCTTCATAATAGCCATGACTTTGGGAAAAACATGAGAAGCCCAAGATTCCTTTGCCTCTGGTGCTAACATTATGGCTTGATAAATCCGTAATAAATCAAACGCATCTTTCAAAAAAATACTTTTTTTTGTAAGAAAACATTGGCTATGTTTAACACTGCTCCAGGAGGCAACATAGAAGAAATATGGCATATAGCAGTGTTTTTCAACTGCCATTCCAGTGCGCTTGCCAGAAATTTCATGCCAGTTTGCAAAAGAGTTAACCACCCTGATACTGTGATTAACTCTTTCACAGACAGACCAGCACGAAATTTCTGGTAGACCAAAAGTTGAAAAACACTGACTGGCACATAGGATACTGCAGACTAGATGTTAATACTGACCAATGTCTACGATTATCAAATGTCAAGGAGAAAAATCCTATGGACATCCTAATGGTCAAATAGGAATGCAGAATGCCTAGCACAGAACTAGGCATTCAGAAGATGTTCCCTACACTGAGTATTAACTAGTCCCATTCCAGTCCCTCAAGCCAAATTACCTGATAATGTAGGAGGACTGCATTGCTGTGAGAAAAGCCAAGGGCAAACCAAATCCGAAGTAGTAAGGCCAATTCCTCTCTATGTTTGACAACCGCTGGTGCATTTCAATTCCTAAAACAAGGAACCAATGCAATTAAAATTTCTATTTCCTTTTAGTAAAATGAGGTTTGAGTTTTAGCTATAGGGCTGCCATGTAGAACACAGATAAAGCATATAATTCAGAATTGTACAAATCTGATATAAAGCTTCTGTGCAAAGTTTTTACAGTTCAATAATCACAATTACAAAGCTGGCAGGTTAATTATGAATTATAACACCATCAATCCTTTGTCAGGATTAGTCCTAAGCAAAGCAAGATATCAAATAAAAAAGCAGTCATCATCTAGAAATTAACCTTTCAACCATACATACCCAGACAAATATGCCAAGGGCTTTTAAAATATCCAAAAAAATCTGAATGCACTGACATCAAATTAATTTAGAATAATAACTCATTCTCATTTATGCTGACTTATGGCTGGCTCAGTCAGAGCTACATCACATTAAGTACAATAAAGGAAATGCTACATTGCTTAACGCCACCCCCGCCCCCAGCATCAAAGTTAAGCGTTAAACCTCCTAAGCAAAATGTAGGTCCCTCTTGCCAAAAATGCTACTTCCATCCCAAGATGGTTTTCCAAGGGCCTAAGCATTAAATAGTTTTAAGAAGTCTGCTCAGCAACAGCATATCCAAACTGGGCCTCCAAGTTTTGAGTTTCTTTAGATGGACTTACCTTTATTGAACCAACGATATTCAAAACAGTATAGTGAGTAGAGAAGGGACATATGCAGGAGACTAACCAGCTGACCAACAAGGTAGATGGGAAAGAGACTCACAAACATGCCCTGAAGAATAAACAGGGAAAATCTTAATTCCAAAGCTTCAGAGACCTAACACTATTCTCCTGCCTCTCTGAGTCATTACTCTCTGCCTAGATAGACACACAGTTGTTTCTCAAGTTTCTGAAGAGCTGGAAAGTGGAGAATGCCCAGGTAGCAGGGAAGAGCAGGTAAATGCATGTTTATAATTTTGTGACTTTTAAATTCCCTAGTTGTTTCTGTAAAAAAAGTATTTAAAAATTATTACCTCCCATAAAGCATATCTGTCCCAGTAAAAATGCAATACCTTGTCTTTGTAAACTTCCCTCTAGTGAACCATTTCTTTTTAAATCTGTCCATGTGCCCAGAAGGCCAGTCTCACCTGGATGAGGAAAAGAGCCTGAAGCAGAAGGTTGAAGAGCATGTCAGCAATGATTTTGCTAACACTAGGGAATGGGTGAGGCTTCCTCCCTGATACCTCAAATGCCAGATCAGCTATATCCTGTAAAAGAAAAAGCAGCTCACTAAAACAGGAATTAAATGGCCTCAATATCCGTCCCCAAAACTAAGAACAATGCTCTGCCCTTGGACCTACCATGTGAGAAATGCCCCTGGATCTCTGGCAATGAAATGTCTCTGATGGCCTGAGACAGTAACTCCACAAATATCAACCACTGACTGCCTGACCAAGAAAGGCTGTGAAATTTCTCCCTACATGGCCACTAACTTCATAGGCTACAATCTGCCACCTGTCAACCCCTCATGCTATAGGTTCCAGTCTCCATTCTGCCCTTGACCTACTTGAAACCAAATGGCATTCACAACTTTGCTAAGCACAAACAGGGGAAGCACCCAGAGAGCACTGAAAATTGATGTGAGGAAGAATTCCAGCCATGACCAAACATCTCCATGTAGAGAAGGATCACCTAAAAATGGGGAAAAGAGTTAGATTAATTGGAGAAATGAAAAACCAGAAGACCAAATAGGGAACCCCTAGTTCGTGACCATGCCAACTCCACACACAGCTTTGTTTCTTACCAGCACATCACTATACTTATTTTAGATAGTCATATTCTTTATAGATACACCAAATTCTGGCCACAACTCCAGTTTAGAGCAGCCATAGCTATGTGCTGCATACCTTGAGACAAACCTGCTTATCTGGTGATGACTGAGATGTCACAGTGATTAACAGCATACAATATGTAGGAAACTACCTGAGTTTAAATTATAGTAAATCCCAGTTCTACCATTTACTAATGATTTATTTAACCTTGGTACTACTCAAAGGTTTGTCGAGATGTTTGGGTTAGAAACATCCCAAGCTCCTGGCACATAGGCAGTGTTCAACAGAATGAGGGAGACAGGAAACAATTGCCTACCTCAATCCCAGGTTGGACAGCAACAAATGTACTCACCAATAATTTGGGCAGTTACTGACTGAAGTACAGGAATAAACACTCGATAAAACAAGAGGAGACTGAACTAAAGGAAAGAAGCAATAAGGTAAACATTAAAAGCCCTTCTTTGAAACAAGAGTTCCAAGTTTCATTGTAATTATTTCCTAGATGGAAGTGACTTTTATAAATTAGAAGGCCTGAATGGGCAGCAAATTGGACCCATTTCTATTCTCAATACTCCAGCTGAGAAGTACAAAACGGACACTGACTATAAAAACAGTAAAGCTTGCTATGGCCAGATAGCTCAATTGGCTAGAGCATTGTCTTGATATTCCAAGATTGTAGGTTTGATCCCTTGTCAGGGCACATATAAGAATCAACCAGTGACAGCATAAATAAGTGGAACAAATCAATGTTTCTCTCTCTCTCCCTTCCTCTCTATCAAAAATCAATATATAATATTTTTTAAATAAGTAAAACTTTTGGGGACAGAGGAGAACATTTCAAATAGCATACAAGACAAAATACAGACACAGACTAAATATACAGTAATATTTCATTAATTAAAGCTAACACCTGAAAACATGAACTGTTTAAATTAAGGAAACTTGAATTATGTTGCATTCCAAGTCAAAGGAAATATTTAACTACCTGTTCTTCAAAGTTCTCAAATTTCACCTAAGCTGGGTTACTTCTCAGTTAACTATAGGCAATCTTTTTGGTGTGGCTTTCAACAGATAGCAGTTCTAATAGATTGCTACCACTAGATGAGGGGAGACTGTCCTTACCCTCTGATCCCTCATAGATGCTCTTAGCCAAAATGTCCAATGTCAAGAGAAACTGTTAACCTATAACATTAAAACTTGTGAATAAGTCATTTTTTAAGAAAAATTAAAATGCTATCCCTGAAATATCCTTTATTTACATACAAGTGTTTTCTGAGTGGGAGCAAAATCACTGCAGTTGCACAGAATCTTGAGTTATGGTCTTCAGTATATATTAGCAAATGTGAAAGCTATTTGTCTCAGTTTAAAAAACAGTTGAGACTATGCCTGACCAGGCAGTGGTGCAGTGGATAGAGTGTCGGACTGGGATGCGGAGGACCCAGGTTCGAGACCCTGTGCTCACCAGCTTGAGCGCGGGCCCATCTGGCTTGAGCAAAAGCTCACCAGCTCGGACCCAAGGTTGCTGGCTCCAGCAAGGGGTTGCTCAGTCTGCTGAAGGTCTGCAGTCAAGGCACATGTGAGAAAGCAATCAATGAACAACTATGGTGTCACAACGGCAACGAAAAACTAATGATTGACGCTTCTCATCTCTCTCCATTCCTGTCTGTCTGTCCCTATCTCTCTCTCTCTCTCTGACTCTCTGTGTCCCTGAGGAAAAAAAAAACAGTTGAGACTATTAATAGCAACAATCTGAAGATGCTTATAAGGCACCTGGAATTTAAGGAAAAAGAACTTACCCAAAATACTCCTCCATTCCAAGCGCAGCATTGGAAAATTCTACTAACAATACGTGGCTCACTGGAAAAGACCACATGTATTTAGCTTAGAGGCATATGTCATTTCCATATTGTCATATAGTAGCTCTCCATTTTATATCTTTTGTTGGTATCATTTTTCCAAAACCTATTATTCTCCAGATGTTCTCCTAATGTCCCTCAATGAGAAAAGACTAAAAATATTTCCAGCCGTGGCTGGAAATTTTATTGCTCAGTTGGTTAGAGCAATCATCCCAATATGCCAATGTTGTAGGTTTCATCCCCAGTCAGGGCACTCAAGCATCAACCAACGAAGGCATAAATAAGTGGAACAAGAAGTCAATGTTTCTCTCTCCCCCTTCCTCTCTCTCTAAGTCAATAAAAAAAAATTTTTTTTTTAACCCTGACTGGATAGCTCTGTTGGTTAGAGCATCATCCCAAAGCACAGAGGTTGCTGGTTCGATCCCTGGTCAGGGCACATACAGTAGTAGATCTATGTTTCTATTTCTCTCTCCTTCTCTCCATTCCTCTCTCTAAAATCAATACAATAAACTTAAATTTTTTTTTAATTTCTAGAGAAGCAGCTTTTCTTTAAAACAAAAATTTTATTTTCTAAAATCCAAGACTGGAGAAGATTAAAAGAGTATGTCTGAAGTTCTATCAACAAATACGTCCACACAGGCTTTCCTGGAAGTATCCATCAATCCAAATAATTTTTTTGTGGTTCTCTATTCACCATTCTGATTAAAAAACAAACAAACAAGCAAAAAACAAACAAAAAACATGACATTTCAGCAAGGATTATTGCTAGGTTAATTCAATGTCGGAGGGTGGGGGAGAATCACTTATAACATATTTGGGGGGGAAAGTCTAAAAAATAATGGGGTACAAAAACTCCAAGTCACTACATATGGTCTTAATTGTAAACTAAGGATCAGTCACTTCCTAAAGTGCCTTCCAGAAGGGAGCTCCGACATTTCTGACACTAGCCTCCACTCCTTACCTCTCTTGTTTCCTCTCTAAGCTCTGGGCTCTTCTCTGCGCCAGGATACTGCCTGCCCTTCTTCGACGCTGCTCTTCTCTCTTTTGCTGAATTCGAGCATCAAGTTTTGAAATGGTACAAATTCCCCAGATGGAGTCTTTGATTCCCTACAGAAACAGCATTATTTTTAACTTTTTTTTTTAATTTCTTTTTATTTTATTCATTTTAGAGAGGAGACACAGAGTGAAAGAGACAGAGAGAGAAAGAGGGGAGGAGCTGGAAGCATCAACTCCCATATGTGCCTTGACCACACCAGTGCAGGGTTTTGAACTGGCGACCTCAGTGTTCCCAGGTCGACGCTTTTATCAACTGCGCCACCACAGGTCAGGCCACAGCATTATTTTTAAAGAGGAAAAATTATGAATCAAAGAATACTTTTCAAAGTTACTTGCAGTACAGTGAAATCACAGTGGAAACCACTGTATTTATTTGCTACATGGCTTAAGGGAACCTTGACTTTTTTTTAAATTCTGAAATAATTCCCAATTTGCAGAAGAGTTACAAGAATGGAAAACATCCTAATACTGTACCCCTTTCTCCAGATTCACCAGACTAATATTTTGCCACATTATTACTTTTATACACACACAATTTTTCCAAATTATTTGAAAGTATGGTGCCACATCATGTTCCTTTAACTTTTAATTCTTCGGTGTATATTTACTAAGTAATAAGATATTCTTTTATATAACCACTAGATAGTTATCAATTTAAGAAATTTAACATTGAGCCTGACCAGGCAGTAGCGCAGTGGATAGAGCATCGGACTGGGATGTGTAGGAGCCAGGTTCGAGACCCTGAGCTCACCGACTTGAGTGCAGGCTCATCTGGTTTGAGCAAGGCTCACCAGCTTGAGCCCAAGGTCGCTGGCTCAAGCAAGGGATTACTCAGTCTGCTGTAGACCCCCAGTCAAGGCACATATGAGAAATCAATCAATGAACAACTAAGGAGCCACAACGAAGAATTGATGTTTCTCATTTCTCTCCCTTCCTGTCTGTCCCTACCTGTCCCTCTTTCTGACCCTGTGTCTCTGCCAAATAAAAAAGAAATTTAACATTGAAATGCTTTAATCCTACTGCCTATACTTCGATTTTTCCATTCGTTCTAATGATGTCCTCTACAGTATTTTAACCCCTCAAGTATCAGAATTCAGTTCTGAATTACACACTGTATTTAGTTTGTTGCCTCTTTAGTCTCCTTTACTCAGGAACAGCTCCTTGGTCTACCTTTCTTTTTGAAGATTATAGGCCAGTTTTTTTTGTTATATTTCCTCAATTATGTTTGTTTCCACATGATTAGATCCAGGTTAACACATTTTTGGTAGGAATATCACATAAGTATGTACTCCCAGGTATTTTACATCCAAAGGAACACAATGTCTGTCCGTGCTGGCAATGTTAATTTTATAAACTCAGTCACGGTGTTATCTAGCTTCTCCATCATTGTATGGTCGCAAATTCCCCTTGCAGCTAATAAGTACTCTGTGGGCAGACGCTTCTGAGACTGGCCAAACACCCTGCTCCAGTTCTCTCCTCTAGATTTAGCATCCATTGACAATTCTTGCCCAAATCAATCTTCAATAATGTGATAACAAAACAGTGGTTCTCTAATCCCTCCACACTTATCATTACTCTAAAGCCAAGTTACTGCCCTCCTCTATATATTTCAATATCAATCAAATGCCTATGGTATGACCAATATCCTGTACTAAACTAGTGATATAAAGATAAATTAAACACTGGTCTCTTGAAAGGACCAGGGCCAGACCAAGGCTGGAGAAAGACACAAAGAAATAATTACTGTAAAAATGTGAAAAGCTGTAGGAAAAGAAGATACCAGTAAGACAGAAACAACGTGACAGTGTAGCTGGAGGAAAATGTCCTTAAAGACATGTATAATGAGGGAGAGGTTGTTGAGTCTATAAAGACTGTGACAGAGGCACTTGCCAACCATATTGGAAGAGCTACAATAGCAAAAGTACTGTCTGCTACTAACAACAGAACAGCCTATTGCCCAGTTCAAAGAACTGCAGTCACTCATCTACCCATACACCTACCAACCATCTTCAGTGAGCTAAACACTGGCCATATGAAAATGCTCAAGAAACATAACTTAGCAGGAAAAGTATACAAGTAAACAACAACAAATACTGTAGTTTAAGTAAGTGCTGCAACACTTTTCTGTCTAAAGTAGAGTGGTAGCACTGGACTATTCGACTTATGAAGCAGCAGCACATAAAGGCAGTCAGTCTGGAAGGCATGGCATTTTCAACTATTGTTATTAACTAAAACAAATTTTGCAGACAATTGCCAGGATGCAGAGAAACAAGCAAGTTTATGAACTACGGACTGATAGGACCATAAATTGGCATTATGTGCACCTGATCTTTTACCGATGAGTAATTTTTAGCCTTATTTTGCTTTTAACTTCTAAATCTTCCACAAATAGTTTAAATATTCAAGACATTCGAGTTCAAATGGCTGAGGGCTTACTATGTGTTAGAATGATGACAGGACCTCCACCTGAGATAGTTAAAGTCTTGTAGAGTGCACAATGTAGAATGGATCCAGGGTTGAAATTTTATCACAAGAATGGGAATGATGAGGTAAGGCTATCAAAAGTATAGCAGATCACATTGTATGAATTCTCTTTAGTCCTAAGATACTCCTTCAATTTCCCTTTAATTCAAAGATAATAAAGTTTTAAACAACCCATTGAGAAAAAACCCTCCCCCCCAACAGACTGGCCTCTCCCCTGCTCCTAGGAATACAGCTAGAGGGAAACAAGTAGGGCGTTAGACCTCAGACATCCACTGTAACAGAATTTTATGTTATTGGAAATTTGGGTGACTACGTCCTAAACATAAACAGATCTTTATGGGACATTTTCTAGAGCATCATCATCTGTACCTTATAGAATAGGGAGGGGGGGGGCGGGGGTTCCTTTCATGTAAATCCAAATAAAGTAGTTTAAGTAACAGTAATGTACCCATGTTCATTGCTTAGTTTTGACCAATGTACCATGGTTATAGATGTTAACATTAGTAGAATCCAGTGAAGGATACAGGGAAACTCTGCATTACCTTGCAACTTTTCTTTAAGTCTATAATTATTTCAAAATAAAGTTTAAAAAAGAAAAAGGCTCTGGCCTGACCAGTGGTGGTGCTGTAGATAGCACATAGGCCTGGGATGCTAAGGTCCCAGGTTTGAAACCCCGAGGTCACCAGCTTGAGTATGCTTCATCTAGCTTAAACACAGGCTCACCAGCTTGAGTGCAGGGTCACTGACTTGAGTGTTGGATCATTGGCATGATTCCATGGTCATTGGCTTGAGCCCAAAGTTGCTGGCTTGGAGTCACTGACTTGGCTGGAGCCTCCCAGTCAAGGCACGTATGAGAAGCAATCAATGAACAACTAAAGTGCTGCAACTACGAGCTGATGCTTCATAACTCTCTCCATTCCTGTCTGTCTCTCTATTAAAAAAAAAAAAAAAAAAAAGGCTCTGGACCCAAGATTACCAGGATTCTAATACCAGAGACACCAGAAAGGTCTACCAAGCTTCTGCAAGATGCAGGATGATTCCTATCTCTTGAGTAGAGTAGATTAGAATGAAAACCTGTATGTGAAAGATTCAACAAGTATGATATAAATTCTAAAACACCTAAAGGATTTCCTAGTCAGTTCCTAAAGCAAAAGGGTCAAGATATGGCTCAATGTACTCACCCTGGCAACGTCCTGGAGAAAGGTTTTGACACTGTCTGCCATCTCTTCACCACCCAAACTACCAACCACATAGAGGAGAGAGAAGCATCCCAAAATCTTTCATCATGAAGAACCTGGAAACAGAGAAAAACGGGGGTAGGGGGTAAGGGGGATTAGAATATCTATCTAAAAATAAGTAATTTCATGTACATTTCTGCACGATGTCATTTTCCACATACTTGCATCTCTAATAAGAGTACAGTAGAGCCTGACCAGGCGGGGGCGCAGTGGATAGAGCGTCGGACTGGGATGCGGAAGACCCAGGTTCGAGACCCCGAGCTCACCAGCTTGAGCGCAGGCCCATCTGGCTTGAGCAAAAGCTCACCAGTTTGGACCCAAGGTCACTGGCTCCAGCAAGGGGGTGCTCAGTCTGCTGAAGGCCTGTGGTCAAGGCACGTGTGAGAAAGCAATCAATGAACAACTAAGGTGTTGCGACAGCAACAAAAAACTAATGATTGATGCTTCTCACCTCTCTCCATTCCTGTCTGTCTGTCCCTATCTGTCCTTCTCTCTGACTCTCTGTCTCTGTAAAAAAATAAAAATAAAAAAAAAAGAGTATAGTAGAGTCTAGCATTTAGCTATTAGGGCAGTGAACTAAATAAGGTGATCCCTGTAACTACTAAAATCTACAATCGATCAATGATTTTAATCACTTACCACCCTTTCACATTTACAGTAGTAAACTGCTGTGGGACCAGCAGTCCCTTCACTGGACCTTGCTGTCCCTAACTGTCCCCCTACACATTCCAATATCCTGTTAAGCTATATTTATCCTTGATGTATAATATCAAGCACTTAAATAAAAATACAAGAGCAAGATGGAAGTCTTTACTAAATATGCACTTCATACACAAGGCCCAAAGGCACAGAGTCAAGTGTAAGGTATGAGGTGAAATTTCCACCAAGACCTCCTAATAGACCTCCATATGCTTTCCAATTTTAAATATACACATATACAAGTGCAATTTTAGTAAGTATGGAAGAACATCAGATTTTAAACTGGGCCAAAAAAAGTACACATGAATAAACATTCATTAACTGGCTTTGCCATTTTATTTTGCAGGTTAATGAGAAATCTAGCTTCAAAAACTAAGAACTTCCTTGGCCTGTGGTGGCGTGGCAGCTAGATCATCAAACTGGAACACTGAAGTCGCCAGTGTGAAACCCTGGGCTTGTGTGTCAAGGCACATACAACATGAAACAAGCAAGCAACAAACAACTAAAATGAAGCAACCATGAGTTGATATTTCTTGCTATCCCCCAACCCCCATAAAATCAATAAACAAAATCTTTTTATAAAATTAAGAACTTGAAAGTTCATATGTATAAATATTCTTAAAATCTGTTCTCCATTTAATATCATTCAGGTGAATGGAAAACCCACTTTCAAAATTTTATTAAGAACTTGGGATTCTAAAGTTCTCAAATATGACTAAAGCAATCTAGCATGTTCTCAATTTGTGAAAGATCATAATGGCAGAATTTCACAGGCTTCTATAAACCTCAAATTTCAACACATAAGCACACTTCACTTTCCTTGACCTATAACCACTTCACCAAGTTGTACCTTACTGATCCAACTGGACTCTGCCACCCAGAATTGAAAGAGCAGAAACTATAACAGCAGGGAAGAGGTAACTTGCACAATACCATCTGAACCATATGCTCCTTAGGTCAAATCCTACAGAGATGCACTCACTTCAGTTAGAGGTTTCTAGAGCAAGAAACTTGTTACTATTCCCACTTCACCAAAAATAAATAACCATCTCAGAGTGATAGATGCCAGGTGAAGAGCAAAATGCTCAATGATGACACACAAGACAGTAGTTTGTAAAGACTATCACGAATTCACTCTTTTATTATTATTAATTTTAATGAGGTGACATTAATAAATCAGGGTACATATGTTCAAAGAAAACATCTCCAGGTTATCTTTCATTCAATTATGTTGCATACCCATCTCCCAAAGTCAAATTGTCCTCTGTCACCTTCTATCTGGTTTTCTTTGTGCCCCTACCCTCACCCCCCTCACCCCCCTCCCTTACCCCGTAACCACCACACTCTTGTCCATGTCTCCAAGTCCCATCTACTAATTCACTCTTAACCAGATATTTCCTAATCTATAAATTAAGGGTATTAAATTCTTCATGTTTTTTAGTATAAACTGCAGTAACATGAAAATAAACACTTAACTTCTATATAAACATAACCCCACTACAGGATGAGCTAGTTGAGAATTTAAGGAAATCAATTACTTAATCTGGGTTTTTCACAGGGCAGTAAAACAGCTTTGTTATCTAAACCACGGCCATTCCGCATGTACCATGTGGCAGGCTACCCGCTGACCAACAGTGGCCTTTGAAGGACAAATCACTTCAATTTTATGCGGAGATCCTAGCAGCCTTCCTACAGGAATATTTGGTGGATGGCCGGTTTGAAAAAAAGCTGAGGCGTGGAGAAAAGTAACTTGCCACAATCTGAGACCACGCAGGGGCACTCTCCATCTAACTGCAAGGAAAGAAGAGGCATCTGGTTCACGTCATGCCACAGATGTAGGAACTGAGTTTCCAAAGATAAACGGCTTACCCAAGATTACAAGCAGCAAAGTGAAGGCTACCACAAACTTGAAACCGTGGCGTTCTAACCCTCAGTCGGCCTGTCTACTCCAGAGGGCTGTTGTTTACCCCGAGCATCTTAGGGGCAAAACGTCTCTTAATCCTGGAAATATACGCCTGGCCACTAAATGCCTCACAGCCATAGAGTTTAGGAGGCATCTACTAAGGCAGTAAACCTAAGTCCGGAAAGCAGGCTGCGGTCATACACTCCGGGTGCAAGAAAGGTGAGCACCCTCCTTCACACGGGCTCCCGGACCGGCTGCACGTCCGCTCCAACGCGGCTTCCGTAAGTCCCGGCAGTCCCGACTGAAAACCCTGGTCTCCCTCCGCAACCACAGCTGGCACGAGACTCGGAGTCGCTCACCTCTCACCCCGGGCACGGAGGCTAAGGATAGCCGCGCCGCACCTGGGCATTCTCCTTCCAGCCGCCGTCCCTCCCGGAGTCACCCCCGCAACAACACGACCGCGCGCTCGGGCCCTGCTGACTGACCCTCACCGCCCTCACGGCACGCTCCTAATGCCAGGGCCCTTCCACGCGCCAGCGGCCCGGCACCCCCGAGCCTGCACCTACCCGGCAGCTCCGCCGCCCCGCGGCCCAGCCGCTCGCCCACCGAGGGCCGCTCGGACCCTCCTTGTCCGACCACTGGCTGCCGCCCGGGCGCTCCCAGGGCCGAGGCCGCTGCGCCCGCACTGGGCATGCCCGGGCCGCGTGGGGCGGTGGGAAGTCCGCGGGTGCGGAGACCAGCTGCCCAGGGCAGAGGAGGCGGGGCTGTCGCGGCGGAGGGGCGGGGCCAAACTGCGCCTGCACTGGGCATGCCCGGGACTCACGGGGCGGTGGGTAGTCAGAGGGCGCCGAGCCTCCAAGGCAAAGGGGGCGGGGTCGCAGCGACGGCGGCGAAGGCTGCCAGGCCGAGCTGTGCTCGCGCTAGACGTGCCAGAGCCGCACCAGGCTACTGGGAAATCGGGTGGGCGCTGAAGAGAGCGGTCCAGGGCGAAGAGGGGGTGGGTGCGACACAGGGCGACGGAGCCTGTGAAATCCCATGGGTACACCGGACCTCCGCACGTCTGGAGCCGCGTCTGGGATGCCCAGGCGTCCCTGGGCCCGTCCCTAATTCAGTCCTTACGATCCGTCATTATGTTATTTGCCCTCCCCCATTTACTTCTGCAGGGTTGCTTGTCCTTATGAAATCCTGTGAAGCCTGACAACAGGAGAACAGAGATCTAGAGCTCATCAAGGTTTATTTGGTTGGAGATTTATTGTAACAAAAGGGTGCAAAGAACGGTGGGTTTAAATTAAGCTTCAAATGATTAGTAGAAACCAAACGCAATGCCATTCAGCTGCATTAGGTGTGTGCGCTGCGACCCCTGGCAAAGTGATGGTTGAGATAAAAACATAAAAGTAGAAATAAGACTTCATTTCCATCCCCACCAGTCCACTTCTACCATAGGAACGCCAGTTTCTTGGCATCAAACCTTTCCTATAGTATAACCCTTTTCTTTCTATTCACAACCTCTTCCATAAATCTCACTCCCCATTTCTTTTTACTTCCTATTATTCTTTTTACCTATGCTTAGAGCTGCTAGTGCTAGGGCTACCTACAGAATCAGGTTTTTACAACTAGATGATGGTTAGTGAAACCTTCTTAAAGAGAACTTTAAGTCCAGATGCTAGTGGCAGAATACATACCCAGGCCTCCTGACTCTTCCAGTTAAGTGGTCAGGGTGATTGACCTTGTCATTCCGGTCCAACTTCCTATCTCATTCCAGAATAAGCTAGCCCCCTACCCTGAGCCTCCTGAAACCTTACTTTCTCTTTAAGGAAGTGGATGCTCAAAGTATAAATCAAAGGGCATGAAGCATTCAGAATAAAAGAAACCTTGAAACAAAGGGCCAACCAGGGATTTGTATATGTAAACTACTATAGGATAGGGGTTGGGGAAGGAAATCTCCTCCCTGTTTCAGCTATGAGCAATAATCTCATTTTCAGTGAGAACAGATCTAGAAATATTTACTTTCATTTTCTCATAAATATTTTTATTTGCTCCACCACTAAAGTCATTAAAAAGAACAGACATTCCTACACTTTCTTTTTGTCCCATATGAGTGAATCTCTTCAACTGTTTAGCATTTAGAACTATATAGAAAAGACTTTAATTTCTTTGGGAATTTTATTTTGATTAAAATGAGCAATCCATCTTCTGAGGCTTAGCTAGCTTCTTATAAAGTCATTTAAATGGTTTAATGATAAACTGATTATTCTAATTATTAATTACAATAGTAGCAATTGCTCCAAACTCTACCCTTTCTCAAAACTGATTTTAGAAAGAATTTAGTACATACATGTTGGGCAGATAAAATATATCATGCTCACTTTGTTAAAGATGGCGCTGCCCGCATGGAAGTTCGTTGATATGAATGTGTTTGGGGACAGGCTGTGGGCAGGCTGGGTCGCTATAGCCTAAGGCTTAGTTTTAAGAGTAAACTTTTCCCCACACCCTTGACTGATTGGATGATGTAGGGTGGTGCACTCTCCTGAGGAATCCCATTATGCCTCAGATGGGTGACTTTGTATCAGAGACTTTCTTGTTTGTAGATTGGATTAAGGTTTTGGATTTCAACACTATAAAGTGGAGCAGACTGGGAGCTTGCTCTCTTGGTTCCTGAGGTTAGTATTAGAAGAAAGGAGAGCAGATTAAGGCCACGTGGAGGCCAGGAGAAGCAGCCAAGATGGCAGAGTGCTGAGGGAGAGGCCAGTTTGTTAAGAGTTAGTGCTGGAGGAGATGGGGAACAGAGGTGAATGTTGGGCAGATAAAATATAATATGCTCACTTTGTTAAGGATGATGCTGCCTACATGGAAGTCCATCACCCAGATGATATTATTTGCCCTTGTGCTTGGGATGGCTGTGGGGGAAAAGCTGTAATGTAAGCAGGCTGGGTCGTTATAGCTTAAGGCTTTAAGAGTAAACTTTTCCCCACACCCTTGACTGATTGGATGATGTAGGGTGGTGCACTCTCCTGAGGAATCCCATTATGCCTCAGATGGGTAGCTTTGTATCAGAGACTTTCTTGTTCGTATAATTGGATTAAAGGTTTTGAATCTATGCTATAAAGTGGGGCAGACCAGGATGTTGCTCTCTTGGTTCCTGAGGTATTAGGAAGGAGAGCGGATTAAGGCCACGTGGAGGAGAGGAGGCAGCCAAGATGGAATGCTGAGGAAGAAGCCAATTTGTGCAGAGTTTGTTTAGAGAGGAGATGGGGAACAGAGGTGAATAAGTCTGGTGAGCTAGAAAACTTTTGATTCTAGGAAAGTAGGATAAGTCAGTAGCTTTGTGAGCACTGAATGAGTGGGTTTTGGAGCCCAGTGTGTGTTTTTGCTTGCCCGCCGGGTGCAAGCTAGAATTAAAGCTGATGGCTCACCACTTCTTGGCTCCGTTGTTTCATTACCGACTGTCCAAATCTAATGTGAACCTGCATTGGCCAGGCGGCTGTGATCCTGACCTCGGCTACTAGCTGTACATTTGGCGTAGTCTGTGGCAGGATTTGATACAGATCGGCATGGAGCCACCACCACCTTTGAGCAGTGGAGTAGAGGACTGGTTGCTGTTATGGTTTCCCATAGCTGTTTTTTGGGGGACTGTAGCCTGGCTGACTTTTACAGCCATGTGTGAGGAAACTGAGAGCTCTATGGAAGAGGCTGCCCAGGACCTGCAAACCAAGCAATGGAAGGAGCTAGAGGAAACGTGGGAGAAAGAGATGCCGACCCTGAAGCTGGAGGAAGCGCTGGAGGAGGAGGCCAACAAGGTTTGCGAGATTCGCCTGGAAATGGAGGAGCCGCTGGAGAAGGAATCACAGGTTCATGAGTTGCAGATTGCCGTGGATGTTGTGGATGAAAGATTGCCGGGTGCCGCCGATGAACGAATGAAGAGCCGAAACAGCCAAATGAGCAAAAGTCAGGCTTTACTGGGAGGACTCCGGGCGAGTTCACTGACCCTGGGATGTGAGTCTGTGAAGGCGCACCCGTGGAGGGTTTTTGGGTTTTTTATATCTGCAGAGTGGGGAGGATGGTAACGGTCGACCGGTTTGGTGGGGCATGCAGTTCATGGAACAGCCTTAGGGACAGACAGTTTCAAGAATTTGGGTGTGTGTGGTTTGAGCAAGATTAACAATATCAGAAAGCTCAGGGCCAGGGAGGGTTTCACTACCCAACCCAGAGGCAACTACCGGACATTCCTGGCTCTTTGGTATAGGGAGTGGGGAGACGTGGTCTTTCTGGCTGCTTCCTGCTGTATGGGGGCGTCGTTAGGAGAGGGGTAGGAAAGAGCCAGAGCAGTCCGTTTCCACTATGGTGGGCAGGGGTTGGTACTGTTGCAGCATCATCTGGTTGACCGCTATCCTGGTGATTTCCTGAAATTGGGTCTGCAGGAAGCGAAAAAGACAAGGGGTAATCAGTAAGATTAGTCTAATTATGAAAATGGGTTTTATGAGTGGAGCTAATAAAGAATACATGGAGGAGTTCCACCAAGATGAGGCTTCTGTTGAGAATTTTTGCTTTTGGAGATCAGAGCTGAGTTTGTGGAGGGCTTCTACCCTGGTCTCTACAAGGCCGGATTCGTTGATGTAGTAGCAACATTCTTCTCGCAGGAAGACACAGGTGCCCCTGTGCTTGGCCGTAAGCAGGTCCAGGGCTCGCCGGTTCTGTAACGAGACTTGGGCGAGAGAAGTTATTTGTCTCTGTAGGGAGGCTACAGTAGGGGTATCCGTATCCCAGACCTTAGGGTCGACTCCAGGTAGAAGCTGGACTCTGGGGTCCGAGTCAGGCCCGAGGTCGGGATCTGGCACTAATGCTAGTAAAAAGACCTGCTTGGGGGAAAAAGAAATACTTGCCCGGAGTTTGGACAAAATGTCTCTCCCCAGGAGGGGAACTGGGCAGGAGGGTATGACTAGGAAGGAGTGAGAGAATGGGTGACCCTCAAAGGGTAGTTAAGGAGGGTTGTCTGCCGTGGGGTTGAGGGTGATCCGTCGATTCCCATGACCGAGACCTGGGAAGGAACTGTAAGGCCCGAATGAGAGGGAAGGACAGAGTAGGTAGCCCCCGTGTCTATTAAAAAGGAAACAGACTTACCCGCTACCTGGAGCGTAGCCCTAGGCTCGGTGAGGGTAACGGGAGTTGAAGAGCCAGGGCCCCCTCAGTCGTCCATCAAGCCCAGCAGTTCTGAGACTGGAAATGCCTGGTTCTCAGTTCCCCGGCATTGAGGTGCCGGAGGCTGAGCCAGGGTCGGGCAGTCCAACTTCCAGTGGCCCATTAGTTTGCACTGTGGGCAAGGCTTGGTGGGGGGCCTTGGTTGCGGACAAGCCTTGGCCCAGTGGCCCTCTTTGCCGCGTTTAAAGCAGGCACCCGGTGGTGTGCGCTGCCCTCCCTTGGAAGCTGGTTTTTTTGTCGGTTTCCCTACCAGCCGGAGGGCCGCTACCAAGGCTTGGGTCCGCTCCTGGCGGGCGGCTTCAGCCGTTTCCTCTCGGGCGTTAAACACTTTAAAAGCCATTTTTACCAGGTCTTGGATGGGAATCTCAGGGCCCTCCTCAGCCTTTTTAAGTTTTTCTTTCTAATATCTGGGGCTGACTGAGAGATAAAGTGAGAGGCTAAGACTGTGGCTCCATTGCGGGACCGCGGGTTTAGGCGGGTATAATGAACAAGGGCCTCTTGAAGGCGGTTTAGGAAAAGGGCTGGGTTTTTTTCGGGGAGTTGGGTAATTTCCCTCAGTTTATCATAAGTTACAACCTTGTTAGAAACTGCATCCATACCTCTGATTAAGTATTGGAGCATAAGGTTTCAACGAGGGATGTTGGACCCTTGGCCAGGTTGGTAACTCCAATTGGGGTCCTCCCCGGGGACCGCCTCTGTGCCAAGGGGGATTTGGTCATCCACTAGATGGTCCCTGTCTGCCTGCTGTCTGGCGGCAGTGAGGATACGTTCATGTTCCTCAGGGGTGAGAGTGGAGGTACAAATTACTTTAATGTCATGCCAGGTCAGGTCATATGTCTGAGTCAAGTACTGAAATTCCTTAATGTAGGTTGAGGGGTCGGCCGAGAAAGATCCTAGCCGTTTCTCAATCTGTGAAAGGTCTTGGAGGGAAAAGGGGGACATGTACCCGAACTAGGCCCTCTGCCCCAGCTACTTCGAGGAGAGGGCTGAGGACAACAGATGATGATTGGGGGCTGTGCGACCTGGTATGAGCTGCAATGGGAGAGGGGAGAGGGTTGGCGGGAGGTGGGGCAGATGGAACCAGAGGGATGGAAGGAGCCGGAGCCTGGCCTGGGTCTGGGGGGTTCTCCCAGGGGAGAGCCGGAGGAGGAGATAGGTGGTCGGGAAGGTCATTGGGTTGAGAGTAAGGAGGGGGTTCCTGGGGTGAAGCCTTGGGAGGAGGGGAGGTCTGGGCTAGAAGAATTTGGAGAGAGGAACAGTGGGAGCAAAGATGGGGTGGGAACGGAGATCCCAGAAAGCCTGAATATATGGGGTCTCAGAGTCTTTTCCAGTGTGCCGGCAAAAAATTGTAGGCCAGGCGACCTGTGACAGGAAGACGAGTTTCTTCCTGCGAAGTGTCTGAGTGTATCCCAATTTGGAAAAAATTTTAAGAAGACATCCTAGAGGAGTTTTGGGTCTATTTTGGATTTGGAGTTCCCCATAATTTGGCCGGCTTTTTGGTCCTAGGCGTCGGAGGAGAGAGAGAGTATAATGGAGGCGTCCCTTCCAGATACCCGTCTCCCGACAGGAGACCTAAATGATAGGTCTCAGGACAGAGATAGGAGAGCAGCCGAAAGGCATCCCTTCCTATTGAACCCCTATAAAGACTCCAGGAGTCGGCGGATGGAGGGTTCTCGGTTCGGCCGAGTCTAGGACGAGAAACCCCGGTGGAGACGCAGGACCAGAGAAAGCGGAAGAGAAACCAGGTTACTCACAATTGGCGATCGAGGTCGTAGGGAACCCAGAGTCCAAAACGACGGGCGGCACGAGGCAAGGGGGAGAGAGGGGGGACTCCCGCCTCATCCAGAAGGCCGAGGTGAGTCACAAAAAGCCCCTCTCCCGGGTTTCAGCACCAAATGAAAGATTGCCGGGTGCCGCCGATGAACGAATGAAGAGCCGAAACAGCCAAATGAGCAAAAGTCAGGCTTTACTGGGAGGACTCCGGGCGAGTTCACTGACCCTGGGATGTGAGTCTGTGAAGGCGCGCCCGTGGAGGGTTTTTGGGTTTTTTATATCTGCAGAGTGGGGAGGATGGTAACGGTCGACCGGTTTGGTGGGGCATGCAGTTCATGGAACAGCCTTAGGGACAGACAGTTTCAAGAATTTGGGTGTGTGTGGTTTGAGCAAGATTAACAATATCAGAAAGCTCAGGGCCAGGGAGGGTTTCACTAACCAACCCAGAGGCAACTACCGGACAGTGGAGAGCCAGCAGTGGCGGGAGGCCGGGGCTGAAGCTGAGGCTGAGGCTGAGGCAGGGACTGTAAGGCCTATGGAGCAGAAGGCGGCAGCAGCCTGGGGCTCAAGCCAGGTGGCGGGAGCTGATGTTTCCAGTTCCTCTTTGGAGGATGAGGAGAATCCAGCTGGAGTTGCAATCCGCAGTCTCCAGAAGATGAGAGCCCAGCTGAAACGGCAGGGAGTGCCTGCCAAGCTGCTGGTAGGTCTGCGATTTGGGGACATAGGGGTGGATGCCATTATGCTCCCCAGAGCAGAGATGGAAATGCTGACTACCATCGCCACATGCTTCTCTTTAGGACAGTGTGAGACCTGCAATGATGGCAGGAATGAAGGGGGAGGCTAAAGCCCTATGTGTGTGGACTGATTTCCTGGACTATGACCGGATGGGCACAAGCTCCTTTGTTGAATGGACTTATGGATTTTGGACAATGTGAAATACCCTGATGGGGGTAGGGATGGTTTTGCTGGAGGCCCTCTGTAAAGCCAGTAGTCACGGTCACCATCAGAACCGCCTGGCCAATGCAGGTTCGCATTGGATTCAGACAGTCGGTAATGAAACAACAGAGCCAAGAACAGGTGAGCCATCGGCTTTAATTCTAGCTTGCACCTGGCAGGCAAGCAAAAACACACACTGGGCTCCAAAACCCACTCATTCAGTGCTCACAAAGCTACTGACTTATTTGAGTTTCCTAGAATCAAAGGTTTCCAGCTCACCAGACTTATTCACCTCTGTTTCCCATCTCCTCCTGCACAAACTCTGCTCAAACTGCCTTCTTCCTCAGCACTCCACCTCTGCTTCTCCTGGCCTCTTCCCGTGGCCTTACTCTGCTCTCCTCTCTAATACCTCAGGAACCAAGACTGCAAGCTCCTGGTCTGCCCCACTTTATAATGTAGAATCAAAACCTCCAATCCAATTACACAAACGAGGAAGTCTCCAATACAAAGCCACCCATTTGAGGCATAATGGGATTCCTCAGGAGTGTGCACCACCCTACATCATCCAATCAGTCAAGGGTGTGGGGAAAAGCTAACTCTTAAAATTAAGCCTTAGGCTATAATGACCTGGCCTGCTTACATTACAGCTTCTCCCCCACAGCCATCCCAAGCATAAGAGCAAATAATATCACCTGGGTGACGGGTGGGCAGCGCCATCTTTAACAAAGTGAGCATATTATATTTTATCTGCCCAACACCCTCCTGCTCCAGGAACCTTTTCCCATGGCTAGAAAGAAGGCTGAGGACATTTTGCACTTTTGGCAAACTGCTCAGAGACTGGTGAAATGTACCTTTGTAATTGTTGAAATTGTATGATTTGTCATGCTGTTGTAATTTGTGTAATGTGCCTAATTTCCTTGTACAGGAATGCCAGTGGTGTAGATTGTGGGTAGTAAAGTGAGCGTAGATGTGGATTGTTGGGCAGATAAACTATATTATGCTCACTTTGTTAAAGGTGGCACTGCCCACATGGAAGCCTGTAAAGCCAGTAGTCTCAGTCAGGATCACAGCCGCCTGACCCGTGCAGGTTCGCATTGGATTCAGACAGATGGCAATGAAACACCGGAGCCAAGAACTGGTGAGCCATCAACTTTAATTCTAGCTTGCACCCAGCGGGCAAGCAAAAACACACACTGGGCTCCAAAACCCACTCATTCAGTGCTCACAAAGCTACTGACTTATCCGAGTTTCCTAGAATCAAAGGCTTCCAGCTCACCAGACTTATTCACCTCTGTTTCCCATCTCCTCCTGCACAAACTCTGCTCAAACTGCCTTCTTCCTCAGCACTCCACCTCTGCTTCTCCTGGCCTCTTCCCGTGGCCTTACTCTGCTCTCCTCTCTAATACCTCAGGAACCAAGAGTGCAAGCTCCTGGTCTGCCCCACTTTATAATGTAGAATCAAAACCTCCAATCCAATTACACAAACGAGGAAGTCTCCAATACAAAGCCACCCATTTGAGGCATAATGGGATTCCTCAGGAGAGTGCACCACCCTACATCATCCAATCAGTCAAGGGTGTGGGGAAAAGCTTACTCTTAAAATTAAGCCTTAGGCTATAATGACCTGGCCTGCTTACATTACAGCTTCTCCCCCACAGCCATCCCAAGCATAAGAGCAAATAATATCACCTGGGTGACGGGTGGGCAGCGCCATCTTTAACAAAGTGAGCATATTATATTTTATCTGCCCAACACCCTCCTGCTCCAGGAACCTTTTCCCATGGCTAGAAAGAAGGCTGAGGACATTTTGCACTTTTGGCAAACTGCTCAGAGACTGGTGAAATGTACCTTTGTAATTGTTGAAATTGTATGATTTGTCATGCTGTTGTAATTTGTGTAATGTGCCTAATTTCCTTGTACAGGAATGCCAGTGGTGTAGATTGTGGGTAGTAAAGTGAGCGTAGATGTGGATTGTTGGGCAGATAAACTATATTATGCTCACTTTGTTAAAGGTGGCACTGCCCACATGGAAGCCTGTAAAGCCAGTAGTCTCAGTCAGGATCACAGCCGCCTGACCCGTGCAGGTTCGCATTGGATTCAGACAGATGGCAATGAAACACCGGAGCCAAGAACTGGTGAGCCATCAACTTTAATTCTAGCTTGCACCCAGCGGGCAAGCAAAAACACACACTGGGCTCCAAAACCCACTCATTCAGTGCTCACAAAGCTACTGACTTATCCGAGTTTCCTAGAATCAAAGGCTTCCAGCTCACCAGACTTATTCACCTCTGTTTCCCATCTCCTCCTGCACAAACTCTGCTCAAACTGCCTTCTTCCTCAGCACTCCACCTCTGCTTCTCCTGGCCTCTTCCCGTGGCCTTACTCTGCTCTCCTCTCTAATACCTCAGGAACCAAGAGTGCAAGCTCCTGGTCTGCCCCACTTTATAATGTAGAATCAAAACCTCCAATCCAATTACACAAACGAGGAAGTCTCCAATACAAAGCCACCCATTTGAGGCATAATGGGATTCCTCAGGAGAGTGCACCACCCTACATCATCCAATCAGTCAAGGGTGTGGGGAAAAGCTTACTCTTAAAATTAAGCCTTAGGCTATAATGACCTGGCCTGCTTACATTACAGCTTCTCCCCCACAGCCATCCCAAGCATAAGAGCAAATAATATCACCTGGGTGACGGGTGGGCAGCGCCATCTTTAACAAAGTGAGCATATTATATTTTATCTGCCCAACACCCTCCTGCTCCAGGAACCTTTTCCCATGGCTAGAAAGAAGGCTGAGGACATTTTGCACTTTTGGCAAACTGCTCAGAGACTGGTGAAATGTACCTTTGTAATTGTTGAAATTGTATGATTTGTCATGCTGTTGTAATTTGTGTAATGTGCCTAATTTCCTTGTACAGGAATGCCAGTGGTGTAGATTGTGGGTAGTAAAGTGAGCGTAGATGTGGATTGTTGGGCAGATAAACTATATTATGCTCACTTTGTTAAAGGTGGCACTGCCCACATGGAAGCCTGTAAAGCCAGTAGTCTCAGTCAGGATCACAGCCGCCTGACCCGTGCAGGTTCGCATTGGATTCAGACAGATGGCAATGAAACACCGGAGCCAAGAACTGGTGAGCCATCAACTTTAATTCTAGCTTGCACCCAGCGGGCAAGCAAAAACACACACTGGGCTCCAAAACCCACTCATTCAGTGCTCACAAAGCTACTGACTTATCCGAGTTTCCTAGAATCAAAGGCTTCTAGCTCACCAGACTTATTCACCTCTGTTTCCTATCTCCTGCACAAACTCTTCCTCAGCACTCTGCCATCTTGGCTGCTTCCTCTCCTCCATGTGGCCTTAATCTGCTCTCCTTTCTCATACTAACCTCTGGAACCAAGAGAGAGCTCAAGCTACTGGTCTCTCCCACTTTATATCATAGAATCAAAACCTTTAATCCAATTACAGAAACGAGGAAGACTCTGTATAATGGGATTCCTCAGGAGAGTGCACCACCCTACATCATCCAATCAGTCAAGGGTGTGGGAAAGACTTTACTCTTAAACTAAGCCTTAGGCTATAACGACCCGGCCTGCCCACAGCCTGTTCCAGAACACACATTAATATCAATGAACTTCCATGTGGGCAGCGCTATCTTTAACAAAGTGAGCATAAAATATTTTATCTGCCCAACAAAGCCCATCACCCAGGTGATATTATTTGCCCTTATGCTTGGGATGGCTGTGAGGGAAAAGTTGTAATGTAAGCAGGCCGGGTCGTTATAGCTTAAGGCTTTGTTTTAAGAGTAAGCTTTTCCCCACACCCTTGACTGATTGGATGATGTAGGGTGGTGCACTCTCCTGAGGAATCCCATTATGCCTCAAATGGGTGGCTTTGTATCAGAGACTTTCTTGTTTGTATAATTGGATTAAAGGTTTTGAATCTATGCTATAAAGTGGGGCAGACCAGGAGCTTGCTCTCTTGGTTCCTGAGGCTAGTATTAGAAAGAAGAGCGGATTAAGGCCACGTGGAGGAGAGGAGGCAGCCAAGATGGTGGAATGCTGAGGAAGAAGCCAGTTTGTGCAGAGTTTGTTTAGAGAGGAGATGGGAAACAGAGGTGAATAAGTCTGGTGAGCTAGAAAACTTTTGATTCTAGGAAACTTGGATAAGTCAGTAGCTTTGTGAGCACCAAATGAGTGGGTTTTGGAGCCCAGTGTGTGTTTTTGCTTGCCCGCCGGGTGCAAGCTAGAATTAAAGCTGATGGCTCACCAGTTCTTGGCTCTATTGTTTTATTACCGACTGTTCGAATCAAATGCGAACCTGCATGGGCCAGGCTGCTGTGATGGTGGCCTTGGCTGCTGGCTTTACAATACAAGTCTACTCCAACTTATTTGATGGAAGGAAATTTTTTTGTGTGTGTGAAAATAATTTACTTTGTGCAATATTTTGGTCCACGCTTATTTAGCTTCTTTTTTCTCCTTTTTAAATTATACAGTTAAAGGAGTAGCCAGCACACAACTTGACACAGAGTGTGTGTGAGAACCAACTAGGGACAGGATCACAGGCCTCTAACATCAGGTCCTAGGTCTGAGTTTCCCTCACTTCTTCCTCTGCAACTCCACAGAGCCCAGCAGGGTGAGGAGATGACAGTTTAGTCTTTAAGAGCTCTCCTTGTCCCTGCTGGTGCCTGGCTGTCAACACTGGTCTTGACCCCATACCTGTGGCTGGGAAGGGAGCCCAGTGTATTCTCTCCAGCAAAAGGGCAGGTCACCTTTCCTAGCTGCAAGGTGAGAGACTGAGGAACTTCCATAGCAACTGCCTCAGGTTAGGTCATCCAGGTCTACTTTGGGGATTGGATCTCACCAGTAGCAGAAGTTGCTGAACTCTGAGCATGGAAAGGCAGAATTCTGTTCCTTATTGAGAAGTGGGAACATGTGTTCCTGGAGCTCGCTCAGTCTGTGATACAATGACTTATTTCCTTTGGTTCTTTCTTGTACCAGGTCCATTTGTGAACCTTCAGGATTACAGTGAATATTCTGCAGTCTGGAACTCTATCGTGTGTGCAAGCATAGAAATCATTTGGATGGTTTCCAAAGGCAGCAAAGAAAGGCTGCTTACATGGGGCAAACAGATTCTTGATATAATTTAGATAACGTAAAGCCAGTAGCCACAGCCACCATCACAGCACCTGGCCCATGCAGGTTTGCATTTGATTCGGACAGTTGGTAATGAAACAACGGAGCCAAGAACTGGTGAGCCATCAGCTTTAATTCTAGCTTGCACCCGGCGGGCAAGTAAAAACACACACTGGGCTCCAAAACCCACTCATTCAGCACTTACAAAGCCACTGACTTATTCAAGTTTCCTAGCATCAAAGGTTTCTAGGTCACCAGACTTATTCACCTCTGTTCCCCATCTTCCTCTCTCTGCACAAACTCTGCCCAAACTGGCTTCTTCCTCAGCACTCCGCCATCTTGGCTGCTTCTCCTGGCCTCCTCCATGTGGCCTTAATCTGCTCTCCTCTCTAATGCTAATCTCAGGAACTGAAAGAGCAAGTTCCTGGTCTGCCCCACTTTATAGTGTAGATTCAAAACCTTTAATCCAATATACAAACAAGGAAGTCTCTGATATAAAGTCATTTATCTGAGGCATAATGGGATTCCTCATGAGAGTGCACCACCCCACAGCAAAAAGGGTGGGAAAGGCTTAATCCTAAAACCAACCCCCAGGCTACAAGGATCCTGCCTGCTTACAGCCTGTCCCCAACACGTTAATATAACCACGCCCATTCCAAGCAAGAAGGGCAACTAATATGATCACCTGGGTGACAGGCTTCCATGTGGGCAGCACCATCTTTAATAAAGTGAGTATAATATATTTTATCTGCCCAACAGACATCCAATTTTGTATTTCTCTGGTTTATTTCCTATCACTTCCCTGTGGAAGGCAAGAACTAGTTGCTGGGCGACAATATCAGAGGATGCCAGGGCAAGATGGTGCCCTTGCCATTGACCCAGTGCAGGTAGCCACAAGTCATGTCAGCTATGCTGATGGCACAAACAGATCAAAACAAAAACGTGTACCCATTCTTGATGATGGTGGGGTAAGTAGAGCTTTGCAATAACCTGATGAGTCCAGTCTTTATCTCCTGTGCAAGAATCTGTTCCAAAGCATCATGTAGGAGATGGGCTGTGGGCTGGCAGGGTCGCTGTAGCCTAAGGCTTGTTTAGGAATGAGCCTTTCCCACTCTCTTAATACTAAGATTTCTTAATACTAAGATTTTTTCAACACTAAGCTTTTCTCCACACCCTTAACTGTTGCATGATGTGGGGTGGTGCACTCTTATGAGGAATGCAATTTATACCTCAGATGAGTAGCTCTGTATCAGAGACTTCCCTATTTGTATATTGGATTAAAGGCTTTGTCTATGCTATATAATAAAGCAAAGACCGGGGGCTCTCTCTCTCTTTCTGATATTGCAATCAGCATTGAAGAGGCCTCCCGATCCCTCCTATTTTCTCGGTGAGTCTTCTTAATTCTACTCCGTTCTCCCTCAGGACCCAGAATTAATAGCCGCACTGGTTCGTGACAGCATCAGATTTGGTTATTGTTCCATCTATATCATAAATGATGAACTTCACATTCCAGTTCCACAAGTAAATGGTGCCTGCACAGCAGCAAGTACCTTGACACTGGTTTGAAGTACTAAACACAACATCATTTGGGCCATCTTGGAGCTTCAGTTTTGCTATCTTGTCTGAGGAGAGGCAGAAAGACCTTATATGAGGTCATGCTGCTGTGGCTCAGGGGCTCCATGGAGACAGGGACCACTTTGATTGATTCTTCGAGATCCTGTGATCCCCTTGTAAAGCCAATAGTCAAGGCCACTATCACAGCAGCCCAACCCACGCAGGATCACATTAGATTCGAACAGTCGGTAATGAAACACAGGAGCCACAAACTGGTGAGCCATCAGCTTTAATTCTAGCTTGCACCCGGCGGGTAAGCAAAAACACACACTGGGCTCCAAAACCCACACATTCAGTGCTCACAAAGCTACTGACTTATCCGAGTATCCTAGCATCAAAGCTTTCCAGCTCACCAGACTTATTCACCTGTTTCCCATCTCCTCCTGCACAAACTCTTAACAAACTGGCTTCTTCCTCAGCACTCTGCCATCTCGGCTGCTTCTCCTGGCCTTCACCTGGCCTTAATCTGCTCTCCTCTCTAATACCAACCTCAGGAACTCAGGAACCAAGAAAGAGATCAAGCTTCTGGTCTCTCCCACTTTATAGCATAGACTCCAAACCTTTAATCCAATTATACATTCAAGAAAGTCTCTGATACAAAGCCACCCATCTGAGGCATAATGGGATTCCTCCCTACATCACCACCCTACATCATCCAATCAGTCAAGGGTGTGGAGAAGAGCTTACTCTTAAAACAAAGCCTTACGCTATAATGACCCAGCCTGCTTACAACTTTTCCCCCACAGCCATCACAAGCATAAGGGCAAATAATATCACCTGGGTGACTGGCTTCCATGTGGGCAGCACCATCTTTAACAAAGTGAGCATATTATATTTTATCTGCCGAACACCCCTCATTACTGAATAAGTCATCCTCTGCTGGCCTGCTACTGGCTGGCTCCTTTGTGCATGATGGCAGGTCGCTGGTGGGTGGCACCACAGATTTTCCTTCTGTGACCTCTGGCAGATATTTAGTCATGCTTTCTCTCTTACATCAAAACCACCAGTGACCAGATTTCTTTGGCATCTTCTCTTTACCCAGGACTCCACTGTGGCCTTAGGCAAACTCTTCTGGAATACAAAGGACCATGGGAGTGGCCAAAGCCCAGTTATAGTAATGGTTATATATCTGTATTACAAGGTTAGAATTTTCTATGTAGGGTTTTCTGAAAATTCATGGTAAGTAATGACATGTTCTATGAACTTCTCTTTACAAATTTTTCTGTTCTCAGTGAGGCCCCCACAAAGGGAGGTGATGATGTCAGACAGGTCAATGGCAGAATCCAAGAGGCAGTGGTGCCACGATTAGCAGCCATGCTTCATGGACTGTGGGGACTGGGAGCCAGAGAGCGTGTCGGACTCAGGCTACTGCCAGGAGCCAGGGTCTGATTTATTTGGGGCAAATAGAAAGCTGCAACTTGCATTGGAAGGATAGCTCAGTTGGTTGGAGCTTTGTCCAAAGCACAGAGGTTACTCATTCCACCCCAGTCAGAGCACATACAGGAGCAGCTCAGTGTTCCTGTCTCTCTCTATCTCTCTCTCTCTCTCTCTTCCTCTCTGTATGGCCAGGGGCCGCCATCGTGGCCACTCACATGCAGGTTCTCATTGAATTCAAATGAATGGATGATGGTGGGCCATTCTATTTATTGGTGTCTCACCAAGACAGGCAAGCCACAAGAGAAGCCAAGGGAAAAGCAGAAAACACCCTTTCTGCTCGCTTTACAATCTAAACCACAGGTATCTTCCACGATGGTCAGTGTGTGAGGAGTCGGGTACATTGCATAAACAGAAACAGTACAAACTACAGCAACAGAATTAACAAATCAAAAGCTATGGGTGAAATGAGAGAGCTGTCAGTGGCACCAAGGGAGGCAAATCTTTTCCCTCTGGCAAAATACAAGCCAGAGTTTTGTCTGCAGACAGCACAGTAGCTGGTACCAGAGGCCACCCTGAGCGGGCATGCCAAACCTTATTGGCCAATACACCAGCATCTGCTGGTTCTATGTGTAGTTAAATAGAAGGACTCATTATTGGCCATAAAGAAATTACAGCTCTCCCAAATCTGCTACCATCTATGTAACTGCATTGATGGGCTGGCCCATGTAGGGGCCCAAGGTAGACACAAGTGATCCAAAAAGGGCTGATGGGGCACTAGCAAGGATAAAGTCCCTCATTTTTGCCGTAAACATTTCCTCGTCTGTCCCATGGAACCCCAGGTTGAAAGCAGCATTCTTCATACCTAGTTCCCAAAGGACCTTTACTAACTCAATGTAGCACTGCCACCAACTCACTGCCCCGGCAATTCTCCAGCATTCATCCAGACCATACGAATGGTGGCCATCACCCATTCTAATAGGGTATGGTCTCCTGGGTTGACATGGCAGTTCTGAAGACGCTACCTCAAGGAGGAATGTGTGGTAATGGCAGCCAATTTCTCCATCTTTGTTCCGGAGAGCATGATGCCATCCGTTTCTATGTCTCATAATTGTATTAACCAGACTACCAGGGATTCAGTAGGTTTCTGCCTAAATTGTGCCCCCTTAACTCCATCAGCTCTGCCTGGGCATAGGGTCGGACCACAGAGTGTTCCATTACCTGGACAGGAGGCTGTGGCTGCCCCTGAGGGGCTCTTTTTTACCTTCTTGGCGACCACTGGTTGGACTCTGAGTGTGTGCATGGCAGTGTTAGCCTGAGCCTTCCCATCCTCAGCAGAGGAGTTGCAAGCGCCTGCTCCCACTGACTCAAAGCCAATCCACTGGCATGGGTAGCTGCTGTGGCTGCTGGCCTCTGGCCAGAAGCTGAGACTGGAGCTCTTGAATCCACAGTTGTTTCTCCAACAACTGCCGGTGCAAACGTTCAGCTTCCAGGGCAAACTGCTACTCATGAACCCATAATTTCTTCTCCAGTGCTTGCTCCAATTTCAGCCTTTTCTGCCATTTGATTTGCAATTCATCCTGGAGCTTTCGACCTCAGGCAGCTTCTGGCATAGAACTCCTGGTTTCCTCTTGAGTAAAAAACATGCAGCCCACAGCCCCTAAAAGGACAGCCAGGGAGAGCCAGAACAGCAACCAGTCCTCAAAGCCCCATACCCATCTCTGAATCCTGCCACAAACTACACCAGTTGTAAGGCCAGGGGCCTCCATTGTGGCCATTCACATGTAGGTTCTCATTGAATTCGGACAGACAGTAGAGAAATAGCAGAGTCAGCGGATGGTGGGCCATTCTGTTTACTGGTGTCTCAACAAGACAGTCAAGCCACAAGAGAAGCAAAGGGAAAAGCAGAAATCATAGAGGGCAAGGGATCAGGGAAGCCTCTGAAATGCTGATAGCAGGAACCGAGAAAGTGAGAGCCCCTGGTCTGCTTCATTTTATAGTGTAGAAAATTAAAGTCTTTAAGCCAATATACAAATAAGGAAGTCTCTTATCTGAGGCATAAATGGGATTCCTCATAAGAGTGTACCCCAATTCATGCAACAGTCAAGGGTGTGGGAAAAAGCTTAGTTTTGAGAAGACCTTAGTATTAGAAGGGAAGGAAAGGCTTAGTCTTAAAACTAAGCCTTAGGCTAGAATGACTTTGCCAGCTTACAGCCTGTTTCCCCCACCCAAAGCAAGCAAACATATACATCATATTTACAAACTTATTGGACCAACACTAAAATCAATAAATAAAAATTAAAAAGAAAAAAAGAAAGCTGCAACCTAAGTTTATAAAGCCTTTAAGCCATCTAGAAAAATATCATCTGGTCCCTGGTATTGGTTTCTTTTGAGGAAACCTTTCTTCTTTGATGGCGAGTCTACTTTAGTTGCTGGTTTTGATTTTTTTTTTTAAGGGAGAGGAGGGGAGATAGTGAGACAGACTTCCACATGCACCCTGACCAGGATCCACCAGCAACCCCTGTCTGGGGACAATGCTGGAATCAACCAAACTATTTTTAGCACCGGAGGCCCATCCTCGGACCAAACCAGCTATCCTCAATACCTGTGGCTGATGCTCAAACCAATCGAGCCACTGGCTGTGGGAGGAGAGGAGGAAGAGAATGGAGAGAAGAAAGAGCAGAAGCAGATGATTGCTTCTCTTGTGTACCCTGACCAGGAATCGATCCCAGGGCATCCATAAGCCAGGTCAATGCTCTATCCACTGAGCCAACAGGCCAGGGCCCCAGTTTTGATTCTGAGAGAGCCTTCACTAACTACAAGTTAAGAAAGTGGTCTACATCTAATGTAGATGAAATCTGAGGCTCAAGAGGACCTGCAGTGGAAGTTGTATTGCTCATTTGCTTACATAGTGCTCTGGGTCTGAGCTTCACTATGGTACAAACCATTTCTCTCATGGACACATCCTTCTCAGCTTGATGAAATGAAATCTTACAAATCCCAACAATTATAACACAATCTAGAATTAAAAACAATAATAATTATACCTTGCATTTTTAAAGAGTTGTCAAATATTTATGTAAAATTAGAGGCCACCTGTGAGATAAGTCAGTGAAGTATTGTTTTCCTTATTTTACAAATGAAGCAGAGCACTGAACTTAGAAGACTTGATCTCCAGTTTAGCTATGAGCTTTAGTTTCTATAACTATAACACAAGATTACTAAATTAAATGGTGTCTATATGAAGGTCCCTTCCAACTCTATAGTTTCATGATTTAGGCAATTGGTGACAATACTTGATCTAGAGGCTAGATATATCCTACTTTCTAGCTTTGGAATCTTTCAGGGAAAAGTCTATGATTTATTAGGTATTTAGTAAGTATCAGGCCTTCTGTGTTTATTGTTTCATAACAAGCATTTAAGGCAGTGGTTCTTAACCTTTTTTGAGGTACCAAACCCACAAGTTTCATATGCACATTCAACGAACCCTTCTTTAGTGATAAATAAAATATGATTTTTTTTCCCAAATTCAAGACATAGGTATATGTTTTTTTACTGGTGCACAAAATGAGCCATGCATGAACATTACCTTGCTCAAAGAACAAAAACAACAAAGTGCATGAACTCACAACAAATTACGGTATTACTTTATTCTGGCCTCTGCGGCAGAGGCTTCTCCAAACCCCTGAGACTGACTCATCAAACCCCTAGGGTTCGATAGAACCCAGGTTAAGAACCACTGACTTAAGGATTGTAACTGGTAAAAATTCCAACCAGGTTAATTGGATTCCCAGTGCCATTCCCCTTTCTTTTTTTTTAAATAAAGTCTTTTTTTTTTTTTTTTTTTACAGGTACAGAGAGAGGGATAGATAGGGACAGACAGACAGGAATGGAGAGAGGTGAGAATAATCAATCATTAGTTTTTTATTGCTGTCGCAACACCTTAGCTGTTCATTGATTGCTTTCTCACATGTGCCTTGACCGCAGGCCTTCAGCAGACCGAGCCACCCCTTGCTGGAGCCAGCGACCTTGGGTCCAAGCTGGGGAGCTTTCGCTCAAGCCAGATGGGCCCGCGCTCAAGCTGGCGAGCTTGGGGTCTCGAACCTGGGTCTTCCGCATCCCAGTCCGACGTTCTATCCACTGCGCCACCGCCTGGTCAGGCCCATTCCCCTTTCTTTATCATGCCTGCTTTTCCTTATGGACCACTACAAGGTCTGCCAATTAAATTAAGGCTATGTATAATCACATTGACATAGTGCACCTCAAATTATTATTATTATTTTTTGGTTAAGAAACTTTATGAGTTTATTTGAGCCAAACTGACAGCAATTGCCAGAAAGCAGAATCTTAACAGATTGAGAAAATGCTCCAGAGAATGAAAATGTTGTATCTTCTTTTATACATTATAATCAAAGGAGGGGGTGCAAGTACTCCTCAAATTTTAAATGGGGGAAGGAATCACCAGAAGACCTTACTAAGCACAAATCTTATTCACTCAATCTGGGTCAATCCCTTAAATTGCTTCTCCTACTGGCAAACAGACAAGGCATGCAATGTGATAAAAACAAAGCCTTGAGGGGCAATGAGGAGATAGCAAAGAGAAGAAAGTGAGGAGGGGATTCTACACAGAAGAAGCAGCATGAGCTACTCAGTGTGAATGAAAAAGGGGCCGCATATTAAACCTGACAAACTCAGAGGCTTAAAGTAACCCCAAAGGATGGTCTGAAATTTAGATTTCTCAACTAAAAGTGAATCATGGTAGATAGTCATGTTGGAGGCCAGTATCTTCCTTGACAAAGGTAAATCTTTATCTTAACTGAGCCCTTCTACTGTCTTTGTGCATCCACAATAACATACCTCTGGAAGGTCAAGGTAATCCCTCTGTTCTCATATCCCTGAGGTCACAATCTTTCACCAGACCACATAACCCCTCATTCTTATCTTGCTACCAAAATACCATCTCTATGTGCTACAAATGTTAATTGTTAACTATCCTATCCATACCAATGTAAAAAAAAAAAAAAAAGTCTCTCCATTTTACTCCATCAAATCTCAGAGATTTTCCTGATTTGCTTTCTCCAGCCTCCCTAATCTACCACCAATGGACTTTATGTAACCCCTTACATCTACTCTTTCTACTCTAATATATAAAATAAATTGCAAAACTGCCATTCCCTGGAGCATTTTGTCAATCTGTTGAGACGTGTCTCCCCAGCAACTGTTGTCAGTTTGACTCAATTAAATTCTTAAAAGTTCTCTACTGATTTTGACATTTCTTACGTTACAATAGCATAGTTAGAACACTGTAATTCGTTCATTATGGCTGAAACTTAGAATAGAAGTGATGCTGGTGGAAATGTAATTCTTTCATGGAGTCGTGAAGAAAGCATTCCAGGGGTCCCCATATATGGGGGGAAGTGAGGCTTGGTGGTGAGAGGGCTTATTGGAGTGGAGTTAGAAGGTTTCCCACAGGTTCCCTGTAAAGCCAGTAGCCAGGGCCACTATCACAGCAGCCTAACCCACGCAGATTCATATTGGATTCGGACAGTCGGTAATGAAACAATGGAGCCAAGAACTGGTGAGTCATCAGCTTTAATTCTAGCTGGCACCCGGCGGGCAAGCAAAAACACATACTGGGCTCCAAAACCCACACATTCAGTGCTCACAGAGCTACTGACTTATCCGAGTTTCCTAGAATCAAAGTTTTCTAGCTCACCAGACTTATTCACCTCTGTTTCCCATCTCCTCCTGCACAAACTCTTAACAAACTGGCTTCTTCCTCAGCACTCTGCCATCTCGGCTGCTTCTCCTGGCCTTCACGTGGCCTTACTCTGCTCTCCTCTCTAATACTAATCTCAGGAACCCAGGAACCGAGAGAGAGAGCTAGCTACCGGTCTGCCCACTTTATAGCATAGATAATCCAAACCTTTAATCCAATTATACACACAAGAAAGTCTCTGATACAAAGCCACCCATCTGAGGCTTAATGAGATTGCTCAGGAGAGTGCACCACCCTACATCATCCAATCAGTCAAGGGTGTGGGGAAGAGCTTACTCTTAAACTAAGCCTTAGGCTATAATGACCTGGCCTGCCCACAGCCTGTTCCAGAACACACATTAATATCAACGAACTTCCATGTGGGCAGCGCCATCTTTAACAAAGTGAGCATAATATATTTTATCTGCCCAACATTCACCTCTGTTCCCCATCTCCTCCAGCTCCAACTCTGCACAAACTGGCTTCTCCCTCAGCACTCTGCCATCTTAGCTGCTTCTCCTGGCCTCCATGTGGCCTTCATCTGCTCTCCTCTCTGATACTTCAGGAACCAAGAGAGAGCAATCTACTGGTCTGCCCCACTTAGTAGCATAGATTCAAGACCTTTAATCCCCTCTACAAACAAGAAAGTCTCTGATACAAAGTCACTTATCTGAGGCATAATGAGAGGATTCCTCAGGAGAGTGCACCACCCTACATTATCCAATCAGTCAAGGGTGTGGGGAAAAGCTTACTCTTAAAACCAAGCCTTAGGTTATAACCACCCAGACTGCCCACAGCCTGTCCCCAAACACACATTAATATCAACGAAGTTCCATGTGGGCAGTGCCATCTTTAACAAAGTGAGCATAATATATTTTATCTGCCTAACATTCCCAATGTCTCTTTTCCATCCATCTCACCATGAAAACAGTCCAGTCTGGTCTTCATCAGACCCAATACAAAGACAAGTGTTCAGATATTCTGCGCCATGATTCAATCCATTTCAAAGATTAGTCTAGTCCAGCCTTTGTCCTTTTCTGGCTAGCATAGTCTGTGTTCCTGGCTGCACTCTGGTTGGCACTGTATAGCTATCTATACTCAGGATCACGTTCAGAGCCTGCACTTGGGAGTCCCCAGGGCTGCTGGGCACCAGTGGCTGCCGGCCAGCTTGGCTCCTAGGCTGCATGGCTACTGGGAGAAGGCACAAACTGTGTTACCAAGGGATAAAGGGAAGAGCTTCTTTGTTAAGATGATTATATTATCTCAGTGTATGGCCAGGAGCCGCCATCGTGGCCATTCACATGCAGGTTCCTATTAGATTCAGATAGACAGTAATGAAACAATGGAGCCAAGAACTGGTGAGCCATTGTTGGGCAGATAAAATATAATATGCTCACTTTGTTAAAGATGGTGCTGCCCACATGGAAGCCCGTCACCCAGGTAATATTATTTGCCCTTGTTCTTGGGATGGGTGTGGGGGAAAGGCTGTAATGTAAGCAGGCCAGGTTGTTATGGCCTAAGGCTTGGTTTTAAGAGTAGGCTCTTCTCCACACCCTTGATTGATTGGATGATGTAGGGTGGTGATGTAGGGAGGAATCCCATTATGCCTCAGATGGGTGGCTTTGTATCAGAGACTTTCTTGAATGTATAATTGGATTAAAGGTTTGGATTATCTATGCTATAAACTGGGGCAGTCCGGGAGCTCTCTCTCGGTTCCTGCTATCCCCATTGCAGGGGCCTCCCTGATCCCTTGACCTCCATGGGAAAAGCTGGTTTTCTGCTTCTCCCTTGTCTTCTCTTGTGGCTTGCCTGTATTGGTGAGACACCAATAAACAGAATGGCCTACCATCCTCCGACTCTGCCATTTCTTCACCGTCAGCCCGAATCCAATGGGAACCTGCATGTGAATGGCCACGATGGCGGCTCCTGGCCTTACAACTGGCGTAGTTTTCGGCAGGATTCGGAGATCGGTATGGGGCCACCACCCCTGAGGGGTGGGGTAGAGGACTGGTTGCAGTTCTGGCTTCCCATGGCTATCCTTTTAGGAGCTGTGGGCTGCGTGTTTTTTACTAAAGAGGAAACCAAGAGTTCTGTGAAAGAAGCTGCTCGAGGTCGAAAGCTTCAGTATGAATTGCAAATCGAACGGCAGAAAAGGCTGGAATTGGAGCGAGCACTGGAGAAGGAATTACGGGTTCGCGAGTTGCAGTTTGCCCTGGAAGCTGAACGTTTCCACCGGCAGTTGTTGGAGAAACAACTGCGGATTCAAGAGCTCGAGTCTCAGCTTCTGGCCAAAAGCCAGCAGCCACAGGAGCCTAAACGGTCGCCAAAGGAGCAGCAGCACCCGTGCCGGTGGATTGGTTTTGAGTCAGCGGGAGCAGGCGCTTGCAACTCCTCTTCTGAGGATGAGAAGGCTCAGGCTGAAGCTGCCATACGCACACTGAGAGCCCGACCAGTGGTCGCCAAGAAGGTAAAAACCCAGCAGCTTAGAGTCCCTCAGGGGCAGCCACAGCCTCCTGCCCAGGTAATGGAACACTCTGTGGTCCGGCCCTATACCCAGGCAGAGCTGATGGAGTTGGGGGCACAATTTAGGCAAAAACCTACTGAATCCCTGGTAGCCTGGTTACTACGATTATGGGACATAGGGGTGGATGGCATCATGCTCTCCGGAACAGAGATGGAGAAATTGGCCGCCATTACCACACACTCCTCCTTGAGGCAGCGTCTTCAGAACTGCCATGGCAACCCTGGAGACCATACCCTATTAGAATGGGTGATGGCTGCCATTCGTATGGCAGAATGCTGGAGAATTGCCAGGGGCAATGAGTCAGTGGCAGTGCTACAGCGAGTTAGTAAAGGTCCTTCGGGAACTAGGTATGAAGAATGCTGTTTTCAACCCTGGGTCCCGTGGGCCAGATGAGGAAGTGTTTACGGCAAAAATGAGGGAATTTATTCTTGCTAGCGCCCCGTCAGCCCTTTTTGGGTCACTTGTGGCTATCTTGGGCCCCTATGTGGGGCAGCCCATCAATGTAGTTACACAGATGGTAGCAGATTTGGGAGAGTTGGAAGCCACTAGAGATCATAAAGCAGTGAGGGCTGCTGCCCATGTTGCCCCCCCAACTAACAAGGGAAACGGGCCTATAAAGGTTACCCGAACACAGATGTGGGTAGATTTGATTGCGGCTGGAGCAGATAAGGGGAAATTGGATGGCCAGTCTAATAAAATTCTTTTGGAGCTTTGGCGGCAGCTTAAACCAGAACAGAAGTTCCAGCCATTGAGACGAAGGGCCCCAGCAGCTACCAATAAAACATTTGGTGCGCGGGTAGCTCGGTTACAAGATTATATGATAGAGACGGCCGAGGGAGAGGAGAAATCCCAAGACCCATTGTACCAGTTTGAATAGGAAAAGGGCCGAGGGACCCGTCTAACGGGGATGGGCGGGGACCGGAGGCCACATGTGGAACTGGCTATCCACTGGTCCCCTTCCAATGTACAACGGGTGTTGGCCGTGGTGGATACAGGTGGAGAATGTTCCCTCCTCTATGGGAACCCAGAGCGGTTTGCTGGGACCCCAGTGGCCATTGATGGCTATGGGGGCCAAACTGTTCAAGTGAAGCCAGTAACTATTCCATTGGGGATAGGAAGACTGCCTCCTAAGCCATATAAGGTGTATGTATCTCCTATTCCTGAATATATTTTGGGGATAGATGTCCTTCAAGGACTATGGTTGGAAACTACAGCTGGGGAGTTCCGGCTACGGATCAGGGTTGTGAAGGCAGTGTTGCGGGGACATGCATCACATTCCCCTTTGCAATTGCCCATCCCTCGGCGTGTGACTAACACCAAGCAGTACCGCCTGCCAGGTGGTTATGAAGAAGTCACAGCGACAATCCTCAAACTAGAAAAGGTGGGGATCATTCGGCCAGCACACAGTCCTTACAACTCCCCGGTATGGCCTGTGCGCAAACCAGACGGAACCTGGAGAATGACAGTAGATTACAGAGAACTTAACAAAGTTGTTCCCCCTTTGCACGCTGCTGTTCCCTCAATAGCTAACATGATGGATCGGCTAAGCCATGAGTTGGGGACATACCACTTTGTGGCAGACTTGGCCAATGCTTTCTTCTCCATTGATATAGCTGCAGAGAGTCAAGACCAATTTGCCTTCAGTTGGGAAGGGAGACAATGGACTTTTACAGTATTACCCCAGGGCTATTTGCACAGCCCCACCTTGTGCCATGGGCTGGTGGCTGCTGACCTGGCGAAATGGAAACAGCCAGAGGCAGTTCGCATGTATCATTATATTGATGATATTATGTTAACTAGTGATTCTCTTCCAGAATTGGAGCGAGCAGTCCCTACCCTGCTATCCCATTTGAAAGCATGTGGCTGGGCAGTCAACGAGAACAAATTGCAAGGACCTGGGTTATCTGTTAAATTCTTGGGAGTTGTCTGGTCGGGTAAGACAAAAGTTATCCCTGATGCAGTTATAGATAAGATCCAAGCATACCCTGTGCCCACTACGGTAAAACAGTTACAGGAATTCTTAGGTCTGTTGGGGTATTGGCGAGCATTTATACCCCATTTGGCTCAGTTACTACGCCCCTTGTACAACCTTATTCGGAAGGGGGTTCGTTGGGATTGGACTGAGCAGGCTCAAGGTTCATTTGCAGCAGCTAAGAGAGCTGTCAAGGTGGCACAGGCCTTGAATGTGTTTGATCCTGCCAGGCCCTGTGAGCTGGATGTTCATGTAACCTCGGAGGGGTTTGGATGGGGTTTGTGGCAACGAACAGAGCGCTTACGGCAACCTATTGGGTTTTGGTCCCAATTGTGGAAAGGTGCTGAAGTTCGTTACTCATTAGTAGAGAAGCAGCTGGCAGCTGTGTATGCTGCCCTCCTGGCCACTGAGAGTATTACAACCACAACACCAGTTACAGTCAAGACAACATACCCTATTGCAGGATGGGTGAGAGATTGGGCAACAAAACCACGTAGTGGTATGGCCCAAATGTCCACCCTGGCCAAGTGGGGTGCCTACCTGCAACAACGCTGTGCTCTTAGCACCAGCCCGTTGAGGGCAGAACTGCAGGAAGTCTTGGGTCCAGTCACCTATGCAACCTTAGAGTCAGGTGCAGCGGGGGCTCAGGAAGCAGAACCTGAAGTCAGTCCCTACCAGGAGGGGCGGGTGCCCATCCCTGAGGATGCCTGGTATACTGATGGTTCCAGCAGGGGCCAACCTGCCAAGTGGATGGCCATAGCCTTCCATCCGGCCACTGAGACTATTTGGATGGACACAGGTACAGGCCAAAGCAGCCAATGGGCAGAATTAAGAGCTGTTTGGCTAGTTGCCCACAATGAACCTTCACCTCTGGTGATCTGTACTGACAGCTGGGCTGTATATCGTGGACTGACCCTTTGGATTGCTACTTGGCACATTAACCAGTGGATGGTAATGCACCGCCCACTATGGGGTCAGGCCATGTGGCAGGACTTATGGGAAATAGGACACCAGAAGCAGGTGACAGTATATCATGTCACAGGGCATGCCCCTCTAGCCCATCCTGGGAATGATGAGGCAGATACTTTGGCAAAGGTGCGATGGTTGGAGACTGCACCTGCAGGTGATGTGGCGCAATGGCTCCACCGGCGCCTGCTCCATGCAGGACAGAAAACTATGTGGGCTACGGTTAAGGCGTGGAACTTGCCTGTGTCCTATGCAGAGGTACTTGCAGCTTGTGAGCAATGTGCAGTGTGTTCCAAGGAGCACCCTCGGAGACCACTGGTGTCACCTGGACAGATCCAGAGGGGTCATGTTCCACTGACACGATGGCAGATAGACATCATTGGACCCTTACCAAAGTCAGAAGGGTACCAGTATGTGGTCACTTGTGTAGATACTGCCACCGGTCTGCTCGCTGCTTATCCCGCCCGTAATCCTGACCAGAGGGCAGTCATACAGGCTTTGGACCGCCTGAGTGCTGCATATGGGCGACCACTGGTCCTTGAAAGTGACAACGGTACCCACTTCACTGGTTCAATGGTGAGGCAATGGGCTCAAGAGCTGGGGGTGGACTGGAAATACCATGTTCCCTACCACCCCCAAGCTGCTGGTATCATTGAGCGGTATAATGGACTCTTAAAGCAGGGACTGCGACAGGAGGGGGGCACCAGCTCCCTTAGTGGATGGACACGCCGCTTATGGACAGTACTCCGGATTTTGAATGAGAGACCTCGACGTGGGAGCCCAGCTCCAGTGGACGCCCTCCTGCATCGGGCAGCTGCCCCCATTCAGTTGCAGATACGCACCAAGGACATTTTACTCAAGCCAGGCTTTGGGCAGCAGGGCAACGTGCTCTTGCCTGCCCCAACAGCCCTTCTTAAAGGCCAACGGCTTCAATGGACTTGGCCCTGGACTGTCCAGGCCCCCCATCTGAGATGGGTGGCCTTGTTGGCACCATGGGGGAAGGGGCTAGAGGTGGACCTCCAGTTAACTCCTTGGGCAACCAGCACCTGGCCGCCTAAGGTAGAAGTGTATTATCCTTTGAGTGCTCAGGGGGACAGCATAATGAAGGGCACCTTTGTAATTTCTTTATGGCCGATAATGAGTTCTCCTATTTTACTACACGTAGAACCAGCAGATGCTGGTGTATTGGCCAATAAGGTTTGGTATGCCCGCTCAGGGCGGCCTCTGGTACCAGCTACGGTGCTGTCTGCAGATAAAACTCTGGCCTGTATTCTGCCAGAGGGAAAAGATTTGCCTCTCTTGGTGCCGTTGACAGCTCTGTCATTTCGCCCATAGCTTTTGATTTGTTAATCCTATTGCTGTAGTTGGTACTGTTTCTGTTTATGCAATGTACCTTTGTAATTGTTGAAACTGTATGATTTGTGCTACTGCTGTAATTTGTGTACTGTACTTAATTTCCTTGTACAGGGATGCCGGTAGTCTAGATTGTGGGTAGTAAAGTGAGCATAGGGGTGGATTGTTGGGCAGATAAAATATAATATGCTCACTTTGTTAAAGATGGTGCTGCCCACATGGAAGCCCGTCACCCAGGTAATATTATTTGCCCTTGTGCTTGGGATGGGTGTGGGGGAAAGGCTGTAATGTAAGCAGGCCAGGTTGTTATGGCCTAAGGCTTGGTTTTAAGAGTAGGCTCTTCTCCACACCCTTGATTGATTGGATGATGTAGGGTGGTGATGTAGGGAGGAATCCCATTATGCCTCAGATGGGTGGCTTTGTATCAGAGACTTTCTTGAATGTATAATTGGATTAAAGGTTTGGATTATCTATGCTATAAACTGGGGCAGTCCGGGAGCTCTCTCTCGGTTCCTGCTATCCCCATTGCAGGGGCCTCCCTGATCCCTTGACCTCCATGGGAAAAGCTGGTTTTCTGCTTCTCCCTTGTCTTCTCTTGTGGCTTGCCTGTATTGGTGAGACACCAATAAACAGAATGGCCTACCATCCTCCGACTCTGCCATTTCTTCACCGTCAGCCCAAATCCAATGGGAACCTGCATGTGAATGGCCACGATGGCGGCTCCTGGCCTTACAGCCATCATCTTTAATTCTAGCTTGCACCCGGTGGGAAAGTAAAAATACACACTGGGCTCCAAAACCCACTCATTCAGTGCTCAAAAAGCTACTGAATTATCTGAGTTTCCTAGCATCAAAGGTTTCTAGCTCACCAGACTTATTCACCTCTGTTCCCCATCTTCCTCTCTCTGCACAAACTCTGCCCAAGCTGGCTTCTTCCTCAGCACTCCGCCATCTTGGCTGCTTCTCCTGGCCTCCTCCACGTGGCCTTAATCTGCTCTCCTCTCTAATGCTAATCTCAGGAACCAAGAGAGAGCAAGCTCCTGGTCTTCCCCACTTTATAGTGTAGAAATTCAAACCTTTAATCCAATCTACAAACAAGGAAGTTTCTGATACAAAGTCACTTATCTGAGGCATAATGGGAGGATTCCTCATGAGAGTGCACCACCCCACATCATCCAATCAGTCAAGGGTGTGGGGAAAAGCTTACTCTTAAAACTAAACCTTGGGCTATAATGACCCTGCCTGCTTATAACCTGTCCCCCACATACAATAATATAATTACACCCATCCCAAGCATAAGGGCAACCAATATCACCTGAACAATGGGCTTCCCCGTGGGCAGTGCCATCTTTAACAAAGTGAGCATAATATATTTCATCTGCCCAACACTCAGGCTAGGCACTGTTTTCTTACAGAGACAGAGAGACAGAGAAAGGGACAGACAGACAGGAAGGGAGAGTGATGAGAAGTTCCATAGTTCCCATTGAAATACTGGTCAGCCTGTTGATTTAAATTTACTTGTTCTTTATTTTAAATATTGTATTTGATCCCGTTTTGTTTTTTTACTTTAAAAAAGATATGTGCAGTGTGCATAGGGGTTTGTTCATAGTTTTTTTTTTTATAGTTCGACCCTCCAACAGTCTGAGGAACAGTGAACTGTCCCCCTGTGTAAGAAGTTGTAAAACGTTTGGGGACCCCTGTGTTGGGCAGATAAAATATAGTATGCTTATTTTGTTAAAGATGGCACTGTCCACGTGGAAGTTTGGAAGTTTGTTGATATATTTTTTTAAAAGTTTTATTTATTTATTTTTTTACAGGGACAGAGATAGAGTCAGAGAAAGGGATAGATAGCGACAGACAGACAGGAACAGAGAGAAATGAGAAGCATCAATCATTAGTTTCTCATTGCCATTGCGACACCATAGTTGTTCACACGTGCCTTGACCGTGGGCCTTCAGCAGACTGAGCAACCCCTTGCTGGAGCCAGTAACCTTGGGTCCAAGCTGGTGAGCTTTTGCTCAAGCCAGATGGGCCCGCGCTCAAGCTGGCAAGCTCGGGGTCTTGAACCTGGGTCTTCCGCATCCCAGTCAGATGCTCTATCCACTGCGCGACCGCCTGGTCAGGCGGAAGTTCATTGATATTAATGTGTGTTGGGGGACAGGCTGTGGGCAGGCTGGGCCGTTATAGCCTAAGGCTTAGTTTTCTTTTTTTTTTTTACAGGGACAGAGAGAGAGTCAGAGAGAGGGAGAGATAGGGACAGACAGACAGGAACAGAGAGAAATGAGAAGCATCAATCATTAGTTTCTCGTTGCCATCACAACACCTTAGTTGTTCATTGATTGCTTTCGCACATGTGCCTTGACCGCGGGCCTTCAGCAGACCAAGCAACCCCTTGCTGGAGCCAGTGACCTTGGGTCCAAGTTGATGAGCTTTTTGCTCAAGCCTGATGGGCCCGCACTCAAACTGGTGACTTCGGGGTCTCGAACCTGGGTCTTCCGCATCCCAGTCCGACTCTATCCACTGCGCCACCGCCAGGTCAGGCCTAAGGCTTAGTTTTAAGAGTAAGCTTTTCCCCACACCCTTGACTGATTGGATGATGTGAGGTGGTGCACTCTCGTGAGGAATCCTCCCATTATGCCTCAGATAAGTGACTTTGTATCAGAGACTTCCTTGTTTGTAGATTGGATTAAAGGTTTGAATTTCTACACTATAAAGTGGGGCAGACCGGGAGCTTGCTGGCTCTCGGTTCCTGAGATTAGTATTAGAGAGAAGAGCAGATTAAGGCCACATGGAGGAGAGGAGAAGCAGCCAAGATGGCGGAGTGCTGAGGGAGAAGACATTTTGTGCAGAGTTTGTGCAGGAGGAGATGAGGAACAGAGGTGAATAAGTCTGGTGAGCTAGAAACCTTTGATTCTAGGAAACTCGGATAAGTCAGTAGCTTTGTGAGCACTGAATGAGTGGGTTTTGGAGCCCAGAGTGTTTTTTTTTGCTTGCCCTCTGGTTGCAAGCTAGAATTAAAGCTGATGGCTCACCAGTTCTTGGCTCTATTGTTTCATTACCGACTGTCTGAAGCTAATGAGAACCTGCCCTGGCCAGGTGGCGCTGATGGTGGCCGTGGCTACTGGTTTTACAGATGGTGTGGCAGCACATAGAACAAAATTATATTTGGCTTCCTCTTCTTTACATCCCACATCCAGTCAATCACCAAATGGTTTTGATTCTGCTGGTAAGAAACTCTCAAATCTGGATCCTTGGTTCTATCTCTACTGCGACTGAAGGGAGCAGAGTTCACCACCACAAATTATGCCTTTTTGGGATACTGATTATTTTAGGCTGCTTAATTGTAAGAAACAGCAGACCTGAGAGAAGCCTTAAAAACCTCTTAGCCTGACCTGTGGTGGCGCAGTGGATAAAGCGTCGACCTGGGAACACTGAGGTCGCCAGATCAAAACCCTGCACTGGTCTGGTCAAGGCACATATGGGAGTTGATGCTTCCAGCTCCTACCCCCTTTCTCTCTCACTCTCTCTGTGTCTCCTCTCTAAAATGAATAAAATAAAAATAAAAATTAAAAAGAAAACTCTTAGAAATTACCCTTTTGTAAGGGAGGACAGAGGGAAGGGGGATGATAGGATGGGATAAACCTGAAGGGAAGAGGGGAGGACGTTATGGGGAGTGGAACAAGGGAGATGTTGAGGGGTAAACAGGGGAGCGGAGATGCATCAGGGCGACACTAGAATCTATGTAAACACAATATATTAAAATAAATAAATAAATAAATAAATCCTACAAATAATTGTAGCTGCACTATATATAAAAAAAGAAAGTACCCTTCTGTAAGGCCAGTAGCCGCGGCCACTACTATAGCCATCTGGCCCATTGATGTTCACATTTGATTCGGACAGACTGTAATGAAACAATGGAGCCACGAACTGGCGGGCCATTACCTTTAATCCTAGCTTGCACCAGTGGGAGAAAAATATACATTGTGGGAAAACACTTCCCTTTCCATTCAGGTCTCCCGAGCCCTTGACTTATCTGAGTATTCCTAGGATCAAAGGTTTGTACCTCACCAGCCTTATTCACCTCTGTTGGGCAGATAAAATATAATATGCTCACTTTGTTAAAGATAGAGCTGCCCACATGGAAGCCCGTCATCCAGGTGATAATATTTGCCCTTATGCTTGGAATGGGTGTGGGGGAAAGGATGTAATGTAAGCAGGTCGGGTCATTATAGCCTAAGGTTTAGTTTTAAGAGTAAGCTCTTCTCCACGCCCTTGACTGATTGGATGATGTAGGGTGGTGCACTCTCCTGAGGAATCCTATTATGCCTCAGATGGGTAGCTTTGTATCAGAGACTTCCTTGTTTGTAAATTAGATTAAAGGTTTGGATTTTCTATGCTATAAACGGGGGCAGACCAGGAGCTTGCTGTCTTGGTTCCTGAGGTATTAGAAAGGACAGCGGATTAAGGCCATGTGGAGGAGAGGAGGCAGCCAAGATGGTGGAATGCTGACGAAGAAGCCAGTTTGTGCAGAGTTTGTTTAGAGAGGAGATGGGAAACAGAGGTGAATAAGTCTGGTGAGCTAGAAACCTTTGATTCTAGGAAACTTGGATAAGTCAGTAGCTTTGTGAGCACTGAATGAGTGGGTTTTGGAGCCCAGTGTGTATTTTTGCTTGCCCGCCGGGTGCAAGCTAGAATTAAAGCTGAAGGCTCACCAGTTCTTGGCTCCATTGTTTCATTACCGACTGTCCGAATCTAATGGGAACCTGCTTTGGCCAGGTGGCTGTGATGGTGGCCGCGGCTATTGGCTTTACAACCTCTGTTCCCCATCTCCTTCTCTCTGCATAAATTCTGCAGAAACTTGCTTCACCTTCAGCACTCTGCCATCTTGGCTGCTCCTCCTCTGCAATGCTGATGACAGGATCTGAGCAAGAGTGCCCCTCCAGTCTTCCTTATCTTATAGTGTAGAAATTAAAGCCTTTAAGCCAATATACAAATAAGAAAGTCTCTGATACAAAGCCACTTATCTGAGGCATAAATGGGATTTCTCATAAGAGTGCACCACCTAACATCATATAACAGTCAAGGGTGTGGGGAAAAGCTTAGTTTTGAGAAGATCTTAGTTTTAAAAGGATGTTGAAAAGATCTTAGTATTAAAAGGGTGGAAAAGGCTTAGTCTTAAAACTAAACTTAGGCTATAATGACTTTCCTAGTTTATAGCCTGTCTCCTACACCCAATGCAAACTGTAAGTGACCAAACATATATATCATATTTACAAACTTATTTGACCTTCCTAAAGATATTTGCATTTGTAAGGGAAATATTTGTCTGCAAGGGTGTTTCCCTTACTGAACCAAGCCTGTCTTCACTATCAGTTGGGAAGGGTCAACTTAAATCTCTATAACAATCTTATTCTTTACTGTGCTTTTCCTGGTAATCTCACACAACCGTCTCCTCACCCACAACATCTTTTGTTTTCAGCTGAAGGTGGTATTTAAGATGATGGCTTCCCTATTTTAGTGAATTAATGTTCCTGGGTCTCTCCCATGTATACCAAAGGTATAGATATTATTAAATTTTAGTTTATTTTTCTCCTGCTAATTTGTCTCATATTAATGTGATTGTTAGTCCAGCCAGTAGAACTTTGAAAGATAGAAGATAATTTTTTTCTCCCTAACAGCACCATTGCCTCTTACCTAAATTATTGCAAAAGTCTTCCTGCCTCTGATCAGCCACCTCAAATCTATTGCCCACACAGTAGACAGATACAGCTTTAGAAAATGGAAATCTGATTATTCTTCTCCCTGCTTAAAACCCTTCAGTGGCTCCTATTGCCATCAAAATAAAGTCTAAATCTTTATATTTGTTATGGTGTAAAGCCAGTAGTTGAGGCCACCATCACAGCCGTCTGACCCGTGCAGGTTCACATTGGATTCGAACAGTCAGTAATGAAACAACGGAGACAAGAACTGGTGAGCCATCAGCTTTAATCCTAGCTTGCACCCGGCGGGCAAGCAAAACCACACACTGGGCTCCAAAACCCACTCATTCAGTGCTCACAAAGCTACTGACTTATCCGACTTTCCTAGAATCAAAGGTTTCTAGCTCACCAGACTTATTTGCCTCTGTTTCCCATCTCCTCCTGCACAAATTCTTAACAAACTGGCTTCTTCCTCAGCACTCTGCCATCTTGGCTGCTTCTCCTCTCCACGTGGCCTTAATCTGCTCTCCCCTCTAATACTAACCTCAGGAACTCAGGAACCAAGAGAGTGCAAGCTCCCAGCCTGCCCCACCTTATACTGTAGAAATCCAAACCCTTAATCCAATCTACAGACAAGGAAGTCTCTGGTACAAAGTTACCCATCTGAGGCATAATGGGATTCCTCAGGAGAGTGCACCACCCTACATCATCCAATCAGTCAAGGGTGTGGGGAAAAGCTTACTCTTAAAACCAAGCCTTAGGCTATAATGACCCGGCCTGCCCACAGCCTGTCCCAGAACACACATTAATATCAACGAACTTCCATGTGGGCAGCGCCATCTTCAACAAAGTGAGCATAATATATTTTATCTGCCCAACATATGGTTTATAAGGGTTTTCGGGATCGGTGCCTACATAGATCTTTCACCACATGCCTGTGTGTACTCTGTCTTTCAGTCATAATTCCTAAAACACACCAATGTTTATCTTTCTTCCAGGTCTTCGTGTGGCATTCCCTCTGACTCCATCTTCCCCCTTCACACAAAAACTCCTTTATCTTGACTGAGTCCTCCTCATCCATCACATTCTCTGTGAAACCCTCCCCAACCACTTCCCTACTTCTCTTTTATTTTTTTCTTCAGGGACAGAGAGAGAGAGAGTCAGAGAGAGAGATAGATAGGGACAGACAGACAGGAACGGAGAGAGATGAGAAGCATCAATCATTCATTTTTCGTTGCCATTGCGACACCATAGTTGTTCATTGATTGCTTTCTCACATATGCCTTGACCACCGCTTTCAGCTGACCGAGCCACCCTGTAAAGCCAGTAGTCGGGGTCACCATCACAGCAGCCTGGCCCATGCAGGTTCGCATTGGATTCGAACAGTCAGTAATGAAACAACAGAGCCAAGAACTGGTGAGCCATCAGCTTTAATTCTAGCTTGCACCTGGCGGGCAAGCAAAAACACACACTGGGCTCCAAAACCCACACATTCAGTGCTCACAAAGCTACTGACTTATCCGAGTTTCCTAGAATCAAAAGGTTTCTAGGTCACCAGACTTATTCACCTGTTTCCCATTTCCTTCTCCAGCACAAACTCTGCACAAACTGGCTTCTCCCTCAGCACTCTGCCATCTTGGCTGCTTCTCCTGGCCTCCATGTGGCCTTACTCTGCTCTACTCTCTATACTTAATCCCAGGAACCGAGAGCAAGCTCCCGGTCGGCCCCACTTTATAGCATAGAAAATCCAAACCTTTAATCTACAAACAAGAAAGTCTCTGATACAAAGTCACTTATCTGAGGCATAATGGGATTCCTCAGGAGAGTGCACCACCCTACATTATCCAATCAGTCAAGGGTGTGGGGAAAAGCTTACTTGTAAAACAAAGCCTTAAGCTATAACGACCCGGCCTGCTTACATTACAGCTTTTCTTTTCCCCCACAGCCATCCCAAGCATAAGGGCAAATAATATCACCTGGGTGATGGGCTTCCATGTGGGCAGTGCCATCTTTAACAAAGTGAGCATATTATATTTTATCTGCCCAACACACTCCTTTCTGTAGCCAGTGACCTTGGGTCTAAGCTGACGAGCTTTTGCTCAAACTAGATGAGCCCGCGCTCAAGCTTGCAACCTCGGAGTCTCAAACCTGGATTTTCCACATCCCAGTCCGACGCTCTATCCACTGCGCCACCACCTGGCCAGACCCCTGCTTCTTTTTTAAACTCCTGGAGGACACTGAACTTTCCTTATCAAAGTACTCATTCTGCTAAATTTTAATTATTTATGTAATTATCTGTAATCCCCTATACAATAGGAGGAGACCATTACTGCTTTGTTCTTTTTGATATCCCTACTAGCTAGCACAATGTCTAGTTTTTGAGTAGGTGCTCAAAATTTGTTGAAAGAATAAGTGAATGAATGAATGGAAGTTGAGAAAGACACTTAAGCCTGACCAGGCAGTGGCGCAGTGGATAGAGCATCAGACTGGGAAGCGGAGGACCCAGGTTCGAGACCTCGAGGTTGCCAGCTTGAGTGCGGGCTCATCTGGTTTGAGCAAGGCTCACCAGCTTGGACCCAAGGTTTCTGGCTTGAGCAAGGGTTCACTTGCTCTGCTGTAGCCCCCTGGTCAAGGCACATATGAGAAAGCAATCAATGAACAACTAAGGTGCCACAACGAAAAACTGATGATTGTTGCTTCTCATCTCTCTCCCTTCCTGTCTGTCTGTTCCTATCTATCCCTCTCTCTGACTCTCTGTCTCTGTAAAAACTAAAAAAAAAATAATAATAAAAATAAATAAGAGAAAGACACTTAGATTGTAGCATTTTGTTTCATCACAAAGTTTGGCAGCAAGGAGCCACTGAGGAGCTTTAACGAAAATGATATGATTATATTGCATGTGTGGAAGACCACTCTAGTAGCAATAAGACATATAAATTTCAGGTAAACAAAATTGGTAGTAGTGAATGCGAAGATAGGTGATTGGTTGTTTTCATCATTCAAAGGAGGAATGATAACAGCTTGAATTTATAGAAAATAGTTTAGAGATATAACAAGAAGAAAGAAACTTAAGGACTTGGTGATTGGGCAAGGAGATAGAGCAAAAAAGTGCTCAAGAATGACTCCTATGTTTTTAGGTTGACTGACTTGATGGATATGTGGATAAAAAAGGGCCACATACTAAACCTGACAAGCTCAGGGTAGCCCTCTATGGAAGACCTTACAAACTCAGAGGCCTAAAATAACCTCATATAATGGTCTGAAATTAAAACTTCTTAATAAAAATCAAGTCATGGTGGGTAGTCATGTCCTAGACCAGTATCTTCTCTATGTGTGTGTCTTTTTTGTTTGTTTTTTTTAGAGGCAGACTGCCACATGCAGCACCTCATTTGTATGTGGCTGGAGTCTTGGAAGCTGACTACACTATGTTTTCCTACAAATGGACCTTGATAGCTAGGAGGTTCTAGCAGGGGAGTGCAGCTATTTGTAAAGCCAGCAGCCACGGCCACCATCACAGCTGCCTGGCTCTTGCAGGTTCGCATTTAATTCAGACAGACGGTAATGAAACTGCAGAGCCAAAAACTGGTGAGCCATTTTTCTTTAATCCTAGGTCGCACCCAGCAAGTGAGTAAATACACACAATGGGAAAAACACTTTTCTTTCCATTAAGGGCTCCCAAATCCACTGACTCATCCGAGTTTTCCTAGAATCAAAGGCTTCCACCTCACCAGTCTTATTTACCTCTGTTCCTCATGTCCTTCTCCTAAGCAAACTGGCTTCCCTTTCACCATTCTGTCATGTTGACTGCCTCTTCCACGTGGCCTCCCTGCCCTGCTACACCATGGGCTCTTCCTCTGTACAAGATTATTGTCATTCTCCTCAAAATGGCCTCCTAGTTTCTCCTTTTAAAACTTTTTGGTGGGACAACCCCCTCCTCCAGCACACATTAACATAACCAAGCCCCTTCCCAAGCAAAAAGTGCAATTAGCTGTTCACATGAGGGCAGCAGCCATCTTTAACAATAAGAGTGAGAAAAAACAACTTATCTGCCCAACACTATTCATATACCTTTGACTGAATTGTGGAAGGTCATCCTCTTTGACCTAGTGTTCAGCTTTAGGAGGAATGCACACAGAGCTATGAGAGAGGAAGGGGACACCCACCTAGCCAACCAGATCAGCAGAATCAGCCCTGGGGTTCAGTGGGGTGACAGATGTTGCAGCCAAATCACCTTCACATCCAGCCTGTCTATTGTGTTTTTGCATCTACAATGACAGACCTTTGGAATGTCAGAGTAATCCCCTTTTTTTACACCCCTCCCAGTATAATATCCCAGCAGAACTCATGACCTCGAGAGCACACAACCTCATTGTTTTCTTGCTGCCAACAACAAATACCATCTCTATGAGCTATAAATGTTAATTATTAACTATCCTATGCCCACCAACGTGAAAGAAATGTCTCTCCATTTTATTGTATCCAATCTCAGAGATTTTCCTGTTTTGCTTTCTCCTTCCTCCATAATCTACCACCAATGGATTTCTTGTAACCCCTTCCATACTTTCCTTTGATTATAATGTATAAAATAAGTGGTAAAACTGTCATTTCCTGGAGCATTTGCTAAATCTACTGAGATTTGGCTCACCAGAAATTGTTGTCACTTTGGCTCAAATGAACTCATTAAAATTCTCTACAGATTTGGATGTTTCTTATGTGGATAGATATAAATGTCATTACCTGTAGTTAAAAATATAGAAGAAGGCCCTGACCAGTTGGCTCAGTGGTAGAACATCAGCCCGGTATGTGAATATCCCGGGTTTGATTCCCATTCAGGGCACATAGAAGCACTCATCTGCTTCTCCACCCCTTCTCCTTCTCTCTCTTTCAAAAGAAAGTACCAAAGCATTTCAAGTAAGTTAACTATATCCCAGGAAAAAAAAGCTCAAGAACATGTCTATGAATACCAAAATATGTAACACAGAAACATCCATAATGTCTGGAATTCAAATAAAAAAATGACCAGACAAGCAAATATGGGGGAAAATATGATGTATAATGAGGAGAATAACCAATTAATAAAAGCAGATCCATGAGTGATGGAAATGATAGAATAAGTAAACAAAGGCATAAAATAATTGTAACAAAGCCCTGACTAGTAACTAAATTGGTTAGAGCATTGTTTCAATACATCAAGGTTGCAGGTTTGATCTCTGGTCAGGCACATACAAAAATCAACCAATGAGCCTGACCTGTGGTGGCGCAGTGGATAAAGTGTTGACCTGGAATGCTGAGGTTGCAGGTTCAAAGCCCCGGGCTTACCTGGTCAAGGCACATATGGGAGTTGATGCTTCCTGCTCCTTCCCACCTTCTCTCTCTCTCTCTCTCTCTCCCCCCCCCTTTCTCTAAAATGAATAAATAAAATAAAAAAAATCAACCAATGAATGCATAAGTAACTAGAACTACAAAGCAATCTCTATTTCTCTCCAATTCTCTCTCTCTAAAAATCAGTAAATAGTTTTGAAAATTCTTAAAAATCAGTGGACCGTGGACATGTTCAAGGGACCTAATATACATGCATTTGGAGCCCAATGGAGAGTGAGGTGGGGGAAAGAATAGAATATTTGAAGGATTAATGGATCTATGACCTCAACCAAAAGAAATATGAGGAAAACTAATGCAAGACACGTCATAATCAAATTGCTTAAACAAGGAATAAAGAGAAAAACTGAAAAGCCAGCAGGAAAAAAGGAATATTATATTTAGAGCAATAAAGATAAGAATGACAGCAAATGTCTCATCAGAAATAAAAGAATATAGCAACATTTTTAAAGTACTGAAAACAAATAATTCTCAACCTAGAATTCTATTCCCTGCAAAATATTTTTCAAAATGAAGGTGACAAAAAAAATAAATAACTGAAACGGCCACAAATACATGTATGTGAACATTCATAATAGCTACTATTCACAATAATCAAAAGGCAGAAACTGCCCAAATGTCAATCAATGGAACCATGGATAAACAAATTGGGGCAATGAAATATTATTAAGTCATACAAAGAAATGAAGTATTGAAGCATATAAGAGCTTGCTCCCCAGCATATGTTGTCAGTTTGGCTCAAATAAACTCATAAAAATTTAAAAATAAATAAATAAAATAAAGTATTGATGCAAGCTATTACTAGATGAACTTCAAAAGCATTATGCTAATCCCAGAGGAAAAGGGGGGAGAGATTTAGGGGGAGGGGGAAAAGAGTGTGTAATGGGGGGCACGTTGTCTCTCTTTGTCTCTGTCACAAAAAACAAAAAGTAATTATAAAAAGTTTTGACTTTGGATGGTAAATACACAATGCAATACTCAGATGATGTACATTTGATGCCGATTTAATTTTATTAATCAATGTCATCCAATAAATTTGATAATAAATAAATAAAAACAGACATCGTAAGCAACCAGAGCTATTAATACTTAGAAATTTGCTAAGATCTAAATATTTTAGGCCTGACCTGTGGTGGAGTAGTGGATAAAGTGTCAACCTGGAATGCTGAGGTTGCCAGTTTGAAACCCTGGGCTTGCCTGGTCAAAGCACATATGGGAGTTGATGGTTCCTGCTCCTCCCCCCTTCACTCTCTTTCTCTCTCTCTCTCTCTGTCTCCTCTCTTGATAAAAATGAATAAATAAAATCAAATAAATAAATAAATAAATTTTATGCCCTGGACCGGACAGCTCCATCAGTTAGAAGAACAGCAGGAAGCGCAGAGGTTGCCAGTTCAATCCCCAGACAGGGCACATAAGGGAACAGATTGATGTTCCTGTCTCTTTCTCTCCCTTCATTCCTCTCTTGCTGCAATCAATAAAAAAAAAATTTTAAATAAATAATTTTTTATTCATTTTAGTTATTATTATTATTTTTATCAAGTGAGGCAGGGAGGCAGAGACAGACTCCTGTGTATGCCCTGACTAGGATCCACCTGGCAACCTCCCTCTGGGGCTGATACTCTCTGCCTATCTGAGGCAACTGCTCTGTTGCTCAGTAACAGAGCTATTTTAACATCTGTGGAGAGGCCATGAAGCCATTCTCAGTGCCCAAGGCCAACTGGTTCATTCCATCCATGGCTGCAGGAGGGGACGAGAAAGAAGGGGAAGGGGAGAGGGACAGGGAAGGGGAGGGAGAGGGTAGAGAAGCAGATTGTTGATTCTCCTATATGCCCTGACTGGGAATTGAACCCGGGATTTCTATATGCTGGGCCAACATTCTACCACTGAACCAACAGTCCAGGGCCTCATTTCAGATTTTTTCTTTTTACAGGGACAGAGAGAGATTCAGAGAGAGGGATAGATAGGGACAGACAGACAGGAACGGAGAAAGATGAGAAGTATCATTCATCAGTTTTTCATTGCACCACCTTAGTTGTTCATTGATTGCTTTCTCATATGTGCCTTGACCACAGGCCCGCAGCTGACCAAGTAACCCCTTGCTCGAGCCAGCGACCTTGGGTCCAAGCTGGTGATCTTTTTGCTCAAGCCAGATGAGCCCGCGCTCAAGCTGGTGACCTCAGGGTCTTGAACCTGGGTCCTCCGCATCCCAGTCTGACACTATATCCACTGCGCCACTGCCTGGCCAGGCTCATTTCAGATTTTTAACAGCTTTATTGGAATATAGATCACATACCATACATTTCACCAATTTAAAGTATACAACTCAATGGTTTATAGTATATTCACAGAGTTATATAACCATCACCACAATCTAATTTTAGAACATTTACTTTGCCTCAAAAAATGTTCTACCCATTAGCTGTCACTCTCCATTCTCACTTCTCTCTCTCAAGCCCAGGCAACACTGATCTTTCTGTCTCCATAGGTGCCTATTCTGGACATCATGTTAATGGAATCATGTAGGGACAGCCCCAAGACGTTTGTGTGGAGAGGCCCACTGCAGCCTGCTTGTGAGCACAAAGGCTAGCCCCACTTATGTGCCCACTCAAGGAGACTGTGGCCAGTGCATGCCGTAGTAGCAGTGGCAGCTGCAAAGAGTGAGAAGGCTGCACTGAGCGAGGGTGTGAAAATGACCACTTGACTACTCATTCAGACTGTCTCTTCTGTGATGTGAGAGATGTGGGCATCCAGTACTGGGTACTCAAGAGCCCTGTGGTCCCAATACTGTGTTAAGGTGGCCATGAACCACACATATAAGCCCCAAGGAGCAGCCTGGTCCAGTGAGGACATGGCCTGTTCTGGGTGCACCCCAAACAGAGTGAGTGACTATCCTCTCCTGGGAAAGCAGACAGGGAGCTCAGGTCATTCAGTAAGCAAATTAACTAAAACCTCACAGTGGGAGATGAGAATGTACTATTTTGAGCCCTACTAGGAAGCTGTGTGAGGGGAATTTGAATTTTAAAGGGGCTCTGGATTTAAAGGAACCTTAAATCTAAATCTAACAATATAAACAGACAAAAAGGGAGAGAGATGAGAAGCATCAACTCTTCATTGGGGCACCTTAGTTGTTCATTGATTGCTTTCTCAAATGTGCCTTGACTGGGTGTGAGGGTGGGGCTACAGCCTGAGCCTCTTGCTCAAACCAGCAACCTTGGGCTTCAAGCCAGAAATCTTTGGACTCAAGCCAGCGACCATGGGGTCATGTCTATGATCCTACGCTCAAGCCAGCAACCCTGTGCTCAAGCAGGACGAGCCCATGTTCAAGCCAGCGACCTTGGGGTTTCAAACATGGGTCCTCTGTGTCCCAGTCTGATATTCTATTCATTGTGCCACTGCGTAGTCAGGACAGTTACAGGACTTTTGTTTTTTTGTCATTATTTGGCTATTATGAATAACATTGTACAAGTTCATGTATATGGGTCATTTAATAACTATGTTTGGGTCATATGGTAACTATATTTGTTTAAAATTTTCAAATTGTGGTAAAACACACAGAACATAAAATTTACTATCTTAACCACTTTTAAGTATACAAAACAGTAGTATTAAGTATATTGATATTGTTGGACAACCTATCTACAGAATGTTTCAAATTGAAATTAAATCTGCCCTGGCTGGTGGCTCAGTGGTAGAGTGTCAGCCCAATATGTGGAAGTTCCAGGTTTGATTCCTGATCCGGGCACACAGGAGAAGCCATCATCTGCTTCTCCACCCCTTCTCCACCACCACCCTCACTTTCTTTTCCTCTATTGCAGCCATGGTTTCAAACAAAATTGGCCCCAGGCACTGAGGATGGCTACATGGCCTCACCTCAGGCGCTAAAATAGCTCAGTTGCCGAGCAACAGAGCAGTGACCCAGACAGGCAGAACCTTGCCTGGTAGGGGGCTTGTGGGGTGGATCCTGTTTGGGACGCATGTGGGAGTCTGTCTCTGCCTCCTCAGCTCTCACTTAATAAAAAAAGAGAGAGAGAAATTAAATCTGTACTCATTAAACAGCAACTCCCCATTTCTTCTTCCCCTCAGCCCATGGAAATCACCATTTCACTTTCTGTGCCTATAAATTTACTCTAGATACTTCCTATAAGTGAAATTCTGTAGCATTTATCTTTTTGTGACTGGTTTATTTCACTAAACCTAGTGTCATCAAGGTTCATCCATATCATATCACGTATCAGAATTTCCTTCCTTTTTAAGAAAGGAAAAGTATTCCATTGTATGGAATATCACATTTTTGTTTATCCATTCATTCATTGATGAACACTTGCGTTGTTTTGATCTCTTGTCTATTTTTTTTTTTTTTACAGGGACAGAGAGAGAGAGAGAGAGAGAGAGTCAGAGAGAGGGATAGAGAGGAACAGACAGACAGAAACGGAGAGAGATGAGAAGCATCAATCATCAGTTTTTCATTGCAACACCTTAGGTCAGTGATGGGCAATCTTTTGAGCTTGGTGTGTCAAAATTCACCAAAAAACCGAGCATAACTTGGGTGGTGTGTCACTTTGAGAAAAACGGCCTAACCAAAAGTCCCAGAACTAGACGCTCTATGCCAGAGTTCTGTTGTTTTGGCCTACAGACCTCCGGCACAGAGTGTCTACACTACAGCAAATGTTTTATACTCGTCTACTGCATGTGGCCGTGCAGGAGCCGAGGATGAAACGTCCTTCTGGGCATGTGGCCCCATACTTCTCTGGTATGCAGTTGTATGCAGCCGTGTGTCATTGAAAATAGCTATGCATGTCAGTGCTGACATGCGTGTCATAGGTTCGCCATCACAGCACTAGAAAGTACATGGGGTAACTAATGGAATATAAAGACTATTTTAGCAAGGTGTGTTTATGCAAATTATATTGATATCCACTCCACATTTTCTTTTAAGATTTTATTTATTGATTTTAGAGGAACAAAGAGCGTGAGAAACAGAGGGAGAAGGAGTGGGAAATTTCTTCTTATATGTGCCTTCACTGGACAAGTCTGGGATCTCCAACCAGCAACCTCAGCACTCCAGGTCGATGCTTTATCCACTGCGCCACTACAGGTCAGGCAACTCCCCATCTTTAAAAAAAATTTTTTTTTTTAACTGATTGGAGAGAGAGAGAGAGAAAAAAACATTGATTTTTTCCCCTTTCTGTTCTATTTTTACTTATGTATTCATTGGTTGCTCTTGTATTTATGTGCTCTGACTGGGTCGAACCTTCAAGGTTGGCGTATCAGGATGATGCTCTAACTAACTGAGCTACCGGGCCAAGGCCCCACTCCCCATTTTTGAAGATAAGGATCACTTTTCTCTCCTTGGTATCCTGGAATGAACACTTTCCTCAAAGAGAAGTTTGTGCCCTTCTTTCAAGGACAGAAGGTAACTGTTCTTTTTTTAAGTTTGACAAGTGATTAAAATAGAGAAAAAACTCACTGTAGCAAAATCTGTATTAAGTAAATTGTGTTTCAGAAATGATGTGCCACAACTACCTAAGACTAACCAGTAACAAGAACTGTGTAATTTTTAAATAAAAAAAATACTTTGATTTTGGAATTGTGAATGATTAAATTTTTTTTTACTTTTAAATTTTACATTAAAATACATTTCTTTATATTTGAGATAAAGCAAACTTTTTTTCTTTTTTTAAAGTAATGTGGCTTAGGCTAGTCAATTCAAGAGAAATATCACAAGGAGAAAAGCAGTTTCTCAGACAAGATATCCAACTGAGGAGACAGGAGAGCATGTTTTGCATTTTGTCCTTTTTCTAGCTAGACAAAGAACCCAGATGTATTAGTATATTTACATATTAACAGGATCTTCACAATGTGGTGCTTATTGGACCCCATACTAAGCAAAACAATGGACTTGAACTAGTGCCAGGCACCTTTCTTCCAGTTTAGGGTGTAGAAAACTTGAGTGGAGGCAGGAAGGTTTGGTCTAAGGTCCAGCCTGGAGACATCAGGATAAACAAGATCTGTCCTCCAGTTTTCCCTGGGCTGGAACCCTTCACTCCATTTTTTTTGTTGTTTTATTTTTTTGCTTGGGGATAGTAATGGTCTCCCTTTCTCTTTTGGTGGATAGGCCCAGCTTATTGGAATGCAGCAGCTCTTCTTAGTAACCATGGAAACCTTATTGGCATGGCAACCTGGCAGCTTCAGTGAAAGGCAGCAGTTGGGGGAGGGATGGAAGTGGAGGGAGGCAGTTTTGTAGAATGGAAGGGTGAGCAGCCTTTCTTCCTGTTGAGAAGAGGAAAAAAAAAGAGGGAAGCTGACCCACTCTGTGGATGGGCCTAAGAAGCCCCTGATGAGTTCAGACCTCACTCTGTAATTCAGTTCAGAAGGGATTTGGGGCTAAGTTATAAGCCAAACCAGGCACCAAGACCTAGACTTATTGGTGCTTTTGTGTTCTAAAGTGTGGCTCAGCAGTACCAGGAAAGAAATAGGGGCTGGGAGGCACAACAAAACATCTCACAACACGTGAGCAAATTCTGACATTAGGTTTTGATTGCTGGCAAAATACCGTATGGAGCTTTTGTTGGGCTCTGAGAGTCGAAGCACCTTTTGCTAAAGATGTCTAGGGAGGAGGACATTTTCAAACAACATCTTAAGCAAGAAATAATCTATGCAATATGGTCCAGGAAGGCTGAGAATGTAGTAAAAACAAAAACAAACAAGATTCATTAGGGAGAAAGAATTTCTACAGAAGAGGAAGGAGTGGGCAGCAGGGCAGCAGGGCAGTGGGAACCACGCTTCCTGGTTTTTTTCTAGGGTTACTTAGAATCCTTGTCATTTTTGGTTTCTTTGATGAACTAATTCAAAATAGATGAAAGACCTAAATATAAAATCTGAAACAATAAAATACATAGAAGAAAACATAGGTATTAAATGTATGAACCTTGGTCATAGAGAACATTTTATGAGTTGGACCCCAAAGACAAGGGAAATAAAGACAAAAATACATGAATGGGACTATATCAAATTCAAAAGCTTCTTTTCAGGAGAAGAAGCTGACAATAAAACAAAAAGACAGCCAACCAAATAGGAGATGATATTTATAAACAACAATTCTGATAAGGGGTTGATATCCAAAATATATAAAGAATTCACAAAGCTTTGCAAGAAAAAAGCAAACAATCCATTTAAAAAATGGGGAGAGTACCTGAACAGATAGTTGTCCCAAGAAGACATACAAGCAACAAATATATAAAAAGATGCTCATCTTCACTAGCTATTAGAGGAATGCAAATTAAAACAACAATGAGCATGACCAAGTGGTGGCACAGTGAATAGAGTGTCGGACTGGGACATGGAGCACCCTGGTTCGATACCCCAAGCTTGCCAGCTTGAGCGTGGGCTCATCTGGTTTGAGCAAGGCTCACCAGCTTGAGCCCAAGATCGCTGGTTTGAGCAAGGGACTACTTGGTGTGCTATAGCCCGATGGTCAAGGTACATATGAGAAAGCAATCAATGAACAACTAAAGTGCCACAATGAAGAATTGATGCTTCTCATCTCTCTCCCTTCCTGTCTGTCTGTTCCTATCTATCCCTATCTCTGACTTTCTCTCTGTCTCTGTCAAAACAACAACAACAAAAACACCACAATGAGATACCATTTCCCTCCTGTTCTACTGACTACTATCCACAAGACAGGTGTTGGAGAGTCTGTGGAAAGAAAAGGAATCCTCATTCACTGCTGGTGGGAGTGTAAACTGGTACAGCCATTATGGAAGAAAGTATGGTGGTTTCTCAAAAAATTAAGAATAGAACTACCATAAGACCCAGCAATCCCATTACTGGCCATCTACCCAAACGCTCAAAATGTAAAGACACATGCACTCCCATGTTCATTGCAGCATTACTCACAGTGACAAAGACATGGAAACAACCAAAGTGCCCCTCGATGGAATACTACTCAGCCATAAGAAATTATGACAGTGCCATTTATGACACATGGATGGACCCTGAGAACATTATACTATGTGAAGTAAGTAAACCAGAAAAAGCTAAGAACTATATGATTTTATACATAGATAGGATACAGAAATAAGACTCATGCACATAGATAAAGTGGTTATCAGTGGGAGCATGTAGGGTGTGCTGGGAGTAAAGAGGGACAAATACACGGTAATGGAAAATGATTGGACTTTGGGTGATGGGCACCCAACACAATTAACAGTTCAAATGCTATAGAGATATTTACCTGAAACCTATGTACTCTTTTTGACCAATGTCACCCCATTAAATTTAATTTTCTAAATAAAAAAGTCTACTAAAACCTTAAACACACACAAAAAAATACCCTTTGTCCTAACAATTTTATAATTCATGCTTCAAATAGGCTTAAGTAAGGGTAAAATGACCTTTGTTCAAAGTCACTTATTGCCGCACTATTTGTAATGTGAAAAGCAATCAATAAATTTTTTTTTGTCATTGTCTCAGAGCTGTCTTTTTTTTTTAATTTTATTATCATTAATTTTAATGGGTTGACACCAATAAATCAGGGTACATATGTACAATGAAAACATCTCCAGGTTATCTTATCATTCAATTGTGTTGCATACCCATCACCAAAAGTCAAATTGTCCTCTGTCACCTTCTATCTGGTTTTCCCTGTGCCCCTCCCCTCCTCCCTATCCCACCCTCCACTCCCTCCCCCACCCCGTAACCACCATGTCTCATAGTCTCACTTTTATGTCCCACCTATGTATGAAATCATGCTGTTCTCAGTTTTTCTTTTTTTCTGATTTACTTATTTCACTCCATATAATGTTATCAAGGTTCATCCATTTTGTTGTAAATGATCCGATGTCATCATTTCTTATGGCTGAGTAGTATTCCATAGTATATATGTAACAAAACTGTTTAATCCACTTGTCTTCTGACGGACACTTGGGCTGTTTCCAGATCTTCGCTGTTGTGAACAATGCTGCCACGAACATGGGGGCGCATTTCTTCTTTTTGAACAGTGCTATGGTGTTCTTAGGGTATATTCCTATAAGTGGGATAGCTGGGTCAAAAGGCAGTTCGATTTTTAATTTTTTGAGGAATCTCCAAACTGTTTTCCACAGTGGCTGCACCAGTCTGCATTCCCACCAGCAGTGCAGAAGGGTTCCCTTTTCTCCACATCCTCGCCAGCACTTATTCTGTGTTGTTTTGCTGATGAGTGCCATTCTGACTGGTGTGAGGTGATACCTCATTGTGGTTTTAATTTTCATTTCTCTAATGATTAGTGATGTTGAGCATTTTTTCATATGCCTATTGGCCATCTGTATGTCCTCTTTGGAGAAATTTCTATTCATTTCTTTTGCCCATTTTTTGATTGGATTGTTTGTCTTTCTGTTGTTGAGTTTTATAAGTTCTTTATAAATTTTAGTTATTAACCCCTTATCAGATGTGCTGTCGAATATATTCTCCCATTGTGTGGTTTGTCTTTTTATTCTGTTCTTATTGTCTTTAGCTGTGCAAAAACTTTTTAGTTTGATATAGTCCCATTTGTTTATCTTGCCTTTTATTTCATTTGCCCGTGGAGATAAATCGGCAAATATATTGCTGCTACAGATGTCGGAGAGCTTGCTGCCTATGTCTTCTTCTAAGATGCTTATGGTTTCACGGCTTACGTTTAAGTCTTTTATCCATTTTGAGTTTGTTTTTGTGAATGGTGTAAGTTGATGGTCTAGTTTCATTTTTTTGCAGGTAGATGTCCAATTTTCCCAACACCATTTTTTAAAGAGGCTGTCTTTACTCCATTATATGTTCTTTCCTCCTTTGTCAAATATCAGTTGTCCATAAAGCTGTGGGTTTATTTTTGGGTCCTCTGTTCTGTTCCATTGATCTATGTGCCTGTTCTTATGCCAGTACCAGGCTGTCTTGAGTATAATGGCCTTATAGTAAACCTTGATATCTGGAAGAGTGATACCTCCTGCTTTATTTTTTCTTTTTAAGATTGCTGAGGCTATTCGTGTTCTTTTTTGGTTCCATATAAATTTTTGGAATATGTGTTCTATATCTCTGAAGTATGTCATTGGTATTTTAATTGGTATTGCATTGAGTTTATAAATTGCTTTGGGTAATATAGACATTTTAGTGATGTTTATTCTTCCTAGCCATGAGCACAGTATATGCTTCCACTTGTTTGTATCTTCCTTGATTTCTTTTATCAATGCTTTATAATTTTTTGAGTACAAGTCCTTAACCTCCTTGGTTAAATTTACTCCTAGGTACTTTATTTTTTTGGCTGCAATAGTGAAAGGGATTGTTTCCTTAATTTCTTTTACTGACAGTTCATTGTTGGTATAGAAATGCCTCTGATTTCTGAGTATTAATTTTATATCCTGCCACCTTGCTGAATTCGTTTATAAGGTCCAGTAGTTTTTTGACTGAGACTTTAGGGTTTTTTATATACAATATCATATCATCTGCAAATAGTGACAGTTTTACTTCTTCTTTTCCAATTTGGATACCTTTTATTTCTATTTCTTGTCTGATTGCTGTAGCTAGGACTTCCAGGACTATGTTGAATAAGAGTGGTGAAAGGGGGCACCCCTGCCTGGTTCCTGATCTTAAGGGGATTGCTTTTAATTTTAGTCCATTTAGTATGATGTTTGCTGTGGGTTTGTCGTAGATGGCCTTTATCATGTTAAGGAATGTTCCCTGTATTCCCACTTTACTGATAGTTTTGAGCATGAATGGGTGCTGGATTTTATCAAATGCCTTTTCTGCATCTATTGAAATTATCATGTGATTTTTGTCCTTGCTTTTGTTTATGTGATGAATCACATTGATTGATTTGTGAATATTGAACCAACCTTGCCTCTCCAGAATAAATCCCACTTGATCATGGTGTATGATTTTTTTCATATATTGCTGGATCCCGTTGGCTAATATTCTGTTGAGAATTTTAGTGTCTAAATTCATCAGGGATATAGGCCTATAATTTTCTTTCTTTGTGTTGTCTTTGCCTGGTTTTGGGATCAGAATTATGCTCGCCTCATAAAAGGAATTTGGAAGTCTTTCTTCCTCTTGAATTTTTTGAAATAGCTTGAGGAGGATAGGAGTTAGTTCTTCTTTGAATTTTTGATAGAATTCACTTGTGAAGCCATCAGGCCCAGGACTTTTCTTTTTTGGGAGTTTTTTGATAACTGTTTCGATCTCATTTGTTGTAATTGGTCTGTTTAGGTGTTCTGATTCTTCCAGATTGATTTTTGGAAGGTTATATGATTCAAGAAATTTGTCCATTTCACCAAGATTGTCTAATATTTTGGCATATAGTTCTTCATAGTATTTTCTTACAATGCTTTGTATTTGTGTTGTGTCAGTTGTTATTTCTCCACTGTCCTTTCTAATTTTATTTATTTGAGACCTCTCTCTTTTTTCCTTGGTGAGTCTCGTTAAAGGTTCATCAATCTTGTTTACCTTTTCAAAGAACCACCTTCTGGTTTCATTGATCCTCTGTATTGTTTCCTTAGCCTCTATGTCATTTATTTGTGCTCTGATCTTTATTATTTCCTTCCTTCTACTTGTCCTGGGTTTTATTTGCTGTTGTTTTTCTAGTTCTTTTAGATGCAGGGTCAGGTTGCTTATTTGAGCTTTTTCTAGCTTCTTATGATATGCCTGTAGTGCAATGAACTTCCCTCTCAGAACTGCTTTTGCTGTGTCCCATAAATTTTGAGTTGATGTATGCTCATTATCATTTGTTTCTAGAAACTTTTTTATTTCTTCTTTGATCTCATTGTTAATCCATTCATTATTTAATATCATGCTATTTAGTTTCCAAGTGTTTGAGTATTTTTCAGTTTTTCTTTTGTGGTTAATTTCTAGTTTCATGGCATTGTGATCAGAGAAAATGCTTGATATGATTTCAATCTTCTTAAATTTATTGAGACCATTTTTGTGTCCTAACATGTGGTCTATCCTAGAAAACATACCATGAGCGCTTGAGAAGAATGTATATTCTACTGCTTTAGGGTGAAAAGTTCTGAAGATATCTATTAAATCAAGTTGATCTAGTGTCTCCTTTATGTCTGCTGTTTCTTTATTAATTTTCTTTCTTGAGGATCTATCCAGTGTTGTTAGAGGGGTATTGAAATCCCCTACTATGATAGTATTGCTGTTAATCTCGCCCTTTATATCCATCAAAGTCTGCTTTATGTATGTTGGGGCTTCTATATTTGGTGCATAGATATTTATAATAGTTATATCTTCCTGTTGAATTGTTCCCTTTATCATTATGTAGTGTCCTTCTTTATCTCTTACTACAGCCTTTGTTTTAAAGTCCATTTTGTCAGATATAAGTACTGCTACCCCGGCTTTCTTTTCATTTCCATTTGCATGAAATATTTTTTTCCATCCTTTTACCTTCAATCTATGTTCATCTTTTGTTTTAAGGTGTGTCTCTTGTAGACAGCATATGTATGGGTCCTGTTTCTTTATCCACGCAGCTACCCTATGTCTTTTGATTGGATCATTTAATCCATTTACATTTAAGGTTATTATTGATATGTAGTTGTTTATTGCCATTTTATTCTTTAAAGCTGTATTCTTCTTTTGCTCTATTCTTTCCTCCCTTTAAACTGTTCACAACAGGCCCCTTAGTATCTCTTGCAGAATTGGTTTGGTTTTAATGAATTCCTTGAGGCTTTCATTTTCTGGAAAGTTCTTTATTTCTCCTTCAATTTTAAACGTTAGTCTTTCTGGATAGAGTAGTCTTGGTTGTAGGTTCTTGTTCTGCATTACTTTGATTATATCTTGCCATTCCCTTCTGGCTCAAGTGTTTCTGTTGAGAAGTTGGATGTCATCCTTATGGGGGCTTCTTTGTAGGTGATAGCCTTTTTTTCCCTAGCAGTTTTTAAATTTTTTTCTTTATCCATTAGCTTTGGTATTTTAACTATAATGTGTCTTGGTGTAGATCTTTTTGGGTTTCTCTTTAATGGAGTTCTGTGTGCTTCTTGAACGTGTGGGGTGTTTCCCAGCCTTAATTTAGGAAAGTTTTCTGCTATGATTTGATTGAACACAGTTTCCATTTCCTGTCCTCTCTCCTCTTCTTCAGGCACCCCTATGATGCGAATGTTGTTTCTCTTCAGGTTGTCACAGAGCTCCCTTAAAGTTTCCTCACATTTTTTGAGTCTCTTTTCCTTTTTCTTCTCTGATTCTGTGCCTTTGTTTATTGTGTCCTCTAACTCGCTTATTTGATCCTCAGTGTGATTCATCCTGCTTTTAATTCCTTCTATTGTGGTCTTCAGTTCTGATAGTGTATTTGTCATTTCTGTCTGATTCTTTTTTATTATTTCAATTTCGTTTTTTATACTTGTTATCTCTTTCTTCAGGTGTTCATAATGACTATCCATTGTTGCTCTAATTTCTTTGAACATCCTAACTATCATTATTCTAAATTCTGCTTCTGGTAATTTGGTTATATCTGGTTCATTCAGGTCCTTCTCTGGGGATTTCTCTTGATTCATTTGGTTTGCATTCCTCTGCCTGCCCATTTTGTCTGTGTATAAGCAGGTTGTGGCCACTGGAGTCCAGTAGGTGTTGCCTTTGTGTTCTCTAGGTGTGGTCTGTCTGCAGGCCCGCCACCCACTCTGCCGCTGCCTAGGGCGGTTGGGTACGGGTGTTGCCAGCGCCGGCCCACTGTGGCTTTTGCTGTGATTTCTGCCTCTCCTCCACGGGAGGGGCTGTCACTCAAGCCACAAGCCTCAGCACCAAGGGTAGAGGTGAGCACCTTTGCTCAGCTGTGTACCCAGCCTGTTTCCGGACTTTCTCCCTGAACCCACAGTCAGAGCCTGCTCGCCACAGTTTCGCTGGTTGGGCGGGGCTTTTGATGTGCTCTCAGCTGTGAGCCTTTGCCCGTCCAGAGCTTTAGACCCACCCTCGAGGCCAGGGCCCTTCTGGCCAGGGTCGCAAACCAAGGTTTATTGGGCCGGGCGTGTTTGCTGGCTTCCGCTCGTCCTGGACTCTACCCCTCCCCCGCGTTCGGAGCCTGCTCGTGCACGTAGGATAGCAAACCGCGGTTTCTTCGGCCTGGTGGGGATAATAGCGTGGGCTCAGCTGTGAGCTTCCACTCATCTCGTGGTCTACCCCTCGCCCCGCGCTCGGAGCCCACTCGCACACGTAGAATGGCAAACTGCGGTTTCTCCGGCTGGGCGGGGCTGGTAGCATGAGCTCAGCCGTGAGCCCCCACCCGTCCCTCGTCCTAACCCTGTCCCCACGGTCCCGGCCGGCTTGTGCAGGGTCGCAGAGCAGATCTCTGCCCGTTCCTGGCCTCCCGCTTTGTCCCCGCCGGTGGGATTACAGGCGGGCCCGCAGCTTCCGGACCGCTTTCATGCATCCCCTCTGCCCCTGCTGGGCTAGACCGAGCTCACACCGGCTTGGCCTCTGCCCACGCTGACAGAAACGAGTTTCAGCGTCCTGCTGCCACCATACCCTTCAGCAACCCTCAACAGAGTAGAAAGGGCCCTAATACTCCACACTGTAAGCCTGGGAGCTCCCTCACTTGTTTCACAGCTCAAAACTGTCCAAATGCCTCTTCTAGGCTCTGGGACTGTAGTCTGGGGCTTGGTTTCTGGGACCCAGGTTTCTCCCTCTCTGCCAAACTCTCCTCCCGCCACGCGGGTCTCTCTGGGCTGCCGTTTGCTCCAGGGAGCTGGGCAGCCCTCTTTGCGTTTTCGTTATTCCTACCAGTCTCAATGTGGCTTCTTCTGTGTTCCTTGGTTGAAGAGTCCACTTAGTTTAGTTCAAAGTTGGTTTATCCAGATGATGGTTCTTAAAATCGAGTTATAATCCACTTTGGTTCTGGGAGTTGTAAATTGGTACGTCCGCCTACTCCGTCACCATCTTGCTCCTTGCAATCAATAAATTTAAAAAAAAAGAAAGGAAGCTCTAGTTCATTGATATGAATTGGTCTCAAAGGTATTTTGATAGGTTAAAAAAGCAAACTGCAAAACAATATATAGTATAGAATTATTTATTTATTAATAGAACTTATTTATTTATTTATTTATTTATTTATTTATAGAAAGGGAAGAGTTTCCCAGATTCCTGATATCTCATCTCTGTTCATCCTGCTATGTCCATAAGTTCTGTGCCATGAGAGAGCTTACTCCAGTTCAGTCCCTGTCCTTGTTGGGCTAGGCTTTTGTTAGTCAAATAAGTTTGTAAATATGATATATATGTTTGCTCACTTATAGTTTGCATTGGGTGTGGGTGACAGGCTGTAAGCAAGCAGTGTCGTTATAACCTAAGGCTTAGTTTTAAGATTAAGCTTTTCCCCACACCCTTGACTGTTGCATGATAGGGTTGGTGCACTCTTATGAGGAATCCCATTATGCCTCAGATAAGTGACTTTGTATCAGAGACTTCCTTGTTTGTATATTGGATTAAAGGTTTTGATTTATACACTATAAAATAGGGCAGAGGAGTGCATGCTGGAGGAGAGCAGAGGAAAGTCATGTGGAGGAGAAGAGAAGCAGCCAAGGTGGTGGAGTGCTGAGGGAGATGCCAGTTTGTGCAGAGTTTGTGTAAAGAGAAGGAGATGGGGAACAGAGGTGAATAAGGCTGGTGAGGTAGAAACTTTGGTTCTAGGAAACTCGGATAAGTCAGTGGCTTTGGGAGCCCTGAATGGAAAGGGAAGTGTTTTTCCACTGTGTGTATTTCTTGCCTGCCGGTTGCAAGCTAGGATTAAAGCTAATGGCTCACCAGTTCTTGGCTCCAGTGTTTCATTACCATCTGTCCGAATCAAACCTGAACCTGCACTGGCCAGGCGGCTGTGATGGTGATCGTGGCTACTGGCTTTACAGCTTTGTTCCCAGCTCCAGCTGACGTATTATTGTCCTACCTAGGCTTGTGCTTGGAGCTTGCCCTTGTGGAGTCCACCTGGCCTCAGGAGGCTACTGGGGACACATGGCTGATATGGAGAAAGAACACAGTAATGAACAGGGCAAGCACGTGTTAGAGAGAAAAACAAGTTTTGTTAAGCTTGGATTACTGTAAAGCCAGTGTGCGTGGCCACCATCACAGCCGCCTGACTCATGCAGGTTCACATTAGATTCGGACAGTTGGTAATGAAACAACGGAGCCAAGAACTGGTGAGCCATCAGCTTTAATCCTAGCTTGCACCCAGCGGGCAAGCAAAAACACACACTGGGCTCCAAAACCCACTCATTCAGTGCTCACAAAGCTACTGACTTACCCAAGTTTCCTAGTATCAAAGGTTTCTAGCTCACCAGACTTATTCACCTCTGTTACCCATCTCCTTCTCTCTACACAAACTCTGCACAAACTGGCTTCTTCCTCAGCACCCCACCATCTTGACTGCTTCTCCTCTCCTCCACGTGGCCTTCATCTGCTCTCTCTCTGCATGGGCTCCTCCTAGAACATAATTACTCTTCTCATGGAACAATGTGATCTCTCTTCCTTTTAAAACTTTTTGGCACGAAAGCCCACCCCCAACACATATTAACATAATCACGCCCATCCCAAGCAAGAAGGGCAACCAATATCATCACCTGGGCAATGGGCCTCCACGGGGGCAGCGCCATCTTTAGCAAAGTGAGCATAATATATTATATCTGCCCAACAATTACCTTATCTTGGACTATGGAAGGACCAGGCCCTGTTCCAAACTAACCAATCAACCTCTCAATCCTTCACGAACTTGGTTTGGGTTTTTCCTCCAACCAGTGCATTGCCTAGATTTTCTGGGTTTCTGTGTCCCTTATCCAATCAGATCCTTTCCCCATATTAGGCTCTGCTCCATATGGTTGCTGTTTTAATTCCTACTGCGCATGTGCTTCTCCCTCTCTTTCTTTCTCTCTCTCTCTGCCATCTTGGCTTCTACTGGGCATGCACCTAACAGAAAAATTTTTTTTAAAATACTTTTTTAAATGTATTGATTTTAGAGAGAAATTGAGTGAGACAAGTTGTTGTTTTACTTATTTATGCATTCATTGATTGATTCTTTTTTTTTTTAATTCAGTGAGAAGAAGGGAGGCAGAGACAGATACCTGCATGTGCCCCAACCTGAATCCAGCTGGCAAGCTCCCTACCACGCGATGCTCTGCCTGTCTGGGCTGCTGCTCCACTGTTCAGCAACTGAGCTATTTTAGTGCTTCAGGCAGGCCATGGAGCCACTCTCAGCAGCTCACGGCCAACTTTGCTGGAAACATTGGAGCTGTGGATGCAGGAGGGGAAAAGAGAGGGAGACAGATAGGGGGAGGTGTGGAGAAGCAGATGGTCACTTCTACTGTGTGCCCTGACTGGGAATAGAACCCCGGACTTCCACATGCCAGGTCGATACGCTACTGCTGAGCCAACAGGCCAGGGCCTTAAAAATAGCTTCTATACCATTTTTAGTTGTAAACAGTTGCTACTATCAGACTGGAGTGTAATCTTTTATTTTCCTTCTTTTCTTTTTTTCAATTTTAAAGCTGTCACTTCATCATTTATTAACTGACAAGATTACAAAAATAACCATGGTAGTTAGTTCATCCTTTGATAAGCCTGTTGATCTGGTCTTCCCTGTTACCAGCTTCCCCACACCTTTTATAAAGTGGGCGGTCTTTTTCTTCATTTCATCATTTAGAGAAGATAATTTGAAGGGCCACAGGGAGTTGTTTGCTTCTTTGAAGCATTTTCCAACTGTATAGATCTCATGAATTAGATCCTCCATGCAGATGATGCCATATTTACCAAGAGATCGAGTGATCAATGCATTATCTGTCAGAGCAATTCACTTTTTGTTGATTTTACCATAACCACACTTGTAAATCAATTCATTTACTGACTTCAGGTTTGGGTACCCCCATGCAATATATGGTTCCACAATCCTCAGTTTGTTCATCGAAGCCTTGTTGGGCTTCACAAAGGTGCTGTTGAAGATCTAGTGCAGGTGCAGAAGCTGCAGCACCTTGTGGACCTTTGGGCTCACACCACTGATACCTCTGATCCCAATGACAAATGCCAATTTGGGTTCTGCAGGTACATAGAAGTTGCCAGCCTTTCTCACCATCCTAGCCACTCGAATCTCAGTTCTGTGCATCTGCCTGTACTCCTTTTGATAGTGTGTTGGGCAGATAAAATATATTATGCTCACTTTGTTAAAGATGGCGCTGCCCACAAGGAAGCCCATTGTCCAGGTGATATTGGTTGCCCTTATGCTTGGGATGGGTGTAATTATATTATTGTATGTGGGGGACAGGTTATAAGCAGGCAGGGTCATTATAGCCCAAGGCTTAGTTTTAAGAGTAAGCTTTTCCCCACACCCTTGACTGATTGGATGATGTGGGGTGGTGCACTCTCATGAGGAATCCTCCCATTATGCCTCAGATAAGTGACTTTGTATCAGATACTTCCTTGTTTGTAGATTGGATTAAAGGTTTGGATTTCTACACTATAAAGCGGGGCAGACCAGAAGCTTGCTCTCTCTCGGTTCCTGAGATTAGCATTAGAAAGGAGAGCAGATTAAGGCCACGTGCAGGAGGCCAGGAGAAGCAGCCAAGATGGCAGAGTGCTGAGTGAGAAGCCAGTTTGTACAGAGAGAAGGAGATGGGAAACAGAGGTAAATAAGACTGGTGAGCTAGAAACCTTTGATGCTAGGAAACTCAGTAGCATCAGTGATAAGTCAGTAGCTTTGTGAGCACTGAATGAGTGGGTTTTTGAGCCCAGTGTGTGTTTTTACTTGCCCGCCGGGTGCAAGCTAGAATTAAAGCTGATGGCTCACCAGTTCTTGGCTCCATTGTTTCATTACCGACTGTCCGAATCTAATGTAAACCTGCACAGGCCAGGTGGCTGTGATGGTGGCCTTGGCTCCTGGCTTTACATAGTGCTTAGCTTTTTCATAGATGAGCTTTTTCCTGGCCTTTCAGAGCATCATTTGGGCAAACTTCTTAGGTGCTTGATCTTCAGCTCTGCGAAATTCCTTGGCTTTTTCTTCAGGGTTTCTAGCACAGCAGGAACCTTCTTCTTCTCACTGGCTGTAAAGCCAGTGCCCGCGGCCACCATCACAGCCACCTGGCCCATGCAGGTTCACATTTGATTTGGACAGTTGGTAATGAAACAACAGAGCCAAGAACTGGTGGGCCATCAGCTTTAATTCTAGCTTGCACCCGGCGGGCAAGCAAAAACACACACACTGGGCTCCAAAACCCACTCATTCAGTGCTCACAAAGCTACTGACTTATCCGCGTTTTCTAGAATCAAAGGTTTCTAGCTCACCAGACTTATTCACCTCTGTTCTCCATCTCCTTCTCTCTGCATAAACTCTGCACAAACTGGCTTCTTCCTCAGCACTCCGCCATCTTGGCTGCTTCTCCTGGCCTCCATGTGGCCTTACTCTGTTCTTCTCCCTGCTCTCTGCCCTCCTTCTAGAACACAATCACTCTTCTCCCGATGAACGTGATCTCTCTTCCTTTTAAAACCTTTTGGCACGAAAGCCCTCCCCAACACACATTACTACAATCACACCCATCCCAAGCAGGAAGGGCAACTAATGTTATCACCAGGACAAGGGGCTTCTCTGTGGGCAGCGCCATTTTTAACAAACTGAGCATAATATATTTATCTGCCCAACACTGGCATTAGTATTCTTCTTCTCACTGGCATTAGTATTCTTCTTCTTTCTGATATTAGCATTCTTTTTCTCTTCTGCACCCTCCATGGTTCCAGCCAGAAAAGAAGAAGTTTAAAGGTAATCTTTTCTGATAGGTAATGAGAAACTTTCTTTGATTTATACATTTTCATTTTATTCATGTGCAACCATTATATCCAATGAACAAATTCCTAAGCTAGAATAAAATCTGCATTTATCTGAATATGCAAAATCTACAAAATAAGCAGATTTTGAATGATCATACATTGTTAAGTCTGTCAAAGCTTCTGGTTTTACATTCGTTCTATATCTAACTGCTTTGTGTGTTTCTAAGGCAGCAGTTAGTACTTTGCCTCATCATCTTCTCATACATTCTAGGGATCTGATCAATATCCAAGAATGAGTTTTTTTCATAGCTCTCCAAAAACCAGTTACAATGCCAGATCATGCAAAGAATTTTGCAGAATATCATTTGGTTTCTATAATTTAAGGGGAACAATTTTGCTCATCACCAACCCATCATATCTCTTATTCTGGGCTTGGTATTCAGTATTATTAAGGTTTCAGCATGTAGCATGTGACAATGAAAAGAGACTGACTTATTTAAATTCTGGCTATAATAGCTTTGTGAAAAAGACTAATTGCTGAAAACAAGAGTGGGGGAAATGTGGGTTCTTCATTCATCATGTTTACAGTATTAAAAAGGCTTCAATAACTCAGAGTTGAGGCCTCAGAGAGGATGGCTCTGGCCTCAGGCAGCATTTGCATACTGGACTTGGAGAGTTTGCTGGTGAAGTGGCTTTTACATGGCTAGGCTGGGACAGTGAAATGGCAGTGTTCATTGACATTTTCATTTCTTCAACTTTATTTCCAAATTATCACACGTCTGAACACCAGGGCATCTGGAGTAATAGAGAAGATTCCCTGACATGGAGGAGAGTGGGAGTCAGTTCTCAGGATTTTTTTTTTTTTTTTTTTTACAAAGGATGTCACTGTTCGACCTGGGGGACTCAGGAGGAACCAAAAATTAACCTAAAAGTGAGATCATGGAGCTGACCTATGTCAAGAGTAGCCTCCCCTCATGACTGAGTCTATTTCCTATTAAGAGTAGGAGGCAACAATAAACCTATCCTGTCCCCATTCATCCAGAGGACATGGTGATCTGTGTTGATAAATCACTAATAAGAATAACAATTTCCTTTTTTAAAAATGTTTTATTTATTTATTTATTTTACAGGGACAGAGAGAGAGTCAGAGAGAGGGATAGATAAGGACAGACAGATGGAAACGAAGAGAGAGAGGTGAGAAGCATCAATCATTAGTTTTTCTTTGCCGTTGCGACACCATTAATTGCTTTCCCACATGTGCCCTGACTGCGGGCCCTCAGCAGACCGAGCCACCACTTGCTGGAGCCAGCGACCTTGGGTCCAAGCTGGCGAGGTTTTGCTCAAGCCAGATGGGTCTGCACTCAAGCTGGCGAGCTCAGGGTCTCGAACCTGGATCTTCTGCATCCCAGTCCGATGCTCTATCCATTGCGCCACCGCCCGGTCAGGCAAGAATAACAATTTCTTTTTGGCCACTGTAGATCTAAAAGATTACCCCACCCTGGAGAACTCATGTTTATTTACTTACTAAAATTTGTGTTTCTCCTTTCTTGAAATATTTAATTTTCTTCTTTATAGAAAAAAAATTGTTGTCACATTTACCCTTATGGAAATTTTAATATCTTGTGGGATCTCATTCTTTATTTGCCAACTAGTTCATGTATTTTTTTTTTTTACAGGGACAGAGAGAGAGTCAGAGAGAGGGATAGATAGGAACAGACAGATAGGAACGGAGAGAGATGAGAAGCATCCATCATCAGTTTTTCATTGCAACACTTTAGTTGTTCATTGATTGCTTTCTCACATCTGCCTTGACCGCAGGCCTTCAGCAGACCGAGCAACCCCTTGCTTGAGCCAGCGACTTTGGGTCCAAGCTGGTGAGCTTTGCTCAAACCAAATGAGCCCGTGCTCAAGCTGGTGACCTCGGGGTCTCAAACCTGGGTCCTCTGCATCCCAATCCAACACTCTATCCACTGCGCCACTGCCTGATCAGGCAGTTCATGTATTTTTGACATTTTTCATCAGGTAACAGAAATGACTACTCTAGAATTTATAATTATTCCAGGGGTTGATTTATTGTCAATTTCTACAATACTGCTTATTCTTTTTGAAAACAATATGGTCTTGTTTTTGGTGCATGTACTTTGTAATAAGGAACAATTACCTGCAGATTAGATGGCTATAAATAGATTTTGAATCATGAGAAATATTTCATTTCTCTGTGGAAACAAATTAGGGAATTTAATCAACCCTGGAGATTGAGGAGTGAAATGAATATAGGCTTGAATGTTGGTGTTTGAGAACTACCAGTGATGGAAAAATCAAGTAGTCTTAAAATGTTAGCAGGTATAAGCTCATCTTTATATACTGGGCTATGATTGACATAGGTTTTCAATAAGATTGAGCAGCACACTTCCAGAATGTCATGGGAAACTGGTTTCTTCAAGATGGACCCTTTAAAGCAGGGGTAGTCAACCTTTTTATACCGACCGCCCACTTTTGTATCTCTGTTAGTAGTAAAATTTTCTAACCGCCCACCAGTTCCACAGTAATGGTGATTTATAAAGTAGGGAAGTAACTTTACTTTATAAAATTTATAAAGCAGAGTTACAGCAAGTTAAAGTATATAATAGTAATTACTTACCAAGTACTTTATGTCAGATTTTTGCTAAGTTTGGCAGAATAAATCTTTATAAAACAACTTACTATAGTTAAATCTATCTTTTTATTTATACTTTGCATACATAGAAATTACATTAGTTAATTGAATTATTAGTGGGATCCCTGAGGCTGATGCTGGGAAACTAAATATTGAATAGCTGGTTCAATTTTTGTGAGGAACAAACGAAGGTCTCCCCTTTCGAAAATATTCAGATGGTTTCTTTCTTTCGTCATAATATGATTAACAGCATTAAATCCTTATTCCACAAGATATGAGGTAGGAAAAGGTATCAATAAACTGAATACCATTTTCCACATATTTGGATATAAGACTGGCATTTTTTTATTTTGTAATAGGTTTTCATATTCACCACTGTCGAGTTTATGTTTACTTTTTTCATCATATCTAATTTCTAACAGTTCTTCTTGGCAAGTTGTATCAGCCTCTTCAATATTTGCGGTAAAAGGATTTTCCATCCAGCCATATAGCTTCAATTTCTAAATATCTTCAAATCATTTTTCCATGTCCAATTTAAGTTTGTTGAGGTGGCCACTGAATCTGTCAATATCCTCTGGAGTTACATCATCTTTTATAGATGATAATTGAGGAAACTGATGAAATTCTCTCTTCAATAGATTATGACGAAGTAGTTCAAGTTTGTCAATAAATAATAGCACAATATTTTGGCAACCTATAAGAGTTTTATTAGCTCCTTGAAGCTGCAGATTGACATAATTAAATCTCTTGAAAATATCTGCCAAGTAAAAGGCATCATTCTTTACTGTTTTTAACTGTTGACACAGATTGGTCTCATTATTACTTTCAAAAAACTGTATGTCACTATCATATAATGCTACAAATCTAGCCAAAGATGTACCCTTTGACAGCCACTGAACTTCTGTGTGCAAAAGTAACTTAATAAAATCTTCATTATTGTCCTGGCAAAGCTGCTGAAACATTCTATCATTCTTTGCATTGGATTTGATCTTGTTTACGGCTTGAATTATTATAGTTAATAATGAATGGAGACTTGTACTTAGATGTTTTCCTACAAGATGTTGTCTGTGCACTACACAATGAATACATAAAACATTTGGCACTTCCTGCTTCAAATAAGCAACAAATCCACAATAGCGACCTACTATTGATGGTGCTCTATCAGTAGCGTATGCAACAATATTATTCAAAGAAATATTATTTTTTGTAAAGTATGTTCTCACAGTATTAAATATAGATAATCCTTTAGTATCTGTGATGAGATTTATTGCAAATAACAATTTCTTCTCGTAATATTTTGTTTTCATCAAAATAGAGTACATATGCCATCAATAAAGCATCATTATCTGCAATGGTAGATTTATCCAACTGCATGGAAAATGAAGAGTTTTGGATAATACTTATAAGTTTGTTTTCAACATTAACTGCCATTTCATCAATTCATTGCTTTACTGTGCTATCGCTTAGGGGCAACGTTTTTAAATTTTGAGGTATATCTGATGCATTACTGTTGAGATAAATTCTTTTATAGAGGGTATTATTACAATTTCTCCAATATTATAGCTTTTACCACTTTTTGCAATTATTTGTGAAATGTGATAAGTGGCAATTAATCCATCTTCGTTCGTTGTATGTTGTTTCTTAAATGATGCAATGATAGTTGAACAATTTTGAAATATTTTATATATTTCCTGAAAATATTCAATGGGCTTGTCCTTGTCATTTGGATGCTTTGTAGAAAGATGTTCTCCCAATCGACTTGGCTTCATTGCCTCATTGGATAATGTTTTATGGCACAATAAAAACATTGGATGTTGTTTATTTGCAACAGATTCTATGAAACATCTTCAGATACTGTGGTGAATAGCTGCGTGTTTTTTGTTGTTTTTTTTTGAGACATGGACTCACGATATTTCACAATATTTTGTTTGAAGCTGTAAGCACATGCTTGCTCTCAGAAATAAAACTACGAACTGACTTTAGTTTTGATTACGTAACAATTTAGCTTCACTTACGTAATGTGAACAAAACTTATGCACTTGAAGTCTGTTGCATGGTTGAGACATTACAAGTGTCATGGTTGAGCAAGAGTTTGTCGAGATGAGACTAAGTTAGTGAGTATCTGTGGTTGTGCATTTTATAAAATTTTATGTAGCGGGTGTTGGCCAATGGCATCACTTCTTTGCAATTGGGGCGAAGTAATGAGACATCGGCAGTTTTGGCAGTCCAAGGGGGTTTCCTAGAATGTCACCCTATTACCCTAAAATCCAGGAATTGAGACAAAAATATGAGTTAATTGGTGTCTGCATTCATTGTCCAGCAGTTTCTGTCATAGAAAGGAGCGTCGAACCATGGAGTTCTTTGCTGTGGGGTAATAAAACAACAACTGCTAGTTTTTGGGTGACAATAGCGGTCAAAAACTGCCCGCTGGATCGGGTGGCAGGTGTGGACCCGGGGTCACGTACCTGGCCGCTCGTGGATGTGGGCCAGGTGGTTGTGAAAGAGGTCAGGTACGGTCCCAATACAAATGCCCTGTAACAGAGTTCGACCACTGTCCTGATCTTGACTGGTCAACAGTTAGTCGATTAGTATGTAATCGCAGCGCCTTTTGGTTGCTCTGCTACCGGCCACCCTGAAAGCTGGAACGCCCACTAGTGGGCGGTAGGAACCAGGTTGACTATCACTGGACTAGATGATTGTTAAATGCTTTATATACTCCAAGAATCTTTGATTCTAGCTAAGCAAATTAGGGGGATTAAAATACGTTCCGTTCAGGAACTCAAATAGCCCCTTAGGATGGTATTGGTGTGATTCAAAGAACAATTATTTCTCCTGCATCCCCAACAACTGGCAGTTTGTACCTATGACCCAGTCTTAGATTTTTCTTACTTAACGGCATGTGTGTGCCTTTGCACATACCCAAACTTTACTCTTAGTTCCCTCTGTACAAAATGCAGCCCCATCCCAGCAGTGTTCGCTTAGCCCTTAAAGACCTAAGTCTAAGGTAGGAGTTCTCTCAACTGGGGTGATTTTGCAATTGCCCTCACCTCACGCCAGACTAGAATAAGTCTGGACACATTTTTGGTTGTTACACCTCAGTGGAGGGGGCGGTCCTACTGGCATCTAGTGGGCAAAGATGCTGCTAAGCATCATACAACACACAAAACAGCCCCAACAATAATCATCCAGCTCAAAATATCAATAGTGCTGAGCATGAGAAACCCTGCTTTAAGTTAGCTGAACTTTTGGGCAAAACCCCTGCTGTCTTCCTCACTATCACATAGCACTCATAGACATTTGTTTAAAGCACTTGATATCTTCTTTAAAGTATCTATCAGTTTGTCCACTGGGAGTATCATTAGTTTGGAAACATTTCTAAGCTCTGGAACCTCTGTATGTTTAAAAATAAAATTAAACTTACTCTGATTGGAGAGGTGGAAAGGTGGAAATAGCTCTACCTACCAGCCCTAAGGAGGATTCCTGAAACCCCTAACAGCAACACACAAGCAGCACTTATTGAGCACTTACTATATGCTAGGTCCTATGCCAAAGCTTTACATGGATTGCACACAGGAGGTATTAATATGTGTCAAATTATCTTATTTAATTTTTCTAGGGTTCTGCATTAGTTTCTTAACAAGAAACCAATTTATTAAATTTGGGGCCCATCCTAATCCAATATAATCTCATTTTAACTAATTAACTATGCAAAGACCTTATTTTAAAATAAAGGTAACATTCTGAAATTTGAGATTGCTCTAATTTGAATGTTTGCATCCTCCCCAAACTCACAGATTGAACTCCTAATGCCCAGTGTGGTGGTATTAGGAGGTGAGGCCTTTGGGAGGCTTTATGCATGAGGTAGAGTCCTCATGAGTAGGATTAGTGCCTTTTTTAAGTGGCCTAAGAGGACACAGTAAAAAGAGGGCAGTCTGCTACCAGCAGAGGGCCTTCATCAGAACTCTACCAAGCTGGCACCAGGATCTTGGGCTTAAAGTTTATCCTAAACATGAGAAGTACATTTCTGTTGTTTATAAGCCACCCAGTCTGTGGTATTTGTTAGAGTGGCCTGAATGAGCTAAGACATGGATAGACATGAGTTTTGGGAGGACACTATCCAACCCACTATAGTCTACCCACTGGGCCCCCCAAATTCATATTCATGTCCACCCCTTGTGCCAAATGCTATTTTTGCTGTTTGTTTTTTGTTGTTGTTTTGTTGTTGCTTTTTTAGCCAAGAAAGAGGGTTTATTAATTGAGGAGATGGTGCTATGCCCGGAGTCATAGGTAAGTTCATGCTCAAAGACCTGGCTCCCTCATGGCTTCCAGGTGATGGGTTATATAGGGGAAAATATCATTAATCATGATGGCTAAAGGTGTCATGGACTCTATTGATTGGTTGGGGCTAGGGTAAGGAGTAGCTGGTCATTGTACCAGGTCTGATGTCAGCCATAGCATTGTTCTGTCTGGTTTCATGAGGGTGTGGTCCACAGGGTTGTTCTGATTTCATGGGCCTGAGGTTGATATAGAGCTGAAGTCAAGATGTTATCATCAATTTGACTGAAACTGTTCCTGTAGTCAACAGACTTGAGGCTTTGTTCTTTTTTAAAAAATTCTTTAAATTTTATTGATTTAAGAGAGAGGGAGAACGAGAGGGAGGAGAGAGATTGAGAAGCATCAATTCATAGTTGCTTCACTTTAGCTGTTCATTGTTTGTTTCTCATATCTGCCTTGACCAGGGGAGCTCAACCTGAGCCAGTGACGCCTTGCTCAAACCATAGACCTTAGGCTTAAGCCAGTGACTGTGGGCCCAAAGCCAGCAACCTTTGAGCTCAAGCTAGTGACCTTGAGATCATGTCAATGATCCTGCATGTAAGCCAGCAACCTCACATCCTGGCAAGCCCATGCTCAAGTAAACGACTTTGGGGGTTCTAACTGCAGACTTCAGCATTCCTGGTCTACTGTGCCATCACTGGCCAATCAAGCATGAGACTCCGTTTTTTGAGACACTTTGATACCAGAATTTGATATCCTAAGTGAAAGTGAAAGTGAAAGGTTGAGTAATATCATAAGTGAAAACTGGAGTGGCCAGTCCACTGGGTGGGTGGGTGGGGGTGTTGTAAAGCCTATTGTCAATCTTCCTTGGCAACTGGCAGTTTGGTATAAACCCTCAACTAAGTCAGACCTGGAGATAACTCCAGCTGGACTGCCTTATCCTGTATGGGAGAACTGACAGGCTAAGCCCCTTGTACCTGAATGAAAGGTGGCTTTGGGGAAGGGGAAATGCTCCTTTCAGCTTCTCTTGGCAACTGGTGGATCGGTATAAATCTCCAACTAGGTCAGACCTGGAGAGAACTCCAACTGGACTGCCTTATCCTGTTTGAAATAGCTGACAGGCTAAACCCCTTCCTGGGTCTATGGGTGGGCACTAGGAAAGCCAAACTGAAAACACAAGGCTGGTATGTTTCAAAAGAAAAATTTGTTTAATACACTTGAGTGCAAGTGTACAGAGATGGACTGAGCCATGTTGGCTTTGGGAATGGTTGAAGTATGGATTTTATAGGTTAGTCAGGCATCTTGGGAAAAATGGCTAATGTCACTGCCTCTATAGGTACAAAGTAATATTTTTTTTGTATGTGGATTGGAAAGGTGCCACAGTTTCTCCAATTGTTTATCTTCCGGCTCAACTGTCTAAAGGAGTCCTGGGTTAGTTCAAAAGGTCTTGGGCTGGCCAGGGCTTCAAGCAAGCCAGTACCCCTTCCTCCCATGGATTTTCACTACCCTCTGATTGGGGGTGGGCTGATCTATCAGAAACAGTGCCTCTGGGCTTGTGGCTAGGCTTTTACAAATAACTATTGTGATTTAAACTACCCTAATTGTCAGGTCCCTTTCCAATGTAAGCTTTCCCTGACATTTCTACAAAGATAAACTTTTTGCTACATTTCAAAGTGAAGGTCAGGAAGCCATTAAGTGAGAGAATAGCAAGTCAATTAACTACAACCTCATAGTGGGGGATGACAATGTTCTGTTTTGATCCTAGGGGAGAAGTCTGGTGAAGGGAATTTCAGTTTTAAAGGGGCTCTGGATTTAAAGGCATCCTGAACCCAAACCTTACACTAAGGGCTTAATGATTAAGGAAGGAAGTTGAGGGACAAGAAGAAGAAAGGGTTATATTAAAGAAATAGAGTTTCTGTGTGGTTACAATTCCCCTCCTTTTTCTGATCATTCCTCAGTCTTGAAGGATATAGGGCAATTGGATCCAGGTCAATACAGAGGGAGGATTAACTTGTAAGATGGAGTCAGATTTGTTTGCCCATTGTGCCCCTTTTATGTGGCTCTTACGATCTCATACACTCACCTGTACTGCAACGATCCCTGAACCTTCTTAGAGGGTGCATTCTAACTTTTCATCTTTCCTCCACCCCACCATTTTTTCCTAAATTTTTTAAAAGATTTTATTTATTCATTTTAGAGAGAGAGAAAAGGGAGGAGCATGAAGCATCAACTCCCATATGTGCCTTGACCAGGCAAGCCCAGCGTTTCAAACCAGTGACCTCAGCGTTCCAGGTAGATGCTTTATCCACTGTGCCACCACAGGTCAGGCTTCCCCCCCTTTGGTAAAAACCAAATCCTCTTTGAATTTATTTCAGTTAGTGAAAACAGATACTAATGTAGGTCTTTTGCAAAAGTGAAGTGACATAAAGTGAACTTTCAGTAAACAGATGATAGTTGTACCTTCATCAGCCTGTTTCCTGAAGTCTAATACTTTGGTTTTCAACCCATTTCTGTCCCTTTCACTCCAGGCTAGCAGTATCTCTGTTGGTATAAAATTATCAAAAACCTTTTGTGCAACTTGTTGCTTAGAAGTGTGTGTGTGTGTGTGTGTGTGTGTGTGTGTGTTGGGGGGGGGGGAGGTCCAGGCCATCATTCCTCATTGCATTTTACCAAAAGCAACAAGAGGAAACCAGGTCACATCTTTAACACTTAAAAAAATTTCTTCAGCTAAATATCTAAGTTAAGTGCTGGCACAGTGGAGAGTGTGTCATCCCAGAGCATTCAGGTTGCTGGTGGATCCCTGAGTTGCTGGCTCAATTCTGAGGTTGCCAGTTAGATCTTGAGGGTGCCAGCTAAAACCCTGGTCAGGGCACATAGGAGAATTTAATGGGTGCACAACTAAGTGGAATGAGTTGAAGCTTCTCTCTCTCTTCCTTTACCTTTCTCCTTTCCTCTCTCTCAAAAATAAATAAATACATACATAAATATACATAAATTTATTGCTTCAAGTTCTCTTTACTGTCCAACAGCAGAACACAGTTCAGCCAAGTTCTCAGGCACTTTATAACCAGATCACCTTTCATCCAGTATCTAATAAGATGTTCCTCATTTCTATCTGAGACCTTATCAGAAGCACTGTAAAGCCAGCGCCCGCGGCCAAGGCCACCATCACAGCCGCCAGGCCCATGCAGGTTCACATTAGATTCGAACAGTCGGTAATGAAACAACAGAGCCAAGAACTGGTGAGCCATCAGCTTTAATTCTAGCTTGCACCCAGCGGGCAAGCAAAAACACATACTGGGCTCCAAAACCCACTCTTTCAGTGCTCACAAAGCTACTGACTTATCCGAGTTTCCTAGAATCAAAGGCTTCTAGCTCACCAGACTTATTCACCTCTGTTCCCCATCTCCTTCTCTCTGCACAAACTGGCTTCTTCCTCAGCACTCCACCATCTTGGCTGCTTCTCCTGGCCTCCACGTGGCCTTAATCTGCTCTCCTCTCTAATGCTAACCTCAGGAACCGAGAGAGAGCAAGCTCCCGGTCTGCCCCGTTTTATAGTGTAGATTCAAAACCTTTAATCCAATCTACAAACAAGGAAGTATCTGATACAAAGTCACTTATCTGAGACATAATGGGAGGATTCCTCATGAGAGTGCACCACCCCATATCATCCAATCAGTCAAGGGTGTGGGGAAAAGCTTACTCTTAAAACTTGCACGTGGGCAGTGCCATCTTTAACAAAGTGAGCATAATATATTTTATCTGCCCAACAAGCACCTTTGACGTTTATATTTCTAGCAACACTCTGTTCATGACATATACATACCACATGGATTCTTTATGGTGATAAAAGCTTCCTCTAAAACTCTCCTCATTTTTCCTGAGCCAGAAAAGACCAACAATCTCTTCTGGAGAGTCTAGGATTTTTCTGTCATATATCTTGAATTTCTTCCAGCCTCTGTCCATTACCGAATTCCATTACTCACTTCCACATACTCCACTTCCCAATACCAAACTCTGTACTAGTTTTCTAGGGCTGCCAGAACAAATCAATACTGAATGGCTTAACACAAGATAAATTTATAGGTTCACTGATCTGGAGGGTGGGAGTCCAAAATCAAGGTATCAGTAAGGCTCTAGGGCTCCCTCTGAAGACTCTAGGGAAGATACTTTCTTGCCTCTCCCAACTTTAGGTAGTCCCTGGCCTTTCTTGGTCTCCCTTGGCTTGTAGCTGCATTACTCCAATCTCTATCTCCATCATCACATAGCTATCTTTCTTGTGTTTCTATATGTCCTCTCTTCTTCTTATGCCATCAGTCATTGAATTTAGGGACAGCCTAATGCAGTATGACTTTATCTTAACTAATTACATCTGCAAAGACCTTGTTTCCAAAAATGGTCACATTCGGAGGTTCCAGGTAGATATAGATTTTGGGAGGAAAACTTTTCAACCCGCTACAAGTTTCAAGTAGCAGAGTTTGGAAATCAATGCACTAAACTTGGAACCTCTTAAAGGCATGTCTTCTTTTTCACCTTCCCAGCTTCTAGCACAGGTCACAACATGCAATAAAAATAAAATGTTGCCCGAAATTTTTACACCTATGTTCATAGCAACATTATTTACAATAGCCAAAAGGTGGAAACAACCCATGTGCCCATAAACAAATGAATAGATAAACAGAAAGTAGTTATCCATACAATGGAATGTCACTCAGCTTTAAAAATTGGAATGAAATTCTAACACATGGATGAACCTTGAAAGGACCCTGCTAAATAAATAAATAAGCCAGACACAGAAGGGGAAATACTGTGACTCCACTTATGTGAGGTACTTAGAGTAGTTAAATTTATAGAGACAGAAAGGTTACCAGGGGCTGCAGAGAACAAGGAATGGGGAGTAATAACTTTAATTGGTACAGAGTTTCAGTTTGTAATGGTGAAAAAGTTCTGCAAATGGATAGCAATAGCACTTGCAGTAACAGTGTGAATGTACTTAATGCCACTGGATTGTACACTTAAAGATGGTTAACATGGTAAATGTTGTTAGGTATGTTTTACTACAATGAAATGAAAGAAATGTTTGCTGGAAGAATAACTGCTTATGTCCAGGGCATTCTCATCCCAGATACCTAGAATATCAGTCCTTAGTTTCCAGTTCCTTCAAATCTTTACAAAAATAAGAATAACAGAATTTATTTATTGAATACTTATTATATGCCAGGTACTATGCTAAGCATTTTGTGTGTATTGTCTAATCTGAACAACAACAACCTTGTAGTAGTTATTGAAATCCCCATTTTACAGACAAGGAAACACACATGGGGCTCAAAGAGGGTAATTACCTTGCAAAACGTCACCAGCTAATAAATGGAACATGGGGGTTTGAAGTTGAGTTCTCTGCAGAGCCCAAGCTCTTTATCACTTTGCTGTACTTCCTGGAAAACCTCTCTCAAACTTGGGAGTCCCATGCTTTGATGACAGAGACAGAAGGCAGGCCTCTAGTACAGTGTCCGCAAGCTTCTCCTAAGGAAGATAATAGCCAAGACTTAAACAGTGCCTTCCATTGTGCCTGGGAACACTTCACATACATTTACTCTAACCCTACAGCAGACCTCAGGAGCAAATACCATTAAGTGCCCTGCTTTATAAAGCAGGACATGAGGCTCAAGGAGGTTAACTGGCACAAGTCACAAAGCTAGATATCTGCCCAGGAAAGTAGACTCAAAGACCTTCTAACCACCTACTTTTCTTACACTCTAACAGGAAGAAACTCTGTGCTTAGTGCCACCAGGAGGTCAGAGTGACCAGCTTTTCCTCCTACTGCATCAGGACCTTAGTCCCTTGCTTTGCCTTTTTCTCATGATTAAAATGTTTGTGCTCCTGACCTGTAGTGGCATAGTGGGTGAAGTATCGACCTGAAACTCTGAGGTCACCAGTTGCAAACCTGGGCTTGCTTGGTCAAGGCACAGAGGAAGAGCAACTACTAGGAGTTGATGCTTTCTGCTCCTCCCCCACCCTCTGCCTTTTTTTCTATTCTCTCTCTAAAAACCAATAAATAAAATCTAAAAACAAAAAAAAGGAAACGTTTGTGTAATGAATGAAAAAATGAGCAAAGGAAAGGCTCCCTGCTGCTTTCAGCTGAAGTTCTCAGTTTAGCCCAGAGGTATTTCGCTATCAGACTCATCACTTTCCCTGCCTTCATATAACTTGACAAAGTATGTGGGTTCCCCAAACAGACATGCTCTTTCAGGAGCCTCCAGTTGATACTTGCAGTTCTCCCATTTCTCATTGTCTGCTTTCATGAATTAGTAGACTTCATATAAAAGCATCTGTAAGCACAGGTTTAGGTGTAGTGGACAAGATAAATGAACAAGGAATAACTTTTCTTAAGGAGTCAGGGTCCTTCCTTATATCATCTGGTGACTTACTCTCATCACAAGCTCTCCTGGCCAGGAAACCTCGCTTAGCTTTCCTATAGTGGATCCAGCTCCCATTCCGCATCTTTGCGTGGTAAAAGCGTTTACCGCCTTTGGCTTGAGGTCCAAACTGGGTTGTGGGTAGTAGTCACCTCAGCTTGCCCACCTCACCTTGTCCACCTCAGCCCAGGTTAGTAGAATGGGGAGTCTGGAAAGTCCAGGAGTCTTGGAGTGTGTCTGTGGGCATCCAGCTGCCCATCCACTCAGTCACCGCCTAGTTTTTATTGAGAATTTACAGTGTCAGGCCCACTGAGGTTTCCATACCGGGAGTTACCGCACGCACATATCTTCTGAGCATCTGCATATTCATACGGGGAGTAGAAAAGCCGACGTTAAAGAAGCACTAATTCATCAGTATTAATAAGGGCAGCCACCTGCTCCAAGAAAGGTTATGCATGTTAACAAGCAGATGACGCATGGGTCCCGCGCGTGCCAGTGGGCGGGAGCCCGAGCGCGGGCGCGCCCCCGGGGCCCGGGCACGAGCGCGGGGAGGGGCGCAGGGGAGCTCGCCTCAGCCGCCGCTGCCCGGCTGTTGCCCTGCACTGCGCTCCGGCCGTTCTGTGGATGGAGGTGTCCCGCTGAGCCCCGGGACCTGCCTCCCTCCGCCAGGACCTGCACAGGTGCAGTCGCGGGGGGCGACTTTGGTCCGGACCGACCCACGGCTGTGGGTGGGGGTTGGACGGGGTGGTGAAGAGGCCCCGCGAGCGGGGCTTCCCTGCCGGCAGGTCTAGGAGAGCCGCCACCCCGCACCGGGACAGTCCCATCCTGGAATCGGAAAGGAAGAGCGCTGAGGCCGGCGCTCTCTGCTCCGCCCTTCGCGAGAGCGCAGTGGGAACGCAGCGCTAGGCCGGGAACGTGGGACTATGGGCACTGCAAGCAGCATCAGAGCAGGGGCCCCCAGCCAGGCCTGATGCATGTGTGCGCGCATGTGTGAGTGTGACAGTGGATTGTGTGCGTGAGCGCGCCCGTACGGGGTGCATGTGTGTATTTGAGTATGATAGTGTGTATATGTGTGTCTGTGTGCCTGAGCACACGGTCTGGGGCCAGGGAGGCAGGGGACCGCTGCCCAGTGGTGCTGGAGCAGTGGGTCTGTGCCTCCTCTCAAGACCGTTATCAGGTCTGTCACCGTAAAAGCTCCGAAGTCTTCTCAGCTCTAATAACCTGCCCTGTCCCCTGCTGTGCCCTCCCTGGGGTTCCAGGCCTTCCCCAGGACCGATCATTCCTGCAGGGTCAGCCCCTTGGCCGCTGCCGCGGACGCTGGGGAGCGATTGTTGGACCACAGAGCGGGTCGGAGAAAGGACGAATGTGGTGGAGGGCGCACTTCCCGCTGTGGGCTCAGGGCCGCAGGAGCTCGGGGCGCATCTCTGGACAGAGCTCAGGGTGGGGTTTATTATCACAGCCCTCTATTCTCTCTTGCCTACCTCTTCCCTCCTCGTCGATCGACATCCCCAAATCCCCTCCCATTCCTGTTTCCCGGTCTTGTTTGTCCAAAAGGACCAGTGGAAGCTATATGCGGACCGCGGGATGAGCCCAGCTCTTTGGAGCGTCAGCCATTGTGTAGCTTGGAGGAGCCTTTATTTTTACCCCAGCAGCCCAGGGGCGGAGGGTAGGGGGAATGTGAGGTGAGAGTGAATGGAGCAGCATTCTGAGGGGAAATAGGGGGAAGCAGAACTGCAAAGGGGTTGCTGGCTTAAGTACAATGAAATACCGTCCAAATGTGAAGCTTGAACAGGTTCTAGCCGGGTTGCACAATGGATAGAGCGCTGTCCCCCGCACGGAGGTCTCAGGCGAACAATCATGCATATTGACTGGGTTTTGCTAAGTAGCAACAGAAAAACTGAAAGGGCATCAATGGAGGGCAGGTTCTAGGGATGGTAAGGGGGTCCACAGAATCAACTGATCTATGGGGCAAGTAATAGGGAGAAGGGGGAAATGGCAGGGGACCTCTATGAATTTCTCTGCTGCTCTGCTCCACCCTGTGCAGCTCAGCAAAGCAGGGACTGGAAATTTGTACCACAGGCCAAGCTGTGGCCAGTGCATCATTACACTGCATGAGAGGCTTGTGTGTTTCCTACTGGGCCTCTGTTAAACTCCGAGATGACTTTTCTTTTCCAAATTACACGACTACTGGGAGCCAAAATAAATAGAATAGACTGTAGAATGTAATCAAACTTCAGATCTGCACTCAGTTCTGTGATAAAGGGAAAAAGACAAGACAACCCCTTCTGTGGTTCCTTTTTTCTGCCATTCTTCATCTATTTTTTTTAAAAAAAGATCGATTTTGAAAGTTTAGAGAAAGAGGATAAGTGATCAATTATATTAACCCTAGCTTTTAAGGACATGACGCCTCCAAGATGAGCTGTGAGTGAAGACGAGCAAAGCTTGCCAGGATGAAAGAGTAGCACATTTCAGTTGTAGGCCAAAGGCACCTTACCAAGAGAGAAAAGCAAGAGAAAGTGAGCTAAAAGAAGGAGAGAAAAGGTTACCATTTCTTTTTTATTTGTATTTTTCTAAAGCGAGAAGCCAGGAGGCAGAGAGACAGATTCCCACATGCGCTTGACTGGGATCCACCCAGCATGCCCACTAGGGGGCGATGCTCTGCCGGTCTGGGGCGTTGCTCCCTTTCAACCAGAGCCATTCTAGCGTCTGAGGCGAATGTCATGGAGCCACCCTCAGTGCCTGGGCCAGCTTTGCTCCAGTGGAGCCTTGGCTGAGGAAGGGGAAGAGAGAGATAGACAGAAAGGAGAGAGGGAAGGGTGGAGAAGCAGATGGGTGCTTCTCCTGTGTACCCTGCCCAGGAGTCGAATCCAGAACTTCCACGTGCCAGGCTGACACTCTACCACTGAGCCAACTGGTCAGGACCTGAAAATGTTACCATTTCAAAAGGGGCTGTTAGCCTCAACCCAGAAACCCTTCTCAAGACCATGGTAGGGCCAGTCAGAATGCCTGGTTCTCATCTCCTCTGCCGCAGTCTGGGGTCTTTCTAAAATGCTGAGCTCATGTTGGGTGTTGAGTGACTTCTGACTCCTAGCATAGGCATTCAGTCTTAGCATCATCTCCAGCTAGCCATTCATGCAGAACTTCTTGGCTCCCAGGCAGTAAATTGGTGAAAAGATCAGGATATATTATGGATTATGATTATGTTTCTGAATTCTAGAACTGTGATATCTATTTCTTCTTTTATAATTCTCTAGGTGAATTCATTTCTCTAGAGTCTGCCAGGGATGAGGGTAGGGGCTTTCAGTGTATTCTTGCTGTTAACCAATGCTCAAAATTCAATCTTAGTCCTAGATTGCCCTCTTGGTGCTGGTTAATTACTACAGATTTTTTCATTTCAAATCAGCACCCCCTTGGCATTATGTTCTCCTTCCAGTGCCCCTTCTCTCCTAGAGAAGAGTGCACATTTAAAGGAAGTGAAAATTTCTGGAATATATGCTGATTAATTTTCACATCTCTTTGAAATGGGACCCATGATCCAAGAGGCTTTGATTAAATGAATTGAAAATACAGGTGCTTTAGCAAAAAAGATAATAAAGTTCATTCAGCAATAGTTCTTTCATTTAATAAGCATTTTGAAGCATAGAATGTCATAGCAGGGATAGTTTTTCTTTCACTTGGAGCACTCTCCACATTTCCATGTAACTAAGTTATCCTCATTTTCCTAAAATCATTGACATTTATCGGATATTTTGTATTCCATACACCGTGCTTAGCATTTTGAGGATGGTCTCATTTACTCCACAAAATAACCTTCAATGTAATTACCAGTCTAAATCCCATTTTATAGATGAGGAAACCGAGGCACAAAGAGGCTGATGATTTCTCCAAAGTCTCAGAGCTAGGAAGTGATAGGACCAGGATGGAAACCTGAGCCCAGGCTCTTCACCATTACAGAATCCTGCTTCCATCAACACAAACCCCTTATCAGTAAAACCTCCCCTATTCTCTATTGCATTCTGTAATCTTTTCTAAACTCACTTTGGCACTAAGGAATTCCTAATCTTTTCTGTGCTATGGACCCCTTTGCAAATGTAGAGAAACCTATGAGATCCTTCTCTAATTTTTTTTTTTTTTTTTTTTACAGGGACAGTGAGAAAGTCAGAGAGAGGGATAGATAGGGACACACAGACAGGAACGAAGAGAGATGAGAAGCATCAATCATCAGTCTTTCATTGCGACACCTTAGTTGTTCATAGATTGCTTTCTCTTATGTGCCTTGACCGCGGGTCTTCAGCAGACCGAGCAACCCCTTGCTTGAGCCAGAGACTTTGGGTCCAAGCTGGCGAGCTTTTGCTCAAGCCAGATGGGCCAGCGCTCAAGCTGGCAAGCTCAGAGTCTCGAACCTGGGTCTTCCGCATCCCAGTCTGACGCTCTATCCATTGTGCCACCACCTGGTCAGGCTGAATAAGTTTTTAAATGAAGCAAGTAAAATACAGTTATATTCAAAGAGCTTTTGGAGGCTGTAGGCCCTAGGTGAAGAATCCCTGACTGAAAAATAGTTGCGCATTGCTTTATAGCTCTGTTGTCCAATATGGTAGCCACTAGCCACATGTGACTATTGGGCATTGAAAAGGTGCCTCATTTAAATGGAGACTTACTATGAATGTAAAATATACCCTGAATTTTAAAGGCTTAGTATAAAAAAATCAATCATTAATATTTTAAAATATGGATTACAATTTGAAATGGTGATATTTTTGATTTACTGGATTAAGTAAAATGTATTATTAAAATATATTATTGTATTTAAATTATTAAGTTAATATAGTATTAAAATTAACCTCCAAAGATATTAGCTCTGTACCAACACCTTTGTTTTAACAAATCAGAACCCACAATGCTTGTCACTGAGCCAGACATTTGCAGGTCTGTTGGCTCTTAAGCCTGTGTTCTTTCCAAGATATCATACTGCTTTTATATCTTTTTGTATTCTAAGGTCTTATCATGTTGTCTTTGTAAACTATAAATACTCAAAATATGTTTTGATGTGATGCTATGTTAACTGACTTAAATTAATACCAGTAAAATCCCAGGAAGAGTTGTCCAGGTCCTCACCTGGCACGCCCTTTGCTTCACTTATTTAGAATTTCAGCTTTGTAGATAGATAGAAATGTAGAATGGCACTCCTAAGGCAAAACCCATGGTCTTTGTTGTCTGTTTGGTTCTCCTCAGGTACGTTCCAATTTAAGCATCTAATTGGATCAAAAATCAGAGACAGGAGAGAAAAGTTGGGTTGCCTTTCTGTATTACAGGAAGGAAGTGTTTTGCGTAAAGAAGGATATGATAGATGATGATGTTTGTGCTGCCTGAAATTGAAAACGAGAAACTGTAAGTGGGGTGAGAAGATCATTTTTCAGTGAGAACACATTGATTGATAGTTTAGCCACAGAGCAGTGTGCTAGGAGCCTGGGAGGATATTCAGAGGACATCTGTGCCCTCGAGGAATTTAGATTCATATTGGGGAAGGGGGAGAGGGAGTAAAGAGGGACAAGTATATATCCCACATGGGTGGGATATAAAACTGAGACTCTTGGACATAGATAAAAATGGAATGGTTGCCTGGGGGGGGGGGAGCAGAGGGTGAAGGGGAGTAAAGAGGGACAATATATGGTGACGGAAAATGATTTGACTTTGAGTGATAGGCACACAACACAATCAACAGTTCAAATGGTACGGAGATGTTCACCTGAAACCCATGTATTCTTATTGATCAATGTCACCCCATTAAATTTAATTTCAAAATAAAAAATTAAAATAAAAAAAAAGAGAGAAATTGGGGAAGGGCTTGGAGTTATGCCCAGATGCATCAATCACAGTTGAAGGCAATGTATGAAGAGGGCCGGAATCTGTTGGGAAATGAAGGGAGGCCAGAGTGTGCAGCCTTCCTGAGCGGTGTCCAAGATAGTGGTTACAGACTTCGTCTCTGGAACATATTGAGAGTTGAGTGTTTTACAGGATAATAGATCACTTAATTCATTCCTATAGTCCCAGACATATGCTCTGTGTCTGGGAAAAACTCAGGTTCTTATTTGAAAGTCTCTATTAGTGTTCTATTTTTCTATTATTTATTGATGAAGGTAGTAATATCCAGGTCCATGAATTCCTATCCAAAATCCTTGGGGCCAGGCATGTTTCAGAATTTAGGTTATCTCATATTTTGGAAGGCAGTAATAGAGTGCATATTCTGTATATCATCTCCTGAGGGTTGCGGCAGCTGTCTCTATGATTTTAAAAATTAATATTTCTACAGAAAAACACACTAAATAGGATAACTTAAAATTAAAATCAGCTTTTATATTCATGTAGATCACATTTAGTTGCCAAATGAGCTTAGGTCAAGTCAGGTTTTGCCACCAAATAAGTTATGAAGAACTTCCAGTTTTCAGAGCACATAGATATGAACATATATTGAATATTGACTTTCATTGTCTGATAGACACTGTTCTAAGCTCTTTCCTGTGTTTACTGCTCTAATCCTATGACAACCATTGGAGGTAGATTCTGCTATTATTTGTGTCTTGAGAATAATGAAAGGAAGCCCAGAGGAGTTGATAAACCTGCTAAGGTTTGGGGCAGAGCAAGATGCGAACCCAGGCAGTTTGGCCCAGGGGCCGTGCACTTCACCGCTATGCTTTGTTTTTTAGAGCAGGGATTTGGAAGCAGATGTATCTCTCAAGTTTACTCTATTTAGGTTAGTATTATTCATACGGACATGGGCGATGGCTGTTGGTAAAGTGGAATCTTTGGTTTTAGAAAGACACAAAGTAATGGAATCTGAGATTATGGTTCCTCGGCAGGGCTGGCCCAGTCCAAACTCACATTAACTTGTTTATTTCTTCTAGATAAACGAATCCTGCAAGTTTCAGCTGTGCAAGAATGGAGGCTCCGCTCGTGAGTTTGGATGAAGAATTTGAAGACCTTCGGCCCTGCTGCTCCGAGGAACAGGAGGAGAAGCCACGGTGCTTTTATGGCTCATCTCCCCATCATCTAGAGGACCCCTCCCTCTCTGAGCTTGAGAATTTTTCTTCTGAAATAATCAGCTTCAAGTCCATGGAGGACCTCGTGAATGAATTTGATGAGAAGCTCAATGTCTGTTTTCGGAACTACAATGCCAAGACTGAGAACCTTGCTCCTGTGAAGAACCAGTTCCAGATCCAAGAGGAGGAGGAGACCCTGCAGGACGAGGAGTAAGAGTCTAAGTTGCTCTCTTCTGCTTCACATGAGATCCCTGTAGTCTGGGGACTCCTTGCCAAAGAACTAGTTTCTATGAGTTCATGGCTTATTACTTGAATTTTTATGTCAGTGGGGCAGGCCCTGGTTATCACTGACATTGTTTTGTTATGTCCCTTTATAGCAGTGGTTCTTAACCTTTTTTGAGGTACCGAACCTACCAGTTTTATATGTGCATTCACCAAACCCTTCTTTAGTGATAAATAAAATATGATTTTTTCCCAAAATTCAAGACATAGGTATATGTTTTTTTACTGGTGCACAAAATGAGCCGTGCACGAACAGCACCTTGCTCAAAGAACAAAACCAACAAAGTTCATGAACTCACAACAAATTACAGTATTACTTTATTCTGGTCTCCATGACAGAGGCTTCTTCGAACCCCTGAGACCGACCGACTCATCGAACTCCTAGGGTTCAATAGAACCCAGGTTAAGAACCACTGCTTCATAGTCACCTGTAGAGCTTCCTTAAATTGCAACCTTAAAGGAATGAAGGAAATTTAGGAAATAGGAAGTTTTTCCTAGATACAAAAAATATAAATTTTAGGAGCATGGTAAATTTGGGGGTCTGTCTATCTTCAGCTTTTTTTTAAGTGAGGAGAGGGGAGATAGTGAGAATGACTCCCACATGCAATCTGACCAGGATCTACCCCTCCCAGTAACCCTGCCTGGGGCCAATGCTCTAATCAACAGGGCTATTCTCAGTTCCTGAAGCCAACATTTGAACCAGTTGAGCCAATGGCTGGAAGAGGGGAAGAGAGAGAGAAGTGGGGAGGGAGGGAAAGAGAAGCAGATGGTTGCTTCTCCTGTGTGCCCTGACAGTGGATCGAATCCAGGACGTCAGCACACAGGGCCGATGCTCTATCCCCTGAGCAACATGGCCAGGGCCTATCTTCAGCTTTCATTATGTCAGTGGTACTCTATCCAGATATCAAAAAATAAGGACCAGAAAAAAATTGGCTGTGACAGAGGAATCTATGTCATTAGTACAATTTGCTTTAAGAAACACCAGTATTGTGAACATCTCCAAATCGTTTACAACCCTTCGCAAGTGGAAAAAATATATCTAGAAATATTAAGATATGTTCAGATGAGAAAATATACCAACTGAACAGAGAGCCCACAGAATTAACCCAGACAATATAAATAGGATAAACTGGGTGAAGTGGCTTCTTAGCGTGCAGATTCCCTGTTTCCTGTACTAGCCACCTTCTTGGGTCTGAATAGTAGTCGAGAAAAGAGCTGTTCAAGGAGGGGTAATTGCTCATATACATTAAAGAAGAGTGTTTGCAGCATTTATAAAGAACACGTGCATTGCCAATAGAGAGAAAATATGCACCAATTGTTTCTTAGACATCACACAAGAAATGCCATGTAGTGATGATAGAAGTTGTGAGCAACTATGCTTTTGGTTTCTCTTTTTATGAACTTGAGTGGGAAGAGTTGATCATAAACAAGCAGAGTAAGAGGCATGTCCTAGAGGTTTGAACCTGAGCATGTTTGGCAGATGGTTGCTTATTTGGTGACTAAGATTGCATCTTCGAATACAGGGCTCTGGATCTGTGTCTTACCATTACATCCCACTGTCAAATATAATGCTTGGTGTGTACTAAGTGATCAAATATTTTTTGTTCCTTTTTTTAAATTGATTGATTTTAGAAAGAAGGAGAGAGGAAGGAGACAGACAGGAAGGGGGAGAGAGAGAGAGAGAGAGAGAGAGAGAGAGAGAAGCATTTCTTTGTTGTTCCACTTAGTTGTGCATTCATTTGTCGCTTCCCATATGTGCCCTGACCGGGGATCAAAACTGCAACCTTGTTGTTTCTGGATGATGCTCTAACTGACTGAGCTAATCAGCAACAGCCTCAGATAATATTTTTTGAATGAAATATTGAATATTGAATGAATTGGATGAGCAATAATAGTTAGCCAGCCTTGTAGGTATTTGTAAAATATTTCTAGGTTTACCCTATTTCTGTCTTTTCAATCAATGCTAGCTTGAAGGCATGGGCATAAGAACAGGTCCCTCTGGTGACCAGTACATCACTGTGGGCTGTGTGCTTTGATTCTACTTTTAGTTTCAAACTGATTCTTTTTAGATGCTGATCCTATTATAATTTGTTCCTCTTTTAAGTAAAAAAAGTGATGACTCTGGAGTTTTATTACGTGTATACAGAGTATTTTTCACTTTAGTTCATTGCACCAGTCAATGAACTAGAAATATAAAGACTATGAATTCTGATTTTCATACTTGCACTAACTCACTGTGTGACCTTGGGCTAGTCACTAATTCTAGCTGACTGCGTGGGTCCTCATCTTTGAAACCTCCAGAGCTCGATCTTGACGAAGCAGGACTAAGGACTTGCTAAGAACCTAATTTCTTGTCTTACCCAGGTTGCACTTTAAAAATGACATTTTAAGATGTGTCCAATTCCTTTTGCTTCTAACAAATCATTTCTCCCCTACAGAAGCTCATCTGCCTCATTAAGGCTGAAGGCCCAGTGAGCAAGTTCTTCCCCTCTTCTAGCACATTAGCAGAGGCCACTCAAGATCAATTACCATGTCATGGGATTATTGGTTTTATCTTGATTTTTCTGACTTGCCTGCCTCATTGAAGGACTCAGCTAAAAGACCAAAGGTTGAATAATTCCTTAGAGATAAAGTATGATTTGGGGATGGTGTAGAGGGAGGAATCTGGGAAGAGAGAAATTAACACTGTGAGCAGCTAAATCTTTACAACTTAGAATAAAAATCAGAATTAAATAACATACTTTGTTTTATAGACAGCTATTCAGATATTTCAACTATAAAATAATTATGATGAGGTGAAGGAAAAAGATAATTTAATATCTAACCTGACTCCAGTTCTCCTGAGCATGGCTCTAGTGTTTGTTCTAATAAACTTGCTTAGGTTTAATATTTGGAGGGATATTTCATGTACAAATGAATTGAAAGTGTTTTGGGTGGGATAGAGCTAAATAATAGAGCATTAAAATAAAAACAATGAAATTTTTGGTCAAATTAACCTCCTCAAAGAAAGCACAAGTTGCCTGACCAGGTGGTGGCGCAGTGGGTAGAGTGTTGGACTGGGATGCAGAAGACCCAGGTTTGAGACCCCGAGCTCGCCAGCTTGAGCGCGGGCCCATCTGGCTTGAGCAAAAGCTCGTCAGCTTGGACCCAAGGTCACCGGCTCCAGCAAGGGGTGGCTTGGTCTGCTGAAGGCCCCTGGTCAAGGCACGTGTGAGAAAGCAATCAGTGGACAACTATGGTGTCGCAACGGCACTCCTTTTTTTTTGTACAGAGAGAGGGACAGATAGGGACAGACAGACAGGAAGGGAGAGAAATGAGAAGCATCAGTTCTTTGTTGCAGCACCTTAGTTGTTCATTGATTGCTTTCTCATATGTGCCTTGACCACGGGGCTACAGCAGACTGAGTAACCCCTTGCTCAAGCCAGCGACCTTGGGCTCAAGCTGGTGATCTTTTTGCTCAAACCAGATGAGCCCACGCTCAAGCTGATGACCTCAGGGTTTCGAATCTGGGTCCTCCGCATCCCAGTTCGACGCTCTATTTACTGCGCCACCGCCTGGTCAGGCCAAGTTTTTATTTCTTTAATTCTCATTTGCAATTGTTTAGCCAATATAGGGAATTGCCTGAGATAACAATTTATCTCTGATTCATCAGGGCATAGAGGCATTAAATGAAAGTCAAATTTGAATATATATCTCCTATTTCAAAATTTAGAAACTATTTCAGAATCTCTTCTTTGCTTATGTGTGATACCGTAAGAGATTGAATCTAATTTCAATCTCTTGATTTGGCTTCTTAAGGGCCAATAAAAAATATTAATGGACAGTTCTTGCCCTACCTCCTACCTCATTGGGGTCCCTATCAGCCCTCTTACAAGTGTCCCAGAGACAAAGGTGCCAAATATGTGAGAAAAAGGACAGTTTTTCTGTTCTTCAGATGGAATTATGGGGTTAAAAGTGATGTTAAATAACAAATAAATGACAAGCACTCAGCCACATTTTAAGTTGAAGACAAGGCCCTGGCTGTTTGGCTCAGTGGTAGAGCATCAGCCCAGTGTGTGGATATCCCAGGTTTGATTCCCGGTCAGGGCACACAAGAGAAGAGACCATTTGTTTCTCCACCTTCCTCCTCCCCATTCTCTTTCTCTCTCTCCCTCTCCTGCAGCCATAGCTTGTTTGGTTCAAGCGCATTGGCCTGGGAGCTGGGAGTGGCTCCATAAAGCCTCCAAATCAGGTGCTAAAAATAGCTTGGTTGCAAGCATGGCACCAGATGGCAGAGCATCGGCCCCAGATGGGGGTTGTGGGTTGGATCCTGGTCAGGATGCATGCGGGAGTCTGTCTATCTCCCCTCCTCTCACTTGGAAAGTAAAGGAAAAGAAAAAGTTGAAGAAAGGTATATACCCAATAACCAGATAGGAAAAGATGGCAGACAACTGTGATTCTTAGGAAAGTTAATTCTCTTCTTAGAGGTTCAGTTTCCTTAGAAGGCAGAGATAGTATTAATTCTATTTAAGTATTTTAAAGAATCTAAAAAGTTGTTCAAATCATTCATTTGGTAATAATGAATTATTCCTAAGTATTAACTGCAAAAGTGTATTCATGTTACCAAAACACATCTAAGTATGGATATTGACATGACTAGATACAAATGAAACACTGAACAAGGGTTGTAGACAGCCTAGAGGGGATTAAGGGAAAGGTTACTAAATTGGAATTCTAATAAGCCTTGTACCCTGTCTATCATATTATCAGGAATAGGTATATAGATGTGTGTGTGTGTGTGTGTGTGTGTGTGTGTGGCTCAGGATTAATGTAGCCTTAATGGCTATGCTGCCAGTTTTAGACTGAGCTTTTGTCTAGGTGTATTATCACAACCTATTCTGTTCGGTTTGTCCATCCTCTGCTAGCATCCTTTCCCAAATCCCTAGCCCTCTGGTGAAAACTCACTTATTCAATTCTGCAGGCATCTAAGCCCAAGCTATAACATAAACTAAACACCTAAAAATCCTTTTCTGTTATTGTAAGCAAATTGAATATCAGGTGCCATGGCAGCATGTCTGGAATTGGAGCAACCTGTTTAATCTTAGTTCTTTGATAAAAGATAGAGTAGGTAGCTTTCAAAGTCTCCTTTCCCCAAGATAAGAGTAGATAGCAGGATACCTCTTAGGGAAGCAGAATCTTACAGCCTCCCTCATGGTACCTATAAAAGGGAATATGTCCATTTCTAAGGATCCTGCTTACAATCAGCAGAAAGTTAGCTGATGCAAGTTAGCATCTCTGGGAAGAAAGCCCTTCCCACTCACTTCCTCACAGAAAGCTTTGTGCTTTTCCCTGCTACCATCGCCTCCTCCCAGTGTTCTGTCTTGTCTTCCGTTTAACCTTCTCAGGACAGAGATGCAGACAGAAAGCAGCATGTGCCCTGCTGCCCATGCCATTCATCTTCTGTAGATTGATGAAAGCACACCATCCAGAACAATGCAGTTATAGATTTTTCCTGCAAAGCCAGTTTCTGAACTGCTGTGATTTGGAACTTGGTATAGTATTCTGATGTCATGTCAATCATAAAATTCATCAGGAATTGGAAGAGTTAAGTGGTTAGTAATTTAGGCATTGGAGCTCTATTGCCTGGGTTCAAGTCCCACATCTGCCATTACTGGCTGTGTAAACTTGTATAAATTAAATTAACTTCTCTAGGTTTCAGTTTTTCCTCATTAGTATCTGCCTCACAGAGTTGTTGTGAGGAGTGAATGAATTCATCCACATAACATTTAGAATAGTACCTGGCTTATGGAAAGTGCTTGGTTAAGTGTTGGCTGCTATTGTTATTATTGTTAAATGGGCACTGAATAAAGATAGGAAGGATATGCAAGTGATTACAAAGAGATGGGAGTCACTCTATCTTTCGGTTATATAAAAACTTCAAAGGCTAAAAAGTATCTCAGAAAGGAAGAAGAAAACCTGGACAAAACCTGAAAGAGAAAGAGAATGGCTTGAGATCCCAAGAAGATAGAGGTTTAGGAAGTTGTCACTAAAAATCTATAATTAGGAGATAAAATCCAGAGTATGGTGATGAAGTCTCTGAAGAGAAAAGTTGCTGCTCCCTAAAAGATTAGCAAGAGTTCCCAGTTGTTGCTTTAAGGGTGTGAATAGTTTCAAGGTCATTGAAAAGTGTGCAGTCTATTGGCGTTCCCAGCTTCCAGCCTGCCTAAGAGAGAGGTACAAAAGGCTCCTGCCTATTTTGGACTTTGCTGAATTTCATTTTTCAGGTCCTTGCTGCAGGGACAGATCTGAAGGTCAGTGCCTGTGCACTGTTCATTCTCACCGCAGAGAATGTGAGGCAGCGGTGCAAATGGGGTTGTCCACCGACCTTTCTGGTGGGTGTGGTGTTTGCAGGTTTGTCTTGGAGAGAGCAAATCCTATTTGCCTCTTGGCTTTAGAATGCTAATGAGATGTGGATTATAATAAGGCTGGATTACTGAAGCTTTAATCGTGCCTCACAGAGACTGGATTATCACCGTGTTTAAGAAGTAGACTCTGAGATCCTGCTGAATAGATGTCTAATGAGCACTTGATGAGCTCCTGCAGAGTGCTTTCTTGTAATCGTAGAAAAATAATGAATAAGAGGATAACTCAAACGCTGCCATTAAATTGTGTTTTCTTGAGTTCACTTTGTTTCATTCTAGTTTAAATTGTGTGAGTCATGCACTAGGAAAATCTCTTCGCTTATGGACCCATATATTATATAGTATTCCTGATTTTAGATATGTTAAGAGCACTACTCTTCCTTATTTTATAGATCTGATTTTGATTATAGATCATCTGTACCCTGTTTTGCTTTCTCTCTCTCTCTCTCTATATATATATATACACATATATACATATATACACACATATATATGTAAATGTATATATACAATTTGCACTTATTTCAGCATCTTAATTCATATTTTGTCATATTTTGAATTTAATCCACATGTATACATATTTGCTTGTTTTTAAATGGCTGTTTCCTTATGTTAGTATTTCCTACACCTTCGTTTCATAGGTGTCACTCACTTTGACATACATAGGCACCTGAGAGTCCTCATTTATCATTATTTAATATTAACTCAAGTGCTGCTGGCTTCCAGGGATGGCATTATTTTAGGAGCTGGGTTTATTGATTTGCATTAATCTCTTAGTATTGACTAATGTATACAATTTCCTCTGTGTGAGAGTTTGTGACTTCAGGGTTTTCCCCACCCCTCTTTCCCCCAAACAAATGTTTCTGAAATAAGTGAGTCAAGCAACAAGAATTGTTGAAAACCATTTCTTATAATATACATATCAGCATTTTAAAAAAATGTAACAAAGAGAGCCCCATTTTTTCGGATTGTAAAGTAATTTTGTAGACAGAGGTGTATTTATGGTTCCTTTCGTATATATATTTGCTTTAGAGGGTCCATGATGGAGAGAGGGCACACTTAGACTATGTTGTTAGAAGGCAGTATTTTGCCACCTATGGGCTTGCTAAATATTTTGGGTAATAAGTAAGCATTAACGACATTGGCATTAGTCGATGACCCTGCTCTTAATGAGATCTAACCAGGAAATCTGCCCAGATCTCTATATCTCTATCTATCTCTCTGTCTCTCTCTACTTTTTTGTCTCTTTCTCATTCTTCTCAGCCCATGGGAAAGGAAATGGGGGCATTTCCTCTTCTTTTTTTTTCTTTTTTCCTTAGAGGCAGGGAGGCAGAGAGACAAACTCCCCTGGGATCCACCAGGCAAACCCCCTACAGAGTGATGTTCTGCCCATCTGGGGCTGCTGCTCTGTTGCTCAGCAACAGAGCTATGTCAGTGCCTGAGGCAAGCCATAGAGCCATCCTCAGCACCTGGGGCCAATTTGCTCCAATGGAGCCATGGCTGCGGGAGTAGCAGATATGGGTAGGGGAGGAGAAGCAGATGGTTACTTCTCCTGTGTGCTCTGATTGGAATTGAATCTGGGACTTCCACACACTGGGCTGACACTCTACTGCTGAGCCAACCGGTCAGGGCAGGGGTATTTCTTAGTTTCATGAGACTATTTTGTCGAGGGATAGATTTTATGAACTATGTTGAGGGTTAGATTTATTTTCTAGGACAATTTATTTATTGCCAGAGGTGATTTGACTGTAGACTCTATCATTTGTATCTCAATGGTGAGAAATTCCTCTTCTCTGAAGCAAAGCCTTTCACTTAGAAGCTCCTGGCCAGGTTCCATTCTCTCACTTTTTCTCTCCCCATGGAGCCTCTATCTAATTCAGTTTCTAAGCAGCTCTTGCTCCAGCATGCTGGAAGGCAGATGACCTCAGCCTGGCACACACAGAAGCCTCTCTCTGACCGGCCCAGCTCTTCCTTCCTCCAGGCGGGGTGGGGCCACAGATGTGTGCTAATGACAGCTTCTCTTTGTTTACAGGGTTTGGGATGCTCTGACAGACAATTACATCCCTTCACTCTCTGAAGACTGGAGGGACCCAAACATCGAGGCTCTGAATGGCAACAGCTCTGACACTGAGGTACCTCTCTGCTCCCTCTCCCATCCACCCCTCCCCCAACTTAATAGGGCTTGAGAAGATGTGAATTCTAGTTTGAAAAACATTCAGTAACTGAACAATCTTCCCCATTAAACATTCAAGATCATTACTAGGAAGGTAGGAATTGTGGAGGAGGTGAAAAATAAGATGAGGGGGTACATCCAGTGTGTACATGAGGTGATTGATATCATTAGCTGTGAAAAGTGTAAATGCAGATACTTCTTTTGCTGATCTGTGTACTACAACATGGAAAATTAGGTGGTCTGGAGTAAGAGAGTGACTACCACATGTTTCTTTTGTGTTCAAGTAATAATGGTTAAAAATAACAATTCAGTCCTATCAAAACAATGCTGAGAGCAAGGGCTGATTGATCAGTGGCCACCTCAGAACTTGGCTAATAGCCGAAGGTGGGGCTCAGATATTGGTGAGGTGGCCATGCAATTGGAGGAATTCTTTATGAAACTCAACCAAAGAGACATCTATGTGGCTGGACCTGAGTCACATTCTGTGGTTTCTGATACCAAAGAAGAAAGTAGCACAAGGGCTTCTGAATAAATAAAGACAATGCTTATATTGAGTTGATTTGCACTGAGTGACTTTTCAGAAGATCCAAACTGCCCCTCCTAGCTGATTCTCCATTAAAAAAAATAAGTACACTCATATAATAGCTAAAAGCCAATTTCTACCTTGCTTGGTGTTGGGGAAACAGCTGTTAGGATTGCGCTCTGGTTTCCCAGCTGCAAGCACTTTTCATGGTCAGTGCATGAGCACATGGCAGAGCTATGTGTGTGTGGTCTATGTAAGGTGCTTTTCTTTGGCTCCGATTGCCTGCCCACAATTGTGCAGGGCCGTTTTGCTGTTCATTTGCTGCTGTGAGAAGGTTTTCCCGTGCCTGTTTGCTCGTCCACTATTGTGAGACTCTAATAAGCAGAATGGCCAAATGCTTTCTGGCTCCACAGTTCCTCTACCGTCTGCCTCAATCAAATGTGAACCTGTCTTGCTTTGGCCACCGGCATTATACTTGGTTTTCTAGTTTCAGCTGTAAAAGAAATTTGACAATTTCTTATCAGGAAAGGCATAGCAAATGAGGGTGGACCTAATATTCCTAGATGTTCTAGAATTGAGTTCAAGTAAAAGTGCTACAAACTGGTTTTTCTACTGGGCAATATTTCTGCAGATTATTGCCCAAAATAGCATAGAGTGATTAGCTGGCTGACTTTTTGAAAAGGTGGTTATATATCCTTTTTAACTCTTATAAAAATTAGCAACCCAACATACTGAAAAAACCTCAAGGCTTCATTGATGGGGCAGGTAGGACGGTGACATTAAGACTAAGAGATCTGGCCTGACCAGGCGGTGGCACAGTGGATAGAGCATTGGACTGGGATGCGGAGGACCCAGGTTTGAGACCCGGAGGTTGCCAGCTTGAGCCCAAGGGCGCTGGCTCGAGCAAGGGGTTACTCGGTCTGCTGTAGCCCCACGGTCAAGGCACATATGAGAAAGCAATCAATGAACAACTAAAGTGCCACAACGAAAAACTGATGATTGTTGCTTCTCAACTCTCTCCGTTCCTGTCTGTCTATCCCTATCTATCCCTCTCTCTAACTCTCTCTCTGTCTCTGTAAAAAAAAAAAAAAAAAAAAAAAAAAAAAGACTAAGAGATCTGCTACAAGACTACTCAGCATAGATCTTAGAGGGTGTGTCTCAGGTCCTGTTTGGAACTACCACCATTTTACTTTTTCCTGCAATGCTTATACGTATGGTGTTTAGTATGTATCCAAAATTCAAAGGAGAAGATAGGCAATAATGGAACAAATCTAGTTACTGAAATGAAAACAGGTCCATCTTGGTGCAAAAGGCAGCTTTTACTTTGTTATCTCTTTTGCCACCTTCCCAACTCATTGTGGATCAAACTACATGTAGATTAAGCCAAATGGTATATAAAATAGCTTGCCCTTCAAAAGGACTTCAATTTATCCTCATTTGCAGATTTCCCTCAAGAGGGTTAATATTTCAGGGTAAATTGAATGACCCTGAGCGGGATGATCTTGAGCTTTGTTCCTTGTAGAATTTCTTTCATCTAACCCATGGGAAAAGGACAAGGTAACAAAGTGGATGGATCAAGGCTGTTTTATTTCATCCTTCTTAATGATCTGCATTCATTACAGTAGAGCTCTTTTAACTGACCTCAGCTGAAAGACGTGCTAGATTAACCAGTACTCTGTATTCGTTCTTTAAAACGTACCAACTGGATGCCCTTGGCATGCTGAATGCACACAGCTGGTAGGCTTCTTTCTAATGAGCTTGCACAGCCCTTCTTCTACTTAAGTGGTCCATTGCCAAGAATCAGTTGTATTTATTCCGAACTCTGTTCATGATTGACTGAAACTAAGTAATTTAGTTAAATATTATAGGAAGTGTCGGGTTATGACTGCAAAGAGTCATTATTGCTTTTTACAATCAAAGTAACACATGTACATAGTTTTAAAACTCAAATAATACTTTTGAAATAATATGAGACTTAAACAAATGGAAAGAGCAGCCCAACTCGTCTTTCTCTACTCCACAGAGGCAACCTCACTTATTTCTTTCAGCTGTTTCTTTTGGCAGATATGTTCATTTTTCTAAATAAAACATTTGCATTGCCATTTCTTTGATTATTTAAAATTAACAGTTTTTGCTGTTTTCTATTTGTATTATGGAAGATAATATTTAATTCTTTTACATCATCTCAAATGCTCCAAATTAGCCTGTCCCATCCTAATATAGGATTGTCACCAACTTATAGTTAAATCAATATTAAATACACACACTCGTGTAACTCTGTGTACTGTTTCTTACCGAATCATGTAGTGTTCTATAAGAATATTTCCTTTCTTGTATCACTTTTTGATTAATCTGTAGTGAAGCATTACCTTGTTGTTTTTTTTTTTCATTTGCTTTATTTCCTATATCTATCATTAATTCAAACCTAAACTCTGAGTGAATTCTAAATCTCACAGTCGGATATTATATAAATTTAATTTCTTTTTTCTAGAAAACACCTAAACTAGTACCCTCCATCTTTCTGCCATAAACTAGCCTTGTTGTGCTCTAGCCACACAGCTGCTATCCTGGGACACCTTTATCCTGGGGGTTCTTCTTGCCTCTCTCTTTGGTCCTCAGCCTGACATATTTTTATCTTTTTGTTTTGGTATAAACAAAATCTTTATATTCTTGAGAGAGGGAACAGAAGAATATGTGTTTTGGAATATATGAGAATGTCTTTACTCTTCTGTCATCTATTTGATGGAGACTTTGACTTGATAGTTAAATTGCAAATATTTTTCTCAAAATTCTGAAGACATCGTTCTTTTATCTTCCAGCTTTCAGTTGCTGTGAGAAGCCCCAAATCGACTTAGATTGCCTGTCTTTTATACCTGACCCTCTTTTGGTTCCCTTCAGAAGCTTATAGGATATTTTTCATTTTCTTTCTTATTTGAAATGTGCCTTAGAGTGAGTTACAAAAATTATTTTATTAATTTAATCTGCATCATACTCAGTGGGCCCTTTTAGCCTGGAAGCTCATGACTTAATATTATATCATGGGTTTTTTTTGTTTTGTTTTTTACAGATACAGAGTCAGAGAGAGGGATAGATAGGGACAGACAGACAGGAACGGAGAAAGATAAGAAACATCAATCATCAGTTTTTTGTTTTGTACCTTAGTTGTTCATTGATTGCTTTCTCATATGTGCCTTGACCGCGGGCCTTCAGCAGACTGAGTAACCCCTTGCTGGAGCCAGTGACTTTGGGTCCAAGCTGGTGAGCTTTTGCTCAAACCAGATGAGCACGCACTCAACCTGGGTCCTCTGCATCCCAGTCCGACACTCTATCCACTGCGCAACAGCCTGGTCAGGTTGTACCATGTTTTCTTGTGTTATTTTTCTAAAGATTAATTACTTCTGTTTTCTGCTTCTGTTGAAATGGATACATGACTTTATCCTTCATTATGTTAATGTGATGAAGTACCTAAATTGATTAAATCAACCTTGCATTCTTGAGATAAACCCAACTTGGTCATGATGAATTAGTATTTTATTTTATTTTTTGGCTTTCTTCTTTTCTCACAGTTTTATTGAGGGATGCCTGGCATACAATAAATGGCACACAGTAAAGTATGTATTTTGATTAGTTTTGATGTATGTATCTATCTGTGAAACTATCACTACAATCAAGATAGTGAGCTATCTGTCACTCCTCCCACTCTCTCCCCCCAATCTCTTAGGTGACCTATTTCTGTCACTGTAGATTAGTTTGCATTTTCTAGAATTTTGTATAAATGAAATAATGCAGCATGTACTCTTTTTTTCGTCTGGCTTTTAAAACTCAGTATAATTATTTAGGAATTCATTTTATTTTTTGTATCAACAGTTCATTTTTTATTGCTGAGTGGTATTTCATTATATGAATATGCCATATTTTGCTTATTCATTTACCTGTTGATGGACGTTTACATGGCTTCCAGTTTTTAAATATTGGAAATAAAGCTATTATGAACAGTCTTCTGTAAGTCTTTTTGTGGAAATACGTCTCTGTTTCTCTTGGTAAAAACCCCTGAGTAGAATGTCTGGGTTATTAGGTAAGTGCATGTTTCACTTTCTAAGGAACTGCCAAACTGTTCTCTAGTTCGGGAGCTCCAATTATTTCACTTCTTAACCGACACTTGTTATGGACAACCTTTTTAATTTAAGACATTAGGATAGGTATATAGAAGTATCTTATTTTGGTTTTAATTTGCATTTACCTAGTAACGTATGATATTGAACATTTTTTTCATGGGCTTATCTACAACCAGTGTGTCTTCTTTGGTAAAGTGCCTGTTCAAATAAATCTTTTGTCCATTTTCTTAGTGGTTTGTGTTCTTATTATTCAGTTGTTAAAGTTCCTATGTTAAATGATAAATAAAATGAGGCATATTAAATTTATGAGTTATTTGAGTAAAAATCAATTCAAATTGGCAGTGGCAAACCCAAAATTGTTAGGAGTATTCCACTGACATGAAGTAGAAAACAAGACTTCTGTAGAGAAGAGATAGAAGCAAAGGAAGGATATCATGTGACTGGCTATAGCTTACTTAAGTGGTTGTACTATTTGGGAAAGCCTAGTTGGTTGGTTGTGATTGGTTGTCCTTTGGTTTGAATTCTCAGCCTTGAGGTTTTAGAGGCTTGGGTTTAGGTTTGCTTAGAAGGCCACTAAGGCATTCAAACTTCTTCAGTCTAATGATGCCCTTGTTTAATTAATTTAACTCACATATTGTAGATATAAGTTTTTTTTTGTCTGATATGTTATATGAATATTTTTTCCTGCATATGGATTACCTTTTAACTTTATTAACATTATTTTATAAGGATCAAATGTTTTTAAAATGTGAAGTCTAGTTTATTGATTCTTTTCTTTTTATACTTTGTACTTCTTGTGTAGTATTTCAGATACTGCCAAACCCAGGGTCACTGAGATTTTTTAAAAATTTTCTAGACATTTTATAGTTTTAGCTGTTGTATGGTTTGTGATCGATTTCAAGTTATTTACGTATATGGTGTGGGATAAGGGTCATAGTTCGTGTGTGTGGCTATCCATTGTTCCAGTACTTGTCATTTGTTGGGGACCGAAAAATAAACAGGGTATTTTGCAGTCTGGATTTTGGGGATAGAGGTGTTGGGCCCAACCCACTACCTCACCTGCCTAATTAAGTTAACAAAGGACTGTGCTTCAGTGCTCATCCTGCCCGCCCATGTTCCCCGGAAAGATTAGAGGCTAGTTACATCTTTGTTTAAAGTTAAGATTGTGGGGAGTTTTCTGCACCTGGTGGTTTTCTTGTGTTGCCTTGGAAATGTGATTGAATTGCTAATGGCCCACCTTCCCCAGAAAATAAACATGGATGCCTTCCTGGGGGCGGCCATGTTTTTGCAGCTTGACCACAACCATAGTGACTGTTGGCAGTGAGCTGTGGCACCCTCCCGAACCATCCTGTATATATCTTTAAGTCTCTGTCTACTTTTCATTCAATTTCATACCATTTCCTGCTTGAGACCCTAGAATAGACTCGTTGCGCGGGTTGCAGCAGTCATTGAAAATAATATGCTTTCCATATTAAATTATCATAGCAATGGGGTTGAAAATCAATTGGCCATATATGTGTGGATGTGTTTCTGAATTCTCTATTCTGTTTCACTTATATATGTGTATCTTTATGTCAATATTATGCTGTATTCGTTATTATAGCTTTATACTAAGTCTTGACCTAAAATAGGATATTTTCCAGTGTTCTCTTTTTTTCAAAATTGTTCTTGCTATTTTAACTCCTTTGCATTTCCATATAAAATTTGGAATCACCACATCAATTTCTACAAAAAGAGCATGCTGGAAATTCAACTGTGACTGTATTAAATCTATAGACCTACTTATACATATATAGATCAATTTATTATGTTAATATGGTAAATTATACAGTATGTCCATAAAGTCATGGTGCACTTTTGACTTTTGACTAGTCAAAAGTGCACCATAACTTTACAGACTGTACTAATTGATTTTCAAAAATTAAGCCAACCTTCTGTTCTTTAGATAAACACCACTTAGTCATGATATATTGTCCTTTTTTATATAATTGGAATTCAGTTTGCTAATATTTTATATTTTTTAATTAATTAATTTATTTATTTTTAGTGAGAGACATACAGACAGGGACAGACAGCAGAAAGGAAGGGAGAGAGATGAGAAGCATCAACTCATAGTTGCAGCACCTTAATTGTTCATTGATTATTTTCTCATAAGTGCTTTGACTTACGGGCTCCAGCTGAGCCAGTGACCCCTTGCTCAAGCCAACAACCCTGGGCTCAAGCCAGCAACCATGGGGTCATGTCTGTGAGCCTGTGCTCAAGCTAATGACCTTGGGGTTTTGAACCTGCGTTAGCATCCCAGGCTGATGCTCTATTCCAGGGGTCGAAAACCTTTTTGGCTGAGAGAGCCATGAACGCCACATATTTTAAAATGTAATTCCATGAGAGCCATACAATATATTTAACACTAAATACAAGTAAATGTATGCATTTTATGTAAGACCAACATTTTTAAAGTACAATAAGTCTCTGAATTCTTTTTAATAACATTGTTATGCTGTTGCTAACCAATGAAGAATAAAGTACTTCTTACCATTAATGCAACTTCTGGTGCCGCATGGTTTTGCTGATGGCTTTGTAGTCTGGTTGATACGTGGTGAGGTTAAGCTTCATGCAGGCGTTGAGACTTTCATCCATTAAACGTGATTGTAGGTTGGTCTTAACGTTCTTTAGATGTGAGAAAGACTGCTCACATGCATATGTAGAGCCAAACAATGTCAGTACAGCAATACTTACACGCTGTAGTGTGTGGTATGTGACAGGAAGCATGTTCCAAGTTTTGACAATCAGCTGGTCCACAGGTTGAAGTTTTTTCATTTCTCCCCACTTGTGTTTGCTCGCCAACTCTGCTTGCTGTTGTGCAAGTCTTTCCAAATCTTCATTCAGTGACTTGAACTTATTCACCCACATGTGTGAGGCCTTCAGGTCAGCAGCTTGTAGCTCAAAATCTCTGACGGAGACACCGGGGATGTAACTCAGGTCAGCGCTGTCCACTGCACACTCGTGTGAATGTGTGATGAACTTAAAAAGGCGAGTACACTCACAAAATTCTCCAAAGCACGCTTTGAATGACTGCAGGAGATTAGATGTGAAGCTCGCTAGCTGCTGGAGATCAAGATGTTGAGCAGGGTCACTTGCTGTGCATACATCTTTAAACTCTCCCAGTTTTTCAAAGTGTAGTAAATGACCTGTTTCATGTTGGCGATGAAGAGTTCCAGCTTGTTTTCAAATGCAAACACTGCTAGTTGAAAGGATAAGACTGTAATACCAATGCCTTGCATTTTCACTTTGAGCTGGTTCAAGTGTTCAGTCATGTCCACGGATAGAACTTCAGGAGCCACTCAGTGTTAGCTAACTCAAGGTGCTCGACGTTTTTCATTTCAAGAAAAGTCCAGATTTCGCTCAGACAAGCAGCAAAACGACTGAGCACCTTTCCTCTTGACAACCAATGAACATTGCTGTCCAGAAGCAGACCAGGATAATTATTCTCAACTTCATCCAGCAGTGTTTTAAACTGCTGATCATTTAAAGCTCGGGCAACAATAAAGTTGACCGCCCGAATGACCAGTGACATCACCTCAGCAAGCTGCTCGCCACACATATGAGCACAAAGTGCCTCCTGATCTAGGATACAATGAAAACTTAGGATGGGTCTCTTTTCATGTTCATGAAGAAGCGCTACAAATCCTCTGTTTTTCCCCACCATGCACCATCAGTACACACCGAAATAAGTTTATCCATTGGTAGATTTTTTTCTTAAGCAAACTAAGTGAAAGACTTGAATAAATCCTCCCCTCTTATTGTCTCTTTCATAGGCAAAATAGCAAGACTTTCATCACGTAGTGTGTCACCGACAGCATACCTTGCAATCACGCTGAACTGGAATAAATGGCTTATGTCTGTTGACTCATCAAAGCGAGAGAAAACAGTGGTGCTGGGTTTATGTCCTTCACTTGTGTTGCCTCAATTTGATTTGCCATCATAATGGTACAATGGTGAACAGTTCTTGCCAACAGAGGCATGTCTTTTATTCATTTGATTATCTTGTCTTTATCCGAAAAGTTGTCAAAAAGTTCATTGGCAACACCAAGCATGAATGTTTTGGCACACTCCCCATCTGTGAATGGTTTTTTGTTTCTCACAATTGCTAAAGCACCAGCAAAGCTAGCCGAATTCCAGTCACCTTGTTGGGTCCAAACACGGAGTTTCTGCTGACTAGCTTACACTCTGCACAGTAGCTCTTGACATGCTTTCTTCCTGCTGTCCCCCGCTGGATAGTTTGATGCAAATGTAGTATGGCGTGTGTCGAAGTGCCGCTTTATATTTGACCATTTCATTGATGCAATTTTATCATTGCATATTAGACACACTGCAGAACCTGCTCTCTCCACAAAGGCGAATTCCTCTGTCCATTCCTGCTGAAAAGTACATTACTCTTCATCTTTTTTTTTTTTTTTAGCCATCTTATTCGTCAAAAGGGTTTCTGCAATTAGCTAGCTGACTACTTGATTAAAAGGAGGGAAGTTTACTTCCTGACCTCACAACAACCCGTGTACTTATGCATTATCCAATAATAATTTGGTGTTGTCCTGGAGGACAGCTGTGATTGGTTCCAGCCATCTGCAACCATGAACATGAGCGGTAGGAAATGAATGGATTGTAATACATAAGAATGTTTTATATTTTTAACATTATTATTTTTTATTAAAGATTTGTCTGCGAGCCAGATGCAGCCATCAAAAGAGCCGCATCTGGCTTTCAAGCCATAGGTTCCCGACCTCTGTTCTATTCACTGTGCCACCATCTGTTCAGGCTGCTAATATTTTAATTAAGGATTTTTGCATCTATGTTTACAAGAAATCTTTTCTGTAAGTTTTTTTGAAATGTCATAAAATAAATTGGGAATTTTTCTTACTCTATTTTCTTAAAGAATTGTGTTAGGTTGGTTATATATTTTTCTTAAGTATTTGATAGATTACACCAGTGAAACCATCTGAACCAAGGGTTTTCTCTGTGGAATATTTTTTATTACAGATTCAATTCTTTAACAGATATAGGGCTATTCACATTTTTCATTTCTTCCTGAGTTGGTTTTGTTAAATTGTATTTTTAAAGGAATTTGTTCATTAAATCTGTCATTAAATATATTGACCACAAAATTGTTTATGATATTCTCTTATTTTTAAAAAAATTTCTTTTATTTTTATTTTATTCATTTTAGACAGGAGACACAGAATGAGAGAGAGAGAGAGAGAGAGAGAGAGAGAGAGAGAGAGAGAGAAAGAAAGGGGGGAGGAGCTGGAAGCATCAACTCCCATATGTGCCTTGACCAGACCAGTGCAGGGTTTTGAACTGGCGTCCTCAGTGTTCCCAGGTCGACACTTTATCCACTGCGCCACCACAGGTCAGGCCTGATATTCTCTTATTTTCTTAACATCAGTAAGATCTATAGCAACATCCCCTTTTTATTAGATATATTTTTTTCTGCATGTCTAATTTTTATTCTGTAATGTAAAGGTCTTTTTAAATTAAAGTATAGTTGACATATATTATATTAGTTTCATGTGTACAACATAATGAAATTTCACATTTATATACATTACAAAATGATCAACACAAAAAATCCATCATCCATCTGTCACTGTGCAAAGTTATTGTGATATTATTGACTTCATTCATATGCACTACTTTATATCCCCATGACTTATGTTACAACTACAAGTTTGTACTTCTTAATACTCTTAACCTTTTAGCCCATATCTCAACTTCTCAACCCTCTAGAAACTATCAATTTTTCTGTATCTTTGAATCAGTTTTGTTTGTTCCTTTGTTTCACTTTTTTAGATTTCACACATAAGTGAAATGATACAGTGTTTGTCTTTCTCTTATTTCACTTAGCACAGTACCCTCTTGGCCTATCTATGCTGTCACAAATAGCAAGATTGAATTATTTTTCATGGCTGAGTAATGTTCCAGGGTGTGTATATGTGTATGAGTGTGTGTGTGTACACATATATCCACATACATGTATATCTACTTCTTTATCTACCTATGTTGCTTCCATATCTTGGCCACTGTAAATAATGTGGCAGTGAATATAGGAGTGCATATATCTTTTCAAATTAGTGTTTTCTTTTCTTTAGAGAAATGCCCAGAAGTGGAATTGCTGGATCCTTCTTTGTCTCTTGTTTTGACCTTGGTTTTAAAGTCTATTTTGTCTGATATAAGTATTGCTATCCCAGCTTCCTTTTTTTTCCCACTTTCGCTTCCATGAAATATATTTTTCATTTTTTACTTTCAGTCTATCTGTCTCTTAATTTGGAGTCTCATGTAGGTGAGAAATGTAAAAGTCTTGTTTTTTATTTTTATCCATTCAGTCACCGTATATTTTTTTCACTGGAGCACTTAGTCAACTTACATTTAAGTAATGTTGATAAGTTATTGATAAGTATGTACTTATTGCCATTTAAATTGTTCTCAGATTTTTAAGTGGTTGGTCTACTATCTTTACTATATGTTTGCTTTTACCAGTGAAATATTTTTTCCTTTCATATATTTTCTTGTTTCTAGTTTTGGCCTTTTCTTTTCCATTTAAGGAATTCCCTTTAACATTTCTTATAATGCTGGTTTACTGATGAATTCAGATAGCTTTTGCTTGTCTGGGAAAATCTTGATTTCTCCTTCAATTCTGAATGATAACCTTGCTGGGTAAAGTATTCTTGGTTGTAGGTTTTTTTTTTCCTTTTTATCATATTGAATCTATCATGTCATTTCCTTCTGGCTTGCAAAGTTTCTTTTCAAAAGTCAGCTGATAGTCTTATGGGAATTGCTTTGTATGTAACTAGTTGTTTTTCTTCTCTCTGCTTTTAAGAGTCCTTTTCTTTAACTTTTAACAATTTAATTATAATGTGTCTTGATGTGGGTCTCTTTGGATTCATTTTGTTTGGGAGTTTTTGTGCTTCCTGGACTTGGATGTCTGTTTCCTTCACCAGGTTAAGGAAGTTTTCAGCCATTATTTCTTCAAATAGGTTTTCTGCCCCTTTCTCTCTCTCTCTCTCTCTCTCTCTCTCTTCTCCTTCTGGGATCCCTATTATTTGAATGTTAGTACTCTTTTTCTTTTTCTTTTTTTTTTACAGGGACAGAGAGAGGGATAGGTAGGGACAGACAGACAGGAACAGAGAGAAATGAGAAGCATCAATCATTAGTTTTTCATTGCCGTTGCAACACCATAGTTATTCATTGATTGCTTTCTCACATGTGCCTTGACTGCGGCCTTCAGCAGACCGAGCCACCCCTTGCTGGAGCCAGCGACCTTGGGTCCAAGCTGGTGAGCTTTTGCTCAAGCCAGATGGGCCCACGCTCAAGCTGGTGAACTCGTGGTCTCGAACCTGGGTCTTCCACATCCCAGTCCAATGCTCTATCCACTGTGCCACCACCTGGTCAGGCTGAATGTTAGTACTCTTGATGTTGTCCCAAAGGGCTCTTATGTTATCCTCATTCTTCTTAATTTTTTCCTTTTTGAACTTCCAAGTGAATATTTTCCACTGTCCTGTTTTTCTGATTGTTGATTCATTCTTCTGCATCATCTGATTTGCTGCAGATTTCCTCCAGTGTATTTTATTTTATTTTTTATTATTATTATTTTTTATTTCTTTATTTTAGAGAGGAGACACAGAGTGAGAGAGAGAGAGAGAGAGAGAGAGAGAAAGGGGGGAGGAGCTAGAAGCATCAACTCCCATATGTGCCTTGACCAGACTAGTGCAGGGTTTCGAACTGGCGACCTCAGTGTTCCCAGGTCGACGCTTTATCCACTGCGCCACCACAGGTCAGGCCACCTCCAGTGTATTTTAAATTTCAGTTGTCAAATTCTTTGGTTCTGATAGGTTCTTTATTATAATTTTTATCTTTTTGTTGAAGTTCTCATTGAGTTTATGCACTTGTCTGCAAAGTTTAACGAGCATCTTTATGACTGTTACTTTGAACCCTTCATCTAATAGACAGCTTACCTCAGTTTTATTTAGTTCTCTTCTGGGGTGTTCTTTTTTGGAGGAGGAACATATTCTTTTTTCTCATTTTACCTGTTTGTTTCTAGGTATTAGGTAGGTTGGTTAAATCTCCTGGTCTTAAAAAGTGGCCTTATTTAGAGGGTGTATTGTGTAGCCCAGTGGTGGAATCCCCCTTGTCACCAGAGCCAGGTATTCCAGTGGTGGTCCCTGGGTAAACTAATGTAGCCTCCTGCTGTTTCTGGGCCACAAGTTCTATGGACACACTGGCAGGTGAGGCTGGTCCCTGGCCTGCTGACTGTGAGGACTCAACACAATTGTCATGGGTTCACTGGTGTGCAGGGCACACCAGCATGCTGTTGCAGAAACACTGGTGTGTGCTGGTGCCGACTAATGCTACCCAGTGGGGGATGGCAAAACCAGAGTCACTTTGGAGGGGTGTTAGCCTGTGTGGGTCTTCAGAGAAATGCCAGGGTGGGTTGAACAGTGTTAGCAAGGTTAATGGAGAATGTGTGAAATGGTGCCTGCCAGTGGCAGATCATCCAGATGTAGAAAGGGGCAGGGGTTTGGCACACTCCAGCACTTCTCAGAGAAAGTTTCAACTGATTCTGGTCCCTCTGGCACACACCATAAAATTAGGCAATGTATCACCTTCATGTATGACCTAGGTGCTTTTCAAACAGCTGTTTCTGTCTCAAGACTCAGAAAGAACACAACCTGGGTTTCCTACAGCCCTTTGACACTCCCATACATAAGCCCCACTGGTTTTCAAAGCCAGATGTTATAGGCACTCCTCTTACTGGTGCAGGTTTCCCAGGCTAGGGCTCAGAGCCTTTACTCTTCAGGGATGACTTCTCTTATTGTGATGTCCCTCTCACTTGTGAGTCACTGCATGGGGAGTGTGGGGTAGGGTAGGTCCTGACTAGAATTAGTCTCTACCCCTTCTACCTGTTTCAATGTGGTTTTTTATATTTGGAGTTATAGAAAATCTGTTCTGGTAGTAGTCAGATTGTTCTCAGAAATATCTGTTTTATATGTAGTTGTAGTTATGGTGTCAATGACAGAAATTGAGCTCAGGACCTTCTTCCTTCACCATCTTGAACTTGAAGCTAGGAGCCTTGCTCTTGAATTCCAAATTTAGCTTGTCTGTGAAATGTCATTCCTCATGGTTGGTGCACGGCCCCTACAGAAACATTTCTCAGGGTAGGATCACCACATCAGTGCCCCACTCCAGTGTGCAGTTCTCACCATTACAGATGTTGTTAATTTGTGTTTTCTCTCTTCTCTCCCTATCCATCACCTCTCTATCTCATCATTATATGTATGGATTTATCACTTTTTTTTCATATTTCTGGAGAACCACTTCCTTTCTCTATTATATGTTCATTTTCTAGTTTGTAGATTTCTTAACTTTTTTATTTCCTTCTTAGGCTTACTTTACCCTTCATTATTTTAAGCTTGTTAAAGTGGGAGCTTAGATTATACACACACACACACACACACACACACACACATTTTTTTAAGTGAGAAGAGGGGAGATAGAGAGTCAGACTCCTACATGTGCCCCGAGCCAGACCCATCCAGAAACCCTTGTTTGGGGCCAAAGCTCAAATCAACCAAGTTATCCTCAATGTCTAAGGCTGATGTTTAGATTAACTGAGCTATCCTCAGTACCCAGGGCCAAAACTGAAACCAATTGAGCCACTGGCTGCAAGAAAGGAAGAAAGAGAGAAGGGGGAGAAGGAAGGGAAGAGAAGAAGATGATTACTTTTCATGTGTACCCTGACCAGGGATTGAGCCTGGGATGTTCGCACACCAGGCTGACACTACTCACTGAGACAACTGGCCAGGGCTGGATCATATTTTAAACTTTAAAAAAATAACTGTCTTAGTCTGTTTGGACTGTTATAACAAAATATCACAAATTGGGTAGCTTTTACATGACAGAAATTTATTTCTCACAGTTACAGAGTCTAGGCACCCAAGATCAGAGTGGTCAGCCTGATTGGGTTCTGATAAAGACCCCCTTCAGCTTAAAGACTGCTAGCCTCTGGCTGTGTCCTCAGGTGGCACAAGGAGCTCAGGGTGATTTTTTTATATTTACCTACATATTTATCATTTTTGGTATTCTTTATTTCTTCCTGTATGTTGGGCAGATAAAATATATTATGCTCACTTTGTTAAAGATGGCGCTGCCCACATGGAAGTCTGTTGATATTAATGTGTGTTGGGGGACAGGCTATGAGCAGGCCGGGTCATTATAGCCTAAGGCTTAGTTTTAAGAGTAAGCTTTTCCCCACACCCTTGACTGATTAGATGATGTGGGGTGATTCACTCTTATGAGGAATCCTCCCATTATGCCTCAGACAAGTGACTTTGTATCAGAGATTTCCTTGTTTGTATAATTGGATTAAAGGTTTTGATTCTACACTATAAAGTGGAGCAGGCCAGGAGCTTGCTATCTCTTGGTTCCTGGAATTAGAAGTAGAGGAGAGGAGAAGCAGCTAAGATGGCGGAGTGTTGAGGAAGAAGCCAGTTTGTGCAGAGTCTGTGCAGAGAGAAGGAGATGGGAAACAGAGGTGAATAAGTCTGGTGAGCTAGAAACCTTTGATTCTAGGAAACTCGGATAAGTCAGTAGCTTTGTGAGAACTAAATGAGTAGGTTTTGGAGCCCAGTGTGTGTTTTTACTTGCCTGCAGGGTGCAAGCTAGGATTAAAGCTGATGGCTCATCAGTTCTTGGCTCCGTTGTTTCATTACCGACTGTCCAAATCAAGTGGTAACCTGCATGTGAATGGCCACAATGGCAGCTCCTGGCTTTACACTGTAGATCTGATTTTTCATCATTTCCTTTCAGGTCAAAAACCACTGTAAGTGCACAGGTGACAGATTCTCTCAGCTCTTAAGTTATTTTAGGTTTTTCTTCTCTGTCCAGGATCACAGCCTTTCACTGCCAGTACTCAGTGCTGGCAAACAATTGGCTTATAGATTTTGTCCAGATTTATAGTTGTTAATGTCAGGAGGGAGAAGTTCAATGCTAGTTACCTTGTCATAGCTAGAAGAAGCCCTCTCTTCTGTTTTCACTTTTCAGAATTCCTCTAATTAAAGTGTTAGACTTAAAATGGATCTCCTAATTGTTTTTTCTTTCCATTTTTTTATCTACTTATTTTATTTTACTCTCTAGGTGATTTTTTCAACCTTTTCAATTGTTCTACTCAGCATCTCAATTTTCTATCATATTTTTATTTTTAAGAGCTTTTTCTTATTTGTATTTTTAAGATTTTATTTATTCATTTTAGGGGGAAGGAGGGAGAGACAGAGACAGAAGGGAGGGAGGAGCAGGAGGTATCAACTCCCATATGTGCCTTGACCAGGCAAGCCCAGGGTTTTGAACCAATGACCTTAGCATTCCAAGTCGACAGTTTATTCACTGTGCCATCACAGGTCAGGCTCTTTCTTGTTTTTTGATTGATTTTATTAAATAGATCCTGTTTCAAGGATGCAGTGTTTCCTTGTTATGTCTCAGAGGGCAGTGATGATAGGAAGGGAATTCTTCTGTCTTCTGTATTGTTTTGTTTTGTTTTTCAAATTATAAGGGAAAGTTTATTTAGAAAGTTACAGAAGTGGAGGTAGTAGAAGTGAGCCAGCTGGGTGGCATGGGCTCAAGAAGCAAGCTACAGAAGCAGAAGAAGGGGCTCTTGGAGCTTCTGAGAGAGAAAGACGGGTAGCATGCCTAGGGGAAGACAAGAGGGAGGGGAAAGGCACAAGTGTGCTCTCAAGGCGGAGAGCGTGCTTTGTATTGCTTTTGATTTCCCTTTTCCATATATTTGTTTTAGTCACTGTCTTTCATGTTGGGGATTGTCCTCAAATGTCTGACAATCCTTAGGTACTTTTCATAATTAAAAGTAAGGCCAGCAGCCCTGGCTGGTGGCTCAGTGGGTAGAGTATTGACCTGGTATATGGACATCCCAGATTCAATTCCCTCAGTGCCCGCAGGAGAAGAGACCATCTGCTTCTCCACCCCTAACCCTACCCCTTCTCTTCCTCTTCCCCTCCTGTAGCCAGTGGTTTGATTGATTCAAGCATAGCCTCTGGGGCTAACAATAGCTCAGGTTGCTCTGAGCAGTCAGCCTTAGGCACTAAAAATAGCTTGGCCCCATATGGAGTTGCGGGGTGGATCCTCATCAGGATGCATGCCGGAGTCTGCTGGAACTCACTATAGAGTGATCAGCCAGAATCTGGTCATTTTGTTTGGATACCCCAAATATTGGCATGCATGTCTAAGTCTTTTTTCTTAAGCAGAAATGTACTGACTACAAAGTGCAGTCTTTCAGTGTCTTGTTAGAGAATAAACCTGTGTGCTGTTATCCTTGAAGTCTAGTAAGAAAAGGGCACTGGGGGTCTATGGTGAATAAGTTGATTTTAAATTAATCCCTCTGTTTTTGGTAAGATCTCTCACCCCTACTTTCAGGTGGCCCGGTGCCTCTGAGTCTAGAGCAGTGGTTCTTAACCTGGGTTCTATTGAACCCTAGGGGTTCGATGAGTCGATCTCAGGGGTTTGGAGAAGCCTCTGCTGTGGAGGCCAGAATAAAGTAATACCGTAATTTGTTGTGAGTTCATGCACTTTGTTGGTTTTGTTCTTTGAGCAAGGTGATGTTCATGCATGGCTCATTTTGTGCACCAGTAAAAGAACATATACCTATGTCTTGAATTTGGGGGAAAAAAAATCATATTTTATTTATCACTAAAGAAGGGTTCGGTGAATGTGCATATGAAACTGGTGGGTTCGGTACCTCAAAAAAGGTTAAGAACCACTGGTCTAGAGCCTCCCTAGATCAACTTTCCCAGAGGGAAATCTCTAGTGCTTTTGATGGTGAGAGGATGGTCGTGGTCTTTGTAAACGGGATGGAAGAAGACCTGGACTCTCACTGCTCCAGATGAAAAATCCTTTTCAGCCCACCTCACACTGCAACTGGAATTTTTCATTCCTGAGCCTTTCAAGATCTTCAATGCAAGTCCGCTTACTTTTGGCAGCTCTTCCACAGGGTCTAACTCTCTCCAGTCGGCTAGGTCAGCATCTGCATTCTAGCATCTCTTTTGCTATTATTGTCTTTTCTGCAGTTTGTTTTGTCCCAGTGGGACAGTATTTTTTTTATCCTTTTGCTCTCAGTTAAGTAGCATTTCAGGAAAAAGAGCAGATAAATGTGTGTGCTCAATTTCCTACGTACCTTCCTTCTACTATAAAAAAAGGAAATGGAAAATCATTTAAAAATTGTGTTATCAGCCTAACCAGTGGTAGTGGACTGAGCATCAACCTGGGATGCTGAGGTCCTGGGTTTAAAATCTTGAGGTTTCCAGCTTGAGTATGGGCTTGTCAGCTTGAGTGCAGGATCATCAATATGATCCCAAGGTCTCGCTGGCTTGAGCAAGGGGTCCCTGGTTTGTCTTGAGCCCCCAGTCAAGGCACATATGAGAAGCAATCAATGAACAACTAAAGTGAAGCAGCTTTGAATTGATGCCTCTCATCTCTCTCCTCCCTCTTTCTTCCTTCCTGTCTCTTTCTCTCTCTCAAAAAAAATTGTGTTATCATATGGATGATGCAAGAAAGACTATATGAAACTACTTAGAGGCTCATCATAGCAAAAATTCTTTGGGTTTACATTAGGAACTTGGTGAATAAGTAAATGGACATTTATATTTTTAGGTTAAAATAATATGTTTAAGCTATGTATACATGTTTATATTGTTATTATTCACAACTCTCACTTTTATTGGGTTTTTAAGTAATTAGCCCATTCTGTTTCTGACTGTGATATAAAAGATGGTTTCTTTTGTCTCTCTAAGTTTAATTACTAAAAGATAGTGGTTGTCTTAGAGAAGAGGACATGGAAGTTCAGGATAGTAAGTGACATCTTCCTGTTTTCCAGGTGACTGAGCAGCTTCCGTAAGTTACTGTGGAGGTGAGATTGGATATAGGAAGTGATAGTACTACCCCACAATCCTCTCCTTTTCATTTGCTCTTTAATTTTTTCCACAAACATCTATTGTCTACTAGCTGTTTGCTGTGCTCTGTGAATCTCACTATGGGGACACAGAGGCATTGACTTCACCCACACAGATGTTTCCTGGTTGCTCACAGGCACAGAAGGGATATACTTGCTTTTTCCTTGGGATGGGTACATATTGGTGACGTTTTAAATTTATTCAGCTTTTTGACTAGTGGTGAAAGTGTATGTTTGTTCTCTTAATTTTGGTCAAGAAGGCAAGCATCCAGGTGAAACAGTCATGTTAAGGGGAGGGAAATGCTGTGCAGTAGAAACTCCCTTTCTTATAAATGACATAATTTGGAATGCTTTAACAAAAGACACTGGTGAATAGTCATACTGAACACAGGACTCACTAATTTTAAGCCTCACTCAGATGACTATGCAGTAAGATTAGCAGCGGGAAGGTTCTCTGCTTTCATTTTTAAGCTTTAGGCTACCATATTACCATCCTAAAGCCACACTGTTTACCAAAAGCGGGAGGAAGAAACAGCTTGCTGAATAGTATTGCTAGACTCTTTCTGGCTCTAGGTTTTTTGTCAGTTCTAGGAAGAAGACTTTTTCTTCAAAGAGCCATAGTTCACTTTAGTCATATGGCAACAACTTGGAGTGTTAACCTACAGAGAAATTCAGGCCAAAATTCTGGCTTGCAGATTATTTTTTACTTTAGCCTTCCCATTTTTACCACCTTCCCATTGTCACGCAAGAAGCTAATGGAACTCCTTGTGGCAATTTCTATGTCTGTGTCATATATCAGGAATAAGTATATTCACATACTGTTCCATATACATAGTGTTCTATCTATCTATCTATCTATCTATCTATCTATCTATCTATCTATCTATCTATCTATCTATCATCTATCATATACTCTTATTCATATATATATAAATGCTGTCATTTCGCAAAAATCTTTATCTTTCTCCCTGTTAGTTTCCTTCCAGCTTTCCACTCTCTTTACAAGATATTGTCCTGGTAACAGAAGGCAAGTAGGAGTCTGTAAATGAAATTTGTAAAGAAAGAGGGCTTATTGAGAAGTGATGGCAGCCATTGAAGCAGAAGAGAGTGTGGCAGCATTGAGAGAAAATGCGGGACTAGGGGTGTAGAGAGACCGAGGGAGAATGAGAGAGGTAGGAGGAGGAAAGGCCATGGGTGGTGGGTGTGGTGAGAGCACCCAGGAGGGGATGAGCCATGTGTAGAAGAGAAAGCCAGATTATCTGGGGAATACTTCATGCATGCTTCTTCTCTTCTTTTCTTTTTAGTAGCAGACTTCTGAGGTCTGAGAAAATATGGGGTAGTGTTGCTCCCCCATATTTGATTGTAAAACCACTAGGAACTCACGGTAACTTTCAGCAGCTTGTAATTGATTTTTCTTTCTTCTTTTTGCAAGTGAGAGGAGGGGACATAGAGAGACAGACTCCTGCATGCACATCAACTAGGATCCACCCGGGAACACCTGTCTGGGACTGATGCTCTGTCCATCTGAGACCATGGTCACAACCAAGCTATTTTTTTAGTGCCTGAGGTAGAGGCTCCATGGAGCCATCCTCATTGCCCAGGGCCTATGAGCCCAAACCAATCAAGTGGGAGGGGAAGACAGAGAGAGAGAGAAGGGGGACGGATGGAGAAGCAGATGGTTGCTTCTCCCGTGTGAATTGAACCCGGAATATCCGCACACTGGGCTGATGCTCTACCACTGAGCCAACTAGCCAGGGCCTTGTAATTGATTTTCAAATCTCTTTTAACCCAAGCCTGACAAGCCAGACTGTAGGCTTGTACCAGAGAAGGTAAGAGGAGATAAAGCTCTAAGAGTCATTCATGCTATTGCCTATAACATTTGATCAGCAAGAAGAACCTGTCCCTAAAAGCTCCCTGCCTGCCTTCACCCAGGGATGCAAAGGGAGAACATTGGGAAGGAGATGGTATAGTAGAAAGATGCAGTATTAACAGTCTGTGAAGTAAACCCACTACAACTGGCCACATTTCAGAAAATGTGAATGCTCCATTTAAAAAACAGACAATGTAAAAAAAAATTCTGGTTATAGACTTGCTGAGCTAATACTTGCTGTCAGATGCTTATAAAAAATAATACAATAAGAAAACTAAAAGCTCTGTTTTCCAGTATGAGCTGACTTCTACTCCAGGACTTCCTGGCCCTAAAAAAGTTCTGCCATCAGAGTGTAGTTATGAACAAACTGCGGCTCCAGGAGTTTTGTTCTGCACAGTGGGGAGCTGGGAAAACAGGTGGCTACACAGGTGGTGGTCTTGACAGAGAGGGGAGCATCTGGGTTTGACGGCAGAAATAGATGTCACCATCTGGCACATGACCCCTCAAACAATCCCACCACCTCCCTGTCCTACACCTTATCCAGGTTGAGCACAGATGGCATTTAATATATAGTTGATTAATTTTTCTATGACATAGTCCTGGTTTTAAGCAAAGGGAGACAGAAGGTGTGTGTTTTGTTAGGAGTGTCTACTAAGGTGGAGCCCAATGGAGAGGGAAACATTTCTGAGGATAGATTGCTTCTGGCATGACAGCTTGGGTTGGTACTGGGGAGTTTTCTGTTAGAATAGGGAGGTATAACCCCAGGAAAGAGGCAGATGAGCATGCTAGCCATTGGTGAGCAAGTGAAATTGATTCCTGAATGAGCAGGGGCTCCTCAGAAAGATTTCCTAAAGACACTTCGTGCCAGCTCCTCTGACTTTCAAATCAGACTTCTGAACATAAGCAGCTTGTTAGGTGGTTTAACGCTTTATTTTTTCCAGGATTTGAACAAAAATGCCAGACTGTGGTTGTTTTGGATGTGGTCAGTAAAGCCAGATATGTTATGAATTCCTTTTTCTTTTTTCTTTTTTACTTTTTACAGGGACAGAGAGAGAGAGAGTCAGAGAGAGGGATAGATAGGGACAGAGAGACAGGAACGGAGAGAGGTGAGAAGCATCAATCATTAGTTTTTCGTTGCTGTTGTGACACCATAGTTGTTCATTGATTGCTTTCTTACATGTGCCTTGACCGCGGGCCTTCAGCAGACTGAGCCACCCCTTGCTGGAGCCAGCGACCTTGGGTCCAAGCTGGCGAGCTTTTGCTCAAGCCAGATGGACCCACGCTCAAGCTGGCGAGCTCGGGGTCTTGAACCTGGGTCTTCCGCATCCCAGTCCGATGCTCTATCCACTGCGCCACCACCTGGTCAGTCTGCTATGAATTCTTTATTGGACATCAACATCTAAAATCTTAATGGTTGTAAACTTGCAGAATCTTACTTGGGATAATGGAATTTTGGCGACACAGGGCAAATGTTTGATATTATTTTGTTGTTTAGTTTGTTCTGTATTTCATGTGGTTAGGTTATCTGTAGCATGTCCCAGATGGATGCATTACAGCCCTCATCAGCTGTGATGCCATACCTAGATTCCAATAACAGGATGGCACTTTATCAAATTGTGAAAGCATGACTTTTTGGACTGGAGCAGCCTATCCTTTAAAATGCCTAGTAAAGTAAATTCTGGGAACAAACTTCCAGGTTGAAACTCCTGCGTTTGCTGCAGGAGCTGGTTGCCGTATCACTCACCTCGAGAAGCGTCTTGTGCACACAAGGATGACCTGTCTGCGGGGGAAAGATCAGCTGCTCCCTTTGAGTTAGAATGGTGCTGGCCACTCATCCTTCACTGTCTTTTTCTGGCCCAGCTGCACTTAGTGATGCCTGTGGTGTAGTTGGGGCATGCTTGAGATTGGAACCCTAAACACCTGTTCAGACACCCTCTTTACCCAGTGGATGGCCAGAGTGTCAGGCCGTGTCAGTTGTTCTAGAGATTAGAGAGAATCATAGTTCTGCTGATGGTCAATCAGAGGTCCATCTCCTCCCCCCACCCCCTTCAGATCCATGACAAAGAAGAGGAAGAGTTCAATGAGAAGAGTGAGCGCGATTCTGGTATCAATGAGGAGCCTCTACTCACAGCAGACCAGGTATGAGTGTCTCCCTTGGTAACTGGGATTTCTTTTTTTTCTTTTTGCTAGAGCAAATGTTTAAGAGAATATTCTCATCACATCTATTTAAGGCAGAAGGAAACATGTGTAGTCTTATGGTGGCTGTGTTAAATAATGGCTTGGGAAGTATTTTTCAGAAGTGATCTTCTTTCTTTTTTGCCTCAATTTACCTACCTGCTGTGAACAGGAACATAATTCCTGACAGTAGGGGAGGGCAGGCTCTGTGTTTGGTAATAGCCAGAGGCAGGCCCAGAGTTTACTGATTTTACCTACCACTAAACCTCTTATTATAAGTCGTTGTCAAGACACTGAAACAGAGTCCCAAGTACCGGTTCTTCCAAAAATAGAAGAGGTGGATTAGGCTTTTGTGTTATGGATATTTTCTCATATTTCACAGAATATTGAAAATTTTGAGCCTTCCAAAAGGAGTCTTAGAGACACTTGTGTCTCTTTGAAAAAAGTAAAAAGATATAGTGCTTCACATCTGATTGAGTTAATTCTATTTTGGCTTTAATAGTTTATTACTGAAGGAGAATAATGGATCTCTGGATTCCTTATTAAACCTTGGCAAATGTTTGTGGATGGCTGTTTTGAGAAGGCACCGTATAAGTGTTTTTAACAAATTAGTTCTGAAAAAGCACTGGAAGCTTGGGGTGCCGGAAGTGCAGTTCTGTGAAAGGAATGCCTTTGTATCTATGTTAATGACTGGGAAATAGACAGGTAAGCATAAAGGGGTTGAAGGAAACCAGATTTTAAAAAGTAAGGGCTAACAGTTATTCTTATGAATTTGAGGAGAAATACAATTCAGGGACACTATTCAGTAATAACTATTCTGAAAGAAGTTCAACCACACAATTCTAAAGGGGGTTGTGCTATTTGGTTGCATTCTATGATTGGCTTTCCATAGTCAAGGATCGAGTACCTCCTAAATTTGTGAATAGAGATGAAAAGGTTTGGGATAAAACAGTTATTCTAAAGGAGGGGACCATAAGTCTTCTTATCTTTGGTTCAGTCTAACATGAAGAAACCCTCTTCAAAGGCCACAGTCCAGTGGTCTCGGAGCTGGTGTCTCTCACAGGATCAAGAACAGAAAAATTCATAAATCAGGTCGCTGTTATGACCAGACTCATCTATGGAGTCCTTTCAGAAGTAGGCTTTGCTCATTCTGCTTTCTTCATGTGTAAACAGCTAGGGTACAAAGTAGTTCACCCTTATTCCTTTGGCCATTATCTAATTTTACTCTAACTTCCAGGAGCTGTATCCTACCAATAACCAATAGTCTAGATTAGACCTGGATTTCTTACCCATTTTCTACTCTCCAGACCCTCCATAGCCTTTATTACCTTTATTTTCACTGGTTGGCAAGCAGCTTTAGTTCCTGTCGAGAATTCTGGAGAAATAGCCGTTTCCCTCTATGTAAAAAACCTCACATTTTGAGTTGTTCTAGGAGCACTCCCCCCTACCCCCACTCATATGCATTGTAACAACGAATGGACTAGGTTTTGTGTTAAAGTTGGGTGGATAAAATATTTTCCCACTTAGAAATAAAGTGCTCAGCAAATTGAAGTAAATGTTCCCTTCCAGGCAGCTCTGTTTCATTTCCTGAAAGAGTCGTTTATTTCCAATAAAGCACTCATCTAAATGGTGTTCTTGGAAGAAGCTTTACATTAAAAAGAGAGAGTGTGTATAAGCATTTGGTCAGATCTATTTTTATTATTATTTAATATTTATTAAGTAACAATATTACTTTAGGAGTTTTGCAGACAGCAAATTAGAAATATCCTTACCAGATCAAAATTCAAGCCCAATGTCCCTCCAAGAAAGGACAGAGTGAGCAGTCTCTTGTGTACCTTCTTCAGGTAATTGAGGAGATTGAGGAAATGATGCAAAACTCCCCAGACCCTGAGGAGGAAGAGGAGGTTCTGGAAGAGGAGGATGGGGGCGAAACTTCCTCCCAGGCAGACTCCGTCCTCCTGCAGGAGATGCAGGCCTTGACCCAGACCTTCAACAACAACTGGTCCTACGAAGGTGAGGGCCCTGGGGGCGGGCTTGTTGAGGATGAATCTCTACTCTGTGCCAGGCACCGGGCACATGCTTCATGTGTAGCTGATAGAACCTCTCATCTAGGGAACTGGCAGCATCTTTCTTACTAGGCATCAGGAGAGGAGTTAGCTTTTTGAAATAAAAAGGCAACCGAGCAAAATTGAAATGGGAAAACTAAATGAAGAACAAGACTAAAGCAGACCAAGTAGAAGAAATCTGAACCCACTATTCAAAATGATGCTACTACAAAAATGAATGAAAAAAAATGCTACAAAAGGAATAATATTAGCTCATGTTTTTGAAGAGCTTTCTATGTGCCATCCTGTTCTAAAATTTTCTGTGCATAATCTCATTTCATCCCCACAAAAACCCCATTAGGATTGAACTCAGTATTCTAATAGGTTAAGTGACTTGCTCAAGGCCACTGTTGCAAAAATATAACTAAGAACAAAATCTTACCCAGAGAACCTTTCCACAGGAGTAGAGAAGAAAGAAAACAGTTTTATTATAGAATAAGCATTAAGCCAGAATGTGATGTACATCATGAGCAACCCACTAACCTGACTGCAGAACCAGAAAGAAGTCTTACTCTTGCCTGGAGCTAAGTGGATACAATCCATTATATTCATTAAGTTTTGCAATTTGGAGTCAGATGATAACATAGGTCCCATTATCTTCTTTGAAGACTACTTTTCAAAACAGTGACTCTCCCTTGTTGAGAAAACATTCTTGAGTCCTGAGACTGTTTAGAGGTTTATTTGGCCATTAAAATGATTAACATACATTTGAAAAGGACAGAGAAAGTCTGAAAGAAAATGAAGGTATGGGAGAGGGAAAGTCTCCTCCTTTCTTTTCTTTTTTCTTTAAGTGCATGTACAAGCCAGAGAAACAGAGAGACAGAGATAGATAAGAAGGGAGAGAGATGAGAAGCATCAACTTGTAGTTCTGGCACTTTGATTGTTCATTGATTGCTTCTCATATGTGCCTTGACTGGGGGCTCCCACTGAGCCAGTGACTCAATGTTCAATCAAGCCAGTGACCTCTGGGCTCAAGCCAGGGACCATGGAGTCATGTCAATGATCGCATGTTCAAGCTGGCGGCCTGCACTCAAGCTGAATGAGCCCATGCTCAAGCCAGCGATCTCAGGGTTTCGAACCTGGGTTCTCAGCGTTCCAGGTTGACACTCTATCCACTGTGCCACCACCTGGTGAGGCTTCTCCTTTATTTTCAGCAGGGAGAATCAAGTCTCTTGTTTTTAATTTGCATTTCCCCTTACACCACATACAAATTGGAAGGGTTGGAACCAAATTTGAAGCCAGGTAGGTTGACTCCAGAGTCCATACTCTTACTCTGTGCATTGTATTGATTCTCTGACACGATCTGTAGTAATTATGATCATGCAAAGAAACAGGTGGATCGAAAATGAAATGAAAAGATGTAACACAGCAGAGGCAAAACTCAGCATAAAAACCACCAATCTGTATGGATGCTGAGGCTCTGCTCAGGAGGGCCCGGCCCCTGGGGAGTAGTGGAGACTTTTGGGAAATGGAGAGAGAAGGTGGGTGAATCAGGGTATAAAATATCCAAACATGGATTAGAATAGCAGCAAAAAGGAGGCATGATCTGAAGAACTGCGCCGGAAAGTAAGACTGGCTGTCAGGAGCAGTGGCAGGGTGGCGCTTGGCAGAGGATTCGGGGCAGAGGGTGCAGCGGACTTGGCTGCGGTGATGCATTCACAGCTGCCCAGTCAGGCCGCCCTCAGCCACACAAAGGCCCCACACATAGACGTGGGCAGCAAAAGACTGAACACAGCTGAAATGCAGGGTGAAATGGCAAGAACAGAAGGTGGAGGACAGCTTCATGGAACAAATAGATGGGAAAGTGGAGCCAAGTCAGCCAGTGTCCGGGTAAAGCAGATACAGAAAGGAGAAGGAAACGGGTTCTGAGGCAGGAACTAAAGGTACATTTGCCAAGATGCTTTCTGAACCCACTTTAAGTGAAGAAGTCTTAGGGGACAGGAGTTTAAGATAAAGCTATCCGTACACAATTTCCTTTTTGTCTGACAGTAGCAGACCACTCACCAGGGCTCATTTGTCATGATGTGTTATACTGTCTTTGCATGTGTCACGTATATTTGAATAAGGCACTGCCACATGGGACTGTAGGCACAAAGAAGGTCTCTGCCTCTTTTTCTGTCTGCTGTGTCTTGATCAGTTTCGGGGAGTAGACACCACACCAATGCTGAAGCCTCCTCTTAGTGTGCTCCACCCCACCCCCATTCTTGACCTGTTTCACATGAGGAGTATTGTAGAAACAGAGGAAACTTTGGAAGACAGAATAAGGGATCAAGACACCATGTGTCTGCCCATACACATTTTTGTGGGCAGAGTCCACTGGCTTCCTTGGGGGCTGTTTCTTCTTCCTCATTTCCCAAGAGATGGTCTTTTCTGCAGACGATATACTGGCCCCATCATTCCTGGCATGCCCCTAAATAGTGAAGGCTCTTCCTGGCCCTTCAAGCATTGGAAGGGTTCTCCTCCAAAGGGACAGTCCCATTTCAAGTGACAGTGGCCCCAGGAGCCTCTGCAGTGGGCTCTGGCCTGGATGCAGGTAACATTACCTGTGGGTGGTCTTCCCCTGCAGGACTGAGGCACATGTCTGGGTCCGAGCTGGCCGAGCTGCTGGACCAGGTGGAGGGTGCCATCCGAGACTTCTCGGAGGAGCTGGTGCAACAGCTGGCCCGCCGAGATGAGCTGGAGTTTGAGAAGGAGGTGAAGAACTCCTTCATTACAGTGCTGATTGAGGTGCAGAACAAGCAGAAGGAGCAGCGAGAGCTGATGAAAAAGAGGCGGAAAGAGAAGGGGCTCAGCCTGCAGAGCAGCCGCATAGAAAAGGGGAACCAGATGCCTCTTAAGGTAGGTGACAACGTAGCTGGAAGCCTGGGTGCATCCCACCTTGACCCATTATACCTCAAGTCCCAATCCCAACCCTGCAGTGGACTCAGAAAGGGCCTGTACTGGGCAGTGACTGAGCAGGACACTGTGGTAGACAGTGGGGGGATAGACAGGGAGAGGGTGCTCCCTGTGTCTGCTCTGCCTCCAGAGGAGACGGGGTGGCAACACGAGAAAAGCAGGAATATGTTCTCTTAGTTAAGCTCTTAAAAGGTGGGGAGGGGTCATTTAGGACGGAGAGAAGTTGTGCCTTGAGACTCTGGGTCAGAACCCCTGCTGTTTGCTGATCTTAGAGTCCTGACTTAACCTCTTTAGGAGGTCGGTAGGATGTGTCAGGATTGAAAATTATGATGCTTTATTGTTCTATTGACAGGGTTCTTCAGATCGTGGTTCATAATCAGGGAAGTTCAGCAGAATCATCTAACGAGATTTTTCAAAATGCCTTTGCCTTGGCTCTATCTACTGACTTGGCCTAGGTGTGTGCATTTGGAAAAAGCATCCCAGACAAGGACAGTTGCTTTACATCTGCCCTTCCCACTGCCCAGACATTTGGCTTTCTTCCCTAAGCTATTGGCATCATCACATTCTACTGTACAGCTTCATTTTCCTGTTTACAGAATGGGAGCAGAAATGAGAGAACTTCAGGAGTACAGGGGCTCTTATTAACCAGGGGGCAACTTGCTTAGATACGAGTCTTTGAGATTCTATTTGTTCTCTCAAAGCTCAGGTATACATTTGGCCTGTTTCTTAGCCCGGGTCTTACATTTACTTTCTAGTAACAGAGCTCTGGGCAGTTACGTGGCAAGTGTGGTAGTCATGGGACTGGGTGGTTGAGAGAGGACACATGAGCCCTTGGGGGTGATGGCCACAGAGCAGGAAGCACCTGCTCTGCTTAGTCTCTCTCTCTCCCCGCCACCCCCTCTCCCCCAGCGCTTCAGCATGGAAGGCATCTCCAACATCCTGCAGAGCAGCATCCGCCAAACGTTTGGCTCCTCGGGATCTGACAAACAGGTACGAGCTGTCTTCCTGGTCCCAGCTCTCAGCCTAGACTCTCACAGCTTGGTCTCCAAGCAGAGCAGGGTGTGATGACTCATAGTATTACCCTGGCACTCAGGCAAGGGTGGTCCTAACATTTTCTTCTGTGGAGGAGAAACAGGATGTCTCTTGGTAAAAGTGAACAGTTTCTTGAGCTCCAGTAGTCTAGGGCATGGATAAAACTTAAAACTCAACACTGCTTGTAGACCTACAAGTTAACTTGTTTTAAGAACAGAAAGTATTAAAAGAGAAATGTGTTTGTTTGGTTTTTGTTTGTTTGTTTGTTTTATTGTATGACAGAGACAGAGAGAGGGACAGACAGCCAGGAGGAGAGAAATGAGAAGCATCAATTCTTCGTTGCGGCACCTTAGTTGTTCATTGATTGCTTTCTCATATGTGCCTTGATGGGGGGGGGGGGCTATAGCAGAGTGAGTGACCCTTTGCTCAAGCCAGCAACCTTGGGCTCAAGCTGGTGAGCCTTGCTCAAACCAGATGAGCCCATGCTCAAGCTGACAACCTTGTGGTTTCGAACCTGGGTCCTCTGTGTCCCAGTCCGATGCTCTATCCACTGCACCATCACCTGGTCTTGCAAAAGAGAAATGCATTTGATGATTAAATCCATCTGAGATATTAATTTTATCTACTACCTTGGGTCACCAACTGACCAGTCCCACCAGGATGGCCTCTTTAGCTGCCCACTCTCACTGTAACCCGTGCTGTGGCATCTCCAGTCAGCTCCTTTTAGTCAGTTACTTGCCTGAGAAGCATTTCTGATTATATAGACAGTGTTCAGAACTTCTACTGTGTGCCTATTATGTGCTGAACTCTGCTGCTAGGCCCTCAGGTACAAAGACGATGGAGTCCTGATCCCTGCCCTCATGGAGTGCACAATCTAATAGAGATGGCCCATGTATAAGTGGATGAGTGTGAGATTGTAGTCTAAATGCAAATAAATTGTGTATGTGTTTTACACATATTAGTACCTGAATCCTAAGTGTTAGAATTCTAGAACACATTATGGAAGGAGATGTTAGGAATATCTGACTCAGTCCCTTATTCCACAGTGGTGAGAACTAAGGCCCAGAGATATCAGGCAAGATGTTCCCAAAGCCACCCTGCTCGTGTGGGAGAGCCAAGTGGCAGAGCCAAGGTGAACACACACACCTCTGACTGGTCTGCAGGTGTTCTCACTCACTGTGCCAGTGTCCTTAGAGTCCCTCAACTTCTTTCTGACCCAGTGTCTTTGATAGCCCACTGGGCCCTAAGATAATTTGGTTGTAGGAATACTTCGTATCCAGCAGAGGGAGTGAACCCAACATTCAAGACCAAGGGTGTGGTTGAGGTTCTCTTACTGTCATCGTGACAAAAAAGAAACCATTTATTCTCAAATAGCACTGCAAAGGGTAAGAAAATGTAATACCCTCTCTTTGCTGTCAGCCCAAATGAGAAAACTCTCACAAGGACTTTTAAATAACCAAAGAGTTTCTAGTGTCTGGAAAATGTAGAAGTTGGAATGGAGGGAATATTTTTTCTGGCTGATACAATAAAGTCTTAGTTTTAAAGAGATACTCCCTAAAGATAAAAGGATGGAGACAGTGTGGTGCAAATGATTATAGGTGCTGTCGAGAATGTAAGATTTGATGGAACGAGTTTCTTAGAGGGAAGCACAGTCCCCATGCAGGTTGTTTCCTGCCTCTCAACCCCGGAGGAAGCGTATCTTCCGTCTCAAGCCCTCTGTGCCGTTTGTCTTGCAGTATCTGAACACGGTCATCCCTTACGAGAAGAAAGCCTGCCCTCCGTCGGTGGAAGACCTCCAGATGCTGACAAACAGTGAGTTGCTCCCATTCTCAGGGAGATCAACTGCTTGTTTTTCTCCATTTCTCCCTGTGAGTTGCTTCCTTGGTGCCTCAGGCCTGAGGTTTCCAAGAACAGTTTTAGGTGGGTCAAATTGGGCTCTGTGTCCGTGCCTCAGTTTCCCCTGAGCAGGAGTACTACTAAAGCACTCTACAGTGAGGCCCGAGCTGTCTTGTTTCTCTTCAGATTCTGTAAGGGGAGAGGTTTTCCAGAAGAAAGTGAGCTGGTAAAAGAGGTTGGGGCGGGGGAGCAGCATGTGGGGTGCTGGTGTGCAGGGGCTTCCTGTTCACCCAGCAGTTCTCCAGGCTTTGCATTCTCTGCCATGCCTCTGTCTTCCCTGCAACTTTAGAAAACTGTGTAGTCTCAGTTCATTCCTTCCGAAAGCAAGGAACTCAGTCTGTGGGCCTGGCTGTATTTCTAACGAGAAGCGAGGTTTCTTGGGTGGGGTAAGGCTGATTGGGAAGAAGAGTGTCTGGTTTTATTTTCAGGAAATGATTGCCTCTTCTCCCCCATTTTGGCTCTATTGTCAAATATTTTTTTATTTTTTTATTTTTTTTTATATATTTTATTATTATTAATTCTAATGGGGTGACATCCATAAATCAGGGTACATATGTACAATGAAAACATCTCCAGGTTATCTTATCATTCAATTGTGTTGCATACCCATCACCAAAAGTCAAATTGTCCTCTGTCACCTTCAATCTGGTTTTCCCTGCGTCCCTCCCCTCCTCCCTATCCCATTCTTCCCTCCCTCCCCCCATCCCATAACCACCACTCTCTTGTCCATGTCTCATACCCTCACTTTCATGTCCCACCTATGTATGTAATCGTGCTGTTCTCAGTTTTTCTTTTTTTCTGATTTACTTATTTCACTCCGTATAATGTTATCAAGGTACATCCATTTTGTTATAAATGATCCGATGTCATCGTTTCTTATGGCTGAGTAGTATTCCATAGTATATATGTACCATAGCTTTTTAATCCACTCGTCTTCTGACGGACACTTGGGCTGGTTCCAGATCTTCGCTATTGTGAACAATGCTGCCACGAACATGGGGGCGCATTTCTTCTTTTCGAACAGTGCTATGGTGTTCTTAGGGTATATTCCTAAAAGTGGGATAGCTGGGTCAAAAGGCAGTTCGATTTTTAATTTTCTGAGGAATCTCCAAACTGTTTTCCACAGTGGCTGCACCAGTCTGCATTCCCACCAGCAGTGCAGAAGGGTTCCCTTTTCTCCACATCCTCGCCAGCACTTATTCTGTGTTGTTTTGCTGATAAGTGCCATTCTGACTGGTGTGAGGTGATATCTCATTGTGGTTTTAATTTGCATTTCTCTAATGATTAGTGATGTTGAGCATTTTTTCATATGCCTATTGGCCATCTGTATGTCCTCTTTGGAGAAATTTCTATTCATTTCTTTTGCCCATTTTTTGATTGGGTTGTTTGTCTTCCTGGTGTTGCTTTTTATAAGTTCTTTATAAATTTTAGTTATTAACCCCTTATCAGATGTGCTGTCAAATATGTTCTCCCATTGTGTGGTTTGTCTTTTTATTCTGTTCCTATTGTCTTTAGCTGTGCAAAAACTTTTTAGTTTGATATAGTCCCATTTGTTTATCTTGCCTTTTATTTCAGTTGCCCATGAAGATAAATCGGCAAATATACCGCTGCTACAGATGTCGGAGAGCTTGCTGCCTATGTTTTCTTCTAAGATGTTTATGGTTTCACGGCTTACATTTAAGTCTTTTATCCATTTTGAGTTTGTTTTTGTGAATGGTGTAAGTTGATGGTCTAGTTTCATTTTTTTGCAGGTAGATGTCCAATTTTCCCAACACCATTTGTTAAAGAGGCTGTCTTTACTCCATTGTATGTTCTTTCCTCCTTTGTCAAATATCAGTTGTCCATAAAGCTGTGGGTTTATTTCTGGGTTCTCTGTTCTGTTCCATTGATCTATGTGCCTGTTCTTATGCCAGTACCAGGCTGTCTTGAGTATAATGGCCTTGTAGTAAACCTTGATATCAGGAAGAGTGATACCTCCTGCTTTATTTTTTCTTTTTAAGATTGCTGAGGCTATTCGTGTTCTTTTTTGGTTCCATATAAATTTTTGGAATATGTGTTCTATATCTTTGAAGTATGTCATTGGTATTTTAATTGGTATTGCATTGAATTTATAAATTGCTTTGGGTAATATAGACATTTTAATGATGTTTATTCTTCCTAGCCATGAGCACGGTATGTGCTTCCACTTGTTTGTATCTTCCTTGATTTCTTTTATCAATGTTCTATAATTTTCTGAGTACAAGTCCTTAACCTCCTTGGTTAAATTTACTCCTAGGTACTTTATTTTTTTGGCTGCAATAGTGAAGGGGATTGTTTCCTTAATTTCTTTTGCTGATATTTCATTGTTGGTGTATAGAAATGCCTCTGATTTCTGAGTATTAATTTTATATCCTGCCACCTTGCTGAATTCATTTATCAGGTCCAGTAGTTTTTTGACTGAGACTTTAGGGTTTTCAATATACAATATCATATCATCTGCAAATAATGACAGTTTTACTTCTTCTTTTCAAATTTGTATGCCTTTTATTTCTTCTTCTTGTCTGATTGCTGTAGCTAGGACTTCCAGAACTATGTTGAATAAGAGTGGTGAAAGTGGGCAACCCTGCCTGGTTCCTGATCTTAAGGGGATTGCTTTTAATCTTTGTCCATTTAGTATGATGTTTGCTGTCGGTTTATCATAGATGGCCTTTATCATGTTAAGGAATGATCCCTGTATTCCCACTTTACTGAGAGTTTTGAGCATGAATGGGTGCTGGATTTTATCAAATGCCTTTTCTGCATCTATTGAAATTATCATGTGATTTTTGTCCTTCCTTTTGTTTATGTGGTGAATCACATTGATTGATTTGCGAATATTGAACCAGCCTTGCCTCTCCAGAATAAATCCCACTTGATCGTGGTGTATGATTTTTTTCATATATTGCTGGATCCGGTTGGCTAATATTTTGTTGAGAATTTTAGCGTCTAAATTCATCAGGGATATAGGCCTATAATTTTCTTTCTTTGTGTTGTCTTTGCCCGGTTTTGGGATCAGAATTATGCTCGCCTCATAAAAGGAGTTTGGAATTCTTCCTTCCTCTTGAATTTTTTGAAATAGCTTGAGGAGAATAGGAGTTAGTTCTTCTTTGAATTTCTGATAGAATTCACTTGTGAAGCCATCAGGCCCAGGACTTTTCTTTTTTGGGAGTTTTTTGATAACTGTTTCGATCTCATTTGCTGTAATTGGTCTGTTTAGGTGTTCTGATTCTTCCAGATTGATTTTTGGAAGGTTATATGCTTCAAGAAATTTGTCCATTTCACCAAGATTGTCTAATTTTTTGGCATATAGTTCTTCATAGTATTTTCTTACAATGCTTTGTATTTCTGTTGTGTCAGTTGTTATTTCTCCACTGTCCTTTCTAATTTTATTTGAGTCCTCTCTCTTTTTTTCTTGGTAAGTCTAGTTAAAGGTTCATCAATCTTGTTTACCTTTTCAAAGAACCAGCTTCTTGTTTCATTGATCCTCTGTATTGTTTCCTTAGCCTCTATGTCATTTATTTCTGCTCTGACCTTTATTATTTCCTTTCTTCTACTTGTCTTGGGTTTTATTTGTTGTTGTTTTTCTAGTTCTTTTAGATGCAGGGTCAAGTTGCTTATTTGAGCTTTTTCTAGCTTCTTATGATATGCCTGTAGTGCAATAAACTTCCCTCTCAGAACTGCTTTTGCTGTGTCCCATAAATTTTGAGTTGATGTATGCTCATTATCATTTGTTTCTAGAAACTTTTTTATTTCTTCTTTGATCTCATTGTTAATCCATTCATTATTTAATAACAAGCTATTTAGTTTCCAAGGGTTTGAGTATTTTTCAGTTTTTCTTTTGTGGTTAATTTCTAGTTTCATGGCATTGTGATCAGAGAAAATGCTTGATATGATTTCAATCTTCTTAAATTTATTTAGACCATTTTTGTGTCCTAACATGTGGTCTATCCTAGAAAACGTACCATGAGCGCTTGAGAAGAATGTATATTCTACTGCTTTAGGGTGAAAAGTTCTGAAGATATCTATTAAATCAAGTTGATCTAGTGTCTCCTTTAAGTCTGCTGTTTCTTTATTAATTTTCTTTCTTGAGGATCTATCCAGTGTTGTTAGAGGGGTATTGAAATCCCCTACTATGATAGTATTGCTGTTAATCTCGCCCTTTATATCCATCAAAGTCTGCTTTATGTATGTCGGGGCTCCTATATTTGGTGCATAGATATTTACAATAGTTATATCTTCCTGTTGAATTGTTCCCTTTATCATTATGTAGTGTCCTCTTTTATCTCTTACTACAGCCTTTGTTTTAAAGTCCATTTTGTCTGATATAAGTATTGCTACCCCTGCTTTTTTTTCATTTCCATTTGCATGAAATATTTTTTTCCATCCTTTTACCTTCAGTCTGTGAACATCTTTTGTTTTAAGGTGTGTCTCTTGTAGACAGCATATGTATGGGTCCTGTTTCTTTATCCATGCAGCTACCCTATGTCTTTTGATTGGATCATTTAATCCATTTACATTTAAGGTTATTATTGATATGTAGTTGTTTATTGCCATTTTATTCTTTAAAGCTGTATTCTTCTTTTGCTCTATTCTTTCCTCCCTTTAAACTGTTCACAAGAGGCCCCTTAGTATCTCTTGCAGAATTGGTTTGGTTTTTATGAATTCCTTGAGGCTTTCTTTTTCTGGGAAGCTCTTTATTTCTCCTTCAATTTTAAACGTTAGCCTTGCTGGATAAAGTAGTCTTGGTTGTAGGTTCTTGTTCTGCATTACTTTGATTATTTCTTGCCATTCCCTTCTGGCCTCAAGTGTTTCTGTTGAGAAGTCCGATGTCATCCTTATGGGGGCTCCTTTGTAGGTGATAGTCTTTTTTTCTCTAGCAGCTTTTAAAATTTTTTCTTTATCCATTAGCTTTGGTATTTTAACTATGATGTGTCTTGGTGTAGACTTTTTTGGGTTTCTCCTTAATGGAGTTCTGTGTGCTTCTTGAATGTGTGGAGTATTTCCCAGCCTTAATTTAGGAAAGTTTTCTGCTATGATTTGATTGAACAAAGTTTCCATTTCCTGTCCTCTCTCCTCTTCTTCAGGCACCCCTATGATGCGAATGTTGTTTCTCTTCATGTTGTCACAAAGCTCCCTTAGAGTTTCCTCACATTTTTTAAGTTTCTTTTCCTTTTTCTTCTCTGCTTCTGTGCCTTTGTTTATTGTGTCCTCTAACTTGCTGATTCGATCCTCAGCGTCATCCATCCTGCTTTTAATTCCTTCCATTGTGGTCTTCAGTTCTGATACTGTATTTGTCATTTCTGTCTGATTCTTTTTTATCATTTCAATTTCATTTTTTATACTTGTTATCTCTTTATTTAGGTGTTCATAATGACTATCCATTGTTGCTCTAATTTCTTTGAACATCCTAACTATCATTATTCTAAATTCTGCTTCTGGTAATTTGGTTATATCTGGTTCATTCAGGTCCTTCTCTGGGGATTTCTCTTGATTCATTTGGTTTGCATTCCTCTGCCTGCCCATTTTTTCTGTGTATAAGCGAGTTGTGGCCACTGGAGTCCAGTAGGTGTTGCCTTTGTGTTCTCTAGGTGTGGTCTATCTGCAGGCCCCCCACCCCCTCTGCCGGCGCCTAGGGTGGTTGGGTATGAGCGTTGCCAGCGCCGGCCCACTGTGGCTTTTGCTGTGATTTCTGCCTCTCCTCCGTGGGAGGGGCTGTCACTGAAGCCACAAGATTAGCACTAAGGGTAGAGGCGAGCACCTTTCCTCAGCTGCGGACCCAGCCTATTTCCGGACTTCCGCCCTGAACCAGCAGTCGGAGCCTGCTCGCTACAGTTCCGCGGGTTAGGCGGGGCTTTTGACGTGCTCTCAGCTGTAAGCTTTTGCCCGTCAGGAGCTTTAGCCCCGCCCTCGAGGCCAGGGCCCTTTGCACAGGGTCGGAAACCAAGATTTATTGGGGCGGGCGTGTTTGCTGGCTTCCGCCGAGCTGCGTACTTCCGCTCGTCCCGGACTCTACCCCGCCCCCGCGTTCGGAGCCCGCTCGTGCACGTATTAACGCTATCCGGGGTTTCTCCGGCCGGATGGGGATAGCAGCCGTGGGCTCAGCTGCGAGCCTCCGCCTGTCTCTGGGTCCACCCTGTTCCCGCGCTCGGAGCCCGCTCGCGCACGTATACTGGCCAACCGCGGTTTCTCCGCGGGCGGCGAGGGGGGGGCGGACTGGTAGCGTCAGCTCAGCCACGAGCCCCTGCCCATCCCTGGTCCTAGCCCGGTCCCCGCGGTCAGGGCCGGCTTGCGCAGGGCCTGCCTGTTCCTGGCCTCCCGCTTTGTCCCCGTAAGTGGGATTAAAGGCGGGCCCGCAGCTTCCGGACCGCTCTCGCGCTTACCCTCCGACCCTCTGGGCTAGACCGATCTCCCACCGGCTTGGCCTCTGCCCACGCCGACAGAACCGCCTTTCAGCGTCCTGCCGCCCCAAAACCTTAAGCAGCCCTCAGCAGAGTAGGAAGGGACCTAATACTCCACACTGTAGGCCTGGGAGCTCCCTCACTTGTTTCACAGCTCAAAACTGTCCAAACGCCTCTTCTTGGCTCTGGGACTGCAGGCTGGGGCTTGGTTCCTGGGACCCAGGTCCCTCCCTCTCCGCCAAAATCTCCTCCCGCCACACGGGTCTCTCCGGGCTGCCGTTTCCTCCGGGGAGCTGGGCAGCCCTCTTCGCGTTTTCGCTATTCCTACCAGTCTCAATGTGGCTTCTTCTATGTTCCTTGGTTGAAGAGTCCACTTAGTTTTGTTCAAAGTTGGTTTATCCAGGTGATGGTTCTTAAAATTGAGTTGTAATCCACTTTGGTTCTGGGAGTTGGAAGTTGGTACGTCCGCCTACTCCGTCGCCATCTTGCTCCCCCTCTATTGTCAAATATTAATAAACATTCTGAGCTATGATAGAAAACAGTGTGTAATAAAGAGCCATTTGTAGGCAAAGTCTCTTTATATACATCTTACACTGTAACCCTCAAAGGGCCAGGGCACATGGTGTTAGCCATCAGTGTCAGCTTGATTCTTTTAGGAAGAGAATCCTAGGCTGAAATGTGACAGGCTCAGGGAATCAAGAGAAGTCCATCTCCCTGGCAACCGTGTAGTGCATGAGTGACACAGTAGCCAGGCTGCCCAGCCCATGGCAGCGCTGCCTGGAGGGAATGGGCCAGCACAGGGCTATTTGGTACCTTAGGGGATTGGCAGAGGAGCTTCATCTGTTCAGCTGAGGGAGATAGATGCCTGCTGGGCCCCAGTGCTGAAGGGGGCCAAACATTCTCATTCTTATCATTTTTGAAAACTCAAGCAGGAGGTTATGGTAAATAGAAATCCTGCTGACATCCATAGATATTGAGTCCTTGAGAATCTGGAATTTTAAATTCAAAAGACATTGGCTTCCTCTTCACTCATTTTAAACTCCTTTGCATAAATATGCACTAAGATTTTATAAAAAGGAGCAGATAGATATGAACTGACATTTATAGGTGTTTGCTTTTTCACAAGTAGTGAGCATTTGGAAAATAAATTGGACAAATTGTAAAGGTGAATATATATAAAATACTCTATCATGGTCTTAATGAAGAAAGAGCTATGTATTTATTACAGATACCCATTAAGAAATTCAGTGTGCAATCCTTTTATTTTAATTAAAAAACAATAGTTTTGTTTACATTGGTAAAGTTCACTTAAACATTATAGCTAGAGTATATAAATCATTTAGATTACTTTGGAAATATCAAAAAGTGAACAAAAGAAAATAAATAATTCATTGTCCCCTTGACTGTGTTTACTGTTCTAGTGTTTTTCAGCCGTAATATTTTATGTCTCTGTCATGTAGTTGGGATTACACTGGCTAAAACATTTTGTATCATGATTTTAGTCACATTAGCTAACATTTGGGTAACATTTTTTATGGCTCTCTCTTCTATCATGTGAATATACCACATTACAATATTTTATTCCCCTTGAAAATAAAAAACACTGCTGTTTTTCCTGAATACCCATTCTCCTATAGGTTACGTAAGCTCTTTTAGCCAAGTCCTTGTATGGGTTTGTGAACAATGTCTCCTCTTTACCCTACTCCTGCATAGGGCAAACACCAGCTCTGGGACCTGGACTACTCATAAATTTTGGCTTTTGAGATTAACTTAGACACATATTGACTGAGTGCTCTTATTGTATTTTTATTGCTATCTTCTGCATACGGCATCTAGTCTGCCTATGCTCAGTTGTAAAGTATTTCCAGTCAATTCAGTTGAAATGAATACATGTCTAAAAATGCAGAAGAAATAAAACAAAACAAAACAAAAAAACACACGATACTGACTGAGAGGCCCTCAGGTTCAGTCTCTCTTTCTGGACCTGCCTGCTGACTCATGGTATCGTCAGACTCTGCTCTTCACCCACTCCTGATTTTTGGAATCAAGTCTCATGACCTTGGCTTGACACTAGGCAGGGTAATCAATGGAGAGCAAGGACATGGAAATGGATTGGAGGACCTCCCTGCCAATCTTTATTGTTTTCTCTGCTTGCAAAAAGTTAAACGTGTTCATCGAAGAAAACCAGACACTATGGGACTATAATGGAGAAAGGAGCATCCCCTGTGGTCTCACTCAGAGATAACCACTTTTAACAGTCTCATGAACATTCCTCCACATTTTTTCTATGAATATGAGCATTTAAAAGCTAATACATAATGTTCTGTGGCTTTCTTCCTTCGCTGTTAAGTACGTCTCATACGTATAGATCTCTCTCATTTTTTATAAAGCTATGTATGACTATATGGGATAGAGTTTATTAAAAGAATCAGGTGGTGAATAAATCTATTGGTAGACACCCCTACCTTCAGTTTTTGATATTATAAACAAGGTCCAGCTAGTTTTTTGAAGGATTTTCTACAAAACTGACCTCAACAATATGGATTATGAATATGAGAAACTGCTACCTAGTTTAACGACAGAAAAGCTATTTTAAAAACTTTTACAAAAAGCCTTTAGGCTTTAATAACTTGTCATCATTTGGTTCATGTGGACTCATGTCCTGTCTCAACAAAAAGTCCATAAGCTCCTTGAGTTGCATTTCCATGAATTCTAGCTCTGCGCCAGGCATAAAGTGGAAAATAAATATGTTAGATTAAGAACAATGTGACTTCACCCATAGGTGGGATATAAAAATGAGACTCATAGACATATATAAAAGTGAAATGGTTACCATGGGGAGGAGTTTGTGGGGGGAAGAGGAGTAAAGGGGGACAAATATAAGGTGACATAAAATGATTTGACTTTGGGTGATGGGTATACAACCTAATCAACAGTTCAAATGCTACAGAAATGTTTACCTGAAACCTATGTGCTCTTATTGATCAATGTCACTCCATTAAATTTAATTTTATAAAAATTAAAAAAAAAGATTCTTAAAGTTGATACAATAGCTATGGAATGCTCTAGAATTACTTTTTGAGAATCATCCAATCAAAATACATTATGCTTTCATACACACAAAAAAATATAAATTGCCCGTGAGGAAATTTTCTAATATGTTTATATGAATAGAATGTCTTTAGAGACAGTTTTATGGGTTATTCGGTGATGAGACAACTATTATTCTAATGTTTAGATTGTATCTGAAGGCTGATTTTTTAAAAATTGCTTTATTTATTTTTGTGATTATTAAAGACATATACTTAGGAAATGATGTGGAAAGTATAGAAGAGCTAAAAAAGAAAAGAGTGAAACATAAAGGAAAGAAAATAAAGTCACCAAGAGGCCACTCTGATTCTTGATATATTGAATGCTGACTCTTAACAGAAGCTTCTAGACTTCTGTTCAATACTCTACAAATGTCCGGTTTTCTTGACTCATTTCTCACTCACTTTGGGTTGGTGGGTTGTTTGGTCTAGAAGTGAGCTTTATGCCTTGATGGTACCTTGGCTCATCTCTGTCTCTCTTCTTCCTCAGTTCTCTTTGCCATGAAGGAGGATAATGAAAAGGTGCCCACTTTGCTAACAGACTACATTTTAAAAGGTAAGAGCTGGTAGCTTGATGGATAGAGTGTCAGCAGGCATATGACGTCCCAGGTTTGATTCCTAGTCAGGGCACACAGGAGAACCAACCATATGCTTCTCTCCCTCTCCCCCTTCTTTCTCTATTCCCCTCCTGCAGCCAAGGGCTGGATTGGTTCAAGTGTGACCCCGGATGCTGAGGATTTGGTTGTTCTGAGCACATCAACGTCAGGTGCTAAAAAGACCTCGATACTTGAGCATTAGCCCCAGATGGGCAGAGCATCAGCCCCAGATGGGGTTGCCAGGTGGATTCAGGCCAGGGTGCATGCAGGAGTCTGCCTCACTATCACCCCTCCTCTCACTAGTAATAATAATAATAGTAATAATAATAAATAAATAAAATTAAAAGTGAAAATAAAAGGTAAGAGCGTCCCAACCTTCCAGGAGCAGAAGTGGTCCTCTGGCTCCCTTCCCCAGGACTCACTCCTGCTGAAAGTGTGGAATGCTCTGTTGCAGCCTTCCCAGACTGCACAGGGCCAGGGAAAGCAAGTGGACAATTGTGAGGCCCTCATAGTCATGGGGTTTTGCTTTGGGATGTTGCCTGGAGGCCTGAGAAGGAGATTCCATCGCTCCTGAATCACCAGAGTGATGGTACATGAGAAGCAGCCAAACCAACAAAAGACTTACTGTGGAAGTGCTGTGAAGTTGGCTATTTAGTTGGGAGAAACAAAGCTTGAGAATACTGTTAATAGTTTCAGCTGCTTAAAGCCAACAAACTGAGTCATGATGAGCTACAAACTTTATAACTATTTTTTGTTTTATTTCGTATTTATTTAACATATATAAAAGTAGAGTGAATGATGTATAAACTTTTATGTACTTAACATCCTGCTTTAACTATTATTAATGCATTATCAATCATATTTCATTTATACCGCTTTCCAACTTCTCGCCTTCGTATTATTTTGAAGCAAATCCTAAATCATCATATTTTCCACAAATAAATATTTCAGGACACATTTCTAAAACATAAGAACGCTATTAAAAAACACAACCACACTATTATCACAGCGAAAAAAAAAAGAAGAAAATTCTCAATATCATTGACTATTCCAACCAGTGTTCAGATTTTCCTGTAAATTTTTTTTCAACTTGTTTGAAGATCCACTGAAGGCCCATATTGCGGCAGGATATGTCTCTGAAACTCTTTAACGTGTGATATAGGCTTCTCTTTCCTTCCTCTCTCTCATTCCTTGGTCTTATTTTATTGGAGAAACCATGTTGTTTGCCCATAGGTTTTCTTTAGTCTGGACTGGACTTTGCTAGCTGGTAATGTCCCCAAGGTTTGATTTAACATGTTCTTCCATCTTTTGTACTTCTTGTTAATTGATAGAGCTAGAGGCTTGATCAGATTTAGTTTCATATTTTTTTGGTAACCACTATGTTATTGATGGATGCAAACTTCCATTAAAGACACATACTCTCTGATTTTTTTTTCTCTTTTGTAATGTGAATATCTGTGTTAGTCTGCCCAGGCTGCTAAAACAAAATACCACTGCCTAGCTTAAACAACAGGTTTTATTTTCTCCCAGTTCAGGAGGCTAGACATTTCTAGTGAAGGCTCTCTTCTTGCCTTATAGATAGTGATCCTTCCTTCTGTGCTCTAGGGTAGTGGTTGGCAAACTCATTAGTCAGCAGAGCCAAATATCAACAGTACAACGATTGAAATTTCTTTTGAGAGCCAATTTTTTTAAACTTTAAGTAGGTGCAGTTCTTACCAAGGTAGCGCCCGCACGTGGTATTTTGTGGGAGAGCCACACTCAAGAGGCCAAAGAGCCGCAGTTTGCTGGCCAGGGGTCTAGGGGAAAGAGAGGGCTCTCTTCTGTTTTTTCTTATTAGGACACTAATCCTATCAGATCAGGGCTCCACCCTTAAGAACTCATTTAACGTTTCTTTTTCAGAGGCTCCATCTTCAAAAACAGCTGTACTGGGGGGTTAGGACTTCAGCATATGCATTATGGGGAGATGCAGCATTTAGTCCCTGACAGTATCAACTAATGATCACCATCAAGATGCTTTGTTCCTCCGATTTTTGCTCTAAGTGCACACAGCTTTGGGTATAGTTTCAGATGGCTTGTGAACCTCAGTTAAGAACCTCTAAGTTATATTGTTTCCATAGGATCAGGGAGATTAGTTTTAAATTTCTGCAGGAGGAACTTAGGCTAAACATTGGGAGAACTTCTGACACTTAAAGGTTTTAAAAGAGCAGCAGACTTCTCAAAGGACATTTTCAAAGGAGGTTTGTAGAAATGGGTTCTGTAAGTTAGGGAATGTGAGGGCTAGATTTTACCTCACATGATCCACTGAAATGTCAGTGAATTTATAAAACTAGTTAACATTTACTGAGCTCCTTCTACCTGCCTCTGAACAACCCTTTGGGTTAGGCAAAGGCACAGTCTACACATGAAGGTGTACACATGAAGAAACAAGTAAGAGAGGTTGTAGAATTAGAAACAGCAGATCCAGCCTGACCAGGTGGTGGCACAGTGGATAGAGTGTCGGACTGAAATGTGGAGGACCCAGGTTCGAGACCCCGAGGTCGCCAGCTTGAGCGCAGGCTCATCTGGCTTGAGCAAAGCTTGCCAGCTTGGACCCAAGGTCGCTGGCTCCAGCAAGGGGTTACTTGGTCTGCTGAAGACCCACAGTCAAGGCACATGTGAGAGAGCAATCAATGAACAACTATGGTGTCGCAACGAAAAACTGGTGATTGATGCTTCTCATCTTTCTCCGTTCCTGTCTGTCTGAATCTCTCTCTGTCCCTGTAAAAAAAGAAAGAGAAACATCAGATCCAGGATTTGAATCCAGGCAGATGGGTCCTGGAGACAATGCACTTGCTATGCCAAACAACCACCCATCACTGACTCTTCCTGCTCTGGAAGAAAGACATGGGGCTGCAATGGTTCCTGGTTCTAAGGGGGGCAGTTCTCTGCTCAGGAAGCTGGTGGGAAGCTGGTATGATAGCTCTCAGTCAGGGCCACCTGTGCTGGCAGGTCCTGACCTGCACTGGGCTTTGACCTCTGTCTTGTCCTCTTCTCTTTGCAGTTCTCTGCCCTACCTAACCTTGCCCTTGGAAGCAGCCTTGCAGCGGAGGTCACTGAGCAAGAGTCATTCCATCACAGGGACTGCATGATACCACGTAACCTCCGACGTGTATTTAAATGTGTAGCGCTTAACCTGGATTAAACATGAGCAAACGCGCGGGTCCTTTGCTGTCGTTGGCTTCTAGTCCTAGTAATCATTGGATGCATGACAAAGGACAGGGCTGGGGACACTGCCTGCTCTCCGCCTATGTCGGAGGAAGGCAGATACTCTCACCACTCACTATGTAGTCTGGCTCCAGCCCTCAAAAACAGCTTACACTTTAACACTAATTTTGAAATAAACCTTCATTTAATTAATATTCTTCATGTGTTTTGGAGTGTGATGTCCAGTGGCCCCCTGTTACAGACCCTCCAGAGGAAGGATGTGTGGCTGCCTTCACATGATGGCCTGGGACCTGTAGCGGCAGCATGGTGTTTAGGGAGCAGGAACATGCCCTGTTGTGGTCGCGATTGGGCTGCATGTGGTACAGACAAAGGAGGAGGCCTCTACAGCCTATATGTCCCTGTACCTTGGCAACTGTAGAGGGAGCTGCAGAATGTGTGGTAGGAACTTACTGTCATAGGGGGTGTCAGGGGAGAGGGAAGGTTGTGAAGTTAGCAGGTAGAAAGTGAGCTCAAGGAGCAGTGGGGCAGAGGCAGCGCCTTCTGGTGAGGTGACTAGATTGGCTCCCGGAGGTCCTTGACAGCCCCTTCCTGGGACCTGCAGTCTCAAGGGTTGGCAGGAGGCAGCTCTGCTGAGCTGTGTGAGCATGGGGGATTTTGGCTGCTTTCCTGACTGCCCCCAACGACCCCTGGAAACTGTATCCTATAATATCTATGCATGTCCTGCCCTGCCCTTCCTGCAAACCTAGAGGTCCAGCAGCTATGACCCCAATGTGCTGTCTGCAGCACCAGTAGCAGGCAGCAGCCAGGCTTGTTTGACCAGTAGGTGACCACTGACTCATATCCAAATACTGGCTCAATTCTACCACAAGGTCCATCTTCTGTCTGGTATGTATTAACCCTACCAATTTCCTCAGCCTTGTCTTAAAACAAAAACTTTTATTAAGCACTTGCTAAGCACCTGCCACTGGCCTTCACACTCTCTACACATTAGCTCACCTCACAGCAGCCTTGTGTGGTAAGTGGGGCCAGCATCGCCATGATTTGAGGTGAGGAGGCTGAGAAGCAGAGGTGTTCAGAAGCAGAGAATCAATCTGGCACTTGGTTTCTTATCCAATCAGACTTCCACTCACTCTTAGGAGTTCAGTGTTTGTTGAATTAAGGGTGCCATGTAGAAAATTATATTTATCACCCTGGCAACTCTACAAGAGGCCACATCCACGTGGATGACAATGGAAGCATCCTTGGCACCTGCCTCTCACTTCCTGGGTCTCCACTTTTCTAGGCCAGGAGCAGTCCCACCTGGGCCGAAGGGACTTGCCCTACTAGGGAAGCTGGCCTGGTGCCTGCAGCTCTGACTCTGGCATCTGCATGAAGCAGGATGCATGTGTAAATAGAGCCCTAGTTACTGTAAACGATAGAAACAAACAGGTACCCCTTCAAACCTTCAGGAGTCAGCAAATCAGTGTAAGTACCAGCCTTTGACAAAAGGGGTGACTTCAGCTCTGCATTCATTGGAACTATGGCTAAGGATGCAAGGGGTCCCTGGTAGTGTCAGGTTAGCAAGTTAGCACTTCCAGTGGTGGGGTTTTCACAGTCTCAGCAAAGGGGAGGCAGTGACTTCCCCAAGAATTCCACATTCTGCCTTGGCTTTGTCAGATCTGGGTCAACTACACCTTTCCCCCCAATTTATCCTGCTAGCGTGTGTCTGAAGGAGCAGAGACAAGCTCGTCACAGCTGCTGGTAATTAAAGATAAATCTCACGCATCAGGGATGTACTTTGGCTAGGAGGAGGTGTATCTGGGAGCGGACGGTGGGAGCACTGGCTTCTCTTTGCTCTCCTTTGTCTACGTAGGAGTTAAGGAAGAATATTTAATTGGTTTCTCACGGTTTCCCATTGCCCTTCCCGCTGTCTCTGCTAATCAAAGTGTGGTGCCCAGACCAGTATCACCAACAACATCTAGAAATTGTTAGAAACACAAAGCCTCAGGCCCCGCCCCAGACTTACTGAGTCAGAAGCTGCATTGTAACAAGATCTGCAGCCGGCAGTATTGGCATTAAAGTTTTGAAGAAGCTTTGATCTAGGTTTTCAGTGTTGCTGGAGTCCTGACTCCGGAGGCTGAACCTGAGGAATGCACAGGTAGCCTGGGTAACAGGTCAATGCAACTGTCTTCCCCCAGCACCCTCCCTTCTCCTTTAGGACCATAGGAGGAATCCCAAGGACAGACTGATCCTTCAGACTCCAGTGGGTCTTGAGTGCCAAATTCAAGTCCTAGCTAGGAGGTCACAGCCAGCCAGCAAGGAGCTCTGGAAAGCAAGTTCTGACGAGTGCCTCCCAGAGGGGGTGGGCTGGGGGCCGGGCGGGTTCTTTAACTGAAGCATGTTCCCATCAGTGAAAGGCCTTGCTCTGGGTTTTGCTAAGCCTAACCATATCAAGTCCTGGTAATGGCAACCCCATCGTGAAGCCAGACACCAGCCTTCCCTTCCACAGAGCTGGAAGATGGCCAGGGGCCATGCCATTTCGAATGGGTAGTCCCCACATTGCCGACCCCTTTGTTTCTGTTTCATGGTGGGGAACAGACGTGCGATAGCAGAGAGAAAACCCAAAAGGAAGGGTGTTATGGCCTAAAGTTTGTGTGACAAATTGGATTTTAAAAATTAAATAAACCTTTTTCATCCTCACTAGAATAATGTCTGAAGTATGACTCTCTTCAGCTCATGGCCGGGGAAGAAGAGAGGGAGACAATCAGTAAGAAGGTGTGATCCTCCAGGTATCTTAGAGGATGAACGATAAACCAAGTCCTAATGGATGTCAGTGAGTCCGTTTCATGACTATTTTTGAACACCCACTGTGTCCTAGGGACTCCTGCCACCGAGATACATGGTATCACACCAGGTGAAAGCAGGGGTGCACACCTGGTACCCGGATTTCCTGGCAGCAGGAGGAAATGGCAGGGGCTGTGTGGATTCCAGGGAAGGTAGGAGAGGTGACTCTCCTCCCCAGCCAGCCTCCATGATTAGTATGCGTGCAGAGGAGAGTAATTAACTGCTGCTCTTGGAGAAGAGACTGGCGTTCTTGATGGTGCCTGACTATTTTTTTCCTTGGGAAGATGAGAGTGTAGTTGTTGGGGTGTCTGGCTGAGCCTGGGCTGTGCTCTCCTCCTCCTTTCATTGGAGAGGGGAGGCAGGGGCCACTGTAGACCAGGATGGTGCTCTGGCTTTCTATTAATGCCTTTCTTTTAAAAGAACAATGAGCCACCTTAGTCCACGGCTCAGCAGCCCCCCCCCCCCAAGCCCTCATGCATATTCATCTTGCTTCAAAGAGCACAGCATGAAATATGCAAATTAGACAGGCAGGAGCTGGTTGGCATTTTGATAATAGCTTTGTCTGAAAAACCCCTGAGATATATGTGCATCTATTTCTCTTTCCTCCTTCTCTCTTTTTTCTTTCCCTCTCTCTCCTCTCTTTTTACTGTAGCCAGTGTCCCCTCATTCTCTCCTTTGCTCTCAACCTACCAGAGAAGGGGACAGTGAGTCACAGAATCCAAGAATTGAGTTAGTGACAGAGCCAGGTGTCTGTTCCAGCCCATTGTACTTCCTCTTACCCCTCTCTCTTCCTCTTGAACAGATGCGTTCTGCTTTTCCCCTTACTAAAAGGGTATGTAATCTGACAGCACCCCTGGCCCTGGCCTGTCCTCTGCTCTTAGTGGATTCCCCTACCCCCTTGGGTCTGGGCACCCATTCTGTCTCTCTCCTAGAGATGACCTCCTTCCTCTTTGTCCTTTCTCTGTCTTTTCACCTGGTCTCCCCTACTCTCAGCAGTCAAGTCTGAAAAGTCCTAAGAACCTGGTCTTGCCCTCTGACTGGCTGGAAGAAATCACCTGCACAGGCTGGCAGTGAGGAAGGTTTGGATGTCCGCTGTCATCACTGACCTTACACATCAATCTAACACATGACCATTAGCAGTAGTACAGTGGACCTGCTATTGTCACCTCTTTATCTCAGCTTGTGGACAGTCAGCAGAAGCCTCTCCTCCCAGACCAGTGTACCAACCCTTCCTATAGCACAGTTCCTAGAAGAGTACACAGAGCGACTTCTCCCCTTGCTCCCGCACCTTAGAAGGCTCACGTTCGGAGCTGGGGGCCTGCTGGGGCTGTTGAGGGAATTAGTCTAAGGCTGGATTCATGCCTCTGAGTGTGGCTTCATCTGGGGCCTCAGAGGAGAGAAACAAAAGCGGGAGAAGGGCTGCTGGTGCCTTGGAGGATTTCAGGGAAGAGGATGCTTCTCCCTTGACCCTGAAGGCCAGCCCTGGTCAGGCCAAGGCTGAGGGAGGCAAATTACCTCACAGGAGGAGCATGTGTTTGGCTTTTGGTTGGAATCCCAGCTCTACTACAGAGTAGCTAAATAATTTTTGAGACAATTATTTAATATCTGTGAGTTCTAGTTACCTCATTTTGGAAATAAGAATAGTAATATTAATAATAATACCAGTAAACCCAGGTTATTTTGAATAATCTACAGTATCTAGCATATATGCTAAGTGCTCAATCAATTGTTACTTTTAGTTTTACTGCTAACCTTTGAAAAATGTAGAGAAAGTGCTAGCTAGCTCTGTGGCCTCTTGAGTCTGGGGGGTCCGATCATTTTTTCAATTCAATGGACACAAAACCTGAAAACAAAACAAAAATGGACCGAAATGACAGGGTGTGGCCCATTTCCCTAAAATCAGCCCTCCTCTTATGCTTTAGCCTCAGAAAACCTGCTCAGCAGCAGTCCCATATGACCTGGCACCTGCTGATTTTAGAACCAGGGGCCTTGGGTAATCCTGGGCAAGGGATACAAAGCAAAGAGGCAGGATTATGTCACATTCAGGTTCTTTTGGGTCACGTGGTGGGTGAGTGAAGGTCAAATTCAAATTTATTTTGCACTTAGAAAAAAGATTCTTCATTGTCAAGGAGACATGTGGAGTGACAGAGAAGAAGCTACCAAGACACATGATTTATGATTGGGCCACACAGATTGGACATGTTGGGCTAACAAGTATGTTAGGCTTGCTCACTTGCACTTTGCCTGATTGGTACATGAGCACGGGGCAGCATTATATGTGTACAGCAGTGGTTCTTAACCTGGGTTCTATTGAACCCTAGGGGTTCGATGAGTCGGTCTCAGGGGTTCGGAGAAGCCTCTGCCGCGGAGGCCAGAATAAAGTAATACAGTAATTTGTTGTGAGTTCATGCACTCTGTTGGTTTTGTTCTTTGAGCAAGGTGATGTTCATGCACGGCTCATTTTGTGCACCAGTAAAAAAACATTTATGTATGTCTTGAATTTGGAAAAAAAATTATATTTTATTTATCACTAAAGAAGGGTTCAGTGAATGCGCATATGAAACTGGTGGGTTCAGTACCTCAAAAAAGGTTAAGAACCACTGGTGTATAGTCTATGTAAGGCTGCATACAGGTGCTTGCCCTCAGGGTAGCAGATTGTAGATTGCGGACTGCCTGTCACCATTGGGAGGGGCCATTGTTTGATACTGTTTGCCAGTGAAGGGGCTTCCCCCCCCCCGGACTATTTGCTTGTCAGTCCTGAAAGAGAGAGAAGTGGTCTTCCCTGCCTGCTTGTTTGTCTGCAGTTGCAAGACTAATAAACAGAATGGCCCACCCAGCTAAGGCTCCACAGTGCTTTTACTGTCTGCCTGAATCCAACATGAACCTTCATGGCCACAGCCACTGGCCTTATAGAACACTAGGACTAACTCGAGAGGGTGGAGAAAGGCATCCCAGATCTCCGGAAGTGCAGCTCCCACGTAGCGAGTAGGCCTTGGCGACCACAGACAAACAGTCTGGCATGTTTCTCCTTCATCCATTTGTCTCCAGAAGGCCGAGCTCAAATCACCTGTGGAAGTTGGAAGAATTGGGTGGCTCTGGGTAACAGTTAGGTCTCTGTCCTGAGAGGCATTGAACAGTGAGGGGAAGTGACAAGTTACGGTGCTGTGGATGGGATTACTATATGGGGTGGGCAAGTTGGGTTGCCCTTTCCAGGACTGAGAAATTGTTTTTCAGTGTAGGCTCAGATTGTTATGTGCAAATACAGCGAGGGGTGTTGGTGGGGGTGGTGGGGTTGGTGCTGAGAGCATCAAGCGTTTCAGCTCAGAGCCACTGCATTGAAGATTCTTTTCTGAAGCCAGGTTTGTGTGACACAGTGGCTCAGCATATCTGCAGTGCTTCTAAAGATGCCCCTACCTTGGCCCCACCTTTGAATTGGAGCTTGGGCACCTGCAAATCCGGAAGCCTGCTTAGCAATTCTTTCTGTGTGTGTGTGTGTGTGTGTGTGTGTGTGTGTGTGTGTGTGTGTGTGTGTGAGACAGAGAGAGAGGGGGACAGATAGGGACAGACAGAAAGGAACAGAGAGAGATGAGAAGCATCAATCATCAGTTTTTTATTGCCATTGCAATATCTTAGTTGTTCATTGATTGCTCTCTCATATGTGCCTTGACCGCGGGCCTTCAGCAGACTGAGCAAGCCCTTGCTGGAGCCAGTGACCTTGTGTCCAAGCTGGTGAGCTTTTGCTCAAGCCAGATGAGCCCACGCTCAAGCTGGCGACCTCAGGGTCTCGAACCTGGGTCCTTCCGCATCCCAGTCCGACGCTTTATCCACTGCGCCACCACCTGGTCAGGCAAGAAGCATCAATTCTTTGTTGCGGCACCTTAGTTGTTCATTGATTGCTTCCTCATATGTGCTTTGACCAGGGCAGGGTGCTACAGCAGACCGAGTGACCCCTTGCTCAAGCCAGTGACCTTGGGCTCAAGCTGGCGAGCCTTGCTCAAACCAGATGAGCCTGCGCTCAAGCTAGTGACCTCAGGGTTTAGAACCTGGGTCTTCCGCATCCCAGTCCGACACTCTATCTACTGCGCCACCACCTGGTCATGCATGCTTAGCAATTCTAAGGTGCACACCAGCTGTAGAACTCCAGGGTAGGAGTTAGGAGTTGTGGGAGAGACGGAGGGGCCACTGGGCCTGGAGGTGTTGGGGAGACTCCATCACAAGGGTGCAAAGTTATTTCTTCTCCTTCCAAAATGTGCCCTCACATGGATTCACAGAAGCATCCAGTCTAAAGGGCAGCAAGAAGTGTGAAGCAGTCTAGTCTTTAGGAGCCTGGGCAGTGTGTCAGTCTCAGATCTCCAGAGGGGGGTTGGGGGGAGGTGCTGTTCTAAAGAAGGAGCAGCACCTCCAGAAGCAGTTGGGTAGCTGCAGGCCTGTTGTCTGCAGGACTAGCATTTCAAGTGAAGAAGCTAATGCAGATGGGCCCTGTGTGTAAGGGGAAGTTATTGGAGGGTTGTGGCAAATCCAGGGTAATCCCATGTTTTTCCTTTTCTGCAAAGGACCATGGGTGGAGGAGCAAGCTTTAAATTGAGTTTGCTATGATCAAGATTTTGCAATACGATGAGGGAATCAGCCACCCTGAAATTCAAAAAATAGCAGGTGGATGTGAGGTATGCACACTTGAAGTGAGTTTTCTGAATAATGCTAGGCTGTTACAAGGTAGAAAAATCTGAAATGCAAACGTATAATGATATATACACAACTGAAGGGAATTGTCTTAAATAGCTGATGGTAATGAGATGTACATACATTCCAAGACTTGTAATGAAATGAAAAGAATGTACTTGCCTAATAATACTGCGTGTAATGTCTACACCTGATATAAGTCGTCTCTGTGCACTGAGTGTAATAAGATGCATATAATTTTAGAGAGTGTAATGAGATGAAAGATAAATCAAGCACTTGTCTTTAATGAAAGATGTACTAAGATGCGCACACCTGAAGGGCATTGTCCTAAATGGGTTTGGTTTAATGAGATGCATTTAATTTGCAAAGGGCTAAATGAGATTGGCCCAGAGAGAGGCTGAGAAACATGAAAGTATAAGAAACCTACACTTGAATGTGGTATAATAAAATCTGCCTCGTCTGTGGGACGGAAAGAAGTTGCCTAAATGAAAAAGCATGAAGTGTGATGCAATTGGCTCCCCCTGCCAGTCCTTGGTGATCCCTCAGCCCATGATGTTCTGAAAGTTGGTGGGGGCAACCCTCTGCCCCCATTGATGCCAGGTACAGAGCAGGCTCCTGTGAACGCTTCCTGAGTGAATAACTGACTCAGGGGGCTGTAAAATTATATATAAAAATATATGCCAAAAGGAAGTTATTAAATCAAGGAACTTCTAAAGGCAATTGAAAACTATTTTCTGCAAGCAGTGTTTCTCAAAATCTTCAGGTATCTTGACTTGAATCTGGGAAAACATGGTTGTGGGGCCTAATCTACATTTATAACAAGCAACCATGGTTGCTTTATGTCCCAAGGCTCGTGAAGACCTCTAGAGGCTAGGTAGGCAGGCAACACCTGCATGAAGACATCTGAATAAAAGACAAAGGTACAGCCTAATCAAACATTGGTGCAGTGCACAGAACATTGGACTGGGACGCAGAGGACCTGGGTTCAAAACTCTGAGGTTGCTGGCCTAGTGTGGGCTCACCAACTTGAACTTGGGGTCACTGGCTTGAGCAAGGGGTCGCTTGCTCTACTGTAGCACCCCCCCATCAAGGCACATATGAGAAAACAATCAATGAACAACTAAGGTGCCACAATGAAGAATTGATGCTTCTCATTTTCCCTTTTCTTCTTGTCTGTTCCTGTCTGTCTCTGTCACACACACACACACACACACACACACACACACACACACACACACACCACAAAAAAACAAAAACAAAAACAAAACCCCAAAACAGAGGTACACTTTGCTGTTGATGGTAAGAGTATCTTCACTTCCACAAACATGTATCATCTCCATTATTTTTCAAAGGCATACCTTCACTATTTTTTTTTTTACTCTTGAATGAGTCATAGGCAGACAGAAATATTTCCCTTCTTAAAAAAAACCACTCAAATATTGGAGAAAAAATCAGAAGGGGCGGAAGAAACAGCCTGATAATATTAGCAGCTGACTTTTGGTGTCAGTGTTGAGATTACTTCACTATCACACTATCTGGCGACCACACTGTAGGGGCATGTTGGGAAAACAGCTATGTCAGGCTTGCTTGCTTGTACTTTGGCTAATTAGTACATGAGCACGTGGCAGCACCACGTGTGTATAGTCTATGTAAGGCTATGGGTGCTTGCCCTTGGGGTGGATTGCGGATTGCCTGCCCACAACTACGACGGGCCATTTTTGCTGTTTGTTTGACTAAGAAGTGGTTTCCCTTGCCTGTTGGCTTGTCCGTCCTTGCGAGACTCGATTAAATAGGAATGCCCCAATGTTTTCTGACTCTGCAATTTCTCTACCATCTGCCCGAATCCAGTGTGGACCTGCCTGGCCTCGGCCACTGGCATAACAGGGCAGCAATAATCCAACCATACCCAAGCGCACTTGTGTGCAAATATAGACCCCGAAGCTGCCTGATTGTCTGATGTTTCTAGAGAAAACAGGAATCTGAATTTTTATGTATAATCTTTTAACTTTTAAATGTTGGCACCAAAAATTTAAAAATAACATATGATCCAGATTTGTCTGCGAGCTGAATTTGACCTGAACTCCATCCACATCTCACCTGAGAGCCCCCTGTTTTGCAACTCAGAATAATAAGGTCTGAGGTCAATCCAAGGATGAGATCATATCTTAACCATTATGGTAACGTCATGAGCACTTCTACTAGAATGTAAGTGCTAAAGGTGAGAACTTGATCTTTGTTGATCACAACCGTATCCTTGGCATCTAACACTGCCTGGGACAGAGTTGGTGCTATAAATACAGATCGAATGAATGAGTCCAAGCCGGCTGCCATGTGACAGCATCGTTACCCTCATCCTGCCGAATCCAAGGCAGTAGAGGGGTTCCTTGGTCAAGGAAGTATAGCTCAGACCATCAGCGCCCTTGATTGGGAATCTCTGAATCTGAAAAGTATAGGGTGGACATCAGGGCCAGAAGTTAGTCTGAGGAGTTCCCAGAGCCCTGACATAGGAGCTCCATTTTTGGGGTAAAGATAATCTCCCACCACTTCTCCCATGCCACATGGTTTCACCTCTCATTTTCACAAGGGTAGTAGCACAACTTCTTGGGTTGGATGGGATTTGGGTCAATGCACAGAGAGAGGGTGCTCCCTTCTCAAAACATAACCACTCACCTTTCAAATAATTAAAAAAAAAAAAAAACCTTTCAGCTGGCATCATGATTGAAAAAATGACAGAACTTGGGAGAAAAACTTAGGAAGGGGTGTGAGAGGCTGGGGCCGGCAGCTCTGTAATTTCTTAGAATAGTATTTTTTATGGGACAGTCATATAATTGAATAGATATGACTTGAAAAAGGCAAATACATTTGGGGAACAGGTTAAAAATGTAAAACAGGTTTCTTTCCTGCAGGACTTTGCAGAGCCTTTACTATATAGTAATGTGCCTTTTGAATCTCCACTAGCAAAATACAGTATCAGGTATCAGTTCATCCTAGACTAATTTGGCTATGGAATTTTTTTGATAGCTTATCATATAACAGTGTGTTCTCTGGAAAACACTCCTTTGAAAGTCTGCCATCTTCCTAGCTCTGGGAAGTGAGGTTCTAAGTTATTCTTTCAGCTCTTGAGACTTTGTCCACCAGCTAGAGGCTGTTTGCAGAACTCTCCAGGTGTGATGGGGTGGGGAATGGGTGCAGTGAGAACAGGGACCCAGAGAACCTTCATTAGACCTGCTGGAGGCTCATTCTGCCCTTGTAACCAGTCCCTTCCCCATCTTCAGCCTGGTTCTAGAGTATTTACAGGTGACTATAAACTCTGTGTACGTAGCCTTTGTGAATATGGACAAGGAATTCCCCCTGCTGCTTCTAAACAGATGCCCTGGACAGCAACAGTGCCCAGATAAGGATACCTCTAGGCTGAAGGTTACAAGAAAGCCTGTCCCTGAGCTCCTTCTTGCCCTGGGGAATATAGTGCTGAATGATTCAAAGGGCAGGCTCCCCTCCTGACACAGTCCCTCTTGGATAGAGCAAGGATGGGCGTATGGGCTGGTGACGGGCAGTGGCGACACTAACTTCAGTGATGAAAACCCTCGGAGCCCAGGATGAAGATGGGAAGAGCAAAGGCCTTTCGAGGGCGGTGGGGTATGGTGGAAGACACCACTGGTTCTGAGCTCTCCGCTGCTGGGGCAGGCCTGGGGGCTTGTCAGGAGGGCAGTGCAGAACTTCCTCCTATCTTCTATCCCTAATCTCCTTGTCTCAGAGCTAGACACATGTGGTGAGTATGCCAAACCTGGCTGTCTTCCTTCCCCGGGGGACAACTGAGGTCACCAGAGACCCCTCTGCTTGTCACCCTCCATGTAGGTAGTCAGTTGAACAAAGAATGTCCTGAGTCTTTCAAATTCCCTCCGGTCCACAGTCCCACTAACCACAGAAACAGTGACTCACACAGCAGAATTGTGGTAGGTAATAAGATTTACTGGAAACTTCTCAGCCACATTCAGTACTGGTTTGGTGGATACATCAGAAGGAGGTTGCATAACATTAGGCAGGTGGAGGGCGGGAGGAGGATGTGCGGGCACGTGTGTGCGGTGTGCCTGTGCTGGGGCAGGTGGCTGTCCAAAGTGGTAAGTAGGTGTATGTGCACTTGTGCACATGTGTGAGTGTGTTAACAAGAAAAACAAACCAGAAAAGGAAATGTGTTTTATCTCACTGCACATTGCCATAAAAGCCTTTCTTCTACCTGTGGCATCAAAAGGGAGTAAAAAAATGATTGATTCACCAAGATTATAAATAAGGTTCTTTGTTTTTCAAAAACTCCTATTAAAACATTAAATATCAGCTCTTTGGGGGAAGAAATACATTCATTTTAGGGAGACCTCAGGAGAGTGACCATCCTTTTGCTCCACCCCAATTGGGTGGGGGAGGGAAAGCCCCCAGAGGGCCCAGAGGGTCCCCTCATGTGAGCCAGGTGGCCACTCACATCCTGCCACTGAGGAGATGGCCAATGCACAATTTACAAACGAAACTGCGAATCCATTAAATTAAATTCAATGGGAAACACACATGTGATCGGTCCTGTCTTCACAGCCATTGGGGTAGGAGGGAGGGAAGGAGGGGTGCCACTCATGGGGACTAGAGGTCGGGTTGGAAGGGTGTGCGTCAGGGCAGGTGGTGGGAAGTGTCCTCCTTATGGGAGCCCCAGTTCCTCCAGCGCTGTGTGTAATGGTGGTGTGTAGGCTAGCATGGCGGGTGGGATTGGGCACCACTTAGCTCTTGGGTACCATTTCTCTGGGCCTTCCCCCATACTTTGGAAATTGATGGGAGGATTTATGTAGCACCTTCTCCAACCTCTGGCTTCCCACTGGGATGGATGCTTCTCTCCAACGTTTCTTCTGCCTTCTCTGAAGGATAGAATGAAGAAGAGAGGATGGAGGCTGATGAAACCAGCCTGGAGCAGAGGGTCAGCATGGGGGGCCTGACGGGTGGAAAGATTCCAAGCTGACCTGGCTTCACCTTCCCTGATGGTCTGTGGAGGGGGTGAAAATATGAGGAGCTCCATCCGAGGGCTGGAACGTCTGGGATAAGATACCACTGTCCTGTTGTTATAGGAACCAAGTTCTGTGAACACCTAGGAACAGCTGTGGTTCCCAAAGTCACCTTGATATGGTTCGTAGCCCAGGTTTTGCCACCTCCTTGGGTCCCGGAGCCCACCCAGGTGAAGGGACCCCTCTAAATCTCCTACAATTTGAGCCTACCAGCTTTCTACCATTAGGAGAGACAGAGAGAGAAAGTTGGCTCTGGTGGCTCCTTCCCTCTCTCTGAAGTCCATGGTTGCCTAAACCCAGAGATGGGGTCTCGGAAGAATGAGCTGGAGCCCTGTGGAGTTCAGGTCTCGCTCTGATCTGTGAGATGTGATGCCTCAGGCCCTCCACTGCTCCAGCCACTGGCTATATGTTTGGGCTCCCTCCTGCCCTCGAATGTCTCTCAAAGGAGCTGAGAACCTTTAGGGGGTGGAACCCAAACCCCCTTTGTCTCTGACTTTTCTCCTAACTCTGTCCCCAGGCAAAGGCTCTCTCTGTGAACAGCATGGGTCTGCCTCACAGTGCAGGGCTTGTAAACAATTCAAGTCCTTTGTCAGGGGCCTTTGGGTGCCATCTGTCCTCGGGGATTTGATGAATCCAGATATCACTCCTGCCTTTCCGGGTAGGCTGCTTGACTGGCCCTACCAAAGAGTCCTCCGCAGTTCTAGGGAAGTAGGCTGGGATATCATAAAAGCTTGGTGGTTGGGAAGAAGCAGGTGTCTCCTCTGCATTTTTTCAAGCTGGTTTTGGGAAGCTGGGGCCCAACTTCCTTGGTGCTGCCTGCCCATGTCCCTTCCCCCCCACCCTGAAACCCTCCTGATGACACTCCTCTCTTGCTTGGTGACCAGTGCCATCTGGGCTGCCAACTACTCCAGGGAGTCACTGTGTTCCAAGCCCAGGTCACTGACGTTCGTCGTTTGAAGCTCATCAGCCTCCTCTTCCAGTTCCTCTTCCTCTTCCTCTTCCATCTCATCCTCATCCTCCTCTTCCGTCCCATCCAATGAGTCATCATGTGCAGCCATCATAGCCTGCTGCATGGCAATGGTGGCATTGTCTGAGGACAGGGACTGCAGGTTGTCCAAGTTGATGGAGCCTACATGAGAGAAGAAGGCAAGGGTCAGGCCCAGGGACCCCAAGGGAGAGCTAACTCTCCCGGCTTGTGGGGTGGTGAGCTGGACAATTCCTGGCACAAAGCCCCGTCCCCGTGCTTGTCGGCCCCTCCCTGCCCCAGGCAGCAGCACTCCTGGTTACCATTTACTGAGTTTCTTTGATGTAAATGTGTCAAATATTTTTTACTTTTTCTAACAATTCTGTAGGGTAGGTATTATTATATTTTCTAAAAAGGAGGAAACTGAGTCTCAGATAGTTTAGTCATTAGCTCAAGGTGAACAGTCAGGCATGAGAAAATCGTAATTCTCTCCCTGGTTTTTCTAGCTCAAATTCTGTTGTTTTCACTCTACCTCACAAGACAATTGCCCATCACAGAGGAACTGTCATACAATTACATAAATGTATGTACATAGGAAGGTATGTACACACACACGCACACCTCCACCCCCTCCACACAGAGCTGTTCCCATGTGCTGAGCTATAAAATGTCTTGGCTCATTGAATTATTCATAGTGCACAAGGCGACTGGCAGTTAAAAAAGTGTATAAGAAGTGTTTGATGGAGAAGCTGGGAAAACAAAGCTTTTCCTGGACTCCATTCACAAGCCAGTTGCCTGTCCAGTATTTATAGATGGCTCTGACTCGTGCGGGGACTGCATGGGTGTCCACTGTCTCTAAGGAACTTAGGGTAGGAGGGGAGTGAGGAGTTGAGCAGTACATACCTCAGATGACCACTAATTCCCACTGGTCTTTGTGAGATTGCTTTTGGCTTGTTAAAATAGATGCAAAAACATCCCCTTCTTTCAGGCTTACACACACCCTCTGGGGATCAGGGAGGGATAGCTATTGTGACAGAACAGCCCTTGCCTCTTGGGCCAGGAGATGCTCAGCCCTTGAATCTTTGCACAGCTGCCCTGAAAGGGTTCCAGGGGCCACCCACCCAGTAGTCCCCAGCCTAGACTATACTCAGCCCCAGTTCTTACCATCAGGATTTGTCCCTGGGGTGCCACCCTGCTGCTGCAGCACCCCCGCAGCAATGGAGTTGGGCCAGAATCTTTGGGTGGGCCGGTGCTGTGACTTGATCTTCTTGGCTTTAGGGGCAGGGTCTGGGTTGCTGGCATCAAGCATAGGCTGCAGGATGCGCCTCCGGGCATTGATGAACCTGCCCAGGGGTGAAGGTGGATATCTGGTTAGTCACACCAGGTGATGGTAGGGTATGTAGGTAGGGACATGCATGTGTGTGCATGTGTGCAGAGATGGCTAAGCTGTTTCCAGAATCTCAGCAGCTGATCCACTGTACAGAACAGACTGGGGTCTGATATGGTGTGAAAGGCCAGCTGGGAAAACGGCCCTGGGCTCTGAGGAGCTCAGGAATCAGGTGGTATCCACAAAGCAGCACAGGATGAATGCACGAGGAGGGTCAGAAATCTCTACTCGAGACCCATCAGGATTGAACAGAGGAAGGAAGAGCCCCCGTAGTCAAAGGCACTAGGCTATGACTTCTCTCCAGAGGGTTGAGGGTTCAGATCAGGGAGCACAAGTCTTGGGTGTACTCCCATCCAGCTAGACCTCTCTTCTCTGAGATATCTATGACAGCCCAGCCACACACAGAGAAGGGGAAGTCGAGATCCCTGTGAGGTCAGAAAGGCCGACTCTTCCTCCTCCCTCCCTCTCCTACCTGTGCAGAATGTTTTAGTTCACATAGATGGGGGGTAGACCAGGTGACCATTGGTGGCCCCTCCAGTCCTTGGATGCAGGCACTTGTGTGTGTCTGCAGTGCAGGTGGGGCTGGGTTTTCTATCCAGTGATGTTCCTGGCACAGTTTCCCAGCAGAGGGCGCTGAGAAGCTGCAAATGAAGCAATAGGGACCTGTGTTGATTCTGGTTTCCTGCTTGGAGTCCAAATAGGTGGACCGGCGTGGTGGCTGGCTGGGACTGAGGCAGGACTGGGAATGCTGGTCTCTTCTCTATGCTGTGTATTCCCCTGCCAATCCAGTGACCCCTACATCTGAGAGCCTTTGGGTGGTCGATGCTAACTCACCAGTTATTTACTTGCAAGAGGGTGAGGTTTGTCTGGGCCGCAATCTGCCTCTTCTCATCCTCCGTGGGATAGGGGTGCTGAAATGAGAGACCAAGGGCTAATGAGGGGTGGACACGTGGTGGCCTGGTGCCCTTAAGGACCATGCCCATGTCACAGGCACTGCCTTGGACGAGGCAGCCCCAATGGTTTGGAAGCTCAAACTGGGGATGGTGTAATGTTTATTTCCCAAAAAGAATGAGCCTATGGATTGGAGAGTGGTTGCCCCAAGCCTTTGGCTTTCCAATCAGGGGCCCCTGGCCCTCAATTCAGCCCCCCATATAGGGCCAGGGTGGCTTCCCTCTAGTTCAATATTAATAGCCTCCAAGGCCCTTTATATCCTTCTCACGTGGTCCTTCTCCCCACACCGACCCCCAGCAGGCAGGGCAGGTATTGTATGTGTGATGACTCACAACAGCCTCAGAAGCCCACAGGACTATCAGAAGGTGGTAATGGGGCAAATGACTCAATTTAAGTTAACTGATATTTACTGCATGTCTGCTGTGCACCAGATTTATACCAGGCATCCTAGGAAACCGGGGGTAAATACAATGGCCCTTACTGTTCAGATAATACTTTATAACCTGTAAAATGTTTTCATGCATTTACTTTCACTTAATAAAGCATATCACAAACACTTTGTAAGACTGGCCCTTTAGGCATTGTCCTTCCCATACTGCAGGTGAAGAAACTGAGTGGCTTCTCCAGTGTTCCCTGCACTCTGCCCCAGTTTGGAACTCAACTTTTTGGATGTGGGTCCAATTTCTCCCCCATTACTTCATGATACCAATTTTCAAGATGGAGTCAGTGGCTTGGTGGGGACAAGCAAGGAAATGGTGCAGCCATCTGCCACCGTCCCCGGCACGTCAGTCTGTGCCGGGATTACAGGGGTGCCTCTCGCAGACTACCGCAGACACCGTGTCTTACTAATGCATCTTCCACACGCAGACAACACACAATGACTGCACGTGGGAGAAAGAGCACAAAGCGGCAGGTGCCGCGGTTAGGGTAAGGAGCACTGCCGAGGCTCCGCAGGAGGGGGGCGGTGCTGGCTAGAGGGCGGGAAAGCCTGAACTTGTCACACTTAACGGGAAAGTTTTGAGGGGCAGTGGGAATGGTCTTTCCAGCTCCCCCGGGTGGAGGGCCACATGCTAGCTGGGTCTTGGTGTCTTTGTGTCCTTTCAGGCCTCCACACAGCACCTGGTGCCCAGTAGGCATGCAACAAAGGTGTGATGAGGGTCTGAATGGGTCCAAACCTTGCCCTGGAAGCCAGAGGAGACTGGGGGCTTCTAGGGCAGAGGGATAAGCCATTAGCCTCCTCAGGCCAGGATTTTCCCTTAAGGTTGAGGTGGTGTTAAAATGGTATTTGGGCTTTCTAAAGTCCCAAAGACTGGGACTCAAATTCTGACTCCATCCTGACCAGCTGTGAGATCTCAGGCATGTCACTTAGCCCTGTATCATAAAGTCATTTGATGATTAACTGAAATTATACTTGCAGTGTGCTCAATAAGATGTGGTTATTCATGTTATTATTGGATGATGTCAGCAAGGTGCTCAAAACTCTCTTAAGAAATGAATCTGAAATCAAGAGCCTTGGGAGTACCCTCATCATCAGTGACAAAGCACCGCTGGCTGAGGATGCAGAATCCTGTGTTGTTTAATTCATACTGCTGAGCCTGACAGCCATGCCAGGGCAGCGGGACTTGTGATTCACACAATAATAATATTTTAATGAGGAAACCACTTCAGTGTCACAGAAGGCAGTTCATCCTGACTGGGAAGAAGCAGGGAGGCTCAAAGGAGAGGCTGCAGGCCTCAAGAGGCAGAGGAGCAGGGACTCTCTGCATCCTGACACCTGCTGGGAAGGGTTGGTGCCCACTCCCCACTCCCCACAGTTCCCATCTCCCTCACCAAAGAGCCAAGTGGCCTCCTGTCCATGGCCAGCTGGTCTGAGAACACAGTGAAACTTTTCCGTTTTCGTGGGGCCCACAAGGCCCTTTCATGCCCTCATGCCTTTGCACATGCTATTTCCTTTGCTGGAATGCTCCTTTCCTCACTTTCCTGCCTCAGTGAAGACCTGTCACAGATCAAATCCTCTGTAAGGCCTTTCCCAAGCCCCTGGGCAAAGACAGTCTCCACTGCAATTGAATATTTGCATTTAGCCCACTATATGTTAACGGAAGTCTCCCCACTTTCCTGGGAGTTGATCCCAGGCAGGGACCCAGTATCCTGAGATATGGTATCGCCAGTGTCCAGACCAGTGTCCAGCAGAGTAGATGTTCACTGTTCGTGAATGGAGCAGATGAATGAACCAACACAAAAAGGAGATAGCCAACTTATTCCAAGGCTGGCCTTGCTAACCGTGCTGGTGCTCCAACCTACGAATGCTGGGAAGCCGCTGCCGCCTGGGTGCCTGCTAGATATTTGGCCGTTATGAGCTCCTAGCTGACAGGAAAGGCTCTAGGCAAAAGGGGAAACCCTCTATGAATGGGCAGTGAGAAAGTCTACTCAGTGGTAAGGGAAGGGTGGGCTGAACTGATTAGGAAGGACTCCCCACAGAAGAGGACCTTCCATGGACTTAAAGAATGGCCCACCATCCTAGGGAAGGAAGAGATGGGCCTTCCGTGCATTAGAACTGATATTTAAGCCAGTCAGATGCAAATCTCTTCCACTCTAGAGACCTCCAGAGAAGGAACTCTTTCAGCCTTCCACGGAAGGATAATGTTTGCCATCTCTAAGGAAGGCTCCTGGTGCGGGCCTCCATGCTGAGTGAATGTCTTAAGTCCATAAATTGACATGCTCCCATTAAATGGAGAGATATAAGAGGCTGGTTGTTCACTACAGGTGAGGATTCCCTTATCCCCTTGGGGTGCAGGTCCCACCACTCACCCCGCCTGGAACCAGTCTCTCAGGAGGCACGTGTTGGAGGCCGTGGGTGAGGAGCAGCAGTTGGTCCAGCTTGGGGGACAGGTGTGTTAGCCAGAACATTCCTGGCACCACATCTGAGTGCTCCTGGGAGCAGTCCAGCCTCTACACGCCTCAGACCAGATGATTCTTGAGGACACAGTCAAAATAGCCTGGCCCCTGAACAGACTTTGATTTGGTCAATGCTACTTTTAGCACAATTGGAATGACTCAGGGCCAAGGACAGGACGAGGAATCAAATGAGACCATGGGAAGCCATTGAGCCATGGAAAGCTGTTCTCCAATGACCATTGGAAGAACTCCATTGCAGTCAGGAGGGAAGGGCACAGGCGGCAGCAGCTCTCTGGAAGTAGATACATCTTCCTTGAAAAAGAGGGACAGATGGGCTAGAACATCACCTATCCCTCTCCGGGTCAGCTTGAAGCCTCATATGACGAGGCAATGCTGCCTGGTGGCTACAGAGGATGACCTCCGGAGAGGTCAAGTCCTGCAGCCACCACTCAGCAGCTGTGACCTTGGCAGTTCATTGTTTTATGTCCTCCATCCTTAGTGTCCTCGGCTTAAACTAAAAATAACAAAAGAGTACCTATCTCTGGGACTTGGGGGACGATTTAACGAGATGCTGCAGGTGAGGCACGTGTGCTCCGTAGGCACTCTGTACGATGGAGTGACATCCCAACAGCACCAGGCTGTTGCTATTCAGTCTCCAGAGGAGGGAGCTGCAGGAGTCACAGAGAGTAGGTGGTTCATGGCACCACAGTCACCATCAGCAAAGTCCTCAGAAATGTAACCTAAGCTGTTCCCAGCTGCCCCTGACACTCCCCCGCATAGCTCACAAAACAAGTCCCATCTGGGCTCTATTGAAGCTGGAAGCACCTTTAAGTTTGAAGAATGGGTTTTGTCTGGGGTCCTGGGTCTGAAAGAAGCTTGACCAGGGTTGGTATATAGGTCCCCGGCCACTTCTGTCACTGAAAGCCCAGCCTGAGATTGTCCTTCCGCTTCCCACCCCATGCCGATAAGCAGGAGGCCAGCCAGGTCACTAAGGAACACAACCCATGGGAAGGAGAGGCAGCTGGTGTCAGTCTGCCCCATGCTGGCAGAGGAGCAGGCCTGGAGCCAGCTCCCCTTCCCCATTTCCCCACCAGCAGCGCACAGAGCCAACCACACCCTTGGCACTCCTGACCGACTGTGAGTGTGAGGCCTGTGGTGGGCCCCAGCTCCGCTGGCGCGGCATTACTCTAGCAGGGTCAGAGGCCCGCCAGTGGGAGGCAGCAGGATGAGAAGGGGCCCCAAACAATCCACATTTCATCATCACTGGCAGGGTGCAACCTGATTTCAAAGATGCTGAAATGAAAAACACAAGCCTTTTAGAATGGAGAGGAGTCCAGCATGTCACCTGAGAGCTTTCTTGTTTCTACTGTAGTCATCATTGCTCCGTGCTTAATTCTTCCATTTGCTCCCTTTGCTCCCCTCCCCCTTACAATTGTGCACACACAGAGCGGCACAAAGAACTAAAATGGAGAGCCTCATGTGCTGTCACAAGCACCTATTTGACCACCAACCCGGTCAAATAACAAGATACTGTCAGCACCCAGGAGCCCCCTCTGTGCCCTCCCAATCGCCAGCTGCAAAGATAACCTGGTTTCCGTGGTAATGAGTGTCTTGCTTTTCTTTATTGTTGTAGTGCTCATGTGACATCCCTAAGCATTATGGTTTGGGTTTTGGACTCTATATAAATAAATCATATAGCTGGTCGTATTTCACTCCCCAGTGTAGATGGTGCTTCTGTGAAACTGTAGCTGTTCACTTACATTGCTGTTTAGTTTTCCCTTGGAAAAATCAACTGTCTTCCCCTTCTTCACCCTCTTGCTATCCTCCTTCCCTCTGGTTTCTATTTCAATCCATCCTTCACACTTCAGCTAGACCAGTGTATCTTCTTAACTTGCCTCCGAGCACTCAAGCTCATGCCAATGCCCTTCCTCTGAGCTCTGGACACCCGCCCTACACAGGATTACACCTGTCTGCCACCCTAACCAGCACAGCTGCAAGGTTTTGAGAAAAGGGACCACTTCCACCTCATTAATAGGAAGAAAATGCCTGGCATGTGTTGTATGTTCAATATGTCCTTGTTGAATGACTGACCACAGGGATGTGAAGGGTCAATGGTCCTTGTCCTCATTCTTGTGTATCTGTGGGTATGAAGGTAGGTGGGAGAGGGTGGGGGAGCTTCAGGGATTCAGTCAGGATTCCACCCTGACCTAGTGATAGTGCTGTTCCCGCAGGGTTGTTTCAGGAGTGTTCATGAGTTCAGGAGGGCACGTACCTAGGAGTCTGCCAGGGCACCCTGCTCAGCTCTCTAGAGGAGTCTCTAGGCAGCAGTGAGAAGTAGGGGAGAACACAGGATCAGCTTGCCAGCTTTGGACCCTTGACTCTCACCAGCTTGTGACCTCTGGCTCATTACTTAGTTTCCTCTTCTGTAAAATGGGGAAAGAACCCACCTACCTCTAGGCCAGTGGTTCTTAACCTTTTTTGAGGTACCGAACCCACCAGTTTCATATGCGAATTCACCGAACCCTTCTTTAGTGATAAATAAAATATGATTTTTTTTCCAAATTCAAGATATAGGTATATGTTTTTTTACTGGTGCACAAAATGAGCCATGCATGAACATCCCCTTGCTCAAAGAACAAAACCAACAAAGTGCATGAACTCACAACAAATTATGGTATTACTTTATTCTGGCCTCTGCAGCAGAGGCTTCTCCGAAACCCCTGAGACCGACTCATAGAACCCCTAGGGTTCGATAGAACCCAGGTTAAGAACCACTGCTCTAGGCTATCATAAAGATGGAATGAGTTAATATTTGGAAGTAGCTTAGAACAGTGTCTGGCATACTCTACTAGGGTTTGTTAAATAAATAAATAACAAAGAAAATAAATCTGCTGCTTGGTACACGCGGCCCCATCTCTGTAAAAGCCACAGGTTGCTTGCCTGACAGATGCCAGGAGCTACAGCAGCCCCTTCTGCATATGGATGAATGTGCTCCTTCCTGCAAATGGGTTTCACTTCCTGGTCTCTGGGGCTACTCCAGCCCCTGTGCACATATGATGGGGGAGTTTTCTAACCTGGGTCTTAGGATTCTTGGGAGATGCTGTGAGGTTAAAAATCTCCCCTGGTCATTATTCAAGTGGCATCTCTGAGCTGCAGGCTCCCATGGAGTGTGCTGAGGCTCAGTGCAAGCCACAGGTTTCCACATCCCTCTCTTTCCAGCTCAGCGCCATCGACCCTGCGGCTGACTAGTCTATTGTAAACCCGGCCTGGTCTTCCATGGAGATTCCCTGGAACTCACTGCTGTGAAAACAGCCAGTGTGGCCCATACCCTGGGACTGCAGCTGTCCCAGGCATGCTTCCGACACTTTCCATTCTTCCTGGGGAGTTGGAGGGCAGCTTCCAGGGTCTGTTCTCCCTACATCCCAACAGTGAAGCGTGGGTGGGAGAAAACACTCATGCCCCAGGCAGAAATCCAAGACCTCATGTTTCTCTAGCACAGAAAGATGAATGCAGCCAGGAACATAGTTGGCCTAACTTCCTGTGCCCAGGTGTGCCTTCCACCAAAGCTCCATGTGAACAGGTGCCTGAGCTGCATGACAGCAAGAACAGTCTATGCTGAAGGGCCACACGGTCCCCAGGCTGCAAGGATGAGAATAAGGGGATGAGAGAGCATCATGCTCACAACTGGGAAGATGGGTCAGTCCCTTTGATCAGAAGGAATTGCAGGCCAGAAAGGGGCATTGATGATCTGTCAGGAGTAATTCAAATCCAAATGATTCCTCCTTCTCCTCTTCCCTCCCAATCCTAAATGCTAGCCACCTTCCAGGTCCAGCCCACATCCCAGGTCCTTTACCAGACCGTGTTAGTGCCACATTGCACAGGGCCCTAGAAGCCCCAAGATCAACCTCCCCACCCCCCCACCCCAGGGGCAAGAGGATTTCACACCAGAACTTTCAGCAATGCACTCAAAATAAGTTACTGTGTGCAGAGATAGTGTCCTCAGCCCCAGGTTGTTTGGTGGAGTCCCAGGCAGCCAGAGTCCCTGGCTGGTGTCCAGCTGCAAGTAACCTCATTCGTTTAGTATTGGTTTTTAACTGTGCCATCCCGAAAAAGATAGGGAAGCGTGGCTCTAAGGTGCCACGGTCACTCAGTAAGACAGCCCTCTGCCCTTGAAGGTCTGTAAGGTCTTTCTGTTGCGCTCAAGGCCACCTCCTGACTCTCCTGGCTAGAGTGCACATGCTGTACTCTGATATCACACAGCCGTCGGGCGGCCAGAGCGCGCACGCTGTCCTCTGACATCACAGAGCCGTCGGGCGGCCAGAGCGCGCACGCTGTCCTCTGACATCACAGAGCCGTCGGGTGGCCAGAGCGCGCACGCTGTCCTTTTGACACCACACAGATGTCTGCGAGCCGGAGTGCGCACACTGTCCTCTGACATCACACAGCCGTCGGGCGGCCAGAGCGCGCACACTGTCCTCTGACACCACACAGACATCTGCGAGCCGAGCGCACACGCTGTCTTCTGACATCACACAGTCAGCAGCTCTGCCTTTCACCTCAGAAGAAGTGTTGCTACCCTTTACCGAATGCCTATAGTTTTCGGCTAACTCTGAACACTACAGAGTACTGAAGGCACAGAGTACTTTGGGAAACTACTAGACGTGTACTCACACTGCATTCTCCAGGCACCTATGAAATAGGAATCATTATTCCCATTTTCCACATGAGAAAACTGAACCCGGGGCGGGTAAAACAAACTGGCTCCAGGTTATATAAGGAGTAAGTGGCAGAGCCAGATTCACTCCCCTGTGTGTTTACCCACGTTCGCTCCCCTCTGCACGAGAGCATCTGTTGGACACTCTGCTTTCCTACATATTACTGACCACTTCACCACAGGTAGGCCTTATTATCTCCACTTCACGAAGAGGAAATTGGCATCAGAGTAATTAATTGACCCATTCAAGGTCAGACAGCAGATAAAAAATGAAGCTGGGTTCAACCTCAGGTCTGTCTGCCTCCAAAGCCCTAAACTACACACCTCTTGTACAGACCAAATATCCCTGGCACCTTAACCTTCATCATATGACATGTTTCCTGTCATAGTCATTTGAGCACACATTTCCCCATCCTGGCTGCCCTTCTCTGGGCACAACTTGTCAGAGGACCTTTTGAAATCTGATGCTCAGTCCTGGACACGCTATTCTGGATGTGTCCGACCAGCACAGATGGTCCAACTTCCCTCACCTCTTTTGATTCCTCTATTCCTGAACCCTTGAGTATATGTGTTTGTATAACGGCACTTGATTACATTATGAGTTGATCACTCAAAGTTTATGTGTATAATTTATTCCCCTAATTAAATTATCAGCCCCTCGAGTGCTGAAATCATGCCCCATACCCAGAACGTAGGTGTCAGTGGATAGATATGTTATTGGAACTTAGATCACATTTTCCCGTAGAAACATGTTATTTTAAAAACATCTGTTTTGTGGGCTAGCTTCAAAGACCCATTGAATTAAAGATTGGTGTTCTGGTGGAGAGGACCCACAGTATTCGGAAAGGACAAACATGAGATCTTCCTCTACTATCAGGGGACAGAGCTGGACCTGGCGAACCCCGAGATGGGGAAGCACAGACTATGGTAGCTTCTCCTTTTCTCCAGTCCTGTTCACACATCCCACACCCTCCTCTCACAGGGCCCTTGTGCTTTCCTACAGTCAGCATTCTGAGTCTGCGCCTCTAGCTTCTGGGACTGCAGGGTCTAATCCCCTGAAACTGTTTGTGATGATGTAGATAAAGCTTTCACCAGATTCTCAGAAGGGTCAAGGGCCTAGAAGAGGTTAAGAATAATTGGCAGAAACCATTCCTATGGCACCCCATTGTGGCTTGCCTTCTCAAAATGCTGTGTTAAAAAATGTTCTTATCTTCATCTTCTACCACTAACAAGCTCTAGCACTCTTCCCATGAAGCTGAGCTTAGCTCAGTGGGACTAGAAAAGCAAACTTTGGACTAGTTCATGCTAAATTGTGAATAAATGATGACCTCCTGGACCCTCCTGGGCATCTGCTTTTGACAGGGATTGTCTAATTTTAAATGGATCTCTGATGAGTGAAATTTTAGATTGCATGACAAAGTTAGAGGAAAAATAGCAAACAAGATATTCTGGAACAAGAATGGCTTGGTCTCTCTAAGCTATTTTCTTGTTTTTCAAGGTTTCCTTACTTATTCCTTTACCGGTTCTCTAGAAATGTTAGGATTTCTTTCAGCATTTTCAAGGCAGGGCAGATGACAGGGACTTCAGAGTGCACCTGGAGGCCTTTGCAGCAATTGCTGTGTCTGTATCAAGACTAAGGGCCTTCACACCATATGTTTATTCTATCTTCGCAATAGTGCTCTAAGCTGGAGTTTAGGACCCCTACTTTACAGCAGAGGAAACTGAGGCCTCATGTGAAGTCAAGTAATTTGTCCCAGGACCCCTGGCTATGTAGAGAGGGCAGTGAAACTCAAATCCAGATCCTACTTCCAGGTACTACGTTCTTTCCTCTATGGGATTCTTCCCTCATAGAATGTACTGTAAAGCTGCCCGTGTTCTTGGGTGGCTGTGGCCCAGAGAACAGTCATACTTCGTATGGAAATGAGTAGAATCATCCGGCAGGACACGGGGAGGCTGGGATCTGGAGGGGAGGGGATAGGCCAAAAGCTGGGGAGGAAGTGCAGCCTTCTCCCTCCACCACCCCTGGAGATGACCCTCTGCTTGCGCTTCCCAGTCTGGATTTGCTATGAAAGAATTGCTTCCAGCTGGAGTTTAGCTTCTTGCAGCCGAAATGCAACAGTGAGAAAATATCACTGGATTCTTCAGGGACCCAGAAACAAAGCAGCTAATGGATGAAACTATCCATTCTCACTGCAGCCTAACAGCAAAAAGGCTCAGGGTTTAGTCTCAGTCCCAGGAGCATTCTATCATATGAATACATTTCTGTAGCTGCTAGTGCCACAGAACAGTGGCAAAGACAAGAAGCCTCAGACATAGTGCAAAAGAAATCAAAGAGTGCTGACTTCTGCCCAAGAGAAGGAAGACAATAGGAAAACCCAGCATTTATCGAAGAAGACCAAAGAACCAATTCCTGTTAATCAAGTGTGCAGATGGTACAATGCTCCCCATTTCTTCTGTAAACCATCAGAACCGCTTTCCATAATGTCCTGGATGTTTGAGATAAATAGGCTACTTTGCAGGATGTTCATCAGCTCATTTATCCGCTTATCAGTAAGTTAGCAGTGTTTGTTTATGCCAGTTATATGTGCTATTGTAATCATGTAATATAATCAACCATTCTGCAAACCAATAAAATATAAATGCAAAAAAAGAGTTATCGTTTAAAGCAAGCAAACAAGCAAACAAACAAAATAAAAACCTAAGTGAAATGCTTTGGAAAGACTTGGACTCAAATTTGCTTAAATATACCATCCAGTAACGTGCAGTGAGGGGCTGGAATTCACAATAAAAATGTAGGAAGACCCTGCAGTTAGACTACTTCCCAAATGTCAAAATTCTTATTCCATTTAAAATAAAGATGGAATTTATAGATGTTATATTACAGGAGAGGTTTGTGAAAGTAAAATGACAAACTTTAATCAGAAAAGGATCTGCCTGACCAGGCGATGGCACAGTGGATAGAGCGTCGGACTGGGATGCAGAAGACCCAGGTTCGAGACCCCGAGCTTGCCAGCTTGAGTGCGGGTCCATCTGGCTTGAGCAAAAAGCTCGCCAACTTGGACCCAAGGTCGCTGGCTCCAACAAGGGGTTGCTCAGTCTGCTGAAGGCCCACAGTCAAGGCACGTGTGAGAAAGCAATCAATGAACAACTAAGGTGTCGCAACAGCAATGAAAAACTAATGATTGATGCTTCTCACCTCTCTCCGTTCCTGTCTGTCTGTCCCTATCTATCCCTCTCTCTGACTCTCTCTCTGTCCCTGTAAAAAAAAAAAAGAAAGAAAAGAAAAGGATCTTTCCCCTATATCAAAATATTAGCAAATAAATATATGTATACAGTATCTTTTAAATTAAAGCAATTAAAGCAGAATATATCTTTTAATGATTGTTCCTTTTTTCAACCAGCTTTTCCAATCAACCAATCAACCTATTTGCTGTCCCCACTGTACTGGACATGAGAACATCTGTGTATTGATTTTTGCTCTTTTTTTTAAAATTTACTTAATTAATTGTGTTTACATAGATTCTAGGGTGACCCTGACTGCATCTCCCCTCTTCCATATTCCCTCAACATCTCCCTTGCACCCCTCCCTACAGTGCCCTCCCCCCTTCCCTTCAGGTTTATCCCATCCTATCATCCCCTTTCCCTCTGTCCTCTTTTCCTCTGGTCCCTTTGATCCATCCTCTGTCTCAATTCCTTTCCTCAGTTCTCAGTGTTCCTTGGATTCCTCAAATGAGTGAGGTCATATAATATTTTTCTTTTTCTGCCTGGCTTATTTCACTCAACATAATAGTTTCCAGGACCCTCGATATTGTTGCAAAAGGTAATATTTCCTTCTTTTTCATGGTGCCATAGTATTCCATTGTGTATATGTACCACTGCTTTTTAATCCACTTGCCCACTGACGGATTCTTGGGCTGTTTCCAGCTCTTCACTATTGTGAACAATGCTGCCATAAACATGGGGGTGAATTTCTTTTTTTCAGTCAGTGATATGGTGTCCTTGGGATATATTCCTATAAGTGGGATAGCTGGTTTTTGCTCTTCTTATACCTTTTGTACTCTCCTCTCCTAACCCCAACCAGTGATGACCTGCCTGAGACAGTGTCTCTGCAGTTTATTTCCCTGCAACAACAGTCTCAGGATGGTTCTCCCAAGCAACAGTGAAAACAAGGGAGACTTAGAGTGATCAGATGTATTTGGGGAAAGCTTCCAGCCATACTCCCTCCTGCAAATTCACAATTCCCCCTGGCACACTAAGAATAAAGAAAAGCTAACTTTGTCTAACCCAGATTTCCCCAAACCTTTCTTGGGAGCAACACTCTAATGTCCTGCTATACGGGACAGTCCGGGAATCGGCGTAAGGGCCCACGAAAGAATATAATGTGTGCTCCCAGTTCTTGAGCAATTTGCAACTCAGTCAGAGATGCAGGACATGTAGATTTGATACTCACATACCCACACAGAGCAGGTGAGTAACAGTATTCATCAGTATATTCTTAGGGTCACATGATGGGAAAATCAGTAGTTGTGACAGGTCAGAACACCAGATCAGCCATCCACCTTGAATCAATTTCCACAGATTTAGGGCTTAGCCTCAAAAATGTGTTCTTGTTCCACTGTTCTAGAACGTTTAAAGGGCACGACCATTTCTTAAGTGGGACTATGTGTCAGGCATGGCACTTTAATACATATGATCTCATTTAATTTTCTTAATTAATCATAGAAAAGGGATATTATCTTTCTTTTTCAAAGAAATAGACTCAGTGAGGGTACATTTGTTTGGCTTCATAGCCTGTCTTCTTTCTCCTGCACCTCTTTCCGGACCTGGGGCTTCGGGGGGAGGGGGTGCATGTGTCTGTGTAGCCAGGCTGCTGTGTGGCCAGCCGTGGCTTGCAGAGGATAGCTGTGTTAAGCACTGCCCCTCACTCTGAACTTCTTCCTCTGCTCCAAAAGTTCTGAGTTCTGAGTGCAAAGGCCCAGGGTCACTCCCTTGTCCTCTCTCGATGGCTGCTGAGAGGGAGGCATTAGCTGGGGGAGGACTTTGCCAGTGCTAAGTGCTTTATTAATAGCACCAGCTCTGTGAGCACTCTGAGCTGGAGAGGGCCCAGGGAGTGGGAGGGTGCGGTCACCTCATCTTACTCATGCTTTTCAACAAGTACTCCCCATTGTCCCAGATCCCTTGTGTGGAGCCCCTTTGGTTTCTTCTTCCGCTGCTTTGTGCTCAGAGTAGCCCTCTCTTTTCCACCTTGACCTTCCTCTGCCAGCCCAAGTCTAGCTGGAAGTGGCTGTGGAGTAGGAAAAAGACCCTGAGCTAAGGAGGAGACTCAGTAGGAGGGGGCGACAGGGAGGGTCATGACTGAGGTCAGAGGGAAGGCACAGCCAGGAGGGACCCATAGGATGACCTTCCAGCCTCAGCTGAGCTATATACATCAGGAGCGGGAGGCAGCTGAGGGGGAGCCAATGTAGATGTTGGGGGTCGGTGCGGAGTCCCGACCTGGGCGTTGGGCTCTGGGGTTTCCTCTCCCTCCTACACCTGCCTCTCCTTCCCCTCAGAAGTAAGTTTGTAGGTATGTTCACATCTGTCTGCAAAAATGCATGGGGTGGGAGGTGAAAAGGGGGGGAAGGGGCGGGGACTTACATGCATTATGCTCCAGTGTGCCAGGGTCTGGGCGATGATTTCATTACTTCATCAACATATTCACAAGATGGAGGGGTGGCCAGGTGACAGACTGATGGGTGGGGCCTAGGTTAGAGCCCAGGTTTGGCTGCCTCAAAAACCCATGAGCTTTCTCATGCTCTCAGCCCTCCAGCCACACCTCCCAGCCCACAGTGCAGGAGACAGCTCTAGATCCGTGGTGGGGAGGGTTCTGAGCTGCTTCCATCCTGGGCACAACAGGCCAGTGTACAGAGGGTCCATCCCCAGGAGCTCTTCTTCCCACGGGTGGGGCTCGGAGCTGCCACGTGGGCACTGGGCTCCTGGGGCCACGGAGCTATTGGCTCTCCAGCAGTGTGGGAACCAGAGCGGGCAGGAGACCTGGGTGTCCCCATCGTGAGCTCTGGCTCCTCAGTCAGGGCTGCTCCCAAGAGGCTTGGGCCTGGCCCGGGCCCTGGTTCCTTGGCTTCATCACGTGGCGCTGGGCGTCATTCCAACCTCTTCTTCTCACCTTAACCCTCAGCTTTCCAGCCTCTGCTCTCCAAATTTGGTTACTGTTTGTTCCCTGGGGGTATTTCAATATATACTCCCTCAGGAAATGTCTGATGGCCCCGAGCTCCTAGATTGTGTGTGTGTGTGTGGGGGGGGAGATGTGAGCTCTGGCCCCATAGCAACCACCCCAGGGCAGTTCTTCCCTTCCATGGGTATACAGTATTTCCAAGGCAGGGTCCCTAAAAGCCCAAATCTGAAAAACACGGCCTAGGTCTAGGCTCCATTGCTTTTGGGGGCACACGCATTTTAAATAAAGGACTATGCATTGACTACTTGATTATTTCTCATGATCCATTTGATTGAGAAAGAGCTTCTTTACTTCTGGTTCTTCCCACACTTCACAGGCCAAGTATGTCTGTGGATATAGCCTTAAGCCTGGTGTAGGTCTTGTATTTGTATATCTCTGTCCTGCCAGACCAGGCCAAGAACTTCCAGACTGCTGGGCACCCATCTGTGCTCACAGATTCTGCCTCCCACTCTGGACACACACACACACACACACACACACACACACACACACACACACACTCAGCCCCGGCAGTCACTGACCTTACTTATTGTAATGGCTCTTGGATGGCTCTAGGGGACTTAAGTCATTGAAGTCAGTCCTGATATTCGCCCGAAGGCCTGTTACTGCACTCAGCCTGCACACACAGAGCTCCCCTCTGACTGGGATACAGAGCAGGCACTTTATGAGCAACACATTTAAACCTAAGGTTTGCCTCCAGTTCCCAAAAGCAGCCACAGAGGCTAATGAAAGCATGTGCTTGACATCACAGAGCTGAGCTGGTTACAAGAGGAAGCCGGATTGCAGCGTGGGCCGTTCCAGAGTCATGGTCTCAACCATGGCTCCCTGCTCTGCGCCTTGCCTGGTGCTCTGCGCCTTGCCTGGTGCTCTGCGCCTTGCCTGGTGCTCTGCGCAGAAGGAAGGGGAAGCAGAAGACACCCTCTGCTTACTCAGCGGTGGGACTCTGGGAGACAGGAGAGCACGAAGCCCCGCTGGGCACCGGTCTCACAGAGAAGCACATTTTCCCCCTTAAAAGAAGGGCAGGGTCAGCATGGCACCTGTGGGAGGAGGGCTCTGGCTAGGTAGCACGGTTCTGGCTCCCACAGAATCTCACTTTGTTCAGGAACAACTCTGTACACTTGCCCAGTACTTAAGTCTCTTCAGAATACATCTGTCCCACACCTTCTTTGATGTCATCCTTATTTTGAGCCTCCCCTCTGACCTGGCCTCTGGAAGGTGACATCCTGATCTGAGAGCCGCTCCCTGAGGATGCATGGGATGACAGTGGAGTCTGGTACCCAAAGGGCCACTCACACTGCACACTGCACCTCCACACCCCCCAGTACACACACACTCACCATGAGATGCTGGAAGAGCCAAGAACGCATGATATTGGTGGCATGCTTGGGCAAGACTCCTCGTTTGTTCTTGGACTTCTTATCCTCATTGTCCAGGAGGGAAGTGAGGTCAAGGTTAACCTTCAGGGCACGTGGAGAAAAAGTCAGCATCAGCAGCCTGGTGGGCCAGCAGTTAGAGACCTGTTGCCATAGTGATGGCAGGCTCTTGCTGCCAACCCCCTTCCCAACTCATTTTAGGACCCTGGGATGTCACCTTTCCCCTCACCTCACACTGGCTCCTGAGAGAATGGAGAAGGGGAGAGAATAGGAAGGAGGAGTAGGTGAAGAAGGAGCGAGAAAGACAGAGGAAACGGAGCTATTCAGAGAACACAAGAGAGACAAATTTGCTATAAATCATCCAATAGATAGCATTTCTGGAGAAGTTTAGTGTTTGCAAAGTGACTTTCTGTCCATTAACATGGTGAGCCCTTACAGCGCCCTGTAGGTTGGTAGGGCTGTGTGCAGTTACTCGGTGTTAATTCCCCTTGTGTGGACAAGAACTCTGAGACTCAGAGAGGTTAGGCGACTTATCCACAGTGACTTCAGATCCTCTTACTCTGTCCTGGCTCCCCTTCTGCATGTGTTCTGCCTCACTAAGCTCAGGTGGTTCCAAGTGGAGATCAGACATAGTGAGTGCAGGAGCCTTTCATGTAAAGGGGAGGCAGAGAAATCCCAGGAGCTGCTGATTAAATCTCTTCAACACGCAACTTCTTATCTGTCAGTGGGGGTGATGTTACCTCTTAGAAGAATTATGAGGAGTAAATGAGTTATTTGTGTAAAGTGTCTAACAGGTGGTAAGTGACCATGGTTGCCCTCCCCCACAAGTGAACACACTTGTACACACACTCACCTGCGTGTTCTGGATCTGGATGGCTCCCTGGGGGATTGCTTGGGTGACCACCTGACCCTGGGAGGTTACCATGGTAACTGGCTGGTATAAGGCTCCACCTGAGGAGACAACCAGTTTTTGTGTCCCTTGTCATGGGGGCTGGTGGAAGTGAGGGCTTTCATATGTAAACACTTTCTGCTCTGGAGATATTCAGCCCCTGTGGAAAGGGGTGGGATGGGGGCATGTGTTGGGGGAAGGGACAATAACCTTGCTTGGTCTCTGAGGGGCTCATGCGACTTTGACTCAAATTTGTTCCAAACCATCCCAATGAAGTCCTGATGCTGACCATGTGTAAACTTACAGAACACCTTAGTTAAGAAACTCAGCAGGAAGCCCCCTCCATTTCCTAGGACATTTGTGCAGTGCCCTGCCCCTCAGCCCTGGAATCCCCTTGGGACCAACTTTTTTTCTCTTCCCAGGGGTGTCCCCACAATCCCCTGCACCAACCTGACACCACTTGTGAGTTGACAGTTGTCATGGCGATGTTGCTCTGCTGGAGTGCTGAGGCTGGGACCACAATCCCCTGGGGGTTATTGGAGACTCCAGACATGGAATTGGGAGAATTCTGCAGGAGGTCCTGGCAGTAAGGGAGGTGTGGTTCGTGACAATGTTGCTAAGAGCTTAGATGTCACAGCCTAATTCCTCCTCTCTGTTTTACCCCTTTCTGCCTTCCCTCCTCCCTCCTTCCTGCTCCTACCCAGACCCAAATCTGAAAAGCAATCCTCATGGCTTCTATTAAGAGCAAATAAGAAGGCTAAATATTAAAAAACAGCCAACCAGCAATAGTCACTCATTTAGTCATTTCATCATCCTCCTGCAGATCTGAGACATATATTATCCCATGAACCCATGGTCCCCACTTGGTCTCATTTTGGTATTTCCACTATTAGTGCCCTGGTTCCAACCCCAGAGATTCTAATTTACTTGGTCAGGAGTGTGGCTGAGGTTTGGGGGATTAAAAAGCTCCCAGGTATTCTAACGAGCAGCGGGCTGCGCACAAGGCATTACCTCTCTGCGCTGGCCACTGTCACACTCAGGGGGCTCCGTGCGCCCCGCCTGCCTCTCTTCCCTGCACACCCAAATCACGGCACATATGATACCAAGTTCACACACACACCAAGAAGCCTCTAGGCTTTATCTCTGTATCCTTAGCACCCAGCTCAGTGCCTGGCATCTAGTAGCTACTAAAATACTTGTTAACTAATAATACAAAATAGCCATTGTGGGCTATTCTAACCCATCTTATCAGGCAGCAATGTTCAACTAGTGTGCCTCAAGAATTTTTAAAACACTTAATACCTTAGTCAGGAGCACTGACCTCTTCCCTTAGATTGTCCAATAAAAAAATGACAACAGCCAATACAACAATAGCAGTCTGGTGTGATAAATCAAAATTATACCTTTTTTTTTTATGTCAGATTGGCAAAAGATATATTTTTTGGTGTCCACAGAATGTTAGTAATTCGTTTATGTGTGGCAAGAGATGAAAAGGTTGAAAATCGCTGTCCTCAGGGCACCCTTTAGGAGCCTCACCCTCATGCACAGGCCACTAATTGACCCCTTCCTCTTCCTCAGGCTCCCTCTGCAAACAGAGTCCCTTTGCCCCATAATGTCCACACACCAGCCCCGTCTGCCCTGTGCACAATCCTTGCATTAGTGTCTGCAGTGGCCAAAGCAGCTAGAGCCCGTTTTCCTGGCACCTGGCTCCCTCACTGCCATTTAACAGGAAGTGCTCCCACTTGATGTTGAGGGGCTGCAGCCAGAAGGGACGGAGTGGACCTCAGACCACAGAAGGGGCAGTGAGCCCTCCCTGTTTGGTGGCTGGGCACCAGGGAGTTTGTGAGAAAGGAACTGGGTCTGTGAGAGGTTGGGTCTCCAGGCTTTATCTGGAGGAGAGACAGGCAGCAAACAAAATGTGGCAGAAGAAGCCGGGTACTCGCTTGGTCTCTCACCCCTCAGACCACAGCTCCTCATCTGAAAACAGGCCTTGAACCAGAGGTTCACTGACCACCAGAAACTGACATTCCCATGCTCAAAGCTTGCATTGCTAAGGCATAGGCTGTAAGAATTTAGACAGGTAAACCGTCAAGAAAAAAGACCAAACGGGGAGAAGAAGACTCCTGCAACCTAGTTTTTGTTTGAGGACAGACAGAAGCTCGAGCCTTCATCCCCAGGGCAGGTCTAGAGTGTGGGTGGGGAGAAACATGTTTTTGGAGGAAGCTTTAGCCAATGACTGCCTACCTGCAGCAACAGAAACAGGGAGAGTATCAAAGTCTCAGGGGACAACCATGGTGGGCCACCTCCCAGACTCTGGCTTCCAAGAAGTTGCAGAGCCTCTCAGGAAGTGGTGGTCAGCACTGATGTATACAGCTCAGTGGTCAGCCCATTAATCCCCTCAGCATCTCCTCTACAGCTGCTGTTTTTATCCTCCTGGACTGTGCCCAATGCCAGGGAGAGAGGAGCAGCTCTGGAGAACTGGAATCACTCTCCCTCCCCCGCCCATCCATGATTGGCAGGTTCTCATTGAGGCCTCACATCTGTTCTTGGCTCACCTCTGCTGCTGTGACCTTGGGGCAGGGGAGGGCAGCTCTTGCCCTACTTTCCCCTTTTCTGGGACTCTGTGAGCACCTCCCAGCCAGTGAGGTTTATTCTTTGAGCTGAAATCTTGGACTTCCCACTTACGCAGTGCAAGTCTAACACTGAGTCTGACTTGTGGAAGCCTGGAAACTGGAAGGGCCCTTAAAAGCCACATATTCCAATTTTGTGAGGTAAAAATAAGGAGCTGAGGCTTAGAAACCCCGGTGCCTTGCCCAAGGTCCCCAACTGGTTAGCAGCAATAGGACCACAAAGCCCTCCTTCATCCACAACTACTGAACACTCACCTTGTGCCAAGAACTGGGCTGTATACTGCTCCTTGAGTCACAGGGGTTCAATAAATAGTTATTGAAGTCAAGGTGGACAGATAAGCCAAACCCAGAAGCATAAAGGCACCTGGGCACCAGAGGGAAGACAATGGATCTGGGAATCAGCAAGTCAGGGCCCTTCTGTGGGCCTCAGTGTCCTCATTTACACAACGCGTCTGCCCAGTGCTCACATCCAATTACCCAGAAAGCCTGAGTTTTCACCTGTGCATCTGCTTCAAGGTTAGGCTGTTCTCGTCCAACATCCCAGCCAACCGTTCTCACAGGATGCAAACAGTGTTGATATTATTTGAAGTTAAAGAAAACTTGGAAGGTAAGTTTAATAGAGGAGGTGGTCTTTATGCAGTAACCCTAAAACTCATGGCAATGGCTTTTCAATGATATCTCATCATTGAAATGATGATGTTTGGACTCATCCATGCCATGGTGTTTCTCATTGGGTAAGGATATTGGGAGATTTCAAACATAAAATGTTGCCCAGATTTTCTTCTCCCCCAAACTACCCAAAGTGTTTGAAAGACACAAAATCAGTTAAATAAGCACAAGAAGTATGCCATGGGATTCAACCCACACCCACCAGCCAGAGGCACAAGGCGGAGCCATCACTATCACTGGACACTCCATCTGTTCAGACTCTGGCTGGTTCCTGGACTGTGGCTGGGCTCATCTCTGCCAGCTCACCCTGTCTGGTAACTAAGGACAATGTACGTGTTGGATCAGACCCTTATCTTCCCTACACTTTCCTCCAACTCTGGGTCTCTGCTGGGAGGTGCTGAGAGGCAGCCAAGTTCCTTGAGCAAAGGAATGGAATGGAGAACTTCAGGGGTAGAGACCCATGGCAGGGTCAGGCTGGCTACATCTTAGCTGGGCAGAAAAAAAAAAAAAAAAAGCAAAATCTTGGCATCCCTGAGGTCTGGGGAAATGATATTCATTTCTTAACTCTCCTGACCATTGAGATGTTTTTAAAGACACATTCTCAAGAACAGTGAATCAGACCTTCAGTAACCTGTATTTTTACTAACCTCCCTCAGGTGGTCCCAAAGATCAGACGGGTCTGGAAGCCATCTATCTACCATACACATTGAATACTAGCAAGCATTTTTTCATCACGCTATTTCGATTTAATCTCACCACTGCATATGCTGTCAGCAGGAGAGAGATTATTCTGTTTGTCTGAAGAGGAATCGAGGTCCAGAGAATGGAAGTTATTCTAGAGTCAAGTAGCTGTGCCTCAAACCCAGGTTTCTTGGCTGAGTGCAGTGCTCAAGCTCCCAGAGAAATGCGCTTTGGGGTCAGACAGCCAAGCACCCACATGAGCACAGTGACTGGCACATGTAAGCATGCAATGAATCATTTCCCACTTTCTTTGGTTAAAGCCACTCAGCTAGAGAGTGGCACAGCCATGAGTGAAACCTGTCCTAGGAGTCCCCAAGCTTCTTGGGCTCTTTACTGAGCAATGAAGAGATTCGTCTGGGGCTGTATAGCTAGCCATAGAGGTCAGTCCTTGCCACAGGCCCCCTCATTCCTGCCTCCTTGTCTGGACATTCCTGGGCCCAAGGTACACTGCTGAAGTTGAAGCTGTAGCCCCTGAGCAGCTGGTTCTGTGACTTGACTTTGAAGCTATTTCAGGTGGACTCTCTGTCTCTATGGAGACAACAGTGCTCTGAATCTCTGGGAACAGTCTATAGGTCTTTCTGAGGAGGGAGCTACTATGGCAGCTGCAAAAGCCCTTTGGGGAGAAACTGTTGGCTAAACGCACAGCATTATCATCTTCTCTACAGCTTCCCCTCGGGGCTAATCAGACTCCAGAGCAGTGGATGCTGCTCTCTCTAGACCCAAATAGAGCTGTTTCCTCCCAGGCTCCTTAGCACTCACAAGATGAGGAGCACATTTGGTAGTTTTAGTGACATTTCTCAGCATCCAGTCTCACATTTCTGCTTGAATTGTCCAGAAACCAGGGGCCGAGAGCTAGTTACCCAGCCTAAGATCTTTTGTCTTGTTCCACCAGGAACATGGCACTGGTGTCTCCAAGCCTCTGGAAAGTGCCAGGAGCCTGGGACTCCTGGGCATTTTCCTGGGTTTTGTGATGAAGCTACTCCATCAGAATGGGAGTGTGCGGTCCCTTAGTTTCTACTACTAACATTTATTTCCTGGTAGGAAATAGGCCCAAAAGCTGAAAACCTTTATAGTTTTTTTGGAATGATGCCTCCTAGGGCACAGACCAGGTGGCTCAGGATCAGATCAAAGCCCGCCGCCACAGGCTTCTTGGAAGACGTCCTTCTCCTTCCCCCGTGTGCTGTTTCCCTGCGATGCAGAGAGGCCTGCATGAGGACAGGGCAGTTGGGGAGCAGCTTGCAAATGGCTGAGAGCCTGCACCTCTGGGCTCCACCAGTGAACCAGCTGCAAGGCCCTCCCTCCCTGGGACCATCAGTCATTCCTGCTGGACCACAGTGGTCTCTGGGTGGTGAGTTTTACTCCAAATCTCATTTTTGGAACAACAACAACAAAGATGACTTGTTCAAAAAAATAAATAAATAAAGACCTTACTAAGAAAAAGTGAAAGGCTCTGTGATGGCCTTTGGAAGCTAGGGGTGGGGCGGGGCGGGGACCGGGTGGGGAGTGGCCACAAGCACTGACAAGGACAGAGAACTCTGACACTATGGACTGTAGTCAGCCCGGGTAGGAGCTCCCTCCACCCCGCTCGCCGCGGTTCTTCACAGTTAATAGGGAAGGAGCCTACACTGCCTGTAGGGCTTCATCTCTAAAGGAAGGAATTCCTGGAATAGACCGTGGTGGGAGAAGAAATGAGGAGTGAAGGGAAGAACTGATAGAAAAGTTTTCCTTTTACAGTATTTTGAAACGCTGGAATTTTTATCTTACCAGGAAACAGGGGGATTTGCAAAGGTCCTTTCAACTGAAGATTTTAGAAAAAACACTGCCATTCCCTAAGATTTATGGTGTGGGTGAGTGGGTTGAGGGATAGCCCACACACACACACACACACACATACAGCCTGGGTGAGTGGGTTGAGGGATAGCCCCCCCCCAACACACACACACACACACACACACACACACACACACACACACACACACACACCTAGGAAGGCCCGGGTTGTCTGCCATGCACACACTTGGCCACTAGGCGTCTCTGCTGATCCACCAGCTCTGATAGGCCCGCCAAAGCCTCCCAGGTCTCCTAGGGAGGGTTTGTCCTCTGACTTGCCAGGGCTGGGTGACCAGAGATGGTTTTGAGTGCCCCACTGCTGCTAGAAAGCTTGTCCTGACGAAGCCTGGGCATGCCCGTGGCTCACCCTCTTGAATCTAATGCTTCCTGTGGACCCGATGTACTGGAATTATAGAACAATGTTGTGGTTTTTTTTTTCCTACGTGTGTGCATTATTTCCCTAGCTTGGTTGCAGGTTTTTTGAGGGAAAAGGGGGGTCTATCTTTGAATTTCCCCCAAACTGTGAGCACAGAGTTGAGCACATGGTAGATGCTCAATAAGTATGTGGCCTGCCTGGGCTTTGACCTGAGATGGGGAGGTTGCCGCTGCCCTGACCAGCACCCCTTCACTCTGGCAGCGCCCACATCCAGTCTCAGGCCGGGAAAGGCAAGGTTCCCAAACTCAGGGAGCCAATTGCATGTAAACAGCCATCTAATACTGTTCTTAGTCCACTCCTGTTGGGGGCTTTAGTCTCAAGGGAAAGGCACTCTGACCTGTGGGGACATGGAGCAGCTGCAGCTCTTAAGGAACGCTCCTTCCCAGGAGGACAGACTCGCTCAGGTTTCACTGGGCTGGCCAGAAGGTCACATCCTTGTTCCCCTGGCCCCTGAGCTGGAGGGCGGGGGGCTAGAAACTTCCATGCCTATGGTGGGGTTTAGGGGTGGTAACTCCCAGAACTCAATTTTCTGTCACTTTGGTCAGGGGGTGTCCCTGTTTTGTCTCAGTGGTGACCTTGCAGGTAGGCCACCTTCTCCTATTCCCCACCCAGCAGTAAGACTCACTGTCAGATCCTCGAGGTGTTTGGCCACTGGGTAGAACTTTCGGGGTCCTGGCTCAGCTGACTGCCCACCCCCTCTGGCCCCCTGCTAATCTTGAAAATGCCAACTCCTTGTGTAGGTTAACCAGCAAGTCCACCTTCCCTAAGGAGAGATGTACTGATTAGTCCCCTGTTTACTCAGGGACTTCAGCACAGCTGAAGAGTTGTATCTGGTCACCCAAGCCCAGAATCTTGAAATTGTGTTCACTTTGTACCTCTTTTCTCCCTACTTACAATAGGTTAGCAAATCCAAATTCTTGCTTCTTCATAATTGGGTTCTTTCTCTCTAGTCTCTAAATCCCTGAGCTACAGCTAGGTAGACCCTCCTTATGCAGGTCCAAGGATGCCTGGTTCTCCTTCTTGTGTGTCACAAAAAAGTAAGAGCACTTATTATAGTAAGTAGAACATTGACCCTAGAGTAACCCATCCCAGATTCTGCTGCTTATTAGCTGTGTGACTGTGAGCCAGTGTCTTAACTTCTCTGAGTTTCCCTTTCCTTGTGTGCAAAATGGAGAAAATAATGTGCACCTTGCTGTCTCCTTGTGAGGGGTAAATAAGGTAACACATGTAAAGCACCTGCTTCATACAGTGCTAGAGATGGAGAGGTTCAGTCATTGTTGACGTTCTCCCCTTTCTCTGCCAGGCCCTCTTTGAGCAATACAGGAGGTGGCTGGCCACTCAGCTTGTCTCCATCCTACCTTCATTTCCCTTACCTCATGGCCTACACTCTCCAATACTTTTAAAATCTTTGACAATTGGCTACCATTATTAGCGTCAAAACATAACCACCCCCCACCGTCCCAATTTGGTTGCAAGAGACTCCCATCATCACACTTAGGGATCAGAAATTATGTCGTAATCATTTTTATATCCTTAGAATTCAGCAGGCCCAATTGGCGCTTGAACAGATGCATGATGCATGAATGCCTGCTCCTTCTCTCCAGGGATTCTAAAAGGTAGTCTCTGTTCCTTACCTTCTCCCAAATTTCTCTCTATACTGCGAACACTCGCTTTCAGAGATCCCAGATAGTCTACTAACCCTCTCCCCTGCCCCCACAAAAAAGCCTGCCTGAAATGCTCCCTCCTCCAGGAAGTCCTCCCAAGTCCAGTGAATCTGCAACTTCTCTAATCACAATGGGCAAAACTTCGTGCTGCCTATCTAATCCACACCAAGGTTGGTTCATGCCTGGGCAGGAACAGACGCTGACCATGAGGGTGTGCAGGTTGGGCCTGGGCTTTCCCTGGAGAAGGAAGAAGGGTGCTGAGTGGTGACTGGACAGCCTCAAGTCACATTCATGGTTTGCTCAATCCAGACCCCTTCCTGTAGCTCCTGTTCCATCTCTTTGGCGACTCCTTTCCTGCCCTTCCTCAGTACTTCCTTGACCCTGAGCCTTCTGTGGCTCACATAGTATAGCTTCTCAGGTGTGTCATAGCCTTTCTCACTAAGACAGGAAGCTTCTGACAATTCACTTGTGTTCTCATAGGACCCAGCATGGCACACACAGCAAGTGCCCCTCAAATGCTTGGTGACTGAATGAGAATGGTGGCTCAGCCTGGTTTGCCCTGGCATAGAGCTGAGGTTTAAATCTTCATGGAGACAAAGGGATGGATTTCAGGTCAAATTAATACACAGGCGAGGCGGGAGTTAGATTCTCTGCAGTGGAATCGTTTAGCTTATGTCACCTAAATAGACAGGAGCGCCCCGAGTCAGAATCTAATATGAGCCTTCTTGCTGATGATGCTGCCCCTGCAAGGAGCCTGGGCTCTGTGCAGTCAGGAAGCTCAGCTGTTGTTAAGTGCAGGCAGTACAGGATGGCTTCCCAGGGACGCTAAAAGAGCAGGCTGTGGCCTGAGTTCTTGAAACTGTGCCTTAGTTTTCCAGCTTGATAGAAGGAAGCAGTTTCCCTCACTCCTCATCCCTGTTGCACCCCGAAGAGAAAAGTCACATATAGAAATAGAGACCAAGCAGGGAACATGCCTGGGCCCCATGGAGACACAGTATGATATCTGAGGAGGTGGTGAGGAGGACTCATTTGAATTAAAAAAACATCTACTTTGCAACACAAGGCTGAGTGATTAGCACACGGGGAAAACCATGAGCCAGCAGTTTGCAACAAAGCTGGCAGGCTGCTGGAATGTTGATCCTGAGGATCGTGTTCCAGAGGGGAGACACCCCTCCCTGGGCCGGGCTGGCACTCTGTGTGCTTTTTCAGGCGGGGGGTGGGTGGGCGGGGGGGATTAAGATGGAACCATGACAAACATGCACACACATGTGCACACACTCGCAGAAGCTGGACACTCTTTCTCTCTCTCCTCTCTGTAGGGGCTCCTGTGTCCTGACCTCAAGGTCCACCTCTTGTACTGGAAAGTCTATTGCGAGCCCCGAGTTGCTCTTTCCTGGGAAGGTCCATGCTAGCCACAGCCTATTCCAGCAAGACAATGACAGGATCCTGACCAGGGACATGTATAGGGACAGCACATGGCATGTCCTACTCGCCTTTTTACCTCCGCCAAACACCTGTGACTTTGCATCGATCGATCCACATCCTTTATCTCCTGATTGATGGCTGCCCGTGCTCCTTTCCCCTTTTTTGACTCTGTCTTCACCTCATTTCTGTCCCCAAGGCTGTCTCTTCCCCGGGCTGCCCTTTCCCTCCAATCCTTCAGTTCCTGCAGTTTCTCCAGGCCTTTTCCTACCTTCCTCTTGAACAAGACCCTCAACATCTGTCTTTCTTTCCCTTCACTTTTCTTAAATGGCTCCTTTCTCCTCTGGCTTCCTCTCCATCACTCTCTCCATCTTTCTCGTATTACTTCTTCTGACAGATATTTACTGACCGTCTCTCATGCACAGGCCCTGTGATAGCCACCTTCGGGCATGGGTCATAACAATATATAAAATACTGTCTCTACTCAAATAATGTTTGTTATTTAGGAGAGGAAAATGAGGCTCACACAAGTGACTATAATATAAAATCACATGTGATATTTACCATATAAATGGCCCAAAGTGCCCCAGCTATTAGTTGAGAGAAAGAAAAGTCCATTCTGGGTAGAGTATCAGGAAGGCTTCCATTGGGAGAGCAGCCCTGTTGTTGCCCTTTGGAAGGAGGCTGGATTTGGTTCTGCAGGGACATGGTGGCACCACCCAAAGAAATGGGCATGGAAGAATAGTGACAGGAGAACCTTAAATGTGAGGGGGAAAGACGTGAAAACATTGGGGGACAACCAGAGTTTCTGAGCAGGAGAATGACATAAACAAAGCACTAGGGAGATAAATCAGGCAGCAGAAGCTTAAGAGGGGTGTGTGTGCATGCCTGTGTGATTCGTGTGTGTGTGTGTGTGTGTGTGTGTGTGTGTGTGTGTGTGTGTGTAGGAGGGCGAAGGACAGCCAGACAGGTGAGCCCGTGAGAAGCCCCAGCAGTAGCCTGTGTTAATTACCTTATTTACCCACTGAAGCCTGAACTAAGTAGCTGGTGGCAGTCCCAGGAAATGAAAGGACAAGTTTGAGCAATAACTCATTGAGTGTCTTTTTCCTGTGTCTTTGTTTTTGTCCAATTGTCTTATTTCTTTCTAAGTGGATCAGAGCCTTTCTGCAGTGACCATATCAGGGCCAGCTTCACAGTCAGGGAGAGATCTGATGCGGCTCATGATAGGAATCAAAGTTCTTTCCTTTCTCCTTGGCTCTCAGAGGCACCGAATGCTGGACCCCGGAGGACTGACATTTACAGCCAGCGTCTCTGAGACCTTGCTCATCCAGAGCTTGTGTTGGCATCTCCGCTCCGCATCTCCAGAGACCCTGCTTGTACAGATGCACTTGTCAGCCTCAGCACCCAACCTCAAGGGGTCGCTGTGACTGCTAAGCCCCCTGGCCTTCCCCTCTTTCTTCTACCCTGGTTTACCTCCAATGCCAGAGCTCAGGGTAGAGTTGGAGCACCCAGGAGGGGAAATCCAGCACCTCTCCAAGGACATGATTATTTCCAAAGACTGGTGCTAATTTTCTGATATGATCCTCACATCTCTGTGAGGCACTAAACCCTCATTACTTTTCCTGACCGATGCATTCTAATTAGATCAACACTTAAAAAAAATTCACAATAGCCACAGGATGGCTTTCCATCTCATTAACTCCTCACTTATTATTTTCATGAAAATTACTGATAAAAATGTGCATCTCCATTTGGTGAGGCCTCACAGCCTCCACGGTGCCTATCTAGCATCTCTCCCGTCACCCGGGCTGTGCAGCGTCACCATGGTAACCCACAATAATAGAAACTAATAAATTACAAACGAGATGCTCGTTGAGCAATTATTGTCCTCTTTTATGCAAGTTTCTTGCTAATTTTGATCATAAGGGAAAGTACAATAAGACTCTGAAGGAATGAGTCTATTTCAAGAGAATATTAGCAAGCAGAAGTCTGGGCGGGCTGTTTTCAGAATGTAATAAAGTGCTTTGGTGATTGCGAGCAATGGGAAGAGGAAATAAACTTCTTGCCTCACGTCCTATGCCCTGTCGTGTCCCACAGAGATCTGACTGGGGTGGGTTTAACGTCATATTTGTTGTCAAAATGTGCAAGGCATGGCTGGCCTTCTAGAGGTCAACCTGTTTCTTACCCTGCCTCTACCAACTTAGATTGTATGCGATGGTCCTTAAAACCTAGAGATTAAAAACAGTACCACTCTTCTTAGGCACCCTTTCAGCAACTCTCGCCAAACGTTCCTAGAAGGTTTACCTGTATCCCCAAGCCTGACTATCTTATGAGCAGAGGCTACTACAAACCTCCGGAAGACCCTCCATGTGTCTTTCCTCGACTCAGGAACTCCGTGCGAGAGGAAGAAAGTGGGAAGCTAAGGCTTCTGCAGATACCGGTGAATCTGATAGAAAGGTATCCCCAGGCAGCTTTCTTAGTTTGTAGGTTCTGGAAAAATAGTCTGCCCTGGAGATAAGAGCCCATCCTCACCCAGAACACATAGCCACTTTTCCCCACACTTCCCAGTTCCCAGGATGAAGGTTGCAGGTGACTCTCTAGAAACAGTGACTTGAGGTGACATTTACAGTGGCCCTGAACCTTAGGGAGACAGATGTGCCTGGGCAGGGAAAGCAACTAGACAATGACCTGGGAGAAGCAGTCCCACGGGAGGCTGTCTTCATCTCTCAGGTGGGCAGGATTCAGGGAAGAACTGCTTCCACAAACCCTCAGAAACCCTTAAAAAACCAGGGAGATCAGCAAGCCTTCTTAAGCAGTCTGGGGGCTGGGACATCTGGTCCATTCCCAGCTCTGTCCCTGCCTCATCCTCAGGAAAAGTCCATCTATTGTACCCTTGTGCTCATTCCTTGGGGTTTCTTGGGCCAGGAAGCCAGGAGTCACTTTGGACACTATCTCTCTCAGATCTGATCATCTTCTGGGGATACTAATGTCCTGTCATAGTGAGGGCTGGTGAAAACAAGACTGTGGTGCTTGGTGAATAGGAGTAGCTGGTCAGAGGAAGACTTTCATGGTGTAAAGAATTCAATGAGTTAAATCTACTTTTCTAGGTCACCAGGGGCCCTTCGGACATTCCTACCTTTGGTTTAGTAGCCTGGCTTAGGGGATAGACCCAGCCCTGTGTGTTACCTGTGAGTGAAGATTTATGGAGGGCTGGTTGGGGGAGTAGGGACCCCCAAGATCATTCCTGAGCAGGTTATCGCTGTGCATCTTGGTTTTGAGGCAGGTGATATAACGGTTACAAAAGTCCTTGCAGAGTTCATTGACTTTCTCCAACTCCAGCAGGTGGATTCTCAGGACCTGGATTGCCTTCACCATCTGTGGAGAGGGAGGAGAGGTGAGTCCAAGTATTCATATCATATTCCCCTCACTGCCCTGACCCCGCCCCCTTGCCCAAGCCCCAGGCATACCAAGGGAGAGGAGCCCATCCATGCCTTGCCCCAGGAATATGCTTCCTTATCCATGGCACTTGAATTCTCATGATCTCCTGCCAACTGTGGGCTGGCCTTGAGCCTGCTGTCACCACAGCTGTGCTTGAGGCAGCTGTGGCATTCTGGGAACAGTATTGGCCTTAAAGGTAGAAGATCATGTCCCAAACCCCATGCCTGCCATTTATGATCTGTGTGGTCTTTGGGCAATTGTTTAAGCTCTCTGCACCTTATTGTCTGACAAATGGGAATAACGATATCCTCCCTAAAAACTGTAAGGTCTGTTGAGAGGATCATACGAGGGAATGCACAAGCTGCAAAGTGTGAAGCACTAAATAAGCCTGAGGACAAGTGAGATTAGAGCTCCTTGTAAGTGCCTTGGAAGGTAAGGGACCATCTATTCTTAAACATGTATGCGGAGTGATCATGTGATACAGGTCACCTTGCAGACACCCCATTGATCCTTGCTGACTGACTGAATCATCCAGCATGGCTTAGCTAGGCATTGGAAAACCTAGCCGTGCTGGCCTGTTCCGTGACCTTTGGATTGTACATGTACTTGTCGCCTCTTCAAATGGACCATGCTAACTTTTTTATGGCAACAAGCTATCTCTCAACTGAAGTTTTTCTCTTTATCATTGTTATTATTATAAAGAGAAAGTGCTGTGGGAAATATGGAAAATAGAGGGTGAAAAGAACTGCCCATCCAATCATCCTAAAAGAATACTATTTTTGTCTTTACAACACACATATATTTTAACACAGTTTCAATCACCTTGTGTACACAAGTTTGTATCCCATTTTGCCCTTAGTTTACCAGATATAGTTTTCTAAATGGCAAAACTGTTCTATCCTCCCTTCCAGACTGTGAGTCTCTAATCTGCTCACTAGTTGTCCTCAGCACCAACATGTATGGGTACCGAGTAAATATTTATTGAATGGGTGAAAGTTATCGAGTTTATATATATATATACACACACACACACACACACACTTTTTTTAAAGAGAGAGGCAGGAAGAGAGAGAGAGAGAGAGACAGGAACATCAATCTGTATGTGCCCTGACTAGGGATTGAACCAGCAACCTCTTTACTTCTGGACATCACTCCAATCAACTGAGTTATCTGGCTTAATATTTTAGATTGATTGATTTTTAGAAAGAGAGAGGAAGAGATAGAGAGGTGGGGGGAGGGGAAGCCTTCATTTGTTGTTCCACTTAGTTGTGCATTCATTGGTTTCTCCTATGTGTGCCCTGACAGGGGATTGAACCTGCAACTTTGTTGTTTCAGGACAACACTCTAACCAACTGAGCTAACTGGTCAGGGCTATATTTTCAATTGTTGCAAATTATTCTATGTGTGTGCCATATTTAACCAATTCTTTATCTTGGGCATTTAAATTACTTCTAATTTTTAAATTTTATAAAAAATGTTACAGTGATTATTTTCCAAGCTTTTATTCATGTCTCTGCATTATTTCCTTAGGACGAATTCCCAGAAATGACAGTAAAAAAAGTTATGGACATTCTTTGGGCTTATGATAAATATCACCAGATTCCTTTTCAAGAAAGGTTGTTTAAATGGTGCTGGAGCAATTGAACATCTATAAGCAAAAAGGTGAATTTCAATATAAATCTCCCATCTTATATAATAATAAACTTATGTGGATGAAAGACCTAAATATAGGGCATTAAACTATAAAACTTTTAGAAAAAAACACAGGAGAATATCATAAGGACCAATTGGACTTCATCAACTTAAAAATGTTTGCTCTTCAAAAGACCCTGTGAAGAAGATGGAAGGACAAGTGCCCTGGGAGAAAATATTTGTCGAACGCATATCTGACAAGGGACATATCTAGAATATATAAAAAGCTTTCAAAACTAAACAGTAAAATAACAAGCACTCCAATTAAAACACAGGCAAAAGACAATATCAGACTTTTCACTGAAGAGGATACACTGATGGAAGTAAGTACACAAAAAGATGTTCAATGTCACTAGCCATCAGGAAAATGCAAATTAAAACTACCATGAGATACCATTACACACTGATAAGAATGATTAAACAAAAACCTAATGCTGGCGAGGGCCTGGATGCTGGTCACTCATACATCGCTGGCGTGTATGTAAAATGGTACAGCCCTCTAGAAAACAACGTAACAGTTTCTAACAAAACCAAAGTATATGTCTACTATACAGCCCAGAAATTTATCCCAGAGAAGTTAAAATGTATATTTACACACAAAAAAATCTGTATGCAGCCTAATCTCTAATAGCCAAAAACTGGAAAAAATATATACTTCAACAGGTGAATAAATAAAGAACTTGTTGTATATCCATCTCACGGACTAATACTCGGTAACAAAAAGGAACAAAGTATTGATACACTCAGTAACTTGGGTGGAGTTCAAGGTCATTATGCTGAGAAAGAAAAACCAGTCTCAAAAGAATATATACTGTATGATGCCATTTATATAACATTCTTAAAATGACAAAATTACAGAGATGAAGGACAAATTAGTGGTTGCAGGTGGTGGGAGAGGGGAGGGAGAGAGGAATTTTTTTGTATCTTCATAGTGGTACATGAATTTACACATGTGATAAAGTTGCACAGAATGAAACACACATGTCTACTTTCTGGTTGTAAAATTGTTCTATAGTCATGCGGGAAAGGACTCAGGACCTCTCTGTATTAGTTCTTACAACTGCATGTGAATCTATAATTGTATCCCCCCAAAAAAAAGTAAAAAAAGAAAATGGGGCTTGTCTTCTTTCAAGAGTCTTTTATGTTACCACAAACAATTTATAAGAGTCCCTGTTTAACTATACCTTCCCACTGCTGTCTGGTAGTTTGATGCCCAGGAGAACAAGGAAGGGACTCTCCCAGAGAAGCCTAACTTCCCCTGTGAGCAGAGCCGCCAGCCACGCCCCCTTCTGAGCTCTATTGGCATTTCAAGTGGGAAGCCACTGAGGAGAATCCCTGGGTTGCATTTGAATTGCCTAATGGGCAAGGACTATACTCAACTAATTAAGGGCTCTTGGAGTACTGAATTAGACTAAGTGTCACTCAAAGACAGAAACCAACAATTTCGTGTCTTCACACAGGGCTCAATCACAGGGTCTTGTCCCTAAGGAAGTTTTCCCTCTGTGGAGCTGAGGCTAATGGAGACTGTTCTAGGCACAGAGGAGAATGTGACTTTAGTATTGATTATTTAAACTAAAAAATGGAGTTAGGTACTGAACAAATATTTGCTCTTGCCTGAATTATCTACTTGACTTTGGCCATGAAGATCTTGTTTTATGTGTCAGAGTAATTAGCACAATATAAGATGTTTAATTACTCATTGACTGGTTGATAACAATATTCAAACATTTCTCATCCTTACTATGTCAGTCCCTGTGTTAGACCTATGGCATGCCTTGTCTTATGTACTCCACCACCACCTCCCCAAGTGGGCACATTATTGCCCACACGTTACAGTTGGAGAAAATGAGGTCCAGAAATATTGTTTTATTTGCTTAAAGTCACACAGCTGGTGAAGAACTAGGATGTGAAGTCAGGTTGCCTATATTGCTTTGCCCTCAATGCAGGCTCTCAGACTTTATGTAGATAAGGAAAATGACATTTTAAAGAGTGCGTGGTTTAGGGAGAAAGTGGCTCAGTGACAGGAATTATTGGATTCCAGAAAAACCAAATAGGTCTGGGGACATTAAATGTATTTCCAGAACCCTTCCTGGCCACCTTCCCTCACTCAGCTGCTCTGACGTCTCTCTCATTCCCGGTCTAGCCCCCGTCTCCTACCTCACCAATGCAGGGTCTGCTTCCTCATGTGAAAAAAGAGAGGGTTGGACTATTAGGTGCCTTCAATTTTCTGATTTTCTGAACATTACCATGATTCCTGCCCTCAATTCACTGACGATGCTGGAAAGGGCACCGTGAGATAATCTGGTCCAAACTCTCTAGGACACATGGCTATATCTTCTCTGAGGTTCTCCCAGTCAGAACCTTATCACATCAGACCATCTCTCTGTTCTCTCAATCTGTTTATTGAATTCTTCCATGAAATTCCCAAATTTTCTCCTGCCTTAACAGAAAATGCTTACTCACTCTTCTGTAGATATCAAGAACGTCTAGTCAGTGCCTCTATCAGTATACCTCCATTCATTTCATGTTATCCATTCAACATAAACATTGTCTCACTATATGCCACACAATGGACAAGGCATCTGACTTGTATAAATTGTCCAATTAGCTTTGTCTTCTCCAGGGAAAAGATTCTATTCATTAAACCTTTCTTCTTGCTCCCTTTTCTCTCTCCCTTCTTCCCTACCTTCCTCCCTTTTTTCCATACATCTTCCTTTCTTTTTCCCTTCTTTCTCTGAGCTTTCCTTTACTGGCTTATTCTTCATATTCAATCAACATTTTATTTACTCATTTATTTTAAATATTTTGTGAAGTAATATACACACTTCACACACAGAAAAGTACACATATTCATTTATTTTTAAAAACTTAGCCAATAAGTACTTACTATTTAAAAACAGAAAATGCAAGTAAAACAAAAAGTAAGATGCACCCCGATAGCTTTGATGAAATGAATACACACACTCTATGCTTAACCAGAACCAGTGCACAGCGCTCAGAGGTGGATCTACCTTTCGGTCTGATAAAGCACAGTTGGAGGATTGCTTTTTTAATGAGATAATAGACTTGGTTTAAAGATTTAAGAAGGTAAAGTAAATTATAATGGCATTCCGAGGTCATGAATATGTACGACCTATTCAATATTAGAGAAAAAGATGGGTGATGCCATTAACGTGGGGTGGCCACCTGGCTAAGCAGGTCTGTGGATGTCCTGTCACTCAGCCTGAATTTGAGTCCAGGCCTACTGTTTAGAAATGTGGTAAGATTAGGCCAGCTAATTTTACCAGATTTCTCCAAACCTCAGTTTCCTCATTTGTAAAATGGAGTTATGATCATTCCTAACTCACAAGATTTGACAAGAGCTAAGGGAAATAATAATGTGGAAATGTTTTATAAACCACAGGGAACCAAAAGCATATACATTTTTAACCTCTTTTAATAATTTCTAATATCTTGGTGGCTTTTCTATTGCTATTCCATATTCAGATAATGGAAAAATAATCATTCCCCACTTTTCTTCTATATTTATGTTTAAGTAAATATATTTCTTCTATATTTATGTTTAAGTCATCCTCTATCCTGTATGTTTGCAGTTTGGGGGTTTTGCCTCTAAATCAGAATAAAACTCTGAATTATTAAACTATTTTTCTAAATGAGCAATGTCATATAAAAAGTTATTCCAAACTTTTAGAGCCATAACAATTTCATTTAATTTAATATCACCAAATGTGATAAATGTGTCCTTAAGCCTTTGCCCCAAGTTTTGCTCTATCTTTCAGCTTCTCTCCCTCCTTTCTCTTTCACACTAAACAGCCCTTGTTTTCTGAGAAGCACCCTTCAAAGAAGCAAAACAAGCTGCAACCTTACTTGTTCTTTTTATACCATGATGCACTCGCCCCACAGGTCCCAGGAAAGAACACAGGACGGGGCTCCTTGTTTTCTATGAAGTCATGTGGCGTGATGTCCTGAGTGGATTATTTCCTGCCTGGGTATTCTGGACAAGTGTTTTAACTTTCTGTCAAATTTAGGATGATGATAATGCCTACACTGTAGAGTTATTGTAAAAATGGAATTAAGATAATGTATGTAAATATTCTGGGCATGGAGTAGCTACTTGATAAATGTCAATTCTCTATGCCAACGAGCCCCTCCTACAACTGAGCTCCTTCTAAAAAGTGGCCTCTCTTGTAGGAGCGTGGCCTCTTTACTTGATAGTCATAAATCTTGCCTTTCAAAACAGTTATATAGAAAGCACTTTACAAGTTGCAAAATGCTTTTCTCTCCATTATCTCATTTTAGTCTGACAATCACTGGACATATCTCTCCTGGAGACGGAGACAGGAGGGTGAAGCTCAGAGATCAGGCACCCTGCTTAAGCACACGCAGCAGTCAGGGGGCACCTGGCCTCTTTCTCTCTGTGAGTTGGGAAGCTAGAACTACTTTCCCTCACTTACAGAGGAAGGAGTTTATAAACACATATGCTGTGATACTTCCTGGGGTCATTAGGGCAGCCTCGGCTAAAACCTAATCAGCAATTTTTCCAGACCAGACGAGCTGCACCCAACCAGTTGTAAGTGTAAGGTCGCTGCAACAAGAAATGAGACTTGGAAGAAAGAGGAAGACCAGGGACTGGTAATGCCAGCTTATGTGGGGATGGAATGAACATTTTTATGAAAGCCTGACCAGGTAAATACTTTTCAGTTGATAACATGGGTCTCTTCCTCCGATGCCCTCATTTGGAGAAGTAGTGTGGTATAGAGAAAAGAGGTGGGCTTTGGGAGTTAGACTGACTCACTTGGTACAAATACCAGCTTTGTAACTTACTGGCTTTGAGTTCTCAAGCCTTGAGCTCTTCCTCTGTAACTTGCATGGGACCAGAGTGAGAACCAAAGAGCAGAGCAGATACTCTAGAACAGTGGGTATGGGGGCTAAGTTCTGGGTCCTCCACCTGCTGAGAGGCCCTGGACAACCTACATACTCTCTGCCCTTTACTTTCCTCCTCTGTGAGACAGGATAATAATAGTGACTCGCTCCGAGTTGTACTGAGGATTAAAATGAGAGTTGGTAGAAAAGACCTAAAAAGAAGACCTAAGACATAGAACTAAGAAAAGATTGGCTATGAGGCAGCATAACTGTGAGGAGTAGGTGATGCGCTGTCACAGGCTAGCTGTCTGACCTTGAGCTAGGGATGTCTCCCTGACACTCAATCTCCTCATCTTAAAATGGGACTAACAGAAAAAAAAAAAAAAAAAAGAAAGAAATAGAAAAGAAAAGGGACTAACAGTAATAATATATTCCCCTAGGTGTAAAAACAGGATTAAATAAAAATTATATGTAAAGTGTTTAGAAGAGCACCTGGCACCTAATTAGTGCTCTATAAATGCTCATTGTTGCCATCTTAGATTATTCTTATTTCCTCTCCCTTTCGTGGTGTCTGTAGAAGATTTGCTCCTAACTGGCCAAAGGGGTCTGCACCAAGGGCTGTAGTGGGTGGCTCTGAGCAGGGCTGGCCAAGGTCTCCATGGGCCCCAAGCTCTGGCCCGGCTTCTTCACAGCGTCAGGCCGCTGGCCCTGCCTCCTCAGAGTAGGCCCAGGGGCCTGTGGGGCCCCATCTTGGAGCTGGCTTTGCGGTCAGGCAGCCATAATCTGTCCCTCGAGCCACACCAGAGTCTCATTAAAACGTGCCCCATAAATGTTAAAAAATTTACACATAAAAAAATTCCATGCATGAAACTGAAACCGTGGGTTTTACAGCCTTGGTTTGAAATCTTGCATAATATATAAAACCTTGGCCCTGCTCTGGGGGCCTGTAAATCAGATTTTATAAAACAAAAAGCTTTTACCTTTCAAAGGGGTTTGGGGAACTTGCAAATTTTACAAACTTTACCAACTGACAGTCAGAGGCTGTTGGACCCAAGCAGGGGATCAGCGGGCCAGGTAAGACAGATGCCCCGTGGGTGCAGAGTGGGCACAGGGACTGCAGGACAGAGTGGGGCTAACCAGGGGCCATGCCAGCTAGCTTAGCTGCTAGCAGCTGAAAATGGGAGGTAGAGCTGGTTAGAGTGTGGGAAATGGGTAGAGTGGGGAGACTCTTATAAAGGAGTACTTTATTGCCCCTGGGAGAAGAGAGGCAGGTGATATCTTGGGAGGAAGGACCATATTAGCAGCCAGAACAACTGGTTCTGGTCCCGAAGTAATCTCCATTTTCTGGACTTCGGTGTCCCCATCTATAAAATGGACTTGCTTCTCTCTACTCTTGTGTTTTCCTTAATGAGCGGGGAAGCAGCTGCCCAGCCAGGAAGGGAAGTTCCTTCAGAAACTGTAGTCTGGTAACCTCTCTGGTCTTTGGGTGTCTCCAGGAGAGCTCAGTCAGCTGTCCCCATGGGAACTGGTCTGGGATGGGGGAAGGTGCAATATGCAAATTGTGTGGGGTGGGGGAACAGCCAGAGGTGGGAGGATTCAAGTACCGAGGTGGACTTCGTGGGGCTAGGGAGAAAGTGGGAACAGAGCTCTAGATCTCAGGATGGGCTAAAGTTTTGGGGACTCCAGTGTCCTCCTGACAATTTCATCTGTGAAAGTCAATATTCAAGGGCAGAAGAAAGCCACCCTGACACACACACACACACATATATATAAAATAAATCTCTCAATTATCTCAGCTCATTTGCTTGGGGTCTCATTTTATGTCCCTGCTCCGCTGCGCAGTATATCTGTCCGGATAAAGAGTTACAGTCCGTTGGGCTACGTGTGCGGGGTTGTAAAAAATACAGATGCCAGATTAACTGGCTGTGGCACTCGGCAGCTGATTGAGCTGATAATGACGCGATCTGACCTTTTTCTAATTTCTAATTATGTGCATCTCGGCTGTGCTGGCTACATGATTCTTGTTCTAATGACGGCTCCTGTGGTGGCCTCTTCATCCCCACTCCCGACAGGACTACAAGAGGGGCGGTGAAGGGCACTGCTGGCTCCCCAAGTAAAGTTTCGGGGGCCAGGAGGTGAGGCTGGGAAGCTGGAATGCCTTGCCTTAGCAATATTGCACTTAAGATTAACCTTCTGGATGATATGTATTCTTAAAGGCCATTTAGTTCCACAAGCCATCTCACTGATGTTTTTATTATAGTCACTTGAGATAGGTGTGTGTATTAGATCTACAGGTAGGAAACTGAGCTTCCAAGGAGTGAAGTCATCAAAGTCACACAGATGGCAAACAGTGAAACCAGTCTCAGGTCTTTTATCTCTAAGTGCTCCTTCAACTGTCCCCATTAAAGTAATTGACCAGTCTTTGGGAGGAACACTGTAAAGTATATGATTGCCTAATCACTCTGCTGTACACCCAAAACTAATACAAAATAATATTGAATGTAGACTCTAATTGAAAAAATTATTTTTAAAAATAAAATAAAATAATTGACCAATCAACCAGTCAGGACTGGCTAAATCATCTAGGTAAATCAGGGCCAGGTTAGTGGATGGACTGTCCAAGGACTGCTCCACCAACCAGACCACTCCCAGCCTGGTTCCACAAGAACTGAGAATGCTGGGGGGCTGGGCCTCTGTGGCAGCTTCTACGGTATCTACTCCCCTAGGTCAGACTTGGCACATAGCAGACACTTAACCAAGATTTGCTGGATTGAATCAAGAAACCTGATTATTTGAGTGAACAGATCCAGAGAGCCCAGGCAGTATTGGTAAGGGGACAGCACAGAACTGGACATGTTACAGCATTTTCCAGGCTGTACCAGAATAGGGGGCTGTCCCCAGTGGGTCTCCCATAGCTCACCTGGCAAGCAGTAGTGGGCAAGGTGTATGAGGTTTATTTCCCCAGGCCTCTTACCTCTGACAAGGTTGAAATTGTTTCACATCACTCAGTCTAATCTTAGGTATTTTTTTTTATCAACTCAGGTCTCAGTTTCTTTATGTGTCAAGTGAGGGGACAGAGCTCTGACCCCCAGGTCCATTCCAGTTCCCGTAGAAATGACTGCCTCACCTCCCGGCTCTGTGGGTGCTGTGGGCATAGGTTCTGAGGGCCAGTTTCACAACTGCAGTTTCAAATTCCGACCAGTTGAACAGCAAAGCAGGGCTAGACCAGTCTGCACTTAGTCTGACCAATTGAGGACCTGTACAGGGAGAGCTCTCTCCCAAGGGGCCTGGGAGACAGTGGGTCTAGGCTCTTGGGAAGTGTGGCTGCTCCATGTATCCAGGACAGAAGGACAGCAGGGATGGGAAGAGGCAGATTGGGGGCCCCCAGACATCTGCACCAACAGCCTTAACTACAGGCTAGTGTTATCCTCTGGCCAAGGCCTGCTCCCTCTGTAAATGCTGCCCCATCATAACACTTCACACATTTCCAGACCAGGGCAAGCTCTCCTGGTAGCTCTTCTGGACTCCATAAATATCATATTCAACTCTTGAGGGAAGCAGTGGGTGGATAATTCACAACACAGAATAATACCCAAGTCATTGAAATCTGTTCTGTAGGTGCCCTGTGTTTGCGTGCACGTGTGCACGTTTTGTTTATTCTTTTTTGAAGTCACATTTGCTTTTCCAATCCTCCTTCTCTTCTGGGAGCAGGTGCCAGCTGACTTCTTGATACAAGAGGTCAGCACTGTAATCAATCAATTTGTGGATGAGAATTTTCAAATACACCGTGCATAATCTAGTAATCCACCCACAGAAAAATAAAAAAATTTTGGCTAATAATTCCAGGATGACCATTTGTCATAATGAATGAACAGAGCATCCTCTTCATTGCTCTTTCTCAGTACATTCCCAGGGCTAGATGACAATTTCAAATACCATCAAATCTGGTGATTACCAAACCTTGATAATAGCAATCGCCCAGAAAATGTTTAAAAACGTAGACTTACAGTCCCCACCAAATGTACTGATTCATAATTCCAGGTGATAGGAGCCAAGGAAATGTATTTTTTAAAAATCTGTAGTGATGATCTGGATGACAAGCTAGGTCTGGAAACCTGATCTACTGTGTCCCCCTAAATGAGCAGGACGCCCACTAGCCCTTTTCTCAACATTACTGAGTCTCCAGGTCTTTCTATTTACTGATGTGCTTGAATATGCCTGCCACCTCATCCTCCACACTGTAGTGGACCAGCCATCAGCTCCTCTCTGGGTAGCTGGACAGAATTACTAACATGCCAGGACTCCAACCCTGAGAACCATCTCCCCAGACATTCTGGGTGCTACAACCCTCCTTTCCTCCTGGCTGCACTGCAAGAGGCTGGGCAGGGGGTGCTGGTGCCGCACTGGGCAGAGCAGAGAAGGTGAGAGCTTTGGCAGCAAACCCTGTGCCTGCAGCTCGTGGTTTAAAGAACTTAAAAACAGTTCTCAGCTGCTAGAGATGCACTTAGTGCCTACCTCAGAGTGGGCACACGCATGTTTTGTTGAATAAATAAATGATTGTTTCTAGGGTATTTGGAGGGAACCACAGAGGGGAAGACCCTAGCCGGGGTTGGGGTTGGGAGGATCTTTACCAGATTGTCCAGTTCTGGGTCATCGCTGAAGAAGGGTTTGTGCTCCTGCTCCTGCTGGTGGACAAAGTTCTCGATGTCCACATCAAAGCTGGCGGAGGTGATGCACTCTGAGCCCTGGGTGGCCTGTTCACATTTCTCAAACAGCAGCGTCAGAAGCGGGAAAAGAGGGTGCCTGTGGGGACATCAAGAACTCACACATGCGACACAGAGACCTGCTGTTGGCTGGGCTCAGAAGCCACCAGGGTCCCTTTCCCACTCTCCCATCACCTCTTCTCCCAAGGTCCCCACTCTTTGAGAATGTCCCCAGTCCTCACGGTCAGCCTAGATGGCAGCAACTTATGCCCTGGTGGGGAAGATCCGGTCTCCCATTCCTGGGGCATCAGAGGGCTTGTACGCCTCCCTTCCAGGCGCCTAACTTTTCTCTTGGGGAACATAAGCTGCAAGGATATTTGATGAAGGTGATGAGTATAACCCTTCAGAGAAGTAGATGTTCATTTCTGGCTCAAGGTCAATGACCCAGGAAGGACATGTGGGAAGTGTCCAGACAAGTCCTGGACATGAACATGAGTGGTTGGTCACAAACCCATCGTTGGCTGTCTGGAGCCAGCCAAGGGCAGCACCATGTGTCTGTGAGTGTATACCAGGGATGGGTGTGAGCCTGAGTTCCAGTCTGAACCTGGAGGGCAGGTGTCTCCACCTGTCCTGTTGAGCCAGTTCAGGTCAGACATCCAATTACATGAATATCATCTCCCTGAACTTCTCCATCATCACACACTCAGCACATCTGCAATGAAATGATTCTTTGTATCGTTATTTGTTCACTGTTTTCCTCTAGCACTGTCCCTGTCTTAACAATCATTGTATCCATAGGACCTTGCACTGCGTGCTTATAGCAGGCACTTAATATGGAGTGACTGACAATGAATTAGGGAGTGAGGCATATGCGAGTGAGCATGGGGTGTGTGTGGCGTGGTTCTGTGATGTATCATGCGAGCTGAGGGCTTACCAGACTGGTTCTGGAGGTCTTAACTGAGATGCCATTGGCTCTGGGAAGCCCCCTTGACTGCCTCTCCCTCATGCTATGCTGATGGCTCCCTGGGGTCTTCGCTTTATCTCCTGCCTTCCTCACTCAAATGTAGGTTACATGAGGGCAGGAAGCAAGCCCACCTTATTCATCACCTTATTCATCTGTTTGAAGTCTATCAGAGGTATGTGGATCCCAATAAATTTTTGTTAAAGGCATATGTGTTATGAGTGTGCACCTATGTGCAAGTTTAAGTGCACATCACCCTTATTTCTCTTAGTATGTTTGAATTGCCGTCTTAACACCTAGGATATGTGTGCATGTGTTTGCATGGGTTGTTGAACTGGATGCTGGAGCCCCATTCCCTCCCATGGTGGTCCTCTCTGGTCTCTTTTTTCAGTCTCCTGGGACCACAAAATCTAGCCTTTTCTTTTTGATTAAGCTCTGCCTGCTGAGACAGGAGAAAGCGTGTGTGTTGGGCCTGGCCTCCCGGCCTTTGCAGAAGGGGGTGTTCTGGCCAGTATTGTACAGTGAAATTTCTGCAACAATAGAGTTATTCTACAATGTCTGCTATCCAACATGGTAGCCACTAAGTAGTTGAGGCCAATGGACATTTAGAATATGACTGTTGTGCCTAGGACACAGAATTTTAAATTTTATTTAATTTTAACTCATTTTTATTTAAGTAGCCAATGTGGCTAGTGGCTACCACACTGGAAAGCATAGTAAGACTGGAAAAGGAAACTAGACCATGTTTTCCCTCCAGTGCACTGTGAGTAAACACACTGAACACCTGGCCTACACAGTGTTTGCAGGTGGATGGGGACCCTACGGCCTGTTCCATTCTGGGATTCTAATAATTCTAGGCAAAACTCAGAAGGTGCTTAACCCTACCCACACTCAAGCCCATACATGTTGGTCATTCTTCTCAGGCTCGGGGCAGTGGGACATGAGGGAGACAGTCCTACTTCAGCTGAACTGCTTGGCTTGGATACTGTCTCACCAGCCCTTGTTTAGGAAGCTGATGCATTAGCCACAGGGTCCCACGGCTGCAAAGTGGGTTATTGTCTGGAGGGGGAAAAGTATCAATATCTGAGGGTGTTCCATCTGCAGCCCCAAATCTCTAGAAGATCTAGTTAGCACCCTCCTCCCCTGGAAGCTGCTAGGGAAAACAGTGGGTTCACTTAGCCATCCCGCTGAAGACAAAGAGAAACCAGGTGAAGGGGTTAAACTCCAGTGTAAGTCTTCATTTGCAGCCTCTAATACCGCAGCATATTATGGTCTAATCTAACCTGATCCCAGTTTAATGCAAGCTTCTCCTGGCCCTGAGTGGAATACCAAAGAAAGCCTCGGTGGCTGTAATTTAAGCAGAGCCTGCAGTGGTTTAGCTGAGGGACATGAAAGGCAAATTCCAGACGGTGTTATGAATTATTGCGCCTGATGAACCTTCCTACTCTCAACAGATGCCTGCTGCCATTTAAACAGCCACTAGATCAATTAGGAATGAAAGGCACAAATCGACTCTGTACAAGGGCACTAAATTACCAGGAACTAATAATCCACAGCACTGTGCCAGGTGGTGGGGTGCACCCCCGCCGGTCACCGCTCCTTCCCTTCTCACTGGTTGGAAGAAGGGTGGGCAGCTGCTGAGTGAAGAGAGGTGGTCTGTGTGCACGTGCATGCGTGTGCACCTGCCAGTGAGAGCACATGTGAGTGTGGTGTAGGTGTGCTGTCTTGTGTGTCTTCATGTGTGCACATACAGTGTTGGACCCATGCAGTATGTGTGTGTGTGGGTTGTGTGTTTGAAAGCCAGGTGCTGATTTTGTGTGCTGTGAGTGCACCATGTGCATGTGCCCTATGTCAGCTGTATGTGGTTCATGTGGAGGTTGAGTGTTCCATGCACACATCACGAGAGGCCTGCTGGTGACTGTGTTCCCCACATACCAGCACTAGAGGTAGAGTAGGGACAGGAGGGTGGTCTCTTTTGCCACTGTCCACACCCCTGCAGGGATGAGAGTGGTCAGGGAGGGCTTCTCTGAGGCGGTGACATTTAAATTATGCCTCGAATGATGAGGAAGCAGTCATACAAAAGTCTGAGGGAGAGGCTTTCCTAGCAGGAGAAAAAGCAAGGCACTTGAGATAGGCATGAACTTGGCATGTTTCTGGAATAAAATCCAGATGAGTGTGGCTGGAGCCAGGTAGGCAGAAGGGGAGTGGAAGGAGATGAGGTTGAAAAGGTAAGCAGGAGTCCTATCATAGGTCTCAGACAGAGCTGGGTGTGGGGGCTGAAGGTGGGGTGCGTGGGGGTGTTGTCACACACACTGGGAACAAAGTGCATCTGTCATACAGAGCCACAGCCTGTGTTCTTTTATAAACTTCTTCTTCTTCTTTTTTTTTACAGAGACAGAGAGAGAGTCAGAGAGAGGGATAGATAGGGACAGACAGACAGGAATGAAGAGAGACGAGAAGCATCAATCATCAGTTGTCATTGCAACACCTTAGTTGTTCATTGATTGCTTTCTCATATGTGCCTTGACCGTGGGGCTACAGCAGACCAAGTAACTCCTTGTTCAAGTCAGCGACCTTGGGTCCAAGCTGGTGAGCATTGCTCAAACCAGATGAGCCCGCGCTCAAGCTGGCGACCTTGGGGTCTCAAACCTGGGTCCTCTGCATCCCAGTCCAATGCTTTATCCACTGCGCCACCGCCTGGTCAAGCTAAACTTCTTAATTTCAGGTGTCAGACCTCCCCAGTATGCGTGTATATGGAGGGGGGTTATCTAGGGTGTTTTCTGTGGTTTCTTCTATCTTTCAGAAGAAAACATGCTTTCTACCCCCAGGTTAACCAAGAGCCAATGGAGCAAAGAACAAGCTTCTTGGATGCTCGCATGGCTGCCTCTCTCCAGCCGCTTCCCACCTGAGTCAAACTATCAGCTCCAAATTTTTCCTTCTCACACCCTTTCCAGCACCCTTCCTCTGGCTCCACCTTCCCCAGCTCACAGTCCCTGCACCCAGGAGTTCTGATGGGATCCAGCTTAGCCATAGTGTTTCATACAGACCACAGCAAAGGGCAGTGGGCTGCCTGTGGCTCCCATGCCCCACCCCCACCCCCGGACCCCTCCGTAAATCCAGACTGTCACTGTCACCTGCCATTTCAAGTGTGCTGAGACACCGGACTGCAGCCTGTGAAACAGGCTCAGTTTCCCGATGACTCAGCCGGGTCTGTGACTGCAGTTACACTGTGGCTTCTGTAAGGCTGTTCCCAGCCTGGTTCCCAGCCCCTTCCCCATGGCTGGAGGATGGGGCTGTATTTCTAAGCTACTCTGCAATATCACCCCATAGGCTGGAGATGAGGCTGGCAACCACCTCCAAGAAGCCTTTTCCAGCGGCCCCATTGCAGGCTTGAGGAGGGGCAGGCTGGGGGCAGTGGGCAGGGACCCTAAGAGCTGGGTGTCTTAGACACCTGGGATGTGAATGAATGTCCACCAGGTGTGCAGTGGGGAAGAAGGATTTCTAGTTAGGCATGGGATAAATGGCTCCCGAGTTTAGTTTGTCTAACCTAAATGGGTTTTAAGGAGTTCCCAATTGTCCACATCTCTCCCATTGTGGATCAATCATCCTTAGGCTAGAAGCAGGAATGTGTAAACTATGTCCCAGGCCCCAGAAGATGAATAAGCTATGAAAGATAACCATTAGACTTTATTTCCAAAGAGCCAAGGACATCTGACCTCCATGAGAGCTTGCCTCTCTCCCTGATATCTCCCCTCTCCTCTACATCCCCTCCGTCTGACGCCCCCTTCACCCCAATCTCTCTTAAGCCGTTCAAAATTTGGAAGAAATAAATCTCACTGCACCAACTCAGTGAGAGTTTGAGCCTCGTCAGTGCAGAACAAATAAAAGGAGTGAACTGGCATGACATTTACTGCAGAAGAGAGGTCGTTTCCAGCCACTAATAAAAAGGATTTGACACAGACTAATAAAGAGAAATGAATTTCTCTAATGGCCTAATTTAGCACACTCAGCAGTGTGGCTGTGCCTGGCCGCTGGGAGGGCAGGAAGAACCAGGAGCAGGGTGAGGGACCAGGCTCCAGCAGAGGGCAAGGAGAGAGGATCCCAAATAACACTTTATCATCTCTGTTTCCTTTTCCGAGTCTCTACCCCCACCCCACCCTCGTGACCTCTCCCCAGGAGCAGATGAACCAAAATCAAGCTCAGGCTCTGTGGTTCCTGTTGGTAATCCAGAAAAATAAGGGCCCTATCCACAGACTCACAGTCGTGCATGAGCTTCCGAAAGAGACTGACCGGATCTGCAGACTTCTGCAGGGGTCTAAACCCTCGGTTGGGTTAATTACTTCTGACCTTTCTGCCTTTGTGTTTTTACATCACCCAAACTCACTGGCTAGGAATGTCCAGTTTGGGGCCAGGATGTGTAGGAGCAGTCCCCATTACTCAGGATCCAAACTGGGAAGGATTTGGGCTGAAGCCCTTTGTGGAGGTAAATGTCACTTTCTCTGTTGTGGCAGAGAGGTGGAGACTCCCTCACTCAGGCCCCAGTTTTTCTTTAGTGCAAAGTGACACCCCCTACACACACACACACACACACACACACTTCTGAGAGCATCCTTGAGTGGTGGGCTTCAGCACAGCCCATATCGGCCCTTCTCACTTCATGACAGATGTTCTTAACGTAAATTGGCTCAATAGGTTTCCCTAACATTTCCAAAGACCTCCTGGGATGGAAGCCACAGCTTCCTGGTAATTCTTATATTCATCTCTAACTTCAAGTTCCCCTATAAGGCTAAAGCTTATCTCCTTTTGTTAAAAGGACTCATGAAAAGATAAGAGGACCCTGTTCTGCTTCCCTTTCTTTCTCCTTGGACAACCTAGGTTTGAAAAAAATATTTTTAAACATTTCTTCCTGCTTAGAGGATCAGAAACAAAAAAGCAGAAACAGGAAAAAAGAAGGAATGCAAAAATAGAGAGCTTTAGAGAGGCTGAGATGCAAAGACCAGGAGAGACAGCGATGGGGACAGATATACAGACAGAAACAGCACCACAGGCTGAGAAGTAGTCACATGCACACGGAGACATAGTGTTGATTCTCTTTCTGGGCGATAAACCTTGTGATTCACAGTCATGGCACTCCATCACTTCTGAGCCTCTCAGCCATCCTTCCCCTTGTGACCTTGGCCAGGACTACAGACCTCAATTATGGGGCCAACCAAGTGTGTGGCAGCTTGCCTGGCTGTCCACCTTCTCTCCCTGTGACTGACCTTGGAGCCCCCAGACCCGTCCTGCACCTCATCTCCCAGCCCTAGTTCATGGGGCTGGGGCGGGGGGAGGTAGGCGGGGGTGCCCACTGTCAGTGCTTACCCCTTACCTGAGCCCTGATTGCTTCTTCCAATGGGGATGAAAGGTCAGGGCCTAGGCCCTTCCTAGCTGGGATGAGGATAGACAGAGGGTAGAATATATGGTAGGAGAGCAAAATTTCTGGGTGGAGATTTTCAGTGGGATCAGAAGCCTGGTCTGGGTCGGACTGCTGCAGAGGACATTGGTCTGTTGGTTGTTTAGGTGGGAGGAGGTGGGCAAGCGGGCACTAGGCTGGCAGCCCCAACTCTCCAACCGAGTTGTCACTGACACAAAGTAAAGGTCTCAAGTTGCCAAAGGCCACCACCCTGGAGACTGTGCTCAAGAGCTGGAATTTTTATTTATTTCTAGTGCCCCAAGTCCCCAGGTCAGTGGTCACTGGGATCACAGAATCTGACAAAATACCCTGGACCCACTTTCCAGGATAGCCCGCTGCCCCTCTCCTGGGCATCTATTCACTGCCAGAAGGCCCCTTACAAGTATTCATTCTGAGAACTGTTGTGACAGCAGGTGGCCCCAGGCCCCTGTACCTGTATGGTCCCCCTTCATCAGCTCAGGCAGACCAGACTCCTTGTGCTCCTGCTGGTCGTTCATTCTCACCTGCCTGTTCCTGTGTCTCCACCTGTCCCTTCTAATCATCTTCGGAACCCAGGTTAAAATGCCATCCCTTCTACGAAGGCTCCCTGATGGCATCTCCAGCGAGAGGAAGCATTACCTCCTCTGAATCGTCAGGAATGCTTCAGGGTTTCCAATGGACTTTCTCCTGATTTAGGGTGAGAAGCTGGGTGGTCTGAAACCAGCATAGACTTTGGAGCCACATAACTGTGTGACTTTGGGACAAGTTACTGAATTTCTCTGAGCCTCAGATTCCTTTTTTTTTTTTTTTAAGACTTAAATATTTTTTTTTATTTTATTCATTTTTTTTTAGAGAGGAGACAGAGAGAGAGAGAGAGAGAGAGAGAGAGAGAGAGAGAGAGAGAGAGAAAGAGAGAAAGAGAGAAAGGGGGAAGGAGCTAGAAGCATCAACTCCCATATGTGCCTTGACCAGACCAGTGCAGGGTTTTGAACTGGCGACCTCAGTGTTCCCAGGTTGATGCTTTATCCACTGCACCACCACAGGTCAGGCCTCAGATTCCATTTTTATAAAACAGGAACAACACCACTACCGTGCAGGTAATTGTAAGGATTAAACAAAGAAGCATGTAGAGTGTCTGACACTCAGTAAACTGTTCCTTTCCCCTGGAATAGTATGTGGGCACCTTTTTTATTCAGAGCAACATTGACACCATCCGCTCCAATCAATTTATATTCTCATCTCCACTGATTCATTTGGCAGGAAGAACAAGCCCACATGCCAATTCAAATAAAGGTACAGAAAGAGAAGGAAGAGAGGCAACATACAATTTATCAGAAACCCAGAATCTCATTTTTTAACCAAAAAAGCACTGCCAGTAAGAATTTATTTTTATTTCCCCTATGACACATTAAATTCTACTAACTGCAGCTGTTTGTGCACAGCTCTGTCTTCCTCACTACAGGGTGTGCTCCCTGGTCCATAATCTTGCCCTATCTCTTTGAATTTCTGAGGGTCAAGCACAGTGCCTGACACACAGCAGAGGGTCAGTAAATGTCTTGTGAATCAATGGGAGCGAATGACTGAAGAAAGAAGCACCACTATGAGAATGAAGGTTCCGAGACACAATCTCGAATCTATTCCCACTGAGTCCTGGGATCAGATATTGCCATCTGGCAGTTTCTAGCCACAGTTGCTACAAAAAGACCTGCCTTCTTTGGGCTCTGCTGGGGTGTGTGTAGGGTGGGGGCTGGCAGGGCCTTAGAGGGAGGGGAGTGACGTGAGGAAATGCTCGCCCAGCCCTCCCCTCCTCTGCTTCTCTGAGGCACCAGATGGAGAGAGCAGAGTGGGGTGGCGGTGAACAAGCCAGCAGCTCCTAGTTGGATGTATTTTTACTTCAGGTGTGACGCTGACACCATGAGGGTATATTTTTAGTCCTGCCCAGTGGGCGGCGTGTTAGCCCTGGTTGTCTTGAGGAGGACTTCTTGTTGCTAAATTGGAATTGCGTCTGCTACTGTTCCAGGGTTCCAACTGGCGTTCTTGCCCCAGGTGGTGGACAGTCTATTTCGGGAAAGTGTGGGGCCTAGGGCAAGCCACACACACACACACACACACACACACACACACACACACACACACACACCTTCTTCCTGGCACATTTAAAAAATGTAAAATCTCAACAAAGTGATTGTTAAGGCTAGTCTTCAAGGGTAAGAATACAAAGAACCTAAAACTTGATCTCAAGTTCAGCCCCTTCATTACTCCCAAGTCTTATTAAGAGATAATTGACACACATCACTGTATAAGTTTAAGGTGCTTTGACTTACATATACTATGAAATGATTATCACAGTAGGTTCGGCTAACATCCATCTTCTCATACAGATACAATAAAAAGAAAAGAAAAATGAAAAAAAAATTTCTCCTTGGGATGAGAACTCAGAATTTACTCTCTTAACAACTTTCCTGTATGTCACACAGCGGTGTTAGCCGTAGTCACCATGCTCAGCACTACATCCCTAGTACTTATAACTGGAAGTTTGTGCCTTTCAGCCACCTTCCTCCAATTTTTCCTCCCCTACTGCTCTCTTTTTCTATGAGTTTGATTTGTTAGTTGTTTTTTGTTTTAAGAATCTACCTGTGACATCATACAGTATTTGTCTTTCTCTTTCTGACTTATTTTATTTAGCATAATGCCTCTGTGATCCAACCATGTTGTCCCGCAAATGGTAAGATTACCTCATTTTTATGGCTGGATAATATTCATATATATATGGATGCATATGTGTATGTGTGTGTGTGTGTATCTTACATCTTTATCCATTTACTTATGAATGGGCACCTAGATTGCTTCCATGTCTTAGCTCTTATAAATAATGCTGTTATGAACATGGGGGGAAAGTTAGCTTTTTGAGTTTATAATTTTGCTCCCTTTAATATTCTGCTCATAAAAATTAGGGGATATTTTATTGTTTCATATTCATTTTGAAAGATCCCCTAATTTTTGAGAGCAGTATATACACCAAACATTGCTAGATCATATGTTCATTTAATTTTTTAAGAATGCTCCACACTGTTGTCCATAGTGGCTGCACCAATTTACAATCCTGTCTGAAGTGCAGAAGGGCTCCCATGTCTCCGCATCCATGCCGGTACTTATTCTCTCTTGATTTTTTGGTGACAAGCCCCTGCATTTTAGGGATAGGGTAACCCAAGCACAGAAAAAAGAAGTAGCTTTCCTGAGGTTACACAGCTAGTGAGAGGCAATCAGAGCTTCTATCCAAGTCACAGAGATTCCGCCAGAATTGTCCCCAGAGAGAAAGCACTTTGGGGGAAGGGATGGTATGGAAAGGGGAGCTCTGTCCATTGCGCCTTGGTCACTGGCAGTGACTAAACACCTACTCACATGTGTTTGGTGCTACTCTGTAAGTTCCAAAGTGCTTTTCTATGGACTTGCTATATTTAAACACCCAATATTCTTATAACTTGCATTTTACTGACTAGCAAACTTAGCTGCCAAGTGGTTAAATAACTATATCAAGCTAATAAGTGATTAAGTTGGAATTTAAAACTGGGTATCCCAGCTCCAAATTTTGTGCTCTTACCCTATCCTATGGATCATCTTTGAATGATTATTGGAATCACTTCCTCCTCCTCCCCTTTTCTCCCTCTACTGTCTTTGAGTCATATGTGTCCTGGGGTCTCAGAACTGAGCTGCCATGTTTCCCCTTCAAGGGTTGGGAACGTTATAGCCCAAGAGCATCTCTACTCATCAAATGAGTTCCCAGAAGAACTTTCTCTCCTAATAATACTCTGTGTGTTTGGACAGGGCTTTAACATTTTTTACAGATATTTTATTTTTCTCATTTGACATCTACCTGGTGAAGAAGGAAAGTTTAATCTAAAGAGGTTAAATTATTTTCCCAGTGGTAGAGTCAAAAGTTAGACTGAAGTCTCAGTCTTATGGTCATTACACTTGACCACAAAATGGACCAGTTCTTGGGAGAGTCAGAGGGCAGTGCTCTGGTGGAAAGAAGAGCAAGGCTGGCTTAGTGCAGCCCTGGGGAGAAACCACTGGCCACCTGAACCCACAGAGCCTCTGCCTGCTGATCCTCCCTCCACCCCGCCCTACACCATCCACTCACACGAGCAGGAGGCCTGACTGCTGGTGTCTTCCCTCAGTAAGGGGGCAGATACAGTCCAGTACTTGACAACGAAGCCATGGTCATCATGAGCCTTTTCTGTTAGCATTGGCTATCTCCTTTAATTTTAACATAACCTTGTGAGGATGAAAGGCATTGTGATTCCAGGTTCTACATCTCGTACTGGTGGGCCTTGTATTCGCCAAGTACCTGGACTTCTCAGTTCTGCCTAGGCCAGGTGGTGAGCTGTGAAGGCAGCGGGGACCACTGCCTCTGAACACACCTGCTCCCTGGGCCAGGCAGCTGTAACCAGTGTGTCTGCCAGCAGAGTGAGCGGAGGCTGGGTTTGGGGAGGGAGTCTTCAGAGGCCTGCAGGAAGGACAGGGAACAGACTTTTCCTGCTGCTGGAGGAGAAGGGGGCATGATTTTACTTGTAGATGAGTGCTCAGGCAGGGTCACTCCCCCGACTATAGGAGGAGTACATTTCCCCAAACAGCTGAGATGTTAGCTTTGATGCCAGTGCATCCTCCTGCTTCAAAAAGCCAGGGGTATCTGCTGGGGCCCCAGCCCATAAAGCCTAGGACAGGATGCAGCCAGAACCTTCTGCTTTCAGCACCTAGTCCAGAAGTATCTGGTTCTGATTTTTCCATTTGAAATGGCTAAACTTCTCCCACACCATTCTCAGGATACCTTACCCAGCACATTCCAGGAACGACCAAGCACAACGCCGGGGAAGGCACAGGGTTAAGCCCCAGGCTCAACTCCCCGGCTGCACAACACCCTTTGGTCACATGGTGGAAGGGTTCACTAAAAGACACTTCATTAGGAGGGATAAGTTCCCAGGGTCCTGGCCGGGCTACAGCTAAAGAGGGCAGTCACAATAGGACCAGCCCCTCTGTCCAGCCCCAAACGAGGGGCTCTTCCCACCCCATCTTCTAGCCCCACCCCAGGAAAGGCAGCTTCGCGTCATCCCCGCTGGGTGTCACCTCCCTTAGGGTAAGCAGTGCAGCTCTCCCACACTGCACTGTGGGCAAGAAGTCATCCTAAGGGCCGAGTCTGTAGGCTAGCTACTTTCTCTGTCATCTCTCTCCCATTCCTCAGACTGAACTTTTCCTTATTCAGAACCCCTCCTGGAAGCTAACGTGATGCTCTACCCACAGCGAAGCGCAGTATACAGATTTACTGGAATTGCAGCATGAAGACCATTGACTGGGAGCCCTCTCCTGTCTTGCCGCTTGCTGCTTCACCTCTCAGCATTTACTTCCAGCCCGACCAGCCCCTCCCTGCTTTTCCCCAGCATACCAGCAGAGTGCCCAGGTTCTCTACCAAGCCCTTCACGTGCATTACCTCACTCACTCCTCACGACAATGCTAAGGAAGAGACGGCACTAGTGTTACCCTATTCTACAAATGAAGAAACGAGGCTCAGAAAGGTTTAGTGTCCAGTTGTGAAGTCAGAAGGTAAAACCCAGGCAATCTAAGTCCAAAGGCCATGATCCTGATCCTGAATCCCACCTCTCTGAACACACCAAACCATCTCACATCTCAAATAGACTGTGAGAATGCACGCTGCCCCTCTGTTTAAAATACCTGATGCCACCCCATCCCACCCCACCCTAACCCAGTCTACCTAACAAACACTGGTCTGTTGTCAGGTAGTGTCATATAAGATCTAATTTTAGACTAGCTTTTTACAACTAAGAAACCTGAGGCTCAGAGAGATTAACATGCCCAAGGTGATGAAGCTAGTTATCACCAAGTCTATTTCCAGGGCCCATCCATTCAGAAGGATGGTTGCTCGGGAGCAGTCTGAACTCTGCCCACTGCCCTGTTCTGACCTTTCCCCAAATGAGCCTGGATCTAGATGGACCCAGTTGGGATGAGACAGGAACAAGTATCACATAAACAGGGCTTTAGAAATGCTGTTGCTTTTATTGAACTAGAACAGGACAGCAGTATGAGCTCTCTAGGGGCAGGTCACATATGGGGAGAGAAGGTCTGAATCTGCGGTCTTCAGAGAGATGAGACTGACGTGAAGAAAGAAAAGGTCTGTGTGGAAAAGCCACAATCCTGAAAGCTAAGAAAGTAAAGAGGCAAGTAGGTGTAGGATGTGACTCATGACAGGGTATCTGGAGCTGCCAGAAAGGAGCATGTTAATGATAAAGTACGGAAGGCTTGGAATGTCCTTTTAGAAGGTGGGGAAGTTGGGGATAATGGTGGGGCTATTTTCAAGCAGATGGAAAGAGATAGAGAGTATTGGGTACAATCTAGGAAGGAGAAAATTCATTGCCTTGGGATTAAGGGGAAAAGTCACAATTGCAGACTCTTATAAAGCACTTATTCTATGCCAGGCACTGTTCTAAGTATTAATTTATTATGAGACAACATTTCAAATTTAGGACCCAGAAGAAGACCAGACAGGCCAGTTAAGATCAAGGAATGTAGAATCATGGCTAAAGACATGACTAAAACCATTTCAAAGAATTGGTTATAAGATGTGTTGAAAAAGTTTTTTTGAAATAAAAGATGTGTGCTCTGGCGGATAGCTCAGTTGGTTAGTTGTCATGCCCAAGCATAGAGGTTGCCCATTCGGTCCCCGGTCAGGGCACAAACAGGAATAGGTTAATGTTCTCTCTCTTTCTCTCCTTTCCTCTCTCACTAAAATCAATCAATAAAAAAATTTTTTAAATAGATAAAAGATGTGTTGAGCCGTTTAAAAACACAGACCGTGTGCCTGTAACGTGGTCCCTTGTGTGAGGTCTGCATTTTAGTCTGGTGAGGGACAACTCTGCATCTTTTCCTAATTCTGTTTAGTGGCGTCACACTGGTAGCTTAAAATGGGCCATGGTGGGAGCATTTACACTGTGGAAATCAGCAAATTCTACAGACCAAGGCTCCCCTCGGCCTGAGGGCCAGTCTGCCAGCACACCAGCCTAGAGCCGCGGTGTATACAGGGGGCACTGACTAGCCTAGTTAATGAGTCCATTTTACAAGCACTGATGTAGCACATCATCCAAGCTGCTGACTCTTAAGGTACAGTGTAATGCCCTGGGGATAAATCATGAATAAAACCTACCTTCATGGAGTTAATGATCTAGTGGAGGAAACAGAAATAACATTAATGCAATAAATTCAATTGTAAGTGATGCCACAAAAGGAGAATACAGTTGACTCTTGAACAACATGAGTTTGACATGCGCAGGCCCAGTCATACACATATTTTTTCCCCCAATAAATACATGGCCCTCCATATCTACAGGTTTATTACCTGTGATTCAACCAACTGCGGATCAAAACCCGGCATTTTCACATTCCCAATGTGGCTTCCCCAGCTGCGGATCAAATACACTGCATTCCCTTCGTAGTTGGTTGAATCTGTGGGTGTCAAAGTTATACTTGGGTTTTTGACTACCCCGGGATCAGCACCCTTAAACCTCTCTGTTGTTCAAGGGTCAACTGTACATTGGGTGTGGCACCTGTTCCCCCCTCCACTGAGCTGAAGCTCAGTTCTCCAGCATTTTTAACGGAGAAGGGCACACTACCCCAGTCTGTCCCCAATGCTCATGCCTCCACGCTGCACTTTCCATCAATAACAGGGAACATTTTCAGCACAGGTGAGACACCTCCTGGGTCCTCAAAGAGGATTCCAGCCCCAGGGCGAGAATCAATGTGCCTCATGAGAAATCCCAGCAAAACCAGCCTCCTCCTCCACTGCACCTGGCCTGGCCAGCTCTCTGCCCGTGTTCTGCTCCCTAGGACATCATGGTTTCCATGGGAACCCACTCACTTCAAAGGGGGAAGGAAGGAGACTAGAGAGGAGGGAGATTGAAAGCTGAATTCTTCTCATCCTCTGGGCCCTTTCCTGCCCTCCTGGCAAGCTGACTGCCAGGTCCCAAAGAGTACCGGGCCGCCAGCACGGAGCCTTGAGGCGCTTTGGCTCAAGCTACATTTTAATTTCTTGGAGGAAAAATCCGGGGTTTGAGGTGGGTACTGAGGAAGGAGAGAACTGAGTGAGTCCATCCCTGCAGTCCCCACGGCATGGGGCCTTCTCCTCAGACTCCCTCTCAGTGTTGTTCCTGGGCCACAAGCACAATTACCTGCGATGTACATCCAGTCACCAGATCTGCTTAGATTCGACTGCAGTCATTAATCTAAGGGGGGCTCCTGGATGCCTTGCTGATTAGCCCAGATGATGCTCTGGTACGGTCCAATTAAAGACAGACTGGGCCTCCCCTCTGCCCCCCCCCACACACACACACTCACACACACACTCACAGTCCACATCAGAGGGCACCAGTGCATTTCATTAACACACCCTCATACACTAAACCCTCAGGGGCAATGGCAGGCTCCCTTCTCACAGGCACCACCACCCCCTTCCATCACACAGCCCTGCAGGGAGGGTCTGGGCAGGGAGGGGCCTCCCTCTCTCTTTCTTCATCTGTGGTTCTGGGAAGGGCCATGGTGGAGGCTCCCAAAAGTCAGTGTGAGCCCTAATCTGAATGGAAAGGGTCTTGTTACATTTATTGACATGAAATGCCAACTCCCTGAAGTGCTTTGGAGCAGCCGGGCTGCCCCAGGCAGGCAAATCTAATTAAAATTACCCACCCTACAGGAGGCTGAGTTCCCTCCCATCCATCTCACAGGGCTGTAGAGAGGGCAGCTGGTACTGATGGGAGAGGTGGGGCTGTGGGAGACAGCCCCAGGGCAGGAGGCAGGCAAGAGGGCTGCACAGAAGAGCTGGGCCAGGGCGTTGATGTCCTGAGATGCTGTGCAGTCATGTTTGGCTGGGCAGGTGGCAACCAGCAGAGACAACCTGAGCAAATCCCAAGGGCTGTGGAGTGGTCAGCCTGGTGGGAGAAGGTCAAGATCAGAAGTGAAGGTGAATAGGAAGAAGTGACATCCTGATGAACAGTTCCCATGGGGGAGATCACCTGTGTCTTCTGCAGGTTGGCTGGGGTGGGGAAGGAGCGTGGGATCCTGGGAAGAGCTACGGAACCTATGGAGCAATTGGTGGGAACAAGGGGACCTCTGTGGTATGTGCCAGACATGCTGCCAGGTCCTCATACGGGCTGTCTCCCAAATTCTTACCAGACCTGCTGATGAGGTTCTGTCATGAAACTAAAGCTCAGAGGCTAGCACACGGAGGAGGAGGGACTCAAGCCTCAGTTTCTGGAATCTTTTTGTTACACTATTAATCTGGGGGTCTCTCTAGACCCTGACCTGTGCTCACTGCAGTTTCCTGCCCCCAGGGATCTGGGAAGGTGTCTAGGATCAGTCTTTAGTGTGCACATGAAGCACCTGGGACTTGTTAAAGTGCAGCTCACAGATCCTCAGGTCTGAGTGAGGTCTGAGGTTCTGCATTTCTAAGCAGCCCAGCTGACATGCTGCCCGCTGTGAACCATCCTTTCCATATGACTGATCTAGGCAGAGTATAATGCCTTACCCCCAAGTCATCAGACCATCAGGCAGTTTCAGAGGCCATGTTATTTTCCTCTCCCTTAAACCCTTCACAGAAGCATCAGCCCCACACAGGTTAATTTACAGGTGACTATGTAGCCTAATCTGCCCATACCCCGCTGCTCTGGCTTCTAGCCATTCCCAGGACACATCAGGCTCCACTCTACCTGGAAGATCCTACTCCACCCACCGCTCCTTCTGGTGAGCTCTTACTCGCCTTTAAGATCAAACTCATACATTGCCTTTTCTGTGAAGCCTTCTCTGTTAAAGCTTGGACCACACTGTGCTGGTTTCTTTTGTGGAGAGGCAGAAAGCAGCCCATGCATTTATCTTTTTAGGTTTTTCCCTCTTTGACCTGGAGTCCAGCATGGTGCTGTAAGGGTGCAGTAAAAGTGTGTGAAGGAAGGAGGAGGAGAATGACAAGACTCAGTCCCAGAATGGGGAGGTTGCCTTGCCCCTCCCCCTTAGACTCTATCTGACAGGAACTGTGACCAGATGCTGGTGTTCTTTGGGCTCCAAGAGCTTATGACCTGCAGGCAGCTGGGCCAGGTCGGTGCATTGGACCTGGGGGAGAAGGGGCAGGCACTGTGATTTACCTCTCCTCCAGGCCTGGGAAGCACCCTTGTGCCAGGGTCTATGGATAAGGTGACCAGATTTTAAAATTGGTAAAGCGGGACACCATTGACAGGGGGTGGGGGGGTTCTTGATTAAAAATTTGGTCTATATGGAGCAAAAAATGTTTTCATAGAATGCAAAAATAGTATTGTAATATATTTTTAAAAATTTCAACATAACTACAATTTACAAATATAATACATTAAAAATATGTATAGTATTGTTTTATTCTTTGGCATATTTCTCATTTGAGTGAATTTTATTTTTAGTAGATTGTTCTCATTGTTTAAAAGGTCATGAAATTTTTCACAAGAATTTGTTAAATTATATTTCACACATAAAATGGCTTTCAAAGTCTCAACACTTAATTGTGATTTTTCTGATGTCCACACTTTATTTACCGTAGAAAAATGCGTTCAGTTGCAGCATTAGTTCCTTGTAAAGACATCGCGTATTCCACAATTTTTAGTGCATTATTGTATGGAACATGGTTTGTTTCAAAATGATGAAATATTTCTAACCATTTGTTCTCTATTGTGATTTTGCTGATGCCCAAGATTTAACCTTTTTCTTATCAATCTATTTTTTAAATAATGATACCTCATTTAAAAGATCATTTTCGGAAATATTACTATATGGGAAATTTTGAGTGAGTCCGAGGGATCGGGTTACACGGTCCCGAAACCGATGCCAGAGCTGCATGAGTGCTCCCCGCGTCCAGCCCCGCTGCCCGCTAGAGACCTAGAGGCTTGCGTCTTGCGGAGCCCGGAGCCACGTGCCCCACGTCCAGGATGCGGGCCTGTAGGTAGTTAGGGGACTTGACAGCCACCGCCCCAGCAGGTACGTCCCGCCCGAAGTTCTTTGTTTCGGGACCCCGCACAGGGCAGCCGCTCTTGCGGCAGTGCTGGCGCTTCCAGGTCAAGGTGGGGTCTCCCCGCCGAAAACCCGTATATTCCCTTCCCGTTCTTCCACCATTCCCTAGCTTTTCGTGCATTCTTTCCAAAAACCGGGATTTTAAAATGTCGCGGGATGCGGGACAAATTGTTAAAAATTGGGACTGTCCTGCCAAAAGCAGGACATCTGGTCACCTTATCTATGGATAAGAGACCACTGTCCTGGACTCCCAACTGCTGGCATTAGAGACATTCAGCTCATCTGAGTAACGAAAAATAATGCCAATGATAATGATAATAACAGCCATAATCACCACCATTACCATAAAGGCACTGTCATTTGGGGGTAAGGAGGAGGGAAGAGGAAGGAACCCATTTTCTTCCTGTCTACGCTGGGTAGCCCAGCCACATGTTAATGACATTAGCACCTGCAGCAGCGTGTGCCCAGCCACAGGTATGCTGAGCTGCTGGTACACAAATGTCCACGCTCACACAGCAGATGTGAGCAAGGGTCCAGCCTCAGTACTGAGAGTGACCCAAGCACCCTCTCAGTGGTGTATGCTCCCTCTGGACACGTGATAGTTCAGTCCCTGCTGGGGCCTCAGGCCTGCTTTCAGATGACTCCAGTTTCTTCTCAACCACGGACAGAAACAGGAATCTCCCTGAGCTCCTCCCACCCTCTGGGCCGCTCAGGCCCAGCCTCGGGCGCATGGGTTGGTGCAGAGCAAATAAAATAAGTTCCTGCTCTCAGCAAGCACCCTATCTGGGGAAGGTCCCAGAACCTACACAGCTGCACACAACACCTGTTGCTAAAAACCAAAGATTACCATGAATCAAAATGTGGTTCAAGGAATAGCCGCATTAGATTCACCAGGAATATAGTCCATATCCTCTTCTGATAGCCTGACCTACTGATTCAGCATTTCTGAGTATGGAGCCCAAAATATGCATTTTAACAAGCTCTGCCAATGATTTGCAGGCATATTAAAGTTTGCATAATACCGAGTGCTCGATGGTGCAATAGATGTCCAGTGCCCTTGCTGGAGTAACGGCAACAATGAGATGAGGCAAGGGAGGAGTCCCCAGGCAGCTGCCTGTTTGCTGAGCTGAGGGTTTCCGGCTCATTAGGGCTCACCTCCCCAGCTGGGATGAGGAGGGGCTCCCCCTGCAAGATACGCCCAGGCCCTCATATCCCTCACTAGATAATTCCAGGGAGCTAGCGTCAACCCACAGTGGCCACCCGAGGGATCTCTGGATTGATTTGAGAGAGAAGGTCGTACAGAGAGCAGCTGTTGGCTATTGTCTTTGATGAGGCCACTCACTGACTTGCAATCTGGTTGCTCACACCTGGGGCATGAGGCTGGTTGGGGGCTTCTGCATACAGCGGAAGTGTCTCCTACCTGTACACGGCTCGCTTGTCAGCCTCCAGCTGGGCCTGGGGGTCAATGGGGGCACTGGGCACAGGAGTGCTGGCAGCCGCAGAGGGCGCGGAGATGTGGACAGCCTGGGCCTTAGAGGGTGTCTGCGCAGTTGCCGTCATCTGCAGAGAGAAGAAAAGGAAGGTGGCAGTTTCGTGTGGCCAGGACAGCTGTTCCTCAGCTGGAACTGGGAGGTCTACATCAACCTGTGGTGTATGTGTGGATAACAGAACATGTAGAAAAGAGCTCTTTGTGTAATATTATGTGCTACAGTGTGATGAAAGCAAGTCTTTCTTCAAATGAGAACATTCTAGAGAACAATAAAGGACTGTTCAAAGCCAGGTGGGCCCAAGCACACTTTAAAAGAAATAATTATTTTTTCTTTTTTTTTAATTTTTTTATTATTATTATTTTTTACAGGGACAGAGAGAGAGTCAGAGAGAGGGATAGATAGGGACAGACAGACAGGAACGGAGAGAAGTGAGAAGCATCAATCATTAGTTTTTCGTTGCTGTCACAACACCTTAGTTGTTCATTGATTGCTTTCTCACATGTGCCTTGACTGCGGGCCTTCAGCAGACCGAGCAACTCCTTGCTGGAGCCAGTGACCTTGGGTCCAAGCTGGCGAGCTTTTGCTCAAGCCAGATGGGCCCACGCTCAAGCTGGCGAGCTCGGGGTCTCGAAACTGTGTCTTCCGTATCCCAGTCCAACGCTCTATCCACTGCGCCACTGCCTGGTCAGGCTATTTTTTCTTTTTTTTAAGATTGTATTTATTCATTTTAGAGAGGAGAGTGAGAGAGAGATAGAGAGAGAAGGGGGGAAGAGCAGGAAGCATCAACTTCCATATGTGCCTTGACCAGGTTAGCCCAGGGATTCAAACCAGAAACCTCAGCATTTCCATGTCGATGCTTTATCCACTGCGCCACCACAAGTCAGGCCAAGAGATAATCCTTAATGCAAACTAAGGTGACCTCTGTCCAGAAGCAGAAAAAAAGCAAAATGATGAGCCCTTTAAATTGTGCTGATGAGTCATGTGGGATGTATTGGGGAGTGTTGAGTTTGATCTGATGACTTTGAAGAGGAGGAAAAAAATAGCTGAGTCAGTTCTCATTTGGGCAGTGGTCTGTTTCATTTAATGCAAGCCAGAGGCAACTGTTTCAATGGTTTCAGTTGAAAACTGAATGGGTCTCCAAATTTGGTTTACCTGGGCACTCGAAGATAAGTGGATTTTAGTGGACAATGGACAGATTTCTGTTCTTAACCATAACAAATATGTAGTTATGGTTTTAGAAGTAGTTTTCATCGTGTTACATGTTTTAGAAGGTGCCTTTAGGGATATATATATATATAACAATCAGAGAAACTCCTTTTAATATTATATATTGAACTTTCTGTGTAAGAACTCACTTAAAAATTGTCAAATGGCTTTTTAAAATTTTTGATAACCATCATTATAGAACATAATGCTTTTATATTATATTTTCTTTAGTCAAATGGATCCCTAAAATGTCATCAATGGCGACATGTCTCTGCTGTCTTCCTCAGCCTGTCTGTAGCACCATGACAGCCCTTTCCTGTGCTGCTGGGCCCTCAGCCTGTCTGCCACCATGCTAGGGCCTGTCTGTAGCACCATGACAGCCCTCTCCTGTGCTGCTGGGCCCTCAGCCTGTCTGCCACCATGCTAGGGCTTGTCCATGACCTCACCTTCAGCACCCAATGGATACAGAGTAGATGCATAGTTTTTGTTGAAAGAATAAATGAATGAATACATGAATGAATACATCTTGAAAGAATCAGATTTTTTTTTTTTTTTTTTTTTTTTACAGGGACAGAGAGAGAGGGATAGATAGGGACAGAGAGACAGGAACGGAGAGAGGTAAGAAGCATCAATCATTAGTTTTTCGTTGCTGTTGCGACAGCTTAGTTGTTCATTGATTGCTTTCTCACATGTGCCTTGACCACGGGCCTTCAGCAGACACAGCCACCCCTTGCTGGAGCCAGCGACCTTGGGTCCAAGCTGGTGAGCTTTAGCTCAAACCAGATGGGCCTGCGCTCAAGCTGGCGAGCTCGGGGTCTCGAACCTGGGTCTTCCGCATCCCAGTCCAATGCTCCATCCACTGCGCCACTGCCTGGTCAGGCAAAAGAATCAAATATTTTATAGCTTGAAAGTTTATCACATGATCTAGGTCCCTGCTTTCTGGAAGAATAAGTGTTGTATTTCCATGAACACAGCACAGGATTGCTGTGCTGATATTCCCGAGACTGGGAATATCATTAATTGTTTGCCATCCATCTCCTTCTCTTCATTAGTCTCTGCTTAGATGCTGTGTCTTCACAGTAAAATAGAAACCCTTTGCTCTTGGCAATACGCTTACTCTGCCTTACTTCATAGCCTTTTTCATGACCGTATGCTACATATCTACTTCCTCAGTTATTTTCTCTCCCACCCCCAACTAAAATTTTAGTTCAAAAAGGGCTTAATTGTATTCTTAGGACTCAGAATAGCCTGGTACTAGTAGATGCTCAATAAGTATTATTTGAATCAATGAATTGAATTAATGAACAATGAATAGTGAATGAGATTGAAACTATAAAAGATATATACCTGCTTTACTTACTGTATCCCCATCATTTTTTGTTAGAATGAAATATCCTTGCCACTGTTGGCTGAGCCAGGGGAACTTTGCCAAACTCAGTACACCAGAGGCTAGACATACATCATTGTACCTGAAAGCCAGTAAACAATTGCCTGAATTCTACTGTCTTCCGTTATTAGCTTTTGACCTTGGGCAAATTCCTCAACTTTCCCAAGCTCATGTTTTCTTTTCTGTAAGCAAATTGGTGTCCTTTTAGAATTCATGAGTATTAAAGAGATGCTATAATGAAGAAAGTAGAAACAAATGTTCCAATTATCAAACTAGAGAAAGAAGATGGAATCAGAAATACCACATTCCCCATGAATAAGATGCTCCCATGTATAAGATGCACTTTAAGTTTGGGGCCCGAAATTTGAAAAAAAATGTATTACATAAAGTTATTGAACTCAAGTTTTTTTTTTTATATATATATATATTTTATTATTATTAATTCTAATGGGGTGACATCAATAAATCAGGGTACATATGTACAATGAAAACATCTCCAGGTTATCTTATCATTCAATTGTGTTGCATACCCATCACCAAAAGTCAAATTGTCCTCTGTCACCTTCAATCTGGTTTTCCCTGCGTCCCTCCCCTCCTCCCTATCCCATTCTTCCCTCCCTCCCCCCATCCCATAACCACCACTCTCTTGTCCGTGTCTCATACCCTCACTTTCATGTCCCACCTATGTATGTATTCGTGCTGTTCTCAGTTTTTCTTTTTTTCTGATTTACTTATTTCACTCCGTATAATGTTATCAAGGTACATCCATTTTGTTATAAATGATCTGATGTCATTGTTTCTTATGGCTGAGTAGTATTCCATAGTATATATGTACCATAGCTTTTTAATCCACTCGTCTTCTGATGGACACTTGGGCTGGTTCCAGATCTTCGCTATTGTGAACAATGCTGCCACGAACATGGGGGCGCATTTCTTCTTTTCGAACAGTGCTATGGTGTTCTTAGGGTATATTCCTATAAGTGGGATAGCTGGGTCAAAAGGCAGTTCGATTTTTAATTTTCTGAGGAATCTCCAAACTGTTTTCCACAGTGGCTGCACCAGTCTGCATTCCCACCAGCAGTGCAGAAGGGTTCCCTTTTCTCCACATCCTCGCCAGCACTTATTCTGTGTTGTTTTGCTGATAAGTGCCATTCTGACTGGTGTGAGGTGATATCTCATTGTGGTTTTAATTTGCATTTCTCTAATGATTAGTGATGTTGAGCATTTTTTCATATGCCTATTGGCCATCTGTATGTCCTCTTTGGAGAAATTTCTATTCATTTCTTTTGCCCATTTTTTGATTGGGTTGTTTGTCTTCCTGGTGTTGCTTTTTATAAGTTCTTTATAAATTTTAGTTATTAACCCCTTATCAGATGTGCTGTCGAATATGTTCTCCCATTGTGTGGTTTGTCTTGAACTCAAGTTTTATTCATCATAAAATTCATACAACTCCTCATCATTGTCAAAATTCCCGTCCATAAGCTTGTCCTCATCTGTGTCTGATGACAAGTCAGTCTTCATATATTACCTCATCCTCATTTCCATCTATGGCATTTGAAATGCCACACTTCTACAACCGTTGTATAAGATGCACCCAGTATTTAGACCTCAAATTTTTTGAAAAATGTGCATCTTATACATGGGGAAATATGGTACTAAACATTGGTAATGTTTCCATTAATCTTGACCAGTGTCTTTCATTCACAAATGCAATCAATTATTTCTGCAAAAGCTTCTCAAGTCTGTGCTATGCACTAAGCACTGTGCTGGGCACTGGGGCCACAAGTTCAAGTGCCTGCTATAATGGAGCTAAATTTCTAGATTAAAAATAAAGTACTGATTGATTTTAGAGTGAGAGGAAGGAAGAGAGAGAGACAGAAACATCAATCTGTCCCTTAATGTGCCCTGATCAGGGATCGAACTTACAACCTTTACGTATCAGGACAATGCTCTGACCAATTGAGCTATCTGGCCAGGGCTCACTTTCTGGATTTAATATGATTTCTAAGTTGGCAGATCAGAACAATGTAACCAACATGGCTGGTATAGGTGACCTCAGCACGATATCCTTGGGGAGAACATGGACAGACACGGCTGGGTGGCAGTTGTGTGAATTAGCTTCCCCCAAAGGATGACAATTAAAGGGTAGATGTCAGCTCGAGGAAGGCTTCTAGGAGAGGGCTCTATGCTTCCTATTTAGCCCTCTTCTTATATCCACTAGTGACTTAGAGGATGTCTAAATGCTCAACAAATTTATGTGTGATATGAAACTGAGATCCAAAAGACCTTTATGGATCTTAGCAACATCTGAGTCTAATAAGATTCATTTTCATCTAATGAGTTGAAACTTAACATTTCTAACACTTCAGCCAAACACATAAAAAATCAATAATATAAGTGCAGAACAGGGGAGATGTGGGTTAGCAGCAGCGCTTTAGGTGATAGCAAGCTCATTATACCCAAAGTGTAATATGTCTGTCGAACTAACACACAAAAAGCCCGATATAAACTAACCCTATCTGAGGGTGCACCAACAGAAGTCCAGTTCACACAGTGCTTCTAGCCCCATCCACTGTGCTGGAACAGGTGCCGGAAAGTACATTGCATTAAACCTATATAATATGGAGACAGACTTCGGCTAAACGCAAATAAGTTCCCTGGCCTCCTCGCTCTCCAAGGCTGAGCTAGTTGGCCTCCACCATTGCAGGGCCTAGTGGAGACTGACTGGTCAGCTGGGCCTCAGTGGTGGGGAAGGAAACATTCCAGCTCAGTGGCTGGGTTAGTGACATCTGAAGCCCCTTCCAACACTGACAGATTCAGATGTCATTAGGGTGCTTTAACGGTCACTGACCTGCACAGAGTTGCAGTGAGCCTCAGATAAGATGATACCCCATATGGGAAAGAGCTTTGGGAATTCTGAAGTGCTCCCCAGATGGAGCAGTGATGGTTGTGACTGAACACAAGATTTCCAGAATGGGCTTCTTTCCTAAAGCAAGGCATAGCTGTATCTGCACAGCCCGTTTACGGGTGAAATACCGGGTAGGCTGGCGTGCTACGCTCTGCCCATCAGGGTGAATTTCCTCGTGCACTCGAAGGAACCCATAAGGGGCTCCCATGAAGATGAGCTAGGAGAGAGGGCTGGGGATGTACTTCTTTTCCTCTCAGATCCCCTTTTCTAGGCAGGACTCTGGGGAGGGCAGGGAGCCCAGGTGGGTTAGAGAGGAAAGCACAGAATAAAATGTAATCAGAGGCGGTGCTCTCCAGCATCCCAAGAGGCCCAGCTGGGAGGCAGTTACTGGGCCTCAGAGCGGGGAGAGGAGAAGAGAGCAGAGACAGTCTAAGGAGGACAGTGATTCAAATTTATTTAGCTCCTGGGGGCCAATTCAGCAAACTCTGCATTTCCTCCAGGTTTGGAGAATGTGTTTATCTCCAAATAGATTTCTTTTTCTAGACAGAGAGAGCCATTGCTCAAGAGAAGGGGTTCAGAGGAAAAGGCCCAGCTGCTGTCCATAGGGTCTGGGGTAGGGGGTGGGGTGACTGGTGGTAAGGTTGGGTGTTACAGGGAGGTACAGCCTGAAGAGCAGGAGCAGGGAGAGAGACTGGGTGGACCAGGACAGGGTGTGACTCTGGGTTGGAGCTTCCTGGTTCTGGCCTGTGAAACCCAACTTAAATTTTCAGGAATGTTGCAAGTTGGTCAATATCACATTGGTAGCTCAACATTGGCCATGGTGGGAGCATTTCCACCACAGAAGTCGGCAATGCTGCAGGCCAGGGCTTCTCCCAGCCTCCACCCGGAGACCTGGCTGTTAAATACTTACTAGAGAAATACATGAGTGAAGTCAGGATTTCTCTCCAATTTTGCTCAATCTGGCAAGCAAGGAAACTTGGAACTAGCCACTCCCTCCATGAGGCCACTTGGTGTGTCCACTGCTGACTCTAGAGCCAGCTGCTCCAGACTCCAAGCCTTTCTTCAAGGAGACCTCAGCGTACTCTGGAAACTTGCTTAGGCAGCAAATTGGGGACAGGGTGTGGGTTTTGCATCACACAGATGGGAGGACTGTCCCTTTTTAACAGGGGGAATGAGGCAAGGAAAGGCAAGGCAAACCTGAGCAATGGCTGGAGAGTTTTCTGGAAGATCAGAGAAGCCTCAGAGTTGAAGGAGAGGGATCCAGGGCTTGCTGCTTCTCTATTAATTATAGCTACACATTTTGGGGTAAATTTCCTAAACTTGGTTTCCTTATATATAAAACGCAGGGATGTTGGACCTGTGGTGACACGGCGGATAAAGCATCGACCTGGAATGCTGAGGTCGCCAGTTTGAAACCCTAGGCTTGCCCAGTCAAGGCACATAGGAGAAGCAACTATGTTAGGCGAATGTGACAACCACAACACTACAGAAACACTTCCGAAGGAGAAGCAACGATGAGCTGATGCTTCCTGCTCCCCCCCCATCCAGCCCCACCAGCCTTTCTCTCTTTCTCTTCTCTCTCTAAAATCAATAAATTAAAAAAAAAAAATGCAGGGATAACACCTACTCCCTGAGGCTCTGAGGATTAATCAAGAGAACGAGGTGATGACTCGTGGACAGGGAGGGTGGGCAGCATTTCCTGGAAGGTCACCACTGTGAGCTGGGGGTTAGTGTCCAGAGCCCATGGAGAGTTTTATGATTCCAACCTCCTCTAACCCTCGGGTCCTTTCTCAAGGTGAGGATGCTAGGCCACCATTCCACGCTCTTGCCTCTATAGATGCTATAACCTCTGGACCTCTGTCATTTAGCTGGAACCAGCCCTGGCTCATGCTGGGAGCCAAAGGTCTTGACTAATGTTGGTTTGTGACACCTGGAGATGAAAGATCCTGACCCGCCCCCATCCTCAAATGGAGTGGGAAGAGTAGGGTTTGTAAGCTGTGTGGGTAGGAATGCAAAATCTGCAGGGGCAGACAGTCGAGTCTGACCACAGAAAAGCAGGCAACGCTCTAGGGCAGAGGTCCCCAAACTGCGGCCCGCGGGCCAAATTGCGGCCCCCTGAGGCCATTTATCGGCCCCCCACTGCACTTCCGGAAGGGGCACCTCTTTCATTGGTGGTCAGTGTATGGAGTACTGTATGTGGCGGCCCTCCAACAGTCTGAGGGACAGTGAACTGGCCCCTGTGTAAAACGTTTGGGGACCCCTGCTCTAGGGAGCATGGAATGAACTGGACTCTCCACCTATGGGACTTGGGAACATTACCAGCTATTCTGATCTGGGGTCTTCATCTGTAAAATGGGTACAATAACACCTACAGAACAGGGTTGTTAGAAGGAAATGAGACAATGTGTGCACAGCAGTTGGCGCTTAGACGATACTGGGCATGAGGTAGTTGCAGTCATATAACCCACACAGCTGCAGCCCAAGTTCAGGCTGCCACTTCTGCCTCTGTCACATGGGCCACCTGAAGGATACTGCCCCTGCTGAAGGAACCTGCTTGCCCATAAACACCCAGGGAAGTGGGAGAGGGGACTGAGGTGTTGTGGGTGATATCACCTGTCACTGCCTATGTTGTCTTGGGCAAGAGTCTCATCTCCTCTGAGCTTCAGTTTCCCAAAAGGTAAAAATGGAGCTGCTAATATCTCTCCCCAGGGCTACAGGAGACCACATGTGAGGGTGCCCTGCACACAATGGGTGCTTCCCCTCGGAATCCAATCCCACACCCTGCACAAGATACCCCGGCACCCACACTCCCCACGTCCCCACACACACCCTTACCCCACAGATGACCTTGCTCTTTGTGACTTTGTACCCACCAACTGTCACACAGTCCTTTCTGCAAACCCTGGACAACCTAGGCCTGCACCTTCTCAGCATGTCCTCCTAAGCAGACACCCCTCTTCTGAGCCCTCCACCCTACCTGGACAGCGTGAGAGTTGCCCATTGCTGGTGCTGGTCCCACCAGGCCACAGAACACAGCGGGCTGCACCAGGCTGGCCTACCAGGGGCCACACGGACTTGCCCAGGACCTACCACTCTCTGAAGCACCAGGGCAAGCCGGCAGGGTGACATCTGTCTTCCTCCCAAGCAGGAGAGTCCAGGATCTGGGGGAGGTCATAGCTTGGAGTCATTGGGTAAATATGAGGCTTGACCTGAACAGGTGAGAAGCAGCAAGGGGCACTGGCAACATTCTGGAGATGGGCACAGCCCACAGGCGCTCCAGACCAGGGCTGCTCCCGGACCCCGGCCTTGTCTCTGGCACAGCATACTCCCCTGCACTGCACCTGATCAGACCCCACTGTGTAGACCTGTCTGAACATGTCACATCTCTGAGCCTCTGCTCCCCACAGCTGCCTCTGCAGGAACTTTCCAGCACCCCTCTCTCCCCCCCTTCCTCCTGGCCATGTGTAAGCCCACCCCTTCTTCAGCTCTGCTGGAGCATCAAGTCCCCCAGGAAGCCTTGCCCAACTCTTCATGCACCCCAGCCCAGGGAGCTGCGACCCCTGCTCGATCTGTGTATGTTAACCTTGACACCTTTAATGCTGTGGGGCCCTGGGGGGCTCCCAGTGTGTTTGTTAATTGATTGACCAAATGAGGGGATGAGCGAGTGATGTGTTAAAAGGCTGAGGGTTTCAAAAAGGGATGGGCTCAATGTGGGCTGCTCCAAATATCCCCGACCCAGTCCACACAGGGAGCACTAGGGCTGGCTGCAGAGCCGGGTGGCCCAGCTTAGCTCAGAGAGGCTCTTGGAACAGCAGGCCTGGGTCGCCTACATTCTGACCCAAGGGCTAGCTGGATAGAATAGACCACAGGAAAGTTACCTATTGGTGTAGCATGGAGCCCTTACCTAACTAATTAACTTTAACAGAATTTGTAGGCAGTGGTTTACAAAATGAGGCTTGTAAAATGTTCACTGGCCCTGGCTGCACGGCTGGGGTGTGACTGACATGTGGCTGATAGGAGGAAGGCCGTGGAATTGGACCGGGGCCTCACATCCCAGCTTTGTGCACCTTCCTCGGCACTGTCAGCTCGGCTCCCCGCCCTTCCATCACTCACACATAGTGCCCAACCAGTGATTTCCAGGAGGCCCTTCAGGGGGCCTGTCAGAACTGCAGCGTTTGAGTGAGGGGGTGCGTATACAGCTAGAAACGAATGTTTGATATGAGTGCTGTGGGTCTAATAAAGAGTAGAGGAATTAAAGCTCAATCCGATCTTGGCTATTGGACATGCACAGAAGACAGAACAAAAAATCAGTGGAGGGTCGTGGGTGAAAAGAAGCCAGAAGCGCCGCTCTACTTCTCATACCCACGCTCTCAACAGTCCTGTGAGGCAGGAAGGGGATGTGACTCCTACTTTCTCATAGAAGAAACTGAGGCCCAGAATATGACTGTAAGTTCCATTCGGGCAGGAACCACTAATTGTGTACCCCCAGGGCTCCGTACCAGGTCTGCCAGACCACAGGACGCGCTCAGTGTTTACTGAATGGGGGAGTGAAGGAACAAAAACAGTGTTATGTTTATATAATCCATCAGCAGTAGGGCTGGGACAAAGCCTCGGATCCCTGGATTTCCACTAATGTTGAGTCATCCTACTCTTCCACGTGCAGACCATGAACTCCAAGGACAACAAACACCCTTGGGCCCCTACTCACCCATCCCCCTCCCGCTGGACCAGACGGACACAGGAGCTCCTCGAAGGCCTCCTGGGAGAGGGACGCAGAACGAGGCCCAGTGCTCCTCCGCCTGCGGCTACTTGATCACCTGTTCCCTGACTTATTTTAAGCTTTGTATGCTTGGGCCATTAACTATTTTTGTAGCTGTTTAGGGCACTCATCCTGCTTGGAGGCAAGAGGGTGGACAGTAAACGTTCTGTTCTTTGGATAAATACCAGAATTCAGGTAACAAGTTCATCAAATAAAAAACCTCAACAAAGCTGTTAGAAGGAGTGTTTGTTCACAAGCCTTGTCGCTGGCCCACCTTCTCTTAAGTGGGGACATAAAGGACTCACAGTGGGACTTGAGGCTGCTTTGCCTTTTACACATGAGGACTCCAGGTCTTGAGTGAGTTGGAGTTCAGGGATACGTCCGGTTTAAAGACCGTGGTGGCCCAAGTGGCCAGGGAGAGAGGTCACGTGCACAGAGAGAAGAAAAGACCCAGCAGAAAAAGAAAAAGAAGAAAAACAGTTTGTTTGGAGTCCATCTGGATGGATCAAAGCAAGGGCAGGCAGGTCGCCTATATGGTCCCTGGGGTGCTGCCCCCAGCGGGGCACAGGGAGCTGTCAATCACAGCCACAGAAAAGGCTTAGGGGGACTTTCAAAGCTGCTGAATTAACTCCATTGTGAATGAGTTTCACAGGCAGCTGGGCAGAGGGCCCTGCAAGGCAGCGGGCTCTAGCCCTGAAAGAGAGGAGAGGGACATAAAGTATGGAGACATCTGAACTGGCTTCTGCTCATCCCAGCTGCATGGCCGGGACAGGGGCCATTCAGAGCCGGGGCGCTAGCCACCCCTCTGTCTCCAGTTACTGAAACCAGCATGGGAACCTTGAGGACTGACCAGAGGTCCAGCTTCCCTAGGATGTCTGCTCCCTGGACCCACCTAAGCAGGGATCGTGGGTAGGGAGGGAAGCAGGTACTGGGAGGGACAGAGAGGTCTGGCCTCCATGACCTGGCTGGCCCAGCTTTGCCTCCCTTTGACAGAAAACGTAAGATAGCATCATCTTGGCCTCAGATCTCTAAGCACAGTTTCATGGAGTCATGAAAACCATTCTCCTCACTCCGTGGTTTGCAGGAGGATAGAGGGGGATGGAGTAACACAGCTTTTGCCAAACAGTCCCAAGGAAATGCTTGACTTCCTTCTGACATGAGCTGCCCATATGGTCTTAGATTGAAAGTCTGACTGCCTATCCCATGTCCCTCTGCATCAATAATGAGGCTGCATCCTTGGTCAAGTCATGAAACATAAGTACCTAGTTATCTCTATATTAATGTGTTCCTAAGCTGTTAATTGAGTGCCTTCACTCCTAGGGTCTGTGCCTAGGGGGTGACACCAGAGCCCACCAAGATTTCTGCTTTCTAGTCTAATGCTCACACAGCCTGACATGGTGGAGACAAGCAGAGGAAGACTGAACACTGAACACATGCACAACTAGACCAGATACAGTATTTTTCTTCCTATAAGCCAAGGGCAAGCTATCTGTGGAACGGTACGTATGCATCTATGATTGAGGGAGAGTAAGGGGAGGGTGTGTATATCAGGAGTTTTTGTGTGCAGATGGGGTGAGGGCAGGTTTACTTGGATTACTAGTGGGGGTATGGAAAGGAGCACTTTGCTTGTGGAGTGTTACAGGAAATGGGAGAGCTTGAAGGACATTTCAGAGGCAGGGAGAGGACGCGAATGAAGGGTGTAGGCCTAGAATGAGGGAGAGGGCTGCTATCTGTGAAGATTCTGGGGGGACTGGATTGAGGCTTGCTGGGGAGCAGCAGTAGAGGACATAATAACTTCGAGTTTCATTAGAGTTGGTGGGCGCTGGGCTGTGGGAGGAGGGGTTGTGACAGTCCAGGCGGCAGGTGGCCAGGCTGCGGCAGAGATGCAGAAGAACAGAAGTAGAGTGATGTAGAAATTCACACAATACACTGAATGGAGGGACCACATACCTAGTTCACATGCAGGTCTCCCTGGAGACAACACTTTCATTAAAACAATCATTGTAGAACTTCAAGGGCCCAGGTGACCCAGCCCTGCCTCTCAGGGCTCCAGTGAAGCCCGACTGGACTGAGGCCCCGCTGCAACGTGCTGGACTTGAGGTGCTGCAGGACAGAGCAGGTGCTGGGACTGGCGGAGCTGGACAGGAAGCCGCCAGAAGGAGGAAGCAGGCCACAGGAAGGTTTCCAGTGGCTGCTGCTTTTGTCCTTTCTAAGTTTATGGTCCGTCTTTAATGCACATTAAACAGTCACCTCCTCACAAGTGTTCATGGAGTTTCCCCACATTGGACTGAAGTGGACTGAGGGGCCAGAGGCTGAGCCGCTGTCATACCATGTGGTGTGCGGTATAGCACAGGGCCGGACTATTAATGCTTCTCTACTAAAATGGGAGGAGGAAAAAAGCCTCCTCCTTTTTAATAACTTTATTCCCCAAACTTCAAAAATGAAATTGCCAAGTTAAGAACTTGCCTTGAAAAAAAAAATTCTAATTTATTATAAAGAAGGTCCGGGGCTTGGGAATTTTTTAATGCAGATTCCTAATTTTCCAAAGTGAGGTTCTCCTGTGCATTTGAATAGATTATGCTGGGTACTGCTAGCCCTTAGCACAACGGGAACATTATTAAAACGACTGCATGGGTCTCAGAGGAAGGGCTCTGCTTTGCGCTTCCTTTCTCATTTTGGGGGCTTCATATCAGAGCTGTTCTTTTTGACTGTAGAAGAAGCTAGGTTTCCGAGGAGGTGATCTAGAGATGTGCTCAGCTGTGCCGGCCTTGAGGAAATAAGTCATACTGTACTGGGTCCGAAAGTAATGAGATTAGACCTCCAGAAATGAGGGGGGAGTGGGAACCCTGTCCAGAGGACCCTCGTGTGCCTGGCCCATGTTCTCGGGAGGCCCTGCTTTCCGAAGGACGCCGAGTCTGAGAGAGCAGCTGCTTCTCTAGGCTAATGAGCACCACGAGGGCAACAGAGCAGGGCTTCCCGGGGGAAGCAGGCACAGGCCTGGAGTCCTGAAATGACGATGGGAAAAGGCAGGGCCAGAGCAGGTTCCCCAGCAGGAAACTCACACGGAAGATGTTCCTGTGCCCAGGCCACTCTTAGCAGCCCCCAACAGAAGCAGGAGGACCCTCCAAAAGCCGATTGGCCTCAAAGTTCAGCACCCTCCGGACAGACAGCCTTTCCCATGAATGCACCTACATTATGGCGACCTCACCCACTTCCGCATCCCACCTGCTCCATTGTTGCCCTAACTCCTTCCCCTTCCATGGTTCCCTGTCCTGAGCAGTTTCCTTTGGAACCAGTCTGGCCCAGGAAAGCCCCATGGCAACATAGCCATAGCCTAGTGGCCCAGCCAAGGCCACAAAGACCTTCAACTTTGGTCTAGTCACTTTATCATGGTGCACAATTTTCTGAGTTTTCTGTCAGGTATACATTCCTGGATCTTTGGAGTTGCAAATAGGCGTGTGGCCTCCCCAGGGCAAATTATTCCCTTACTGTAAATATTTTTTCTCCTTTCATTCTTTCCCTCCCTTTCTTCCTCCCCCCCCCCCCTTCTCTCTTCCTTTCTTTCTTTTATGTGAGAAGTGTCAATGGTGAAGTACTGGTGACTCCTCAGAGAGCAGGGCCTTGGGACAGTCCCTGTGTTGTAGACCTGAAGCCTCCCTTTATCACCCAAAAGGCTAGAGCAGCTCCGTGGTGGCTTCCAGGGCACTCAGCCCTGAGGGCTGTGCCCCCACCCCCAGCAGCCAGGATGCACTGATGCTCAGCTGTACGCTGATGTGCTTTCCGGTCAGCATTCTCAGACGGCACAGGCCCTTCCTATACCTCCCTGCTAATCCCCACCAAACCCAAACTTCCCCCAGCTGCCCCGGCAACAAACCAGGTTGTGGGAGAGACAGCAGCTCCCAGCTGCCAATTCAGTGCTCTCTGACCTCCTGGTCCCATTCCAGTCTGTCCCTGAGCCTTGGGTTTGGGGTGAGCGCTTCTGCATCCCCCCGCTGCATGAATGCAGTAAGTGTCTTAGTGCTGCCCCCCACCCCACCCCCATGCCGACTGTGGGTCTTAGAGAGCAGCTCCCACTACAAAAGAAACAGCCGAACTTCTTGCCTCTTTACTAACACTCGGGGGTCCACAACACTGCCTGAGCAGATGAGGGCATGGGTCCTGCATCTATGGAAAAGGATAATGCTTTTCCCTGCTGTGGACCCTGGGTCTCAGGTCTCCACTAGTCCAAGTTGGCTATTCTTTATTCTTTCTACAGAAGGTGAGGGGACCCTACTGTTGCTCACCCAGAAGCTTTCAAAGCGGAACCGTGTTCATGCTGAGTCCACCCCGTGGTAATTCACGGGAGGCTACTGACATGTAGAGGGTTTGCTGGATGTGAGGGTAGGTTGTCGGGGAGAGCTTAGGAAGGAGCGTGGACTTGATATGGGAGCAGGGGTGGGGACAGAAGGACATATACTCAAGGTGAGTGAAAAGTGCTTTTGGACTCTGTAGGCTGAGGAGTCAATGGTGTTCTATTTGCTGGATACTCTGTGAAGTGTAATTTCATTAGTGGGGGCAACAGGATGGACAGAGGACACTGGGCTGGGGTTTCCAGGCCGAGTACCTAATGTCAGCAAAAGTCTGCCTCCCCTGTGTCTGCTTGTGCTGCACAGATTTTCTGTGTGGTCCATGAGAACAGCTGTGCTTGAAATGTCTAATGTGAGGGATCCCAGGGCAGAGCAAAGCCTGGAAGGAGTGAGACATTCTGCCTGGCACATAGTAGCTACTCATGCACATTTGTTAAACGAATGAATGGATATTCTAGCTGGCTGCATTTCACGTTACAGATACTTGATAAGTAATTATTGCATTAATATTGACTTTCAAGACCAGGGAAGAGAGTACAGGGCAGTGTGAAGGTCAAGGTAAGAGGATGGAGGCTTCCGTGAAAGCACAGCATCATGACTAACTCAGAGTTTCAGAAGAAGGTGTGGGGGGAGGCGCTCATGGGGAAGAAAAGGTTGGAAGTGATCGGCTCAAGGAGGCCAGGCTCCCAGGAGGAGCGGAGGCAGCAGGAAGACGGGGCCCACATGCTGCCTTCCACAGGAGCTGCAACCAGAGAGCAGTCTCAGAGGGACCTGGGGCTGCTGTGTCTGAGCGGAGGGACAGAAACTGGGGACCAGCGGGGAGGGTTGGAGCGTACAGAGAAACAGGCATGGCCTTTTTCTGGATAGAAGCTGAGCGAGTCCTGAAGAGAAGGGAGATTCCTCCAACAGGCAGGCAGAGAAGGGTGGACATAGGGCTCCAGTGACCATGAATGAGGGGTTGGTTTAAAGAAGGCTTTAATTAAAAGGTTTCCCCAAACACTCAAAGGCAGACTCAATTTACCTGTATCTCCTGAAGTAAGGGGTTTGGAGCATTTGTTTGATGTCTGCTGTGAGTTAGAAGCAAGGATGGGTGGGAATAGGACCATGACTTGGTGCTCTAGATAATGGACCTAGATGCTGGTGAGTTACCTAGGTAAGATTTGAACCCCATGTTTGTCAAATGCAATGACTTCCTTCTGGGGTCTGTGTTTGCAGGGCTCTCTTCAGAGAGGCCCCCCAGGACTGTTGGGAAAGCGCCCAGAGCATACCAGGCCCTGCCCTTGACCCCTGGAAGGCCACACACCCCTCCCGTCAGCTGGTGGACACTCACCTGTGGACTGTCCTGGTAGGGTGGGGGAGGGACATTTTGCGTGGCCATCATCGTCAGAGCTGGGGCTGGGGAGGCATGTTGCATCATGGGATTGATTCACATCAAGGATCTGTGGCAGGAGAAAGGGGGCCACATGTTAATACTCAGCACAGGGAGCCGGGGAACCAGCAGGTGGATGTCCTCTTGGGCAGGTCCACCTGGACTGACAAGACACAGCAAGGGATGAAAGCCCTTGAGAAAAACTAATGGGAGCTGTGGGGAGAGGCCTGGGAGGGGCTTACTGTGAAAGCTGTGTCCAAAGAAACAATATTCAAATCAGATGTAAAACAACCTGTACAAAGCCAAGCTCAGTTCAGCATCAGCTGGGGATGGAGAATGGTTAGAGGGGCGGGCAGGGGCTTGCCTGGTGACAGCACAGGGTGGTGGAAAGCTGTGTGGGTCTCCATAATATAAGGGTGCTTTTTCTGTCCCAGGCCTTCAGAGCGGCACCTGCACTGTCAGGGCAGGGAGGCCTGGGCCCTTGGCCCTTCCAGCTCCAGTTCCCCACTCTCTGCCCGCTCCCGGGTGAGCTCACTACACCCCCTAGTGGTTGGAAGGGACATGAGGCTCTGGTCCCCTTCTCAGACTGGCGGGTGGAGAAAGTAGCCCAGGTGACCTTGGAACAGACGAGAGCCTGGGTAAGAAAGAGCCCATCACCTGTGAGTTTTTCTAGGTGTGTGTTTGTGATTATGGGCTTATAGAAGTACCCACCCATTCTACAAAGGGAGACTTTCCTTAGGCTTTGTTCAACATAGAGATATGTAGAGCCAGAGTCGTCATCAGAGTGCAATTGTTATTCTCCTTCAGGATAGGAGACAGAGGCCAGGAGGAGTGATGTGTGTGTGTTTGGAAGAGGGTGCTAGTGAACACAAATGAAACTCAAGTGTCCAGACTCCCAGTCCCTGGTCTGCTGTACTGTATAGCCCTAACCCCCACCCCACAATGGGAAGCAAGCCACCCCTACTGGGCCTCAAGATTTCTTCTTGAACCAGAACATGCTGCTGGAATGGAGACAGCCTGGCAGTGCCACCCAATGTAATAGGATGCCCAGAGAGCTGTTCAGCTCAGTAGATGCCCTGAAATATTTAGAGCTGGAAACCACAGGCTAGCTGCCTGATACTGGGCTGCCCACTGTGGGGCATGGAGACTCCTCAGAGCTTCTGTGGGGTGCAGGACCCGTTCCCCAGGTGAAGGGTACTAAAAACCTTTGTGAACGCAACACTCAGACACCCTTCTCTCCTCTCCCCTCTCCCTGAGGAAACTTGGGGGCCAATCCGCTTCCACCAACCCCTCCCCAGGGTCTTCCAAAATGTTCACATGCTTGAATTCTGGGACAATTTGAGCACCTTCTGGAGCTGCCCAAGGAAAGGGACAGTCTCCGGGGTGCTATGTGGTACGCAGGGGGATTTTTTTCAGGAAGAGGAGAAAAGGTCAGTTCTGGCTGACCTCAGTCTCTGAAGTATCAGGTATTCTTTGACCTTAAGTGTGCATGTGAAAACACTGGAAGTCCAAGCATTCCTTCAAATAATACTGACAGATGTCAGCTTTGTGCAAAGAGCTGTGCTGGGCGTGTGGGAGGACAGACACAGAGGCACGGTCTTCTCTACAAGGGGTGTTGTTAGTGGAGGGGGTGGTAGTCCTGCAGGAAGGAGGAAAGGGAAGTGGAGGTTCCGGGCTGAGTGGCTTTTCCTGAGCTGAAACGTGTGATGTGGGTAATTCCCCTTGGCCTCTGCTGCTGGTATCTCAGCCTCAGCCTTCTTCAGAAGATGGGCCACCATATGTTTTTGCAACCGAAGCATTCGGGGTTCCCCATTTCACATGCAGAAGGTATTGATCCAGGTTTGCAAAGAGGCTCAGAGGGGCCCTGCAGGGTGCCTAGCTCTTCAGGAAGGAAACTAATGCCTGTTTGCATGTCTGGGTCTTCGTCTGGAGGAGGTAAACATCCCAGGAAGGCCAGAGCAGAGTGCAAACATTCCAGGGGGGAAAAAGATATAGACTTCTTGAGACATCAGAAAGAACTTCCAGATTTACAGCTTTTGACACATTTGAATGGGTGTGGAATTTCTCTCTTTTGGACCCTGAAGGAATAAAGGAAATAGGAATATTTCAGGGGTGTGTTAGGCTCAGCTTTTCCTGGAACTCTGGCAGATGAAGTAACTTTTGATGGGAGTATGAGTCCTGAAGGCAGATCTCTTCTGGGGACACCAACCTCAGAGGCTCCTTTGCCTGAAGAAAGCTAACCTCCGGGGGCTGTAGTGCTAGCAGCCTCCAGAAGAGGGAGCCTGGGGGCAGAATCTGGGGTGGGAGCTCACCAGGCTGTTTCAGGGGCAACTAGTTCCCTTCAACGTCAGGTCTGGGACATTCTGTAACCTCATTCCTGAATGAAAAAGTCATAGTGAAGGCAAAGCAAAGGAAGTGCAATGAGGAGGATTTGGGCTAAAGAGAGGAGCCTTTAATCTGCACTCTTTTGTCCAATGAATAGGAGGTCAGGTCATTTCAGAGTTGCTGTCCCTAGAAATATTTGCAACAGCATGAGCGCTGCCTGGCCTGAGGGTACAGAGGGGGGTCTGCACACAGAAACAGCCACTGCGAGGCTGAGAGGAGATTTCTCAGTCTGGAGCCTATCAGGCTGAGGGGCAAGGAGCCAGACCTGCCTCAGAGGACCCAGGAAGAAATCTTCTGAGGATCCAGATGGCCTTTGCCACTCCCCTGCTCTGGGGTCACCACAGGCCACTAGACCACTGCCCTATTGCCCTCTGGGGGCTTCTCCTGCGAGAGAACAGAAGGCCTTTTCATCAGGGGCCTAAGTCGCATTCTCTGCTCACTCAGGCACAGAAAGCTCTGGTAACCTGACACTGAGGGGAACTGGTGCCCACCTTCTTTCTCCTCAAGCTCCCTGCCACACATGCCACACTGTCCCATCCTTGGGAAAGCCCACCAGCAAGGCCTGGGCTTGAGGGGCAATGTGGAACCAGCTGGAGAGAAATGTGAGGCTCTAACTTCTCTTGTCTGGGATAGGGTATGGGTAGCTCCTTGACAATCTTTGGTGCCTAGCCCTTTGGGGAAACCCACCCTCTGCACTTTCTTTGGGCACGGGGAGGGGAGCCGCAGACACCCAGCACAGGGCTTCTGAGCATGTGTCAGGGGCAGGGAGAGGCCACACTGCCCTGTCCGGAGGCCCCAGTGCTGTTACCAGACACCAGGGCTCTCAAGGAACCACAGCCAACACTGGAATCGGAGGACACACCAGGACCAATTTACCACAGAGAAATTTCCCATCAAGAAGAGGCTCATGTCAAAAGATTGCTTTTAATGCTGAAAACCTTTATTATGTGATAGCTAGGAGAAAAGAACAAAAAACCAAATATAACAGTCAACCCCACATGATACCCAAGAAGAAATAATTCGTGTCACCGATGTTATCATCAAAAGGAGCTATAAATGCTGTTTCCCAGAGTTCAAGAACCAGTGAGGCAGTATGCATGGGCTGCGCTGGGTGAAGGGCATGGAAAGCCACCTCTTTAGGACATAGGAGTGAGCAGCTCTCGGCCTCCCCAACTCTCCAGCTCCCCAGCCCCGCAGGTGAGGCCCTCAGTCTGGAGCCCAAACTCTAGTGTGTTGACAAACAGGCTTAGAAACACAAAGACCAAGCTCGTTAGGAAGGAGGTCATTAGGACTTGTTGACATGAAATCCATTAGATCAATTAACATTCCATTAACGGCCTGGGGCACCAAAGGGTTAATGCTGCCCCAATAATTGGGTTGGGGTGCTCGGGCTGGGGGCTCAGGGTTCTTAAGGATGAGAAACAAAGTCTAATTGGGAACACTCTGGACAGCTGGCTGCACAGCATCTGTTCTTGCTGGGACCCTAGCTGAGACTACCCTGCATCCTGACTGAAGTGGAGAGGGAAGGAAAGGACCCACTTCCCTTTGGCTCTCCACTGTCCCCCCCCCCCCCTTGCTCAAGACTGGCGACTGGACATCAGGACAAGGTGGAGGAAGTTTCTACCCTCTTGAACTCTGATAGTTGTGCTTCTTCTTCCACCCTTCCTTCTGGTCCAGTTCCTATTCCTGGGGAAATGAGTCTTCTTTCCTCTCTTGGTTAGAAGTGATCCACTCTTACCAAAACTCTGGAAAAGTTAGAATCCTTGGGGCCCTGGGGATTCTAACTCATCTGAAAAGTGTTGTAGTTTAGGGCAGAGGGACGGGGAGCGAGGACTGGTCCTGGACCAGCCTCCTCTCCCTCCATCTCTCTCCCCTGCTCTCCCCAGCAGGGCAGCTGGGAGGCACTGCTGAGGGCCCCTAGGAGCCCTCCTCTCTCCTGCCCTCCCCCACGCTAGCAGGATTCTCATTATTTTCCTTCCCTTATTACAAGTCGAGTTTGTAGAAGCCCCATTCCCTGTCTGGCCTCAGTGTCTTCATCTGTAAAGTCCCATGATCTGAGCCTGTGCTTAGGGTCAAAACACCTGGATTTATACCCAACTCTGCCACTTATCCGTGGGCTGTCACTTCCCCCTCGGATTGCAAGACAAGGGATTCACTAGAGCAGTCAGTGGTTGGCAAAGTGAAGCTCGAGAGCCACATGCGGCTCTTTGGCCCCTTGAGTGTGGCTCTCCCACAAAATACCACGTGTGGGCGGTACCTTGATAAGGAATGTACCTACATATATAGTTTAAGTTTAAAAAATTTGGCTCTCAAAAGAAATTTCAATCCTTGTACTGTTGATATTTGGCTCTGCTGACTAATGAGTTTGTCGACCACTGCATTAGAGTATTCTGAAAGTCTTTGCCCAGTTAGCACTGAACACAAGCTTAGTTAAATGGAATGCAGCAGTTGGGTTGCAGCTTGAGAGTGAGGGAAGGAGGTCTCTGAAGCCAGAGAGCTGGGAGCCCTCCTCAGACTCCAGTCCAGAGCCCCCAGGTGGTTACCACCCTTCCCCCAACCCCTAGGTCAGCCCCTCTGAACAGCTGCCCAGGCCAGGGTTCTGACGTCTAGACAGATTTGCAGGAGGCTGAAATAACACAATGAACTCAGCAGGAGGGACCAAAAGGCCGCATTAGCAACCATGCTGGCTTCAACTTCTCCCTCCGGAGCAGGGGCCTCAACCTGGCGCAGTCCGTTTATTTTCCTTCAGCCTGGAGAGCTCAGTCCGGAATGCTGGTCTGGGGACCAGCGCCCTTCCCATGGGAGGCCTGAAGGTGGCGCCGCAGAGCCCATTTTAATTGCATTATATAATATAACCTGTTTACTAACTCGTGTAATCAGTCACCTTAGGATTTATAGCTTTGGATGCGTATAGAGAATTGGACTTTGAGTCAAATTTAAAAACAAATAAAAATGAGAGACAGCTGCTGCTGATAGTGTGATATTCATCTTTTGGAAACAAATTCACCCCGTCGCTATAAATTATGCCTGGGGAAAAAAAAGTGTTGTTGGTAGGAAGGAGTTGGCTAGGTCTCCGAGCTGGCAACTCAGAGCGATGAATCTTGAAATAACGGTGTCAACCTGTCACCAATTTCATGTGACTCTGTAGATTTATCTAAAGAAACGGAGGCGTGTGCACACACAGAGATACACACCCACTCGGGTCTCTTAGCAAAACCTGGTAAGGGCTAGAAATCACCAGCTGAAGGAGCTTGGAGGTCCCGTGCGTGGGTCTGCGGAGCCAGCACTGGGCAGTGGAAGAATGAGACCAGTGTGGGGATGGTGGAGAGGACAGGGGAGAGCGAGAAAGTGTGCTTGTGGGCTGGGAAGCTTTAAAACGTGATGAGGTCTGGTTAAAATGTTTTAAATTATGGAAAAATGAAGGGCCCTTAAGAAATGAGAGGGAAAAGTGTCCTGTCCCCAGGAGCCTGCCCCTCACAGCACGTCAAACACTGGACCTGGGACTTTTCACCCGGGTGCTCTGGGAGCTGAGCGGCCTTCCATGGTATAACGCGGTAGCCTAGCAGATGTGGCCCCCATCACCTCAGGTGATGGGGACAAATGGAAGTTTTCCACTCTGATAAGACGAGGCTCAGAGTGTGGTGCAGGAGCCAGGGGCGTAACTGTGGCTGTTACTGAAGGAAGGACGGGTGGGAGAGGAAGCGACCTGGATTTCCACTCAGAGTCAGATTCCCTTGCTCATTACACATCCTAAAGGCTGGCTAAAGAGGTTGACAATGAGCCACAGTTCCCCCATTACTTAGGTCCCAGGGGACACTGCACCTGGCACAGAACCCAAGCCCTTGTAGGATGTCCCAACCAGGAGGGCCACTCCCCTGGTGTCCTCTGGTTCCTGCTTGGAACTCTCAGTGAGAAATAATTCTGTTCTAACTCCAGCTAGAAGCAGAGATGACAACCAAAACAGAGGGCAACTCAGTCCCTTTGGCCTCCAGGGCTCTCGACACTTAATTGTCATTTGCTACTTTTCTGGGAAGCCTGCTTGGGAGGTGGCACCAGGTCATGCCCTATTATTATGATACTGGTCTCCAGGGAACAGAGCAGGGACAGCAGAACCATTATGAGCTTGGACTAGGATTGCAGGCGTCACACTCCCTGAGAGATGTGACAATCTCTCCCCAGCTTTCTCCTCCTTCAGCCCTTACATGTGCAGTGGATGGTCTTTGGAAGGGAAGCGAGCATCTGTGAAACCGCACAACTCAGGGACCCTCCTGCTTCCATCACAGGAGTGTAGCCACCTCCACACGGATGTGGGCCTCCTCCTAAAGGCCTCCATCTCCTTTCCTTCCCACTCCCAAGGCCATTTTGCTGTTTGCTCTTTATCTGGAATAACAATATGACCCCTGTGTGGCTGGGTCCACAAGCCATTAACGCCCTCAGTGACCCTAGCCTAGAGAAGCTTGGCAGGAGAGACCCAGTTCTGGGGGTGGGGGGGGGGAGGATGGTTTTATCTCCCCACCCCTCTGTGCTCACAGTTTATTGGGGGAGGGGGGCTTAGTGCTTATACAAGGCAGAGGATTTGACTACACCCTGGTGTGAGCGGGCTGCTGGCAGTTCACAGACAGGCCCACATCACGCCCCTCATTCCTGCTGACCAAGTTTCCTGAGCGGAGCCCCCGTCTTGTTGCTTCCTGCCATGTGTCTGTGATTCAAGGGCATACTCAGCATGGCAGGGCCCAGAGTCCAGGGCTGCAGCTTTCCCTCTGCTAGTCCCCCAGCTTAGCTATTTTTCAGTCTGGCTTCAAAAAGTGGACCAGAGTCAGAATTAGGAGGGCAAGCCATGCCCTCCCCTTATCCCTCTGCTGCCGGCTCTGCCTCTTCACACTAGAACCAGAAAGCGGCGGAGCCCTCCCCCTGGTTGTCACACCTTTTCTGGCTTTAAAAACCTGCTGATATATTTTACAAACTGAAACAGCAATTTAATTCCCCCTGATAGTGGCAATTGTCCATTAGACCTTCCTACCGAGGAGCTTAACAATAATTCCTTTCATCCAACTGCTTGCTTCTTCTTGATCTGGGAATCAATCCCATAAGAGCAGGGAAGAGTTCCCATTACTCTCCTCCTCCAGCTCTTAGCATTTGATGAAGATTCTCATCTCCTCTTTAAGCATTTTACAACTTGGCAATTCTTCCCCCTTTGGTTCCTTTAAACAAAATAAAAAAACAAACAAACAAAACAGAAGGGGAGGGAAAAAGCATGCTAGCTGTAAGAGTAAGTAAGCACAGAGCGTCTTACATCATTCTAACAGAGAAGTGGTGTGCCCCTTCTCCTACCTGACTCCGCAGGGGGGTGGCAGCAATAGCCCCGATGGTCACCTCCAATCTGCTGAAAAGTGGGTACTTCTCTGCCCCAGAGGGGCCTCACTTGTCTGGTCCTAAATTCATACTCATCCATAGTTGTATCCTGCTTTTGCCAATGATGCTCAACTTATTAGGCCTATCCCTTTCCAGGAATGCCCTCCCTTTATTGCTGCAGCTTCCCAAAATGGAGGTCAGAAGGCCCTCACTGCTGCCCTGGGGGTAGCATCACGCCCCTCATTCCTGCTGACCAAGTTTCCTGAGCGAAGCCCCCCGTCTTGTTCTGTTGCTTCCTGCCATGGTGGTGGTGGCCACAGGAAGGCGCCAGTCTGCCCCTCTCCCCGTCTGTTGTCCGCATTCTCCGCCATCATTCAGGCAACTCTCAAACCAAGACAGGGGTCCTGCCATCTCTTTCTCGTCTTCATCCCCCTTCGTCTCTATCTGAACAGCATGAGTGGGAGAGGTGGGGAGGAACAGGGAAAGGAGAGAGCTTGAGGCCTTTAATTCAATTATTTTTCTTTTCTTTCAAGCCTCCAGGCAACCCCAGTGATCAGGGCAGAGGAGGGCCTGCCAGTGCTTCCTTGGGGGCACTAAGGGTAGATTTCCAGGGCACCTGGAAGCCCCAGCCTGCTCCCCCAGGACACCATCATGTGCTCTCTTGTCTGCACTCACACACAGAGAAACAAATCTAAAAATGAACCTGGGGACTGAAATCCCCCTCGCCAAGCCTGATTCCCAGGTTTATTATTATTTGTCAAGAGCTGACAGCAGACGCTGCTCAGGAACGGAGCTGAGAAAACAACAGAGCTGGGCCCCTGAGGCTCACAACTCAGCAGGGACAGACCCAGGGCCGCTGCTGGGACCCAGGTGGAGGAGCACCTCTGCTCTGCAAGGAGCCAGGCAGGCAGCTGCTCCCTGTTGCCTCCTCCCCTTCATCAATCTTCCTTCTCTCCCAGGCAGGCAACCTGGATGATGGCACTCTGGGATGGGCAGGGAGGGTCTGGAGCAGCAGAACAGGGCACCTTGATGCCTGTCTAGTCTATAATTGCAATGCTCTCGGACTCTCCTGGGAGCAGAAGACCCTAAGAAGGCCATCCAGGCCACTGTCCTCTCTGAAGAGACTGTTCCACGTCCTCTGGCTAAATGATACCTGGTTCCATTTTTTAAATTCCATCAGGAAAAAAAAAAAATGGTCAAGAGTCAGCGCTGTAGAAGCATGTGACCCTCTAGGTCTGCTTATTACTGAAGAACCACTCATCCCTGATGCTGCCTTACCCAGCAAATGCAGGTCCTTTCCCTCGGGCCTCTGTGGTGCTTCAGGGGAGCTCAGAGTGTGGAGGCCACAGCCATGAGGTCAGCTGGAGGGAGGAAAGGGTGCCCCGCTGGGCTCCCCACCCTCGGTCCTCACTGCTATTTGGAACGGGAGCTGGCACACTGGCTCTATGGTCCTGATCTGTCAGGAAAGGCAGCCCAAGGGAAGAGAGGACAGAGGCTGCCACAGGAGAGGCAGTGACACTGGGCAGTGGGTCCATTCCTGGGCGCTGCCTCTCAAGCCCGCACTGAGCAGACCTTATGAGGAGTGCTTTCTCTCACCTGCCAGCAAGGCCTTGTGTTACACTCATGCTGTCCTTCACCAAACCTTTGCTCAAAACCCCAGTTTTTTCGACGCCCGCCTTCAGCCTTCCTTCCAGGACCAGCCTCTCGCAGGGATCTCGCCATCAGACAGAGCAGGGCGCAATGACAGGAATGATCGCGGAGTGAATTTCTGAGTTATGGAAAGTCGTTTCCCACCCCATGTCCTCGTTGCCATTACATCTTATGCCCACCAGCAGGCAAGACCATGGCTCTGCCATCTCTTTCTTCCTGGGAGAAAACATGCCTGGGATAGGAGCCCACAAGGTCTGCCTCCTTAATGGAACCTGAATACACATACAGTTACAATGTACTTTCTTTAGTTTACCGTTAAAATGTAAAACAGTCTGATTTGGGAAGGACAACTTTAAGTCCCAGCAGTTATTTACACCTCAGTGAGATGGAGCTTGTTTCCTTGGAGCAAATGAATTAATAACAACTACCATTTACTGAGCCCACCATGCACCAGGCTTTACACTAAGCATCATATACAGATAATCTTGTTTCTTTTGCCAGCCCAGAGCGGGGCCACCCGAAACAGGCTGTCCTTCGACTGTCACATGTACTAAATTTTCAAGAATTACCATATATTGACATTGCTTACATGTCTCCTATAGCTAAGTCTGGAATTTTGTACACCATCTAATGAACACACACTTTACACCTTTGGCCGGGGGACTGCTTAAACGGTGACTGCTTGTTTCTGTCACCCTGTCATCTCTGGACAGCAGTTTATATACAAACTTATTTAAATATTTTATTGCAGCTTTCCAAAATGGGTGGAAGATGGAAAACAAACTACTGATACCAGAGATAGAGGGTGGATCTCATATGCACTCTGCACCTGAGACCAAGGTGGGGACATTGACCGGAAAGAGGCAAATCTTGAGTCTCAAGCGTAGACTCGCTGGACGGTGGGTTCAGTTATGAAGGAAGAGACCGAAATTAAAGAACAAATATGGGATGACAGAATGCGGGGCTGAAGACTGGGTCTAAAAGGCGATGTGTAGTTGGGAGTCTGACTGTGTTTAAGGTGTCCGGGAGCGCCTCACTGGGATGGATTCACACTTCACAAGGACAGGATTGCCTGTGCCCTGAGCCGCCACTGCAGCTTTGGGGCCAGGGCTCTGACTCACACCAACTGGGGTGCCGTCAGTGTCTTCTTCCTCAGCCAGGACCGAGGGGCCCTGCTGTGGCCTAGGGGGGTGGGGTGGAAGGGGGCACGTGGTCAGCCTGTTCTCTGTGACTGTCTCCACTTGGCCTTCTTTCCCCACGCCACCCACAGCTGCACAGAAGCCCCTGTTCTGGAGGGAAAGATGCCTGTGGCTCACAGGCTGAAAGGTACCTGGCTTTATCCTTGGAAAGCCTGTGTATTGGTTTTTGCAGGTTGGGAATCCCGTCCTTATGGGGTATTCCATCTTTTGTCATATCTCCCCGAGTCCTAGCCTTATCCCCTACAGAAGTCCCTTCCTGCTTCCTTTCATTTCACGGTCCTCTCCTTCCTCGCTCATCCTGGAGAGAGTCCAGGCAGCAATCTGAAAGGCTGAGACAAGTGAAGACCTCTTCGCAGGCCTGCAGTGGGCTGCTACCCACAGCCTCTGAAGCAGGCAACAATGTAACGCAAGTGCTGGGGACCAGAGCTCTGTTCCATCTCCCACTGGCTTTTGGCTCCCCCCTACCAAGCCCTTTTCCTCTCCTTCAGCCAAAGGGATCTATAGTTCTCTGGCTTCTGAAAGGGAAGCGGTAGTCATATGCTGGCCCTTTCTGTACTGAGGCACCAAGAAGTATTTCATATTAGCAGCAGAATCTTTGAATACTAGCAGTTTGTCTGACAATTATAACTCACATGAAACCCTATTTCTGCTTTTTGCAATGACAGCTCATTTCCTGTCAAGCATTCGATGCAAAATCTTTGTGGACTTGGAGTTCAAGATTGTGCCATTACTTTCCCCTCTTCTTTCTCCAGGAAGATGGACCCACTTCTCATGGCAGGGTAAGAACCAGAGGTGGGAGAAAAGAAGATAATTTTGCCCAGTGGATTCTGACCCTCGGGGACAAATTAGGATTCTCTGACCTAGAACAGAATGGTCCTCTGGGATCTGAGCACTTGTTAATCTGGACCTTCCAGTGTCTGGCCCTCAGAGAAAAGAAGTGGAGCATGTTGACTCCCAGATCTAGACGTTTTGTCCGGAGCAGGCTGGTCTGAGCAGGCAGGGCAGCTACACATGAGGTGTCTTCTCCTAGAGCCAGTTCCCGGGTGGAACGGGGGAGTAAATGGGAATTCTCATCCAAGATGCCACCCCAAGGGCACAAGGTGGCTTAAGGCAGGGGGCAGGTTCCTGCTATGTGCAGGCCTCTTTGATCCTCCATTTTTAGGGCCTGGCTGTCTCAGATCAGAGTATTTACTGTCTCTTTGTCACTGACTGAGACACTTGCCATGGTCAGGGATCGTCTCATCAATAGGAGCTGCATCTGCATGTGAGCTGTGCAAGTCTGGGGAGCAGGGGAGGGGCGCTGAGTGGGATGAAGAGGAAAGGGGGCCCATGTAAGAATGATTGAGAGGGCCAAGGAGAGAAGTCCCTAAGGGCACCATTCAGGGCATACCAAAGCAATGGAGGGTTCAGGGAACTGTCCATAGTTGGAGGCTGGGCACTACAGCTGCCCAACAGCTTAACCTCAGCTTCCTTTTCTCTCCATACCCTCTTCCCCAGTCCCAGGAGCAGCATGAGGTCTGATTTCTTCCTGTTCAAATGAGAAAGCCTGCTCAAGTCCATGCAGCAAGTTGGACTTGGTCCCAAGTCCAAATTCCAGGTCCCAAGTAACAGATTCAGTAATCACTTACTGCATACCTACTATGTGCAGGCTCTGTTCTGGGCAGGAGAAGTTCCAGAAGAATAAAACAGAAGCAATTGAGCAGAATAAATAAAGAAACAATGAGAGGAAAGCTCCTGGGAGCTGAAACAAGATGGGTGACTTCAGACTTAAAGGTTCCCAGGGGCTGAGAGTAATGAATAAAAGAAGGGAGCATGTAACCCTCAAGCCTCAACATGCAGTGCTGAAATTTCAAGACTTCAAAAAGAAAACAAAATTAAATGTTTCCATAAATTCTCATTGCAAAACTAGAAATAAGACACTTGCATGTGGGATTCTGAACTCAAGTCAAGTTTGAAGACAAAATAAAGATTGTTTTGGACATGTAAGAACTCAGTTTATTTCCCACCCATCAATATAAAAATACCCAGAGATGGTGTTCCAGCAGAGAAAGCGGAGGGAAGTAAAGGTGTGGGAGGAAGAGGAGGATGACTACACAATGTAGACACGGGCCCAGTGTGGTCCACAGGGAGGCGGACAGTGGGGGGCAGGCCATCACCCTGGGGACTCAGGACATGCTACAAAGAATTTCATTTCCTTTTCCATAGTCAAGTGACACTATTTACTTCTTAGCTGAATAATATTTCCACTTTATAATCACCCTATCGTCAGAATGCAAAGGTGACTACAGTTCTGTAATAGAATATTAATCTTCTAAATCTTAATGTAAATATATTAAATATACTACTATTATACTAAAAATAATATAACTATATATAATACTAGGTAATACATAATATATATCATATAATGTGTGTACTATATTCTATATAAAACTCTTTATTAAAAACAGATACTGTCAAACATAGTTTGATAAAAGTGGAAGGGGAGAAGGTGTGTTGACCCCTCAGCATTCACAGCCAGAGCTAACAGACAAACACATACACTCTGAGAGAGGGACTTAAATATATTATCTAACAGAAGAAACCCTGGCCACCAAGTAACTAAAATCAGACACTGTTGCTTATTGTGGTTGACTTTGGATTATGAACCCTGTGGGGAGAAGTAGGGAAAGAAGGAATACTTTATTTTATTTTATACCTTACACATTGTTTGCTTTTCCTCACATGTATACTTTAATTCTAATTTTAAAAATAACTAATAAAACATCTATATACAATAATACTATGTAGCAGTTAAAATAATAGAGTAGATCTATTTATTTTGACCTAGAAAGCTGTCCAGCTTGACCAGGCGGTGGTGCAGTGGATAGAGCATCAGACTGGGATGTGGAGGACCCAGGTTCAAAGCCCCGAGGTCACTGACTTGAGCACAGGCTCACCAGCTTGAGAGTGAGGTCCCTGGCTTGAGCGTGGGAGCATAGACATGAACCCCATGGTTGCTGGCTTGAGCCCAAAGGTCACTGGCTTGAGCCCAAGGTCACTGGCTTGAGCAAGGGGTCATTCACTCTGCTAGAGCTCCCTGGTCAAGGCACATATGAGAAAGCAATCAATGAACAACTAAGGTGCCGCAACAAAGAATTGATGCTTTTCATTTCTCTCCCTTTTTGTCTGTCTGTCCCTATCTGTGCCTCTCTCTGACTCTGTCTCTGTCAAAAAAATAAAAATAAAATAAAAGAAAGCTATTCATTATATAACCTAGGTTAAGAAAGCAAATTTCTGGAACAGTATTTGAAACAACCTTTAACTATGTTCAACTAGCCTGACCTGTGGTGGCGCAGTGGATAAAGCGTCGACCTGGGAACACTGAGGTCGCCAGTTCAAAACCCTGCACTGGTCTGGTCAAGGCACATATGGGAGTTGATGCTTCTAGCTCCTCCTCTCTCTCTCTCTCTCTCTCTCTCTCTCTCACTCTCACTCTGTGTCTCCTCTCTAAAATAAAAAATTAAAATTAAAAAAACTATGTTCAACTAAACACCAAAACCAACATGGTGCTGTCCCTTCCTGTGGTCTCTGCCCTGGTCTGCTTTTGGAAGTCTTTCGTCTCTGCTTTCTGTAAGATGCACATCACTCTTTGCCATAGTTAGGAGCTATTTTATGTATGTTTCAAGGAACAAATGTAAGCTCTTGACTCTTAAATGATTAGTCCGGAGTTTGGCCTGGATGAAGCTGCTCAGGGGCTAAAAGTCTTCCTCAGAAATAACTGATGGAGAAGCAGAGTGAAGGTGGGGAATCCAAGAGTTACAGATGAGACTGAAAGGTGCCTCAAAGAGCTGGACCAGCTCCCTCATTCACAGCTAAAGTGTAAGTGGGCCTGATGCAAGCTCACTCCACAAATCAGTGTCCAGAAAATAGAACTGGGTTTGTTAAAGATGGACTCGGAAGAGGACCCCTGAGAAGTTGAAGCCTGGAGCAGAGGCCCCCTGGGGACATGGTGGTGGAGTGAGGTGGGTGAGACATAAAGATCCATTTCAGGAGCTGCTCAGGATGCAGATGGCTTGACTCTGAGGGGTGACATGGGAAATCAGACCAGATCACACTTCCTCCGTGCCTATGGAAAGAAGCAGCTTTATGATGGGCAGGAGGCAGCATGCTGGGGCGCTGCTGGGCCAGGGCTTGGAGAGGAACTGTGTTTAATGGACATTTACCATGTGCCAGACATTGTCTGAAGGGCTTTCTAGTACATCATCATGTTTAATCCTCACAAAAGCCCTACGAGGTATAAAAGTTTGTTCCAATTACATACAGACAATGACGGTTAGAAAACTTAAGTAGTTAACTTGCCCCAAATCCCAATATCAGAGCTACGTTCTGAGTATGGGTTGTTCTGGTTCCAAAGCCCTGGCTTAAGCACTCAGAGGGCTTCAATAAATATGTGTTAACTAAGGAGAAGTGTCTCTCCCAAACTGGGACACAATTAATCCTGTTCCCTTCCTGAACTCTATTTATGGAATCAGCCTGTCTGCTCAGTCCATGAACATCCAATGCATTGGCTGGCTCTTGGGAACTAGGCTACACATTGGCCCAATGGGACTCTGAAAATTCCCCCTTGGGGGATACAGAAGTTGAGGTTCCTTTTCTCACAGCTGTGAGAACTGACATTGCGTCCTAAGGACACAGAGCCCTGTTGTGCTGGGGCTTAGAAGGAGGTGGGCAAGGACAGAGCCCAGTGCAGGAGGAGGAGAGAACTGTGGTAGTCCCTGTTCTTGGTTTCTAGGTGCTAGCTCTAATCTGTCCCCTGCCAACCTCCAGGGCCCATGAATTGCTCTTGCCACCCTCAGATGTTGCCCCGGCCGCCCCTGTGTCTCCTGGGTACCTGCTTATACTAAACCTCTGACTTAGTCGGAGAGGCAGGCCCAGGAGTTCGTATGTCAGGGTTTGTCATGGACACGTGGAGATCATTAACAAGGCTTATTTTAAAGTTCTAATTGCAAATGTAAATGCTCCTTAAACTGGTATGGAACTGCTATCCCCCACCCCTTCTGGTGCCAGCTTTGCAAGGAGAGGATTAGAAAATAAAAAGGGGGTGGATTATGTAAGCAAAACGATTTTATAAAAAGAGAGCAAGAGAACTAACAATTTAAGTGAGACAGCTGGTAGCTCCTCTGATTGCCACACTTCCAGCATTAGTTGCAAAAATTGTCCCTGCCAGTTACACCCATCCAAGCAAGAGTGTCAACTGTATTTAGTGCCCAGAACAGACCAGACTGGCAGTCACTTGGCAACACAGTTCAGTGGTCAGTGTGTGTGTGTGTGTGTGTGTGTGTGTGTTGGGGGTGGGAGTCAGGGGTGCTATCTGACTGTCTCCTCCATGGAAGCTTTTCATTCTACAGAAAAAGGCCCACAGCAGGAGTTAGCACCCTGTAACTCACTCTCTCTCTTCCCCACATTCTATCACATAGGGAGGGCAGGGCACCGTGCTCCCAGACATCGTCTGGCCCATTTGGACTCCAGCATCTCCTCATCTTCTTCAAGCCCCCACCACCGCCATTGTCTGCAGGGAACTCCCTTCCATGTCACTGTGCACCAGGCTCCAGAGGTCATTGGAAGGATTGTCAGGCTGTCTCCCAAATGGCCATCATCCAACCCACACTTACTGAATGAAGCCTTGACCCCTCTAGATATGCCCTTGTCTCTGGCTTTCACCTCTAGGAGCCACAGTATGGTTCCAGCATGCTCCCCACCCCTTAATGCACCTAGAACACAGAGCTTCCCAAACAGCCAGAGGGCATAGGTAGAGGACTCTCGGAAGGTGGTCCTCTTGGATATCTGTGGCTTCACTAACTACCTGCTTGGGAGCCAGGCCCAGGAACATCCGGTACCGTTCCGGTTAACTCGACCTCTCTTCCAGGGAAATCAGCTTTTGTGAGGATTTTGGCAAAGATTACTGCTTCCCAAATAACAGCTGATGAACTGTAAGGTCCCGGTGGCCCTAAGACCACAGGAAAATTTACAAAATCCTGGGCAGGGTCCTTTGGAGTTGGGGTCCAGTTGCATCATAACATATCCAGTCCTTATCACCACACACTGGGGAAAAAAAGGGGTTTTGGATAATTGGTTTTCTAAATCCCTGCCTATCCTGATGCATCTCAGAGATCATGAAGTCACTTAAGGGGATTTTTAAAAACCCTATCAGATAAGAGGATTAAATGAGATTTTCTATTGGAAATGCTTTCTACATTCTAAAGAACAATTTTGAGTTCATCAGAAACACCTGGGATGCAGTTTACTCCATGTTCATCAAAAGAACTTGGGGTGCAGACTCCTGGGTCTTAACCTGGACCCGTGGAATCAGAGTCTCTGATGTGAGGTCCAGGAACTGCATTTTGACAAACACCTCTAGGTGATAATGCTTGATCCAGAGGGGTGGGTGTTCAAATGTTATCCTCACCATGATGTGAGCAGCCTCCCACCCATCTGTATCTACAACGATCTGTGGTTCACAGAATGTGAGGAAGCAGGGCAACCCAGTCGGTGTAGTGTTTTCTAAGGTTGCACATGCTAAGTGTCAGCTCGTGTTATGTGCTGGTTCTCAAGGCTTTCAGAAAAAAAATAATCTGCCTGGAAGGTTTAACTACGTGTTAAAGGACGAAGAAGCATTTCTTACTGTTCGGTGATCCTGGCGGCCTTCTGAATGGCCCTCAGGAGACTCACCCCCGTCTCACTTCCAGCTGGGCCAGAAATTCTTCCCGTCAGTGACAGCCAGCGCACCTGTGGGAGAAGGCAGAGCAGCTCTCAGAAGGGCAGCTGGAGGCAAGGGCACAGGGGCAAACCAGGGGATGCCTACTCCGTGCAGCGCCCGCCTCCTCCCCACGCTGGCTGGACAGGATCTCTTTTGTTTGTTCTGCAGCCTTGCTGCCTTGAGCACCCCTTGGGTCTCTCTCTCCTCAGTGCGGCTGCAGGGGCCCGCCCAACCGCTTGGGACTGCGGACCCTATCACTGCCTAGTGCCTGTTGTCACCTGCCTGGTTTCCTGACACAGGCGTACATGCGGCGCCTTCTCTCCTAAGGTGTGGGCAGGTCGCAGTGATTTCTGGGCCCTTGTTTTGAACTGTAGAGAACACAGAGGAAGGGGTAGAAGGTGCAGCCTTTGCAGATTTGCAGGTGGAGACACTGTCGGGTGGAGGAAGGGTGCTTGCGGGCAGCAGGAGGAGGAGGCGGGAGGGGAAGGGCCCAGAGCAGACATGAGCACTGAAGGAGAGCCTGTGGCCTCCAGGTAGCCTTTTATTTTTAGATTAAAGTGAATTCATTATATTTCTCAATATTGGAAATGGACCAACATGTTGAGAAATTGAGGTTGGTGGTCAACACTGTTATAAGGCTTGCCTGACGTTTCCCAAACACACATCAATTTCTTCTCATGGATGGGGTTCCTAATTTGACTCCAAAGAGGCAGTCTTTGAGCCAGGATGGCAAGGTGATGGGGGGGGGGTGCTCTGCTCAAGGCTGGGCTGTATTTTCAGGGCAATATCAGGGAGCATCTTCAGCCAAGAGCCCAGCTCTATACCAGAGGCAAACACACCTCTAACATTCACTGTTCCTTCCTAGTTAACACCATCTTAGTCTCCCCATAAAAACACATTTGCACCTTAGTAAAGAATGTAATTAAATAGTGACATGACAACAGGAGGAGCTAAGCAGTGGCCCAGGCTGGGAGCTGTCATGAAGAGTGGACATTTAGACATTTGCCTGAATAAGACTTTCCGGCCTTCCTTCCAGTGTATGCGCACGCGCGTGCGTTTGAGTGTGTGAACGTGTGCACACAGTTGCGTGTGCACTGCAGGGAGATGTGGGACCCTGAGGGAGGAATGAGTTCCCTGAGAGAGGAAGCTAGAGGCTGCTGGGAGAAGTTCCAAGGGAAGGCAGGGTGGTTAAGGAACAAAAACACTCCCCAGTCAAACGGAACCTCTCCCTGCACACCCCAAATTCTCCCCAAGGTGAGCTGAGGGTACATTCCAAGCAGCAGGAGGCAGCCTCACGGAGGGCCCAAGGATCCGGACCGACTGGGAAAAGAAAGTATGTTTGAGTGCATGCCTGTGCCAGCCCGCTCCCCACCTCCCGGCCTCCGGGCCTCCCGGTCTCATCTGTGAGTCCCTGGGTGACTCCCGCTCTCCGGTTCCTCTCCTCCACTTCCCACCCTTTTCCAGTCAGGGTGGACGTGGTATTTTCTCTTTTCCATCCCCAGTGATACAAAGTAGAGAGGGTCTCATCCCTGGCCATTGCTGCCAGGCCCTCCTTTGCCCCCTTATTAGTCCCTTGGCTGCCTCTGGACTCAGCTTCACAACTTTGTTCTGCACCCATCCAGGCCAGGCCCTGCCAGCACAGCCACAAGGACCTCAGTCCCCTGATGGGCTCCCACTGTCACCTCCTACTACAGAGCTTCCAGTGGCTTCTTACTCAGAGAAGGCACCAACACATGTTAACTGAATGACCAAGTGCAACCTCCAGTCTGCCCCTACGTGACCTTTTTAGACGTGTTTCTTACCCGGCCTGCAGCCTTGTGGTCTCCATCCCTACACACCCCTCTCTCCTGTTCCAGATCCGTCACCTCTCCTACTGCCCAGGTCTGGGTTCCTACCTGAAGAGACCCTGACCTTCCTCAGCATTCGACTCAAACATTCTGACTCTCTCTTCAAAATGTTTTATCCCACTGTTTCTGGGTAACACGCTGCTTGTCATTCTGACGGTTCTTGCACAACCACGTCTTAAACATCTCTAATCTCTTCCCAAACCAAATCTTTGGCAAAGATTCTGGCTGCTGTCTGTATAATTTTTCAGTTTGCAAAGTACTTTCATATGTAATATCTCCTTTAACCTTAAATGATAAAGGTTGATATTTTAATATAATAACTTAAGTTTTATTACCTTTACAAATAATACATGCTAATGTACAAGATAACTAAATAAGAAGGAGAAATTTTATGTCAGTTGTAATCCTATAATACTGAAATAACCACAGTTAATATGTGGAATAAAACTCTTCTTAAAAACAGTGTCATACTGTACATACTGTCCTATAACCAGCCTTTTATATTTAGCAATATATCATAAATACCATTGTATATAAAGAAAATATATATAATAGTCTTAGTGGCTACATGACATTCCATTCCTAGCTGTACTGGAATTGCCATGATTATTTCCAGTTTTTGCTATGATCAATAAATAATGCTCATTCTCATAGCCGAGTTTTCTCCAGATTTGATTACTGCTTAGGACAAGTTTCTAGATGTGGAGCTGCCAAATCGAAAAGTATGTTCACTTGAAAGAAATTTTACAAATTAACTTGCAGAAAGGTCCCACCACTTTATGAGGTTACTTTGCAGTGTGTGAGAAATGCTTGTTCCCATTTTACAGATGTGGATAATGAGTCCGAGGAAGGTGGAGCACCGGGCATGCCGAAGAAAATAACCACCAAGTACCATGTCTTCTGGCTCCAGACGTTTTGCTCTTATAACCTCCCACTTCTCTTTGCTCTTATATTTCTTACCAGTTCAAAGGGAGTACCTGTTGTAGTCAGTACTAAGTAAAGGCTGGGCTCCCTGAGGAACAGGCAGAGGTGATGTGCCCTGAGTGGTAGGCAGGGCCGCTCCTGGGGGCCCTGTGGGTGTCTGCTTCTCTTGCCTCCTTTCCCCGGTGTCTGAGGCCTACCCAGCAGCAACAAAAGCTCTGTTCTTAGGGAGCCTTTCACTAGTCCCTCCTCCCCCTCCTGCACAGGTGCAAAGTGCTCCAATTTAGCCTCATATATTAAGAACCATGTGCATACAAAGATGAAACACACACACAAACACATGCTCTGCCTGTCTTTGAGGTGCTCAGTCTGGATGACAGAGGAAAGGATTGTACCCTGTGCTGTGCGGATGGTGTTGCTTCTGGCTGTTGGTCTCACCGCCCCTCCTCCACCACAATCCACAGAGGCAGACACAGGAGACTGAGTCTGGGTCAGGGTTGTAGACAGAGGAAGCCTGGCCGGCTCGGTGTGTCCTTCGGCCTCTTAAAGCTGCTGTCCTCTCTGGCACCGAGGGCCAGAGTTCCTTCCCGGTGTCTGGCTACAGTCCCATGCTTTTTTTTGTTGGTCTTTCTTCTCCAGCTGTACCTCTGCCCCCAGATACACCGCTAAAATGACACTGAACTGAGGAGCTGGGACTCCTCAGAGAGAAATCCTGCCTGTATTAGGGAAGAAAAGTCAACCGCACTCCCCACATAGGGACTAATAAAATGTACATGTGAGAGAGGAAGAACAATCCGAGAGGACAATGCATGCCCCCAAGCAGTGCACATCAGGGCTGCCGCACATGTGAATTCTTCCTTCCCAGAACCGCAGCTGCCTGGCTGCTGGCAGCCTGGAGATAGCTTCAAGGCCAGAATACAGCCTGCAATCTCCTTTCCTCGCTGCCCTGTTCCTCTGAACACAGGGAGGTTGCTAACACGCAGAGAGCACTGCGGGAGTGAGAGGCAGAGGGATAGAGTCTGGGGTTGGAGTGAGCAGACCTCCCTGAGTGCAGCCCTCCTTCCCATCCCAGCTGCCTCTGATCCACTCACTGTTCCTGCCACACTTGAGCCTGCCTTGTCCTGAAGGAGGGCCTGGATGTGTCTTTTTAGATCTTGGCCAGACAGAACCCACCAACCTCCCTTTTGTCACCATACAAAGCCCTTCTCTAGAGGTTGCCAGGCAGCCTGCAGGACTACTGCCATGATCCTGGGGCTGGGCTTGCACCCAACTGATGGGCAGCCTGACAGGCAAGGAGGCAGACGGACAAAAAGGAAGAGAAAGATGGGTGGGAAGACATGGGCTCATCTCACCTGATGGCCCAGATGTTTCAGGGGACAAATAAGGAGTCAGGAGCTTAATCTTAAAGGTAAAGTCCCTCTCTACCCACAAGATCCAAAAGAAATGGAGCAGCCACAACCCCAGCTCTTCAGGCCCCTCCCCTCCCTGCCTAGTCAAGGTCATTTTACCAGAGTGCCCTCTTATAGTGGACCCCCAGAGAGCAGCTGTGCCTGTTTTACCAACTGGTTCTTACACTCTTTGAAGATGAACAGGACAGGGTGAAGACTGAGCCTCTGGAATCTGCCCAGAGCCCAAACCAAAGGCTTCCCCCCTGACCACTTGGAGAAAGTACTTCCACCCTGATTTATCCCAGAAGCAAAAAACCACACATCTTCTCCATTGGCTTGACCCTTTGAGTAGTATAAACATTCATGTACCTCCCCGTGTCTCCTGACCATCAGAATACCATTGTAACAAAAAATTTTATTTTAAAAATGTGTAAGGCAACCGTATGTTCTTCTTGTTTCCACAAATTTGTTTTCAAACAAACATGATTTTAAGTTAATAAAACTGTAACTGTAACTAATTTCATTTTTTGAAAAAAAAACTCATTCCCTGGGGTCAGCAAGCATGAAAAAAATAAACTCACTACTCAAAAGGTTAAGAGCCTGGAAAGAATCAGTTCTTACTCAGGAGCCCACCTGAGGGCCTGCTCTTGCATACAGTGATGGACGTGTGTTTGCCTTTCAGGACCCTCAGGCATTTCCTCAACAGTGGACTCCTGGGACAGTCACGCTCCCCCCACCTCCCTGCCAGGGGAGCCAGTAGGAGCTCGGCAGGTGGTTCCAGTTCCACCACAGGTGTGTCGTGCGATGGTGGACAAAGCTTCTTTCATTCTGTCCCATCATCATCCTCACCACCTTCACCCTTCAACGTTGCTGTTTGTAAACAAGGCACTGGACCTGACTGTGATCGCTTCTCTGTCTGCTCTTGATCAGCTATGGAACTCGATGGTCCCAGAGAAAGCCTCAAATTTCAGAGCGTGAGGCTGATCTCAAAGAGACCACCAGATTTTACTCCCCTAGGAAGAGAAGGCTTCCATGGAGGCTAAAAGAGTTTACAGATTTGTTTATATTCTTCCTTCTCTGCTCAACAATCTATAATGACTTGTCAGGGCCTAGCATGAGAAAATCCAAACTCCTTAGCCTCCATTCTTGTTCTCCATAATCAACTTAAACCTACCTCTCTTACCTAATCCCCGGGTCCCAGCTATGCCTGGCACCTCTGTCTCACAACAAAACTCATACGATGTCTGGGCCCTCAGTTCCCTGCCCAGGCCACATGCCTCCTTGAAGCCATTTGCTCCCCCTTCCTCTCTTCTGTCCAGGTCCTATCCAACCTTCAGACAAAGTCACGTTCTACCTTTCTCTGAACTTCTGTAGCTGAATAAAGTTGACTTCTTGCACGCCCACCCTGTGATTGGCCCTTAATCTTACTCTACTGTGCAAACTTCTGCATTCTGTGTTCATCTAAATTTCCTTAATGGGATCACAAATTTTGAGGACAAGACCCACATCTCTAATTTCTCTTATGCTTTCCATATATATCTAGGTTAGTACCCTGCCTATGAACATCATTGAAAGTGTCACTTTTATCACACAAAGAGGAACCGCTATTGTAAAATACTAAATCAGATCAGTGCTTAGGCGGTGCAGTGGATTTCCTTTTGTGGGGAAACCTTCGAACCCCACCAGAAGCCCTTTGAAAATCTTTGCAAAGACCACCTGTCTCCATCCCTCCTTTTCCCTAGGGTGGGCTCAGTACCCTTCTCCTACTGCTCCCTGCCATTTCTTTCCCCAGTGGTCAGACCCTCTGGCCTCAGAGACCCTGCTTCCTCACCCACCCAGGCTGCAGAATGACCCTGGTTCTGAGACAGCCTTTTCAGCCCCCAAAGCTCTCTCCAGAAGCTTGTGTCAGTGCACTTGACACAAACTACTTATTCTGTTTGGCCTACGGGTTGAGTGACTCCATGTCCCCTCCTCCATCTCCTGTACCACACCTTCGCTCAGCAGTGGCCTCCTATCGGGTCCCCTGCAGGCTACTCTGTCCTGTACATGTGGCCACAGAGATGGCAGCAAAACACACTCTATGCACAGTTCTCTTAGCACTTATCCCACCAAATGCCTGTCTGTCTGTCCCTAGATTCTGTAATCCTAAACTAACTCTCAAGCCTATATATTTCCATAGAGCCCAATAGGTATTTTGGACATACTAGCTGTTCAACAAATATTGGTTGAATAAAGGAATAAATAAATAAATAAATTCAGGAGAGATATTATTTAATTCTTCCAAGAACCTTATAAATTATGGGTTATTAGTCCTGTTTTTAAAAGAAGGAACTGAGGTTAGAAAAATGACTTACCCATAGTCACAAAGCCAGTTAGGGTCAGAGTGAAAGAGAAGAGTCCAAGGGTTGTACGGTGGCCACCTCAGCACCTTACCCACCACCCGCCTGCCCACTGGCCCCTCCCTTTCTACCTACCCAGCCAGTGAAAGGGTGCACAGAGGCTGACTGCCTCTCCTTTACTCTGCTTGGAAAATAAGGCAAATTCTTCCCTTCATCATTTGGTGAGTTGGTGACATTTCGATTGACAATCTCGGAAAAGCCTCTCCTGGGACCAGTTTTGGGTCCAGACTGTGTTAACATTGCTTTATTGGAAAAGGATTCTAGGCGCTGAGCTCTAAATGGCCTTTTTCATGGAGTAATTCATGCACAAAATGAGAAATAATTTTTTAAAAGAAACATTGATCTACACACAGTTACAATGATAGAAGTGGTAACAACATACACCCACACTCATCAGAGACACAGTCACAGACCTACGAAGGTACAAATCTCAGTTTACTGTCACAAGCATGGCCACACATCCCGTCAGGAGCCCAAAGATTCCTGTAGGATCCATACAGAGTGCTGGGGACACACCCACCTGCAAAACAGTCTGATGGCTCTGACTTTCCCTTCTATGACTTCCAGGGTAAATTGCAATTTCCCCCACACATGTAAATTTCAGTCATCAAGGAACGCACGGGAAGCATGACATTGAAGAGATTATCTCTCTGTGCCTCCCTGCCTTCTAGGGCCCGTTCCTCCTGCAGTAATCACACTGCACGTGGCGATGCTGCCACCTGATGACCTGCGCCCAAGACACAAGGCCCCACTTGGGGAGATTTACACCTTGTGTCTCACAGAGGTTTCAGCCATAACCTGCTCCTAGAGGACAGCTGAGGAGTGATGGCAAGGACGGGAAATAAAATGTCTGTAAAAATACTCATTCAGATGCTACTCAGAAATGAATCTTAGATATGGGAGGGATGGTAAGATAATTTTACTTAAAATACCTTTCTCCCTAGGCTGTTTGTGAAGAATTGCACTTAAAGCAGAGTCCAGGATTCCTGTTCTTGTGCAATCAGCAATTGAGAAACTCAGAGAAGCCAGCAACTGCACCTGAGCCAAGACACTTGGCTGCTATTTGTCACTCTCCTGTATTAGCTCAGGATGTGACCCTGGGCACATTGCTGTCTGGTCCTCAGTTTCTCCATCTGTAAAGTAGGACAGTTAGGACCAAATGATCACTCCCATCATGTTCTCATCTGGAGACCCTTTACTCTGCCTTGGTCAAAGTTAATAAGACTTCACCTGCCCCTGTATCTGTGCAATGATTTAGGTCCAATAGCAGGTCCAGCCATATCAATTAGTTTTTTGCTTGAGCTTCACAGTAATTCTGTGAAGCTGGTAATGATTATAGGATGGATGCTGGACATGGCCTTTCTCCCTCCTCAAACACATGGCACCATGGTCATGGATCCCGCTCATGAGCCATGGGAGTAGTAAATCTACTACTAGCCACAGATTTTACTAAGAACAAAGGAATTGAGTCACCAGATACGTATCATGGAGGGCATGTACCTTTCTCCCGACACCCTGCACACCTGCTTGCTTGCACGTAGACAAAGAGTTTCACTTAAGTAACTGCCCAAGGTTTAGTTTTGTAAACCATGACCCCAGCCAGTGGGACACAGAGCTTTCACTGACCCACCATTATTGGTGCTGCATCTGTATGTAAGTAATAAAGGCTATGTCTGCTCCATCTGGTCCTCCTTGTGGTTTCTTTGGGATCTTGCAACAATACCATATTCATTTTCCAGGTCTGAACCTATTGCATTACTATTGGTGTAGTGGGCAGTATTGTGCAATCCCAGGAAACCCCCAAGTTGAATCAACCCCCAATGACATTTCAAGTGGGGAAATGCTAGTGGGGAGTCTCAGGCTGGCTGGCTAGCTGTATGTAGCATGGTGTTGCCACACTGGCGGACTCTTGGGGTCTGGGGGGATGTCCCTGAATGTCCCATTAGTGTCCTAGCCACCCCAAAGGTAGTGGGGGACCATTTGGGAAGAAAGACTTAAGGGGAGCCACAGTGGTGCTTATGTGAACCCTCTTGAGTGCCTTGCATGCCATCATACAGAAACAGCTGCTGAATCAAAAGTACAGTGTTTGGAGGAGGAACTTAAGGAAGAAAGGGACATGCATTTTAAGCAATCCAATAATAAGGAGGCTTTGGGAAAACTGCTGGAACAGACTAGTGAACAGTAACAGAACTGGCTTGCCACTTGGCTCACATCCAGGGCCACTCCTTGGCTCTGGCCCAGGTCAGAGCAGTGGTCTCTCAAAGCAGGTGGAAGCTACAGAAGTGGAACCTGACTGCTGAGGGTGTCTCTGACTCCGATTATGACAGTGAAATAATGGTTATTAATGATGAGGAGGCAGAGGTGCCTCTGGCAGCCTGCCCAGAGGGGCACAGCCTCCCCCCTACACCCCCCAGCTCATCCACACCACGGCTCGGCCTATATACTCAGGCCGAGCTTATTGAACTGGTGGCTAAATTCCAACAGAAAGGCACTGAGAGCATAGCCGTCTGGCTGGTACACCTGCGAGACATGGCTGTGGACGGTATTTCTCTAACAGGAGAAGAGCTATTCCGAATGTCTTCTCTAACAACTCACCCCTCACTACACGAGTGGATACATGTTGCCAGCCTCCAGGCCATGCAGACTATATCCCTGTGGATTTGGTTGATGGTAGGGTGCCCCATGGCATGGTCCAATGAAAGGGATCTCCCATCCTTTTTGGGGAGGTAGACGACACTCCCAGAATTGCAGCAATTCATCCACAAGTTAGACATGTGGCATGCTATTTGTAACCCTGATATACAGGGAGCAGACTAGGAGTCCTTTACTGCCGGCATGACAGACTAAGTGGTGCAGATGGCCCTTCCCGCGTGTCCCGGCACTCTCATTCCCATTCTCTCCATCCATGTGGGGCGGCCAATACAGGTTGTAGTCCAAACACTTGCCGATTTAAGAGAGCTAGAAATCGTGAGGCCAAGAAAGGGGACAGGACAGGTAAAGGGAAGAAAGCAGAAAAAGGACGAGGGAAAGGAAAATACTGCCACTGGTAACGGTGGGCCCGCCAAGGTTTCCTGCACCAGCTACGGACACGACACACCTTGTGAAAGTGAGAGTAGAACAGTGATGGGCAATCTTTTGAGCTTGGTGTGTCAAAATTCGCCAAAAAAACAAGCATAACTCGGGTGGTGTGTCACTTTGAGAAAAACGGCCTAACCGGAAGTCCCAGAACTAGACGCTCTGTGCCGGAGTTCTGTTGTTTTGGCCTACAGACCTCCGGCACAGAGTGCCTACACTACAGCAAATGTTTTATTCTTGGCTACTGCACCTGGCCATGCAGGAGCCGAGGATGAAACGTCATTCTCGGCATGCGGCCCCATACTTCTCTAGTATGCGGCTGCATGTGGCCACGTGTCTTCGAAAATGGCTACACGTGTCATAGGTTCGCCATCACGGGAGCAGACACTGCCAAGTTTGATGGGCAGCCCATTCAGGCCCTCTTCACAATTTGGCAGTAATTAAGGGAAGAACAGAAGTGACAGCCCTTGCCAAAAGCAAGTGTGCATTCTTTAGAGCGGACTCCATCCGCGGACACCGTTCCATCGGCCCCACCACAGCTGGACATTAAGGATGCCCTAATCTAGCTGCCACCTGCACACCCCGAGGATGAACATTCCTAGGGGTTGACCTTCTGCTCCCCTAGGAAACAGGCGGAGGGACCCAAGTACAAGAGACCATTGGAGACTGGAGGCCACATGTGGAACTAGCCATCTATTGGTCCCCAAGAAATGTCCACCAGGTATTGGCTGAGTATACATCCATATGTGGCAACCCTGACCACTTCAGGAGGCTTCTGTCCATCACTGATGGCAACGGGGGTCCACCATCCGTGTGGGAGCTATTACATTCACCGATAGGGTACAATGGCTCCCTGGCCCCGGCCTTTTTGATTGTATGTCTCTCCCATTCCTGAGTATATTCTTGGAGTTGATGGGCTGGTGGGCATGTGCCTGCAAACTACCAGTGGGGAATTTCGCTTAAGAGCATGGGTAGTGAAGGCTGTCCTACAGGGACATGCCCACCATGCCCTGTGCAGCCACCATCCCCTCGACGATGGTGAATGTCTACCAGTACTGCCTGCCAGAGGGCCGTGCTGAGAAAACAACAAGTATACAGGAATTGGCCAAAGTAAACATAATTCGTCCAGCTCATAGTCCCTACATGTCCAAGTGCCCCGTCCGTAAGCTGGATGTCACCTGGTGCCTGACCATGCACTATAGTGAGTTAACCAGTATCACTGGCTTCCTAGATGCGTTGAGTCACAAGCTCGTGACATATAACTATGTCCTTAACCTAGCTAATGCCTTCTTTTCTGTAGCTATTACTGAAGATAGTCCAGACCAATTTGCTTTTACTTGGGAGGGGTACATGGTGAATGAATCTTCACCGTGTTGCCTATGGGATACTTCCATAGTCCTATCTGCCACAGGCTCATGGCAACTGATTTGTCAACCTGGTCCAGGTCGGTAGAAGTGCTACTATATCATTACATTAATGATGTCATGCTAACCTCTGACTCTCCTCCTGCCCTAGAGAAAGCAGCTTCCACTTTGCTAACCCACCTCCGACAGCAAGGATGGGAGGTCATCTAGCGTAAAATGTCAAATTTTTGACATTTGGCTTATTTGTTAAATTCTTGGAGGTTATCTGGTCTGGTAAGACAAAGGCGGTGCTGGCCATGGTCATAGAAAAAGTACAGGTCTATCTGTGACCACAGCGGGATAAGCAATTGCAGGAGTTTTTAAGTTTGTTAGGCTATTAGAGGGTCCTAATTAGTGTGGCCCTTTTATGTATAATTGCAGAAAGGGGAAGCCTGAGATTGTATGGAGCACCACAAGGCAGCTTTTCAGGCCACTAAGTGAGCGGTAGCCACTGTCCAAGTTCTGGGCATAGCTGATGGGAGTCAACCATGTGAATTAGATATTCAAGTAACACCTGAGGGATATGGTTGAAGGTTATGACAACATCAAGGCAGAGGGAGGACACCACTAGGGTTCTGGTCCCAACTGTGGCTTGAGGCCAAGGACCAATACAGTCCCATTAAACAACCAGCAAATGCAGTATACCAAGCCCTGTTAGTGACAAAAGCCAAAACAGGACCAGCCCCAAAGTCTTCACCACCTACTTCATTGCCACCTGGGTGCAACCGGTCATTCAATGGCCCAAGAGTGTGGTGGTACAGGCACTCGCCCTGACCAAGTGGAGCGTGTATCTCCAACAGAGAAGCCACCTCTCCACTCGTCTCTTAAGCAAAAACCTGCAGGCCTTTCTAGGGCCAATGACTTATTAGGATGCTTGACAACTAAAGCTCGAGCCAGAGACGCTGCTGCCATCACCCATCCATGAGGGGAAGCCACCTGTTCCATCCCCATGGCACACCGTTATGCACCAACCTGTGATGGAGAACATCTGGCTAGAGGATGGGAAGGACAGAGTAGCCAATGGGCTGAACTCCTAGTAGAGTGGATCGTCATCATATTGGAGCCTGGACCACTCACCATCTGCACCTACAGTTGGGCAGTATATCGAGGACTGACACCTGGGAACACACAAGATGGACAATACAGCAGAAACTACTCAGGGCCAGATCATGAGGGCTGTCTGCGGTGTATGTGCTACAGAAAGACTTTGACCATGTTCCACGTCAGAGGTCACCAACCCTCACAGAGTCTGGGCGATGACGAAGCAGATGCCTTGGCGTGAGTCCACCAGTTAGAAGATGCTCCAGTGGCAGACACTGCAGAGTGGCTACGTTAAAAACTACGCGATGCGGGCCAAAGGATAATGTGGGAGGCACGTAAGGCCTGGGACCTCCTGCGAAGATACACAGAAGTAGTGCGTGCTTGTCAGCAACGTCCGGTGTGGGCTGAGTGACAACCACATCCCCTCCCCCATAAAAGTGGGAAGATATGCTGGGGCGGGACACCCCTGACTCAATGGCAGGTGGACTACACTGGACCCTTGCTGCACAGTGGTAGGTCCTGGTTTGCCTTAAACCGCATAGATACACCACAGGCCTACCTGAGTGGAAAGGCTAACCAAAGAGCAACAATTCAAGGGCTCAAGCAACTGTGTGCCCCATATGACACCCCAGGAGTCATTGAGAGTGGTCAGGGTTCTCACCTCACTGGATACTTAGTATAAGAATAGGCTAAAACCGTCCACATCAACTGGTGTTTCTACCTCCTGTACAACTCATTGGGTGCTGGGTTCACAAAGGGTTACAACAGCCTTTTGATGAATGCCTTACAGACTGACACTCACTCCACCCAGGGTTAGAAAACATGACTGGCAAATGCCATCTGGGTGCTATATGAATTACTGCAGGGAGGACAGACAGCCCTACTAACATTGCTAACCCAGCCGTGGGTAGCGCCCATTCTCATTCAGATCCTGGCCAGCTCAGACCTCAAACTGGGACAGGGGCAACTGTATCAGAGACATGGTCCATCACATTCCGGGGTCATATCCTGATTCAGACACAATACTAAGGGGCACTTGCTGCCTCCATATGGCAAATCAGAACTCCTCCTCGCTCTCTCTCTCTCTCTCTGCAGGGAAACAAAATGAGGGGGTGGGGTAGAATCAGGCCTGGTGCTGTGTGCCCAGCCAGGCCCCACAGAGTGTGACCCTTTTGATGCAGGACCACACAACTGCATGCATCCTGCCAGATGGCAAAGATCTCCCACTCATTTCTCCTTCAGCTCATTTGTCTTACCATCCTTGGTCTATGTGCCTGCAACTCTTTTCTGCAGTGGGCAGATCATTTCATGGACATCCCAAATCAAAGCGCTTGCTAGGTATGTTGTGAATTCCCTACATCCTCCACTGACGACCTGCCCTGGCAGACCCACCCCATGAACCACACCAAATGGTCCTGGTTTAATAGCTGGAACTTCACTGACCCAGCATTCAACCAAACCAAAAAGGTAAGTCTTCCAGCTCATGCATGAAGGAATACAACAAGTTGGCAACAGAACCATTAATAAGACATGACCCCCTAACATCCTGATGGATGTCCCTAAGGGCCAACTATAGATATGCTTTAACTGCTTTATATGCTTCTCATTTTGCTTCTTTGTGCTTATAGTTTGTAGTGTATTTGTGGTATCTGGATGCAATGAGTTACTAATGCTCTATTCACACAAGGTACTTGCAGGAGAATCACGTGTAGATTGTGAGGTGGAAGACCAATGTCGGGGTGGACTGCAGGGTTGGTGCTGAACATGGCCCCTTCCCCACCCCAGCCACATGGCGTGTGGTGGTGGATCCTGGCTGCGACCCCTGAGACAGAAGGTAGTAAAACTGTAACTAAGGTTTTACTAAGAACAATGGAACTGAGTCATCAGATACATATCAAGGAGGGACAACACAGAAATAGCACATACCCTTCCCACTACCTCCTGCTCACCGGCTTCCTTGTACATTGACAAAGAGTTTCCCTTGAGGAAGTGCCCAGGACTTAACTATTTAAATCACAAGCCCACCCAGCAGGGCATGGAGCTTTCACCAACCCACCACCTCTGGCGACGTATCTGTATATAAGTAATAAAGGCTATATCCGCTCCATCTGGTCCTCCTTGTGGTTTCTGTAGGATCTCACAACACCAGATCCATTTTCTGGGTCTGGACCTCCTCCTATGTTACAACGTGGAAATTAATATTCCCATTTTACTGACAGAATAAACAAAACTGAGACTTAAAGTATCTTGGCCAAGGTTACATAAAGAATTATTACTGATTCAAATTCCATAAAATTAAAGTCATTCCCTGGGCACCATTCCCTATTTAAAGAGGAAAAAAAATGTATAACTTATCTTGAAAACTCTGGAGTTTGTCTGGAAATTGCCTTCACATTAAGATGTCTCTACATTGAGATGGGAATTTTCTTTCTTTCTTTCTTTCTTTCTTTCTTTCTTTCTTTCTTTCTTTCTTTCTTTCTCTCTCTCTCTCTCTCTCTCTCTCTCTCTCTCTCTCTCCTTCCTTCCTTCCTTCCTTCCTTCCTTCCTTCCTTCCTTCCTTCCTTCCTTCCTTCCTTCCTTTCTTTCTTCTTTCCAAGGACAGAGAGGAATGGAGAGAGATGAGAAGCATCAAACATCAGTTTTTGTTGCGACATCTTAGTTGTTCATGGATTGCTTTCTCACATGTGCCTTGACTGCGGGCCTTCAGCAGACCGAGTAACCCCTTGCTGGAGCCAGCGACCTTGGGTCCAAACTGGTGAGCTTTTTGCTCAAGACAGATGAGCCCGCGCTCATCTACTGCCTAGGTTGAACTTATTAAATTGTAACTGCAATTGCAAAGCTTCTAATGCCTTTTTGCATGGCTAGGGTAGTCCCAGGTCAAGTGTTCTTTCCTTTAGGAAAAGATTTAACATCTTTGGCTATTAAAAGAAAGACTGGGACTAACTTGGGGAGGGGAAAGATGAAAAAAAATAAACTCACCTGTACTCATTCAACAAATGTTTACTAAGTGCCTGCTACGTTCACAAAAAGATATCTCAGCATTGATGGGCTTACGTTCTGACCAGGGTGAATATGAGAGCTGTAGACAGATGCTGAAAAGGTGCATCAGTAAAATCTAAAGTGTCAGACAATAAGGGGCAAGGAGAACTATTAGGAATTTAAAGTTTCCCCACTAACTTCCTAGAAAAACTCAGCTGTCCAAGATGGAGGAGCCCAGAACTTGGAGCAAAAGGAAGAGAAATAAAGGTGCTAGGAAAACAGGCCAGACTGCGGGAGAGACACAGTCAGACACTCCCCTGTGAGGACAGGAGAGAGATTTGGGGACATCTCAATGTGAAGGCTGCCTTGCTCCTGCTCTGGTATCTCCTGGGGCCTGCAACCAGGGTGACCCAAGGCTCGAGTGCAAAGTTCAGGGACCCCAATCCTCAGCAGTGGCAATAGAAGCAGAATCAGAGATAGCGCCGTCTACCATGCTGTAATGCAGTGGAAGAATGAGGAGTAGTTGAGTCTATTATCATTTAATATTTTGATGTTTTGTTTATCATGTATTTTAATTAATTTTGATTTAAAAAAATATGGTTTTATGCCTGACCTGTGGTGGCGCAGTGGATAAAGCGTCGACCTGGGAACACTGAGGTCGCCAGTTCAAAACCCTGCACTGGTCTGGTCAAGGCACATATGGGAGTTGATGCTTCTAGCTCCTCCCCCCTTTCTCTCTCTGTCTCTCATTCTCACTCTGTGTATCCTCTCTAAAATGAATAAATAAAAATAAAAATAATTAAAAAAAAGTTAAAAAAAATGTGGCTTTAGCCTGACCTGTGGTGGCGCAGTGGATAAAGCATCGACCTGGAAATACTGAGGTCGCCAGTTCAAAACCCTACACTGGTCTGGTCAAGGCACATATGGGAGTTGATGCTTCCAGCTCCTCCCCCCTTTCTCTCTCTCTCTCTCACTCTGTGTCTCCTCTCTAAAATGAATAAAATAAAATAAAATGAAATTTAAAAAAAATATGGCTTTAAAATGGTCCTCTTTATTACTGAGTTTTGGGGTGCCCCCTTAGATTGTCTGCCTGAGGTGAGTGAGCTGGCATGGCTCCCATGTCAGTAATAATGTACACATGAGCAGCTTTGTTCCACTGACAAAGAGTGTGGTCCATGCCCACTGGGAAAGCTGTGCAGGGAGAGAGAAGGAGGCCACTCAAGCAAGATGGGGAGGAAGGAGCAGGACTCATTTCAGACAGGACCGTGAAGCAAGACATGACCTGGAGAATTCACCCACCCTTCTTCTGTTGGACTGTGAGGAAGCTGGACTTCCCTCAGCATGGGAGGGAATCTCAAATTGTTCTATTGAGATACTCAGTGCACTCCAGAGGGCTTGGGGGCCACACTGGTGATGGCACATAGCTGACTGCTCCCCCTTCCAACTCTGCAGCCAAGGGTTTGCCATGGTAAACTGTGAAGGCTCAGAGTCCATTGAGAACCCTGTACCCCATCAGGGTCACATTATGACCAGCACCCCTGCTCTGGTCAGTGAGGGGAGAGGAAGCAGGTCATTAACTGCAACTATCCTGTGTCTGCCTAAAAGAAAGGGAGTCCCCTGAGGCCAGGGAATAGAGGGGAGTGTTGAACGGAAGGACAGGTTCTGGTACAAGGTCCACATTCACCGTGCACACTGGCAGTCCAGCCTCAAGACAGCTGCCCATGCCTGAAGCCAGCCTCCTTTCCTCAGGCTGCTCCCTGCTCCTCCACAGAGCCCTCTGAACCTGACAATAAACATTGTGACCTTAGATGTTTCACTCCTGTGCTCGGAAACCTTATTATTTAAAAAAAATAAGTCAGATACTTGAGACCGTCATGATGTGGCTCATACCTAACTTTCCAGTCCTATCTCCTATCTCCCCCTTTGAGTCCTTAGATCAGGGTCTGGCAGACTACACCCAGGCAAATCTGGAGGGTGTCTGTTTTGTAAATAAGGTGTTACTGGGACATAGCCACGTCCATTAGTTTAGTATTGTCTATGGCTGCTTTCCAAGACAATGGTGGAATTAGTAGTTGCAACAAAAACCCTGAAATATTTACTGTCTGAAATTTTCCATAAAAAATCATTGAGCCTGCTCTAGGTTACAGCAGTGTGCTTACCCTCACCTGTAGATTCCATGCATAGGTGCCTCCAGGCCTCAGTTGCTTCTACTTGCCAAGCCTGGGCTGCCATTTGCTCAAGTAGCTGAAAGACAGCTCATTCTTCAAAGACTCAGCTTAGGTATTATTTACCCTGTGATGTCTCCTGAATTTCTATAAAGAATGGTTCACACCCCATCACAGCCATGGTATATTAGCAGGGTAGCAACCAACACTTGGTGCTAAGTTCATTCTGACTTCTGTGGGTTCATTGTGTACTTATCTAGCTAGCTCCCACAGGAGGCAGAATGCTCAAGGGCAAGGCCAGGTAGGGGTGCCTGCCCCTCAGAGGATCCTTACCCATAGCATATGCTCAATTAATGTCTGCTGAAATGCAAGAAGGAAGGAATCTGGTCCTAAATGAGACCAGAGCAGCAAGCTGGAGTGACCAAGGACAGAGGGGTCCTTAGCCATATGGAGAGGAGGCACTTGCCACCGCGGAGCTGCACGCTTGTGTCCAAGTCACCATGTTGCACACCCCGCACAAGAGGCCATGATGGTGTTGGCGCCCCCAGTACTCCCACCATTCTCTTCTCCGGCTCCCCTGCAGCTCTGCCAATCCACGCACTTGCTGCTTTTCCCTGACATGTCTCAGGCAGGCCGGCGTCTCCATACACAGGGCCCCACATACATCAAAAATGCTGAGCTTGCAATGGTCAGAGTGGTCATGGCCACCCGAGTCTTTGCCAAATTAGGAAAGGAGGGTCACCACTTCAAGGGTGATGGTTTATTTTTGTGGGCTCTGTGCTGAGGCTGAACATGGGTGATCAGAGTTTAGATAAACATCTCCCATCCTAAAGCTCCAGCACATTCTACGGATGTCAGTTCACCAAAGTGAGCTGAGACTAAGGGACTAAGATGACCACTGGGCATATTTGTGCTCTCCATCTGTTCTCCACTAAACAGCCGGAGAGAGCTCTCTGAAGTGCAAATCCCATTCTACCCCTTCCCCCTTCTCCTTTGTTTCAAACACATTGCTGGCTTCCCATCCCTCTTGAGATCAAGATGGAAATCCTCACCACGGCCTGGAAGATCAGGTGCATGTGGCCCTGCAGACTTCCCCTACACCTGCCTGGCTCTCTGCATCCAGCTATCCAGGTCTTGGGGCCCTCCAACAGGCGGTGCTTCTTGTCACCATGGGGACTTCGCTTAAGGGTCCCCTCTCCCTGGAAGATGCACTTTCTTCAACCACTTTCAAGTAGCAACAGCTTCACATTCACGTCTTACCTCCTGGGCCAGGAAAGCCTCCTTTGAATATCGTATTTCTTAACTCCACTTGTAACGATCCTCCTTGCGTTTGTGACTAAGGCCTGTTTTCCTCACCACACGGTAAGTTCCACTTGGACAGGACCCAAGCTTGTCTTGCTCACCTAGAGTCCTTGGTACCTGGCAGTAACTGAGTGATCGTCTTCACCAACCTAAGTCCAAGATCAGGATGGTAACCTCTGACCATTTTTCAATGTAGTAAATTAAAGTGATCGGAAATAGGAGCTAGAGATTAAATTCTCTTTCTTTTCACCATTTTTTCAGTTCTCTGTCCTTCTTCTTCTCCTCACAAAGCTGTCATTGGGGCCTATGGCAGAGAAGGCCCCTTAATGAAGTTTACACAAGCCCAGGCACTGGCTGTGACTTCACAGGTCAAAACAGGCAACAGATGTGGACAGACCCAAATTAGGACAGATCCACAGCCAGTATAGAGGGCCCGGCCAGCACCAGCAGATGGAAGTAAGGGGTGCCCAACACGGCTGGTTTCCTCCATGTGTCTCCCGTACCATTTCGGATGCAAAGAGCCCGGAGGAGCCTGTTCCCTTCCCTTGAGTGCTTGCACCCTCCCTCCCACTGTTGTGTTGTATTCCTGGTATGTACAGACACCTTAACCCCACTGCAATCCAGTCTCCTTTTGGATGGGGACGGTGCCTTTAATGGCTTTGCTCCCCCACAGGCCTGGAACAAGGCCCAGCACAGGGTGAATGTTCACGGATTCTGGCTCTTATGTGGAGGGTGTGCAATGTAGGTGACCACCCGGGTGGGTGGCCACACCACCACGTTCTCCTGGGTGTGGGGCAGCACTGCAGAGGTCATAAGGACACTGTAGTCCCAGACGTGCAGAAAGAGTCAGTGGGTCAAACACAAAGGCCTTTAAAGCCCAGCCCACCACTGCACTAAGAAGCTGCCCACTCCACGAGCAAGCGCAGCTGAAGTACACAGAGGTGACCAGGCTCTCAGGTCTGGAGAAAGACACATCATTCCACCCACCCACGCCAGGAGCCTGGCGCACAGCCTGGCAGCTGCCCCTGGGGTGGGCTTAGGTTCAGGGACTAGGGCCCCACCAGGGAGAAAGCAGAACAGCTGCCTCCTGCTCTCACCAATCTGCTCTCTGGAAATCGAGGTCTCACCAACGGGCCCATAAATAATAGAAAGTGCAAGTGGCCCCGGGCGGTGACTCTAGAACTCCAAGGTCTGGCCTCGGGCAGGACAGGCCAATGACCTGCCAGGTCGGTAGCTCAAGGATTAATAATGCATCAATTTTAATGAAGGGAGAGGGCTTTCCTGCTTCACAAACAGCAAAGTGAATGTTTGAGCGTCGCGGCAGGGGGTTAATGAGGACTCTGATTAGTTATTCGGATTTCTCCACACTGCCTCAATCCATTTTACACCAGAGGGAAGAGGAAGGGGGGACAGTGGATACAGAGACTGGCAGGACGACAGGACCCCCACCTCTGAGCAGCTTCAGTTGAAAGAACACCACAGCCCAGACTCTAGAGGACCTAGTCCAGCCCCTTGACCAGGGGGAAGAGCAGACTAGCGTGACTCCCAGCCACATGGGGGATTGGTGAGGGCATCTCTGCTACACCAAACTCCCTTACTGCTCTCTCCATCCCCAGCCCAAAGGGAATACTCTCCTCCCTCGTGGGGGGGTGAGGGGTGGGCTCTGATTGATCAGAGATGATTCCGTGTCCAAGGCCCTCACCCAGGATGCCTAGCCAGGAGGATCCTCACCCAGAAACCTCTACCCTCTGGCCCAGGCTGATTCTGGCTTAGGGAGGGGCAGGGAAGGGAGGCTTTCTGTGATGGGCCCTGAGAAGGAGAGCCTACGGGCAGCACTGCCTCCTCCCATCCCTCTGGCCAGGCCTCCAGCAACCGCCCCTTTCCACTCCCTGATGACTCCAGGTCCCGGATGGGTACTGTTCAATTGTCCACTGACAAGCAGTTTACAGAAGAGGGTCAATAGCATGCAGAACGACAGCGTGCGCTCAGGAGGGGAAATGGCCAGGCCCTCCGCACAGGGCCCCGCGCCTTTCCCACTATTACAATGCAGATGGGCTTCTGAACAAGGGCCATCACTTGCCTCCCTTCCCCAGCTACCAGCCCATCTGCTGCAGCCCAGGACCCAGAGCAGATCCAAACCCAGATCCACAAGGTTGTGCTATCACAGTGGGCCCCACCTCAGCTTTTCTGCGATCATCTTCGTGTCACTGAAGCCCCCCAGATGCCTCTCTCTGATGGTTCCCGAGTTGCTGCCCTGTACATCAACCCCACATTCTTACAGTGCATGTCTAAGCCCCTTCGGTGCTCCCCTGTGGGAGTCTATCTATTCTCCCCGGGCACTGTCATCTTCTTGGTGTCCACAAGGCTTCTGTGGTCTTGAGCTCTCCCTGCTGCAGTTCAGGGTCTCAGTGATTTCTTCTAGTTCATTGAGAATAAAACTGCTGGTGTTCATAGGTCTGTGTGCAGCTATCATGCCCAGCACCTCACACACGTGGTCTTACTGACCCTCACCACCCTGTGTGGTGGGTGTTGTGGGTGCTCATAGCTGCATTTTAGCCTGGCACCATCCAACGGATCTTTCTGCAATGAAGTGTTCTCTGTCCACACCTTCCAGTAGCACCATAGGGCTATGAAGCACTTGAACTGTGCCTGTGCAATTAACTCAGTTTTTAATTTAACTTAATGTAATTTTAATTTAAATAGACAGATGTAGCCGATGACTAGCACATTAGACAGCACCCTCAGCATCACACAGCTAGTGGGGGCCAGGACTCGAATGGGGTGTGTCTGCCCTGCAGGTACATGTGCGCCCCCATGAGGCTGTCTTTGAGGCACCACCATCAAGTGCACGAGGAGGTCAAGGCCAGATCAGGGGATGGAGTGGAATGGAATCAGGTCTGCAGGGCATTGTTGTTGCCTCTCAGCACAGCCTGTGAGGATGCCAGGATGCTTGGGGTATAAAGCTGAGTCAGACCCAGCCTCTGCTCTCAAGGTACTTCGAATTCAGCTGAAAGACAAGACAAATTCTACCCAGAATGGGGAAATCTGGATGCAAAGCTGAAAGAGGTAGGATGTTCTCTAGATATCCCACAGCATCACCCCCAAACTCAACCCACCCACTAGGGGCTCCTAATCTCCATTCATTTGTTTCTCCTGTGTTCCTCATTTGGGATGAACGGCACCATCCTTGTTATGGGCACTAGAGGGGGAAACCTGGAGACACCTCAACTTCTCTTTTCCCTGCCTCCCCCTTCTCCTACCTTCTCCTTTCCCCAGCATATTTTCCCTACATGTACTTTAAATACTCCTTCTTTCCCATTCCTGTTGTCTACCTGCCCGCTGCAGCCTCTTCCCTTGCCCACATCCCCACGTACTCCAGCCATGCTCCTTAACAGCCGTTTTTAAGAGCTCACTGCTTTCTCTGCCTCCGTGCATTTGCTGTTCTTTCTTCCTGGGATGCCCTGTCCTGCCCCATCTACCGGACTACACATTCCTAGAGGCGGAGCATCCTTAGTGACCTCCTCCTCTTTGCTCCTGTGACCCTGAGAACACCTCTTTTACCATACTGAGTTAGAAGCTTTGGCATGTCCCACAGCATTCTCTCAGGTCAGGGTTGGTGGCTTCCTCACCTTTGTGTTTGGAGGGCCTGCACTGTGTCACATGGTAGGAGGTCGGGAGGAAGGGCACAGGTGTATATGAAGCAGCAGTCATCTGAGACCTGACACACTTCTGTCCCTGCCTTCCCTGGCACACAGGGTGAACTCTGACAGCTTCGAAGAATCTCAAACACCAACTGTACGCACTAGGGTCTCAACAACATCTCTCTGTTGGCTTCTGGAGAATCTCCGTTCCTTCCGTCTTGCTCAACGTCCCAGGTCCCTCCACAAAGCATTTCATTAACAGGAGCATCAGGCACTGCCCGCAGGAAACCTCAGTTTCATCTGAGAGACTCACCACGTGGCGCACCTCTGTTGGGGCCAGAGTCACCGTACTCACATGGTCCTACCCTGCAGACAGCACTCGAGTGTTTACAACAGTTCCCTCCATGCTTTCTCATTGGCCCCTCATGACGCTCCCATGTCCAAGGGAACTTAGGCAGTGTTTCCCCAGTTCATAGATGAAGAAAGCCACTCAGAGGAATGGAGATGTTTGCTCAGTCTCAAAGTGTGGGATCCTAGATTCAGATTAAGATATTTTAATTCTAAGTTCAATGCTCAGTTTACTGGGAGGATGGGAATGTCAACAATAAAAATGATTACAGAGAAAGAATGAGTTTAGAGGAGGTACAATGAGTATATTTGAGGCTGTGTGGTGTTCAACATTTTGCTGGGGTTCTGGGGCAGAACAGGAAGCTTGGAATGAGTGTCTGGGGTGCACTCCTCCCCCAGCCCACACATAGTCAAGTCATACAGTGATTTGCTGGTCTCCAAACACCACCTTGTTTCTATACTTTTGGGCCCTCCTAAGGAATTTGTAGCCTTTTCTGCATCTCTGACTTCTGATATTCTACCCAGCCTTTCAATCCATGAATCTTTCCTGGATCTTTCTAAGCAGACATGACCTCTGCTCCTCTGGGCTCTGGTAGCACTTTGCATACGCAAGCACTATCCTCTTTGGCTCATCCTGTCTGAGGCTACTGCAGTGTGTGCGTCTGCCACCCTGTCATATCTCAGGCAGGGACAATTCTTGTTCACCTCTGTACCACCCACAGTATCTGGAACTGTACCTTGGGTAAGAGGTGATCAGAAAATATTGGTTTGGTTGAATTTCATTGCTAATTATATTTCTAATGAGAGCTAGCAGAAGAAGGTGGCATTAACCTACATCTTTCCAATGGTGAATGTGAAATGTAATGGACATTGCTTCTTTTGTGCACATTTTTAAATACAAGCTCCAGGATGATTTAAAAGCACCTGTGCAAAAGCTGACAGAAGGGGCTTACAAACAAGAAGCTGAGCAGGGCAGCCTGAACCTGTTAGGAGTGCACTAGAAAGGCCAAAGACCAGGATGAACTGAGGTCTGAGAACACCTCCCTCCCCACACACAGCCTCTTACACAGTCTCCCTCTCCTCTCTCTCTTAAAAAGCTATACTTGAAGGGAAAAAGAGAAAAAAGGGGGTGGGGTGGGGCGGATTGAGGCAGCTATAGCCTGGGGCAGACATGTGAGGTTACCAGATGACAGAAAGAAAGCAAACAATTTAACTTCCACTTTGCTTTGTTTTTTCAAGGACAATGATCATCAAACCAGAAAAAAGATTTGAGAGAGGTGAGGAGATGGTAACCGAGTATCTTATAGCTTTAAATAAAGTCAAGGGGCCTGACCTGTGGTGGCGCAGCGGATAAAGCGTCGGCCTGGGAACACTGAGGTCGCCAGTTCAAAACCCTGCCCTAGCCTGGTCAAGGCACATATGGGAGTTGATGCTTCCAGCTCCTCCCCCCTTTCTCTCTTTCTCTCTCTCTCACTCTGTGTCTTCTCTCTAAAATGAATAAAATAAAATAAAAATAAAATAAGTAAATAAATAAATAAAGTCAAGGCTGTGGATGCCAGTGAATCCCATCATGTGTAGAAAGAACTTAGAGACAAGATTGTAGAACTACTGTTAGCTGTTTGTGAAATGATCAAAATACCTTTTAGAGACATAAATATGAAAATGTTTTTTCATAAAGTGGTAAACATCAAATTCTGGAAGCTATATAACAATAAGTGTGATATTAGTTAGTAACAAGAATTCTAAATTACAGTAATTTTGAAAGACATAATGACCAAGAACAAGAATCACTTCATTGAAAAAATTACGTGAAACCAACTTATTACACCTTTTAAATTGCACAGAGTTCCTACATTGGTAGGTAAGAAAAATTCTGGATCTTGATTTTAGCAAGATGTATGACAATATCTTCTGCGATATCCTTCTGGATAAGATAGAATTGAAGAGTAAGTTGAATGGGAAAATAGGTAGGTAAATTTTTAGCTAGATTGTGACTGTCCCTGAGCAGTATTGATTAGTAGGTTTCAGTCTGGAGTGAGGTCTTTCAGGTTGAAGTAACCAGCTTCGTGCTGTTGAGCATTTTACCAACAATTTGCATGACCTTGTGGAAAGTGAACTATTCCCCACACTGGAGGGGATAGTTAACGGGTATAGAGAGAGAATTAAGATTGAGAAAGAGCTTTTGAGGCAGGAAACAAGCTGAAAGCAAGGTGATGATGTTGAATAGAGAGAAATATACATTTATGCTTTTAGAGTAAAATGCAAACTGAACAAATCAGGGAGATGGAGCTTAACAGCATTTCATGTGAAAAAAGGGAACTTTAACAGAAAATTCAATAGGTACCAGTGTTGTTAAATGTCTGCCCCCAGCCCCCAAAGGTAATAGCAATACTAGGCTGCATTCTTGCAAGTCCAGATGAAGAAGGCACTGGATCTGACCACACTGGAGGACCATGTTTACTCCCTAAGAGAACACTGTTAATATGGCCTGCATCTGGAGAGTAAGGCTAGGATGGTGAAGAACATGTCTGAATATACACCTGCAGGACAGCAGACCCATGGAGGGGTGTGACTGCTTTCTTCAATATTTAAAGAAGCGTTATGTAGAGGAGGTATCAGTCTTATATTGTGCTGCCCTGAGAGCAGAACTAGGACAGAAAGGTGGAAGTGACAGAGAGACAAATTTCCCCTTTGTGTGAAGGCATTCTACCAGAGAGAGCAGCCCCAGAATGGAAGAGCTGCTGTCACCAGGGGTCATTAGGACGAGAACGGAAGCCTGTCTATTAAAAATGCCTTCAGAGCCTGGCAGGTCATATCAGTTGACCTCCAAGGTCTCTTACACAACTAGAATATGATGAGACCCCTGGGTGAGGATGATCTTTTTGATTGGGGCAAAGTCTCTCCAGGGTCCTTTGAATACATTGTGGAGGTCACCATCTCCTTTGCCAGTATAATAAATCGGGTTCTGCCTTCTGGGGAACTGCTCTTGGGAGCGATCATAGTGGTCATCACATGTGGCATTTGGAAAAGAGCCAACATTGTCCCTTGTGTTTCTCATGGAGACCCCCCCCCCCTTAACGTTTCTGGGAGGAATGTGGCTCCCACTTAATCTCCCCTGGGCTGTGAGCAGCACTGGGCAGAGGCAAAAAAGAACAGCAAAGGTGTGGCTGCCATCCAGGGAGCTCAGAGAACCAGTGGGCTAGGTCAGCACAAGCCAGTCGGCTGACCAGCATGGCCAAAGGCATGGTCCACAAGTTGATGTCTTGTCAAAGGGCATAGCAAGAAGCAGTAAAAAGCCACATTCTAAGTAAGGAAACGCATCCCAATCGACAATTGGTTTCCTGGGACCATACACTCAACATACGCTGATATACATAAATGAAATACCTGTGATCATTGCTGCCTTTGCTCACCCTGCTCCTTCTTCTCAAATACACACCCCCTTCCAAGCATGTTTGCTTTCCTGGTCTTGCTCACCCTCCAGTACTCTTATCCTTTGTGGCCCCTCTCTGGCCTCCAAATCGAAGTCATTCCGCACTACAGCACTGATCACATTCTGTCCTGAATTAGGAGGAGTTGTGTTTGTGCCTGATGTGTCCCCTCCACTAGGAAGCAAGCTCCCTGGGGGTACACAAGTATTCTTTGCATGTGATCAGCCTTGCTTATTAGCAGCAGGATGGCAGCTGGCAGAGCATTGAACTGGTGGTTCGGAGTTCTCATCCGGCTAAGACAACAACTCCACTAGGCCTCATGTTCCTAAAGAATAAAATGAACATGGCAGCAGATCCCTAAGTTCCACGTAAGCTCACACCTTTATGATTTTGTTTTTAACATGTGGGTTTAGCTATTTTCTCCTTTGTCACTAATGTTAAATGCTGTTCATCTATTATGTGCTTTCATTTCTGGATCTTTTTCTGTTGTCATTCATCCAACTATCCATCTGTCCATCCATCCATCCATTGGTCCATCCACCTGACATTTATAAAATACCTTCTTGGTGCTAGTTCACCAAAAGACTAAGATGTGCATGTTGCTCAAAAGGAAGGCACAGTTATAGCAGGGGACACAGCCATGTAAACAGATATTAAAAATACAAGGTGATAAGTGTTGTCCAGAGGTGAGTGTAAAGTGTGCTGGGACCACAGGGGCAGCGACGGGGAAAAGGATGCTGCCATTTGTCACCCTCTCAGCCCTAACTATGACCCTGATGCCTTAAATCCTCTTTGCTGGCCAATTTTTCCAACACAGCTCTGAAAAGAAAGAAGAGATCTGTGTAGAAGTAGGGAGCAAAGGAACCTGGTCTCCTGGTGCACAGAGTCTGTGGTCAGGCGTAGAATGAGCCCCAGTCCCTTCACAGCTATGCGGGGGTCTCTAAGGGGCAAAGTCTGCGTTCTCAAGCTGATCACCCCTCCCACTCCCACTGCAGCAGCTCACTTGGCAAGTCATTTATTCCCCCATAACATTTGCTTGAAGGAACGTTACAGCTGAATTATAGCTGGGACCATTATCTCACAATAACTGTCTGGGAAATGTTAATGTTAATGCATGGATCATGCAGAATGCCACATTAGGGGTTTTATGGTGGACATAACATTTTTATGAACTTTTTCTCTGGTAGCATCAGCCGTTGATGAAAAGAAAGGATAAAAAGAAAGAAATAAAAACAGTGGAGAGGAAGAAAGGAAGCCAGCCCAGGGAGAAGTGGCCCCGGGAGCAGAAGAGCCATTTGATAGCACTGGAGGCTGAGCCACTGAGTGCCACTCACCCTGGAGGAGGCCTACCTGGCAACGCTTCCATGGGTCGAATGTCTTTAGTGTTAGGTATTTGTGAGTGGGGAGCAGCCAGCCAAGTTGGCAACTGGTGGAAGACTGGGTCTACTGGGAAGACCCATAAAACTTTCAGCCTTGGCCCTGGGCAGTTGGCTCAGCGGTAGAGTGGCGGCCCAGCGTGCAGAAGTCCCAGGTTCGATTCCCAGTCAGAGCACACAGGAGAAGCGACCATCTGCTTCTCCACCCCTTCCTTGCCTTTCTCTCTCTCTTTTTCTCTCTCTCTATTCCCCTCCCACAGTCATGTCTTGAATGGTTCAAACAAGTTGGCCCCGGGCACTGAGGATGGCACCATGGCCTCCCCTCAGGTACCAAAAATAGCTCAGTTGCCAAGCAACAGAGCAGCGGCCCCAGATGGGCAGAACATCGCCCAGTAGGGGGCTTGCCAAGTGGATCACAGTTGGGGAGCATGTAGAATTCTGTCTCTCTGCCTCCTTGCCTCTTACTTAATAAAAAAAGAAAAAACATTTCAGCCTTTTCAGATACTGCTGCCTGGCAGGCATTTGGTGCTGAGGGGCTTGAGGGAGAGGAGGAGGGAAGGGGTGTGTGAAGCTTTGTGGGGTGGCCACCATACCCCCTGGGTGCAGAAGGGTTCCCCCGAAGAATCATTTTGAGGGCTTACCTGGGAAGTGATGGCTAATGGCTTAAGGAGATTTTAATTTCTGCCATTAAGAGAAAAAAGGAAAACACAATCTCGGGAATGGCAGTATTTTATACCTGGCTTTTAGAAAGGACTAATAAAGACAGTGTTTAGCATTTTATATCCTTACTCAAAAATAACGATCTTTGGTTCTCATCTCAGATATATTTTAAGTGCGCTTGTGTCTTTTGCCTCCAGAATGTTCTTTCGGGAGGCTGGATTTATAGCTGTGTTTTTCACTGGCCCTGGGCTGCGACTCAGTTCTCACAACCACTGCGTGAAGGTCCGTTTGCCTCTTCTCTCCCCTCCCACCCACCTCTGCAATCACCCTTGATGCTGTTACTGCAATTTTTCTTCCAGACAAAGTGCTGCTTAGCTCTTGACCCTGCAAGACACCTAACACCTGTTTACAGCCATTGCTTTGAGCACATTAAAACGCAGCTGGGAGTGGGGTGGCAATGCTGCTCAGCAGACCCTTCTCTGGTTGTGCCCAAATCACAGCCCAGGGGAGGCTCCAAGAGTCAGCCCCTGTCCAGACCATGAGTGCCCGTCGCCTGGGACAGGCAGTGCAGTTGGGAGTGTAGAGGAGAGAGAGAGAGAGAGAGAGAGCACACAGGATTTGGCTGTAGACCGGCTCTCTCCAATGCAGTGGTGGGTTTGCTAAGAAAAGCTGAGAAGTTAGCTTGGTTTGCTATAAAGAACCTGTATCCACAGGTCAGGGCCTTCAGGTTCCAGTTTTGCAGTAGTGTGGCTGGCCATGTGACCTTACGTCACTAAATCTCCAGAGGTCATTTTTCCCTGTAAGGGGCTGAAGCCAGAGCAGCAATTTCTGAGCTCTCCCCTCTTAGCGAGTCTAGGGTACTACTGCACACCCAGACCATCTGGGGCTGTTCAGAGGGCGTGGGCATTTCATTCGTCTCTGAGGCAAGGTGAGTGCCACAGGCCCTGGGCCGGATGGTTTAAATCCAGACTTCACCACTTCTAAACTCAGAGATTTGAACATATTTTTTATTCTTTTATTTTTATTTTTTTCCAGGGACAGAGAGAGTGTCAGAGAGAGGGATAGACAGAGACAGACAGACAGGAACGGAGAGAGATGAGAAGCATCAATCATCAGTTTTTTGTTGCGACACCTTAGTTGTTCATTGATTGCTTTCTCATATGTGCCTTGACAGCGGGCTTTCAGCAGACAGACCGAGCAACCCCTTGCTCGAGCCAGCAACCTTGGGTTCAAGCTGGCGAGCTTTTGCTCAAGCCAGATGGGCCCGCGCTCAAGCTGGTGACCTCGGGGTCTCGGACCTGGGTCCTCTGCATCCCAGTCCGACACTCTATCCACTGCGCCACCGCCTGGTCAGGCTGTTTGTTTATTTTTAAAATAAACTCTTAGTTTCCATTTCTTTGCATGCAAAAAGGAAATTGCAATGCTTAACCTTACAGGTTGATTTCCTGAGTTTAACCTGCCTTCTAAACTTATTCAACAATTTATTTTTGTGTTACGTCATTCCACACTAGAATGGAAACTCCATGAGGTCAGGGGTCTTGGTTTGTTTTCTTCAGTGTATCTTTTGTCTAGGACAGCACCTGGCACACAGTAGGCCCTCAGCCAACATTTAGTGAATAAAAGAATAGCAAAGTATGCCTGGATAAATACCCTTACTCTAGTCCAGACCCCTGGGTATTTTCCCTAAAGCTCTCTGAAGGACATTTCCCTGGGCCTAGGGGGTTTTCAAGTCTCCTGACATAAAATGCTGGTTTTAGGGACGCTGAATGCGTTCACGACCTGAGAGGCAGAAGTTGTTTGCACAAGACCTCTCTAATACCAGAGCAGGTGCACCTGGACTGGCCAGTAGGCCTAGAGCCCCCTTTCCCAGCACCCCTTCCTCTCCCCAGGCCGCTCCCATTCATCTTGGGCTTCCCTTTGTTGGCTCCTGGGGACCTCCTGCCATATGTTCCATTCCAGCTCAAAGCTGTGTGCTAATTGTTCTGAATGAACCACTCCAGCTGGAAAAGCAAGCCAACCATTTACAGACCTTAAGGTAACACCCAGATTCTGATAAGTGAGGGGGTTTCCAGGGAGGGGAATGCAAAGTCTTCCTTTAGGGGCCAGAGCCGGGCGAGGTGAGTCCTGAAGCTGGGGCTCCATCAGGGCCTCTGCTCCTGGTCTCTGCCCAGTTCACAGCGGCCCCACCTGAACAGCCATCGCCATATAGGCCTGGAGCCTTTTCCCAACCCATCAGGTCGGCTGAGGCCCCCCAGTCCCAGCCATGCTCCCTTCATGTGCAGAAGGCCCCTCTCACCATGTTCCCTTGCATTCTCTAAGACGCCGTTTGGGATTGGCTGGTATAAAGCATCTCATTCAGATGGGCATCGCATGTCTGTGTGAGGGAAGCAGGGAGAGGGCTTTGCCATGACCATGCAACAGGCATCCTCTGCTCATTCTCTGTGAGGCCTGCCCTGACAGCCCGCCTCTCCTGTTAGACCTCACATCCTCTGGTATGAGGGGCATGGATGTTGTCTCCACCTGTTATCTCCCCATTGCCCATCCCAATACGGAAGCCCAGTTCTTTCCACAGCTCAGGGGTGCTGATTCAGTGTTGTCTTCCATTTCTGTCAACATTTCCCAAATGCAGAAGAAGAAGTGTTTAAGCGGCAGTTTTCTGATCAAGGAGGAACTTGAAGATGGAGGAATCTTAGAGGCCACAATGTTGGACTACCTTAGTCCCATGAAGGAGGCCAAGGCTGCACTTGGGGGTCTCCACCCCTGCCTCCCCATCCAGACCAGTGCTGGCTCATGGGAAGGGAGGATACACTGTTGCCCCCTCATACTTTCTGTGCCTGGGGCCGGACTGGGTACACAGCAAGGAGGCCAGGGGCTATGGCCAGAAACTTGGAGACTAGGGTCCAGTGCCAACTCCCCATAAATTAGCTATGTAACCTCAAGCATGTGATTCTCTCTGGACCCCTATGTGCTCATCTATAAAAGTGAGGATGGTGCATTATTTGCTCTGCATACCCATTAGGGCATAAGAGATATGAATGCAGAAAGGTTATGAAAGCTGAAAAGCAGAATTCCAAAGCCAGGGAGTTAGGTTAGGCTTATCTCCAGGGCTTGGGGGCTCTCGCCCACTGGTGGTTAATTTGGGGAGGTGTAGAGGGAGAGCTGTCTATGACAGGGATCGTCCTTCGGGTTCTCTGCACCCAGCATAAGAGCTATGAGAAGGGCTGCTGGCAAACCAGACAGAGGCTTTGGTCCACTCCACCTGCATCCTTCTAGAGGCTGGACAGAGGCCTGACCTCAGAGCAAGTGCGCGCTCATAGATCTACCAGTCAGGGAGAGCCACGCATGGAAGTTGCTAGTTTAATGAAAGGGAGTAGATGAGCCATGAAACGGGCGCCCTGTGAAGCAGTGTGCAGGGCTTGGAGCTAGACAACCACATTGCTCCATAGGCTTCTGCAAAGTTTCTCATGACTAAGACACTCCCTGACTTCTGAGGCCCTCCTGGGAAAAGAGGTGGAGAGGGTATGAAGGAGGGGATAGTGGGCCTTCCTTTGAGGGGTGTCCAGCCAGAAGAAAAGAGGCCATGGGGCTCCTGGCCCATCTGTCTGCCCTGCTTCCCCATCAGGTACCAAGATGTACAAGTGACTGCTGGCTTTTGGCAGCAGGACTGAGCTGGGGACAGACCTGACCCTGCAGGGTCTGACCCAATCCGCTTGGCCCCGTAGCCTCCCCAGTACATGGGGTAGTCAAGAGCTCCCTAGTGATCAGCCTTTCTCCAGCCAAATGAGGGCAGCTGGGGAGGTGAGCCAGAGGCCAACCTCTTCCCTGGAGGGTTCTGAGTCGCTGCAGGTCTCAGCCAGCCAGCTGGATGCATTAGGAGGATGGTCAATGGGAGCCTCACGGGTGGAAAATTATATCCATCTCAGCATTGAAGGAGAGTGTAAAAAGTATATCTCTGTCAGAAATAGCCTTAGATTGCTAGGGTCTAGATCAGCTCAGGGTCAGAGTTGGCTTAGGTATTCTCTGCCTCTCTAGGCCCAACATCAGGTCTGATGGCTGAATGTGGCCTTCCAACTTGTACATCGTGCTTCCTTCTCTTTACCTGAGATGCCTTTGCTCCCTCCTCTGCCAGTAGACAGTCCACTTATCTTGCAAGGTCCAGCTCAGATGTCACCTTTTTTGTGAAGCCCTCTTGGATGTCCTCCAGGCAGCATAGCTACACTTGCTCCGGATTTTGCAGGTAGGCAGAGGTAGCTGTGTCTGGATGCCATGACTGCCCTCCGCACAGTCAGAGTACCAGACCCTGAGCTCCTTGTAGCCCTGAGCTCACGGGCACGCCCAGGGGTCCCCAGCAGCAGCGCACGGGGCCTTGCACACAGTAGACGTTTACAATAATATAAATGTGTAATTCCATGCTTGCCCTGGCCTAAATTACTCATGTGAAACTAACACCCAGAAAGGAAGAATTAGAAGGATGGGGGGGCCTCCTGAGGATTGCCCTGAGAAAACTCTTCTGTCTTCCTCTCCCTCTGCCAGCCTCTTGCTCAAGCCCAGAGCCCTCCAAACCCAACTGTTGTGTTGTTTTTTCTTAATCAACGATGAAACAATAGGTGATCTTTTGACATTTCTAGGGCTGTTTGGAAAGAGGAAAGATAATATGTAATAAATGCATAGACTTCTGTGTGTTTCTTGGCTCCAGTCGCTCTATTTCCATCTCTTTATGCAGGAGTCCTGGGGAACTGAAATCCTTGATAATGCCAAACAATTCAACACTTTATTCTCTCTTTACTCTGTCTGCACCAAAACAGCATAAGAAATGTTGACTGCATGCTGTTGGCTGTGGGAAGTGACCTCAGACGCCACATTCAGTTCTGCTTTGGAGGTCTTGGGAATGAATGCCTGGGACCCTCTGTCTGATCAATCCGAAGTAAAAGATAGCCCCCCCCCCCCGCTCCCTGAGGATATGGGCTGGAGGCTCTTGGACCCCTGAGGTGTCCAGGATTTTCTCTCCACCTTTCCGCCCCCACTGCCCGCGGTCATTCCCCAGACTGTCCTAGCAGTGGACAGCAGTTCTGATTAGAACTCAAAAGAAATGTTTCCTGAGCCAGAGCGGCCCAGGGCCCTGGAGGTCAGCACAGTAAGCTGATGCTTCCCAGCCCAGATTCCCAACCTGAGCAGCACATTTCAGCCTGGGGCTGAAGTAAGTTTCTATTACCAGCATTTTCATTTCTCCATGATGGAGACTGGGGACTAGATAAAGGATAAGACCTGTCCAGAACTACAATTTTCTAAAGTGTGAAACTCCCTCTTCCAATGTCTAGGTCAGAAATCTATTTATTTGTCCATCCATCCTTTGAGCCATCTAACAAATATCACCTGCCCGGCCCTGTGTCACAGTCCCAGGAACGTTCCCTGAGTCTGGGAGCTTTGCTTCAAGTTTCCCCATAGAGATGAAATGCAGAACTCTAACTGTTGCGTCTAGGCAGATTCTGTCAGGACAAACAATATCTGTCTTCAGCAGGCATTTGAAACTCTCCCTCCCTTTCCCTCCCTTGCACCACCTCTTTCTCTCTCTCTCTCTCTCTTTCTTTCTCTAACTCTCTCTCTCTCTCTCTCTCTCTCTCTCTCTCTCTCTCACACACACACACACACACACACACACACACCTGCCCTAAGCACTCTGAGCATGGAGGCAGCTCTGTTGTACTAATGCACCATTCCTTCCTTTTCACTAATAGTGGTTAGGAGTGTGGGCTCAGGAGTCGAAATGCCAGGACTTGAATTCTGGTTCTCTTTCCCTGCCAGGGCACTGTGGCAGGTGTTTAGCACCAAGACTCTGGGAAGCCCTCAAGTCACTGCTCCTGTGCTTCAGTCCAGCTTTAGAAAGAGCCCTCCACTCAGGAAGCCAGGCTGAGGGACAGGCAGCCCAGGTGTGCAGGGAGCAGGCAGGCAGCAAGGTTTCTGCAAGCCGGTGACCAACCTGCCAGCTCCAAGGCTCCTCACGTGGGTCCTTAGCAAGGACACTCATGTGCACAGATGACCCCATTATGTCCCACAGCAAGAGACCTGGCTTTTCTGAACCTCCCGTGCCCTGCTGTGCCCTAGGGGCACCTCTGTCTCCTTGTCACCAGCTTCTGGGACCTGGGCTCCTACATGCCTCGTCTCCTTCAGCTGGCCCATTCAATAGCTGCTCTCAGCTGCCCTCACGACACGGGGCCCTCCCAATCCCTCACGTGCTCTTTTCCCCTCTTAGTGCAGGCTCAGGTTGGCCCACCCTGGGACAAGTCCAAGATGTCACAGAGCAGCAAGAACAAAGGTGATGAAGACCATTTGTCCTCAGAGAGGCATGGCTTGGAGGGGGTGCAGAAATGTGATGGTGAGATTGACACGGGCTCAAAGACACACTGTTCATCTTGGGGAGAAGATGACACAGAACTGAGCCTCCATAGAAAAGGGGGGATGTTCCAAAGAGAGGAAATAGCACCATGATGCAGGAAATAACGAGCAGTTTGTGATGAAGGGTGGCAGGAAACAGGCTGGTGAGGCGGTGGAGGCTGTGTTATGGAAGATCACAAGAGCCTGGCCTTTATGCTTCCAGGAACAGCCAATTTTCTTGAATGCATAGCACTCATTCAAACAGATTGACCTCAAATGTCTCTTCCTCCAGGGACTGCCTCTGACTTCTCCAGAATTAAGCACACTCTTATTCAGACTTTCTGAATGATGAGTTCCTGCCTCTCTTGTAACACCTATCACATTAACTCTACATTTTTGTTTCAAAGGCTGTTTCCACCATCAGACTAGAAATCAAGGATAACTTTCTGTTCAATTTAGATCCCTAGAAATTAGCAGCAGGCCTCATATACTCAGGTGCTTCCTAAATATTTTATGAATAGAAGGATGGATGGATGGATGGAGGCAAATTGAGGTTAAATGATCTATTCACTCCCTGCTCTCTGCCTCCATTCTGAATCCTCAGCTTACATAATAAATACTGATTTGGATCTGTATTTATGTTTCCTCATCTATATAACAGGAATAATAACCCAAGTGTTGTTGTGAAGACTAAATTATAAGAGTGAAAGTGCCCAAGACTCAATTTGTAAATGTTAGTTTCCCCTCTCTGTCATTCAGCTCATTTTTATTAACCATCTACTATGTGCCAAGCACTGGGTTCATAGCAAAAACAAAACAAGCTCCCTGCCTTCATAGGGTATACTTCTAATTGGGTGAGACAGATAATAAATAAACAAGCAAATGTATAGTATGTCAGATGGAGATAAGAGCTGTGGAGAAAAACAAGCCAGAAGAAATGGAATAAAAGTCACCAGGAGTTGGGTAGGGTTGCTCTTTCATATAATATAAGGTGGTCAGGAAGCCTCACTGGCGAAGCCTCCAGGACAGCTGAGCGGAGACTGAGAGCAACCAAAGGGTCGAAGGCAGGAGGGTGTGTTGGAGGAGCAGCGAGGAGGCCAGCACGGCGGGGGTGTAGTGAGCCAGGAGATGTGGCAGGAATTGGCAAGGACCCAGATCAGGGAGGGCTGGGTCAAGATGCTGAATTTTCACTCTTCAGGAAACAGGAGGCCAGCCGTTGGAGGCTTATGGGCCGAAGAGTGGTGTGAGCTGATTACCATTTGAGATGGAGACTCTGGTTGTGGGTTGAGGACAGAGAGAGAAAGAGAAGGGTGGAACGGAATGAGAGGTGAGGAGGCTGTTGCAATAATCTTGGCAGGAGACAGTGGAGACTTGGACCAGGGTGGAGCAGTGGTGAACAGTTTGGTCTGACAGTTTCTGAATTCACTGATGCAGAGTGTGAGAAGAAGAGAGGGGCCAGAATGACTTCGAGGTATTTGATCTGAGCACCTGGAAGCATGGCTTTGTCCTCTACTGAGATGGGAAGGCTGCCCTCCATGTGCTAGGTGGTGCAGAAGTGAAGAGAACAAAAGTACATTCTCATAGCGCATGTGCACATATAGGGCAGGGAAAATTACATGCTGTACCTATAAGGGAAGAATAGGAGACAGCAAGTATGAAAATAAATCAACCAGAAGCCAAATGCCAAAATGGTCCATCCAAGAAAGGCTATGATGGTCAGAAAGGAAATCAATTATGTTGAGCAGGCTCTGTAACTGCCCTCTTGAAAAGCCACCTACTGGCCAAATCCAGTGACCTTGTCTCAGACCTCATTTCCCTTTAACTGATTATCACATGTGACACTGGGATGTGCCCTATTCCGTGTGAGCTCTCCTATAGCTTCCTTGTGCGTCCCCCTTTCCCACATGGGAACTCCTCTTCCAAACACGGGCATCATCCCCAAAGGCCACTCCTAAGCCCTTACCATCTCTCTGGACCAGCATGGCACACATGTACACTCATACGTGCACACACAGACTTGCTGACTGACTGTTTGACTCTGAAATCTCTATTTTTAGAGCTGATCACTCTCCTGAGGACTTCCATCTCAAGTGGATACTTCCTTTACGTGTCCAGTTGTCACCTCTTATTCACGCTCTGCCCGGTGTCTCTCCTCAGTTTTCATGCTGCCCTGCTTGCTTCTGTCAGTGCCATCATGGCGGTCCCAACACTTGGCTCCAGCCCTAAGTTCATCTTTGGCTAGTCCTCCTCCCTAGTCTTTATCTACTAAGTCATCAAGCCCCATCCCTGCTTTCTAAGAAACATTCCCTTATATCTCATGACTGAATTCCTGCAACACTGTGGGCCTGCCTCTAGCTTCCCCGTCCAGTCTGCCCTCCCCAAGGCCCCTGACAGGTTGATCCAATGAAAGCAGATTCTACTGGTCTGTTAAAAGACTCCAATGAATCCTCAAGCCTAGTGCGACAGAGTTCCAATCCCCGGCCTGGTGTTTACTCTCCCTATAGTCACGTATCACTCTCACCTCTTACCGGACCCCAGTACCTGCCTGCTCCAGGCAATAGAGAAAGCTAGCAATTGTGGGGCAACTAGTACATGCTGTTCGTCGTCTAGTGGAATCCTCGTGGCAGCCTCTCTAGGCCAACATCACCATATTCATTTTTCAGATGAAGAACAGGAAATCTAGTGAGCGTGACATCCTGGAGGTCATAGAGCTAGTGAGCAGCAGACCCAGGATGGATGCTCAGGCCCTTTTCTCCCTCAAGCCCACAGCCTCTCCATTGAACCACACTGTCCCGCACATGTACTAACCCTTCCACATAGACAGTCAGTGCACTGACCATGCTCTGCCATGCACCTCTCCACCCACCCTGGCCCCTGGCCCCCACCCACTTATCCTCATGGCCTGCTCCCAGGACTCTTTCTTCACCTAGCCCACTTCTCCCAGCTTCTACACAAAGCACTGGTCTCTCCTCGATTCTCATACATAAGTCAGTTCTTCTCCTCTGACCACCGAACTAGAGGAAGTCATTCAGGGTAACTGCAGGCCCCTCTGAGCAGTGCTGCCAGCCTGCTGGGGGTCCCTAAAGGGGGTAGTCCTGAAATACTTGTGGAAACGAGAATATGATAACAACTAGTTCCTTAGCAGAGACAGTCAAAACAACTGCAAGCAAGAATCATTTGTATTTCATTTGTTTAATGTGTTCATTTCCTCTTGTTAACACAGAAATAATTGTCTGAAATTACAAGCGAAGTAGAATCGTAATGTTAGGAAGCTTTGTTATTTAAGAAAAATATTATTACAACATTAGTGGCAGTGAACTACAGAGTTCAGCTCAGAAGACAACTTCCTTCCTTAACACACAATTTTCCATTGCTCGAATATTCTGTAACATTCCAACTTTTTTCTTCCCCCATCAATGTCAGAATGAGATTAAAGCTAATATTCACAGCCATCTGAAAACATTTGAGTAAGAGGTAAGAGGAAGAAGGGAGAAGTATTTCCCTAGAAACAGTGTGGGTGTATGTGTGTTATAACTATTCCAAGAAAAACTAACTTCACATGAGACTGGTCATCAGTGAGGACTGATTCTCTCCAAAGTCTGAACAAAAAGATTTGCAAAAGACAAAAGACCCCAGAGGGTAAGAGGCATAATCTTCCAGATACGAGACCAGAGGTATTTGTTCAGGAGGCTGGACAAAGAATATGGAAATGAATTATTGAAAAAGAAAAGTCTCTTCCTAAGAAAGAAATTCAAGTAACACCTGACACTTGGACAATCTCCCCCGGGACGGAACTCCTCTTCACTTCCCCACTCCCTCTGAAAAACACGCACCGGGAGAAATCCAAGGGCAGGCGTACTGCCTTTCACACGCGTGTCCCGTTAGTCAGCCACCTGCCCATGTGCAACATATGGTGTGGTGGGCCTCAAGAAACCTGAAATCTGTTTTTGTGATTAGGCAATTAAAAGCATTGGCAAAAACGTAAAGAATTTAAGGAGCATCTTCCAGGGATATTCAATGCACATACAAACATGTATGTTTTTGACATAAATGGCAGTGTGTCTACAACGCTGTTCAATATCTTGCTTTTTCCCTTCGGTGTCAGACTGTACATAAGTGTAGGTGGTCCATAATGACTGTCCCCCCCCACCACCTCAATCAAGCCCATAGCACCACAGTCTGTCCCTGTCTGGGTTTTGGTTTGCCCAGGACCTCTTCCTCTACTTCCATATTTCACAGGCAACTCTTGATGTCAAGAGTTGCTAAATGTCCCCATTTTTGAGCTGAGGTATCTCTTGCCTCCTTGGGCAAGCCTTCCTTGGGTATAAGGTAACATGGACTTAGGTCTGAGAGAACCGTCTGCCTGCTCACCGGGATGGCAATCTCTGATAGCTTGTCAAGGGCAGAAGGAGAGGGAGGGGCTGCTATCACCGGCTTCATGAAAGAAGGCTGCCTCCGCATGTGCAACTAGACTGGCGATGCTCTATGCTCCGACTGCTCCCAAGGGAACACCCATACATGCCCAGCCTAAGGCTGGAGGAGCTGGGGAGTCAAAAGCGAGCCTCCTCCCACCCCCAAATCCAACATCAACATCACTAGCAGAAAAAGTGCCTTAAACCGGAACCAGCGGGGTCAGCCCCACATCCCTACTCCACCCTGAGCACCCACCAGAGGGAGCCCAGCAGGGGCTGGCATTCACTCATCTCAGGCGGCTGCCACCACCACCTCCAAAGAGACTGTCATTAAAGCTTTGTCCCTGGCTCTCTGATTTACATGTACAAATAATCACTGTCAGGGGCATGAGCCCCAGAGAGCAATAATAGATTCTAGTGGTAGCAGATGCAGATGCAGAAAATAAAAACAAAAATGAAACACGCCAGCCTGGCACAACTCAATTCTGAGAGAAATCCTGGGGGGTTGGTGGGGAAGGTAGGCTGCCAGGGAGGCAGGCTGCAGCGGGTCCGTCAGGCCTAGTATTGATTGGTCGGTCTTCTGTAAAAACTAGTCTAGGAGGCTTTTCTTCTTAATTGTGGTCATATGTATAACATCAAATAGGCAATTTCAACCATTTTTAAAAAGTGTATGACTTAGTGGCACCAATGACATTCACACTATTGCGCAACTCTCACCACTGTTGCTAAAACTTTCCCATCACCCCAAACAGAAACTCTGTCTCCTTGAATCAATAAGCCCCTCATCCCCACCACCCCAGTTCCTGGTAACCTCTAATCTGCTTCTGTCTTCATGAGTTGATCTGTTCTAGGTATTTCATATAAGTTGAACCATATACTATTTGTCATTTTGTGTCTGGTTTTTTTTTCCACTTAGCACACTGTTTTCAAGGTTCATCCCTGTTGTAGCATGTGTCAGAAATCCCTCCCTTTTATGGCTCAGTACTTTCTGCTGTGTGTACATATTGCACCTTGTTTATCCATTTATCTGTTGATAGACACTGGGTTGTTTCCACCTTTTAGCTATTGTGAATAAAGCTGTCATGAATATTGATCAACATATTATCTGTTGAAATCTGTTTCTAATTCTTCTGGGTTTATATCAAAGAGTAGAATTGCTGGGCCATGTAGCAATTTTATGTTTAACTTCTTGAGGAACCTCCAGACTGTTTTCCGCAGTGGCTAGCCTAAGAATTGAGAGAATGACTTGACCCTTGCTCTAGGATGCAGGGTTCTGGGCACCTTGGTCCTAGGAAACCACATGGCACCTGCAGGCCTGCTGGCCTGGCCTGGAGTGGGAACAAGGTGAAAGGCCAGAGTTGAGAGGCCTCAGAGAAGGGTCTAATGCAGGGGTCCCCAAACTTTTTACACAGAGGGTCAGTTCACTGTCCCTCAGACCATTGGAGGGCTGGACTATAAAAAAAAAACTATGAACAAATCCCTATGCACATTGCACATATCTTATTTTAAAGTAAAAAAACAAAACGGGGACAAATACAATATTTAAAATAAAGAACAAGTAAATTTAAATCAACAAACTGACCAGTATTTCAATGGGAACTATGGGTGCAGATACATCCTGTGCTCCTCTCATTGACCACCAATGAAAGAGGTGCCCCTTCCGGTAGTGCGGTGGGAGGGCTGGATAAATGGCCTCAGGGGGCCACATGCAGCCCTCGGGCTGTAGTTTGGGGACCCCTGGTCTAATGGGTCTGGCCCTCCAAGCCATTCCTAGGGTCCCAGCCAGCTCCTGGGAGAGAACCCGCTGTAACCCACAGTACAGGGCAGGGACTCTCAGAGGCTCCCACCCCCATCCTCAGCTGCCTCTTGTTTTACATACTGTAAAGTGAGGCAAAGAGGGCTGATTGCACTTGGCCTAAATCTCCTGTTCTTTCTCCCTGCGCTGTACCATCTGCCAGAGTTGGGTCTGGGCAAAGTGGGGCCTTCAGAGTAGGAAGCAGGGGGAGACACCCTCACCACTCTAGCTCTGCCATCATCAGGAACTGGAACTGGGTTCAGTCCTGTCTGTGTTGCTACCTCTGCCAGAAATTCCTTTTTCCCATCACCTCCATCTGGTTAAGTGTTATCTACCCTCTTGGCTCAGCTCAGGTGTCACTTCCTCACCCCCTGTCCCCATCTTCTTGGTGGAGCTGGGTGCCCCCATCTGGCTCCTTCAGCACCTCAGGAATTTACTCTCGAGCCTATTGTCATATACTTCTTGCAGGTTGCAGCTTACTGACCTGTCTCTCCACTACACAGTGAGCATCTTGGGGTCGTGAATGAGCATTTTATCTGTGCATCACTAGGCCAAGTCCTGGTACTTAGTGTTTGTTGAATGAATGAATGAATGAATGAATGGTGTACTCTTTGTAAGTGTGTGGTGTAATGAATGAATGCTTACTGACTGACTGACTGAGTGAACAGATGAATGGTACTCCAAGGACTGAGATGAGTCTTTGCAGTAGATTCTTGGCTCATGGTGGAGCCCTCACTTCCTCACTCCCTCATTTATTAATTCATTACAGTCACTGCTGTGTGTCAGATTCTATTAGGCACTGAGGTTCAGATGGATTAGGTGCTGGGCGCCTCCGCCTCTGTCATCAGGAGCCCACAGAAAAGTAGGTGGAGACCAAAGTAAACAAGAAGTGCAGCTTGAGCTGCTCCATCTCCCCAATAGCACACAGGGCCTGGCAGCACATCAAAAACCTGACCTGGCCTCCTCAGCCCCACCAGTTGCTGCACACAGCTGTCCGTGCTGCTTGAGGATCCAGGGGCTGGAGAATTAACAACCAGGAGGGTTTCTGGAGCTCCCAGGATCCAGCCCAGCTCACATCAGAGACCTCATTTCCCTTGGGGGATTCATTCCCTCTGCACAGCTGGTTAAGTTTTCATCAGGGCCTGGGTGGGGGTTGGGAGGGAGCTCCGATCCTTTGCTCTTTCATGCTGGGCATGGAGAGAGACACAGCATCCTCTCCATTTTATGTTTTAGATGAATAGGAATGAACTGCAGTTACCGGGCAAGGCCAGCCCTCACGGGCCTGCGCTGCTGCAGCAGGTGACAGTTCCTGGGTTTAGGATCAAGCGTGCAGACGGCTCAGGCCTCCACCGATGGCGCTCATGCAGCTAATGAATACTTGACAACAGGCTAGTGGTGAGCAGCAATTTTTTTCTTTAAAAAGTGATTTAAGGTTCTAGTCTTCCATCCCACCTTCATCTCCTCTTGCATCAGGACCTCATTCAGCTAACTCCATGCTCCAGCTGGGGTGTGTTTGTTCTGACCCTCTGTGAGCACCCCCTCTTTACGGAGCCTCCAGCTGCAGCACCAGAGGCAACTGTTTCTGCTCAGACCTGACCCGGAGCAACAAGCATGGGGCTGAGAATACAGTCTGGTGTTCTCATCAAGGGAGCAGGAAAGGGAAGACTAAGAGGATGGCCCGCCATGTAAATAAGACAGGGAACATCAAAGAACTTTCCCATTCACTGTCACATTTGATCCTCGCTCAAAGCATTAGCGGGCTGCCTACTAGAAGCCCAAGATTCAAAGTGAGCCAGAAGGTCTGTGAGCAGATACTATAATTCCCATCTCAGAGCAAGGAAGGTGAAGTACAAAGTGGCACTATTTGCCTAGATCACATGTGGGTTAGTGCGTAGGCTGGAAGAGTGTGTGTGTGTGTGCGTGCACAAGGCGGCGGGGGGGGGGAGGGATGAATGTTTGTGTCACTCCCTGTTTGGGGGCTTCTTCCACTGTGAGAGTCTCCATCCTAGAAGCTGAGGTGATGTCTCCTGGTCAGCAGGGCTTCCTCTGCTGTCGACTCAGCTTGATTGAAGAACTGACCACTTCCTGAACTCATGTCCAACCTGCTGAGATGTCCACACCCAGGGCAGCCATGAGAGATGGTTTCAGGTCAGTGAAAAGGGAGAAAGTCCCACTGTGTGCCTAGTTCTGTGCTATTTTGTTGTGCGTTCTGTGCAAGACACAGAAGACATGTCCTCTTTTTTAAGAAGAAGGCAATTTTACTGCTGAGACAAAATCTACACAACAATCTCACAGAGGGTGTGTGTTAAACAAGTGAAGGCCCCCTCCACCTTTAATATGCTTATAAACTCACAGCCTGGGCATCTTGCTAACATGAGGCTCAGCAGGTCCGGCTGGGAGCTGGGGCATTCTAACCCAGGCGACACTGGGGCCACGGGTCCTCAGACCACACCCCAAGTGCCAAGGCTATATCTGGCCCATGTTACGACAAATCAGCTTGGTGGACATCTGCCTAGAGGAGACACATTAATGCACGGTCCAGAGGAGGGGAGAGATACAGGTAAAAAGGAAAGAAAAGAAAGAGAGAAAAAAAGACTACTACAAACTTAAGAGAACATAGGGGGTTCCTTGTGGTCTGACAGAGTTGGAGGCAGAGTAACAGGTCCTGACTGTGTGGCCTTGGTCTGGTCACTTCCTCATGTGAGCCTCATTTTCCTCTTCTATGAAGGAAGAGTTCAGTGTCCCAATCTGGGTAGGACATTAGAATATTTGGTGAGCTTTTAAAATAAAACAACACCTGGATTCCTTCCTGAGAGATTTTTATGTAGTGGTCTGGGTAGGTCTCAGCCCAGGTAGTGTTTAAAAGCCCCTAGTGACTCTAATGAGTAACGTGGGTTGAGAAACACTGCACTGGGTGGCCTCTGAGGTCCCTCCAAGCTTCCTCATCTTTACATTCTGACAGAAAGTGCTAGGACTCCTGGCTCCTGTGTCTGGGCATAAGGCCTGGAGCAAAAAAAAAAAAAAAAAAAAAATTACTAGAGAAATCCTAAGAAAAGCTTCTCCACAATGCCAGAAATCTGAGCATTTCTCTGATACTTCTCTGATGGAGGCCAGGTGGAGGGGCTGTCCTGCCCATCTGGTTCCCATTAATCCCAGGGCATGTTTCACATCCCCAGCAGGTACTTGAAGCTGGGAGCAGCCCCCTGGGTGGCCCTCGGCAGGGGCCTTTCAAGCCAAGCCCTGCTGACAGGCTGCAGGGCTCTGTGGGGCCTTCCTGGCTTCCAAGTCACTCGCCCCCTCTTGGGGGTAGAAGCCCAGGCAAATTAGAAACCAAAGAAGGCAGATGCAGAAGCCCTGGCCTCCCTTTCATTAGCAGTCTGTCACAAAGCGTGAAGGGCTTCCATAAATTCTGCAACCCAGCAGCTGCTGGTGGGGGTGGGGGTGGGGGGCGGGGAGACTCAGCAGGCAGAAGATTCATTTGTTCTCCAGAAGACTGAGTCTTCAGGAATTTCCATCCCCTTTCCTCCCCCACCCACTCAGCCAGGAACTAGCCCAAAGCCACATGTTGCAGTCTGCCTGTAGATTCCAAGGCTTTGGAGGGAGTGGGAGGGAGGGACTACCCCATCTGTTGAACCCCCCCCCCAACCCCTTCCTCCCTGCCAACATAGCCTGGAGGAGTCAGGCTCTGTTTCTATAAGAAGCTGAGAGCCTTTGGCTGCTAGCAACACATCTCATCCCCAGGCTGCAGTTCTATTGGGTGGCTTTGTGTGTGTGGGGGGGGGGGGTGGTGTCTTAGCTGTGAGTCACCCACCCACCAGTCCCAGAGTGCAGGCTGGTGGAGTTGGGGGTGGTGGGCAGCCTGGATGGAGAGGGCCTAGACTGACCCCTCAACTGAATCCTCCCCAAAGAGATGCTGCTTCTCTTTCTCTCACTGGCTGCCCCCTCTATGGCAGTGCTGTGGGCTGGCCTGGGCTCTGGGCCCACCAGCCCTGGAGTCTCAGTGCCATCACTAACTAGCTACATGACCTTGTACAAGCTAACGAGTCTCTGTGCCTTAGTTTTCTCATCTAGAAAATGGGATAATAAAATATATACCTCAAAGGGTGACAATAACTGTTATTAACAGTGAATGCCCGAGGGAAAGAAAGATCAGAGACAAAAGGGGTCTCCCAGCTGGCAGTTTCCTGGCAGTTTCCTGGCAGCAGGAAACGGCAGAACTGCCACAGGCTGAGGAGAGGTCCCCGAGCAGCACCTGCTTTCCCAGGCAAATGCTCAGTGACACCCTCCCTCCTGGGACAGGACAAGAAGAACCCACGGCCACAGGCCACACTCTGCCTGACACTTACGACATGTGCTGGCCTGCCCTACACAGTCTGGCCAAGTCATCACTGGGAGACTGTGGCCAAAAGCAACACCAGACCCTGGAACGGGAAAGAGCCAAGGGCCACGCCTGCAGACATCCCTCCCAGAGGGAACCAAGTCCAGCTTCACAAGGAACTGCAGGGGAAGAAGAGGCGTACTACAAAGCGCTGCCCTGGCCCTTGCTCTGGGAGCTGGCCTGCGGCTGCTCCACTGGGAAGCCCTGCAGGCCCCCAGCCACCCCAAGGGCCCAGCAGTGGGCAGTGGGGAGGAGGGGCTCCCAGAAGCTCTGCTGGTAGCAAAGGGTCAGTATCCACCAGGACATCAGACACAATCCTTTTATGAAGTCTGGTGAATCTTAGTTTGAAGAAATTGAGTAAAAATCCATTTTTACACAAAATTCCACTTGGAGGGAATTGTTTATGTTTCAAAAGGATTCTTTCCTGTAAAAATCATTTACCATAAGACTTTAAAGTGACAGCTTCTTAATACCTTTAAGATATGACTTGATTCTTAAAAACTCAATGGACATGCAAGTTTTCAGGAATTCAAATTTGTGAAGCACTAAAATTTCTTTTAGGCACCAGCTCTGACCTTACCCACCTGTAAGCATTGGTGCCCTGTCCGTGGTTCTGCCTGCCACTCCTTCTGTGTCCCACGTCAGTCCAGTTATGGTCATCATTAACCAAACTTGTACCACGTGCCCCATACTGGTCCAGCAGCCTGTCTTCCGTCCCTCATTGATCCTCCTAATGAGACTCTCCCTGTGCCCATCCCCCACCATGCCCGCCTAAGCCCAATGGTGTGCTGGCACACAGTTAACAATCTGCACTCCAGAATGCTGCTCCCTCTATGGCCAAGTTCAGGCCACAAGGAAGAACGAGGCTCAGGGGCACATTGTCGCATACTAGTTCCACCGCACAGACACAATCTTCATAAATAAACTCAAGGGCACAGATAACAGTATAATGTAAAATGCTTAGGAACCCATGAGTTTTGAGTATTTATCCATCTTCACTTCGTTCTTTAAACTCTAGAGAAACACACATAACAGAATGTACCACTTTAAACACCCTTAGGGGATATAGTGCACAGCACGGTGACTGTTGTTACCAATACTGTTTTGCATATTTGAAAGTTGCTAAGAGAGTAAACTTTTTAAATTCTCATCACAAGAAAAAAAGTGTAACTATATATGGTGATGAATGTCACTAGACTTACTGTGGTGATCATTTTGCAATATACACAATTATTTAATCATTATGTTGCACACCTGAAAGTATTGTTATATGACAATAACACATCAACAAAAAACATTGTAAGTGTGCAGGTTTGTGTCAAGTGCATTCACATTGTTGTGCAATCACAGCCATTAACAATTTTCAGAATCTGTCATTGTACCAAAAGAAAACTCTGTACCCATTAAACAAGAACTCTCTATATACCTTTGTTTTAAAATTTAACTTACTAAATTTAAATTTACATAATTTAATTTTAGTCATGGCCATTTTTATCTTTATTTTTTAAATTTATTGATTGATTTTAGAGAGAGAAGAAGGAAGACAGAGAGAGACAGAAACATCAATCTGTTTCTGTATGTGCCCTGACTGGGGATCAAACCAGTAACCTCTGTATATAAGGAAGATGATCTAAACAACAGAGCTAACCTGCCGGGCAAATCATAGCTCTTTTTAACCAAGTATTTTAAAATTGAAACATCAGCTCTTGCAACTGGTACAAGCTGGCCCCAGCACATCGCTGCCTAGAAATTAAGGACTGCCACATCGATGCATTTATTCATGGTAATGATGTCGACAACATTTGAAATGCAGCCTTGCATATAAGTCTCCCAGCAAACCAATGGGTTAGGGATTTGTTAGCCCCGTTTTACAGATGAAGGTCTAGGTGAGGCTACACTGAAGCTTAAGAAGGTCAAATGACCTATAATAGCCCAATATTAGATCAATTCTAAACTGCTCAGCCTACCAGTCAAGACAATGAACTGGGCCTGCTTTACTTATTCATTTCTCAAGACCATTTGATGCCCTTCCCCCTACTAAGGCATGGGGGTAGAACAGGCAATCTGGGGTAGAGTTTCTGAAAGTTCCTTCTCGATCTTTTCAAGGCAGAAGGAGCACCATCCTGAGTTGTAGCTTTGGCTCTGCCTCTGAGATATTGGACAAATCACCCTCTATAGGCCTTGGGGTCCCCAGATAAAGAATAAGGAGAGCAACAGTCCCCAACAGCTAGTGGCTCCAGACCCTGGGATGCTATGGGACGGCCCATAGAAAGCACCGGGGAAGCCTGGATTCTGTTCCAGCTAAGTGGCCAGCTCACTCCCAGATGGAGCTCTTGCTGCTGCCCTCAAACCAGAGCAGATCCCCATGCAGTCAGTCCCCAAGCAGAAGGGCACTGGGTATCTAAAAATCTGAGCCAAGCAGCACCCTCACAGAAGCTGGGGGGCCTCAGTAGTGAAACAACCATCCATGACGGATGGTTTGGGGGAAGCTGCTCAAGGATCAGATGACCTCCAAAAGTCCCTAGTGTCCTCTCCCTGAGGAGGCTGGTCTTGTGGGTTTCCCGAGCCTGATTGATTCCAGGCCTGGAAGCCATCATTCCCTTCATAATACAAATAATCACCAAATGCGCTCAAGCACTTGGTAGCCTGGATATTCACTCCAGCAATTCTCTGTGCGGACGGTGATTAGACCATCATTATCTTAATGCTTCTTAATTTATCTTTCTGATTAGCAAGTTACCATTTTATTTGCAAAAAATAGCCTTCTGCTGGGAGGAAGCCAGCAAACACAGCAGCTGTCATTTTCTCTGCACTAAATCAGGCCAGGCATGAGTTGGTCTCTGGTGAAGCTATTTCTTGTGTCTTGGCACTAACGCGCTCCACAATTTTTCATGGCTGTGACTATAGTGTGAAACCTCAACCCTGGGGGCTACAGGCTGAGGAGTCACCTCTCCCCAGGGAAGGGGTCCAGAATGAAGCACTGCCTCCCCCACTGACTCACTCAGGGAAGGGCTCCCAAAGTCTGACCCTCACACCGACCTTATGGAGCGCACCCACGCTGAGGCTAGGAGTGAAGTCAGTGTGCGTGCCGCGTAAGAATAGTTGCCACCTGAAAAGCACTTGCCGTGTGCCAGGCATCATGTGAAACACTCGAGATCCACGATCTCATTTAATTCACAAAACAGCCCCGTAGATGCGTACCATTATTATTTCCATCACAGATGGAGAGACCAAGGCTTAGAGAGGTTGTGTAATTTGCCTAAGGTCCTACAGCTCATAAGTGGCAAAGCTACATCAGAACCAGATCTCTGAGACCATCAGAACCAATGATTTTAACTACCTTGTTGTATCACTTTCCCAGGTAGAACACAAACAGCATGAGAGGAAAAGATTTTAGGGTAAATGTCATCAGGGTGACTCTTGAGGAGTAATACTTGGCTGGTTTGCTCCTCCCTGAAGTGCCCTGAATTAGCCTCTCTCCATCCAGTCACATACATCATTCCCTTCTTCCCCACTCTCAAGCACCCTGAGGAGTTGATTCGCACCTTTCAAGTTGCTACTGGTTGCCTTGCCTTGGGCCACAGAATGTTTCCTTTAAAACTGGCCCTTCTGTTCTTCCATCTCCTAACCCTGAACAAATCATACTGCCTTCTGATTGCTATTTCCTCCCAGAAAATGTCTGTATTGTTTTCTGTTCCTGAAACATGTAAGTCATTGCCCTGGTACATTGCTGTTCTGCCATTGTCCTTAAGAGTCTATCACATTTACTCTACATGGAAATCCTATTCTTCACATTGTTTCAATCGTCCCTGCCTCCTCCTCCTGTATTCTTAGACATTCTTAGTCTATGAGGGAAAGGGGAAGCTTTATTACTTGGCTATTAAAGTCTCCAGAAAAGGTCTTTAGATAGACGAAACTTGCTGAAGGAACAGACAGCTATATTGTTGTGTCTTAACCCCATCTCGGTTCTTGAAGTGTCCTCTACTTAAGCATACATCTTCCTGGTTAACAGATATGCCTTCTCTAAGCTATATCTATGAGAGTTCAGTCTGGACAATCCAATATGGTAGCCATCAGCCACAGGTGGTTATTTAAATTTGAATGTAAAATTCAGTTCCTCATTGTACGAGAGTGATGTTCCAAGCGTTCAATTGCTACATGTAGCCAGTGGCTACCAAATTGGGCAGTACAGATATAGAACATTTCTATCACTACAGAAAGTACTACTGGATAGAACTAAGCTAGATTATTCAGTCCTCTAAACTCACTTGGAAGCCTTCATAAATGAGTTTGGATACCCATAAGGGACAAGTTTAATAGATTATGGTCAAATATTTTCCCCACTTTGGATTGCATAGACCAGTGCTTTTCAGAGTGCGGTCCTGGGCCAGCATCCTCATCCAGAAACTGATCAGATAATCAAATCCTCAGGTCCATCTCAGACCACTGAGTCAGAGACTCTGGGGTAGAACGTCTATGCTTCAATGAGCCCTCCAGGGGACTCCGGTGCTCACCACACACTTGTATAGATCAGATACACTGCTGCAGTGGTGAGCACTGTATAAGTATTCTCTCACCTAAGCGTGGCAAAGACAGTGTGACACAAACAGCAGTATAGTCCCAGTTTACAGATAAAGGAATGTTCTGAGTAGGAAGTAACTAGCCCAAGGTCACACTGCTTAACAGTTGGCAAAGGCCGGATTCAAACCCCGTTTGGTCTGACTCCACAGTCTGCTCACTAACAGCCTGCAGAGAGTTGCTTCCTCCTCTACACCTGTCTGTCTGGGAAGGTCCTTCAGAGATTCTTATTCAACAAGTGGAGCAGTGCAACCCAAACAGCAAAACGGATGTGGCCACACTTCCCATGGAGCAACCATGACAGCACTGTCCCAGGGGCAGGGACAGCAGCTCCTCCTTGTCCTAAAAGGAGAAGCGAGGTGATCTGGGGAACTCAAAGGCCAGGGGTTTCTCCACTCAGGGCAGTGATCTTTTTTCTCTAGTTTGGTCAGGCACCCAGGGATCTTGTTTGAAGGGTACATGTGAGTTGAGATGCGGAAATGTTTTAAAAATAAAATTGTTTCTGGATAACTGTAGATTTGCTTGTCTTAAAAGTCAAGAGCCTGACCTGTGGTGGCGCAGTGAATAAAAGCGTCGACCTGGGAACACTGAGGTCACCAGTTCAAAACCCTGCACTGGTCAGGTCAAGGCACATATGGGAGTTGATGCTTCTAGCTCCTCCCCTCTTTCTCTCTCTCTCTCTCTGTGTCTCCTCTCTAAAATGAATAAAATAAAAAGAAATTTTAAAAAAAGTCAAGAAATACTATAGTGATGGCATTAGGGGATTAAAACTGGAAATTGCGGTTCCTTCTTTAATCTGTGCAGTAGTCCCCAGGCTGGCAAGCTGGATTTTATAGAAAAGGAAACACGGGGTTTGTTTTGTACACAAGTTGTGCTCTTGAAACATTCAACAAACATCCATTAAGCACTTTCGTTATTCAGATACTTTCCCTCAGGTCACCTCATTTAATCTTCAGAACAACCCTAGAAGGACCTATTATTGAAGATAGTGGCTATAATTACTACTATTTGACAGATGACAAAAGAAAAGCATTCAACAAGTGGCCAGAACTTAATCCCAGGTCTGCCTATTTTGCAAGTGCTCACTCTTGTGTATACTACACAAACCTATGCTGTCCGGCACTGGGGTGGCCTAAGAGGAGTGACAGGGCTCTGGGTATCTGAGGACAGATATAAGAAAACTTCAGGCACAGCAGCTTGATAAATATAGAAAGAGAGAGTTTTATGTCATGGCAGGTCAGCCACCGGGAAGGTTTTGAAGGGGCATTCTAAGGGGATTTGTGTAAATTGGGCCTGTCTACACATTGCTGGAAACCTTTCCTCCTTGAGGTAGTTCTGAGCTGGTGCTGGCCACCAATTCCCATAGGCCCAGAGGGGCAGCCGGGATCCAGCAAGTGCCCTGAATTCCAGAGGATACTGACATGAGAGTTGGGGTTGTCAGCCTGTACCAGCAAGTTCTGAATGATTTTTGAGCAGCCCCTGGTTCCAGAAAAGCTGTTTAGTGAGTTCCCAGGATCATGTGCTGTCTCTGAGACCCCAGTTTCATTTGTTTCCCCATTGGTCTAAACTAACCCTCTGCTTGGAGACTTCAGCCTCCTGCCCTGAAACGAAGGTCCCACCCTCTGCCACCCTGGAAAGCAAGCAGGACTGAGTGGGTGGGAGGCAGTGGCCAGGCGCTGTCCTTGCACCATTCAGTTGCTGCGGATGTTCATTGTCCTGGCACAGGCACAGCCAGAACCAAGCTTGCCATGCCTGTGTCATCACTGGATGGGCCGGGCAGGCCGCTTGTGAGTATGTAAGACCTGGATCCTCCAACGGGGGAGGCCTCCACTAGGCCCTTTATGAAAAGCACAGAGCAGAAACACCTGCTGCCCTCCACGCTGCCTGTGACACTCACAAAGAACCCCAGCAGGCAGCCCATTTTAATTCAAATCCAGGAAGGATTGCCTCCAGACAGTCCAGCTTCTCCCTGAACTATGAAAAAGCTAGAGAAAACCATCCTACTTCCTCTCTGAGTTAAACTGGCTTGTGTCTGTTCTTCCCCAACGTTTTCAATACTAAGTCTGATGAAGAACTCCCAGATGCCAGAGAGGAACTTTTTAGGAGAGACAGGGCCTCCCATTGCCTCTGTGTAGATGCCCTGGGCCCATCCGCCCCCAACCCTAAGTTCCCATTCAGGATCCTGAAGGCCACTCCCCAGACACCTGCAGGTTAAGAGGGGTGGTTATAGCTGAGCTTCAAGCAGCCCCAGGAGTCTGGGTGCAGGTTCAGGCTGTCAGGAGGTGCATATCAAAGCCGGAGTTTAAAAACTGTACTGGGAATAGTGCAATTATCTCGCTGCACCACATTTCTCAGCCCCGACTGAGGTTTAATTAAAGCCGAGTAAAAACACGGAGTCGCCATTTCAGATATCATTCCCACTGCATGCTGGTTAAAAAGGGGGAAAGAAATCCTTTATCAGGGACTTAAATTTTTTTCTGTGGGTATCTTCCAGCTCAGTTGGATATTATTCCTTCATAACAGCCTCTTTAAAGAAAAAATATATATTTAATATATGTGTATAAAATGAGTTAATCCCCCATAATCTCCTTGAGTTGTACCTAAAACACAGTTTCTTGCAGGTGACCTTTTTAGAAGAGGCTGTTCCTATGGCAACCACATTGTTTGATTCAGTCAAGAGAAAAATGCTGCATGAAAATGTATTTAATTTTGCTTAATTTGATGCTGTATTTAACACTTGCACAGGCTGAAAGAGAGGGGGCCTGAAAGGCAGGGGCCAGCTTGTAGGGCTACGGTCACTAGTATGCCAGCCCGAGGACAAAGGACCCCCTGACACCATGGTCTTCTCAGTATCTGCCCTGGCTTAGGGCTGGGGACGGGACTCGGAGGTGTTCTGCATGGAGGAGATGGACAGGGCTCTCCAGGTAGTTCCTCGGATGCCAGGCCATAGGGCACATAATGCAAGTTTAATAAAAACGTAGCACACAGTGGTGGCCGCTTTGGGCCAAGAATCAGGAGGACTCGGTAGAGTCCTTGTTCTGTTGCTTGCACAGCATTTCATCTTAATTGTGAGGCAACTGAGTTCAAAGAACTCTCAGACGCCTGCCTGGGGATCCCTGTGTACAAGTCTGGTCTCCTCAAGCAGACTGAGCTTCACGGAAACTCAGTACTGTGCTCAGTAGATGATTCATGCACTTGGTGAGACAGGGGCCCACACCAGGGGATACCTGGTCCTGAGAGGTGTGGTCACAGCCTTTCCCACAGCAGGTCATGGCCATTACACCAGCTCCTTACCACACAGGTCTACCCACAATCACAGATGAAGATCCCAATGCAGCATAAGCTAGGACACTTGACCAAGGTGCCACAGAAGGCAACAAGGAAGAAGTCCCTAGTCCAAGCTCTCTGCTTTCCAGTGGTGCTTGTTTGTAGCGAACATGGTGACTGTAAGACCAGGCCCGTCTGTACCTGCCTCCTCCGCTTCAGCCTTCAATGAGAGTGCACGAGCACACGCCCCTCTCTGCTGTGAATCAGTTCTGATTCCACTTATTAATTTGATGGTCTTGTACAAATTATTTAATCTCTCTGGACCTAGTTTTCTAATTTGAAAAATAAAAGGGTTGATTGAGGATATCAAAAATGCTTTTACTCGTTTTTCTACTTTTCCTCTGTGGTAGGATTCTAATCATCCACTCACATATGGGAACAGCTAGCACACCTCCAGTGGCAGGCGAGATTACCACCCAGCTCTACATTCACCATATCGTATTAACTCCAGGGTGTCAGGGCTTCAGTCAAAGCCCTCACATCTGCATCACAAATTGAGTCCAGCTGTGCCAATGTTCTCAATCACAGACTGCTATCTCTTTCAGGAGTAATCCCACCATACTCGGCTTCCCATTCACCCAAGTCACCATCAGTAGGATAAATCTACCTGATCATGCATCACTGTATAGACACTCAGCTCTACGTTGCTGTGTACATCCTTTTACCCCTCTGGAAGTCTCGGTTATCTCTGACTGTCTCCTTCACTTTCTTGCATTAAGGGAAAACTGGTGACCTCCCTAAAGATATGTTTCCTTACAAGCCTTTTCTGATAGAGACAGTTTTGTCTTTTAGATCCCACCCACGTACTTCAGAAAGGGGAGAGTGGTAAGTCTTTCCTTACTCTCTCCAACTAAACTATCTTTCTTCTTTAAAAAAATTAAATTAAATTAAAATTAAAAACGAGTTTATTTGAAGAGCTTAACACCAGACCTCATGACCTCTTCTACAAAAATAAAGCTATCTTTATACCAACTTCCTGGTCATTCCTCTCCGTCACGGATGACATTAGCGCCTGGAAGTCTGACTCCTTCTCCACTACTACTCCTACATCATCATTGGAGACATCATCTTCTATGAAGACCATCCATCCAATACTCTGGTCTTCTAGTTTTTTGACCATCCTAGCTTCAATGAGTACTAATTCTACTCACATGGCCATTCCTAAGACTCCGTCACACCAATAACTGAATCACTCAGTAAATGTAGATTCCCAATGTCCCACTGTGACCATCACTACCATCCTTAGAGCTAGCTTACTCTGACGCTCCCACTCTATCAAATCTCCAACCCCTTAACACCTTCATTTCATTAAAAGCCTACTTTTTTTGTTATCCATTACTACCACTTCCTAAGCGTCCACTTTCTTCCTTGCCCAGCTCTGATTCCACAATCCAACACTTGAACTACTCCCTCGCCCGCAGCCAGACCTTTTGGTAGCTCTCTTTCCACTGTGCTAGTCTAGCAGAACTCAAGCCATAGTATCCTGTCCACTTGTTCAGGAACTGCACCACAGCAGCTGAACACTGCTAAAGGAAAATGACACAAATTTCTGACTAGACTTCCTACAAATATGACCACAAATCTCACTCAATACTGTCAGAAAAACCCACTACATCTCCCTAAAAAAATTCAATTTCCCAATCTCTGGGGAAACTATCATACCTCCTTTTCTATCCTCAAGTCTTCCACACTCCCTCCCCTAACTCATTCTCAGTTGATGACCTTGCCATATATTTCAAAGAGAAAATAGATTTCTATAAGATGAGGACTATTTCATCTTTCCATCAACAGTCCTTTATTGTATCTGCATCAGAACCAAAATATTATGCCTACCGCACCCCCAATTCCAATGGAAAGAGAGTTCTGGCTTCTATCCAAGGTCAAAACCTTCATTGGGCTCAAAACCCATTTTCCTGTGTCATTTCAAAAAAAATTTTTTTCTTTTTGTAGGCTTTCTATTTCTTTTTGCATTTATCATTTTCTCCTTCTTTATTGGGTCATTTCCAATGACATGCAAACATACCTCAAAATTGACATACAAACATACCTCCTTTAAATTAATGCTGTCTTGACCCCACTCCCTCTTCCATTTTTTTATCTCTTTTTAGTTCTGCTGCAAAGCAAATCTATTCAAAGGAGTCTGCAGTCATTGTCTCCTCTTCTCACCTTGGTTTTCTTTTCACTAAATAAAGCTCACTCGGATCACCATTGCATTGATGATGGCCAATTACCAGGATCATTAATGAATAAATCTTGCTGAAGTAAATGGTCAGTTCTTTATCCTCATCTTCACCTCCCAGCAGCATTGGCACAATTAGCCAATTGCTCCTTCTCAAACTACTTTCTTACCCAGCTTCTGTGACCCCTCACCACCTTCCCTCCACCCCAGTTTTCTTCTCACTTCTCTGACACTCCTTCCCATCTCCTTTGCTGGCATTTCCCAAGACACTGGAGCGTCTTCAGCACTCTTCCCTTCTGCCTCTTCTCTCCCTGTGTGATCTTACCTAGTCCTGAGGCTCTAAAAACCTTACACCCTCAGGTCTCTTAGATTTATTTCTCCGTCTGTAGCTTTTTCCAAGTGCCCAGACATCTGCATTCAACTGTCTGCTCAACATCTCCATTGTAGTGTCTAAAAGGCGACCTGACCTTAACATCAATTAAGATCTTCTGATTTCCCTCCTTAAATTCACACATCCCTTCCTGCCAAGTTTCCCCATCAAGGTGAAAAGTGCCCTCTCCACCCACTTGCTAAAAAAGCCATGACTCCTCTGGATTCCTTCTTTTCCCTCAATTCCATTCAGTTCATCAGGAGTACTCTCAACTCTACTCCCAAAGTCAATGGGAGGAAAACCACCTGAACCCACCACCAACAGCTCTCTTCTAGCTCCATGGACAAAATCAAGTTCACAGAGTCTCCCATCAGGCCTCCCCAACTCCAGGAAGCAGCTAACATGGTCCAGTCAGCTCTCCTCACTCTCCCATGTACAGCCCTCCAATAGGTCCCCCCTCCAGAACTAGATGCCTGTGTATGACTTCCTAAGCCCCTTTGCATGGCAGCTGTCTGCTTCTCTGATCTTATTTCTCTTATTCTCCTACTCGTCTATGTACTCATTGCAAGACGCATGGGTTCAGGCCCATCCTGGCGGCTTTGCTCTTGCTTTTCCTTCTGCTGGAGATGTTTGGATGTTCTTCCCTCCTCTCCATATGTGGTGGCCACCTTCTCATCCACCTGGTTTCCATATAAATACCCTATCCTCAGGAGCCCTCCCCAGTACCAACCAGGGCACACTCCCACAGCACCCTACCTTGTCTTTGTCACAGCTGTCATCATGGCTTACATTTCTTACTTCCATGCTGGCTTCCTATTTAGCCACTCTCTCCCTCACCACTTAGAACAGGAACTCCATGATGGCAGGGCTCTGTCTTGTTTGGCACTATTCTTCGCACCTATGACAATATTTGTTAACTGCCTACACGAAGGAAGGAATCTGTGGCTAGACATGGGGACAGAGGCTGTAAGAGCAAAAGAGTGAGGTGTGAGCTGCGTGAGGGCGGGCGCTGCTGTCTCATTCGTCACTGTGCCCAGGACGGTACTTGTAGCAGCACCTGGCTCCTTGTCAGTGTGTAATAAATATAAACATGTGGGAAGTATGGCATCTCTTGGAACTTCTTCTTCTTTTCTTTTTAAGCTAGAAGGACAGGTAGACAGGAAGGGAGAGAGATGAGAAGCATCAACTCATAGTTGTGGCTCCTTAGTTGTTCATTGATTGCTTCTGGAGCTCCTTGACCAAGGGGCTCCAGCAGAGACAGTGACCCCTTGCTCAAGCCAGCAACTTTGGGCTCAAGCCAGTGACCTTGGGCTCAAGGCAGTGAGCTTGGAGTCATGTCTATGATCTCACGCTCAAGCTGGTGACCCTGAGCTTAAGCCAGAAGAGCCTGTGCTCAAGCCGGCGATCTTGGGGATTCGAACTTGGGTTCTCAGTGTCCCAGGTTGACACTTTGTCTGCTGCACCACTGCCTGGTCAGGCTTAGCACTTCTGATTAACCTTTCACCTAAAGCAGTGGTTCTTAACCTTTTTTGAGGTACTGAACCCACCAGTTTCATATGCGCATTCACTGAACCCTTCTTTGGTGATAAATAAAATTTTTTTTTCCAAATTCAAGACATAGGTATATGTTTTTTTACTGGTGCACAAAATGAGCTGTGCATGAACATCACCGTGCTCAAAGAACAAAACCAACAAAGTGCATGAACTCACAACAAATTACGGTATTACTTTATTCTGGCCTCTGCGGAAGAGGCTTCTCTGAACCCCTGAGACCGACTCATCAAACCCCTAGGGTTCAAGAGAACCCAGGTTAAGAACCACTGACCTAAAGCAATATTTTTCCGTGTATTCTAAAGGTCTCTGCCAGGTGAGGAAGCCCAGCGGCTGAGAGGTAGCTCAGCTCGCACCCCCAGGGCAGTTCTCCTCTCTGCCCAAAGGCTCCCTTTGTCCTCACCACACTCCTTGTTTGCAGGTCCTTGCCTTTATTCTTGCTGTCTACTTTCTATCACATGGTCGTTTCCCTAGTTTATTAAAAAGTAATAAATAAATAAATAAGTCTCCCGGTTTGGAGAAGAGCTCTCCTCTGTGAACCGGCAGAGTCCCAGTGCATCTGGCCAGCCGTGTGGAGGCGCAGAGCTGCCCACGGCACGACGCTCTTTTGTGCTGTCGTGAGCAGTGTGACCTTCTCTGGGAGCTAGGATGTGGGATCTACTGCTAGTAAATGACCCTCAACCTTCTGGGATCACTCCCTCTTTTCCTCAGGACTCTGAGGTCATGAAAGGTTGTGCACACAGCGGTGAGCAATATGAACCCCTGAATCAGAAAGAATGGTGCTAGACATACATCATGTGATCACACAAGTCACCTGAGTTCTGAGAGTCTCCACTGTAAAGTGAGGGTAATGATAAAAATTAGTTCAAAGAACTAGTATGAAAGTAAATAAGATCATGAATGCAAAGCTTTCGGTAAATGAGAACTGTCATAGATGTGAAGCCCACCAACCCCACCCTCTGGCTCTGAGTCAGCATAACACCACCTTCACCATCGGTAGGAGGAAGAAACCTCTCACTTGCCCTGACCTTGATCTTACTCAGAATGTCCAAGAAGACTCTTATTCTGCTGGTTCTTGCTCACGTGATTGTCCATGTCACATGTGTGTCCTAGAAGATAAACTTCCAAAAGGAGTTAGCCACACCTCACCTATACCCTCTTGACTTACACAGCACACCACAGTAAGAAGGTAAGTAAGCACTTATCCAAGCCTTTGTTGATTATGGGGGGGGGGGATTACAATATGTTAGAGAGCTGAGAACTGAAAGGACCCCATCCTACCACACCCCCAGAAATCATCAAGTCCTACCTTCTCATTTCGCAAATACGGAAACTGTAGACCCCAAGAGTTCACAGGTTCACAGAGTAACAGCTGGGACTTGTGACTTCTCCCTCAAGAAGGCACACTGCCCACCTATTCTCATTCCCAAATTCCCTTCCACTGTAGGAAATACTTACTGTACAAGACACCAGACTACCAGGCATTTTACACCAGAAAGTCTCTCCACCTGAGCCAAAGCTGAGAAACATTTCCTTTGCTCCAGTTTTCTTTATCTCTTGGGGAGGAGAGTAGCAGAAGGGGAATCTCCTGGACAGAGGGCAATTCAGAGCCAGGGAAACTGGAGGCCAAGACTCAGAACTGGCCTTCTTCTACTCCCATGCATCCCCATCCTCCTCCTCCTATTTGGCCTTCTTCCTTTTACATTTTCTCCTTTTCTGATTTCATCTGGGCTGTTTGCCTTTTCGGCTGTTTGCTCAGAAGCTGGGCTCTGTTTGCTAAGCTGCTATTCATTTTCATATTACCTGGGATATTTTCAGCAGCTCCTCTGGGTTTTTAGGAGAATTTCAAGTGGTGAGAAGCAATGTGGGCTATAAAGGCAAATAAATACACACCGTGGCCTGTGAGCCTCGCCTGGGGAACTGGCGTGTCGTATCTGCTGCCTTCCTGAGCAGCACAGCCTCTGTCTCCAGGCCTGACACGGCCTCTCACCCTGGGTTCCTGGGAAGCAGGGCATGCTTTTAAGCAAACAGGATGTGAGTTTTCTCAAATCTAAGGTGATGAAGCGAGCTGGCTGGCTTAGGTTCACAAATGATGGACCAGGGATACATAGGGCCTCCCCCTGCAGGACAGCCTGTCTGCACTGCAGCCAGACCTGAGAGAGCATATCAGAGGTGCTTTATCACACACAGAAAGAAGGAGTCAGACGGAGAAGCTGATCCCGACTTCTGCAAGCAGTTTCAGGGAAGCACCGGCTCACGGCTCTCCTTGTACGCCAGGACCCAGTGCTAGGGACCCAACATGAGTAGAGGTGACAAAAATGGAAAAGTCTGTGAAGAAGAAGACTGCTCCTCTGGAAGGGAACTGGAGAGCTGTCCTTGGGCCCCACTTACTTGACAAGATCAGACCTGAGCAAGCATCTCTTTAGTCCTCAGGTCTGCAGAGAACAAGCCCTGAATCCTCTCCACCTGGATGGGAGGGAGAGGAGGCCACTGAAGAAACACAGGACATGAAACCAGAAGACCTTGACTGAGTCCTGGTTTTCCCACATATTAGTCATGTGACTAACATGGCAAGTCACTTCAACTTTCCGTGTCTTAGTCCTGTCAATGGTAAAACTGGGACAACAGGCTGCATCTCAGGGTTGATGTGCGCACTGAGTGAGATGAGGTGTGTGAGTGCTCAGCACGTGGGGCAGGGCTTTGTCAGAGTCAGTTATCATTCACCCAGCCAGGCATTTCGTCAGCAGATCACTCACCTAAGGATTCAGGGTGAGTGCTGTTGAGACAGACTTAGGAAAAAGACACAAGAGCGCTTCCTGCACAGCCCAACGCTCTCTGAGGCTCGGTACCACCACCACTGCCAGCATTCACCCCTTTCCTCCGAGCCCCCCTGAAATTTGTTCCAAATGTTTGAGGGGACTAGGAGAGAGGCCGGGTTATTGGATATTTGTCCAGTTTAATAAGCGGCCCTGCGTGGCCCTGGGCTGACCGTGTTTTAGAGGTCTGTCCCTGTAGCGCTATGTCTGCTGCCCTGCCACTGCAGGCACTGGACAGCAGGAAAACAAGAGCAGGCTGGGGCAAGGCTGCAGGAGCCGGCGGTGCATCTGTCTTAGCAGCGGGAGGAGAGGCTCTCCCTAACCGTGCGGGCCCCTTGGTGGCTGCCATCAGCCACCTCCTTTCTGGGCTCTGCAGGCTGAGTGGAGCCAGGAACAAACTCTGGGCCCTGAGCTAGAGCAGGGCCTGTAGAGATGTTTTTTCTGAACATTGCAGATTTCTATTTCTTGAAAAAGTTGTCAAGTTGCTACTATCTTTCTCTTAAGCTGGGTATTTTCATGACAGGATAGACACTGAGTAATTAAGTAGAACTGAAACCTTCTGGGAGGGAAGGGGCCGAGTCACCTCTGAAAACAAAGTACTTGGCAGAGTGCTCTCAGATACAGTGTTGGTATGGTAAATGCTGAATCAATGAATGAATGAATGAACAAACGAACAAATGAATAAGGAGAGGAGGAACCAGGAGCTGAACTAGATATGCACTCTAGCTTCAGATGCAGGTGTGGCCGGACAGCAACCTGGGCACAAACGATGGGAGAAGGTCCACAACAGAAAGGGAAGCATGGCACACATGCCCAGGCAGTGTTCAGCATCAGAGAGTCCAGAAGGAAATTGTGACTCTCTTTACTGATGGGACATAGTGGACAAATGGGGACTTGGCCTCAGACATAAGGCAGAAACCCATTTTATAAAACAGGGTAAAACGGCCAAGTTGGATTTGCAGAACTAAACCCAGAACTCCTTAAAGCCTCCCTAAGAAGGAAAGCCCAGATATATCCTAGAGCCTGGCTAAGACCGACTCTAAGGGTGAAGTGCCCACTGCTACAGGGAGGAGAGGATGTCACAGAGCAGCAAAGTCACTGGAACCTCCTCCCCAGACAGGATAACAGCCCCATGCAAAGGACGCAGAAGTCAAGCGACCAAGCCGTCCTTGCACAGCCTTCTGTTTCATCCCTAAGAATGAAGAAGGCTCAACTTGATTCAGCCAAGTAAGAGCCGCGATAAGCCTGGCGAGCCCCTTGCCCCGGGCCTCTCGGGTCAGACATCACCCACCCTACCTAGCCCACTCCTGTCAGAGACCCAGACCCAGAGCCCAGGCTGGGGCAGGAGAGCAGGTGTGCTGGGGATTTCCAAGTGCTCCCACTCTCCTCTTTTGGAGACATGAATGCAGAGGGCAGTTCGAGAGGCCACTTAGGAAAGTGGGCCAGGAAATGGGTGCTTCTTGTTTCAACTTTCACCTCAGTGGACTCAAGAGCTGAGGAAGCCACGCTGACCTCCCAAATAGAGGCAAATGGCGGACACACAATAAAGGTTTTTCCAGGGCGCTAGTTGTCCCCTCATAATTCTCTACCCCATGAACCAATGAATGAGAGTCAGAGGCACAGTGAATGAAAGATTTTTAGCTTGGGAACACACACGGAATGACTTCAGACATGGGGATGGTAAGAAAAGATATTCATCAAGGGAAAGACTAATAAATGCCACATGAAAACCCCCAAGTCTGGGCCCTTAAGATGAGGTGTGCTCAGCAGTCTCTCCACTTGCAGAAGGAAAGCCACAGCTGGAGTCCAGAAGAAAAAATGTTACTGTCACTCATATGGCTTAGGGATCGCTCCCAGGGCAAAGTAGGCCAGAGCTAGTTGCAATCTTACTTACAAGGCAATCATATACCCGTAGACATTGATCAATCCAGGAACACTGAGGTATCCAAATAGTAGCCATGAGTCCTTAAAGCCTAGGGGAGGAGCTGTTTGTCAGACACACTCCTTAAGAAAGCCAGGAAGACTGTTGATGGGGGAAGGCAATGAGCAGAGTGCCCAGCTGTGCTCAGGAGCTGGATGTCCTCACCTTCATCTCATCTTATTCACTGTTGTATCTCCAGTGACAGCATAGATTCGATACCCAGCACATAGAAAGCCCTTAGTAGATAATGTTAAGTGAACCCTAATCTCTAGAAAATTACCTATTACTATTTCTCCAGCCAATCAATTGTGGAAACTCACCAAACCCCCAAGGCCCACTACCATGCCCTGATCCCAAAATATAAATAAGGGGCTGCATCTCAATGCCTCAGCATTCTTTGGGGGGTTTGTTTGTTTTGTTTTTGAGAGAGGAAGAGAGAGAGAGAGGCATTAACTCGTTGTTCCACCTAGTTGTGCCAGCGACCACAACAGTCCAGGACGATGCTCTATCCACTTTGCCACCAGCCAGGACCACACATCCTTTTGAATGCATGCTACCAAATGCTCTTAAAGAGATCTAGAGCACCCCTCTCTCACCATTCTGCTAAAGAAAAAAGTGAGTTTCCTGCCTCCCTACCAGACTCACTCTCAGTTCCACACTGGACAAAGGATACCACGTAGCTCTGGCAACCAAATGCACACGAGTAACAAATGGCAGGGAGACTTGCGCACCTCCGCGAGTGTTAGCAGGTGGGCTGCACGCCCCACACCTCACACTAACTGTAGCCTGTGCGCTATGATTACAAAATGGAATTAAATGACATGCCAAATTAAAGAGTTATTCTTTCTAATAAATATTTTGCATAGGATGTATTTATAATGGCATTAATTATTTATGCTGCCATATAGAGAAAGCATAAATATAAAGAGAGATCCCAGACGGTTCCTGCAGGATACATAAAAATGAAAATTTCCATTAGAATGATGAATACCTGTGCTCTAACTCTGGGGCTGGGCTGGGCGGGGGCGGAGGGGGGGGAGGTGGAGGAGAGGGACATCTTGAGAACAAATCTGACAAGCATTATCAAGGCTTTTGAGGGAGGAATATGTTAAAAATGAAAGTGAGTACAGAAAGTTTAAATATTTAATGCCTGCATTAATTCTAATTCACACTTTCTTTATTTTTCAGATTAAAAATTTACAAGAATTCCCCATCTCTTTCATCCTCTCCTCCCACGAGGCAGTTTGCGGTCACTGTTCCCGGAACCACCTTTAGCAGCACCCAGGTATAAAACGGCATGAGAAAAGGACCCCCCCCCCCCCAATTGCTGGCACCTGCCCCCCAGCAGGTCTCCACAGACCCCCTCCAGGAAGTAACTATTGTTGGGCTTCTGAAGCCAGGATGACTGATGGGGCCAAAGCCACTTCCCGGCCTCCTCAGTTCACCCCAGCACAGAATTCTCAGTGATGATGCAGCCAAGTTGTGGTTTTAAAGTGCTTGTCCAAATCCAGACCTTGTGGATACAGAAGAAATATCACCACTGACCTGACCCCTCTTTGAAACAAGAGATTTTTGTCACAGGCAGCCCCAGGCCGGCCCTCCAGAACCTTGTATTCCCAGGCCTCCCAAATCAGTTTTATATTTATATGCCTTAAACAAAGCTGCTGCAGCCAGAATTAATTTAGATGTGAGGCAGAAATGACCTCCTGAAGCTCACCGTGGGGAGAGTTGCACCAAGGGCGTTCCTCGTGCATCCGTGCCAGCTCCCAGCTCCTGCCCCATTCCCAGCCCAGCACTAAACTGGCAGGCAAACTCCCCTCGTAACAATAACACAACATACATCCGTGTTTTCAGAAAGTGCTTCCCCACGTTGCATCTGACCCCATGGTGCCATAAAATCTTCCTCGCACACGTGGGAAACCCAGGTTCTGAAAGGTCAGGTAACAGGTCCAAGGCCTCTCTATCCTAAATTAAAATTCTTCCCACTGTTAACACGTAGCCTCTCCTGCATAGGGTTCCCAAATCCTGGACACAAAAGGAAAAGGAAAAGTTGGTCAGGAGAAGCTTCTTAACTCTGCTCCCTGATTTCTGAGCAGCCAAATAAATGCACATTGGGACTGTTTCAGAGATGAGACAACGTGGGGGGAGGGTCCACCAGGTCCTTGTTTCTGTCTTCCTTCTGACCCTTAGGGCGGAAGACCCTCAGAAGAGAGTTGTTGACAAAGTTATCTCAAAGGCCTAGCAGTTCTCAGACCCTTTGGACAGTAATTGTCAGATACTGATGTGGCCTTTGCTCCCTTCCCTGTTTCAGCATTCCACCCCCTCCCATCACCTACCACAAATTCCTGCGCAGAGCACCTTCATAAATAGCTCTGATTAGCTTCGTGTTCTAATCAGCCTCTGCTCACAGACATTCCCTACCCCCAGCCCACTGCTCCTCTTGTGTCTACTGATCGACCAAGTGCCTGTGAATCAGCAAAGAAAGCACACACACGCACGTATGCATGCACACGCAATGCACACACGTGCACAGGGGCTCTCTCCATCTGGAAACTGAGCTTGGTCTGTGGTGGGGATAAGACTGTTGTGAGTGGTTCAAGGATGTTTGTTGTCTTTACTCCCAGGTACCTGCTGGAGGGGGGCCAGCCCTTTAAATGAGATAAGCAGAGCTAGAAATCATCCCAGCTTAACATCTGGAGAGCAGAATCCCTCTGAGCAGCTCCGTCTTCCTCTCTCTCCTGTGATTCAGACAGACTCCTTCTGGAGGTCAAGGAAGAGAGGCCCAGCCAGGCAGAGAGCATGATTGTATGAGCTCGGAGCTGCTCCTCTCTGGCCAGGCCCCTGGGACAAGCATATCCCGAGACAGAGGACAGATCTGTAGGGTGCGGGAGCACACAGATGCACACGTGGACAGAAGGGTGGCAAGCCAGTGTTTCAGCTTCACCAACAAGCCTTCCTACCCTTCCCAACCCCACTGGTTATGAAGTTTTCATCAGGGGGAGGGGGGAGGGGTGGAGATAGCAGAAAAGAGTATACTTTAGACAAATGAATAGACTTATGAGGGTCCATGCTGTAGCTGATGTAACAGACAGTGATGCAAGCACAGTGCTGACACCTGAGGAATAAAGTCCCTTTCCTTCCCGGGGGTCCATGCAGCCCTTCTGACCTACATAAACAACAAGAGAGAGACGATGTCTGCAAGAGGCCTATTCCTAGGATCTTGGAGCAGTGCGTGGCATGTTATAGGCATTCTTGTTTCTCTCATTTCCCCTGTTTTATTCTCATTTCTTTGTGCTAAATAAATAACTTAAAACCTGGGTTGAGAACAGGAAGAAGGTGCTGACCCCCAGATCCTGTGTGTGTACTGGCTTTGCTGCTCTAGGGAAAGTGATTCAGGGGCAGAAACCGCGCCAGGAACCTCTGTGGCTGAGTGTGAGCTGTGCTGCCCACCAGCGCCTAGGGCTGGGTGCCCAGGAGAGAAGGAAGAAGCAACGCCCTCCCTCCTTAGGGGGTGGAGCCCTGGCAAACTGAAATGGCCTCATCTTAATTCATCAACCTACTTTTATTCCTAAAAAGCTATTTTCTTTCTTTCTTTCTTTCTTTCTTTCTTTCTTTCTTTCTTTCTTTCTTTCTTTCTTTCTTTCTTTCTCTCTCTCTCTCTCTCTCTCTCTCTCTTTCTTTCTTTCTTTTTAGGGGAGATATAGTCCCCTAAAATATAATATAGTCCCCCACTACCACAAATTATGCAGTCGACTTTCCCACATTTGGGGAAATGGCAGGGGTCAGCACATCTGGAGTGCAGTGGATAAGCCTCGTCCTGGGAAAATCACCTTTGTGATCATGGTATCTCCCCTGCGAGGTAAGTATTAAAAAAAAGCTATTTTCAGAGGAACTAATAATACCCTCTTCCCAGTTCCAGCCTAGCCCTCACTCCTCCAAAAGAGCAGGCCTGTCTTACAGTCTCACCTGCAAGTATTTTACTTGTTTGGGGAGATTGAAAGGTTTGGGAGCAAAGGAAATCACAATTGATAAATGCTTTCAAGTGACAGTGAGACATATACCCCACCTCAGAGGCATTCTCCTGGAAATTGGGTAAAATGAGGAAGCAAAGGGTTGGGGGGTCAGGGGGCTGCCAAGCTCTGTGACCTTAGACAAGTCACTTAACTTGGCAGAGCCTCAGATTTCTACTTTTCAACAGTAGAGAAATCTCTCCCTCATGAGGGGTTCATTTTCCTAAGCTGGTGCTTACTGAGTTCCTCTTGCGTTAAGACATTTGTTATATCATTCAGTTCTCACAAGAACCCGTGAGAAGGGAACGCTTCCTTCGTCCTAAGAGAGGAGACAGCTGTGTGGAGGGCCCGTGACTGCCTGTGGGCAGAGACTGGTCAGTTCTGCAGCTGGGAGGGGCCCGGTGTTCTGCTCCACAGCCTGCACACTCTCCAGTCACCACAGCTGTCTCCTGATGGGCGGATGAGGTCATGGACACCCCAGGCCTTTGGAAAGTTTCAAGCCTGGAGAATATGAGGTGTTACTTCTGAAAGTTTGGACAGTGGGAAAGAGAGGGGCACTTTTCCTTTTTTTAAGCTTCCCCATTCAGGGTCCTCTTTTTAGACACTTGGCAGCCAGAATTTTCTCCTCCCCTTGGTCTAGAAGCATTATCTCACTTGTTAAAGATGACCCACAAACCTGGGGGCAGAGCTGTGAGGGCCTCACTCACTCCCTCTGCCCTGGACCCCTGAAGGTCTGGGGAAGGGCCTGTCTGGCAGCGGAGCCCCACGTCTCCATCTGGAATGGAGGAAATCTGAGGGAAGTGGAGCACAGGCAGGGGCAGTGGTGGAGGAGCAGGAAGGCAGAGACCCATGTTGGGGTGCCTGCGACCAACAGTGGAAACAAAGGGGGGAAGCTGGGCACTGGCACGAGCATCTCAGACACTGAACTTCTTGCAGCCTGAGTTTGCCAGGGTGAGTTTGATCATGGGCTTTAATAAGGGTGTTGCAGTCATATGTTTAAGAAGCCCTAGGTTAAATTTGGTTTTCTTTAGTGCTGGATTTCTTAAAATGTTTAAAATTGTACTGAGCCCTGTAACTCTTCAGAAGTGGGTGTCGGTGTAGCAGTTCTGTCTCCCAAACTCGCTCGAGGTTGGAACTCCTCCCGCCCTCTTCCAGTCCGCTGTGTGGCAGAGCCCACGTTAACAAGTGCTGATCTAGGGCAACTCTCCCATGTCACAGATAAAGACAAGGAGGGTGGGGACCTATGCGGCTTCTGCACTGGCCACCATCCTGAATGCTCTCATCCCTGGGAGCTGAGAACCACACCACACCTGGTCTAGGGGTTAGAGAAACATGGGGCTGATGCTGTGGAACATGGAGGACAGGACAGCTGCCCCTCCTTCCAAGGGGATGGGGCTATAAATGGGGTGAGGGGAGGGGAAGGGAAAACGAGGCTCCTTGAAAGTGAGGAGCATGTCACAGAGTAGAGGAGTGACAGCTGGACAGGTCACCCCAAGAACAGTCTCTGCCTCTTCTAGGTCTTAGCAAGGACTGCCCCGGTCACTTCTCAGGATCCGAGTCCCAGTCCCCAACCCTGAAGTCATTATACCTACTCAGAGACACTATCCCAGACCTCAGTTTCCCCACTTGCTAATGACTCCTTTCTGAAACGAAGCTTCGTGTTTTCTGGAGCCAGACAGCAAGCTCGGGAGGAGAGACTGGGAAACGAGGCCCTCTGCCCAGGGATGGAGGCTGCACAGTTCCCAGGCCTCAGTCCTTCTCCAGGAAATGGGCCAAGGTCCCTGCAGCGCCCAGTCTGCATCTGCTCTAATGAGTCTCCCTTCTGATAATATCAGATGTGGCACCAACTTGCTCAGGTCCAAGCAGTTTATTCCTAAGGGGTTTGAGAAAGGTGACCTTCCCCACTCTCTATGAGAGGACTGGGTGTCACCTTGTCTTTTCCTGAGGGTGGGGAGAATAGGATTCTGATGTCCTGAAAGAGCTGGAGGGAAGGGCCAGAGTGAAGGCGAGGAGAAGCCCCACTCCCTGTTATATATCCACTATATATCACTCTGGGACTTTCTCCTCCCAGGTCTGAGCCCAGCCAAGGCAGCTGTTGTCCAGACCCAGACAAAGACCTGATACTTCTTCCAGCCAGGCAGTCTGGGAGGTCTATGGATAGGTGGGGGTGAGGGATGGCCAAGAGAGAGGGCAAGGAAGAGCCTGGACAGGAAGAGTCGGCATGTCTTGTTATCTGGTCCGCGCCCTTTGTGCTAAGACAAGGCTCGAGATCGCCACTTTTTGTGGGGCCCCGCCGGCCCTCGGACAGCCTCCCCCTCCTGCTTTGCTCCTCAGCCACATGCCCGTGGGCTGAGCTAAGTCCAGAACCCGGCTGAGTAGGGGAATTGTTCTGAGAAAGTGGCCCGTTGGCTGGTTGCTATGGAAACCGACATACCACAGTGCTGACCCCGGAGAGGTTTAGCACGCTCCCCCAGCAGGGATGCCAGCAGCTGGACTGCAGCTGTTATAGCCTAAGTGGGGGCTGGAGCCGCTGCCAGCAGTCCCTGCTGTTTGCCCAAACTAGTCCGGCAGCAGCTCCCCCTATTTGCTCCCACCCCTAATCTTTGTGCAGCCTCCCTCTTCCACAGCCAGAAAGGGAGCTATTGAGTCTGTCCTGGCTGGAGGAGGTGGGCATGCGGAGCAGAGCCTGCCTCTAGAAGGAGGGTGGTACACCTTTAAAGAACAGTATCACATCCCCTCCATTGCATTTTTGGGTAAACTAAGGCCCAGACACACAGCCAGCATGGCAGGACCTTGCCTCTGGCCCTCCCAGTGGCAAGTGGACACGGCTATGGAGTATTGGCTCTGTGCAGACAGAAGCATTTAACCAGCATCACTCCCTGCTACAACCATGGGGGGTGAGGGGTGTTACTGACCAGGCAAAAGGAGCATCAAAAAATTGATCACAGGCCTGACCTGTGGTGGCACAGTGGATAAAGCATCAAACTGGAACACTGAGGTCCCCGGTTCAAAACCCTGGGCTTGCCCTGTCAAGGCACATATGGGAGTTGATGCTTCCTGCTCCTTCCCCACTTCTCTCTTCCCCCCACCTAAAATGAATAAAACAAATAAAGATAATTTTAAAAATATTTTTAAAAAATTGATCACAGAAATAGAAAGAGGAACACACAAAGAAGAAGAGTGGGTTGGGGAGCAGCAGGGGATGGGAAGCAGAGACAGTTAGAGGAGGAGAGTAGGGAAGAGAGATGCCCCTTAAGGTGAGGAAAGGCTAGGCTCCAGCTAGGTTCTCAGCCTCTCCCTCCCCACAGCAGCAGGCAGCCTGAGGCCTGATTACTTTAGAAAGGAGAGGGTGGGGAGCAAAGGTGGAGTGGGTATTAAGATTGTTTGCGAGGAATCTCTTGCCATCCCATAATGCCTTGAGCTCCCCAAGTCGCCTAAAGCAAACACACTCCCTGCCTCCCCTGTCGTGTGAAGCAGCTACCAGTGGTTCTTAACCTTTTTTGGGGTGCTGAACCCACCAGTTTCATATGTGCATTCACCGAACCCTTCTTTAGTGATAAATAAAATATGATTTCTTTTTCCAAATTCAAGATATAGGTATATGTTTTTTTACTGGTGCACAAAATGAGCCGTGCATGAACATCACCTTGCTCAAAGAACAAAACCAACAAAGTGCATGAACTCACAACAAATTATGGTATTACTTTATTCTGGCCTCCGCAGCAGAGGCTTCTCTGAACCCCTAAAACTGACTCATCGAACCCCTAGGGTTCAATAGAACCCAGGTTAAGAACCACTGAGCTAGACAGTCCAGGCTGATCTCAACAACAACCCCAGCAGGCGGGCTGAGGAGGAACTCTCTGCCCCTGGGTATGGTGGCCGTATCAGCCATCCATCCTTGCCCAGGCAGCCAGAGCACACACTTCCTTTCAGACCCCTGCACAGTCTGCTTCACACTGCACCGGGTGTGTTCTGACCCTCATCCTCACCCCTTAAAGGTTACTTCCTGCTCCTGCAGGTGGAGGTGCAACCTATTCCCTCTTCCAACTCCCCTTCCTTATCTAGAACTGGGTTCCTTGTGAGCAGGTGACTCTCTTCTCTCTTCCCTAACCGGTCTCACTGCTCCTCATGAACTGACACCCTTTTTCATGCCCTTCCCCTCCAGCCGCTCTAAAAACGCTGGTTGCAGGCAGCTGAGGGGGTGCTGCATCTTCTGGTCCTTTTGAGCCGTGGGAAGTTGTTCTCTTTTTGAAGGCTTCTTCACTCCACAGACAGGTCTCCAGGAACAACTTGGGAAGTTGCCAACATCATTACACGCTATAATCAAAGACCTAGCTCTGCAATAGGCCAGCAGCTTGCTTTTCCTCATATCACCTTTGTAACAAAAATCTGGTATCTTAGCTGAGTGATTGCTATTATGTTTGCAGAGCCAACAACAATAGCATCAGAGCTGATGCCCTGCTCCTCTCTGCCTCTCTACCCTCTGAGCAAGATTGGCTGGTCACCGACTTACAGATGCTCAGCCTTGACTTGGGGGTGAGACATGCTGGCTGAGGAGCCTGGAGTTCCTGCCCCTGGCCAGTGAGACAATCAAGGCATTTACTGAGCAGTCAACGCTGCTCCTAGTGCCGTGGGTGTGGCTGTGCAGGGGGTTTGTGAAAGAAGTCTTGGGCAAGGACCCCCGAACAGAAGACATTTGCAGTCTCAACAGAAGACAAGACTGACTGAACTACTACATGAAACAGAGACAAGCCGGTGCCCAGCAGCAGAGCATCCTGCGTGCTTATGCAATGGAAGCCGAGGCACTGCGTTCTCTGGGAGAAGGTATGCCCACAAGAGAGTCCTGCCCATCTCCCGAGGCCAAATACAGGCGTGCACTCGGTGGGAATGGCTCTTTGAGCAAACTGTGATGGTAAGGGTGAAAGTAGATCTACAACACCATCCAGATGGTAAAACCACAGCTTCCCTCTATCTCTCCTCTTTGGAAAAGACAAGTACACAAATATCTGATTCTAGGAAGCAGCAGCTTCTCATCCTGATAGCTTGTATCTTTTTACCTGTACCAGCCCGCCCAAGGTGAGAAGTGGGCCATAAGACGCAAGGTTGGGATCACTTTGGAACTTGGTCACATCTCACCTGAATGATGACCAGCATTTACATTTTTCACCTCACTCTCTCATTTTTTGTTTAAGTGAGAGTAGGGGATATAGAGACAGACTCCCGCATGCCCCTCAACTGGGATTCACTCAGCATCCCCTGTCTCAGGCCGATGCTCTGCCCATCTGGGGCTGCTCGCAATAGCTATTTTTTATCACCTGAGGTGGAGGCTTCATGGAGTTATCCTCAGCACCCAGGGCCAAGGTGCTTAAACCAATTGAGCCATGGCTATGGAAGGGGAAGAGAGAGAATGAGAGAGAGAGAGAGAGAGAGAGAGAGAGAGAGAAAGAGAGAGAGAGAAGGGGGACAGAGGCAGAAGAGGGCAGAGAAGCAGATAGTTGCCTCTCCTGTGTGCTCTTACTGGAACTCGAGCCTGGGATTTCCACACACTGGGTCGATGCTCTACCACTGAGCCAACCGGCCAGGGTCATCATTCTCTAATTTAAATCCTTACCACCCCCTGTGACATTCATTGGAATGTTACAAATGATGAGAGAGAGGCCCAAGCAGGTAAGATGCTGACCTGATATCATGAAGTTAGAAGCAGCAAAGCCAGAATTCATCCAAGGCCACTAGCCATGGGTCCGTCTCCATCCCAATACTCCGCACATCCTCCCCATCAGTTTTGTTTCTTACAGGACTCAGTACACAGTTGTTCAGTAAACATCTCACATAGTAGGAGAGCATAAAGTGGCCCTAAAGGCCATGGCAATACATTCAGCTGTGTCCATGTACATGGTGGAGGCTAGAGGGTACGGCCAGAGCCTGCACTAGCAGCCAGCTTCTGAGGAGACAGCCACCCGCAGGGGCTGAGCTGCCATTTTGAAGAGATAGTGGCAAAAGAAATGGAACTAATTTTAAGTTGAATTAGTTCTGTGCTTTAGAAGCACCGTGTGAGATGCTTCTAAAGCATCCTCACAACTCCCAACCTATGTATGCAGCAAACATCTTTCTGATTAAAAAAAGAAAAATTGAAGGGAGAAAGTGGGTGGGAGAGTAAGTGGGTTGGGACAATCAGCAGAGAGGGGTCATGTGTTGAGGAGCAGAGGGTGGGGAGATGACACAGGGGGCCAATCAAGCCCCCAGCCAGGCTGGCTCAGCAGGGTCCATGGCTGAGTGACTGATCGGTACTCCGAAGCAGGGGAAGCGGGGCCCTGCCCAGGATCCTAGAGGAAGAAAGGCCAAGAATGCCCTTTAGCTAGAGCAAAGGTCATAGTTTTGAGCAGGAGCCCTAAGGGGCCAGGCTCAGTGTACAAAAGCAGGGCAGAGACCTGTACGCATGGTGCCTGGGGACACTGGCACACTGTGGCGGGGACTCCCCCACACAATAGCGGCACTCAGGGTACCCCACAGAAAGAGCCCAAACTCCTGGTGCACACAGAGTGATTTAGAACCAGAGTCACAGGAGGAACAAAAAGGTTACTTTATTGGTCACTTATTACAGAATTTTTTAAAATGTTGGAGCTGGTGAAGATTTTAGGGACCACTTTGTATGAGTCCTGGCTTGGGGCCTAGAACATAGCAGATGCCCGCGGAAGGTGTATGCAATCAATGAATGAATGAGTGAATGGCAGAAACACGGAATTCTGAAATCTACAACTGATATTTATGATGATTTGCTGAGACTCCAAAGACAGTATTGAACCAGGAGAAAACTGCTCTCAACACTGTGACCTGCCTTTCAGGCTCATGTCTGAGAGCCAGTGCTCTGAGTAGGAGAATTCCTGAGGAATCAGAATCCAGCACAATTCTGGCTGGCCACCCTGCATGGAGTTCCTAGTATGTGGCGGACACCCTGTAGTACTTCACGACTCCTCCCATCCAGAATAGAATGAGGCTATAAGGTGGTAGTGGTGGTCACAGCTCTGCTGCAGCTGAGGCTGCACAGAAGCCCAGCTGCAGCAGAAGCCCAGGGCCAGAGACATGCTCTCTGCATCCTCTGGGGTCCCAAGCAATTTCTGGTGTGTGTTAAAGAGGACCAGGATGACCCCCTCCCACCTGGATCAGCGGAGTCCTCCACACTCCCCCCCCAACCCCATCACTGGGGAGCAGAGGGAGGGGCCCGAGGCTGCCACAAGTCTTCTCTCCCCTGCCATCTCCTCTGTGGCTGTCTCACCGGCCCTGTTTTTCAGACCTCTAGTAATAAAAACAAGCCAATAAAATGAACATGAAAATATATTCATTAGGATTTATAATGCTCATTAAAACTGCCTGCGTACGAAAGCATGACTTAGCTCCATATAAGTGGGGAAAAATGCAAATTATACAGCATGCAAAGAAGATATTTTCCTAATCGTCCAATCAAATGTCAGCCCAATTATCTGTAGCCAACCCAGTGGGTTAAAATGATACTCTCTCTCCTTGGACACAGTGAGGCGCCGGAAAGTGTTTCATTTTAATAAAAATGAAATCTGGACCCTGCAGAAAACCAGCTTCACTAATGATGTGTTTACACAGAGAAAGACAATTTCTAGTTAATGGTGATTACTACCGAGAACAAATTAAACTTCCCGGAGTATATGGGTTAGAGATAATGGGAAAGGGGGAAAAAGTTATGGTTTTAGTGTGTGCATGGCAGCATGGGGGGACGGGGAGACAGGAAGAAAGAAGCTGAGGAAACTTCAGGAGGAAGTTGAGGGGGCAGGGGTGCTGGAGTGGTGTTGAGGGGTGCCGAGGAGAGAGTTCGAGAGGCTGGCTGCATCGGTTCTGCTGGGACCCAGCCATCGGCTCCGGCAGTGGGCGCTGGCAGCTGGCTCTGGGCTTTCAAAGCCACAGGCTGGCCACCTTCAGCTGGGGTAAGGTCCTATTCACTCTGCAAGCTCAGACCCCTGGGAATCTGCCATTCCTTCCTTCTTGGGAAAGCAAGCTACTGATTCCTACCATTCCCTGGTCATTGAGAGCACAGGGAAAGGGGTTCTTATTTCATCCCCACTGGCTTAATGATGGTAAAGACTGAGGCAGGAATGGGCGGGCCTCAGAGCCCTCACGAAAAGCCAGTGGGCAAACAAACTTGAGATGGGCAATGGAAGAAGCAAAACAGACAGGAGAGAGAATGAGAAAATAACAGTCATGATGATAACACAACTTCACCTACCCTTTACCAAGTCCTGACACCTGGTGGGCACTGTTCTAAAACATAATCAATTTTTATCGTTACCTGTGGGGCAGTATTATCATCTTCTTCCTCGTTTTCAAAGCAAAACTGAGGCAGAAAGATATTACTTAACTGCTCAATGTCACATGCCTAGTAAGAGAAGAAGCTGGGTTTCTATACCAGATCTGTCTGATTCCAACATCCTTGCTCCTAACCATTAGGCAACACTATCTTGTTGAAATAAATGTGGAGCCCTTAACTGTTGATATCCAGCAGGCTAATTCACTGCCCACCCAGCCCGTGCACCCAACTTCCTATCTACTCCTTTGGCCACTGGAAGCCATGAAGACACTCTTTTAACAGCAAAAACTCCAGAACTGGCAAACCCTTCTTCCCTCCCCCGTCCTCCTCTCCCCCACCTCTCCCCACATCCGACAGCCAGGTGAGCAGGGCAGGGAGGAGGGAAGGAAGCCAGGATTCTTCTGGTGTACAGTTTTAATGTATGTTCTTTTGTAAACAAGAATAATCATTTGTGAACAGGCCCAGATGCAAACGGTCCCCAAATCAGGAATTTGAGCTCAGAGGCACAGAATAATACAGCTTTGGGGAAGATTTAATAATAGTAAAATTAAAATTATAACTGAAGCATAATGAAGAATGTGGTACAAACAGGCACCGCAAAAGAAAAAAAGAAAAGAAAAGAAACCCTGCACAGATTAGCCCCTATGGAATAGTGATTGGTTGAGAGCAACAGTAAACAATGCACAGAAATGCAACTTAATTATCTCACATTTCTTAACATTCTTCCAAAGCCACACAGAAGCTTTGATGTTAGCAGCAGCCAGGCAGCAGCAGCAACTGCTCTTCTGTGTCCTCTGCTCCTGGAGGAAGATCATTACTAAGAGCTGTGCGACCCCTCCAGCAGTGGAACCAGAGCAGGGCAGTGGGGTTGATCTGCTGGCAAACCAAGAAGTGAACAAGAAAGCATCTGCCCGGGGCTATGAAGTCAGGGGGGTAGGTGGACAAAAAGGAAGCTCTGAGGATTGGGCACAAGGATCAGGACACTGGTGGGGAAGGATCAGCTGACAACATGTCCCAAGAGCTAAGTGGAAAGGCATCCTTGGGGAGCCCCATCTGTCAGCCCCAAGATTGGCTTAGTGAGAACTAAGTACTTGCTGCCTGTCCCCAGCCCAAACACACACACAGTGAGTGCCACCTGGTTGGGAACTCTGTGTTATTCTTGGGTTTTCCCATGTGGTATACAGTCAGAGTTCTGTGCAGTCGGGGAAGAGACTAGAGAAAAGATGATGCTTGATTCTGAATCAAATCTCTCTCTCTCTCTCTCTCTCTCTCTCTCTCTCTCTCTCTATATATATATATATATATATATATATATATATTTGTGACAGAGAGAGACAGAGAGAGAGACAGAGAGAAGGACAGATAGAGACAGACAGGCAGGAAGGGAGAGAGATGAGAAGCATCAATTCTTCATTGCGGCTCCTTAGTCTCCATAGTTGTTCATTGATTGCTTTATCATATGTGCCTTAACCGGGGAGCTGCAGCAAAGCAAGTGACCCCTTGCTCAAGCCAACAACCTTGGGCTCAAGCCAGTGACCTTAGGCTCAAGCCAGTGACCTTAGGCTCAAGCCAGCGACCTTGGGTTTCAAGCCAGTGACCTTTGGGCTTAAGCCAGTGACTATGGGGTCATGTCTATGATCCCATGTTCAAGCCAGCGACCCTTCACTCAAGCCGGATAAGCCCACACTCAAGCTGATGACCTCAGGGTTTCGAACCTGGGTTCTCTGCATCCCAGTCTGATGCTCTGTCCACTGCGCCATCTCCTGATCAGGCAATCAAATGTCTCTTTTAAGGATGCTTCTGATATCTGAAGAGACGATTCAGTGGACATCCACATCCAGAGCCCAGCTCTAAGAGTCCATGGTCCGCTTTCTCTTTTCTGAACTCACTCCAGAACATGGCACACCTGCTATGCATCCGTTCCCTTCCTCTTGGGAGCCCCCTTTATTCTTTGTGAATAGCCGTTTTCGGGAACAGGAGAGATTTTCAGTATTTGGTTGGTTAGGTGTAGTCCCCCCTGGAAACAGGGGAATGGGCAAGATGACCTCTGGTGGTCACAGACACATACAAGAAACATAAAAAGCCAGCACTGTGGACCTTGAAGTCTCTCCCTCAGGGTTACTCGGATCCTGACCTCCTTACCTCTGCTTGTCCAATTTCCTAGGAAGGCTTCTGACTTTGTTAGCTTGGTTCTAGAAGTGCAGTCAAGACTAAATCCAACTGATCCCTAAATCATGAGATGGCCTGGGGATCCCAGTCCCTTGGTGATGGAAACCAGGGTGCTAGTCCTGGGGCCTTCCACTCAAGGGCTCACCTGATTACTGGAGGCAGGGTCACCCAAGTCTACAGGAAGTCTTTGATTCCTGAAGAAAATAACCAATAAATAGGTGTCCAGTCTGCCGAGGGGCAGGGGTGAAGGAAGAGATGGCTTTGCCTGCACATGGAGTGGGGGTGCTGCCACAGGCCCCAGCATTGCCACAGCTCGGGAATGAAATATGTTCTGCAGTCCCTCGAGACTGGAGGCTTCACTCCTGTCTCCTGGAATCAGCGCTGAAGGCTTCATTTTCTTGTGCAGGTTCAGTCCCCCATTTTACAGATCAGAAAACTCAGGCAAAGGGGCATCAGAGGAATAGTCCTGGTCTTTCTGTATCTCTTTCACTCCTGATTTCAAATAACAATAGAGGGCGGTCACTGAGACCTCCAGGGGGTAGTGGTAAAACCGAGGGAGCCTACCTATACTGATTGATTATGTCCTGCTGAGGGTTGGGGGCTGGGCGGGGAGAGAAGCTCTCAGAAATTATTCATTTATTCCAGATGCTGAGCTTTAGAGACTGGTGTGTTAGAGCTTATCAGAAGCTCACCCCAATCCTGCCTCATTTGACAGGCAATGTCTAGAGCTGCTCCCCCACCCCCGCCTCCACTGCTGGTACCTACCACCCTCACCAATCCCAAACTCAGTATCTGGTTAATCTCTAATATCACCCTGTACTTGACTTCATAACCTTTATCTCATGCTGAAAATATCTGGCTGAATTACTGTTGATTGTCCAATCCCTATAAATTCCTAAGCATAGGGGGCTTGTGGGTGTTCAGCAATGCTGCCCCAGCGCCTGGCATGCAGAATGCTCCCCACAAGCACTGGCTGAATGAAAAAATAAAATGCCCAGAGCCTAAAGCCTCATCTCACTCTTATTTCCACCCTGCTTTTGTCAATTTCACCTTGGGCGGTGGCTCAGTCTCATTTTAAAAACCTGCTCAAGATAAGAGCAAGGTTGGAGCTCATATCTGGCCATTGAGGGGCTGTGTGGGACAAAGGACATGCTCCTTGAGTCTGGAAACTTAATAGAACCACCTATTGAGTTCTCACTGGGTAGGTACCAAGCATGGCTCCGAGCCCTTGGCACATATTAGCTCATTTCATCTTCACAAGGTGGATTTTTTTATCCTTCCAAGTCCACTAACTGGCCGTGTGACCATGTCATAGTCACTTCTTTGCCTGGATCTTATTTTCTCCCTTATCTATAAAATGGAGAAGAGCGGGCACTAACCTGGGATGTCTGCTAGACTGTATTTGAAAGGACAGAGGCTGTGTACCCACCTGCACATCCTCAATATCTAGCACAACACCTGGCACATGGTAGGCACTTAGTAAATGAACTGTTCTGTCTAGCTCGGTTCCAGACTTCTCATCCTACATTTCTCACTATTCTGCAGCACACAGATCAGTTTCCCATTTCCTTTGGGCTCAGGAGGCCTTGTCTGTTGATTCCTGGAGCAGCAGAGGACCTCCGAATTAGAATTCACCTAGATCCTTGTCCTCAGTGTTATGGAAAGTGAGGCAGGGACACCTGACTCAGCTCTAGAGCTGGAGGAGGAGAGGGCTGGCAAGGGCAGGAAGAGGATTCTGTTACCCAACCTGGAGTGGAAGCAGCATCACAAAGGGCATGACCTCATGCATTACCACAGGGTACAGAAAGTCAAGCCGACCTGGGAGCCAGGTAGGGCAGAGCACAGGGTTCTCTTCATCTTACAGATGTAGAAACTGAGGCTTTAGAAAGGATGAGCCACTTGCCCAAAGTCATACAGCTGCTTAGTGACCAGGGCCCCTGGCACTCAGAGCTAGTAGGTCTTTCCCCCTTTTTCTCCCCTGGATGCCCCCTGCCCTTGGGATGTATGAGTCCTTGGCCCAGAGGGAGCTGCTGGAGATGTGGCCTTGCCCCTCCCCAGGGCTGACTCTCTTGGCACCCATGGCAACCCTGGGGGAATAGCAATCAAAGTGAGGTTGGAAAGATGAAAAACTGTTAGTGATTTTTTTGCACTTACATATTTAAAGACACAGTTTATTCTTTGTAAAGAAAACTGCTTGGCAGTTGCCCTGGTGCTAATCTCTGAGGAAGATGTTGGAGGCACACACCTCTTCCCTCAGGTTGTCGTCTAACGGCACAAGTGGCTGCATTTCTGCTTGTTTGTCTCCTTGTGTGCTCTCCAGTCCCCGGGAGTCGAGGGAACCTGGTGTTACATAAGCACTTCATCAGAATAAACATCCAGCTACATGCTTCTCCCTCAGTCCCCGCCCTGGAGGAGAGCTTACCTCAACCCTGCTTTCCAGAGAGCAGAGGGAGATTTTTGTTCCTGACAGGCAGTCACCCTGGGGAGCTGAGCCCAACCTGGAGAACCTCTGGGCAGCTTGCTCCTCCTATAATGGGCAGGAGGTAAAAGATCTCCTTGACTCTGACCTCCAGCCCCCTCCAAACATCCTGGCATCCCTAATAGCCTGTCTTTATTCATAGAAAACCTATTATGTGCCAGGTTCTGTACTAGGCACCAAGGATATAATAAAGAGTAAGTCAAGTTCCCTTCCTGGAGCTTAGGTAACAGACTCGCAAAGAAATAACTACTGAGAAATGTATATATTCTGGGAACCAATTGTGAAGGAGAGTATGCTCTGTCAGGGAATAAGCAGCATTCACACAGCGCCTCTAAGGAAAGGAAAGAAACGAAAGAAAGAATAGAAGGGAGGGAGGGAGGGAGGAAGAGAGGGAGGAAGAGAGGGAGGGAGGGAGGGAGGAAGGGAGGGAGGGAGGGAGGAAGAGAGGGAGGGAGGGAGGGAGGGAGGGAGGGAAGGAGGTAAAAGGGAGAATGGGGGGAGGGAGGAGGAAAGAAGGGTGAATTAGGATGTACAAGCTGAACAGAGTCATACATGACAGGAGACAGGCATGAAAAGCAATATGGAAGTAGCAAGGGGAGGGCTGAACCAAGTCACTTCTCTGTCCTCGGCCACTCCTAAATAGGCTCCGGTCTGGCAGAACTCCCTCCTTTCTTGACTCTGAAAGGAATACTGCCGGCTGGGGGCCCTGGGGGCCTGCTTACTTAACCTCTTTGTGTAGTTGCTCCCTCCCCTGTAAAATAAAGCCAATAATAATATCTACGTGATAGGAGTATTGTGAGAACTAAATGAGAAACTACATACAAGTGCTTAAAAGAGTGCCTGGGCCTGACCTGTGGTGGCGCAGTGGATCAAGCGTTGACCTGGAGCAGTGAGGTCTCTGGTTCAAAACCCTGGGCTTGCCAGGTCAAGGCACATATGGGAGTTGATGCTTCCTGCTCCTTCCCCCTTCTCTCTCTCTCTCTCTCTCTCCTCTAAAAAATGAATAAAAATAATTTAAAAAAAAAGAGTGCCTGGGACATAGTAGGCTCGGAATACACAGGGATCAGTGTTATTACTTTTATTACTATCACCACCACTGTGGCTGGCCAGCTTCCAAGGACCTGAAAAAAGGCCTCAGAGGCATAAAAACACTTCTGGATGTACTTGATTCACCACATGGTGTAAACGTCAACTCTTCACTTCCAATCCAAACACATCAGAACCGGCCTCCCTACTCTTTCTTGACTATGACATACAAAACCCTTTAGAAGATGCAGCCCTTCAGCACGGGAGCTGCTGGGGCAACACTCGCAGGGATGGGTCTCTCTGCCTGGGTCACAGGCCCCAGCCGACAGGTGACCTGCTTAGGTAGAGCCCAGTGCATGCAGGTCTGTTAATGAGCTCCACAGATGCAACTGTGTGGGCCCCCTAATCAGGAGAACATTCTGAGATGTTTGAAACTCAATAGAGATTGTAGCGGCCAGAAAGTGAGAGAAACAGAATAGTCAGCCTATTGTAGCTGTGGACCTGCTCTGACATAGATTGCTCACACTCCTGTGTGTCTGCTGAAACTTTGGATTCGCTCGCAGGTGGCTATTTCTGCAGATCACCCGAGCCGGGCCCCAACGAACACCAGGAGCCTCGCTTGCTTCCTGCATGTGGCCTTTCAGGACTGCTGCCGCAGCCCTCCGCACGGACAGACACTCCTTTCTGCGGACGGTGAGCCTACCTCAGAGTTGGCCCCCCCTTTGTCTATAGCTGATGAAATTCTCTCAGATGGCTTACATCTTTCTCCCCTCTCCCCCCTCCTTGATGCATAAAAATGCTTGCACACTGCTAGATAAAGGAAACTAGTCTTTCCGACCTAGCTATCATATGCTCACGGTTTAGCCTCCAGTCTTTTTTTCTCTTTCACCTTTTTTTTTTTTTTTTTTTTTTGCTAACAATGGCCTAATAAACCTTGTTTTTTTATAAAGACTTTCAGCCATGGAAGTTAAAATTTTCATTTAATACTCCTTAAAAGAGTGGGCTGATGCCTGCACAGAGCCCACAGGCCCCACTGGTGAAGGGGCTAAGGTTCGGAGCTGTCCTTGGGGACGGCGACCCAGCCTCTGTGATCTGAGTCTGGCAGTTCCACGTCCCGGGGAATCTATGTGGACCTGTCATGGAGTACCAGGCTTGCCCTGGTCCTCAGGACCCCACCACTCACCATCACCCTGATTCCAAGCTGGCCATGTCCCACCTGCAACACCTCACCAACGCACAGTGTTCTCATAAGGACTCATCGTTTGCCACAGCTTCCTAAAAGCCTCCTTACTTTTTCCTTTCTCCCTTTGCTTCCTTCCTTCCTTCCTTCCCTCCCTCCCTCCCTCCCTCCCTCCCTCCCTCCCTCCTTCCTTCCTTCCTTCCTTCTTTTCTTCCTTCCTTTCTTCCTTCCTTTTTTTTTTTTTTTGCCTTCTTCCATCCATTCTATGTACTGAAGCCAGAGTCTTTCCAAAATACAGATCTGGCCAAATCAATTCCCTGCTTAGAAGTCACCTATGTCCCACCCATCCCTAGACAGCCCAGGATTCAAGACCCATGGCCTCCAGCTCCACCCCACACCACAGCCTCTGTCCAACTCTATGCTCCTTAGAAGGAAGCCCTTGCATCTCACGCTCCTGCCAAGCCCTCTCTAGGCACTTAACTTCCTCTGCCTGGAACACTTTCACCCACTCCCCTGTCACTTGTTTAACGTCTTATCCTTCAGGTATCAACCCAGACTCCTCCTCCCACAAGAAGCCTTCCTTGACCTCACACAATTTTGTCAGGTACCCTCCTCAGTGCTTTCAAATGGTCTTCCCTTGCCTGATTACAACATCTTCCATCTTAGACTAGAAACACCTGCTTTCCCATCATCTGTTACTATTCTTTCACTGTTCTCTAAGCTCCAAAAGCACATATACCCCCTCCTGAACAATGCCTGAACATACTGGGCCATAAACATTTGTTGAATGAATAACCAATGAATAAGGAGCAAATGAATGAATGAGTTAGGATATGTAAACTGAAAAAAATAATACATAACAGGAGTTCATTGCCACAGGGGAAGCTGAGCACACCACACAGGAGACAGACGCACAGGCCAGAGGCATGGAGGGGTCTTGGCTGATCCAGCAGGTGAGGACCAAGAGTGGCAGGGAGATGTGGAGAAAGGCCTGAGGACAACTGAATAAGCTGGCTCTCTCCCTCCTACCCCAGAGCCCTGTACCCCGCCTGCAGAATCTCAGCTACTTGAGAACAGAGGTTCCTCAATAAGGAGACTTATACTATTTTATAAACTTTCTTTAAATTGAAATCAGGAAACACACACACATCCACATATACCCCACAGACATCTTCGTTGCTGAAAAGTTGCTCCCTATAAAATAAAAGAAGCTGTTTAAATGTCTTCCTTCCAAGCTAGCCCCACAGAGCTGGAGCTGAGAATACATTAGCCTTTAATGAAGTGAGACTCTCATCTTCCAGGAGACACCTCATTTAGCGCAATTGTTTCAGAGCCATTACAGAAAGACAATTACAAGGAAGCGGGGAGAGTAATTGGAAATGCTGGCAGGAGTTGGGCGAAATGATAATAAATAAAAATATTCAACCTAATAAGCTTCCAGGAGGGGGTGGGATGAAGAAAATCAACATAATTAGAACTGAACCTTAGCAAGGAAAAACAGACAGCAGGGTGGCAAGCACTCAACTTGTACAGGAAGAAAGAAGATGTCACATGCAGGGACAAGGATTCCTGGGCTGCCGGCCACTGGTCCCTCCAGAAGCTGCTGGAGGGCAGAGGGGGTGCCCGGAGCCCAGAGCTTGGTGGAGTCTCAGTGGGAGCTGATCCTGGCCACAGAAACCTGGTGTGCGAGAAAGGCGAGCCCAGCCTGGCATAGCCAGAGGTCCTCCATGGGCCGAGAGGAGGCCCGAGGAGGCCAGGCCCTGATTCTGCCGCCACCTATCTCTAGTTCTGCAGCCTGGGCAAGAGGCTTTGGGCCTTCTGGGCTGAGCTGTTCTCACTTTAAGATGAGGGAGGGAAGCTTTAAGATCTGTAAGCATTCTACCTGTCTTCTGTGAAGGCCTCTCTCTCTCGTGTTCACTCCTTATCTGATAGGTCTCCGCTCTGGCTCTGACATTTAAACACAGGGCCTACAAGTTAAGCTGAGAGACTCAGCCTAAGCATCATTTATATAAAAGTCATTCCTGACATCATTTATATAAAAGTCATTCCTGACATCATTTATATAAAAATCATTCCTGACATCATTTATATAAAAATCACTCCACTTCCCCCAGGGAGTACTGACAAACGTTTCTCGTCCTGGGCCTGGCCATGCCCACGAGGGTTTAGCACAGGTCCTAGAACACAGTTGTGTGTGGATAGGTCTGTCCCCCGAAAAGGCTGTGAATATTGACTGGAGCATTTGCAGAAGAAATTAAATGAAGTCCGGAGTTTCTTTCAAAATAACCCCAGTGAGCAGGGGAGTGCTGACTTACATTACAAAGATTTTTTGTTTGGTTGTTTTTTATTTCGTTGTTTCTGAGAAAAAGGAATGTAAGTAATTTGAGGTTGGAGAACTCAGATTTGTCACCGAGTAGTACCTTAGCTGAGAACCCGGTATGCAGTAGGTACATCTTTTTGTTGCATAATGCAAACATTGTGTACTGTCTGGGAGTAGACAATTGAGGATCAAATCTAAGTCAAATTTTAAAACTTTAAAAGATTCTCAGATAACCTCAATCAATTCAAATAAATACAATTCCAATCACACTTAATTTACTGAGTGCCTACAGTGTGCCATGACGTGGACACTCACAGGGGAATAGGATCCCCAAGATCCTTTCCCTAAAGAACTTGCTATGTAACCAGATTCAGGGTGTAAAGCTTTGGGCATGCAGTGAGGCCACACTAGGTGGTGGAACGTTTTTCCAGAGATACTAGCAAATAGTGTCACCTCCTAGAGTGGGCAGTGGCCTAAGTCCATGGTCCTCAGATGAGTTTACAACCCTAACAGTAAAACATTTTAATATACCCTCAATATATACATATGACACATGAATGTGTGTGTGTGTGTGTGTGTGTGTATTAGACATACTATTCTGCCAATACAAGGTGTGTCTTATGGAATATATTCAACAAGAGAAACCTAAACAGAATGAGATAAAAATACAAATAAATAAAGTAACGTTTTCTTCTCTTATTCCAATGGCCCGTCTTGCTTATTCTGTTTTGGAGACTGTACATGTCGAGTATCAGTTTCCTGAGACTTGACAAGCCTTCCACACAGAAGTAATTCCAGTCTGCTCAGTCTACCAAACAGAATACAACACCTGTTTTTCTTTCGCTGGTCAGAGCCTCCGGTTTCCAGTAACTGGTGACAAATGTGCCTCCAGGCCCGTTAGAACCCTGAGACAGAAAATTCAAAGCAGAGGATGAAAAGAGAACCCAGACACCTCCCTCTGAGTGAAAGTCGGCAGAGTCCCATTCATTTGTTTATCTGGAAAGAATGTGCCAGGTGCCATGCCAGGTGGAGTAAGGGTGACAGAGCCATCAGCCATGGACGCTGCACTGGCCCATCTTCATGAAAATGGATGGACGCAGATATACTTGGGATGTAGGTAGACACTGATCAGTGTGGGCGATTCGGGCCAGATGCTCTGGATGGGAGAAACGGCTTTCTGCAGAGGGAGCTTTGATCTGTGAAGAGGTGTCATGGGACAAGGGAGGACAGCCAGGCTGGGCCATGCAGTGAAAGAAGAGAGACTTTCCAGGAAAGGAAACGTCTGTGGCAAAGACACAGGGGCAGTAAATTAGGGGGTTATTCTTCTCGGCCTGTCCTCAGCCTCACCTGGAGATCCTGTCTTGAGGTCAATCGGAGAGAGAGCATGCTTACTAGAACTGCAAATAAAAGAGACAGGGGTGTGCTCTCAGATTGAGTGCCCTGGAAGCTAGAGAGTGAGTTCTGCTGCCATGACAGCCTCCCTCAAACATGCCAGTGGTTTGTCCAATAAAACAAGCATTTATTGAGTGCCAGAGGGTAATAGGAGAGGAAGGTATTCTAATAACAGGTCTTCTCTTCTGCTATGGATGAACCAAAAATGGTCTGGCCTTTAGGTGAGGCAGAGCAGATACCTCCCAGGACCCATGCTGGTCCTAGGAGGCTACAATTACAATTTTGTAGGCATCGCTAACAAAAACGTAACTGAAATACGGTGTGATAAACAGTCACAGTAAGATGACCAAGGTACACCAGGAGCTCAAGAAAGATAAACTCTAGTTGCGGTGTGGTCACACACTACTCATCAACTAGAAAAAGAGCTCTAACCAGGTAAATGAGAGGGATGAAGGACACTGTAGGCAAAGAGATCCTCACACGTAGAGGCAGAGAGGCACAAAAGGGTACAAAAACCACAAATCCTGCTGGCAAAGGCAGATGGTTCTGAGATCTGGCAAATCCAAAGAAAGCCAGGGTCAGGCCCCTGGGAGGAGAAAAGAAGCCCTAGGGGTCGCTCTCAGGTTCACCCTGCTGTGCCTAGAGCTGGGTACTACACACAGTCAGTGCTTAATAAATGCATGTTGATTATATATTGTCATTTCTAGGAAATAAGAACTGGGATAAGCAATTCATTCTTATAAAGCCCCAGGCAGGGCCACATGCTGAGATGCAGTTATTAAAGTCTTGATGAGAGAGGGAGGGAAGAAAAGAGGGAGAAAGAGCTGAGATGGGGATGCTGCCGTCATCATGTCGACAGAGTCCCCGCCCCTTGATATACAGGAGTAGCCACAAGGTCTGAGAGGGAAAGTAGACAAGAGCCATGGACAAGAAAGGAAAACCAGCAACAACATTCTGGCTCCTAAAGCAGCATCAAGCATGCCCATTATTTCCTTTAATTTTCCCAACAATCCTGTAAGATGAGATTGTTCTTCCTCTTTAAATGATGGGGAACTGAGGCTAAGACACGGTCCTACCTCAATAGGGGAGGACATGGGAGAGCAGGGATTGTAGCTCAAATCCACTGGACTCTATTCATCCAGATGCTTCCACAGGGCAGGCAGGCAGGGGGCAGGCAGAGATGGACACCAGCAGGTGGTCCAGCACCCCAGGTTCAGGGTCCCCTCCATCGCCTCATGTTCTGCTGCCCTCTGGACATCCCTAGCTGAAACCCAGGAGTTGGGGAGGACCTGACCCAGGGCCCAGACTGGAGATAGCCAGCAGCCTGCTAGACCTGGGAGGTTTTCTGTTAAGGGCATTTCAGAAGGACCCTTCGTAGACCAGTCCACAGCAGCCTCCCACACCCTCCTCATTCCATCCTTGATCTACATTTCACATCTAGAAGCCGGCACCCATCCTACAAAACCCCTGGGACCTCCCCAGGCCCTGACATTGCTCCCTTCTCAGGAGCTGAGAGCCCTGGGTTTCAGTCTAGCCTCTACCACCAAACCTTCAGTGGCCCTGGGCAAGACATTGCCTCCTTTAAGTCTCAATTTCCTCACTGAGTGCTGAGGAATTCAGTGATCTCTAAGGTCCTTGAGCCTTCCATGAGCCTCTTCATCACTCTTCTCCTTTTCCTCCCAGGCCCACCCCACAGCAGTCAGGAATCTCTTTCCTCGGACAAGTCACCTGAAGGCTGAGCAACCCATCCCAGACCCTGGGAACCTCAGGCTCTGCCCTCAGGGTCGCTGATTTGACACCAATACCAACTGCTTCATTCGAGGGAGATGGCCAAGTGCGGTGGGAAGCACCCCATCTCTGGGGTCATGCGAAGTCCACAGCTCCTCTTTCTAACTGTGGAAGCTTGAGTGCACAGACAACCTTCCAATGGAGCCCGGCTCCCAGAGGACCGGCTCAGAGGGCTGGCGGGAGGTCAGCAGCAACAATGCATGAGAAGCACTGCATGTGGCGGCGGCCACACAGCAGAGCTGTTCCTCTTCTTCAGTCCGCCCCAGGTTAGTGTAACTTGCCGAGTACCTGCCAGTCGTCGGAATCAGATGGTGCGAGGCAGAAAGCTGCCACTCATGCCCAGCCAGTCACTACGGCTCAGCAGTTTCATGGTGAAAAACCCACCTTCCAGCAGGAAAGGGCTCCACCAGGGAGAGACCCCAGTGGGTCACTTGAGTGTGATATACTTTTTTTTTTTAATTGGGTTTAAAGTTATAAAACAAAAGCAGTGAAATCCTCCTGCCTCTGCAGTTAACAGGGCTCAGGTGGGAATCAGGGGTATTAATTAAACTCACCCAACCTCTCCAATAAGACCGGGTGATTCCCAAGCCCGGACGCAGACCCTGCCATGGCCTCCCATACCACCGCAGGTCCCAGCCTGGAGAGGGACCCACCCTGTGAACCAAACTCACTGGCACTACCGATGCCCCACCCCAGATGCCCACCCCACGTAGCCTAATTCAGTCCTAAGTATTCCTAAGGTGCCTTCCAATTTCCCGCTGTAATAAATGGCACAGAATGCAAATGGAGGTGGATGTGGGACACAGATGTTTGCACTAATTTAATTGAGGGAACACCTTGGATTAAACACTTTGCAAAACACTCACAAACAGGTTCAGTGCATTCGGTAATGAAAAGTCTTCCAGCCTCTGGCACTCTGCTGCAGCTGCCTGGGGGGGGAGAGTTGCCGGGAGTGGGGGGAAGAGGGAAAGCCCAGAGCAGGGCAGGGACAAGATATCTTCAAGCGCAGGGATAAAGTGAGGGAGCCAGTTCCTGGGAGGCCTTCCAGCAGATTCCCCACCCGCTGGGGCCAGCTCTAAGAGACAGAATCTGGAAGGGCTGGGCTTGAAGTAAGCAGCACCTGCTTCCCCAGGTGGGTAACTGCTCATCTGAACGGGTCAGCAACAGGCAGGTGTCTCCCTGTCCTCAGGACTCAGCTCCAGCCTGCAGGCCTCACTGCCTATCTGGCTGATGGTCAGTTTGGGATTGGAGTCCCCAGGCCCAGTGATGACCTGTGGTGGCACAGCAGATAAAGCATCAACCTGGAATGCTGAGGTCACCAGTTCGAAACACCAAGCTTGCCCAGTCAAGGTACATAGGAGAAGCAATTACTATGAGGTGATGCTTCCCACTCCTCCCCACCCTTCTCTCTCTCCTCTCTTAAAAAAAAAAGCCCTGGCCAGTTGTCTCAGTGGATAGAGTGTTGCCCTGGTATGCGCAAGTCCTGGGTTTGATCCCCGATCAAGACACACCTGAGAAGCAACCATCTGGTCTCTTCCCTTCCCTCTCCCCTTTCTCTCTCTCTTCTCTAACAGCCAGTGGCTTGACTGGTTTGAGTGTTGGCCTCAGATACTGAAGATAGCTCAGCTGATTTGAGCATCGGCCCAAGATGGGGACTGCTGGGTGGATCCCAGTAGGGGCACGTGCAGGAGTCTGTTTCTCTGTCTTCCCTCCTTTCACTTAAAAAAAGAAAAGTTCTATGATGCCACAGGAAAGCATACATGGTAACCTGGAAGGGGACAGTGCAGCAACTTGGCATGAGAGGGTCAAAAGAGCACTGGAGAAAAGGGGGAAACATTTTGGCAGAGGAAAAAGCATATGCTGAGATAATGAGGCACAAGTCTAGCCTCAGGAGAGACCATCTACATGGGCTACTTGGGGACAGGTAGCACACATGAAGATGGGCCACTTTCACCAGCCTTTCTTCTCACCCTGACCCCTGAAAATTTCCATGGTTGGGCAAATGTAGAATCAGTTTCTATAATGATTGCTCTGTAAGCCTCAGAGTTCAAATCAGACCTGGATGATTTTATATTCCTGAAAACAGAATCCCTAATTTTCAAACACAATGATCACTTCAAGTGTAATAATCGTTACAACAATAACCTCTTATACTTGTATGGTGCTTTATAGTTTATAAAACACTTTCACATATCTCCTATAATCCTCCACCAACAACCCTTTGAGAAAGCTAAAGTAGATAGTATTAGTATTCTTGTTTTCTGGATGATAAAATTAAATCCCAAGTTCCTATATGTAAATAATAGCACTAGAGCTCAAACTCAAGTCTGACACCAAAGTACATGCTTACTCACTCATGCAGCCATTCACTCCGGTCATTCATTCAATTACTTAGTGCATCAGGGAGGATTTGTTGAGTACCTACTATGGACTGAGAAATACTTCAGACTCAAGAGCATAACATAGTGGGGATATTAAGATGATTAAAAGCCTAGATGAAGAGACAGACACCGAAAGATATACCTAGACCAAAGAGAAAATGCCAGGATAGAAAGCAAAGCACTAAAACTCAGGAACCAAGAAAACCACATAGCCACTCTCTTCATACACAGCCTCAGTCACACTCCATCACACGCACACAAACACCACAGTCTGTACACGCACATATGACACATCCATATATTACACACACACAACCACTTATTATACATGAAGCCTATGCTCCCAGGCTGTCCCCAGGCCCCCCAGCATGGAATGTAGACTTCTCTACCCCGATGTCTCCACCGCTGGCTGGGTAAGAGTCCAGCCAGGACTAGCAGCAAGAGGCCGCCCTCTCCCCTAGCCCACAAAGCCAGACCAGAGATTCCAGCACACATGTGAGAGCCAGCTTCATGCGCAGCAGGTATGTGATGCTCTACTGGTGTGGCTTAGATTCTAGTCAGGAAGGAAGGGTGGAGGGATGGACGGACAGACAAATGGGTGAGTGGATGAATGGGGGGTATGGGCACAGGAGCCTTCACCTACTACAGGTAGATCCTGACAACCCTGCCAGTGGGCCCCGTCACATGCAGACACTTCCCTGTCCTCTGATGAGGACAAAGGAGCCCTCGTTCCTTCTGCAAACACAACACCCTTCTTAAGAGCCATATGAGAATGTGTGACAGGAGACACTGTCACCTAGTACAGGGCCTAGCATACAGAAGAAATCAAGGCCTTGCCAACAAGTAAAGGTAACAAATAGTCCAGCAACTCCACACAGTCTCATCTGAACTCAGCTTCTGACCCCCAACCACCATCCCTCCCCCTCCTGGGGTTTGGGGCCCTTTAGAGAGTGCCTCTACACCATTTGCCTTCTTCTTGGCTCATTCATCCATCTTTTCATTCAGTCAACCTGGCAGGTTTCCCGACAGAGCCAGGCCCAATTTTAGGTACTGGAATTAGGAAAAGAATAAGGTTCAGCCCTTAACTTAGATAGACAGGCAAACAACTGCGATTGGGGTCCTGTGGTGGCATCCAGGACAAAGGAGTGCAGCCCCGTTTCAGGAAAGGGGAGCTCTGTAAGGCAGTATCATAGAGAGACAGGTGGGCTGGGTGTTACAAGTGGAGCAGGAGTTATCCAGGCTGAGGAGATTCCAGACAAAGGCAACAGCAGTGCAAAAGCACTGAGGTGTGGAGCTATACAGAGCATTTGGGCAACCCAGTATATTTGGGTGTCAGGGGTAGGATAGTGCCCATGCGTCTGGGTGTCTGTCACTAACAGAAGAGGGAGCAGCAAGGGTGTGGGAGATGAAACTGGACAAGTAGACTGGGTTGAGTTTCAGAGCCCAAGGTCACCCAGGCCAAGGATGCAGCAGACAGTGAAGAAGTACCAGAGTGGCGGGGCACATGCACAGCCCAGTCACACTTGACAGCAGGCACTGGGCTGGAGCTATTGCCCGCACGCAGGGTGCTAGGCTCCTCCAACCAGAGCGGGCTGCCCTTGGCTAATGCTGCTGATAAACAAATGAGGAGCTGGTCTCCTCTTTGATGTACGCAATTATCCCAGCGGAAATGGCCAATTTTGGAGAAATTTTTCTTCTATGAAGAGCTAAACTGGCTGGCTAACAGCAAAGGCAAGGAGAGTGGTTCCCACATCAGCACCGTCTCCAGCATCACCACGGTCTCACCAGATCCCACCCACCCACGCACCCACAGCCAGAGCTGCTGGGAGTAGGGCTTGGAAATCCTCAGCACCCCCTGGGGATTCAGGGAGAAGTCGGAGAAGGGAGAAAGGAGCCACTGAGAAAGAAAAAAGGGGAACCCCTCAGGTTGGGTACAGGCTGTATGACTGTCTAAATTTTCAGTGAGCAGGAAAGAAAGCCAAGGTGGGTGGTGGCAGCCACCATGAGGTTTCCAAGCCGGCTCACAGCCTCCTGAGTTCTGCTCGCATCAGGGAAGTGCCCCCCTTCCATTCCTTCCCTCCCTTCCCAATCTCCTATTCCTCCTTCCCAGGTCCCCTCCAGAACGATTTACGAAAAAGACGCTAAATAGCCCCCTCTCCTGCAGGCATAGTCACACCAACTGAAAGGAGATTTAATTAGCAGAATCTCGTTAGGCAAACGAAATTATCTGGCAAGACAATAGTCCTCTGGACAGGGGGTATGATTAAACAAAGCCATTGATTGAGAGAGTCTCTTTGGCTGCTCCCTGGCTGCACCCATCTCTGGGCAGGCTCCACGTGGCTCCCGTGGGCCAGAGGAACAGCCTCCGCCTCCCTCCCCCCCCCACAATCCGCCCCTCCCCACTTGGTCTCTTTCCCAGAGCCCCTTCAGTTGGGGCTGCAGACCTGCAGACCTCGCATCTCATCAGCGGCCTCTCTGCCACCAGATTCCTGCTAAAGTGCCTTGATTGCATAATGTCTATTTGCATAATGTAAATTGCAATCTCCTAGCACGGGAGGCAGGAATCACAGAACAGCCATTATTTTTTACCACTCCACAAAAATTCCACATTTAGAAAGCAGATTTGCAGCTCAGAAAGCCGTATAAATCTGAATCTGCCAGAAACGCCATTAAATCACACCAATTAAGCTGGACCGACGAGGAGCCCCTGTCACTGTTCTCTGCACACGAGGACTCCCAGCCCAGACGGAGGTCACGGCAAGCTGGAGGCTGTGGCCGTGGGGCTGGGAGCCGGAGCTGTAAGAGACAGGAAATTACGTCTTACAAGTCTTAACACACACCCCAATATAGGTGCCCATCAGGATCCTGTAGGGCAGTGGTTCTTAACCTTTTTTGAGGTACCGAACCCACCAGTTTCATATGCGCATTCACTGAACCCTTCTTTAGTGATAAATAAAATATGATTATTTTTTCCAAATTCAAGACATAGGTATATGTTTTTTTACTGGTGCACAAAATGAGCCGAACATCACCTTGCTCAAAGAAACAAAACCAACAAAATGCATGAACTCACAACAAATTACGGTATTACTTTATTCTGGCCTCCATGGCAGAGGCTTCTCTGAACCCCTGAGACCGACTCATTGAACCCCTAGGGTTCGATAGAACCCAGGTTAAGAACCACTGCTGTAGTGAAAGGAGCGAGGGGGGCAGAACCAGTCTGAGCTATTTCTAAGCTTGTTGCCTGATTTCTTGTGGGCCCAAAATCTGTGTGCAGACTTTTAATTTATACAACAGGAGAGAGCCTGCACCTGTAGCAAAGGTAGTTGGAGGGGTAAACATTCCTGCCTTTAGCAGCTAGCTCTTCAACGGCCTATTCTCTCTTCTCCCCAGTCCCCTCCAGCCAAGTGAAAAACTGAAGGCAAATCTTGCTCAGACTGGGCTGGGCTGGAATCTGAGCTCCTTTTAAGGGCTGTTTCCCAGGGGTCACTGGTGAGAGAGGTGAGTCACAGGGCCCAGGGAAAGGGGCATTCCCTCTGACAGCTACTCAGGATTCCAGCTTCCCCACAGCAGTATACCTGGTTACTCTTTTGCCTCTTTATTGCTCATTCAATATTCATTTGTCAAAGGGCAAGATGCTAATGTGTATTATTAAAATATCAATAGTTTATGAGTGAGCTTTCATGGAGGGTACAGTTAAAGGAAAGATTCTTGACCATCTGTGTCAGAGCAATGGAGAGGAGCAATCTTTCCAGCTCCACTTCGTATTTAGTTACTGGGCGGATGAATGACTGAGCATTCTGAGTAGCTATTGTGTCCCGAGAAGGGCTCTAGCGCTGTCATATGTGGACTCCATTTAGTCTCACAGCAGTCCTGGGAAGGAGGTACAACCCCATTTTCAGTCTAGAGAAGAGGAATCAAAGACAAAGAGATGTGTACCCTTATCAGAAGCCACAGCTTCAAACCCAGCTTTGGACTTAAACCCAATGTGTTATTCTCTGCAAGCTGGTGCCTTGAAAACACAAATGATCTTTATGTTTTTGTCCGTTTCATTACCTGGCCAAATTAAACACTAGTTTCCTGACCTGTTTCCCAGGAGGGTGAAGGAGAGAATAGACAGTCATCACATGCTTTCACACAGACCGCTTTCAAGACAGTGGGCCGCACTTCAGACATGTCTAAGCAAGTTCCCAGAATCTTTTCTGTACATTTAGAATCTCAGAACTGAGGGTGACATTGGAAATGATGTAATCAGATACCCCCATTTTACAGGAGATTAAAGTGAGGTCCTTGGAGTCACACAATCAAGTCGCTTCCTGATTTGATTTCTGCTGTCACTTACAAGGATATTTCTGGATTCAGTGAGAAAATGCAGTCAAGTGCTAAACTCGGTGTCTAGCGTGTAATAAGTGCTCATTAAATGTTGGTAATTAACTACTACTATTAGGCTGACTTGTGGAAGACTCCAAGACTCCCTCCAAATGCCCGCATCTTTCCAGCAAATCTAACCTCACCTCCCCATGTCTTCCCTGCCCCTCCCTTTCTGCATTAGGCACTCAAATCTTAGTCCTTTGGGAAAATAGACTGGTTCTGTGTCCACTTCTTGGTTGCTTAACTTTTGTTTCTATCCCCTAAAGTCACAACAAGGCATCCAGGGCACCAAGATTCTCCTCCACAATTGAGCTGCCATCTGGAGCAGGACAATGACAAAGGAAAGGAGCCTGATCCTTCAGGGCACCCCCACAGGTTATAATGTGTGTCTGAGAGAGAGAAAGGACACAGGATACAGGGAGGGGGCCAGGAAGAAAGGGCTGTCCTGGCCTCCTGTCCCCAGAACAGCCCTAGTAGCCTCCAAAGTCTTGATCTTTGGCTGGAACATAGCCCAGCTGGGAAGCCATGGCGTCGGGGCTGTGGGGCACGCTGGACGGGAATGAGGGGCTCAAGGCTTATCACAGTCTAAGTCCCTCTCCAGATCTGGCACATTCAACTGTGGGTTGCAAACTAGACCCATTCTTGCAGAAATGGACTATTAGTGGAGGCTTTCACTAACTACAGGACCTCCTGACACCAGCGTGTCCTCAGGAAGTCCGACCTCAGGAAGAAGTCTATCATGATCTCTGAAAGGCCCCCTTAAATCAGGCATTCTGTGAGTTAAGGGATAGTTTCATTATCTAAGGCAAGAGTTTCTTTAGCCTGTCCTTGAAAACGGTTGAGGCCATGCTGTGCCAGACTTGACAAATACTACTTGTGGTGGGCCCCGTCCTCCAAAGATGGCTGCATCCCAACCCCATGCTCTTCTTCAAGGTGCTGTTGTCCTCCTCCTTTGGGGCTTGCTGGTGGAGCTCTGCGTTTCCTCCTTTAAGCCTGGGGGCCTCCGTCAGGAGAAAACAGCAGAAGTGAGGAAGTGATGCTGCCTGCATTTGGAGGGCAGGTCACAAAGGTCCTCCTGGCTCTTGCTCTCCCTCAGGGGGATCCTCTTGGCACCCAGTCACCAGATTGTGAGGAAGCCTGGACTACATGGAGAAGTCACACAAGTCTGGCTGATGACCCAGCTAATGTCTCAGCCAACAGCATGTAACCAACCCCTGAATTATGAGCTTTTAGAAGATTCAAGGACCCAGATTGTGATTTGCTCCAGCTGAGACCCCAGACCTGGTAGAACAGAGACCAGAGGTCCCTACTGGATCCTGCTTGAATTCCCGACTATATGAGCATAACACCCATTGTTAAGTCACTAAGTTTTGGGGTGGTTGGTTATACAGTCGTACTAACTGAAACGCCACTGAAATTAAATCAGAATGTTTGTTGTTCCTCACCCAAATACAGCCTTCACTGCTCTTCTCTCTGAGACTACAGACTTTCAGACTATCCCTTCCCCAGCTGCTCTGAACCTGCCTCCCCTCATCCTCTCCCTCACCACCTCCCAGAAAGAACATGTGAATCTTCCCATGTCTGAGTCCAGGGTCCTGAAGAAACCTGTTTTTCCTTCTTCCTCAGCACAGTCCAAGAGTGTGTCTGGGTGTGGGTGGCCCAGGAGCCTGGCTGCTCTCAGGGACAGGAAAGAACATGAAGAGCTACCCCCCCCCCCCCCACACACACTCCACTCTCATTAAGGTTCACGCTCAGCTTGCTCCTCCCGTACTTGACTTGACTTATGAGGTCCCTCTAACCTCCGGTGTGAGGAGACATCGATTCTCACAAAGGTCATTATCTTTCTGCTCCAGCTCCCTCTCCCCAGCCCTGTCTCCTAGGGAGGCTTTCCTGGAACAGGATGGAGGGAGGCACCCTTCCCTACCCTCTGGGTCTGGGGATCAGACCACTCCAGAACCTGGGCTGGAGAGGAGGTGTCCTGGGAGCCATGGCTGTCAATCACAGAGGCGACCAGCACTAAATCGCAGACCATTAGGCGGGAGGGCCGGCGCCCTGCTCACTCACCAGCAGCCATCGGCAGGATGTCAGACGATCGCAGGGCAGCCATTCTTATGATTTATTCAAATACTCATTACAGTCGATCTATTTTTACATGGAGGTGAAGATATGTGCTGATAACGGTTAATCATTTATAATTCCATGGACTGGTTGGGTGCCAATGTACTATCAAAGTCGGAGCAGCAGCTCGGCCTCCAGTAGCCCCAGAGGCATGGTGAAGCCATGGGGCCAGGGTCCCCCAGGCTCCCAGCTCACACCTGTGAGCAGCAACGAGGCTGCACATGCAATGGGGATGGATGTGGGAATCCCAGATGACTTCCAGGAACTCCCAACCTGGGGTGGGCAGAGGGCTGCTCAGTGTGTGAATGCAGCAGAATTTTAGGAAAGGAGGAAACCACTCCTATCTGGAATCACCCAAGAAGGCTCCACGGTGACTGAACTTAGGCTGGGTCCTACAGGAGGGTGAACTTTGTCAAGTGGGAGAACCAGTATGTCTCAATAAGCACAAGTATAAGGTGAAATGTTACTGTGTAATGGAAAGGAAGCAGCGTCCTCACTCCTTTCTAGAAATAACCAGATGTAAAAAGCAAGGGCTGTGACCGCGGCCCAGTCCCTCCTCTCACTGTCCCCCAGGCTTCATTCACTGAAAATAGAGGCAAGGGTCTTGGGTCAGCCTTGCAAACTCCAGAACTTCCCTCTCCAACACTTATGACACACATAACACCGTAAGTCCACCTAATGCACAATCAATAGTCTAATTAAATAGAATGTCATATTATAGGGCTTCTTTGTCGTATTCAGACTTAATCTAATTAGAGGTCCACTATAGTTTATATTCTGACTAGCCCATTGTTGAGTGTTTCTCTTGCACAATGCATGGCTATTACAGATCAGGCTCAGGGCTGGTCTTTAACCCATAACCTTATTGAGTTGCCATGGAAAACACCAATCAGATTGACTTACAGTTCAGAGTCCCTCTTCTGATGAGCGGCATGGAGGACAGAGAGCCTCGGTCCTGCTCCAGACTTCACCTGTCAATGAAAGAAAACATTTTTATAGACTGTGTATGATTCTGCTGGGAGGGAGTGCCAAGGTGAGGATGCCAAGTCAGGAGAAGGTCTGGTTCGAGACCAAAGGCAGGGCCGGCAGGCCTGCACCCCAGTGCTGCACCCCAGTGCTGAATGGGTAAGTTCCTGTCGCCCAGTGACGATTGTAAGCTTAATCAGAACACAGAGACAGACCACTCTCCCTTAGTGGCTTCTCGCCTCAATTTCTTTGAGTTTCATCCCATTCCCTATAGAAATCCCAGAGAAATAGAGGCTCATGGCTGTGGAGAGCCCTGAGATGACCGAGGCAATAATAATTTACCGATGCCTCCTGTGTGACGGAAGACCCCAAGCAGGGAACAGAGCTGAGCGGCCTTGTTAAAGTTGTAGTCTATGTGGGGAAAGCTGTGAAAAACAAGCAAACGACACAACAAATGCTGTTGTTTACAACAAGAATGTGGAAAGGTGATATAGGGGAGAACTTTCAGGCAAAGATGAAGAGTCCAGCTGGGCTGCAAGACAAAAAAGTGGTTAAGGACAATAATCAGGCAAGACTAGGAAGATCAAAGACATGACTGCTTTTTATTCTTTTTGGGGGGTAGCGCAATGAAAACAAACACAAGAAAACCCAGAACATATCATCCGATGTCTGCTCTATGACTTACATTCGCAAGGTGCAGCAGTAAAATCCATGGATCCTGCCACATCATTGGGGGAACACAATTAACCACATGAAGCAGCATCAGATAAGACAAGGCTATATATAAAATAGTACGGAACTGTGTGGTGGAGACTATAACTCTCTCCACAGAGAAATGAAATCCGCAAGAGCAGAAGCACTCAAGGAAGTTTTCAGAGGGTGGCAAAGCCTGGGCAGGGTCTTGATAAGGTTTGGCTGATGGAAGGGAGAGAAAGGGAAGCAATCCCAGCAGGACCAGAGGAGGAGTGTGGCCCTGGGACAATGCAGAGCGATCTGTCTGGGAGAGACCAGTGCAGGGACAAACGCCGAGCAAGGTGGAGGAGCCAGTTCATCCAAGGCTTGGAGAGTCAGCCAAACCCAGGCTTGGGCTGTGAGCTCAGGGAGCCACTGAAGTTTTTTATTTTTTAATTAAAGTATAGTTGGTGTACAACACTACATTAGTTTTTCAGGTGTGCGACATAGTGAATCGGCCTTGGTGTACCTTACAGAGTGATAACAAGAAGTCTAGTAACTTTCCGTCACATACAAAGTTATCACTGAACATTTTCCAATGGGAAATGACAGAAGAAGAGAAGTCCTACCTCTATCCCCTACCTTTAGTATTTTCCTTTGAATTAAAACAGAGAGGTTTCTTGGAAGAAGTGGAATTTCATATAGAAGACTCAGCACAGGGTATAGTGGGATGTGCCCATAGAAAAAAAATGTCCTTTTTGTTCATGATGGTGTCCACCAGGATGAGGCACTTCCTCCAGGGCTGCCTACCACCCTCTGCATGACCTCAGAGACAAGACCAGATCACTGGATGTAAAGTCTTTGAGGACAAAGACTGTGTCCTATACATCTGTACAACCCTAGAACTCAGCAGAGTACCCAGCATGCATCAGACTCTCAGAAAATATCTGTGGAAATGTTTAATGATGGACTCTGTTCATTCCAACAAGAATCCACAACCAGCATCTCAGAACCAGCCCCTGGCTGGTGATGAGCTCCAACTTTGCATTCTTCTAAAGTACTGACACACTGCTAACTGAGTGTACTTGAACTCAGTACAAGGAGTCTCCAGATTGAACTGCACAGAGCAGGGCTTTATGCTGCCCTCTTGGACTCTGCTGAGACACCAGCATCTTGGACAAGATATGCCAACTGCAGAGCTGGAAAAGATGGCCTCTATGCGGAGAGAAGGATTCAAGAGAGTCAGAAAGCTTTTAGCACACTGAAAGGATGGGCCAAACCTAAAAGTCAATTTTTCCTCTTATCAGTTTTTATTTCTTGAACAATAACATTATGAACATCCATAAATAAAATAATTTTGAAAATAAAGTAAAAGTGCCTACAACCCCATCACTCTAAACCATCAAATTATTTAATGTCTACATGAAAATCCATTTTTCTATAGAATTGTAGAAAAATATTTGACAAGAACATATACACCAAATTCTACTCTGATGTTCAAAAATCAATTGCAAAAACACATAATAGGGTGACCTGGTTTCAAAAATGTGGGTTGAGTTAAATGCAAGCTCAGGATGAGCCCAGGGTACAGTGTTGTTGCTAAACCCATTAAATATTATCTTAGATGTATTAATAGCCACACTGTGTTCAACCAAGGAATGGTCCCCTCACTCTGGGGTTGTTGGTGCAATTCTGGCATCATGTTTTAATACTTTGACAGCCATGGAAGGAGAGGTCAGCAAAAACATCTAACAGCTTAAAGTACTGCGGAAAAGTTTAATGATTAAGCATGCAAGCTCCAGAATCAGACTGCAGAGCCCCAGCGCTTACCAGCAATATGACCATGGGCAAGTTACTTAATTGTTCTGTGCCTCAGTTTTTCATCTGTAAAATGGGGCTAACATGGATTCTCCCTCTGAGGTTAGTTGCGAGGACTGAAGATTTCATATTTTATAAAGTCTCATCAGTACCTTGCACAAAATAAGCACTTACTGAACTTTAACTCTCTTTGTTGTTGTTTTTATTATTAGGAGGCTGTGAGGAAGCAGATATGGCAGAGTGTTGTACCTTTGTTCATTCCTCTCTGACATCACCCAGTGGTCCCAGAAATACTGGCTAAAGCAGCAACCCACCTCCCACAGGGTGGTCCTCTAAATACCTGAAGAAACTATGATAGGATACTATGTTACTCTGGACTGTAGGACCAGGACTAGCTGATAGATGTCAGAGGAAACCAATCTTTAGTTCAATAGAAAAAAGAAGTTTCTAGCAATAAGAACCATCCAAAAATGGCTTCCTCAGAAGCCTCAGTGTGCTCCCCAACACTGGAAAGAGAATCATGCCTGGGGAGAAGCTGGACTCCTGAACGTGGTGTCACCCATCAGTATAATATTAAAAACAGTAGGAAACTAATAGAGTTGACAAACTTATGTATCAATAAAATATTAATAGTGTCTCCTTTCACCATCATTTCATTAAGTAATTCAAGCCCCCAAAGGTAAGAAGAACAAAAAGAGCCCTTTTTGAATTGAATAGAGCATCATGAAAGGCATTTTTAACTGGCGTTTGCCTCTCTCTCACACACACATGCACATGTGTATGCATGCACACATATGTACACATGTGTACATGCAACCTCTCTACATTGTCCTTCGTTTTCACTTGTGACCATGAACCAGTAGAAAGTCTTCCTGGACTGGCACTGACCCACGGGCCCATGCTGGGGAATCATCGTGTGTATGATATTTTAGGCCATTCCAAAGCCAGCAGTTGATGGTCCTGCCAGGCAAGTGAACATGTAAAAGACCTCCAGGTAAATGTTCATGCAATAATGCAAACAGAATTTAAACAAAGGCTTATTTTATTCACCATGAAAAGAAAATGGAACCATAAATGAGATTGATCATTCACATTACAAGTATGAGGAAGTTTGTAAAATGGTGAATGAGAAGGGAGTTGTTAAATGCTTATGTTTGTTCAGAAAAGAGTTGGGACCAGAGACAGAAGAAAACTTCCCACAAGAGCAGCACAAGCTCAAGGACAGCTGAGCGAGTGCCTGTGGAACTTGTTTAGGTAAGCTGGAAGGGCGGAGGAAGGGGGCCAGGAGTCTCATACAGAGAGCGGTAGAGCAGGGTATCAGAGACATGGGTTTGTGCCCTGACTCTGTCATTATGTTACTACCTGGCACCAAATACTTAACTCTGAGGCATTAATCCACCCAGCACTGCACAGGCTTCCTCAGTGCCCAGCAAAAATTGATACTCACTCCACACCCATCCTCAGTCCCCTGGGCCATAGGCAGTGCGGGGTACCCAGTTGCAGAGATACTGGGAAAAGTCCCTCAGGGGCATTCTCTAGGCCCTAGCCTCTAATCTTGGGCCTGTACCTGTAAGTTCAGGTATACATAGAAGACCCTGTAAGAACTGTTGGCACTGGTGGCCTAATCCTAATAACTTTCCTATATGGGAGAAAGAATTGGAGATGCTCATGACCTGTTGATACCAGATGGGAGTGAGAAGGGGAGTCTTAAATTCACTGAGAAGTGTGGGCTCCCAGGGGTGCAGGGGGCCCCCCAAACCCTCAAGGGATAGAGGATCTGCTCCAAGGACAACTTGCCTGGCCCTGTGGACATCCTCTGAGGTGTGAACGCACCAGAACCCACGACTTGCTTATTCTCTGCTAGGAATGTCACTGTTCTTCCCGACCGAGGTCACTGGACTGCTTCAAGCTTTCTTTCTCTTACTGGGCCTCCTGGCCTCCAGCTTCTCCCCATTTTTGCCCATCTACCACCTCTCTTTGCCCAGGATCTGTCTGAAACACAAATTAGGTCATGTCCACTCACCCTTAAAACCTTCCAATGACTCCTCCTTGCCTGGCCGGGGTGGTCAGCTGGCAGCCCCTAGGTTGACTCCTCCCTGTCTGGTGTTTTGTAGATTCTGCTAACATCTAAACAGTGGGAAGTCTCATATTTAAAAATCCAGTTTTCTAACTTTTCTTAAAGACTTGGATGACCTAACAATGCCAATCCTGCATTTTCATGTGGCAATCATTGACACTGAGTATCTGCTGCCCTCTTTAAATCAGGCACAGGTCTTCCTGTTTGACCCATAGAGAGAACCTAAGAGTCAACCAAAGCCTCTCTGTCATAGGGCCAGACAACTGGAGGCTGATGCCAGCTGCCTGCTGAGGACTTTCAGCTTCAAGGTGACAATCTAGGTGGGTCAGGCAGGGTGGTTCATTCTGTTTTCAGCTGGAGGCTGAAGGATCCTGAGAAAGGCCAGTGGCAGCAGGTAGGCCCACTTGGAGTCCCTGGCTTTTCCTTGTGCAACTTCTGCACTCCTGGCCTGGGAGAGAGCTGGCCATGGCCTCAGGGCTGTCCTCCGGAATTGCCAATGGTTACAAAGCAGGTGCCGAAGAGTCCCCACCCACTTCTCCCTGAGGCCCCACCCCTGGTCCAGCCTCCTCCCACCCCAACTCAGTGGTGCTGCACCTCCTCCCTTTATTTCCATCCCACTATTCCTATCAAAGCCCTAACAGCACATATTTTGTTAATTGTACAAACCTAATGGGGGAATGCATTGGCAAAAAAGGGTAATGGCCATCAGACCAGCAATAAAACAAAATTAATGGCCCATAGGAAGAAATCATGTCCACTTAATCCCAGCTCTGAAACTCTAATAGAATAATGGAATACCAACGGAGGGTTTTTCTCTCTATGTAGATTGCTTACACCATGTTAATCACTTGCAAAGCAGGCCACATACCACTCCAGCTCACATGACCCTCCAGGGAAAGTAGCAGACCAGAAACATTTAGTGCAAGGCTCATTACTACACGCACCACCGCACCACCACAGCAACACCTCCCTCTCCTGCCCTCCCTCAAGTGACTCTGGGACAGCCAGTGTAAGGTGTCACTGAGAGCCATCAGGGTGGTGGGCTGGAAAGCAAGACATAATACCTAATAATAGCAAACATTTATTGAGTGCTTACTATGTGCCAGGCACTGGGCTAGCTAAGCATTTTCTTTGTACTGCATTAATGCATCCCATTTTTATCCTCCAGAGCCGCACGGTACAATAAGGTAGACACTAGCCACAAGTGGCCTTATAAATTAAAATCTTTATTAATTGAAATTAAAGAAAATTTAAAATTCAGGCTTCCCCCTCACCAGCCACATTTCAAGTGCTCAGCAGCCACGTGTGGCTAGTGGTGGCTATCCTGGGAGGCTCAGATGGAGACCACCTCCTCCATTGCAGAAAGCTATATTTGACAGCACTGCTTCTTTCTCATTGAACATATCTGAAAACCAGGGTGCAGAGAGATTGAGGCAAGCTGCCCAAGGCCACAAAGCTGGCACACAGCTGGGCTGGGCTCTAACCTGGGTCTGACTCAGTCTGGTTGCAGAATGCCCACTTTACACACTATTTCCTTGCAGAATCAGCAGTTGACTTGGCAGGGAGGCCTTTTTAGGGAAGCTGGCTGAGTGTCTCTTATGTCTTCTGCAGTGTGCCCCTCCCCCACAGCAGACAGACCCCTGTGCTCCTCCTCGGAGCCAGCCCTAGGGGTGTCTCAAACACAGGAAGGTTGGCTGGAGAGGGAAGGATTGACAGATCAACTGAAAAAAAAAAAAAAAAAAACAGACAGAAAAATGAAGTGGTTTGCTCAAGGTCACCAGAATTAGGACTACAATCCAGGTTCTGACAACCAGTCCTCACTGGCTGAGGGAGAGGACAAAGTAATGCCGGGGTCCATGTGTGGTCACAGGGTGAGAGAAGAGAGAGGTGTTTCTTTAGTCTTTCTGGAGAGTACTGGGCCAGGTCAGAAGAGGCTGGGATAAGCCCAAGGGGACTGGGCTCTGAGCAGAAGGAAAAATAGAAGAGTGAGGGGCAGTTTGGGGGCCTAGAAACTGTAGTGATTGACAGCATGACACTGGATTGCTCCTATGTTTTGGGAAAACAGTATAGCAGTGTCTATGACAAAAATACACATACATTTTGATTGAGCAGCCCCATCTGAGCATGTCCCCTACAGAAAGGAAAGCGGCAGTGCGAAGGGCCGCTGGGCAGCGTTTACCACAGAGAGAGGTGCAAACAACGTGGGTGTCCCTTCCCCGCAACTGGGGAAGGGCCAGATAACTTGGGGAATAACTATGCTGTAAAAAGAACAAATTGGACTTGTGTATTCTGCCATGGAAGCTGGCCATAATGCTCAAAATAAGGAATGTAAGAAGCAGAGTGATATGTGCAGTGTGATTCCATTTCATGACAAGAGAGAAGACTCTAGAATGAGTTTACCATTTGCAAGTGTTTGTGTGAGCACAGAGATAGTGGAAGGAACGGCCTGAAGTGTTCACACTGATGCTGACAGGGGCACGGGTCAGAGGGATGAAGGGTCATTATTTTTAGCATATATTTGCCTTCTTTCTGGTTGCAGTGAGCACTACCACTTTTAGAATTATTGAGAAGAAATTTAATAAAGAAAAGAAATGGATAAAAGAAAGGAAAGGTTGGACTTGAGAGGCAGCCAGACCTGACTTCTAATCTGCCTTATGTCCTGGCTGTGTGGCTTTGGGCAAGTTCTTTAATCTCTCTGCATCTTGGTTTCCTCACCTGAAAACTGGGGGTAGTAATTTCGTAGCAAGAAGCTATGAGGATGCTAACAAGAAAATGGATTGAAAGCTAGTCACTGGCATGGGCCTTTTTATCAATGTTGAGGGAGTAACCTGATCAGTACACAAAGGAACTTCCTGGGTCAGCCCTCTTGGGCATTCTCACACATACAGGCCTCTATATTTTGCCTTCTTTGTAGTTTTAGTGTGTCTGTCTTCCTACCATACTGTAAGCTTCATGCGGGTAAGAACAATACCTTGCTTATTTATTCATTCATTCATTCACTCATCCATTTATTATTAAGTTAATAATAAATTAATAATTATGTCTTAGTCATATGCATCAGGCACTGTGCCTGACATCAGGAATATAATAACAAACAAATGGAACAGTCCCTGCTTTTATGAAGCTCACATTCTAATGGAGAAAACAGTCTATAATTATATATATGTGATATATATGTTGCAAGAGGTGATAAACCCTAAAAAGAAAAACACAGCATGACCAGGGAGCAGAAGTGACTTGAAAGGAAAAAGAACATTTTAGAGAGAAGGGACAGAAAAGAGTCTACAAGAGCTCTTTTTTCTCTGAAAAAGTGCCTGTTCTGGCATGTGCCACAGACCCAGTGAGGTCAGCAGTTGCTCAAAAGATGATAGTTTAAGAATAAAATAAAAATAGACTTGAGGTACAGCAGATTATAATGAAGACACCTTGAAACATCCTTCCACGTCTGAGTATATACTCAAAAGAAGTGAAACCAGAGATTCAAAGAGATCATTTGTAAACCCAAGTTCATAGCAGCAAGAGCCAACCCAGTGTCCACCTAAAATGAATGAATAAACAAAAATTGATATGTACATATAATGGAATATCATTCAGCCTTAAAAAGGGAGGAAATTCTGACACATGCTACACCATGGATGAACCTGGAGGACATTATCCTAAATAAAATAACCTAGTCCCAACAGGACCAATACTACATGATTGTACACACATAAGGTAGCTGGAGGAGTCAGACTTATAGGACAGAAAGTAGAACGGTGGTTGCCAAGGGATGAGAAGAGGGATGAGTGTTATGATTTAGTAGATAGAGAGTTTCAGTTTTCCAAGATGAAAGAGCTTTATAGAGGGAGGAGGAGATGGCAGCACAACAGTGAATGTCCCTAATCCACTGACTCATGCATTTAAAAAGGGTTAAGATGGTATGTGTATTTTACCTCAATCTATCTATCATCGATCTACTATCTTACACAGGGTGGGGCAAATACATATATATATTCCACCACTTCTCCTGATTTCTATCAAAAGAGAGAGCAAGCCTGGGTGTTAAAGAGCTAGAAAAGGAGCAGCCAGAAGCCAAGAGGAGACTGTGGGGGTCCAGGCAGATGGAGAGAGCAGGGAATCTCATCCTCTGAAGCCACAGAGGGGAGAATGCAGAGGGTGGGTGCCAGGACAACAAGGGCTGGACTCCTGGGCCAGTGTGCTGACATGGGCGGCAAACTTCCTGTGGGAACATCTGGGCCAGGGTAACTCCGGAGGGTTGACAATGGACAAATGAGATACGATTCAGGGTAGAAAAGGAAGAACATGTATTTTAAGCTGGTGGGAGGTAAGAGGTGTCTGGTAGAGAGTTGGGCTCCTCTGTAGTCTGAAATGAAAGACGGTCAGGGAATGCAGCCCCAGCAACGAACCAATGAGCAGGGAATGTAGAAGGGGAAAGGATTAAGAGGCCCCCAGCCTGAAGCGGCAGTGGGCAGCCTGGTGTGTGGGAAGGGTTTCAGACAAGACTAGGGCCAGTCCTGGTCTTTACTGCCCTTTGACATTATGTGTGCTACCCGAACTCTGTGGGCCTGCTTTCTTCGTCTTTTGAATTGAGTGCCTTGAATTAGAGCAAGAGGAATCTTAAGATTTTAGGGGTCCACAAACCCCTTGAAATATTTATCCAGGATGGTATTGGTGTATATATTTTTCTGTAGATTTACAAATTTCACCAAGATTTCAAGGCTGTCCAAATCCCCAAAGAGGTTACGAATCAGTGGAGAAGATATTCACTGAGCTCGCATTCAGCTAGAAAGTCCTTAGATGCCAAGAAGTCTTGGACTGCACACCAGTAAATATTTCAGCCTCAAATCAATCAAGATATTTGTCCTGCCTTGTCTGTAATATGGACATATTTTTAAAATGAAGTGAAATGATGATAAATATAGTTTAAAAAGTTAAAATCGATTCTCTTGTGTAAGTGAGTGTTGTCGCACAGAAAGCAGGCACAGGTCTGCACCAGGCACAGAGGCCAGCGAGCAGGGCCCTCCTGAACAGAGGCTGAACGCAGACAGTGTGATGCCTGCGGCCGTCTTGGCTGAAAGGAAGGGGCCTTCATTCAACCTTGTGGAGAAGGGGCTGGGAAGGAAAGGAGTAAATGCAGCTGCCCCAGGAGGTGTGGCCCAGGGCAGAACAGATGTACCACTTTGTGCCAAGGGGTTCTCATTTTGCATCTGGATTTACTTGGGGGAAATTTTCTACTGTTCAGGGGATGGTATCCTGCCGCCAGAGAGCAAGACCTAGACTGAAACCCTGCAAAACGACCAAGCTGGGGTCAACAATACAGAGGAGACCTCAGTCACATGGGCAGTGCCCACCTGGAGGAGCCAGCCAGAGGTGATAGGGGAGCTAGTGGGTCAGGACCAGTCACAGGGTGACCGTGGCCAGAACCTCCGAGATCACCCATTTTGATCTCCTCCTTTCACATCTGGAGAAGCAGGTTAAGAGGGGTGGCGACATATCCAGGGAAGTTCAGGGTTGGAAGCCAGTCCGGCGGTGCCTCTGTTCTTTCCCAGGTGTGTTGTGAGTATTGACCCTTTCCTGGGTTGGGGAATCTGTCTCCCTGCCTTCAAGCAGCCTGCAGTCCAATAGGAGAGACAGACCCCAGTCTGAGCGGTTAAGCGTCATCCAGCAGGTATGTAGGGATCACCGAGGACAGCCTCCCCACTTAAGGCAGGTACATTCAGATAGGGCTGGGGGTACAGGTCTGCCACTTCCCCTGACCAGCGCTGGGAATATTGAAAATATTCACTCTGATGTCCATGCCAAGCCAACAGCCACCCACTTCTCAAAGGAGCATCTCCACCATGGTGGCCTTCAGAAGGAACCTCCAAGCATTCAGCCCTCACAGGGAGCGAGCCCCTCTGCAGCAAGTCAGCTCCAGGCCTTGCTGAGCAGGCCTCTCCAAAAAGAGCTTCCTGTTCATTTATTCCTAACTCACCTCTGGGGGCTGGTCCTGAACAGAGTTTCATAAATAACAGGGCTCCAGCTTGTCTAACCGAAGTTAGGCAGACCTGTGCAGCACAGCTGACCGCGAGGACCCTGGCTGGGCTGAATGGCTGGGATGCTGGCTCCCTGAGAAGGCTGCCTGATGGTGTCCCCACCTGGATTCTGGATCACAGTGGGATGCTGAAAGAGCATTTGTTTCCAATTGTTCTTAGCCACTAATTTGGCTCCAGGGTGTAACACCAATCTGAGAACAAACCGAGTAGGAAAACTGCCTCTCTTGAAGGAGGCCCAATTTCACCATAAACAGGGAGGGCGGGAGGTTTCCTGAGTTCATCACAAGTGCACAGCCTCCAGAACAGGGCTGGCCATTTCCCTCCATCGGGCTGGGTCACTGGTGCACCGCCCTCAGCTGCGCCTGCTCACTGCCCCCACAGTGCCCCAGGTCGAGGACAGACAGCTCTGATGGCAGGTGGATGAAAGGGGATCCCTTGCTAGCGGTAACTCCCCAGAACAATCTCTCTCCTGAGCAGCTGTCTCCATCTGGCACCTGCCAGTGAAGAGCTAGCAGTATCACAGACTGGCATAGGTGTCTCTCCCCTGCACGGAGGGGACGGTGAATGGCCTCTGGAGGCAGGACTCGCCAGGAGGCCCTGTCAGGCCACTGTGAGGTCTTCCCTCAGGAGAAGACATAAGCAGCTCAAAGGGGAAGGAAGAGCTGATAAGTAAGGGCTGCCTCGGCTGCCTCCTCAGGATTGATGTGCAAAATCCTTTCTACAACAGACCTTTCTAGTGGTGAAATTGCCTTCTTGTGGCTTAAAATGACCAAATCAGAGACATCCCCTGTGACACTCCTGAATGGAAACCAGTAGATAAAACACCTTCACCAACTTCACTCCCAGCCTCCCAGGAGGTAAGCCATAGTTTCTATGACAAAAGTTCTCCTTCACCAACATGTGATTTAGCTATGCAGTAATCCCAAAAATCCAACCTAGGATAAACATACTGAAAAGAAAACAATTTTTCAAAATCTCCGAGTAGTCAAAGTACAAGTCAGAAAATCTTTACCTTAAAGCTTATGAACCTTCTCATAAGGGAAACTCCCAGGCTCTTACTTACAGCGTCTTGATTCTGATTTTACACACATTTCTAATAGGCTCAGAATCTGCTATCTTGGGCCTCAAATAATTAGAAGCAATAAGAGAGGAGGGAGCTTGGGCTTTGCCAGAACGCATACTGAGGTCATGGAGGGTGGGCCAAGGAGAAAACATCACATAAGGTTCTGGATTATTTACTTAGGAAGACAGTTTAAACACCAGTGGAAGACCTTAAAATCTTTAGCCATCTGCAAAATCCCAACGAGTCTCCTTCGTGATGCTTCCAGGCTGCTGGGTTCTTCCTGTAGGTCGTTCAGAGCTGCCTGTGTCCTTCCCAGTGGGCTCATTCACTCGCTCACAGTCGCTGTCTCCTGTCGACACTGGGCAGTGTGATGATGCATAAAGCAAGATGGAGGCAGGGACGCCTTCTGATGCAATACATGCACGCACGTGCACACATGTATACATAGTACACATGAATAAGCACACGTATACACATGTGTATACATGCACATATGCACACACATCAGGAGCAGCTATTCACGTTAGGTGCTCAATAGGTGTATGTTGTACAGATGTCAGAAAAGTCACCTGAAGGAGGAGGGACAAGGAAGTTCCTTGTCTCAGTCGCTAGCTACTCACAGGAGAATCTTTGTGGGGAGGAACTGTAATAATTCAGGACTCAACTACAGTGTCATCTTACCAAAATGTTAAACTGCTCCGCCAAGACAAACAAAAGACAACACAGCATCAGGTCTGGAAAACTGTGGAAAAGATTCTCCTGTTCATCTTAGACGAAGTAGTCGCCCCTCTGTGGCTGTGGCTTCTCATCGATGAAAGAACAGTTTGGAGCCATGAGTGTCTGAAATGCTCCCAGCTCCCTTGTCACCAGGATTCCAGTTTTATTTAGGGACAGCCCACCCTGCCAGCCTGATTTAATTTTTTTACCAAAGTTTTGGAAAGAAGGATTCAGGTCAACTGTTCCTCTCCAGCTTCTAGCCCAGAAGTCCCCAAACTATAGCCCACAGGCCAAATTGCGGCCTCCTGAGGCCATTTATCTGGCCCCCGCTGCACTTTCGGAAGGGGCACCTCTTTTATTGGTGGTCAGTGTATGGAGTACTGTATGTGGCGACCCTCCAATGGTCTGAGGGACAGTGAACTGGCCCCCTGTGTAAAAAGTTTGGGGACCCCTGTACTAGCCAATCATCCAAAAACATGTGTGTTTTCTTTACAGCCCCTTTAGGTCTCTGCCCTGGTGCTCAATTCAAGCAGACTGTTGGTGGCTCTTGACCCTCTCCTCGGGCCCTAAGACAGCAGACCTGGCACTGTCATCCTTTTGGGGACAGGAGGTCTTTAAGAGACTCATAAGGGATGGTGGGGAAGGGTTGGGATTCTGGCAATCTGTCCTAAAGAATTCAGCTTAATAATTTATATATGTATTGTCTGACTATGCAGTGGCACAGTGGATAGAGCATCGGACTGGGATGCAGAGGACCCAGGTTAGCGCAAGCTCACCAGCTTGAATGCAGGGTCGCTGGCTTGAGCAAGGGGTTACTCACTCTGCTGTAGACCCCCGGTCAAAGCACATATGAGAAAGCAATCAATGAACAACAAAGGTGCCACAACAAAGAATTGATGCTTCTCATCTCTCTCTCTTCCTGTCTGTCCCTATCTGTCCCTCTCTCTGTCTCTGTCACACACACACAAAAATCATATATGCATTAAAAAAATCTTCTGAAACAAATGGCATACTAACAGTGTGACATTTGAAGGAAATTTGCCAGTGTTGTTTAGTAAAGCATAATAAAGATAGGAAGCCCATAATAATAAGTTACTTAAACTTGGGGCACTAAATGATGTATTAATTGTCTTCTAATCCTTTCCAGCTACAACCAAACCCAAGAGTGCAGCCACATTTCACATACTAGTTCATAATGCCTCCAACGCCAACCAGCACAGCTGCTGTTAGGTACATGTCCATTTCTTCCTGGCCCCCAACTCTGCAAATGAACCTGAAGCAGGGCCCGGAGCCAGGGGACTGCTATTGTCAGCAAAAGGTAGATATACCCCCAAACATATTTCATCCCACTGCAATTCTCACGTAATGTCACATAAAATGCATTTGTTTCGCCTAGAGGTTCTCTTCTCTGGATTCTTCTTCCTGTCTACCTCTCCTAGGCCATCAGTGCCATGGTGCCACCAGGCCAACATTAGTCCTGAGAGAATGCAGGCGCTGGGCTCCTGGCCCCAGAGTCCTCTCCAATAGCAGATGGTGAGCCAGAGAGAATTAGAACGGAGATGAGAAATGGAACACAGAGACCTGCCCTTTTCCTGGGACACGCTGACCCAGTGGGGTCTGTGAGTTTCTGCTGTTGTGTGCACTTAGTGGCCTTCTTCCCTGTCCCTAGTGCTCCAGACATCTGGTTATTCTGCTCCCTGGGAGAACCCACACTCAGCCTGCTGCCCAAAGCAGCCAGCAGACCCAACTCTCTGTTGGGATTCACACCCAAGAGACTATGCTGACTCTGTCTGGTCAGAGGGAACATCAGTAGCAGACTAGAATTCGGTGGAGAAACAACATAAGGGAGCGTCCCAGGAACTGAGTGAATGGAGAATTGCAGAAACTAGATTCAAGAGGGAATATGATTCTCCTGGCTCCTTGCTTCCCCTCACATGCTTCTCTCTAATGTTCTATCTCAGAACGGGGCCACCTTCCACCAGTTACCCACATCTGCATACCGCCTTTGGTTCTGCCCTCTCTCCCACTCCCACACCCAACCAGGGGGATTTCACTTCTAAAACACTTCTCTAATCTATCCTTTTCCATTTCTATAATTCAGAGCCCAGGGGTGAAAATCAGCAGCTCTTCCCAGATGTTTTATGGAATTTGTACAGTGTTTTTGGGTTGGTTTGTCTTTTTAAAAGTTAATATATAATGTGGCTCAAAACTCAGAACATATATAATGTTACACTGAAATGTCTCCCTCCCATTCCTGTTTCCCACTTGTCTAAGCAAACACAAACATAGATTCTAGTGTTCCATTTTGTATGCACACTTTTCTGAACCTTGGTGGATTGTTTTTTCTTTTTACACTTACTATATTTCTGGAGATCTTTCTATAACAGGACAAAGTGAGCTTCCCCAGTCCTCTTTTTAAATGCATAGTATTCCATTGTCAGGATGTTTGGGTTCTTCTCAATTGTTTGCTATTACAAATAATGTTGCAAATAATAAACTTAACATATATCATTTCACATATATGCAAAAATACCTTAAGATCAATTCCACATTATGAAATTGATGAGTCAAAGGAAAGTAATTTATAATTTTGATAGTTATTGTCAAATTGCAGCCTGCCAATACAGTGTGATAACCAAGTTCTTGAATGGTGCCCATTTAAGATAAGAATGATTAATGCTATCTCAGGATAGTTTTCATTTGCATTTCTCTTGTTAAGTGTAAGATTGACCATTTTTCACTTGTTAAGAGCCATTTGTATTTTCTGTGAATAGTCTGTTTGAGTTCTTTCCCAATTTTTCTATTAGGTTGTATTTTGTTGTTGATTTTTAGAAACTCTTTTTATATTAGAGAGAATAACCCTGTGATGTGAGTTGCAATTTTATTTTTCAGTTTCTCATTTGTCTCTTGACTTTACTTAAAATATTTTGCTGGGGCTTTTTACAATTTTTATTTTAATTCCAACATGCCATTTGTCACAGACTCCATTACCCCCCCCCCAGTTTTATAGTTGACTCACTCACTGTTTTTAATGGCCAGCTGGACACTGGTGTGAAGCCTGGCACTGCAGGCACTGTTGTACAATCCAAAAGAAAGCCAGTCTGAAAGCAGAGCTGATAGCCAGGGGACCACAGGGAAAGCACCCGGGTGCTTGTTGATTTCATTGAGCCATTGAATTTATCCAACCCTATTGTAGTATTGGTTCTGAATTTCATAATGTATAAGAAAATAAATTTCTTACTGTTTAAGACACTCTGGGTTGGATTTTCTGCTACTTCCAACCAAAAGCATTCTAACTAATACACACCTTGAATGTTCTTTTTGCCAAAGTCTGATCCCTTCCAATCTATCCCCACTGCAGCTGAGTCCAATGTTCCAGAATGTAAAGATGACATTGCCACTCCCCTATCTCAATACGGTCCATAGCTTCCCATCACCTGCAAAATATACTGCTCACAAAAATTAGGGGATGTTTCAAAATGAATATGAAGCAATAAAGTATCCCCTAACTTTTATGAGCAGAATTAGAGAATATTTCAAAATGAATATGAAGCATAAAATATCCCCTAATTTTTGTGAGCAGTACAGTCCAAGTGCCTTAGCGCTCAGCCTGTCCCTACCTCCTCCTCCCTTCTTGCCCTTGCTACTTCACATCTTTGCAGTGTGGCTCACCCTGCCCCCTCCTCCTTGGATAGTCTTTTCCACCATCTCCTCCAAGCAAATTTCAGACTGTTCCTCACCCCACAATCACCACCATGCAGCATACAATACTTTCTTCTATGGCTGCAATGACTTCATTGTCTATACATCCTTTTCTGTACCTGAGTCCCCACCCTGCTCACTGCTGCACGGGGTCCCAGAAGACAGGGACAGTATCTTACTTGTTTCTGTATCCCCAGTACCTAGATCAGGACTGAGCATATGACAGGTGTTCAACCAGTGTTTGCAAACCTGAATGGGGCTCCCACTCTCATCTCACGTGTTCCCACAGATGCCCGTTCAGACCTCCTCCAGCCCAGGTCTTCAGAACCAACACCTTCCTACCCAAGTCCGTGTGACTTTACAGAGCAGCTAGAAGAAAGGCCCCATCCTCACGTGCCTGCTCTAGGAAGAGAAGTGGATGAGCTATTCAATCACCAGGTTAATCAGGGCTATTTGCCTTAGGCCACTGTACCCGGTGCTGAGCCAATCACCTACTTTGACAGAAAGTCCAGGTTAGGGATTGGGTTCCTAGCAACCCAGCCAACTGTATGAACTCAGAAATGACTACAGTCCTCTGTGCCTCGGCATCCTTATTTGGCAGAAAGGGATGAGCAGGCTGCTGTGAAGATGAACTGAGTGTACAGTCTCACAGAAAGTGCTGGGTAAATGACATGTCATTACCCCCCTTAGAGCTGAAACCAGCACCAAGGTACGTGAGAAAGTCCTTGTACAGCAGAGCCCAAACACTTCATTCACTAGGGCTCAGTGTGGTGACCATACATCAGAAATATACATCTGGGAACAACCAGGGAGAGGAGGGAGCCACCCCCACTGTGCACCGCCTGCTGCCAGCCTGGGCTATGCAGTGCACACCTGTCACCAGGAGCATATGTCACAGCGATCCCACGAGCTGTGTTTTCAGTTCAGTCTATAGAGGAGAAGAGTAAGGCTCAGAGTAGTTAAACAACATGCCCTGTGTGTTCGTGTCACGAACCCAGTTAAATGGGGAAGTGGGCCTCAACCCAGTTGTCTGGCTCTCACACCAGAGTTCTTTTTACTGTCTCTTTGGCCTCCAAACCGTAAATCCAGGTCTTGTGTTCCTGCTGGTAAAACTGGAGGTGGCCAAGGAGAAAAGAGGAAAACGGGAGATTAGGAGTGAGAGAAAGGGGGAAATGGAAGTGTGAAGAGAGGAAACTATGAGAAAAGTCTTCTCTCATTTACCAGAATACCTTTGTTTCTGTTTGTGTGACTCTGTACCTGTGCATGTGTGTGTGACTGTGTATGATTCTGTGTTTGCATATGTGTGCATGACTGTGTTTGACTCTATGTGTTACATATGGGTATGACTGTTCGTGTGTGTGTGTGTGTGTGTGTGTGTGTGTGTGTGTGTGTGTGAGTGTACCTGTGTGGGGGCTGGGGGGAAGAGATAAGTTTGCACAGACTGGCCTCCTGCTGATTTCCATGCATACTCACACCCTGGCCACATGGAACCCAAACCTGTCCCATGTGAACTCTGCATGTGGTCAGCAGTGGTAGATTTCACCTATCAACTTGCCTCTTAACAAGTGCCCCATGTTGCAGACAGTCCCAACCAGCCATGTGACATCAGCATTAGCAGCTCTGTTACTGGCCCATGACTGACCCTGAGGGAGTGCGGAGGAAAGGGCAGGACGTGCACCTCCTCTAATTCAGTCAGGCTTCTCTGGGCTCACCTTCCCAAATGCTGCTCCTCACGGTCCCTCTGGTCAAATAGAGAATTCTGGGGAGGCAACTCTGTCCAGGTGTCTCACTTTTCAAAGATGGTCAGAGTATGAACAGGACATACCTTCCCAAACCAGTAAGCGACAACAGCAGCCCTAGCTTCCCTCTGGAAAAGGAGTAGGGATGAGGCTGCAGGAGAGATGCCCAGCCACGTCTCTGCCCCTCAGCCCATCAGCCTGCCTCCAGCTTCTTTCTCCTCGTCCTTCCTGTCCCACCTCACGCTGTCTATGGTAAGAGCAAGGGGGCCCAACATCAAACAGCCTATCAGGAGCAGAGAGATTCAGAACCACCGCTTTGCCCTCCCCCTGCCTAACCCCTGGCTACCCGCCACCCCAGAGTCCTCTGGGCTCTGCCAGACAACAGTACCATAGAGGATTTCTCCCTGAGCAGGGCAGAAGAAGACAATGTTATGAGGTCTGGACCCAATGCAAATTCTTACCCTTTCTCTGGACACAGGGAGAAAAAAATATATCCTTGTACTTCCTTAACATAAAACCATCCCAGCAGCTGGGAAAAGCCTCATTATCCACATTCTTCAAAACTTAGGAGGACCTAAGGTCCCCAAATCAATCTAGAGAGAGGCAACACAATTGACCCGTTTAATTTATTACCAAAGGCTAACTGGAAAGATCCTTTTTTAACCATTTCCTAGTTCCTCTGGGAAACAAGAAGCAGACACTAAAATGAGCAGGGTGTGTGACCACCTAGGTCTAGGGAGAAAGACTACGGCCATCTCAGCTCTTCTTCCCTCCACCCTCTGGTTTTCATGGATTACAGAGTAGGGAGAAGAGAAAGAAGTTCACATCCTGGCTCGGACCTGCTTTCCTAGCTGAAAGCCCTTGGGAAAGCACTGTGCATTTTTCAAATAAGGCCTGGAAGGTGGCAGGGTCAGCCCATGGAACTGTACCACACACAGCGCCATCTGCCAGAATCCTAACTCACGGTCGGTCGGAGCTACGGCACTGTTCCCAGCTTTTCTCTGTCTCGTTCTAGTCTTGATTAGAAAACCAATTACTGCTGCATTAACTCCCAAAGCCCCGTGTTCCTGATGAGAGAAAAATAGTTCCTTGCTAGCAAGCTGATATTTGGACAATTGGAGAGCCTCCCAAGTGCTCTGAAGATGCGCTTTCCCCTTTCAGGACTTAGCAACACCGCTGACACAAGAGAAAGCTTCCAACAAACATTGGTTTTCGTGGAAATTTTATTTTCTTTGCTGAGGCTCTTCCACCAGGATCTTTCCTTGTTGGAGCTTGCATTCAGAAGTCACCAGATACACTGCCACACCCTTCAAGTCCTCAGCAGAGCTCAGGCCTTATCTCCCCTCCCAGACCCACAGGCTGCCCGCTCCCCCTCTCCTGCTTCCCCTGCTCCCCCTACCTGTGCCCCCGTGCCCCCAGTCCTCTGTTCAAAAGGCCCTTGAACCACTCTGGAGACAGAGGGGGCCAAAGTGGACAGAAGCTGCTCCCCCCCCCCCATCAAGGTGGGGAGGGGAGGGATAGGGAGAGAGACAGAGAGAGCTGGGGCGGGGGCACTGCATGCATATGTCTCTGAGTGTTGGTGAGGGGAAGGGGACAAGGAGGACCCCGCACAGAACTGCTGGACCTCCAGCAGAGGCTGTATCGGAAGTCAACTAGGGGCTTAGGCAGCAGGGTGCGGATTTCCTGGCCTAGGCAAAACTCAGAAGAAGACAAAATTTGTCTTAGATAGACAACCCTTTTCAGGATCAGCTGGCCTCCCAGGTACACAGTTTATAGATTTCACTAGAGCTTCTCTTAGCCAGTAAGAAAGGGGGTGACAGCACTGATCTGAGCTTCTGGGCTCCCATGCTACCCCTCACCCCGTGTGCATTGCAGGGCAGGGAGGTAAGGGAGTGAGAGAGAATCAGAGTAAATGCTTAGCTCTGAGGGCTAGATTGCTAAAGGATGAATTACTGGATGTGGCAGTGAGTCAAGGCCAGTGATGGAGGCCCAGCTGTCCTCAAGGTGCCCTGGTCCTAACGTCATGGGCAAGGACATTAGGGTCAAGAAGAACTGGGTTTGCTCCTCAGCCCCACAGCTTGCTGACTTTGTGATCTGAGGCAAATTATCTCCTTGGGTCTCACTTCCACCATCTGCTCAGATGGGGCTGAACCACCTCCAGGTTGGACATGGTTCCCACATGTGCATAAGGGACAGACAATGGACCCGAAAAGCCATGCGGGGTCTCTGGCACATGGCAGGAGCTCAGCCCCTCCTGCTGGGAGGTTGAGGGCAGGTTGGTACAATCAGAATTTCTCCTTAGGTTTCCACACAAATGGGTGAGGTTTTTCCCTCTGTGTACACCATTTCACCCTTGTTCCACCTTGCATGCAGTCAGATGGTAGAATTTTAAATGTTTACATTTCTAAGTGTCCATTTTAACTTTTGTCATGAGGGGACAATAAACACAATTACAAAGCATTTTTCAAAACTGGAGTCTCATTTGTTCCTCAAATGATCTTTTCCCATTTAATAACTGAGGAAATGGGGAGTCAGAGATAGAGAGGGACTTTTGCAGACTCGCCCAGTCGATATGCAGCCAAGGTGAGAGAGATGCGGCCACCTCTGGTTAGTGTCTCCTGCAGACATGACTAAAGAAACCCACCCTGGGGAGGGCCACAGAAGTGACAGATGTGAAGAAACTTGTGGCTCATACACAAAGGGAAGCCACAAAGGTGATAACGTTTGGAAGACTGGGTATTCTAAATATACCTTTAGAGCATGAGTCTGAAAAACTAGAAGCTGACTGAAACTCAGAGGCACATCTGTGAGACCAGGAGGCAGGGAAGAGGGGATGACTTTACACAATTTCTGTGTCAGACCAAGGGTTCAGGAAAAACTGTCGCACTTTATCTGTGACATGAGACCTGTATGTGGAAAGGAGCCCGGGGCCAGACTGGGTGTGAGACACCAAACATGTAGTAGAAACGAAATCTATGTAAGTCTATTTTCCAGGTTAACTTAGGCTAGGTCACAGTGAGTTCTGAGGCTAGCCCCTTAATTATCCACCTTCTTACAGAGTATGTGCCTAAGATCTCCATCACAAATCAGTGAACAGGGATGGAGGAGGAACTAGGAGAGCCTGCTGGTCCTGCCCTCACTACAGAACACTACAGACAAGGTAAGAGGGCCTTCAGCTTGCTGGCTGGCTCCATGGGTCATGTTTCCTTTGCACACACACCTTCCATGTGACTGGGGTATACAAAGATGGCTGTGATGTTCCCCTCCCCCACCCAAGTCAGTGGGGTTCCCTGACAACATTGAGCTCTGACAGGCCCTTTAAGAACACCCTCTTACACCCTGGTCCAGGGCTGATGTCAACCTGGGTGAAGTCAGACCTGGACTGGAAGGATGAGTCCTGGAGGACACCCCATCTGGAGATCCCAGGTTCTCAAGTCCACGAGTACCAGCTTCAGGGAGAAAGCCATCCATCTGTCTCCTGCTTCTGGATGGGTGTGTTGCTTAACCATCTGCGAAGGCACTCTTTCAGAGGGAAGATGAGGAATGCCTCCTGAGCCCAGGGAAGCCGCTAGTCTATGTTGGGAAGCAATTTCAGACAGTCTCCTTTTGCTTTCAAATGTACTTAATCAACATGAAAAGGATTGTGAGGGCTGGAGCTCCTACAGGTAGAACTAAGGGAGAAGAATAATGTTCATAAATCATTTACCATGTAATCCAAACAAGGCTATTTTTTTTCTTAAAGGAAAAGGCAATGCCAAAGAAAGAGAGCTGAATAGTCAACCTAACGCATTGTGACTTGTACCCAAATGTAGAGTGTCCCCAAGTGGAGCAAGGTAGACTGTTTATATTATTTTCATATGCAATCTGACCTTCAATACTAATTTTCCAGCCTGGGTTTCTCCCTCATCCCAAATGCCCAGACCAGCAAAGCAGTCAGCACGGTGGAAAGACAGCTGATAGAAACAGCTGCACCCCACCTACTGTGCAGCGTGAACCAGGGACTGACTGTCTCCTCACAGCTGACTCCTCCCTGGGCAGCTGGGCTGAGCTGGGAGCCCCAGGAGGAAATGTCAGGCCACAAGATCCTGGCTGCATTCTTCTAGGCCTCAGCTCAAATGTCACCCCTATGAGAGGCCTTCCCTGCCACCCCAAGAGAATAATGCTCACACCCCCACCGTTCTCTACCCTCTGGAATCTGCTTTGTCTTCCCTGCAGAGTGATCATTACTGCCTTGCATTATACTACCTAGATGTTTATCACGTGTCTCTCCCACCAGGGTGCAAGCTTCATGAGGGCAGAAAATGCATGTGTGTTGTTGACAGTTAACCCCCAGCACCAAAGCAGTACTTGATTCATAGTGGATGGATGGATGGATGGATGGATGGATGGATGGATGGACAAGTAAATAAAAAATGTCCCTTCCCTTCATCCAAGGAACACTGCAGACAGAGAAGTCCTTGTTTAGTGCGAAGTAGGGAGATGGCAAACAAGAGCTAAAGTCTATCGTTTATTCTGTCATTTAGACTTAGAGTGAACTATTCCTGCCCATCAGCCTCACCTCTTCCATGTGCAGAATAGCTATCACTCCAATGCAAGAAAGAAGGGGAAGGAGTTGAGAGCTTCACAGTCTCCCACAGGTGCCTGGTACTGTGCCATATACCTGACTGACAAGCATTGCCTCATTTAATCCTCACATCCTGTGAGATTGGTATTATCATCCTTAATCAGAAAATGAAACTGAGGCTCAGAAATATAAAGTAACTCACCCAAACTTACACACCTAAGAAGTTACAAAGGGACTCCCACCCAGACCTCTATACTGCATAGCTGCGCCACACAGCAGAGCGCCGGCCCAGAGGTGGGCACCGTCAGAACACTTACTAGCCTGTATCCTTCAGAGGCTCACTGGTTAATAGCCCCCATCTGACTCCCTTACATATAGTGAAGATTAGGTAAGATAACAGACTTGAAGTATTTTATAAATTATAATACGAATGTAAAGAATTATTTAATCTTTAAATTATTTTCTGAACCCTCTACAATTGTATCCCTCACACCCCTATCTTTAGTGATTTGTGCTCTCAACTGTGGTATCTGCACTCCCTTTCTCTCCCACTCCCAACACCTGGGTGCTGACCCCACAGCTCCAGCCATGCTCCTGAGGTTGCTGGGTGTGCCAGGGTGTCTCTCTGTTGGTGGTCACGCCAGTTCTCCCCCGGTCAGCACTTCCAGTCACCATACACAGGTTACCAGTGTCAAATTTGGTAAAATCAAGAATTCTGCCAGTCTCCAAATCAAACTGAATGGTGTTGTCACCTTGATGAGAGTATCAAGGTAGCAGATGGCGTGAGCATCAAGGATTACCAATTAAGGGATTCCTCCTGAGAACAATGGCTGTCCCTCAGCCACAGCCTCCCTAATGCAAATACTTTCTTATATGTCCCCTCCTCCTCCCTCAAACCTGCTCATCTTCTTGTCTTCACTATTTTTTTTCCCACATGTTGTATTATCTTTAACTAAGTACAAAGACTCTTCCAATCATGCCACCTAGAGCTCATTTCACCCACTGCTCTGTTTGGCTGTCAGTCTCGTCTCTCTCTTCAGCAATGGTGAAGCGGATACCCTTTCTACAGGGAAAGGAAAGCCATGGTTTTATTTGCCAGTAACAAAAACGTTGGAGAGCCAGGAACCAAAGCTGTTACCATTGTCATCTTTCACATGAACTACGTCAAATGAACCAGGGTGTCTCTTTCTTGGTGATCACACCAATTCTTGCCAGGTTAGCACCTCCGGTCACCATACCCAGGTTACCAGCATCGAACTCGATGAAATCAGTGATCTTGCCTGTCTCCAATTTGAATGGTGTCGTTCACTTTGAAGAGGTGCAAGCATCATGGGTGACCGGATGAGGGATCCATTTGTGCCAGAGAGATCTTCCTCACTTTGCACAACTTGTACTTGGTCTCCTCAGGTGTGATATGATGAACAGCAAAGCGACCTCTGGTGTCATAGATCAGATGGGAATTCTCTCCTGTCTGTCAATGCTGGTGACCTCCATGAAACCAGCAGGGTAGGCTGTAGCTGTTCAGACCTTCACAAGGATCTTAATAAACCTCTGCATGCAGATCTCCTTTCTTCAATTCTCCTGTCAGGGCGTACTTGAGTCTGTCCCTTAGGAAAATGACGAGAGGGAGACATTCTCCCAGCTTGTGGAAGAGACCGGTAGATGGCCGAGGAGCAAACACACTGGTTAGTTTATCCAGCGTCCAGTGCTTTGGAGCTGCTACACACTTCACATGCTTCTTAGGACCACCATGGCTGTGCTAGGTGTGGAAAGACCTTGTCTTCACTATTTCTGTTAACAGTACCACTTCCCTCTGTTCATCCATACAAGCTATAGAAATTTTGGACTCTTTTTTTTATTTCTTCCTCACCACCATCTAGCCTCCCAACTTTCACTTCATCCCCTCAACTAATCCAGACCAACACATTCCACAGGGCACAGTTTCAGTCCCAGCGGGTCCGCCTCCCCACATACAGCACCCTGTTCCCTTTCTCCTTTCCCACTATAAATATGCTTGTGCCTTCCTTATTACTTCATACTCTCAGACAATCAGAGTTGTCCCCTAACTCACTGCTCTCTGCTCTGATCTACCCTACAAAATAGCATCAGCAAGACCATTCTATAAGACAAAGTCTTCTCTTGTTGTTCCTTATGTCAAAAACCTGCACTGGCTCCTATAGAACAAAGCGCAGATGCCTACAGAAGCCTAGCCAGCATGGCTCCAACCTAACTTTCAGTCCTAATTTACAATCTACCTCTGTGGCAATCTTATCACCCAATAAATTACAGTATTTCTCCTTGCATGCCTACACTCCATACTTGGGTGACTTGGAGCCTTTGCACGTCCTGTCTTTCTGTTGGAATGCCTGACTTCCGCTAATGCCTATTTGAAATGCCCTCTTCTCCATGAAGCACTCCCTGGCAACCCCAGAGAGCAATGTTTCCCTATCCAACTCTCAGTGTGTCATCTATGATACCTACCATGATTGTGTCACAACTACCGTATTTTTCGCTCCATAAGATGCATCCAACCATAAGACACACCTAGGGTTTTAAGGAGGAAAATAAAAAACAAAATATTCTGAACCAAGTGGTATGTTAAAATATTTAATAAAATATCATGTTTTTCACTCCATAAGACACACTTTTCCCACCCAAAAGTGGAGGGGAAAATGCCCGTGCATCTTATGGAGCGAAAAATACAGTACTTAAATCTTTGTCTTATATTCTCTGTTAGATTTGTTCATTATTGAATTATATTTAACCCACTTTTAAATCCATAGTAGTTATGCAATAACTATTTGCTAAATAAAAATTTGAATGACTAAAGTAAGTCTCTCCAGTGATTTCCATGCTAAGTGCCAATGGAGGATTTGCTCCCTGATAGCAGGAAGTCAGCTCATCTCCTCCCCCATCCACGAGTCCTCTGGCAAAGCCAAGCTGGTGCCAGTCATGCCCCACGCACGTATATCTTCTCCCGCCGTGTCCTTGCCGCCCGTTCACTCCTCACCCCTCTCCAGTCTCTTCCCCCCTGACTTGCCACTAACACCATGCTCCCAGGGTACCCAGGGCTTTTCTCCCAATAAAGTCAATGAATACTTTTTTAGTCTGTCTCTTACTAGATTTGAACCTGACTCTGTGGTCTCATTCTCTACCACAAAGCTTTTTACTCCCGTCTACCTTTTCCACATTCTTCTCTTACCCCTGTGTCTTTTGGGAGTTTCTCTATCACCCTCTCTTGTGCGCTTTGTTCCTCAGGCCTCCATCTTTGCTCACTGTCTTCCCCTGCACACTCTCCCTGGGTGATCTCAACCACGGACTCATGGCTCCCACATCTCTACCCGGCCATGTCCTCAAGCAGGTCTATTCAATTTCCTGATAGACATCTCCACACCTCCAACTAAATGCCCCATAGATAGTAAAACTCAATATACAGTGTGTCCGTAAAGTCATGGTGCACTTTTGACCGGTCGACCGGTCAAAAGTGCTCCATGACTTTACGGACACATTGTATTAAAAAGAAAAAAGGAAAGGAGGGAGGGAGGAGAAGAGAGAGAGAGGTGGGTAGACAGGAAGGAGCCACAGTCCAGAAGATCCATTTCTCTTCCTGGGTTTCCATAACAGTTGCTGAAAATACCGTCCACCCAGTACATAGTGAAATCTTAGAAATCTCCTTGGAGTCCTTCCTTTCCCTTACTCCCTCAGAGTTCTCCAGTCTGGCCCTTCCCTCCTATCCACAGAACACAGCCTCAGTTCAGCCATCACCAGTTTGCCTACGGTATGGCAGTAGGTTTCTAACTGGCTTCCCTGCAACTGGTCTTACCCATGTTAGTCCAGCCTTCTCAGTGCCTCCAATATGATCTTTCTAAAACACAAAGCTGTCCAAGGCACTCGCCAGTCTAAAATCCCTTCATACTAACAATGGCTATAATTCGTTGAGCACCAAAATATAATTTTTGCTCCAAAATCGCTCTTGGCACTTTATGTTGAGTAAGTCCTCACAATAGCTCAATGACGTAATTATTATGTTTACACCCTTTTTTCAGATTAGAAAATTGAAGTGCCAAGGGATTGTCCTTCCCCCAAGGTCACACAGAACACAAATGCCAGAGCAGGACACCTGGATCCACAGCCTACTTCTAGGCCACTATTTCATTCTGTCTCTTCAAGGGCTTCACATTGACTCCATGAAAACTACGCTCCTTAGATGGCACACACAGTCTCCATGACCAGGCCATGCCTGCTTTTCCACTCACCTCCTGCTTTCTCTGGACCATGCCTTATCCTCCAAAATCCTCAGCTGCTTGTACCACAAATGCCCAGCAGACTGGTTCATGCACGCGTGTCTTTGTGCAGAAGGACCTCTTAATGTTCAACTCTTTCATGCCCACTTTAGTCCACATTTTGGACCACTTTCTACTCAAGTCAGCTTACATGTCACAAGGAACAGTTCCTTCTAACCTCCTGACAGCCATTAGTCTAAGCTGAGTGTCCCTCTATTGTGCTTCCACAGACCCCAACACTGAGTGTCCTTTGCAGATTTCCCTCTATGCTGTAGACTCCTCAAGGGTGGGGTTATGTCTTATTTGCCTCTGTATCTGCAGAGTGCACACAGTGCCTGGAACACGGGAGTGGCCCATAAGTATTTGTTCCGCCTTCCTTGGCTTACTCCATCCCACCCAGCCGAGGCCCTGGCCCAGATGTTCCAGATCCCCTGGTGCATGGCTGTTCCTCTTTCCCAGAGTTCCTTCAGCACACATAAGCTGTACCGGTCATTTAGTAACTCACTAATCCTGTTCTATTTCATGACATCCCCTACACTGTACTCTTCATTATTATTTAACTCTTGTAGTTTACTTTTCTGTTCACAAATCACTTCCCTAATTGGTGGATAAATCTCTTTAAGATGGAAGTTAGGGGCTAGGTTTCACTTGCATTTTTGCCTTCCGAAATGCCTTGTACATCTCACGTGCCCAATAGATGTGTGGTGATTTGGTTTAATGCAACCTGGGAAGTGGGGGTTGGGCTGCAGTGCGTGTGCTGGGGCAGGGCATGCAACAAGGAAAGAGGGGAAGACCCTGATTTAAAGGAGAACCTGCTCAGAGCAGTGAAATATTTGGGGCTCAAAGGGATGTAATCCAGTCTCTGCTCATCCTCCCCCAAGCAAGAGTCATCTGTTGACTTTGCAATAACGTTTTTCTTAGATGTAATCAAATATAGAATTAAAATTCTTGATTCAGAAATAGGAGTCACAAAGTATTCGTAAGAGCCCAAATATCACTCTGCCCTCAGTCAAGAAGCCACTATCCCGGCGAGCGAGACCCTGACGCCCATATTGCATTCATCTTTCCTTAGCTGATCTAAGAGCCACCCAGTAGTCCGCCATTTCAGGACCTTTCACTGATAAAATGGGGATTGCAGCGCACACGGGCATGAATAGTCACCTCTGACCAGAGTAAAGCAGCAGCTTGAGCCACAGGCAGAGGCCTTTTGCTTTGCAAGCACTGCACTGATGAATCCGCATACCCTTGCTACTTACTCCTCATGGGCCTCCAACCAGCTGCATCAACATCGCCTGGGAGCCTGTTAATGAGGAAGATCAGTCCCACCCAGACCTACTGATTTAGAACCTGTATTTTAATAAGATGCCCAGGTGACTCATTTATATATTAACTTCTGAAAACAAGACTTCAGTAGCCCCTTCTCCCCTGGACATCCAACTTCCAGCTACCCTAACTGCATCCTGAAGACAAAAACCAGAGCCCACTGACCCACCCACCATTATGTTAGGAATAACACTTCTCTTTGAGGAGAATAGGTCCTTCTTCCTCCTTGGTGTGGCTGATCACTGGGGTTCTTTCCAGCTCCAGCATCTCTGTTATTCAAACAATGTTGTAAATGAGCTTTACTCCCAAGGCTCTGACCTTTCTCCCTGCCAACCCCCAGATTACAGATCTCTAGGAAAAAGCAGTTCCAGGATCCCCAAGCATCAGGCAGCATAGACTTTCTCCCTGAACCTATGACCCACTCTCTGGGCAGAAGAAACACCTACAGATGGTGGAGGTAAAACACTGGTTTGGGGAAATGAAGCTTGGAAAGAAAAGGGTTGACACAAGATCACTGCAGAAATGACACAGAAATTCTGTAGTCCTGTGTTTTAGTCACTGCCTCAGAGGACAAGCCCACACATGGACATGAGCTCCAGTCAGCTGCACAGGCAGTGACACTGAACAGTTTGCTGACCCAAGTCACACACGACTCCTGGCGTTTTGCTGGTGAGCTAAGCAAAAGACCACCCCATCCAGATCTCAGTCTGGGTTATGCTCCCCACACCCTAGAGTGAGGGCTCTTGCAGCAGTTGAGGTCAAGAATGTTCTCAGTGGAAGAGGGGTGGTGAGAGGAAACTGAGGCCTTGCAGTTCTGTCCCCGTGGGATACTTTACAGGTTCTGCCCTCTGGCCTCTGCTACATTCCTGTTTCACAGAAGGGCCCCCACTGCAGCCAGGGGTGGTGGGTAGGAAGCAGGGACCTCTTACCACCGGCAATGGCAGCACTCTGTCTGAGTGGTGGCCTGATGCCCCATGAAATATGTTAAATATTTAAATGTCAGGCCCAAGTCCTGGTCCCTCTACTTTGGGACTAGATCTGGGGATTTTCTGGGCAGTGTGTCCAGGAGGCCTAGCATCGTGGTTACCAGACACCCGAGCATGGCTGCAACTTGAGATGAAGAGCATATAAGGAGAAATTTACCACAGTGAAATCCCATGATGAGGGCCACATATTAGGGATTGCAAATATTTTACCTCATAATGAAAGGTTTTTTAGACTCAAAAAACACCTGGCAGCTGGCAGAGGAAAGGCAGTGAGAGAAAGGTGAGTGAATTTACCCATCTCTAAAAAAAAAAAAAAAAAAAAAAAAAAAGTTTAAGTAGTATCATCAAAGAAAGCTTCACAAAACAACTGGCTCTTTGGAGAGGGAAGTGGGTTGAGACTATCTGTCCAAGAGGACTCAAGCCCCCAACTGTGGCCCCTCCCCAGAGCCCAGAGAACCCCCCTTCTTTTCCCTGTGCCCCCGCACTTCTGCTGAAGGAAAGGCATGGAGGGCACGGAGGGGCTCTGGTGTCCCGGGAATGAGTGGCAGGAAGCTTTGTCTGCCTGGGCAGTTTGGTGAGTACCAGCCTGCCCCTTCCGGTGGAATGGGGGCCAGGGGGTAAACAGAGGCCCTGAAGACCACCTGGAACCTAAGTGAGACTTCTCCCCTACAGTGCACCTGCACAGCAACCAGGCCTCCTTGGGGCAGACATTTCTCCATGTGGCAGTGCAGTTACCTCATCCACAGAAGGTGCAGAGCTTGAAGGGAGATGGGAGGAGGGAGGAGATGGGGTGCACAGCAACCCGTGGCTGCCCACTGCCCTTGCCTGCTGCCCCTGCCCCTGTCAGCAGTTAGCATTTCCCCAGGACCCAGAGAGATCAGGGCTAATGCTCTTGAGCAGTGGGGGTGGGGGAAGGGTCACAGCTGCAGCCTGGCAGGCCCCTGGCCCCCAGCATGTCTGGGGTGAGATGGGGGGCTCTCTCGGGGATGCCATTCAGGCCCTGTCTTTGGGGGGGAAAAGCCAAAGAAAAACATGTATTTATAACATGAACTTCCCTCTTCTCCTTCCCCTCAGCTAACTGATTAATTAAATGAATACAAAGGCCGACTTGTTGGGAACCCCAGCCGAACGGACCCTCTGTGTTTTCTTTAAGCCGGCCTAGCAAACAGGAAACAAAAGGCTTAATTCTGTCTGGTTTCATGAAGGGGGCTGTATGTCACAGCCAGAGGCTGGGGTTCCGCCAGAGCCTGCGGAGCAGCCACAACACGGCTCGCAGCCCCCACCTCCCAGCGAGCCCACCGCCCCACCAACACACAACCCCAACCCCGAGCAACAGGCACGCTAGCCTGGCTAGCCTGCTGCTGGGACAGATGCCCACAGGGTGGGAGAGAGACCACAAGGGAGCTGGGAGGCCCAGGGGAAGGCTCTGGAAGAAAACCTGCAAGACAGTGAGTTGGGGGAGTGCGACCCACCGGGCCATTAACAAGGGACAGGGAGGCAGTGCCATCTGAGATTTTCCTGACAGGAACAATGAAGATCACCACTTTACACCTGTCACACTTCCTACCCAGTGAGTCTCTCAGTCGTTAGCTTGGCAGCCACACAGGTGTCACATCTCTTCTCACAGAGATCTCGAAGAGAGACCGACGGGCATGTCACATGGCACCGTGCACCTTCTCAGGCTGTGCTGACTGAGCCCCTTGAACCGTCTCCCTCACAGTCTTTGTTCTCTCTTTTGTGGCCAGATCTTAGGGACATTTCTCTTACTTCCTGGGAATCCCCAGAATTTTGTATGTGTGTAGGGGTGGGGACTACATTTTGCTACTGAGGAAGAAAGCAGTGTCTGGGAATGACTCTGGGTGCTCTGGGTGGGGCACAAATGGTGCTCTCAGGAGTTCGTGGGACCAAACACAGTGCCCCCAGCCAACCTCCCCTATCTCCCAAACCTAACCAGGACATGACAAGAAGACCTACTTCTCCTTCAGGGGTAGCAAAGGCATGATCAAGCAGCACTCTTGACTTAGCCCCAAACTAAACTCTCAGCTTAGAAAGCTTTCATGGAAAACAAGGCCCTGAGAAGCCAATGAAGAGATAGGGTGAGATGATATCACAGAGAAGGTAACTACAGGCAAAATCTAGGCCAATGGTTTGAATTAAGTGAGGCCAGCCAAGACCTCTACTTCAGAGATGCTCCATCCACTCACTGAAGGTACTAAGTTCCAGGTGTGCCAGTGTTATAAATTCTATGGGGACATCAGTGGGCAAACGAGACAGGCTTCTTGCCCATGTGGGTGTACATCCATTTGGAAGACAGAGCAGGAAAACAAGTGCCTACCTGGTCATCCATTCATTTATTTGCTCAACAGGTACTCATCAGGGACACTGAGGATGCAATGGTGACCCACCCAGGTAGTGCCCATGACCTCCTGGAGCATTATGTAACAGGCAAATCAGGTATTAAACTCCAAATCATATCAATAAATAAGTGACGACAAACTATGATGCCTCCACTGAAGAAGAACCTCAGGGTTTGAAAGTTCATTCTGCTTCAGTGGAGAGAAGAGACTGAGGGCACGGGGTCAGCAGCAAATAGCTGTCGGTGTTGCAGCGGGCCAGGCAAGCAATGACAGGTGTGGGCTAAGGGCATGGAATGGGAAACGGAGAGACGTTTTCAGCGTCAAGACTTACTTTATATAATAGGTCAAATTGACAGAACGTGAGATTGGGCTTTGCGGATATGAGGGAAAGATCAAGGTCAAGGATGATCCCTGGTTTTCAGCTCAAGTACTTTGGTGAGTCCTGCTTTTTTTCATTGAGAGGGGACAGGTTGGGTGGCCCAGACTAAGTTGAGGGGAGAAGAGATCATGTTGAGCTGGTCTTTTCTGTTCCCTCCCCTGCCACCAACTGTTGGAAGAGTATCTCTACTCACCCCTTTGCCTCATTTCCTTGAGTGACTGAAGACTGTGACAATGGAGAACAACATACCTTGTCAGTAGGGTCCTCTGGCCCTGCCTCAGTTACCACGTGGGAGACAGTAAGGCCTGAACCCAGAATCTGATGTGCATTGAACAGCAGCACAAAGTGCAATCCTCATATACTGCCCTAAAAACATCAGTGTCCTGCGTTATCGATGGGAAGACTGAGCCACAGAGGAGTGGAGCCACCGGCCCAGTCTCAGTGCTGTTACTAGGGCTATATACCTCAGGTGGTCTGGTTTGCAGCCTCAGGTTCCCTTTGTGAGTGGATGTCACTTCTGTCTTAGCTCGTCCACAAGAGTAGCAAGGAGAAACCCAGGAAATCTTAAGCAGTCGAGGAACTCCAACTCGGTGATCTGGGACAGTGAAAGGCTCCACATTGCTTTATTCACAATACCTGATTAACTTCCCGGTTTGGTTTTTCTTGGACAGATAATAAATTATATCTGTACTGAGCAAGTGTGCAAGGTTGCAGGGCACCTGGCATAGAGTAAAGATGAGAACAAAGGGAAGTGATGAGCTGGAACGGGGCAGTAGATGGAGGTGGAGGCAGCCAGGGTCCCACTGGCACGGAAGCACTCGGGTACCCAGAGTAGACTAGAGGCTGTGGAAATGCACATGTCGTGTCATGAGGGCCAGAGGAGCTGGGGCTGGTCAGCAGAGCAGAAGTGCAGTCAAGTGCCACTTAGGATGGGCAGAGGGCCTGGCAGGGGACTCTGACAACTACTAATGAGAAGGAGAAAGAAAAGAAAGCAGAAGGAGGAAGAGGAGAAAGAGAGGGAGGAGAATCTGCAGAGAAACAGAAAAGAACAGAAAGGGAAGGGAGGAGTGGGTAGCAGTGGGAAGGATTTGTTGGAGGAGTCCAGGGTCAGACCTACAGAGTTAGGACTCGAGTTCATCTGAGAGCCAGCCATTGTTATGAGTCAAAGGAAGATAAAAACAAACCTGCATTGATGAATTTGCTCCACAGAGAAAAGACTCCCCCCGCCCAATTCACCTGTACTTAAGTAAGCTTTACCTCAACACTCAAATTACCAGGTGGCCAGGCCAGGAATGAGTATATGGAAAGGGATCCCAAAAGCAGAATTGAAAGGGAGAAAAGGCTGCCATCCCACAGCCCCATCTGTCCCTAAGATGCCACCAAACGAAGAGGGAGCCCAAGCCTGAAAGAAGCTGATAGAAATGCACACCCAATTCTTTGAACTCCGCTATAGAAGCAATGGTGAAACAAATGGTCCAAATGAGGATCCACTCTGGGCCTGACCCACTCGTCTCTGTGCTCATCTCTCTGGTCAGCAGATGTGAGTGCCTCAGTGAGCCTCAGGAAGACAGACATCCCGGCTTTAGCCAGACCATGGGGCCGACAGACACAGACCAGGAGGAGCTCAGTTTCCCCAGCACAGGACCTGCCTCTGAGGTTTAAACAAAGAACCAGCAGCTGCTTCCCTGGATGCAACTACAAGATCACCAATGGGTCCTGCAAGACCAGTGGAGTTTATAGGCTGGTGATGGCCAGGTTTCCCAGGGCCTCCAGTCTGTGGCCCGCAGCAGTACTATAGCCCTCAGAGATGTCTGTGCACAGGTCAGCAGGAAACAGAAGTGGAGATGACCCACCCTGAAACCACCAGACCTCTTTCTAGGGGCCCCATCAGCTTTGTGCAAATGCAGCTGCTGCCTGAACCAGCCAGCTCCCCCATTGACCCAGGACCCCTCGTGATGTGCGCTCTCCCTGATGACTCCAGCCCACCCCTACCCTTTTCCATCAGGCCTTGGCCTGGATCTCTTTCACCCCTGCTTTGGGCAGGAGAAGACTTGGAGGCAATTATTTATTAATAAGAAGTCTCCAATCCTGGCCGGATAGCTCAGTTGGTTCGAGCATTGTCCTGAAGTACAGAGGTTGCCGGTTCAATCCCCAGTCAGGGCACATACAGGAACAGATATTCCTGTCTCTCTCCTGCTCTCTCCCTTCCTCTCTCTAAAATCAATAAAATAAACATTAAAAAAAATGAGTCCCCCCCCCCCCCCGCATGGCACTCTCCCTTCAGGAAGCACCAACACCTTTCCCCTCCCCCCATATACTTCCCCCAGGTACATTTTCTGCCCCTCTGTTTCTCCTAAGCTCTAAGAGACCCCAGGAGATTTGCAACCAGGGAAGCAGTAGGCAGCGGTAGCTCCTCTTGGACTAACCCTCTGAACCTGTCTCCAAGGCCCCCTTTCATCTGACTTTCTTCTTGCACTGCCAATAAATTCTTCCTTTACTCACTGCAAGAAAAACAAAAAAACGTCCCCAGCATGAAAATTCTCTGAGCCTGAGGCCTCAGTGGGGCCTTTTGGGAAGCTGGAGGCTCTGATAGAAGACCAGGCAGGTCCCCCTCTCTGGCAGGTGTGACTCAGGAGACAATGCTGTGGGGTCCCAGTCACATGGGGGTTCAGAAAGAGCACCTGCTTAGGGGTCTGGGTGGCTTCCAGGACCTGGCAGGAAGGCTGAGGGGATCTGTGTGGGCAGACCCAGGGCACCAGGAATAACCTCTGGGCAGCATACCCACCCCCAAAGCCTGGGGAGTCATTTCAATGAGTCTGAAGATCCAAACTGAGAATTCTGTAATAAATTGAGAAATTTCATCTCCTTCTCATCTAGGATCTAATAAATTACATGAGGATCAAGTTCTTCTCAAGTGTCACTACTTGACTACTCAAATACCGGGTCACCCTTCCCAAAAAGCAGGGTCTCTATATCCCTCAGAGAAATGGGGCAGGCTGGACTAACTTCTATAGGACGGTCTAGGTAGGAGAACCTTCTGCAGTGATGGACGTGTGGCTATTGGACACATGAAACTCAGCAGTGAGACTGAGGAACTGAGTTTTTAACGTGATCTCATTTTAATTACTAGCTTAAATTTAAGTAGCCACATAGCAGGGGAAATGCCAGTGATCTTGGAGAGTACCTTCCTCACACCTACACACCATTACCCCAACACCTTGTCTCTGAGTAACTAAGCACAGAAGCCACACTCAGGAGGAGGGGCATCGGTTTCTCACCGCTGGTCATCAGGGCAACTCTGTTCCCTGGAACCAACACAGGCAAGAAAGTGACAGCTCTATGCCAACACTTAGAGTCACAGTGAATTGCCATGGATGGGACCCTCATAAAATCAGACCAGTGGTGGGATTCAGCCAGTACGCACCAGTTCAGCAGAATCAATATCTAATTTTTTGTTGAGTTCAGTGAACCAATTGTTAAAATGGCACTTGTGATCAGGGTTCTTTCTAAGGTGGCCACCTGGGCAGTCGCCCAATGTGGAAATCACACATTTACATTCCTTAGTCTCATTTAACATTCATCTGCACAACAGTGTGTTCTAAGCGCCCGTAGTAATGTTCATTCAGTCTATAGGTGAAAAACAATCGCAAGTGAGGATGCCAATCAACAAACAAAATGGAAATATCTTAACAGTTTTATTGTTTTTTGTCAGGTATTATTCAATATTTTTTCATTAATATTTTAAAACATTTTCTTATAACATAACCTAGTTTCGTGTACCTCTTTTATTCTTATTTAAGTATTAAATGCATGAAATAATAAACTACCTTTTGGTATGTCATTTTTTTATACTTAAAACGGTCATTAAGGGCAGAGAAGTGGTTGTTAAATTATTTGAATCCCACCACTAGATCTGACTCCCTAGTTCTATTGATGAGAAATTTCCGACCCAGAAAGGTGAGGCAGCTTGCCCAAGGTCACAGGAGAAACTGTAGCAGGGCCATCAGAACCCAGGTTTGACCTTCCTTCTTTCCTGCACTACCGAGAAATGGCCCCACTCTCCCTGAGAGCCAGCCCTCCATCTTGTCTTAGGATAGACCAGAGCTTCTCAGCGAGGGAGAGACACAACACTAGGTAAGGGTGCTGGGGAGACCTGTTGGTTTTGGGTGACAGAAGCTGGGTACAACAGGAGAGAATCTTCCCAGCTCAGGTCCTCCTTCAGCCACCATTCTGAGGGGGCACCAGGAAAGCCAGCCCCTGACACAGTCAGCGCTCAGCAGGAAATCCCACCCACACTGTTTCCAGGCACAGCTTTGAAATGGAAAAGTCTCCCCCTGCAGGGATTTTGGCACAGAGCTACACACCCAATCCCCAGAATCTGAGTGGAGACACTCAGGATACTGCTTCTCCTGCCTTCCAACCAGACCCAGGGGGTTGCCAGATGGTGGTAGAGGCCAGGCGCTCTTGGCCAGGACCTATGGCCTCGTTTCCAGTGTTCTTAACATGGAGCCCTGTGTTCCAGAGAACCCAGTCTCGGGCATAGTCAATAAACTGTGAGTGTGTGTGCATGTATGTGCGTGTCTGTGCATACATGTGTATGCACAGACACATTTTCCTTGGAAGATAATCCATCATTCCATCAGATTCTCAAAGAGACTATGGCTCAAACACCTTAAGAACCTTAATATCCAAAATCAGTATTAGAGGTTGAAGAGGTTGTCAGGTATTGCTCACAGAACCCTTCCACTGGCTGTCCCCACAGCACCTCAAAGTCAGCATTTATAAAATGAGGCTCTTGCCAGTGAGAACTTACCCTCATTTTTATGAAGAGTACGTCAATCCACGAAGCTTTCAGGCTGGACATTCACTCCAACGTCTGGTAGGTCATGGGTTCTATCAGCTATTCAGATCAGCTTTTAAACCCACCCTCTTCTCCATTACCTGGGTCCTATCTGGACCCCCCTTCCCTGCCTGACAACTGCAAAGTCCTTCCCCTCTCTGCTGCCTCCCAGCTCTGCCAGCTCCAAACCATCTTCATCTTCTTTAAAAAATAACAAAAACCGCCTGACCTGTGGTGGCGCAGTGGATAAAGCGTTAACCTGGGAACACTGAGGTCGCCAGTTCAAAACCCTGCACTGGTCTGGTCAAGGCACATATGGGAGTCGATGCTTCCAGCTCCTCCCTCCTTTCTCTCTTTCTCTCTTTCTCTCTCTCTCTCTCCCTCACTCTGTGTCTCCTCTCTAAAATGAATAAAACAAAAAGAAATTTAAAAAAACAACAAAAGCCTTCAGTTTTACAATATCACTCACTGGCTTACAATATTATGAATTGAGGGCAGGAAAAACAAATGTCTTGAACCTGTGTCTTCAACCAATAATTATAATAGATGGATATAGGGTATAACAGAAGAACCATAGGCCTTGGAGCCAGACCAGCCCAGCTTCAAATTCTTGTTCTGCTTCTTCCTAGTTATGTGCTGTTGATATTCTCTAAATATCATTTTTTACACCTATAAAATTGGATGATAACATCAACATTTCTTGTTAGGTTGCTAAGAGTTCAGGTTCAGAACCAGACTTTCTGGGTGCTAATCCTTCCTTCCCAAATTACTAGCTATGTGACCTTTGGCAAGTGCCTTAACCTCTCTGTGTCTCAGTTTAATTACCTATAAAAGAGGATAATAACAGTACCTACCTACCTCATTAAGTGTTGCAAGGAGTGAATTCACATAAAGAGCTCAGAACAATGGTTGGCACATAGTAAATGCTGAATACATTCTAGTTATTGTTGATAAAGTTCACTGTGAGCATTAAATCATCTGGAGCATACAAAGCGTCAGAGGCAGGGAGGTTTGTGACCCTGAGTCCTGTGTCCCCACAGGAGGGTCCTCACTGCACAGCAGGGGAACTCGGCCTCTTGCTTCCTCATTCTCCCCTCCTCCCAGGCTGGGATTATACTGTCTGACATATAGTGTATGTTCAATAGGTGACAGAATCTTACCCTTCACTAAAAATGTGTTAAATTAGTCTGTTTTAAATTCATGGAGTTTGTATTAGGGGCAAAATATCCAAGTGGGAGCATTCCAGCAGAAGCAGTTAGAAGGCGAATGAATGCCTGCGGGGACGTTGAAGGAAGAGTGGTACTGGACGTCCTCTGATTGAGGAACCCACCAAAGCCCCAAGGAGGGGCTGGACATCCCCTTTCAGTCAGCCAGTGTAACCTCAACCTGGAGGGAGGGGCGGTGGTGGGTGCAAGGGGCCAAGTTCCCCTGCTGTGCAGTGAGGACCCCGCTGTGGGGACACAGGACTGGGAACCACAAACCTCCCTGCCTCTGGACACCTATAACCTACTGCATCACAGTCTTCCCAGGAGACCGCCTGGAAAAGCCACCTGTGTTATCTCCTGATGAGAAGCACTGCTCCTGAGGCAGGGGAAGAGTGGGAGCTGGCCTGGGTGGGAAGGGGGTGCCCAGCAGCTCCTTGCAAGAGATCCTAGAACCCTGGGGGACAGGAGGGGCTGAGTCAGCAGAACGCTCCACTCAGGCTTCCTGGAGCCCGTGCAGGCTGGTCTGGAAGCATCGCTATTCAGCTCCGAACGCCCTGACACATCACACTGCTCTCACATCGGCCTCCGAGGGCCCCGCCAGCAGTTAGTGCTCAGAATAGCTAGCTAGCATCCAGCCCTTGCCTCAGATATTGCCTTTGTTTATGAAGGGCCTGCGGATTCATTAACACACTTAGTACTCACAACACCCCAGTGAGAAATATCTGATCCTACCCCCATCCCGCCTGAGGAAACTGAGGCTTGGAACAGTTGCAGCCTTGCCCAACATAGCACCTCTGGAACACGCTCCACTTTGACCTTCAATCCTAGTCCCCTGCTCTGAACTTCCCATTCTTTGCACCACAGTGCTCCCTCTTATCGGGCCCTTCATTGTGACAGGAAAGGACACTGGGCCAGGTTCACTGGATGAATTCCTGACAGCTTCTGTTCCCAGGACAATGTCTGTCTCTGCACCAGAGCATCCTCCCTGAGTGTGAGGCAGGGTGGGGGGAGCCGGGTTATTGCAGTCACAGGACAAAGCAGCCAAGCTCTTGTCATAAGGAAGAGCTGGCTGTACATTATGCACACATTTGAAAGTTATGAGCATTGCAGAGAGAAAGAGGCACATAAATTAAAGTGGCCAACTTGTACGCACACATGCACACTGGCACGGGCAGAAGGCTGGCTCTAAATGGTAAAAATTAGCAGCTTGAAACAGTAAACTTTGCCTCAGAAAGATGCAGGGCAACTTCACAGACTTTTATGTGGCCCATAAATTAGAGCTGAGAAAGGGCCTCAGTGCAGACAGGGGCTTTCCGCCGCGCAGCTACTCCGTGTGGCAGCATTACAAATGTCCCAGGCAGTTTATACACAACAGCACAGCGTGAGTTTGCTGGGGGATATTGGAGCTGGTAATTGCTATTCTAAAACTGGCCTTGTAAGCTTGAAGAAATGTTTTGAAGGGGGAAAAGAGCCAATTTAAGAGCTTTATAAAGCCATAAATGCCTTCTGAGCAAACCAAATGTAATCTATCTGGACAGACAGGTCGTCCCTCAAACCCAACAGAAGACCCTGCAATGCTGCACAGCCTGGGGAAGCTACCCTAAAGGCCCCAGTGCAGTAAGTGAGTCACCTGGATGGGCACAGGGCTGCCATCAGGTGACCTCAGGGCCATCTTTCCCTCAAGGAAAAAACCCACCGGCCACTGACAGCTCACAGTGACTTTCCCTACCAGCCAGTGCTGACTCCCCCAAACCAACAAGGAAGTAGTGGCTTCCTGTGTCTTCCTTCCCGGAGTACTTCCTTCTCAGATGGGCCTAGAAAACGGGGAGAGGCTGGAGACAGGGGTGGTATGGCAGAAAAGGTCCCCAACTTTGCCTCAGTTCCATCCATACAGTGGGGACTCTTGTGAGAATTAGTAAGGAAACGTATGTGAGCACCTGCCCCTACACTCAATAAAGAGCAACTGTTACTATTTTACGGTTGTCAGTACATGTGGGACCGGGATGGGCAGAGGGCACCACCTTCTTCAGACCCAGCTCCAGCCAGGCTCGCAGCATCAGGACATCATTTAAGAATCCTTGCCAGTGGCGTGCGGCACGGACACTGGCCCGCTTTCCCCGGGAAACAATGCCAGCGCCTGGGTCCCGACTTAATTTGCCCATCTCCCGGGCTACCTTCAGACACATTCTGTAGCCACAGCCCCTGCCCTCGTGTTGCCCGTTATGCCAGGACCCGGGAGTCCTCTGCTAACCCTGATCATCCACTCAGTCTCTTCATGCCATGGGTGGTGTGAGTCCCCCCCACCCCCGTTGTGGCTGACTTGCTGGAAGAGAAACAGCCAGATTCCTGCTCCCCCACCTTCTGTTTTCATCCCCAAACCTCCCTCTCCCATCTCTCCCACAGTGGCCTCCACCCGATAATCCCACTTGATTTCGGATGTCAATATTTCACAGCGGAAAACAAAAGCCATATAATGCACAATTACCCACTTTCCATTGTGTTTTAATAGCTCTATTGACAGCACGGAGCACCACACAGGAGCAGTAGAAAGGGATTCAAGATCAAGCTTCCAGTGAAATGTGTTTTTAGTTATATGTATTTTCATAGCTTTTGCAACACCTTATTAAAGTTGAAAGCTATATATAACAGCATTACCGGTGGTACTTTTCAATACCACTGAAGTCACATTTCTTTACAGCCCAAACAAATGTGACCCAGCTGCCTACAAGCAGGACTTCCCACGTCCTCTCCCAGCCCTCATGAGCTGTCCCCTCCTCACGATACTTCTGAACAGTTGGTGGAGAGATGAGACATTCCTCTAAGGTGCTGGCAGGTGGCTCAGTGGTGACAGACATCTTACAACCCAAAATTATGAGACTGAAGGTCTTCCCTGATCCATTCAACCCTCACAACTCTCTTACATAAGAACTATCTTGATCTAATTGCCATCCCCCCAAAATTATGCCAAGCAAGTTTCTACCTCGGGGACTTTGCTGAGGCCATGACATCCTTCTGGTTTGCTGGCCTTCTTTCCTTTGGCCATCTAAATCCCTACTCAACCTTGAAAATGGTTGTAAGCCACTTACAAAAGGAAATCAACATGCAGAAGGTTGCCTGGTGATGGGGAAAGTGCCCTCGACTTCCAATGGCAAGATCTGCCGTTTGCATTAACTAGGTCCCCTTGAGCAAGTCTCTGATTTCTCTTGTCTTCATATTTTGGTTCAGCTACAAAATAAAAGTCTAAAATATATGATTACAAGGGTCCCTCCTGTGCTGAGATTCCTAAATGAATACATATAAGGTTTTCTGGGCAGTACTTATTTTGTACCTACTAGGTAGGTATTTGGTGGCATAAGGAATAAAAACAAGGATTAGACAGGGTCCTTGTCCTCAGGGAACCTGCAATTTCATGGAGGAGAAAGGATATCAGAAGAAAAAGTGAAATTACAGCAAATACTCTCAGCTCTAGTTCGAGATAGCAATATATAAAAAGTCATGAGGCAGTACATGATTAGATGCCAAATGAATTGTGCAGACCATAATTGCTCTAGGCCGAGGAGTTCAGAGGAGGAGAGAATGCTAAAGCATGGGCTGATCACAGATGCTGTGCTTAAGAGGTAGGAATTGAGGCTGGGTCTAAAGGGCACACAAAATATTTGCATCTGCAGGAACAGCCAGAGTGTGTGTCCAGGTCAGCGGACCTTTATGAGCAATGATGGTCATCAAAGGATGTAACCCAGTGAGCGTGGAAATGAGCTTCATGCCGAGAAACTCAGAGAAGACTACGGACCAAAGCAGAGGCTGGGCCACAAAGGGCTTTAAGTTCCAGATCAAGATGTTTGACCTGTATCCTGTGAGAAGCAAGGAACCACTGAAGTGAACACCGAGTACTGTGCTCTGAGAGAATTAATCAGGCAAGGATTTGCACAATGGAGTGGAAGTGAGAGGCACAGGAAGAGAGGACACCAGAGAGAAGGCAATCGCCATAGTCCACGCAGGAGGTGACAGTGTCTGACCCAGGAGGGGGCAGTGAGAATATCGTGACATGCCAGGCACGGAGAAGGATAGGGGGACAGCCTTGGCCTCTAAAAGGTTATAGATTGACTGACCATTTATTTATTGCCCAAACTTGGACAGTTTTTTAAGGGGGGAAAGTAGCCACTACAGGCACAGTGGGACAACAGACTTACATCAGGACTGTCCTGGGCAAACTGGGCTATATGGTTCTCTACAGACCAGAGAATGGGGTGGAGGGAAAGGAAAAGTGTACTCCAAGCCTGCAAGACAGGGAAATACGAGAACTGACAGGAACAGGTGGGAGAGTGGGGGAAGGGAGTGGCATAGAGCAGCAAAGAAATAAGGAAGAAGACTTTGAAGATTTTGACTTCTTTGAAGGCAGAACTTATCTGAATTGCCACACAGACATTTCCCAAAACAGATTGAGACCATGAACAGTTGCTGAATGTAGTGGAATAGGAGGCAGGACTACCCCTCTGCCCCTAGCTTTGTTTGTTTATAGGTATGTTTTAAGAATTTCAATAGATGTCCCTCTTGGTGGGTTTGTCCCCATGGCCTTCTGCAGCCCAGGGAAGAATCATCATGACCCGAAGATTCTAACATGCACTAAAACTTAAACGGGGCATTGGAATGGCCAGCATCGGCAGGGGACTCAGCAAATCCTGCTCCAAGCTGGACAGAAGGAGCAGGGAACTAAATTTACCCACATCTCTCTTCCCTGACTGAAATACAGAAAATGAAACCGAAAGAAAGAGGAAATTCAACCTAAGAAATTAAGAGAGCAAAAACATAAATTTCTTTTGCCCTGGGCTGATTGGGATTTTTGTGCAGGAGTCTCCAGTCAACTGCTTCTGCTGTGTCTCATCCAAGCTGAAGATTAGCACCCAGGATCAGCACCCAGAGATGTGAGGACTTTCCGACAGAATGCTGCTTCCTCCAGGTGGAACTCTATTCCAGGATCACAACGGCGCTTCTCTAACAGACATACAGCCTAGCTAGCCGGGTCGCATAACATTGTCCAGAATAGGATCAAACAGAGCTCCAGTGACCCAGAAATTTGAGGCAGAAACTAAACATTGGCTATGAATTATCCAGGAACCCGTGGCTGCAGTTACTTGATAAAACTAATCTCCCTGAGAGTGTTGATTGCTACTGAGTTAACAGTACAGGGATTTGGGGTAGGACAAAGCTGCCTGGCTCAGCACTTCTCCTTGAGCTGCAAAGAATGTGCTCCCAATCCTCAGAGCATTCCCTCTTGGAAACTTCTGACAGAATCAATTTCACAAGTCTCCCACTGATTTGGCACCACCAGAATTATGAAAGAAAGGCAATGCGGTGTGTGTTTGCAGTGGCTCTCAGCCTTTTCTCCACCACACGCACCCGCAGGTTGCGGTAAGCTCTTAACAGTCCTGATGGATCCTTGCAGCAATGAGTCCTCTTGAGGGCAGGGCACCCCCGAAAGAGTGATGTATCAGGACAGTCTAAAATGGTGGCAGTGTCTTTGATTAAAGCCTTTTCACCCCTCCAACCCTCAAGGAGGTTCTGATATAACCCACAAAGAAGAGCAGTTCTCATTCTCTACCCTTGACAGTTACTGGACAGAAACCAAGAACTCAACTTACAGATCAAGAAACTTACCACATATACCTGACCTCTTTTGAATACCTACCAACTGTACGTATCACCTCACACACGCACCTTCATTTTCTCACCTCTAAATTGGAGTGGTGATAATAAAAGCCTATCTTCAGGGGCTGTTGTAGGATCAAATGAGGTAATAAAAGTGCCTCCAATATAGTAGAAACTTAACAAATGTTTTTAGTTCCACTGACATTTTAACAGTGTAATTAATGCTGCCATAAAATTGATATTTTCTAATTAGTTGAATATGTTCCCTGCATGACTCCAAATATGATTCTCTGCTGTAAACTTTGTGTGCCCCCAAAATTCATATGTTGACATTCTAATCCCCAATGTGATGGTATTTGGAATAGGGCATTTAGGGGATAATTAGGTCACGAGGGTGAAGCCCTCACAAATGGAATTAGTGCCCTTATCAGAGTAGCCCCAGAGCACTACCCCACCCTTTCTGCCATGGGAGGTTAAAGCAAGAAGTCAACGATCTACAAAGCAATAAATGGTCCCTTAATAGACACACCAAATCTCATAGTGCTTTGATCTTGAACTTCTCAGCCTCTAGAACTGTGAGAAAAAAATTTAAGTTGTTTATAAGCTATGCAGTCTATAATAATTTGTTAGGTCAGCCCAAACAAACTAAGCCATTCTTCTTCATTTTTGTTGTTGTTGTTGAGTAATAAAGCAGATGGATGCGCCCTCCCCACTTGACCCAGGGCCTTAGGAGTAGCCCATCATCAAAAGGTCAATAAATAGCTAATATCATACTCATGGTGAAAGACTGAAATCTTTCCCATTAAGATCTGGAATAAGACAAGATGCCCATTTTCACCACCATTATTCAACATTTACTGGAATTTCTAGCCAGAGAAATTAGGCAAGAAAAAGAAATAAAAGCCATCCAAATTGAACATGCTGCTATATACAGAAAATCCCTAAAGCCCTGGCTGAATTACTAGATTGGTTAAAGCATCATCACGAAACACAGAGGTTGCCAGTTCAATCCCCCATCAGGGCACATACAGGAACAGTTCAGTGTTTCTGCCTCTCTCTCTCTCCCTTTACCTCCTGCTGAGATCAATAAATTTTTCTTTAAAAGAAAGAAAATTCCTAAAATCTATAAGAAAAAAAAAGAACTAATAAAAAAATTTTAGCGAAGCTGTGTTTCTATACACTAGCAATGTACAATCTGAAAGGAAACTTAAAAAGCAATTCCACTTATAATACCACCTAAAAGAATAAAATACCTAGAAATATGTGTAACCAAAAAGGTGAAAGACTACAGTAAGAATTAAGAAACATTGCTGAAAGAAATTAAAGAAGATATCAGCAAATGGAAACACATCTCATGTTTATAGACAGGAAGACTTAATATTGCTAAAATGTCAATACCACCTAAAGCAGGGGTCGGGAACTTATGGCTCGCAAGCCAGATGTGGCTCTTCTGATGGCTGTATCTGGATCACAGACAAATCTTTAATAAAAATAATAATAACGTTAAAAGTATAAAACATTCTCATGTATTACAATCCATTCATTTCCTACCGCTCATATTCATGGTTGCAGGTGGCTGAAGCCAATCATAGCTGTCCTCTGGGACAACACCAAATTTTTATTGGATAATGTGTAACATACACAGGTCTTTGTGAGGTCAGGAAGTAAACTCCCTTCCTTTTAATCAAGTAGTCAGCTAGCTAATTGCAGAAACGCTTATGACAAAGAAGATGGCTAAAAGACGAAAAGATGACGAGTATCGTACTTTTCAGCAGGAATGGACAGAAGATTTCGCCTTTGTGGAGAGAGCAGGTTCAGCAGTGTGTCTAATATGCAATGATAAAATTGCATTGATGAAACGGTCAAATATAAAGCGGCACTTCGACACATGCCATACTTAATTTGCATAAAATATCCAGCGGGGGACAGCAGAAAGAAAGCATGTCACTCTACTGTGCAGAGTGCAAGCTAGTCAGCAGCAACTCCGTGTTTGGACCCAACAAAGTGACTGGAATTCAGCTAGCTTTGCTGGTGCTTTAGCAATTCTGAGAAACGGAAAGCCATTCACAGATGGGGAGTATGCCAAAACATTCATGCTTGATGTTGCCAATGAACTTTTTGACAACTTTTCAGATAAAGACAAGATAATCAAACGAATAAAAGACATGCCTCTGTTGGCAAGAACTGTTCATGAGCGTACCATCATGATGGCAAATCAAACTGAGGCAACACAAATGAAGGACATAAATGCAGCACCATTCTTTTCTCTCGCTTTGTATGAATCAACAGACGTAAGCCATTTATCCCAGTTCAGTGTGATTGCAAGGTATGCTGTTGGTGACACTCTATGTGAGGAAAGTCTTGCTGTTTTGCCTATAAAAGAGACAACAAGAGGGGAGGATTTATTCAAGTCTTTCACTGAGTTTGCTAAAGAAAAAATTCTACCTATGGATAAACTTATTTTGGTGTGTACTGATGGTGCTCCGTGCATGGTGGGGAAAAACAGAGGATTCATAGCGCTTCTTAGTGAACATGAAAAGAGACCCATCCTAAGTTTTCACTGCATCCTACATCAGGAGGCACTTTGTTCTCAGATGTGTGGCAAGCAGCTTGGTGAGGTGATGTCGCTGGTCATTCGGGTGGTCAACTTTATTGTTGCCTGAGCTTTAAACGATTGCCAGTTTAAAACACTGCTGAATGAAGTTGGGAATAATTATCCTGGTCTGCTTCTGCACAGCAATGTGCATTGGTTTTCAAGAGGGAAGGTGCTCAGCCATTTCACAGCTTGTCTGAGCAAAATCTGAACTTTTCTTGAAATGAAAAATGTCGAGCATCCTGAGTTAGTTAACACTGAGTAGCTCCCAAAGTTCTACTATCTCATGGACATGACTGAACATCTGAACCAGCTCAATGTAAAAATGCAAGGCGTTGGAAATACAGTCTTATCCTTTCAACAAGCAGTGTTTGCATTTGAAAACAAGCTGGAACTCTTCATCCCCAACATTGAAACAGGTCGTTTACTACACTTTGAAAAACTGGGAGAGTTTAAAGATGCATGCACAGCAAGTGACCCTGCTCAACATCTTGATCTCCAGCAGCTAGCGGGTTTCACATCCTGCAGTCATTCAAAGTGTGCTTTGGAGAATTTCATGAGTGCATTTGTCTTTTTAAGTTTATCACCCATCCACACGAGTGTGCAGTGGACAGCGCCGACCTGAGTTACATCCCTGATGTCTCTGTCAGAGATTTTGAGCTACAAACTGCTGACCTGAAGGCCTCAGACATGTGGGTGAATAAGTTCAAGTCACTGAATGAAGATTTGGAAAGACTTGCACGACAGCAAGCAGAGTTGGCGAGCAAACACAAGTGGGGAGAAATGAAAAAACTTCAACCCGCGGACCAGCTGATTGTCAAAACTTGGGACGCACTTCCCATCACATACCACACACTGCAGTGTGTGAGTATTGCTGTACTGACATTGTTTGGTTCTACGTATGCATGTGAGCAGTCTTTCTCACATCTAAAGAATGTTAAGACCAACCTATGATCACGTTTAACAGATGGAAGTCTCAACACCTGCATGAAGCTTAACTTCACCACATATCAACCAGACTACAAAGCCATCAGCAAAACCATGTAGCACCAGAAGTCACATTAATGGTAAGAAATACTTTATTCATCATTGGTTAGCAACAGCATAACAACGTTATTAAAAAGAATTCAGAGACTTAGTGTACTTTAAAAGTGTTGGTCTTACATAAAATGCACACATTTATTTGTATTTAGTGTTAAACATATTGTATGGCTCTCACGGAATTACATTTTAAAATATGTGGTGTTCATGGCTCTCTCAGCCAAAAAGGTTCCCGACCCCTGACCTAAAGCAACCTACAGATTCAAAGGTAATCCTTATCAAGTGGTTCCAAACAACCGATTTCCACATGCAAAAGCAAGAAGCTAGACTCCACATACAAAAATGAACTCAACACAGATCACCTATCTACGTATAAGAATTGAAACCCTAAAACTGCAAAAATACTATAAGGATAAATCTTAATAAACTTGGATTTTGCAATGATTCTTAGATATGTCACCAAAAGTATAAGCAAAACAAAAAACCCATAAATTGAACTTTATTAGAATTAAAATCCTTTGGCCATCAAAACACATTATCAAGAAAGTGATACAATCCACAGGATGGCAGAAAATATTTGCAAATCATTATCTGATATGGGTTTAATATCTAGAATATATGAGGAAGTCCTACAACTCAACAACAGAAAGACAATTCAATTTTAATTTTTTTTTGTGAGAGAAACAGAGACAGAGAGAGGGACAGAGAGAGGGACAGATAGGAACAGACAGACAGGAAGGGAGAGAGATGAGAAGCATCAATTATTTGTTGTGGTACCTTAGTTGTTCATTGATTGCTTTTTCATATGTGCCTTGATGGGGGGCGGGGGGCTCCAGCCGAGCCAGTGACCCCTTGCTCAAGCCAGCAACCTTGGGCTTTAAGCCAGCAACCTCTGGGCTCAAGCCAGCAACCATGGGGTCATGTCTATGATCCCACATGGGTGAGCCCACACTAAGGCCAGAGGAACCCATGCTCAAGCTGGTGACCTCAGGGTTTCAAACCTGGGTTCTCTGCATCCCAGTCTGATGCTCTATCCACTGTGCCACCACCTGGTCAGGCAAGAAAACTCAATTTTAAAATGGGCAAAGCACTTGAATAGATATTTATCCTTAGAAAATATACAAATGGCCAATAAACACATGAAAAGAGGCTCAACATCATTAATCCTTAGGGGAATGCAAATCAAAGCCACTATGAGATACTACTCCACACCTACAAGAATGGCTATAATTAAAAAAAAGAAAGAAAGAAAAAGAAAAAACAGAAAATAACAAGTGTTGACTAGGAAATGGATAAATTGGAACTTTTGTGCTTTGCTGCTATGAATGTAGAATGGCGCAACCATGATGGAAAACAATTTGGCAGTTTCTCAAAAAGGTAAACATAAAATTACCATATGACTAGCAATTCCACTCCTAGGAATATACCCAAAAGAACTGAAAATAGGGACTCAAACAGATAGTTGTACACCAATATGCACTGAAGCATTATTCACAATTGCTCAACAGTGGAAGCAACCCAAGTGTCCATCAAGAGATAAATGGATAAACAAAATGCATATAATGGAATATTATTCAGCCATAAAAAGGAATAAAACACTTAAATATGCTACAACACTGATTAACCTTGAAAACATACTAAATGAAATAGCCAGACACTAAAGGGCAAATATCTTACAATTCTTTTATGAAATATCTAAAATAGGCAAAATCATAGACACAGAAAATAGATTAGAGGTTACAAAAAGCTGAATTGAGGGCAGAATACAGAGTTATTGCTTAATGAAGCAGTTTTCATTAGGGTGATAAAAAAAGCTTTGGAAATAAATATGGTCCTGTTTCTACAATACTATGAATTGTCATTAAATTGCACACTTAAAGATGGTTACAATGACAAATTTTATTATATATATTTTAGCACACTATAAAAGTACAATAGAAAGATAGGGTGTAGTTATTTAATTTCCCATGTAAAACTCAATTGAACCAGAGAGCCTAACTAAAGGAAAAAAAACATATTTCTTTCAACTTTGAACTCAATAACTGTAAATGCACATGGGCTTTGCCATGGCCTCTACTCAACTGAGACAGGGGTCACTGGGCACAGAGGACACTGAACAGACTCCAGAAAATAAGGAAGGTAATCACTCAAAAATGGAGTGGGACTCCCCCCCAAATACATTCACTTAACAAACACTTACGGAGTACCTACTATGTGTAGGTACTGCACACAAAATGGGAAACAGGAGTAACCTGTCTGGAGAGCTCGCAGTTGGCCTGTCCTCTGAGACCCGAGTCAAAGTGGCCTGGAGCCTTGGACTGTGCTCATCCATCAAAACGTCTTTCTTCACAGTTTGTTTTGGGTTTCAAGTGAAGGGACTATGTGGATGGAAAAGCATGAAACAGGTATGAGATGGTGTCGTTATTATTACTATTATGCTAGGGATTTGCGAGGTTTCCCTGGGAGAATCCAGTATAGCCATCATCCATCTCAAGGCCAGGGAAAGCGATTAGATGCTTTCTGATTGCTGTGTGGGAGGAGTGGTCCTAAGGAGAGAAAGTGCAAGGGTCCAGAGGTGCGGGGATCTACTCCACAAGAAGCCCAGAGCTGCAGGCCCCTCTTCCCTGGAGCAGGCTGGCTTTTCCCTTCCAGGCTGCTCTGCTCAAAGCCCTACCAAAAAAGGGGGGTCTTTGCTCATCATCTTTCTACACACACATCCTTATTTAGGGTTCCCCTCTCTCTGCCTATTCAATCCTATCCACCTTTAAGGCCCAGCTCATGCAAGACAAGATTTCTAATAGAAAAAGTTCAAACGCAGATGGGTCTGGGTTCTGGTCCAGACTTACAAGCCTTTGCCATTTGTAAAAACAGGGCTAGTCATACCCAAATCCCAAGCCTGCTTTAAGGTTGTAAATCTCAAGGGCTTGGCACACCACCCACGCCTTCCATGAAGTCTCTCCTGATTCTTCCAGCACCCCCCCCCGCCCCGCCCAATCTCTCCTTCGTCCGAAAGCCTCATTCTTACTTGTGCCTCTCATCTGGTGAAAAGTCCCCTGTATCCTGTAACATCTTTTATGATAAACCACTCTCATATATTACTATGTAACTCCTCCAAAATAATTTAGCTTTCACTCCAACTGTAAGCTTCTTCACGTAGAGGCCAAATCTTATCCTCTTTTGTCTCCCAGCATGGTGGCCAACACACAGTGGGTGCTAAATAAATTAAAATATATTTGAGCAAATGGAGGATCCACAGGCAACCGAGGAAAACCCCACAGGAAACGGACACATTCAGCTCAGAGTAATAGCGCATTCATGCTCTCTGCTCTGGATGAAACCATTCCCTGCCCATACTGGCACTTAATGAACACTCCATTCACTGAGTGAATGAAATCTGCTGATGCCCCAGCTCATTAAGGTCAATTGTAGTGTGGCTTATCCAGGAAAATAGTTGATCTGAAGAAAATCGCCTCATTTGGTGAATTAGAATGTCTTTGAAAATGATTTTCTCTTCTTAGTTTCATGTGAATATCAAAAAGAGTCCATGTAAAAAAATTAATTTACAAAAAAGAGTCAATGTCCCATGAGCACATCTCACCCTCTACTGGGGAGAGGTGGCCCAGGAGGAGGCCACAGTGGCCAAGGGTAGCTGGGCAGGAATTCAAGAATTGTCACCAATAACGCACAAAGACGACAATCCACGGTGAGAAAACAGCCCTGTGCCATGCTGCAGCCATCATGACCCATGTGTCTCAGAGCTTAAAGGACACCCCAGCCTATGGGGCCAGGAGCCCCTCTGGACCTCGAATAGGGAATGCCCGGGCACTAACCACGGGTCAGGTTGCAGGTGAATCGCAAACCTTCTGTTCTCAAAGGCCAAATGGGTCTAGAGGCTCCTTAAACATCCCTCCTGCAAGTTTTATTGCTTCCAAGGAGCCTTCCTATTTTCCAGCGTCAAAAGAGCCAGGGAAAGGGGAAGAGACACACTGAAAGCCCCAGGAATCTGCCCATCAGCTCAGCCTCACAGGCAAGGAAAACAGCTGGTTACCTATCTCCATTTCTCTCTCCACAAAAAAAAAAAAAAAAAAAGACCCCAAGGATCCTTCATAAGCCCCTCTCCAGAGCTGCTGCCAGGCCAGGACATGGCCATTGGTAGTCCACATGCAACTGGCTTAGAGAAGCTGCAGAGAATGTTTCCCAGCCTGGTCACCCTGAGGGAAGAAAGCAGCTACTTCTCCCATCCCACTCCACATGGGAATGAAAGTGATGGCTCAGAGAGCTTAGCCTGTTACATGCAGCACCTTTCATAGACTAGGAGCTCTATTTACATCAGGCCATTAGAGTCTCAACACAGCACCATAATGTAGTTATTATAACCCCCATTTTTACAAATGAGGACACAGACTTAGGTTTAAGATCCTTGGCCAAAGCCAAGCTGACAGTACATAATAGATGTGGGATTTGAATTCTGGTCTGCCTGAAGCCAAAGACTTTTATCTTTCAACCAGGCCTTCCAGGGACTTCTATTGCTGGAAGATTCAGAAGCCAAACAGAGGAAGTGATGGGACAGCCACTAGCAGGTGCAGGAGCCACAGCCCCAAGAAACTCTCTCCCTCCTGACTGACTCATAGGGTAACCAACTGCCCCAAGTTGCCTTGGGCGGAGGGGTCCCCTGGACATGGAACTTTCAGCACTAAACCAGTACAGTCCTGGGTAAACCAAGATGGCTGGCCACCCTGTGACTGAGGCTTCCTTGTGCTTTAGGGTTCCAAAAGAATGCAAATGTATTTTCAGAATGCAAATAATTGAGGGGCGTTATCAGTGAATAGCTTTAGGCCTGTCCCCTAGCACAGTCCCAAAGGGTTAGTTCACATAGAGAAATACCTCTGTGTTCCAGCCGCAGGCTCAGACCAAGGGTGACCAACGTAGGCTGAGCTGGGCTGGAGGGGCATAGACAGAAGAACAGAGGTGTTGAGTAACTGAGGTGAACTGGACCCTGTTCTTTCAAGACATTGCCCCCTGCAAATGTTCACTACAGTCCCACAGTAGGGTGATTATCAACCCATTTTACAGACAGAACAGCTACAATCTTGGAGACATTCAGAGGATCTTCATAGAAGTTCCCCAAATATTTAAGAAGTCTGAATTGTGAGTGTCTCACCCAGGAAAGAATTTAGGCAGAGTCCCCATGGCATGAGACCTTGGGGACCAGCTTCTGTGTAGGGGGCGGGGTTAGAGGATGCTCTTCCCAGCCCTCTCTAGGAAGCTGGTAGAGGAATTCAGTACCGTTTTTCTTCTTCAAACTTATGTCTCAAGGGAGGAGGGCACTCATCCCTACCACAAGCCCCTCACTCAGGCAGTCCTAACTGCTGTCCCTTCCATCTGAGAATGGAAAACCCAGAGGGCAAAACCTCCCTCTGTCTATCCAAACATTCCTGATTTAGGTGGTACCTCCTCCAAGAAGCCATCCCTGACCACTCAAGCCTTCAGTGAAATTGTCTCCCTTGACCCCACACTACCTTCTCTGATGGGTCTTACATTATTGTCTTGTGCTATTTATTATTTAACTTAATGAATTAATGAATGAGAGGATGAACACTGGTGACAGATTACCTGGGCTCAAATCCTGGCTCCCTCACATCCTTGCTTTGACCAGCTGGCTCCATGCATCCGTGCCTTCAGCTATACCAATGTGACAGAGGTAGGGCAGCTACCTCAAAGAGTGGGCCTGAGAATTGAGTGAGTTAATCAAGTGTTTTAGAACAGTTTCCAGTAAATAGTAAACACTCAATAAGTGTTTGCTATTACTACTATTTTAATATTGATACTGATATTAGTGAAGTATCTCCCTAGCTAGACTCAGAGTTCCTGGAATGCAGAACCAGAAACTGACACTTCTTTGCAATAGTCCCCACGTCAGGCAGATGTACCAAGAGCTCCATAGTCATTTCCTGTGAACTGACCTATACAGAAACTGACAGCTCCTTCTCTTCACTCCAAGCGCTGGGAGAAATACCTGCCTGCCTGTCAGTGACCACTGGCCACCTTTACCAACACCCATAACGATGGCCCCAAAATGTCTCACAGGAGTTGAGTAGCAGCAATAGAGATGTGGAATGAAATTACAGCCCCTCAGGCCTTGTGGCCCTAAAAGCAGAATTCAAAAAAGCCAGAGCTCTCAAGCCATTCCCCAAACCCACCCTCACCTCTGCCCTCCAACTCCCAGGAAGTTGAGAGCCCACCAAGCAAATCCCTCCTCCCCTGGGGCTCTGTCATGCAGCGAACTCAAAACTTCGTTGACAAGAGTTCTGTTGTAAATCCCAGAAGCCTCAGCTAGCACCCTGGCTCTATGCTATGTGAAGTTCAAAAGCCCCTTGACCTCTGGGCCTGTTTATTCAGATGTGAAATGAGAAAGTTTTTCAAAGACCAATTACTTATTTCCTTCCAGTTCTGACATTCAATGAGTCAGTTTCAAAGGAAGAGAAAAAGCATCTTTGAATGAATTCCACAAATCATTTCACCAGCAACCAGCTCCTCCCAAACACTGACTGGGATTTCACTACACACAAGCACTGATCTCAATTACAGCACTGAAAGAGAGAGAGAGACACACACAGAGAGAGAGAGAGAGAGATTGAGATTAAGTGTGATACAGGAGAAAAAATAAAAAAGATGAGGGAGAGCCAGGGATGGGGAAAAAGGGATTTCATTTTAGGGAGGGCCTTCAGGGATGGCCTCACTGCAAGGGTGACATCGAAGAGGGTTTCTAGAATAACAGCAAGTACCTGGGGTATGTGCAGAGGGAACAGCAAGTACAAAAGCCCTGGGGTAGGATCAGCCCGACCTGCCCCAGTTACCGCAGGGAGGTCTGGAGCAGAGTATGTGAAGAAGACAGTGACAGAAGTTGAACCAGGAGGTGCAGAGCCAACCATAGAAGGACTGGCTTATATTCAGTTATAAATTCAAGTCATCAATGCTTTAACATAAACAAATTTGATTCTGTTCATTTACAGCAATGAAGGCAAAGTACTTTCTCCATTTGTACATTTTTAGTCCCCTCTCTCCACCATGGCCCTGCAATCTGTTTATGATTTTTATTATCACTTTCATTTGGGGACAGAAAACTGAAGCTTGGAGAAATCTGCTTGTCTTTCCAGACCTATAGCCAAGCATTAGCCTGGCCTCCAGTCCAAAGTCTCAGACAGGTTGCTCCAGCACTACCGAAGATAGTCATACTCCTTGTACTCTTTTCTGAGCTCTGTGATCATACCTGACCCTGTGGTTGTGCCCCAGCCTCCTTGCCATTTACCAACCCCTTTCCCTCTCCCCAGGGCCTTCACACCACTGCCCCCCCCCCAAAAAAAAACACCCTCCCTCCGTCTTTCTTCACTTAGGTCCTGCTGTCCCTGAGGCCTCAGCTCAAACACCACTTTCTCAAAGACACTCTTCCCAGCCCTCTCTATATAAAACCTCCCTGTTAAATGCTCTCACAGCTTCCTGTTCTTCCCAACACTCTTATTACACTTGTATGCTCATTTTTATTGGTATGATTTCTTAAAAACTAATGCCTCTCCTACTCCATCCAACTGTCAACTCTGTCAGGATAGAGGCTACATCTGTTTTTACTCACCTTTCTATCCCAGGAACAGGACACACAAGGGAGGAACCCACTGACATGAAGGACAGCTGAATGAAAGAATGAACGTGGGCCCCAGGCCTTCTGTGGGCCCAAGGCAGGGTCTACTCATGGCTCTAGCGGGCTCTGTGGGTGAGGACAGAGCCATGTGCTAGGTGGGGTGGGGGCAGGGCTGAGAGGGGAAGGGACACGGGCCCCCAGAGCCCCAGATACCACACCAGGCACTTGACACCAATGATCCATTTCATGTCATGGCTGCCACTAGAACTGAGGATTACTATCTCATCTTACAGGTAAGAGAACTGATGTTCAGAAGGAAAGTTTCTGTGTCTGTAGCCAAACGTAGTCTTTCTGATTCCAAGGTCTATGCTCTTTCTACTCTGCCCCAGCTGCACTGGCCTGGGCAGCTTCGAATCCATCTCTGAGGCGATTTCTTGCATGACCTTAAGCAAGTCTCTGGCCCTCTCTAAGCTTCAGTTTTTTATATATATAAAATACAGAGGTTGAAACAGATGTCCCATGTCCTGTCCAGTTCTGAAATTACATTACTTTAAGGTTCCATGCTTCTAAATTTATAAAAATCAAATAATGTGTGTTAAAGCACCTGGCTCAATGTCAAGCACATAGTAGACACTTCGTAGATGTTTATTTTCTCCTTACCTCTTTTCCTTCCTTCCTCCCTTCCTTCCTTCCTTCTCTCCTTCTCTCCCTCCCTCCCTCTCTCCTTCCTTCCTTCTTTCCTTCCTTCCTTTCTTTCTTCCTTCCTTCCTTCTCTTCCTCCCAATTCCCTGTTGCAAAAAATCTCTGCTTCCTCGCCCTCTTTGAGGTCACCTATGCCGTCCTCATTCTTCCAGAAGACCTATAACACTGCCTCCTGTTGTCCAGGAAACCTTGCCTGGCTCTGACACCGATGTCCCCATCCTGCAGTGTCCTCAGAGAACCATTCTAGCTCTACTCCCCAGAGAGGCTCAGGGTCTTCCTGTATCCCACTCCCTCCTTTTGGTCTCTGTTCAGCACTGTAGGGAGAGAGAAGGAAGTGACAGGAAAGGGACTCACATATACAGAGTGAGGGCCAGGGACTGGGCCAGGCTCTTTGCTGCCTTGTCTCATTTAGTCCCCTGCAAGGAGCCACTGTTCTCCTCAGTTCACAAAAAGAAAGAATCTAAGGCTCAAAGAGGTTCAGAAAGTGCGCCACCACCAGGTGACTGAAGCTGGGCTTTCACCCCACCCCCACCCCACCCCACCCCCGTCTGATCCCAGGGCAAGTACCCTTTGCCAGCCCAGGGGTGCCTGACCTCAGGGGAGGATCCCTTCCCTTGAGAGCAACTTTCTTTTCATGTCCTCGTAACTTTGCACTTACCGCCTCAGGGATTTAAGTTCATTCAACTCTCTGGCCACCCCCTCCTGCCACTCCTCATTGACCCCTCAAAGTACCAGACTACAAAATACTCACAAACTGTCCCCAGTGTTTCTGAAAGGATAGCATAACCTTGGCCACTGCACCAAGAAGTTGATTTCATCCCATCTAAAGGACAGGGCCAGGTCATCCAACAAAAACAGAGATCCCAGCTGGTACTGAGAAAGGAGTGTGACCCTTTCTTCCCAAGTTCACAGCTGCTGCCCATGAAGGCAACCGGGAATCAGACTCAGGTAAGATGTGAATGTGCACATCATAACCACAGACCCGCAGATATGACTGGGGCCCTGGTTGGGGCTACAAGAAGAATGGAGAAGGGGTACCTGTTTTTCCTAAAGGCTCCTCCTGAAAGCTACACCCTCAAGGAGCGTGAGCAGGACGGCAGGGGTGCAGGAACAGCATCAGCTATGCTGTGAGGCAGCCTGGACCGGAAACAGAGGTGAGAGCAAAACTCCCTGGCGGGGTTCTTCTGGTGCCCACTGTCTTCTTGCCTGTCCTGTCCTTGTCTGGGATGGAAAAGGAGCCTGCGGGATGGCCGGGTCTCTCCCTGGGAGGGCCTCATTCGATGCCCTCCACCATCACCAGAGGAGGTTCCACTCTTTAGTTATGTTCTCATGACCCCCTGGGCTTCTCCGTGGCTCTGTCCTGGGTTCACGAATTACCTCCAGAACATGAATGCCTGCCTCCCCCATAGACTGTGAGCCCTACTGGCAGGGAGCCTGACACATAGAAGGTGCCCAATAAATTTCAATTGAATAAATGTTACCAGCGGGGAGGAACCGAACGCCTGATTTGGGCTGATGAACCTGGCAGAGGCAACCACACACACACTAGGCCCCACGTGGCCCCTGCACTGGATTAGATGGAAAACATAAGTGCAAACAAACATTGGCACACAGTAGGCATGCAATTCAGGTCTGTGTGCTCTGAAATTGACCCCAGAAAAAACCCCAAAGGGTATGGTTCATACCCCGGCTGTGGGTAGTCATGGCAGGTCAGGTTTTCATTCTTAAATATGTTGTCATCACTCTGTGAATATGAGAGGGGTGTATATTTGCACGCATGCTCTACCTTAATAAGAATCATAGAGCCTGCGTCACCCAGTTTCCTCCCCACGTATTACATGCCAGACACTATAGGTGCTTTCATTTATGTATGTATAATGTGCATGACACATCACATACATAACTCTGCATAGCCCTGACAGGCATGACCACCATCACTTACTGATGAGGAAAGTGGGGCCAGCTGTTATGGTCATCCAGCGATCATATGGCTGCGGTAAGCCTCAGACCCAAGCATATGGCTTGCTCAGCAGTGGCCTGCCTCAGTCATCCCTGTCACACCATTGGTGACCTACCCAGGCCAGAGCCCTGTATGTACTAGAGCATGGGGTCTAGGGTGGGAGGGGGGTGGAGAAAGAAGGCAGCAAGGAATCCAGAAACTTTCCCCCAAACAAACACCTTCCCAAAGCATACAGCAAGCTGGGCTAGAAAGATCACCGGGCTCAAGATCACAGGAAACCAGCTGGGTGACCTTGGGCAGTTCTCTCACCTCTCTGAGCCTCACTGGATAAAATAAAGAGGCAAGAGTCCCCAGCACAGGGCCCAGCACAAAGTGAAGGAGCCTGCAATCTGTGCCCTTGCTCAGCTACCCAAAATCCACAGAGACCAGCAAGATCCTTCTCCCTCAATCTATGAGTGAGCTGTGGCAGCCATCCCTCCCTCCCAGAAAGAGTCCAGTTCCACGTGGTCAGGCAGGGACCCAAAACCAGGGCTCTGTGCAATACAAATGCCAGGAAAGTTCCCCTCTTTCCTTCCCCCACTTTCCAGCTAATGGCACTCCCCAGAGTACTGAAGTTCTCCTCCCACCCCTCCCTTCCAAAATCCAGTAGAAACGACTGAGAAGTATTCCAGGAGACCAGATGTCCAGCTTGGAAAGGGGCTTCCCTGACAATGTGGAAGTCAGTAGGAGATAACAGTCTAGCCTCATTGCCACTATGAAGCTCTAAAGGATGAGAGTACCTTCCTGAGGAGAGCTATGCCTGTGCAAAGAGCAAGTCAATTTCTCTGGCAATGGCCTCCAGGGAAGGCTGGGGGGATCCATAAAGCTCCTTGGCTTTCCTCTAGATCACATCACAGGGAGGAGGGTTTCAGGAGACTGTCCCACTATGAGTCTAGCCCTCTCCTCCCAGAGCTGAGAGAGGTACGGGGGGAGGGGGGCGAGGTGTCAAAGGAGGGGCTCCCAACATGGCAGCAGGGTAAGACTAGCACTTCTACATGGGCCACAGGAGAGCAGCAGCATCAAATGCTCACACCACACCACTGAGCTCTCTTGTTCAATTTCTGCCCCCATGTTCTTCCTGAGGCCTGGAGGACTCCGATGGGCCCCTCTCAGCAATAGCTTTCCCAGCACCTGCAGCCAAATAAATGAAGCCCGTGGCCACTAAACCCTCACCTTCCCATCCCCTTCACCTAATCAGAATGAGACATGCCCTAACACTACTGGGCTAAACATCTGTTGGTGTCCTACCACTATCTCCAGAGTTGTGATGCTCAGAAACCCGGATCACACACTTTAGCATGTAGTCATAGACTGGTAGACTCATAGGGACCTTGAACATAATCTCGTCTACCCTCCTGCTTGTATAAAATTATGATGCTATAATCCAAGCAAGTTACAAGAGTGTCAGAGTCAGAGGGCTTTTCATTTTGACCTGACTTTTTCAGGCTCCCAATGAGATAGTGCAGTTCCCAGAGGAGCACACATCCCACACTGGGCACTCACCATACAGTGGGCTCGGGCATGCTGTTGGCTGGTGGATGCATTACCAGTGAAGGGCTCAGGAACGAGAACAGGCACCTGTGACATGGGCGCTGGGCACGCCCAAAGGCTCTGGGCCTCCGAGCCTCTGACCTGGAACTAGAACCCACAATCCATAAGGAGCATGGCCTCCCTGAGCAGGACAGGGGCAGCCCTCTACTCCCACAGCTCATCCCAGGCCTTGTGATAAAGCAGGATGCAATGACAATGACCTGAGAGAGGGCAGTTAGTGGAATCTCTGGGGGTGGGGCTCACTGCCCCTACTCTACCTCAGACCCACTGTGCCACCCTGCAGTTAGGAGACTATGCCCATCCCCCACCTCATCAGCGTTAGCAGACCCCCCTACTGATGGGCTAAATGTCCCTTGGTGTCTGTCAGGGCTGTGAGTGGGAGGACTGTGGATGTCAACCCCTGGGGACATTCTCCTCACCCCTCGCTCCTTACAGCTCAGGCTGGCAGATGGAGGCAGGAGGGCTGCCTGCAGCTCCGTCAGCACCAGACACAGCCCCACCTATAACTGAAGGCTTTGTGGAAGTAAAAAAAATAGATCTTCTAAGTTTTTGGTTTCCATAACAGCTGATAGCTTTCCCCGGGGTTTGCCAGACAAAGGTACAGGTGGTAGGGGAGATGTGTTTATCTGGTTGCTTTAAAGAGATTCTCAGGAGAGAAATAGGTGGAGCTCAGGGCAGAGCAGCCCTCGGAGCACAGCAAGGCACTTGCTTTGTCTCTACAAGGCTAAAGAAAAGACATAGTGGTTGCAGGTAGACCTGAGCCACCTTAATTAACTCACTTCCCCGTGAACAGACAGACACATCTGTTCTCTTCCAGAGCCACCATTTTTGCCCCTCTTTGAGCCCTAGTTCCTCGCATGTGTAAAGTGATATAATAATACCCATATCACCTGCTTCACAAAGTTGACAGAATCAAACAAGAGAGCACACAAGAACATGCTTTATTAGGAAAGAAAACTAATATCCACCATGAGCTTACCATGTGCCAAGCACTTTTAGATAATTTCTTCAATACTCCTATGTGCTCTATATAATATTATCCTGACTACATAGCTAAGAAAACTGAGGCTCAGAGAGGTTAAGTGATGTGTCAAAGGACACACAGCTTAGTATTAGTAGAACCAGGGTCAGATCTGAGAATTTGACACCAAAGACTGTGTTCCTTCTCCCAACACCACACTGTCTCAACAAAATAAGCCAACGTTGCTTTTTAGGAAAAGGTCGGTGAGTCTTCAGACTAAAAACGCTACCCTCATGGAGCCAACCCTTATTGCTAGGACACGTCTATTAGCCCCAGGAAGTCAAGTCAAAGCCAACCTGTTCTACTGTCTTGAGACCAACAAGGGTAACGCAGGGGCCACTCCCTCACAGGCCGTGCCCTGCAGCTGTGTGTTGTCTTGATGCTTGCCTGGGGGTGTGTTGTCATGATACTACTGGGGGCAGAGGGGTCAGTGACTGCCCAGTCCTGAAGCAATATAATTAGAAGGAAACACAGAAGCATGGAACTTTGAGTTGAAGGGGGCTTCTGAGAGCAACTTCAAGCTCCTCACTGCAGAGGTGAGGAAACTGACATCCAGAGGTCAGTCTCTTGTTGAAGGCCACACACAGCCAGTGTCCACCATTCTCTGACACCAAGTGAAATCCCTGTCCCCTGCATCATCCCAACCACTCTGACATTGGTTAACCTCACGATCCCCAAGAGGGCGAGGTGTAGGACTATAATGCCTGCTCTCTTAGCCTGACCTGTGGTGGCGCAGTGGATAAAGCGTCGACCTGGGAACACTGAGGTCGCCAGTTCAAAACCCTGCACTGGTTCGGTCAAGGCACATATGGGAGTTGATGCTTCTAGCTCCTTCCTCCTTTCTCTCTTTCTCTCTCTCTCTCTCACTCTGTGTCTCCTCTCTAAAATGAATAAAATAAAAATAAAATAAATTTAAATATAATGTCTGCTCTCTTGATTTAGGAAAAGTAGGAACACTGGAGAGAGCTGTGCTGTCGTCAGGAACGGAATTGCTCTGCTTCACACACTGTCATTAGCCTAAGTTTTCTACCCATGGAGAAGTCAACATGAAAATCCTTTCAGGAATCCCTCCATGTGTGACAGAGGCCAGTGCCCAGAAGGGAGGCCCAGGTGGAACTCCTGAGGCAGGGATGGCCCACTTGGGGGGCTGACCTCTTCACTCTGAGTCAGCACTGCTGAAAGCACACTTCCCTTGTGGAAGTCTCCCTGGTCACCACACACTGGTCACTTGGCAGCCTCCCATCCCTCCTGTGCCTCCTCTGGTCAATAACAACCTGTGCCTTTTCTCCTGTCACCTCAGGGCGTCTGCACGTCACCTCTTATGCATTTGTGTATGCGGTGCTGTCCACCCCCAAACTGCACGTCCCCTGAGGACAGGTCTATTTCTATCATGGCCCTGCCGAAGTCTGCACGCAGCAGGCAGCTCCACGCCACACGTGACCAGCTGTTTGTTCAGCACTTGCGGATGGTGCCAGTGCTGTGAAGAGGCCAGGCCATGTCCTCGGGAAGCAGAACAGAAAGGGGCTGTTCAGCTGGGTAGCCCAGCCACTGGCGCCTCAGCCCAACACCCCAGGACAGAGAACTGGGAGAGCCTCTCCCATGTGCCAGACACCGTGCTGGGGACTTTATAAATGCTCACTTCACAATCCTTTGAGCTTTATGCTTCTATTTCCCGCTTTATATGTGGGCAAATTGGATCAAAGATGTTAATCCACTTGTCTAAATTCATCTGACTAGTAACTAGCTCACCCAGGCTCTCGATGCAGTAGTATCCGATGCTAAGCCCGTACTCTACTCTGTCTCCGCAGCAGGCGAGCTCTTTGAGGACAGGGACTTGATGGTTACATGTGTGTGCTCATCTGTTGTTGCTGCTGTATCCTCAATGCCTAGGGCTGTGCCAGGCACACAGAAGACACTTTAAATACTTGCTGAATGAAGAAACACCATGGTGCCTCTGCCCAGCAGAACAAGACAAGGCTTTATTCCGGGTTTCTGGGCTCCATTTCCAGGAATCTTGGACAACTATTTGTTCCTTCTTTCCACCTAGAAAGGTACCCAATATATTAAAGTTCTTCCAAAGGCCTTGCGAAGAATGGATGGGTCTACTAGGAATAAGATGGGATTGGGAGTGGCAGCATAGGCTGAACACAAAAGACTAGCTCCTAATGAGGTAGGGAATTCAGAAGTGTCCTCAGTGCTCAGGGACCTGCTGATTCTGGGCCACTCTTTGGCCCTTCCCCAACCCTGGGGCTCCCTCAGACCCCCACTGCCTTGACTGAGCTGTACTGAAATTGGCCACATTCCTGTTAAGCAGAGAAACTAACAATTACGCCACCCACCCCAGCGCCATCAGAACCCTCAGTCTGCTGGGGCCCCGGGGCCAGCTGCTTTCCTCCACATTCCAGCCAAAAATAATACGAGAACGAAGCTGTTTGGTGGAGACTTAATCTAATCTTCATTGCTTCAGTTTTAAAATATCCTGCCTGGTTTAGGGTTTCTTATTACACACAGGGATGTGTTTTTAGTGAGATAGGTCTTAGCAGAACCTCGTTCGTGTAATTAGAAACCAAGGCAGGCAGGGCCCACAGTGAGGCTTCCAAGCCAAACAGCGGGTCCCCCTGAAGACACTGTCGTTTGCAGCAAGCTCACACAGCAAGTTCTTCTCAAGCATCTGGGGCTTGGTTCTCCCTCACTCCTGGGACATGTGGAAGAAGGACTGGACCTTCCCACTCTCGCAGCAAACTGGTTGCTCCTTCTACCATCAATGGGACTCTCACCCCCAATCAGAATGGAGACCAAGATGTTGCCTGTGACTGCTGGAGGCTACCATGGAGGGAAAAGTTACTCCAAGAAGTCCCCACAGACAAGGGAGAACTAAAGGCAGGCCTTCCACTGGAGCCCCATCTTCAGAATCAAGGCTGGCTTTAAAAAATCAGACACCTGAAGGAAAAAGGTGTCCAAGTACATATACTTTTGCATAAGTGCCAGTTTCTGACCCAGAATCTGCTTTAAACTACCAGCATGAAGATTGCTACGCGAGGGTCAGGCAGCAGTTAGCTCTGGACCAGCAACCATCCCCCCAGCCAGACCAGATGTCACACACTAGTTGGTGCTCAGGCATCTTCTTCCCAATGGCATAGAGAAGGCGCCGGATTTCTGATAGGTCAGATTCTGTGTTCAACTGATGCATGAAAGCTATTCCAGGTAGCACCATTGGGAATAAGCATACCAGTTCCCCCAGCGTAGCAACCTAATTGTCCCTCCTGATGAAGTGCAGGTGGTGTTTGGAATCACAGCAGGGTTTTCAAATTCTAGGATGTAAAGAAAGGCAGGAGATCAACCCTTTCACCCAAGTCTTAGAACTCCTGAGAACCATGGGGAAAGCTTTGGAGCCAAACAGGGAAAGAAAACACACTGAAGATTGTGACTGCTACTCAAAGGCCTTCCCTCCCCCTGTTCCCTTTGTTATTTAGAGTGCACCCAGTATGATTCGTGCAGGATTCACTCCTCAGAGCCTGAGGAGCAATTTGTGTAACACACTCATTTAACAAATGGAGAAACCAAGTTCAAGAAGCTAAATGACCTGCTGGAGTCCTGTAGCCAGACAGTGACAGGGTATAAAGCTGCCCAGCCCCCAAATTTCAGCCCAAACACTAGCTCAGCATGCTGACCTGCCAACCTTGATTATCTCCTTCCTCCATTCCCACCAGGTATTAGGTTTAATTAAATTAGCAGATCCCCATTGCAACAAGCTGGCCAAGCAGCCTGGCCAGAACCCAGCCAGTGTGGCTCCTCCCTCTAAATTCTGCTTCTCGATAGAATTCGATCTTCAATAAGTCATGAATCTCACGTGAAGTGTTTTATACAAAGTGTGGTGTGTTGGCTAGAATCAAGGCTAACAGTGGGTAACTGATGATTCACTTTCACCCTTTTCACACTCTGATCTGCATTTTGTTTGATCAGACACTCTGGTTCCCATGCTGTCACCTCTAGCAATTGCATCACACATTTATATATATCTCAGCATCGCAGGCCTTGTGCCACACAGCCTAGGAAAAGGAAAACTTAGAACAGCATTTCTCACCTTCCTCAAACTAATTTAGAAAATGTGCTCCAAATTAAATAAATCAGAACAAAAGTCTGAAATTGGAGATAGAAGTGGGGGTGCTAAATAAATAGCATGGAAATCTTGCAACATGTTGGAAGCCTATAAATTTTATAGGTTGTTTCTTTAATAAAAAACAAATTCAATTGCTAACAACACAGTATTATTAAGCCACTAACATTTAAAAACCTAATTTGGCCTGCTCTACTGCTGTTCGCATTGCATACTGCATTCACCTAAAGTAAGGAAATCAGGTTGGTGGGTTTGCTTTGGTTTCTAAACCAGGCTAATAGAAGCCCCTTTAAAACTCAGCCTTTTTGCTTTCTAGGCATGCCTTGGTCCCTAATGAGTTACAGCCCCAGGTTGAAGATGGACATGGCAAAAGAAATTTAACACACACCCTGGTGTACCCATAAACATCAAGGCCAAGGGAGAGAAGGTATGTTTTCAGTTAAGCTAGAACTCCATGAATTCAAGATTCTCCACTCACAAGACAGTAATTCTCCTTATTTCATCACTAACTTACTTCAAATGTGTTTATACAATTTATTGCTACTGAACTTCCAGGCAACTGGTGTAGAGTTAATGAAACCCAGCTTGGAGAAGCTTTGAACAACTAACCGCAGTTTAAATGGTTATGACATGCGGTCAAAGCCACAGCCCAGCCTCACTGCAGTTTCTGTGTTAGGACCAAGTCAAAAACCTTGTCATCTCACCTTTTGTGCCAAATAGATTGAAAAAGGAAAAAGTGCTGAAAAATAGCTTTCCACGTTTCTTCTCAAGGTTTCCAGACTTACTCCCTGACATTTTAACACATCTATCTTACTAAAAGCAAGGCAAAGCCCCGCTCCCAGCCCCCAAGTAAATATTTTAGCTGCAGTTTGATTTGGCAGCCAGTTGAAACCCTGAAATCCAGTTTGAATTTAATGGAATAGGGTCAGGCCTGTATAAAGCAATGTTGAGAAGGGATGTAAGGGGGAAGCACCATGCAACATTTAAAAAGTCAGATTCAATGGAAGTCCAAAAGGCAAGATAAGAATGTATAGATGACACTGGACTGGAAATAAAGTAAACTCGTCTTCCTGAATTACTTGGACGTTGATTTTTATTAATCCTTATTGTCACAGGGTGTCTTACCCCAAGTTCTGTCCATGTGGAAATTCCAGGAGTCTCCCTCTTTTTAAACAGGCCCATTTTGGAAGAGTAAAGGGGAGGTACTGGACTCATCATGGCCCCACAATAAAAGCTCCTTTTGAAAGCAGCACTTTCATTAACTTAAAGCAATCTATAGACTTAAAAGCAGAGAGCAGTAAACTCCCAGAAAGGATCATAAAACAGCCAGTCTCGAGTTCGGTACACTTCAGTGCAATTTGCGCGAGGTATTTTACTATGACCGGTAGCCGGCCCATCTCTCTCCGGTAACCCCCTGCCCCTTATTCTAAGCAGCTTCTCTTTCTCTCGGCTTTCATGCCTTCAGAGCTCACAAAGGGGAGGCGGAGACCGGGGAGTCTCCATGGGGTCACGGCTCCCTCCCGCATTCAGGCTCCCGGCGGGAGAGAGTGTAAGAATTCCAAGCCTGCAGAACAACAGCGGAGCTCGGCCGCGGGCTGTCGCCGCGCCCTGGGCCGCCGGCGGCCACTCGTGGGTCGTGCGTCTTCTTTGCCCCGGAAGCGCGGTCTGGCAACCCCAGCGAGGGGCGCGAGGGGTGCGAGGGGTGCGAGGGCTGGGAGGTCGGGCTCAAGATTGCAAAAAGGAAATTTCAAGCCTCCCTCCCATACACCCCCCAACGCACTGATTCCCTAGCTGGCCAGACTGTCAACCTCCCTCCGAGGTCAGGACTTCTCCTTTTCCCGAGCTAGGCCTAAATATGGGGCGCGGGTTCAGACCTATACTATAGTCCAGGGACAGGAGATCCCTCCCTTCCCCCAAGGTTCTGAGGCCTCGCGACGGCCAGAATGGCAGAGTAAGCCGGAGGTCTAGGGGTTAGGCTTCGCATAATATATCTTTTTGTGTTTGAACACCATCATTTTCTGTTTGGGGGAGGGAGTTACCTAAATCTGACTACAATGCGAAGCTTTTGGCTTCCACCAGTTGGAAAGCATTTGATATCCGAGAAGTTAACACGCTGAAGAAGTCCGAGAACAAGAGGGTGAGGGTAGGGAACCCCAAGCTTCCCCCTTTCCCAGGCGGAACATAGCTCCCACGGCCCCGTGAAGGGGCTTCCCGGCCGGGAGAAGCTCAGGCAGTGCCTGCGGGTCCAGAGCCGGCGGCGGTTCAAGTTGGGCGCCGGAGTCGAGCCCTCCCGGTCCTCCGCCGCAGCCGGGACTTCCCGGGCGCGATGCGGCACCTCGCTGCCAGCGCCCCTGCGCAGGCCGCGGCCCCTGCGGGCAAACCGAGCCCATCCCGCCACGCTACTCCCGCAGACTCCCCAGTGACTCTCGGAGTCTTCGGATCCACCTCGAACCCTGAAAGGCTTTCCTGTCGCTTCACCCAGAATGTCCCTTCGATTTGTCCGCCTCCCAGAATCTTTCTTTCTCCTATGACCGGGTACTATGGACCTCAAGTCCTTTCCTCTAGATCCTCTTTCCGGAAGAAGCAGCAGAAATTCGGGCTCGCCTGCCTTGACTCAGATCAACTACTTTCATTGCCTACCCACGGAGCGTGGGGACCGGCGCGCTCGACCATGCCCAAATTTCAAGAGACTCAACTCCGATAAAAAGCTGTGATCCGTGTCTAAATACTAAAAAATGCCACCCGTTCCTCCGACTCCGGCTTCAGATGTAACCCCAGGCCCCCAACTTCCACCTCCAGGCCCCTGCTCTGGCCGGGGTGTACATTCGATCCCTAAACCACTCAGAGGCCCTTCGATCACGCTTCTAAAATCAGCCTGGACCCTGTAACCGAAACTCCAGCCTGGCCCCGAACCCCAACCCTAATTCGGGGCTGATGCACCACCACTCCTAGCTCTGCCGCACGCCCATCCAGAGCCTGGGTCTTCTTGCTACGCAGGCACTTCTGAGACCCCAAAAGGGAAGCTAGTAGCTTCACCGGTTTCTTCCTCGGGTTCGGGGGCTGGGAGAGCCCGCACATCTAACCCGAAAGAGACGGAAAGTTTGCGCACACTCGAGACACTGCCCTATTGCCCTCTGATTTCCATCCCCTCTTTTACGAACTCGTGCTTGAAGGACTCGATCCAGGAGGGCTCCTTACTCCCAAACCTTGCAGTGGGCCCCAGGCCTCCCCCACCTCACCAAGGACTCCCATCAGTCCACCCAAAGCCCTTAACCCTACAAATTACCGCTCCTTGCGGGGCTGGAACCCCTAAACTGGCCCCGGGGATCCCAGCTTCCCTGACTCGTGTTCCGAAGCCCCCCCCCCCCATCCGCCTGCAAACCCCACTCGCCAAGGCCGGACGCGGCGGTGGCTCTGACTTAAGTCGCCCCGCCTGAGTCTGGGGCTGCTCCGGCTTCTAGCCGCTCGAAGGCAGCCCCAGGCTGGTGGGGCCAGCAGCTCCAACCCAAAGGGCTCCCGAAGCCGGGGAAAAGCGAACCTGGAGCTGGCCTCGCCGGAGGAGTGCCCGGCCCCAACCCGCCCGCACCAAGCTCCGGCCCGCGCGCTCGTCCCTGCTCTCGGTCCCCGGCGCGCAGCTCCCCGCCCGCCCGCTCCCGGGCCTCGGGCCCGGCGGTCCTCCTCCCGCGCGGACAATGCGCGCCCGACCCCTGCCCTACGGGCTAGGCAGCGGGCTGCGCGCAAGGCTGCCGGACGCTGGACCGCCTCCTCCCCAGCCTCGCCCCGCTCCACGCTCGCCGGCGCTTCCCCAGCTTCTCCCTGCGCGCTCCCTCCCCGCTCCCCGCTCCCCGCTCCCTCCTCCCTGCCGCCTCCCTCTCTCCTCCCGCTGCCTCCCTCGCTCGCTCTCCTCCTTGCCCTGTCGCAATGAATAATACTCCGGCTTGGGGACCGGAATAAAACACGCGCGCTCCGAGGCAGCCGCCCGCAGCCGCGCCGCCTGCAGAAGCGGCTCTGACATGGAAATGAATGACAGCTTACCTGATGCCAATCTTCATCAGACTGACACCGGCGTGACAACACAGCCTATACTTCCCAGCACTGCTCAGGACGTCAGCGTTCAGGGACCCGCCCCCGCCCCCCCTCTTTCCCCACTCCCCCTGTCCCCACCCCCACCCGCTCGGCCCAGCGCTTTCCAGGCGGAAGAGCTGCCGGAGTGTCTCCCTCTGCTGGAGACTTTACAGAGGCACCGGGCGTGGGCCTGCTGCGGCCGACAGAAAGCCTCAAACTGTGCGGTTGCCTCGGACGTGGGAACGCAGCAGCCCCCAGAATCTCGGGAACACTGCCCCTGCTCCATCTCCAAGTCTTCCTCAGCAAACCACCCAGGCAGAGCTCTAAGACATCCTGTGCTGAACGGATGGAGATGAGGACCCCAAGAAAACTCCCCAGAAATTGCAAAACTTAAAACTATCAAGAAATCCTTTTCTCCACCCAACTCCTCCCCGCACCCCCACTCCGCGCACCACCACCACCTCATTCCTGCCAGGCTGGCCTCATTTTTATGATTGCATTTGAATAATTCTCGTTATCCCAGCCCCGGAAAAGGTGTTCAGATGACACTCCGGTTAGTTATTACTATTCTCAAGAGCTTTTTCTGCAGCGGGCTTCCTGGGGGGTTTGTTCCACAGAGGGGGAGGCTGTGTGGTGGGGTGTGGCAAAGGGAGAGATAAAAGGGTGTAGAGACTTAGTCAGTAAATCACCTCTTTGCAAATAACAGACAATTCTGTTCTAAGCATTGCTGTTTTCATTCTAAAAACTCCCAGGGTTCTTGGGGGCCGGGTGGTGTAATATAAAGGGAGACCAGCTGGGCCGTTTCAGCTTGGGCCTGCTGGAGTGGTTTCTTCTACTTTGGGGAGGACATTAATCTAAGTGCCTTCAAAAAGGAAGACCAGTGCAAGCATGTGCCTTCTTTTAGTCCACAAATATTACAGTCCTACTAAGTGTAATGTAAGCACCCGTAATGTAAGCACCCAGCACCTGCAGATGCTCGCTTGCTTGCTTCAGAACCCCACACATGGTCCCCTGTGTAAAGGGACTAAGAGGACCCTCCTGTCTCCTTACAGTTTGCTCTTGGTTCCCCGTAGAGGGGCCATTTCAGCCACAGTCAGGCAGCCATTGATCCTCTGACCTCAGACCAGGCAGGGGGCCTGGATAAAGCCTAGACAAAGGCGCTGATGGAAGCAGGGAAGCAGAAAGTGAAACCCAAGCTGGCCAGGTTTTCAGTAAAGAATCTGACCCCAGAAGTTGAAGGCTGCCCCTTCCCTCTTTCCAGGCCTCTGGGTGACTCCTCATCTGCCCCCATCAAGGGCAGGGTTGAGAGCCATTAGCCTTTTATGGCTCAGAGCATGCTATTGTGACCATTTTGCATCACATCTCATATACACTAAATACTGTTTGTCCAGATCCTCCTATTCTCTCCAAATTTAAACTCCAAAGTTGCTTGTAGAAGAAACTCTTCCATAGACAGAATCCTCTCACCTTCACATAGAATCTCCAAAGACTTTGCTAGGTGGATTTATGTCACCCCAGCCTCTGATCTGTGGTCAGAGACTCCGGCTGCTGACAGTATAATCGCTATTATATATTATACATTGTATAATAATATAATAATAATGAATGCACTTGCCCTTTTTATGTAGTACAGAAGTGGCTAGATTCTCCAACTCAGAGGCTGGAGGTCAAGCTGCTATAAACTCCCAGAGGGAAGCTCTCTTCAGCTGCAAGAGAGGGAGGAGAGATCCATTTGCCCCTTCCTGGGACCCCTACAGGGAGGGTTTCCCCTCTTTCCCTGGGCTCTGAGAGAGTTGCAGTAGCCTGAAGAGTCAGAGGGAGAATCTGGTTGAATGTAAATACTTAACCCCATCAGAGAGGTGTCAGGGAGTCATAAATAGTATTGCAGGCAACAGCCATGCATCACTGGTTCCCAGTTGTCACACCCCTCATTTTCTGAAGTCTAGTTTCATGCCTAACTCTTTCTTGAATCAGGAGATCCATTGTCATGAGCTGTGAGTTTTTGGAGTCTTTTAAAATACTTAAATTTCTAATAATCTTTTTAAGCTTTAAAATGCATATTGTAATTTTTTAAACTATATAGTTTTGACTATTTTATAATTTACAAAAGCTTAGAAAATGATTATGTAAATATCATTATCCTTCTTATAATCATTCAGAGCAAATATCTGTCCTGTACCCACTGGAAGGTCAGCTGTATGCTAGTGCTAAGGATAAAGAGGAGAAGCAAAGGTGTTCAAGGTCAGCTCCTGTCCTCAAGGAGTTTTCATTCTAGTGGAAGAAAACAAAGCTCTAATATATAAAACATTAAATAATAATAATGCAAGAATCAAATAGATGAAACAAGCTAGCAACTGATCAATGAACAAATTCACAGAACGTCAAATTCCATGAGTTCCAGACCTGAGTGTTGGCTCTGTAAGTGAGTCTAGAGTTCACTTCAGATAGCTCACATCCTCTCCTCTATCACACTTCTGAGAATGAAAAAGAGGATGGAGAAGGGCCATGTGTCAGGTAAGGTGCCAACACATCAACATTATAATCAAACAGGAGTTCCTACCAATGCTAGTAATCACTCTTAAATGTTGTCATTTCTTTCTTCTTCTTTTTTTTAAGTGATAGGAAGGGAGATAGTGAGAGGCTCTGGCATGCACCCTGACTGGGATCCACCTGGCAACCCCTGTCTGAAGCCAATACTACAATGTTCATCCAATTGAGCTAACTGGCTAAAGCCAAGTGTTGACATTTCTAAGGCTTGGTTGTTCGCCTTCTTTTCACTCTATCTGCACTTGATTTGTCTTTAATGTAAGCAGCTGACACAAGCCCAGGTTGTCTCCTCTGAGCTCTGGACATGTACAATCAATGGCCTGACTAATGTTGTCTGTGTCACTCCATGAATAAAAATTTAAGACCTTGTATTAGTCTACTCTGGCTGCCATAACAAAATACTACTGACTAGGTGGCCTAAACAACAGACTTTTTTTTTTTTTTTTTTTTTTTTTGCAGTTCTGGAGCTTGAAAGTACACAATCAAGGTGCCAACAGGATTGATTTCTAATAAGACTGCTCTTCCTGACTTGCAGATGGCACCTTCTTACATGGCCTTCCCTCTGTGTGCACCAGATACTTTCTTCTGCTGTCTCTCTTCTTTTAAGGGCACCAATCCTACTAGATTAGGGCCCCACTCTTATGAAGCCCCTATATCCAAATACAGTCACATTTGGGAGTTCAACATGTGAATTTGCAAGAGGACACTATTCAGTCTATAACACTGTCTAATTATTAGTTCTCTTTTTCTCAACCTAATTTTTTAAATGAATTTTGATAGATTGTGAATTCCTTGAGGGTGAGGAATAATATTTTATTTCATCCCAGAATTCTTAAAACCTGGTACAGTGCTCAGTCCAGAAAACATATTAAAGAAATACTATTGTGTTGAACTGAATAAAACATTTCTCCATCATTGCCTAGTCCTAGTCAAGAGACTTATCACCAGTCAGCAGTAATATTTTGATGATTTCTTAACTGGTCTAATGCGTCCAACATCCTCAATACTTTCTACACAATATCACCAGAATGTTCTTTTTAAACATAGATTGGATCACACCTTGGTTTCTCCTCAGTGCCTTTCCATTTTCTATAAGATTTCACCTAAGATGTTTATTGAGTCTTATAATACAAAGGAGAGCCTTGAATACCACCTTCCTTAGCATGGCATTCAAGTGCCTCCTCCTCATCTGGCCCTGATCTACTTTTCAGGCTAATTTGCTGATACCTCCCAGCTCCACCTTCCAGAGGCTCCCGGTGCTGGTTCTTGGATTTCCTGCATGAGCATCTTTATAGTTCAGAGCTTCTGGTTCCACTCCTAGAGAAAGTGGGTCTGAAGAAGGACCTGGGAAATCAGTTTTTGAAAAGCTGCTATGAGAAGACAAATCACAGACTGGAAGAAAATATTTGTATAAGATATATTTGATAAAGGACTGTTATCCAAAATATATGAAGACCTCTTCAAACTCACCAGTAAGAAAATGAACCAACCAATTAAAAAATGAGCAAAGAGCTGAGTAGATACCTCACCAAAGAAGATGGCAAATAAGTTTATGAAAAGGTTTTCTGTATCTTATGTCACTAGGGAAATGCAAATTAAGATGAGATACCACTACACACCCATTAGAATGGCCAAAATCTAAAACGCTGACAAAACCAAGTGCTAGTGAGGATGTGGAGCAACAGAAGCTGTCATTCATTGTTGGGGAGAATGCAAAATAGTGCAGCTACTTTGGAAAACAGTTTAGTGGTTTCTTACAAAACCAAACAAACTCTTACCATATGATCCAGCAGTTGCACTCCTTGTTGTTCACCCAAATGAGTTGAAAGGTCGTGTCCACGCAAAAACTCGCATACAGATGTTTACAGCAGCTTTATTCATAATTGCCAAACCTTGGAAGTAACCAAAATGTCTTTCAGTAAGTCAACAGATAATTAAACTGTGGTCCATCCAGGCAAGGGAATATTATCCAGCACTAAAAAGAAATGAGCTATCAAGCCATAAGAACACATGGAGGAACTTTTAAATGCATATTACTATGAACAAGATATGGGTTCTGGGTTATGAACAAGATAGTTTCTGAAGGTTTGCTCTTAAGTTGAATTTGTACGTAAGTTGGAACAGGCACATTTACCTATTAAATGCAAACTTAGACAGATGTTTGTCTTAATACAGTATTTATTTTTACCTTTCTGTGCGTATAAATCCTGAAACATTTTCAAACGCACAGAACCTAATTCATTCGCAACCCAGGGACTGCCTGAAAAAGAAGTCAATGAAAAAAGTCTGTACATTGTATGATTCTGACTATATGACATTAAATAAAAGACAAAACTATGGAGATGATAAAAAAAATCCACGCTTGCCTGGCCTGTGGTGGCGCAGTGGATGAGGCATTGACCTGGAACACTGAGGTGTGTCCGGTTCAAAACCCTGGGGTTGCCTGGTCAAGGCACATACAGGAGTGGATGCTTCCTGATCCTTCCCCCTTCTCTCTCTCTCTCTCTCTCCTCTCTAAAAGAAAAAAAAATCAATGCTTCTCAGGTGGCCAAGGGTGGGGGGAGGAAAGAATCATCAAAGCACAGAGGATTTTAGGCAAGTAAAAATCTTCCATGTGATGCTATAATGATATATACATGTCATTATACATTTGTCCAGAACCACAGAATGTCCAACACTAAGAGTGAGCCCTAATGTAAACTATGGCCTGTGGATGATGTGTCAGTGTAGATTCATCAACTATAACAAATTTATCACTCTGCTGGGGGAGGCTGATAGCGGAGGAGGAGGTGGGGGGCAAGAGTTGTATGGGAATCTCCACACTTTCGGCTCAATTTTTCTATGAACCAAAACTGCTCTAAAATATAAAGTCTATTCATTTCTAAAATGCCGCTGCAATTGAGAGGTCTGGGCACTTCTGTTCTAGCCACCCCAGAGCGCATGCGTGCCAGAGCACCCTTGAGGCTCAGCCCTTCCGGCACTTGCTCACATTTTTCCTTCAGACTTGACTTTTCGGTACCCGCGTCCTTCCTTCCCAAAGTCTATGGGCTGTTAAAGCTTAGCTCGAAAATTGTCTCTCTTCAAAACTTTCTTCGCTTCCTAGCAGAGAGCACCAGCTTAGGAGTCCCACGAACCTGGCTCAAATCTTCACCCTGTCACAAAAAGATACTGCCACTCTCCAAGTCTCGGCTTGTGAAATGACGATGATAATAGTTTCCAACTCCTGAGCCCATGGGGTTTAGATGAAATGATGAAGGCAAAGATCTCCGCACAGTCCCTGGCGCAGGGGAGGCTGTCTAATAAATGGAGCCATTAGGTTTAATAGCCCTTGCCTCAGGCTTCCACAATACTTGCCGGCACCTTTATTATAGGCTTATTTAATTGGCCCGAGGAAAGGAACGAGTGCTTAGCGAGAATGCTGTGACAGGCTCTGAGGGCCGTAAGCACAGATAATGGGAGCACAGACAAGGAGGGGGTTGGGTTTATGCTCTACCTGGGCCTCCTTTCTCAGCCTGGAACCAGGTGGGACTGTGTGCTGGGGGAGCCAGGGCAAAGCAAGGAAGATTCTGTTCCTGATTAAATTCATAAGGCACACCCATGGAGACGGGGTGGGGGGCCTGCGCAATGTGAAAACTCGCACACTATAATTCCTCCAAAAGGTGGGGCTTCGGGATTCTACTCTGAGCTGGAAGTTGGGATGTGCAGGCCCTTGCTCATCTCTGATTCAGTTTTTTGACCTTGAGAAAGCCTCTGTTCCCCCATTCTACTCCCACCCTCTGAAGCATGGGGGATGCAACCTGTCCTCTGGGCACACAATAGTCAATCACCTGAGTCATATCTATAACCAGCTTCTCTACTATAGGAGCAATACAGTACTCAAAACCATTCAAAAGGCCTGTCTTTCTTATGTGACTGAAGTACAGATGGAAAGTTTCTTCAAGCATTGGTCCTCACCATACCTTACTTCTCCCAATCGCCCAATACACACATATACACTCAATACACACATTTACACATATACATACGCACACACATACATGCAACACACACAACACACACACACACAAGCTCTCAAGGGAGCTGCCCGGCCCTAGCTGCAGATGAGAGATTCTGTGAGGTGCAGAAAATGAAAGAGAAGAATTTGAGTGATTCTGTAGTTCTTCCCAGGTTCGAACAAGGGGTGGCAGTGTCACGGCCAGTTTGATCGGCTGAGAAAGAACAATATTAAGAGAGAGAATATTTAGACTATAAAATGCTACAATGATTTCAAAAAAATGTCACTGTGGGAAATAACATCCCAAGAGTGTGGCCACAACATTTTGAGAAAGGAGGATATAAACCCGTGCTGTCTAACGTGGCATCCACTATCCACAAGTAGCTACTGACTACTTGTGGCCAGCTGGTCCAGGCTGAGATGCGTTGTAAGTGTGATGTCCATAATGGATTTAGAAGACTTAGTGTTTTAAAAAGAATACAAAATGTTTCATTAATAATTAATTTACATAGATTAGACATTGAAATTATAATATTCTGCTTACATTGAATCAAATAAAAGTAGGCTATTAAAATATTTTCACTGTTTCTTTTACCTCTTTAATGCAGCTGCTAAAACATTTCAAATTACTGTGTGACTTGCATTTGATTTTATCAAGGCATCCCTTCTGGGCTTTGTTTTTGTCCTAGTATAGACTGTGTCTGCATGCTGAAAACTTTGTCATTTATCCTGTGTCACTCTGGCTCCCCAGCTCTTTAGTCTATCCCACTTGGCGCCCACACCCCTCAGGCCAGCTGATGGGGGGCAGTCGGTCACTCAGTCCCCCCTCCTCAGACTGCAGAGGTTGCTCAGCTCTACCTCCACCACCCCCAGAGTTACCTGAAATTTTGGAACTTCTACTCTCTCCAATACAAAGACCTCTTCTCCTACCTGTACCAGAGCATCCTTCCCTGCACCTCTGGTCTCCCATTTCCCTTCAAACACCTCATCAGCATCACAGTTGTCACCCCTGCTGTCACCATGCTTTCCCTTGGCCATGTTCACATTCTCACCACTATCTCATCACCACCTCTCACAGAACTTCCCTGAATCATCTGCTTCTCCCATGGACCATTCCATCCCTGTCCCCAGGATAAGCCCTGTCAGTATGTGTGGCCTGTGATGTCAATTAAGCCCTCCAGAGCTGAGGAATGTGAATGGCTAGGCTCCCAACTTTATTCTAGTGGCTGAGACCTCAGCAGCCAGAGCAAGGCGTGGAGAAACTGGCCCTGTCATATTACCTGTAGGGGATAGGGAGGAAGAGTGACCGAATGAGGGAACAAAATAGCCAACTCACCCAGCATGATTTGCTTAGCAAGGGAGAACCAAACAAAGCATCAACAACAGTAATTGCTAATATGTATTGATTGTTCACTAAATGCTCCACATGCATTTCCTGTGAAGCTCTCATAAGGGGAATACCTTGTCACCAGGTGTGAAATTGGGCACTCTGACTCCAAAACCAACACTCCAAACCACTATTCTGCACAGCTTCTTTGTAAAGCACAAGCATTTGCTCCCTTGCTGCCTCATTCATTCACTGGTTCATTCATTCAGCACACATACGCTGCCAGCCTCTAAAAATCTACCAGTGTTGGCCCCCGCTCAGCATCTAGGCTGGTCAAACACATGGGAGGCCCTTAGGCTATAAGGATAAGTAAATTACAATCCCTGAACTCACAGAGACCTTACAGGTTTACAGGGGCCAAGAGAGATGTAGGAAAGCCTAACTCTGCTTGCAGATTCAACTCCCATTCTACAGGCAGAGTAACTAGGGCTGATAGGAGGGATAAGGATTAGGCAGGCTTCAAATCTCTCCTGTTCTAATAAGGCAAGTAGGAGTTTGCCTGGATTCTCTAACCGAAGTGGTCCCACCCTTTCCTGGAAGTTCTGCAAACACCATGTCACTGCTCTGCTGCCGCTTCCTTGACAGATAGGGCATGTCTTCTTCGGCCATCTTCACCTCACTGGCTGCAACCACAAGACACTCTAGTCAAAACTCATCCTCTCCAAAAATTCTACCTAATTCAGGACACCCATTGTTGGGCAGATAAAATATATTATGCTCACTTTGTTGAAGATGGCGCTGCCCACATGGAAGTTCGTTGATATTAATGTGTGTTCTGGGACAGGCTGTGGGCAGGCCGGGTCGTTATAGCCTAAGGCTTAGTTTAAGAGTAAGCTCTTCCCCACACCCTTGACTGATTGGATGATGTAGGGTGGTGCACTCTCCTGAGGAATCCCATTATACAGAGACTTCCTTGTTTGTATAATTGGATTAAAGGTTTTGATTCTATGGTATAAATTGGGAGAGACCAGTAGCTTGATCTCTCTCTCTTGGTTCCTGAGTTCCTGAGGTTGGTATTGGAGAGGAGAGCAGATTAAGGCCATGTGGAGGAGAAGTAGCCAAGATGGCAGAGTGCTGAGGAAGAAGGCAGTTTGTGCAGAGTTTGTACAGAGAGAAGGAGATGGGAAACAGAGGTGAATAAGTCTGGTGAACTAGAAACCTTTGATTCTAGGAAACTCGGATAAGTCAGTAGCTTTGTGAGCACTGAATGTGTGGGTTTTGGAGCCCATTGTGTGTTTTTGCTTGCCCGCTGGGTGCAAGCTAGAATTAAAGCTGATGGCTCACCAGTTGGTGGCTCCTGAGTTTCATTACCGACTGTTCAAATCTAATGTGAACCTGCCTGGGTCAGGCTGCTGTGATGGTGGCCACGACTACTGGCTTTACACCCATGTCCTGTATCCTTCTGAATTGTGTGCTCACATCTCCACTACAGTAGTATGCACTTGAATGCTGCTGTGTACACACTCTTGTATTTCAAATAGGAATGCATTAGCTCCCCAAGCAGATTTTGAACTTCTTAAAGGCAAAAGCTAAGTACTTCTTTCATATCTTACGTTGCCCTTCCCATGTCTCAGCATTTGGTAGCAACCTCAGCCTATTTGATTTGCTTAAATAAATGGATTAGATTTACTCTGCACAGACGTGTGTGTGTGTGTGTGTGTGTGTGTGTGTGTGTCTGGGTAGTATCCTGAATTAGTGTGTACCGAAGGAGTGTTTGTGCGTACAAGTATCTGTGTGAGCATATGCACGTGAATGTGGATGAATTCTCCAGCTTTTAGAGTTTTGGAGGCTTAGACACACATCTGTGCAATCCATCAATTTCCAGGCATTATCTCTCCTGGTCGTTTTCTGCCAAATCTTTGAGTTGCAATTAAAAAAGTAGATAATTTGAAACACTTTCCTCTGCATGTTGAGATGGATTATAATCCTAACTTGATAAGAACTGTTAATGACTCATTAGCCACCCTTGGTTTCTCCTCAGGTCAGCCAGCTTCCCAGGAGCTGGGAGGCAACGATGCTGAAGGCCATCACATGTTACCGCTTCTGCTGCATGAAAACAGTAAGACACAACAAAACCACAACCATGCTGTAGCCCTTGAATTCTTTTTTTCTTCAGCCCCCAGATTTGGGCATCGATTTTCTTTTCCTGACTTTGAGTGAAGCCTCTAATTTCCTGACAACCAAAACAGTCTCCCCAGGGTCTTTGCATGCTGCCAGAAGTGACAGGCACAAAGCAACAGCCTTCCCTCTGTACAGGTAGCAGCAGCAGCGAGAAACCCTGCTCTCAAACCTCTGGGCCCCGTTCCCAGGCACAATTGGTTTCTCAGGAAGTGCTCCCCAAGGGAGTTCCTGGGAGCAGTGACTATTCTGATTGTTTATAGATGATGGCCACATACTAGCCCCCTTTCTGCTTTGGCTGACCTGGAGTCAGTGAGCACAATAAGGCCACTTAGAAGGAGCCCACCCATCCCCTTTCCTCCTGGCAGAGAGCCACCTCTCCCCATCCCAGGCTTAGATGATTGAATGCTTCACAGAAGCTAAAGTCATGGTTTCCCGTGGGTCACTCACTCTGGAATTTAAGAACCCCAACCTTCAGAAAGTTGATTCCTCTGAACATGTGTGCAGCATGCAGACACACATGAGCATTGTCACAGATTAACATGTAGAACACACATCCACACAAGCACAGAAGCAGCATGCATAATGTGCAAGGACTTCTCTGACCCTTGTCTTTGAGATCCGGCAAAGATGAATGGAAGAAAGGGAGGCTTAGTCAGTCAACAAACAAACCTTTGCCACACACCTACTATGTACCAGGCTGAGTGTTGGGGGTGCGGGGGGCAATGATGCTCAAACAGGATGGATAACCTAGTAGAGAGCAAACACAGTTGGACCAGTGGCTGCATTCTATTTGGAGCAGGTAGCACTGCCATCCATAGTCAGGATCAGCCTCTTGAGCTCTAATTCCCTTTCTGTCCCTGCTCTACTGTGTCCCTGCTGTCACAGGGGAGGCTTGGGGTGAGATAAAAAGCCTCCACTCCCCCCACCCCATTCCGCCTGCACGTTCGATCAATGTGACAAATGCTCTCTGGGCAGGACTCCTGAGGCTGCCTTTTCTGCCACCCACCCCTCCTTCCTTGCCAATGAGTCCAGGGAGATCTGAGCAGAAGGGTGATGGATAGCCCTGTCTTATTGTTCCAGACTTCGAATCCAACAGGGGCCTGGAGAGCTGTATAAATCAGAGCCTGGGCTGGGCTCTCTCTGGCATGATAACTCGATAAGAGGAATGGAAGGAGAGGGACCATAAAACTGTCGGTGGGCTAAGTCGTTTTATTTCAAGTCAGGGCCAGGGAGAGAAAACCTTTGCTTCTCAGGAGACAGACTTCATTGAAAAGGAGGCTAGGCTGGTGAGGTCTGAATGTCTGGGTACACAGAGAAAGGGGGACAAGAGAGGCCATTCTTACAGACACTGAACAACACGTCCCTCATCTCTGGTGTGCATGCATTCCTATCATCTAAGACTGGTGAGGTGATGTCCGGGTCCCAACCTTTGATAATATTTCAAAAAATTAACCTCTAGTGAGGAGAGAAGATTCTCACATTTTCCCTTCTCTGAGGTATGAATAATTAGGGAAAGAAAAAAAAAAGAAAGGCAATGCCAATCATGGCTCTAAGCAGCCAGTCATGTCAGGGAGAGGTGGGGTGCTGTCCCTTTAGTCACTCAGATATTCACTGAGCAGCTACTATGCCCCAGACACTGCTCAGGTGGTGGGAGCACAGTGGTGACAGGACATATCACTTACCCAGCTCCCAGGTAGCTCATGGTCTGATGGGAGAGACAAGGTGGCTGACACCTGACTCAGTGGCATGTAGTTCATTACCCTTTATCACAGCAATCATGACAAATCACCACATTTATTGATTTGCTTGTCACTCTCCCTTCGTTAGACACGAAGCTCCTTAAAAGGAGAAAGGAGCAGGAGCTCACAGTTCCGTGTTAGGTCTCTGCACTCATACAGCTCCTTACAGCCCCTTCATCTCTACCAAATACTTTGTGGTAGAGTTCATTATCCTTGCTTCACAGGTGGGAGGACTGATGCTCAGAGAGGTTAACCCACTTGCCCAAGACCAAAGCTAAGTGTGTGTGGGGGGGGGGGGGCTGGGACTCATTTCATTGTGTTCCCACATCCTGCACGGGATCTCACCTGTATTGTGTCTTCAGCACCTGAAGCAATGCAGAACTCAGGATCGTGTAGACTCGTGATGGCAAACCTATGACACGTGTGTCAGCACTGACATGCGTAGCCATTTTCGATGACATGTGGCCGCATGCAGCCGCATACCAGAGAAGTATGGGGCCGCATGCCAAGAAGGACATTTCATTCTCTGCTCTTGCACAGCCAGGTGCACTAGCCAAGGATAAAACATTTGCTGTAGTGTAGACACTCTGTGCCGAAGGTCTGTAAGCCAAAACAAAAGAACTCCGGCACAGAGTGCCTAGTTCTGGGGCTTCCGGTTAGGCCGTTTTTTCTCAAAGTGACACACCACCCGAGTTATGCTTGGTTTTTTGGCAAATTTTGACACACCAAACTCAAAAGATAGCCCATCACTGGTGTAGATTCTATAGGTACTGAGGAGTATGCAATCAATTAATGCTGGGTGGGTGGGTCACGGAAGACTTTGTAGAAAGAGGGCTTGGCTTATTGAACAGTTTTAAAGAACAAATGGAATTTGCCAGAATGACAAGGGATGAAAGTCGATGTAGATGGAAATGATGCACAAAATAACCTGAAGGCATGGAATAGCGTCAAGTGTACTGGCTACCTACGCAAAGCTCCCTGGGACCCCCTCCTCACCTCTCCCATTCAGTCCTGCGAAATAGGAGCTCAGCAGTTGCTTAAGAAGCAAATGGAAGGCGAGACACAAAGGGGCCTCTACTAGGGAGTGGGATGTTTCTGGTTTGTTTTCACTGCTGTTATTTTCCTGGGACTCCATTATAAGGACCAGGTTCGGATTCAGTCTGCTTTACAAGTAGAACTTCAAGACCTAGAGCAGTGACTCGAGGAACAGAACTGGACCAGAGAAATGCGCTGCTTTCTACAGTTCTGCCCCGCCCCCTGCAGTGATGCTGGTATAATTGAGCCAATCTGGAAGTCCCTCTTGTTTGGAGTTGAGGGAAAGCAATTTTTTTTTAAGATGTTTTTATTTCTTGATTTTAGAGAGAGGACGCAGAGAGAAAAAGGTGGGGGGCAAGGGGATAAGAATGGGAAGTATCAATTTATAGTAGTTGCTTCTAGTTTGTGCTTTGACCTGGTAAGCTTGGAGCCTTGAACCTGCAACCTGAGCATTCCAGATCAAATTTTTATCTACTGCATCACCATTTTAAATCCAGACAAGCACCAGATGGGACTAAAAGAGAAGAGGCCCAGTCACTGAGCAGCTGGGGAAGGTCAGCCATGCATTCTCATTCTTCTCCGCTCCCTCCACTATAGTTCAGGAACAAAAACACTTGAGCATGAGAAAGAGGCCAGGAAAAGGCTTTGGACCTGCCCCTCGTTTTTATTTTATACTAAATCCCTCATGAGGCAGAAACCTGAAGCACACAAGTTTTTTAAGGGAAAAATGAAGGAGAGCAGCTTATAGGGGAAGCCGAGGCATAGTGAGACCTAGAATAACACCCAATCACCCATCCACCTTCTCACCTTAGTGATTTCATCCTGGGAAGGCCTGTGGATCAGCATCCCAACCTCTAAAATTTACACAGGTATTGACCAAGGACAAGAATGTGACAGAAAAAAAAAAAAACGAACGACCAGCCCAGTGATTACAGAGTTCTGCAATTATTTTTCCAACAGAATGAAGAGAGGACAGTGGTATCTGGCTCAGCAGAGAGAAGTCACAGGCCAAGGGCCTGCAGGGGGTTTGATCCACTCTGTGGAGCCCTGAGAAGGTCAGCCCTCGGAGGCACCAAGCACTGGCCAGACAGGGGCAGTGGTGGGAAATCCGCTTCTCCACACAGCCTGTCACCGCACCCTTCCAGCCTTCAGGAAACAAGAGCTTATTTTCTTTGGAGAAACTAAATAAGAACAATATCGAACTAGGGAGCACCAAGTATGGTGGAGGAAGAAGAGCATTAAAGAGAGGTCTGTATGTTGACCTATGTGACCTTTAGTCCTTTCTCTGGCCTTGCTAGCAACTCCTCCACACCACCAACCAGTAAGTTGGAAGATTCTTCTTTAAAGAACTAAACAGCCCCAGAGAGAAGTCCAGTTAGTGATATTTGAAGTTCTCTCAATAAAAGATTCACTTTCTACCAGATCACCTTCATGAAGCCCACCAATCATCAACAAACACTGTCACTTACATAGCAAGCTTCCAAGATCTTTTAGTGCCTCTTTCTTAAATATGAACAAACTGTTAAGAATCCTCAGTTATTTAAAGAAAACTTCAAACATGAAGAAGGCAGTAAATAAACAGGAAAAAAAGAAGATCTGAGTTGATAGAGATTTTGCAAAGAGGAAAAGGAAAGTTCAAAAAGAACAATAACACTAATTCAAAAAACAAAATAAATTATGACAAAGAAGAGATTACAATGGAAAAGAAAAAAATTAAACACAGAAACCTCTTTTAAATTAAAAATATCATTATTTTTCAAAAAACTCATAAAGATTAGAAGATAAAGCTGAGAAAATTTTCTAATGGGTAAAGCAAAAAGGAAAGGAGACATATAAGGGAGACATAAAAGCCCAGTGCAAACAATAAAAAAGATAGACAACAATGCCCACCACCATTATTATTATGACACTTTAATTCATGAGGGATGAAAAAAAGTTTCTAAAATTTTCTAAAGAGAAAAAAAAGTAAAAGAAACAAGAATAAAACAATATTTACCTTTTTCGAAAGCAACATTAAATATTGAAAAATAGCAGAGAAACATCTTATAAATTCTTAAAGAAGATATTTTTAATCTAGAATTCTATACACTCAAATAAATTATCAGTCACATATCAGAATAGTATAGATATATTTTCAGATAGTCAATGAGTCAAGAAAATTACTTCTTATGCATTCATTTTTTTAAAGAAATATTTTTTTTAAATTTTATTCATTTTTAGAGAGAAAGAGAGAGAGAGGAGAGGGGGAGGAGCAGGAAGCATCAACTCCTGTATGTGCCTTGACCAGGCAAGCCCAGGGTGTTGAACCTGCAACCTCAGCATTCCAGGTTGATACTTTATCCACTGTGCCACTGCAGGTCAGGCTCATACATTCATTTTTTTAAAAAACTTTTTCAGATGTGTAGTCACCACCCTGCAAAGTCATAGTGACTTTCACTTAATGAAACTCCCTGTCTAGAACAATGTATTCAAAACAGAAAACGATTTTTTTTTAATTGCCAGTAAACATTTTTGCTGAAAAGGTATTTATTTTTAAATTTTTTTATTAATTTATTTTAAAGAAAGAGTAAGAGAGAAAAACACAGAGACAGAGACAGAAACATCAATTTGTTGTTCCACTCATTCATGCCATCACTGATTGATTCTTGTATGTGCCCTGACCAGGGATGAAACCCTCAACCTTGGTGTGTGGGGATGATGCTCTAACCAACTGAGCTATCCAGCCAGGGCTCAAGAACTCATTCTTAAGAAGTAGGATGAGGCTTAGTAAAGTTAGGTGATGATCCAATAAAGAAGATAGGGAATTCAGGAAATAGGGCATGCAACCTAGAAAGTCAGTAAAGGAAATATTCAAAATGATGGTAAAGGGAAGCCTCCGGATGCCAGCTATTCGTATTCCAATACCAAGAGCAGCAATCCAGATGAGAGCAGAAAAACAGAAGGTTCTCAGAGGGATAACTTGGGGGTGGAGGAAACAGAACAGATGGGCTTGAATGTAGGAAGCCAGCACTGACAAGTATGTAGTAGAGTTGCTAAACCATTTTTTAAATAAAATTGATTATTAATACATTTTTTTGATACCAGGTCAATTAAAAAATGAGGTATTTGTTAACTTTAGGATAAATAAAGGATAGTATAAAAGAGGAGACATGATCACAGGGCACTATTTGACTCGGGAGTAAATAATATTTGCATAGTCATTAATATATAAACCCAAATATAAATTTAACAAGAAAGAAAATTTATGTTGGAGAGAGAGAGGAGGAAAAGTGCAGGGATGGATTTTGGAGAGAATGGTGTGGGCTGGGCAAACTAAGTTCTCATCTACCACAGTAGAAAGTCAATACCTAATTTATAAATCGGTAAATCAAGAAATAGCAGTATAGGCATATTATTTAAAAACATGGCAATATATACACAACATGGCAATATATATAAAAGTTCCTAAATGTTCTAAAGAGAAAAAAGGTAAAAGAAACAAGAATAAAACAATATTTAACTTCTTTGAAAGCAACATCAAATATTAAAAAGTAGCAGAGAAATGCCTTATAAATTCTTAAGGAAAATATTTTTAATCTAGAATTCTGTACACCCAAATAAATTATCAGTCACATATCAGAATAGTATAGAGATATTTTCAGATAGTCAGTAACTCAAGACAATTACTTCTCAAGCCTGAACTGTAAGAACTGAAAGCGACTGCCCTGGAGAACGAGACTTGGAAATATGAAGGGGTGAGGCAAGGCAACTGTTGATTTCCAAACTATCTATACGTATTTTTTGATTAAAATAAAAATTAAATCCTGAAAAAGGGTTCCTATGGTTCACACACAGTCCAGCTTAGCTCTTTAGGAGATGAGATCAGATGATAATTTGGAACCAAGGCTCTGACTAAAATAAATGATGCATTTTTGTCTGAGTGTCTGTATATACCCTTTGGGGATCTGACAGAGTGGTTGGTGGCCAAAACTTTAAAAAATTGCGAAACCTGCTCCTGGACTAGAGTGTGGATGTCACAGGCAATTCTCAAACATATCTGCATGTCTGTGTGTGCTCGTCTCCCAGACTAGAATACTGTACCTCAATAAGCAAACTTCCCAAGTCCTGACATGGTAAACTTCCCTTCAACCTTTAAAACTCTCCTAAACTATTATTTCTTCTAGAAAGTTTTTCCTAATGCCTTCTCCTCAGACTCCCTTTTCTCCCTGTTGGCCTACTTCCGAATCTTCTGTGTATACATATAGTAGAGCACCCATCACCCTATACTTCCGCTGGAAATAGCCATCTCTCCAACTGACCTGCAGCCTCTCCATAGCCGTCAGCTTGTGCTAGTTCCACTGCAGGACGAACCACCACAGGTCTCGGTCACCCACCTCACAGAGATTTATCTCATCATGTTATGTACCGGCAGGGGCTCCAGTTCTACTCTGTGTCCTCTCTTTGTGTGGCACCCAGCTAGAGGTGCACTCCTCTGCACATGCCGCTCTCTTGGCAAACAGAAAATGTGAGTGGAACCACAAAATGTCCCCCAAAAGCCTCTGCTCAGAAGTGACCTTTCACTTCTGCTCAAATTTTATTGGCCACAGCAAGTCACATGGTCAAGTGTGATGTCAATGACACAGCTAAGTATAATCCTTTCACAGGCAGCACAAGGAGGAAGTAGTTGGATACAATACCATCTATTACACTTATAGTCTCCTTGCGGGGTTCACATCTTATTTTTTTACCCTGAAGCCAATACAACACCACCGATTAGGCATTCAGGGCAACTTTGTTGACTTGAACTGAATTGTCAAATGATAATTCGTTCTAATATACAAACCTGAGAATAGAGGGAGTTGTAAAAAAGGGAAAGAACCTGATGTAGAGCTAGGAAGGGCACCAGCGACAGGCTCATGGTATATGGACTTGCACAGGTGGTGGGATTCAGCTGGTTCGCACCGGTTCAGCAGAACCGATACCTAGTTTTTTGTTGAGTTTGGCAAACCAGTTGTTAAAATGGCACTTGTAATCAGGATTCTCTCTAAGGTGGGCGCCTGGGCAGCTGCCCAATGTGGAAATCACAAATTTGCATTCCTTACCCTTTATTAACATTCATTTGCACAACAGTGTATTCTAAGCCCAGTAGTAATGTTCATTCATCCATAGGTGGAAAAGTATTGCAAGTGAGGACACCAATCAAGAAGCAATATGGAAATATCTTAAATTAGTTTTATTCTTTCAGTTTTGTGTATCTCTTTTATTGTTCTTATTTAAGTATTCAACGCATGAAATAATAAACTACCTTTTGGTATATTACTTTTTTATACTTAAGATGGTCATTAATTAGGGCAGAGAACCAGTTGTTAAATTATTTGAGTCCCACCACTGGTTAGCACTGGGCTGGAAATCAAAAGACCTGGGTTCTAGTTCAGACTCTGAAAGTCATTACCGCTCTCTGGGCTCATCTTTAACATGAACATGAACTAGAGACCTCTAGGTTCCCTTCCTTTAGGAGTCTGTAATGGAATCCCACAACCTGGACTCTTGATTACTTACCTGCTTGCTAATCTGCCAACTTTCCTTTCTTTCTTTCTTTCTTTCTTTCTTTCTTTCTTTCTTTCTTTCTTTCTTTCTTTCTTTCTTTTTCTCTTTATTTTATTGATTTGAGAGAGAGAGAAAGGGAGAGACAGACAGACAGAAACATCGATCTGTTCCTGTATGTTCCTTGACTGGGCGTGAACTCTAACCTGCCAGCTTCTATTGGCCATGGTGTCCAGTTCTACCACTGGAGAGAAAATAGGCCCCCAAATCTCTTCACATGCTAAAAACGAATTTCTAAAAACTAAAAAGTTACCATGACAAATAAACTAACAAAACTATACTTCAAAAATAAATAAGTGTTCACCCTGGCCAGGTAGCTAGTTGGTTAGAGCATTGTCCCAATACACCAAGGTTGCAGATTTGATCCCCAGTGAGGGCACATACAAGAATCAACCAATTAATGCATAAATAAATGGAAGAACAAATCGATGTTTCTCTCTCTCTTCCCCCCTTCCTCTCTAAAATAAATAAATAAATAATGTAAAAAATAAGTTTTTAACAAAAATGTTTAGTAGCAAATGTTTGTTTTTTTAACAAATCATTTTCTGGTTTGAACACATTGTTCTAGACAGGGAATCTCCATTACATGAAATTTACTGTGACTTTGCAGGGTGGTGACTACACATCTGAATTATCAGCAATGAGTTCAGATTCATGCACAAAAACTGTCACATCAGTTCAAACTGTCTCACACATCTAAATCTTGTTTTTTCTTTTTGATTGATTGATTTTAAAAAAACAGAGAGAGGGAGAGAGAGAAGCACTCATTTGTCGTGTCACTTAGTTGTGCATTCGTGGATCGCTTCCTGTATGCGCTCTGAGAGGGGGATAGGAAAGGGACCCCGCAACCTTCGTGTTTCCAGAAGACGATCTAACTGACTGAGCTAACCTGGCCTCTGGTTTTTGCTTTTTTAAAGCTTTTAGGGAAAAATGTAATCTAAAAAGGGTTGAAAAATCCTGTAGCTAATGAGCTGAGGTACTAAGAGAATTATTTAACAGATGTTGGGTCCTGAGCCCTGCGTTCTCATCAGCAGACTGCAAATGCTGTGATTACTCTGTTTGATTAGAGAAACTGTACTCTATGTTTCTGCCCATTAACCATGGACGCCTGTCCAGGTGTCCACCGTCACCAGGTAAAAATAACAACATATTCATAGCATTTACTATTTATCAGAACTGTCCCAAGTTTTTTACATATATTAACTCTCAGAACTATCACAGCAATCCTAGGCAAAAGGTACTGTGATCATCTCCATTTTACCAATGGGAGAGCAAGGTACAGAAGGGTTAACTAACTTGTCCAACGTCACACAATGAATGGAAGGGCTGGGCTTTGAACCCCCGGCATCTGGCTCTGGAGGCTGTGCTAAAGTCACCTCTACGTTATACTGCTAGAGCATGCAATAGGCTGCCAAGTGAGTTGGATTCATTCCTGGATGTAAATGTAGCCTGGAATCATAAACATACCATCACCCCTTGCCCTTAAAGACCTTTGTCACCCTGTCTCTGCACCAGCCCAGGAGACTGGGGTTCCTAACCTCTAAGTGCAGAAGTGATGTGAGACTGGCTCCCATCAAATCCCAGAGGGTCATTTTAGGGAGATGCCACCTACCCTCAACCATGTTTCTGGACTCCGTGGCCCCTCGCCTGCATGGGTGTAAGGAAAGCAACCTCTGGGACAGAGAGGCCTGGTTTCTGGCGGCCACACCACTGCAACCCCAGGCCAGGCTCTGTCCTGTAAGACCAATCACTCCTGCCCCATCCCACATTGCCACCCTCTCCTCTTCTCAGTCTGTAACTGCCATTGGTTACAGCAGGGCTGGGAAGTAAATGCCAAAATATATCAATCAATCACCAAGATGGCAAAAGACTTTATTAAAACCATTACACCTTCTTCTGTTTTCCTACCCGCCCCAGCTTCCTTAGCCCAGTGGCCATTTCTTTTGGAAGGTTTCCAAGAACTTTGCAGACATGATCTGATGGCTGGTGGAATTTCCTCTATTTGGGGAAAATTTAGACCCAGAGACGGAGCAAGAACAAGTCCCACAGTGAGAAGATGGAAACCAGGTGTGTGAGAATATGTGCATGTCTCCGTGCAGTACATCTATGAAAATGTACATGTACGTATATATTTGTTTGAAGAAAAATCTAGAACTTACATTTCAGAAATATTTTGTAATTATCACTGACATTTTTACAAATCAGTTCTTTCTGGTCACTTAGTGTCCCTCGTGAAGTGGTTTAATCATAAAATTTCACTTTATAATTGGGTTCATTTTAATGCTGAAAGAGGTAGATCTGCATAAACAAATGGCAGTGAACAAACTCCATTCGCAGAGAAGCAGGAATCCAATGAGCCCCATACTTGGGGAGTGGGCTCAAAATCAGAAACTGTGGCGAGGGAGGCCCTGACCATCCAGACCAGGGGTGCTCAATACGTCAATCGCTATCTACTGGTCGATCGCAAAGGAAATGTGGGTAGATCGCATGACATTAAAAAGACATTTGTCTTTTGATTGGCATACAGGGTAGCCAATCTGACGTCTGAACTTTTGACACCCTACACATGCGTGTTAAACCGCGCTAACTTGTTCAGTTACATTGCTGCGTAGTTAGCCTTCAATTTATTTAAACTAAATACAACAAAGGGTATAAAAATGAGTGCCGTAGCTGGTCCGAGTAGAAACCTAAAACCTACCACTTTCATATAGAATGGAAGGGGATTGTTTTTCACTATGTCATATTCTAAGTGCGTTTGCCTCATCTGTCTGTGTGCCATTGCTATTCCAAAGAAGGGAAATGTGGAGCGGCTTTTTTGGACTGTTCATAAAAACTATGACATTGACTTTCTTCCGAAAAGAGAGCTGAGAAAGAGAAAGGTGAAAGAAGAATACACAGTATTAAATAGTAATAATATAACTTAAATAATGATAATATAGAAGAAATAAATTTATGTTTTGCATTTTTATTGTAGGTAGATCATTTTGACTTGGTCATCTTATAAGTAGCTCGCAAGCTGAAAAAATGTGGGTACCCCTCATCCACACAGGGCAAGTTCTTCTGCCCTGACCCAGACAGGGGAAGGCAGAAGGGCATTTCAGGGGCTTCAGAAGCTCTCCGGGACACGTGGAAGCCTGCGGTGGCAGGAGGGACAAGGTGAGAGGGAGTGCTGCTTGTCACTGAGAGACTAAAGGCCTCTTCTTTGTAAAGAAACTCTGGGCAAGGATTTTAAAAGAATCAACAGTTTTTATGCAGCAATTTGACAATTTTTTTTTCAGGTGAAAAGAGCACTGGACTCAGAGAAGAAAGGAATGTGGCAATTCTGACGTCCAGTCCTCCTCTGTCACTAGCTCATCTGTCACCAAAGGTCCACCTGTCAGGAACCAAAATTAGATCACATCGGAGTGACTCTGTTTCTAAAGCTCCTAGTATTGTCGCAAGTAATTGAAAATTTCACCCAACAGAGATTTATTAACCCTTGCTATGAGCAGGTACTGTAGAATTACAGAGAATCACAAGGAGGTGGGCCGAGGTTGAGCTGAAGAATGAGAGGGGGCCTTAATCTGATGAAACTGGTGTCCTTATACGAAGAGGAAGAGACATCAGAGTGCATGCTCTCTCTTCTCACACATGCAAAGAGGCCATGTGAAGACAGGGAGAAGGCAATCCTCACCTGAAACCAACCCTGCTGGCACCTTGATTTTGAACCTGCGTCCTCTAGAACTGTGCGAAAATAAACTGTACTCCCTCCCCACTCTGTGTGGTGGTTTGCTATGGTAGCCTGAGCAGATGATTCTCAGGGGCAGAAGGGAAGGACACAGTGCTGTGGAGCATAGATCAGGAGTACCTCACCCAATGCGGGGAAGAGGGAAGCTTCCCAGAGGGCCTGACATACATAACATCAGAAGGTTAGCAGGGGAAGAATGGGGACAAGTTCCCAGGAAAGGACCTACCTGCATGTGTGAAGACCCAGAAGTCAGAGGAACAAGCTCTGTTGAAGAAACCCAACACATTTCCTGTGGGTGGAGACTGGAGCAAGAAAGGAAAAACAACAGCCTCGCAGCTAAGAAGGGAGAAGGGACAGGGGAGCCCCTGGAGGAGGTTTCAGAGGCCAACTTGCTCCCAAAGGTCTCAAAGACCAAGAAGCAGCTGTACCCTCTGAAACTTGGACTCACACTGTGGATGCTTCTGACTCTCCTGGGAAAATGCCAACTTGGGTTCCACAGGCACAGAGAAGTAGTCGCCAGCCCAGCAAGGGAACTCTTTCTTTGGCACATCTGCATATTTTCTTGTGGAAATGTTTTGTTTTGTCATTTACACACGTCCTCCTTGCCTTTCAGGGCATCTTCTTCAGACACTTGTCTTCAGTTCTGCAAAGCCCCTTTGCTCTTCATTAATATTTGTACTACTTACTGAGTTAGCTAGTGCTAGCCATGTACCAGGAGCTATTTTAAGGGCTTTATGTATATTAGCTCTTTTAATCGCCACAACATCTCCAAGAAGTAGATTGTCTTAACTCCAGTTTGTTGATGAGGAATCTGAGCACAGAGAGATGAAGCCAGTTGTTCAGGGCCACTCAGCTACATGGAAAAGTCAGGATTAAAACCAGGGCAGTCTAGCTTGGGTGTCTGTATTCTCAACCTCAATGCTATATTGTCTTTGTAAAGAATACAAGGTAAAAGAAAAGGATGTAGACAGACTGGGGCTCAGTTAGGTTCCCATGGCTAATTTAAGTTCAGGGGCAGGGGGAGTCTTTCTGACTCTAGAGTCTGTTCTTAAATCATTGAGGAAATGAAGAAAAAGCAGACAACTTTGAGATTTACTGAGTAAATAGACTATATAGAATATCATGGAGTAGTTGAAAAATAAGGGAGAGGGAGATGGAAAGAAATAGGAAGTCAAGAGTGACACCTAGGTTTCTGGGTGAAACACACAATCAAACCATCATCATCTTGTGCCACCTTATTCATTCGTTTAACAAATACTTATTCAGCACCTACTATGTCTCAGGGATTTGACTGGGTAAAGCAGGGAAAAGAGGAGCAGATAAGTACCAAAAATGACTTGACCCTCTTCTGCTCTTTCTGGCTCTCATTGAAAGAGCTCCAGGACTTGAGATTTTAGTGGATAGGATTGATAGAGAAATAAATACAACAAATTATTACAGTATGATTATATATGTGTATCTATCAATATATGCCATTTGAGTCAGTCCTAAAGGATAACGGAACACCCTAGGAGAATAGTTGAACTTCTTAGAGCTTCCTTGGGAAGTATATCATAGATCCTCAAATTCCTGGACACAGAGTGCGGCCCGGCCTTGAAAATGAGGCACAGGTGTACGGGGTTCACACACCATTGTGGGGCAGGCAGTCAATAGTCAACAGTACTGGGCAAGAATGCCTGCACTGCACTTCCATTTTCTGGGCTTCGTGACTCATGGGTACTGGAGGGAAAGAGAGAAGGAAAAGGTGGAAAGGAATCAGGAAGGTCACTATGGTTTTGGGTTTGTACAACTGAAGGTAGCTCTAAATCTTCACCTCCAGTCCCTCAAACCCTCTTCAGTTCCCTGATCCCTATTCCCAAGTCTAGGTTCTCTTCTTCACAGTGTCCCTCCTTCTCCTCTCTCTGCAACCTACCCTCCCACCGCCCAACATTTATTACAGGGGCAGATTCTCCTCTCTGGGGCCCCCAGGGAGCACCCCCCTCCCTCTGTCACGAAGGTCCAACGGCTGCAGTTCAACAATCTGCCGGCAGGGGGCACGCCTGCTGCAAGTCTCCATCCTGCCCCGAACCTCCCAGCCCCCAGCCCAAGTCACAACTCCTTAGAGATGCAAATTGAGAAGCAGCCTTCCTAACCGACAAGGGCTGCTAATTCTCTGACGAGTATGCAGATTTCCATACTGCTTTTGCCTGGGTTTATTTGTTTTAGTTTGCAATAAATTTAATATAGACTCCCTGAAGCAGAGAGGCAGATGGACTATAAACTCTGCATTTTGAGCAGCCTTAGTTACTAGGTTAGCGTGGATTTTGATACCCGCTTAAATTATATCTATGAAATTTGACATGGATTTGGGTCTGGTGTTTGCCGGCTCCTTGGTGCTCTGGAGCTGCTTCTTGGGAATTTACAAGGGTTGATTTGATTATTGGGACTTTGATTTCTCACAGAGGCTAACAAGGAGACTGGGCAGCCTGGTTATGACAGGATGATGGGAAAGCAAGAGTTGGATAGACAGTGTCAGCATTTCCCGTGCCCTTGCAGGGTCCTAGGTCAGACACACCAGGGACCATGTGCAGAAGCCTGTGCTGACCCAGGGGAGTCATGTAGTGCAAAATGCCCACAAGAAAAAATCAGACGCACATACGGGGCAGACATAACTAAAACATCTATAAAGAGACGTGAACAAGAACAGAACAAATTAGCATTGTATAGCAATGTAAATTGGACATGAGGGGACATGGCAGAAGGGAGGAATTGTAACTCACCTCTCCTATTAACACCTTGCCTTGTGCTGCAGTGTGTAGCCTTCTCCCATTCCCCATTCCCTTTCACAGAGCACTAAAGAGAAGGTGTGATGAACTAGGAGTATAACAAGCTGGGTTCTTGTCCTAGCTCCACCAGTTACTTCTTTGTTCAAATACTGGATAATATGTTTAATTTCTCTGATCCTCAGTTTGCCTATCTGCAAATTCAGAACCACATAATTATTCTGTGATATCATGTGATAATTATGTGAGAACCAAGAAAGATAACTTGGGTAAGAATACTTGTACACTGTAAAGGACTGGAGCAGAAAAAATATGTAATGGACAGGTGTCCTTCTACATTGCAAAATGATCACTGATCAGAATAGGCAGGCCTCAGGGTAGAGGAAAGGTCTAAATGGAATTTTGAAAACCTGTCAGTGAATCCCACAAGGTGTGTTGGGCCCCACAATCCAGGCAAGGTGTACGGTCCAGCTCTCTTAACTTCACCTGTCTGCTCACCTGTGTGCAAAACCTTTCTGTGAGCAGAGAAAGACTGACTGGTGGGGCAACTGGGAAGGTCCCAGCAGCAGCAGCAGATCCCAGGCAATGTTCTGTAAAACTCTGAGGGCCTGGACACTCAAGTGGAGACGGGCCCCCAGGTTCATCTCCCCCCAAGGTAAACCCAGCATCTGGGCAGAACAAGGGACAGAGGAGAATAAAGAACCCCTTCTCTGCCTGCCTTGTCTGGATTTCTGTATCTGTTAGCCAGAGGCTAGAGTAGAGAAGGGAGGTCTAAGAGGCTTTCAAAGTAATGTGTTTGAAGAGCTAAGACAGGAGAAAGGTAAGCCAAAGCAAAGGAACAAAGAGAAGGCAGAGGGTAGATAAGGAAAAAAGGAGCCAGCAACACTGAGATGCCTGTTCCCTGCACATTGAGAGAATCCCCAGAGCGGGGAACAGAGTGAGACAAGAGCCTAGAGGACAGAGAAAGGAAACAACCAGGTTTCCCATGGAGGAGGGTAGGGTCAGGGAGGTGGAGGCCAGGATAAAATGGAAATGGGGGCTTGGTCACCATGGAGAAAGAAGCTGGAAGTGCACTGGCCAGGTAGCTCAGTTGGTGAGAGCATCAACCCAAAGTACAGAGGTTGCTGGTTCAATCCCTGGTCAGGTTGATGTCTCTGCCTCTCTCTCTCTCTCTCTTCCTTCTTCTCTCACTAAAATCAATAATAAAAAATAAATTAAAAATAAAAAAGGAAGCTGAAGGCTCTGGCAACACTTTATCTATTAGAGGATAGGACGGGATCACAGAAGCTGGGTGTGTCTATGCACATAACCAAATTGGAAATAACCAGAGGTAGGATTCAAATAATTTAACAACCGGTTCTCTGCCCCAATGACCATTTTAATTATAAAAAAAAGATATACCAGAAAGTAATTTATTATTTTATGCATTTAATATTTAAATAAGATCAATAAAAGTTACACAAAATTAGATTGTTATAAGAGTTTTAAAATATTCATGAAAAAATATTAAATAATACCTGACAAAAACAAAAAAACTATTTTTTAAGATATTTCCATATAGCTTCTTGATTCGCGTCCTCACTTGCAATTTTTTTTTTTTACCTATGGATGGAATGAACATTACTACACGCGCTTAGAATATGCTGTTGTGCAGATGAACATTAACAAAGAGTAAGAAATGTGAATTTGTGATTTCCACACTGGGCAGCTGCCCAGGCACCCACCTTAGAGAGAACCCTGATTACAAATGCCCTCTTAACAACTGGTTTACCAAACTCAACAAAATATTACGTATTGGTTATACCGAACTGGTGAGAACCGGCTGAATCCCACCACTGGAAATAACATTGAATTCAGCCCAAAGCTGGGAGTGGAGGGGAAAGGGGTGAAAACAACTGGTTGAACTATCTCCAGAAAAACAGCTGCCCCTCTCCCTTCTCCATCCTATCAGTTCCTCCCAGCCCCAATAATACACTCTATCAAAACTGTTAGTTGTCAAGATTTTGTTGAATTAAATGTGGTAGCCTCTCCTTTCTGTACACATCCCAATGATTCGTGTATCTAAGGAACCAGAAAATCCTAAATCCTGCAGCAATGACAGAGGAGGGGAGACTGTGCCTGAGGCCTGGGAAGAAGGGGAGGGAGGAATACAGAAACAAGAATACCCAGTCACATACCTGGTCTTCAGAGAACTGTCCGAAGGAGGATAAAGAAATCTAGCAAATATAGGTCACAAAGCCAAGAGAATGACCACGTAAGCTCTCCAGAATTGTGGTGGGGCAGAACCATCGTAGACCCACCACCAGTTCCCTACTTGACCACATTGGCTCTCCTTCCTGTCTCCTTCTCCCTGCGGGCAAGGACCAGGAGCCTCTCTCCCCTATCTAGGCACATTCCAAGAAACCGGGCCAGCCAAGGGAAGGCTGTTTGGGAGGGGGTGGGGCCTGAAACATGTGGGGGGTATGCCCCATACAGAGGGTGTGGACAGATCTTGGGACTAGGGCCAAAGGACACAAGGTTCCTTGCAGTGCAGAACAGTGCTGGAGATGGGAATTGGGAGGAGGTGCTTGGGCCGGGGCCGTCCCTGGCACTCTTTCGTTGGCCTGCAAATGCCAGCAGCTGCCCTGAGCAGAGGAGAAAGCCTGGCTTCACAATTGGAGGAGAGTAGACTAAAAAAAGTAAGAAATCCAAGAATACTAAAGGTTATAAGCTTAATGGAAAAGGGGACAAGAGGAGGGACAATCTGACTCAGGGTATGTGTGGCAGAAGAGTGTGGAGACAAAATGTCTCTCCTACGGAGTTTGGTGCAAATTCATACTGAAAACCATTCACTGTTTATCTGATATTTCTATAGGGCTGGTTTGTCTTATATTTTATCTGGTACCCGCTCCTGGGCCTGAGGCGTTGGAGTGGTGGCCACCAGGTTGTGTCATGAGTTGGGTGAGGATGGGGGACTTTCACAAACCTAAGAGGTCAAAATCCTCCTAAAGCTAAACGTGCCAGAGAGCCTGAACCACGAGGGGTGACCTACAGATGGAGTTGTGAAAAGCAGAGTCATTTTCCTTCCTTTTCTTTCCTTTTTTTTTTAAAGATTTTATTTATTCATTTTAGAGAGAGAGAGAGAGGGAGAGAAGGGGGAGGAGCAGAAAGCACCAACTCCCTTGTGTGCCTTGACCAGGCAAGCCCAAGATTTCAAACCGGTAACCTCAGCATTCCAGGTCAAAGCTTTATCCACTGCGCCATCACAGGTCAGGCAAATCAGGGTCATTTTCAAAGGCCCTGGCTATATAGAGATTATGGCCAAAGCCTCTTATCTCTGCCAATGACTTTAAGATGAAACCAGAATCCATGTAGTATACAGTGAGTCCCTCAGGAAGAAAACATCTCTTATTGCAACCATTTGAATCCCAGAGGCTGACCAGGTCTAAACTGATAAGAAAGAATTTCCTCTACTGGGAAAACACTTTGCCTAAATCCTTCATGTTGAGAAAAGGGAATCTGTCTGCAAAAAAAAAGTGTGATATCCTTTTCTCAAAAGTTTACATGATTCGACACTATTTTTCTTTCTACTACTACATTGATGCTCTTTAAAATTCTTCTCGGAACCTAACCTCTCCAATGCTGCATTCCAGGAAGAAAGTAAATAAAGAAATACATAAATCAATAATAATTGTACATTGATTTTTGAACTCAGTTTTAAACACAGAAGCAAAAAAAAGAAAGAAAGATATCATTGGTTGCCAAATGAAAAAGGATAGACTCAAAGGAGGTTGTTTTTAATACAAAAAAGTTTTATAATTGTATTACAAAAAAAAGAGGATGGAGTAAAACTAAAACAGCAATGTCTTCAAAAGCATGCCCAGAAGCGTCATTTAAAGAACTGGGTGAGGTTCATCAGGGCAGCAACTGGTGCTGCCTGTTTTTAACTTTTCTCCCTGATGAGTACCCCCCTCACAGTATCAACAAATGGACTAACTACTCATCAGAGAGGAGGTTTTCACACAGTACAGTTGAATTCTCCAGTATTTATTTTTCTTTTCATAAATACTCCCCCAAAAGGAAAATCTTATCATTCTTTTAAAAAAGGCCCCAAATCTAGAAATGATTAATTCTGTCCATGAGGATCATTTGACGACATCATGCAAACAGTTAATTCCACCTGACTCCACACTGGAAGCTGAGTTTGATAAGAATCACTAGTTGCCTTTCCTTCTGAAGAAATCGGCTTTGAAAAGCAAAAGACAGAGGCAGACCCCACAAATGACGCCTTTGTGGCAGGTGAAGGCCAAATGGCACCACTGGGCTCTCAACAAACAAAGCGTTTGCAGACACTTGAATCCAGAAGGACAGTGGGGCCCACAGCACTAAGCAAACTAGGTTGAAAAAAAAACCTATGACTGAGCATCAGGGCTTCAGGCTCTTCCTCCACGGCAGAGATTTAGTTTGGGAAAGCAATATTATGGTTTAAATTGGGCTAATACTATTAACTTATGCTTTTCTAATTTTAAAAATTTGTTAGCATTTAATTAATTCTTAGTTGTAAAAGAAAAAGCCATATACATTGAAAAGTCATACCTATTTTTTGTTTGCAGTTTTTGTTATGATATAAAAATGTAGATCTATATTAAATGTTTGAGAGAATATTTTTCCTCTTTGAAAAAGGGACTGCACGTTAATCTAAGGTGAGTGACAATGATAGAGAGGAACTTTGGCCTAGAACAGGCATGGCCAACAGTTTTTGCCCCCGGGCCAGATTAGAAAGAAAACTTTTTCACAGGCCGGACAAATATTAAAATTAAAAAATATTAAATACAAAAATGATTCATTTAAGTAAATAAAATTTTATTATGTAATTTGTTTATGAATAAATGTGAGTGAAAAAATTTTAATATACAATATTATTTTAAAAAAATATAATTACATACCGTATAAATATCCAAACTGTATCGCAATCAATCAAAACAATGTTTAATTAATAGAATGAACTTGAAGGGGTTATATTGCAAATAAAACAATTATTTCATTTTACAAACAGCCTGGATAGTTTTCGGTTATCAACTGCAGCTATTGTTTATGCTACAATGCCACCTGATTCAGCACACTTGACCACAAAAATAATGAATTGTTTTACCTTGGGTGCGCACCTGCAAACTCCACCTAAAAGAATGTGGGTTTCACATCGCTGCTAAATGTCAAACAGTTCATATTGAGTACAGATGAGTACAAAAGTTGTAAATATTTATAATAATTTTTTTTTTTAAATAAAGAAGTATCGTGAATCCATCTGACCAGTTATTGGAAGTTAGATTAGTCACATGTGGAATTCTTTTCCATGCATCGCTATCTTCTTAAATATCTCGATTTCCAATAATCAAAGACGCTTCCACTTCTGAGTTGCTGAGATTTTAAAGTAGCGGAGAATATTAAAAATTTAATTGCAGGCTGCATAAACTCATTATGCGGGCTGAATCCAGCCCGTGGGCCGTATGTTGGCCATGCCTGGACTAGAACGTCAGACACTCTGGCACCTGACTCTAACTAACACAGTGGTTCTTAACCTTTTTTAGGTACCGAACCCACCAGTTTCATATGTGCATTCACCGAACCCTTCTTTAGTGATAAATAAAATATGATTTTTTTTCCAAATTCAAGACATAGGTATATGTTTTTTTACTGGTGCACAAAATGAGCCGTGCATGAACATCACCTTGCTCAAAGAACAAAACCAACAAAGTGCATGAACTCACAACAAATTACGGTATTACTTTATTCTAGCCTCCGCGGCAGAGGCTTCTCTGAACCCCTGAAACCGACTCATCGAACCCCTAGGGTTCAATAGAACCCAGGTTAAGAACCACTGCTCTAACATAATTTGCTGAGCAATATGGGCAAGTCTGTAACTCAGTTTCAGCTCTAAAATAGGAGTTATATATGTGCTGTTTTGCTTTCTTAGGGGTGCTATGAGGATCAAATGAGATAATGGGTGTGGCATAACAATTTTTTAAACAGTGTTTCTCTAAGACAGGGGTCCCCAAACTTTTTTACACAAGGGGTCAGTTCACTGTCCCTCAGATGTTGGAGGGCCAGACTATAAAAAAAAAAAACTTTGAACAAATCCCTATGCACACTACACATACCTTATTTTAAAGTAAAAACACAAAATGGGAACAAATACAATATTTAAAGTAAAGAACAAGTAAATTTAAATCAACAAACTGATCAGGATTTCAATGGGAACTCTGGGTGCGGATGCATCCTGTGCTCCTCTCACTGACCACCAATGAAAGAGGTGCCCTTTCCAGAAGTGCGGTGGGGGGGGGGGTGGATAAATGGCCTCAGGGGGCCGCATGCGGCCCATGGGCCGTAGTTTGGGGACCCCTGCTCTAAGAATTGTGAAAAGTGCTTTTCCATAGCATCATAATAAAGAGTAAGCAATTTAATTTGAGATAAATAGTTCTTATATTTGTCTCTTTGAATGAAATTAGATTAAAAGAATTGTGGCTGCCATTACTGTTGTCAATAAAAGTTTGTTGGTGCCACCTTCAAATGTCAACAGGAATTCCCAATTTGGGGTGCAGTGAAGAAGGAAGCTTAATTTATCGCAAACAGTTTGAGGGTAATACAGCATGACCGAGAAAAGAGCATGATAGTGCTACAGCACAGCTGCTATGAAAACAGCATGGCCTAGAGGGGCCTTGGGGTCAGGCCCCTCTTCAACTAGGCAAATCTGCCCCACTTCGCACTTGTCTGAGCTGGTATGTTCCACTGTGCCACCATGTGGCTTCCATGGTTCAGCTTCAGCAGAAAAAACATGTTCTTCATTGGGTGGATCATGCACTCTCTCAGCCAGATGGGAGCTGGTTCATATAGAGAAAAGTCCCAACCCCTGATCCCTGATTGGTCAGAATAGAGCTGCTCTGATTGGTCAGAACTGCACAACTTTGACTGAATGGGAGAAACCTCAGTTCTATTGGATGAAATAGGATTCCAGGAACTCCTTTATAAGGACTGGCTCAGATGGCAGAAACACAGCGCAGATAGGCAGTTTAGTAGCAAAGAGGCAGGCAGATTAGTGCAGGGGTTTCTCAGTAAAGTGCGGTTTGTGTGAGAGACCACTGCACAGAAAAGCTAGGCTCTGCTATTTTTTTTCCAATTTGAGCCCAGGTAGCTACAAGGAGCCCTTCTTGGTCTTCAGGTTTCAAAATGTTAACCTAAGATGACTCCATGGAACAGAAGGAATGGACTAGAAGAGGAGCATACGGTAAGCCTATGGAAACTTGCTTAGCACAGATACTGCAGGGCCATCCATCTAGCCATGCTCCATGAGGTAATGACAGGCCCTGTTGCCCTGGTCATGCCCAGGTCTGCTTTCTTTGTTCTGTTGCCTTCTAGGATCCCCTCTGTGTGACTCTGGGAAATGAGACAGAACTATTACTTAACAGCGTCTAAGAGAGAGAGTTGTCAGTTTTTCCTGTTTGGGCGCTTGCCCAACTTTCCAATCAGCAATACTGCCATCAAGATTGGACCCATCTAAGTAAAGCCCAAGTAGGTCAGTTCACTGGGAAATTCCAAGCACTGAGTTCTCTGAAGGAAAGGAAACAGAAAAGAGGACTGGGGTGCATGTTGGGGAACTAAGTTTTACATTTTTGGAAAATAGCAAACAAATATAAATTAGTGGCATCTTAGTAGAGAATTTAGATACTAGTTGTTCCCGGACAGCAACAACATTTTTAGTGTCATTATTGAACATCAAAGGTAAAAAGCTGCTCAAATATTGCACTTGTTAGTATTTTACTCTCACTGCATAAATTATTAGTTGTCTTTCCAACATAGAATAAAGCACAATTTGTTTATATAGGTAAAAACAAAATAAAAATTCAATATATAACAGGATACCATTTATAATAGCAACAAAAATTTTTAAGTACCTGAAAACTAGTCTAAAAAATAATATATAAAACTTGTAGAGAAAAATTTTAAACTCTATGAAAGGTCATACAAGAAGACCTGAATAAATGGAGGAGTGTGCCGTACTCACGTAAAGGATGACTTAACGCTATGCAGCGTCCAGGCTCCCTAAATTAACTCGTAAATTTAATTCATTCCAATCAAATTCTCAGTAGACTTGACTGGGAGAAAGGGGAAGAATATCTGACAAACATTCTAAAATTTGTGAGGAAGAATCAAGATCCACTAGTGCTAAAATGGTTTTTAAAAAAAACAAAAACAAAGACAGCAAAAAGCCCTGGCCAGATAGCTCAGTTGATTAGAGCATTGTCCCAAATCGCAGAGATTGCCAGTCTGATGCCTGGTCAGGACACATACAGGAACAGATGGACATTTCTGTCTCTCTCTCTCTCTCTCTCTCCTTTCCTCTCTCTGTGAAATCAATAAATAAAAATTTTTTAAAAGGTTTTTTTTTAAAAGCTAAAAGAAGGAACACAGCATTCCAGACACTGAAAAATCATACAAAGCCAGACTTACTAAACCCATGCAGTACCATCACAGGAAGATAGAAACAGGCCACTGGAGGGATGGAAGAATAGTCCAGGAGCAGGCTTATATATGCATGAAATCTCAGCCTATGACAGATAACCTGAATCAGAAGTCAAAGAGCAATAGATAATTTTATAAATGGTGAAATAAATTTGAATTGCTGTCTCATTACTGAATAAAAAAAGAAACTCGCCTGGCCTGTGGTGGTGCAGTGGATAAAGTGTTAACCTGGAATGCTGAGGTCACTGGTTTGAAACCCTGGGCTTGCCCAGTCAAGGCACATATGGGAGTTCATGCTTCCTGCTCCTTCCCCCTTCTTTCTTTCTTTCTTTCTTTCTTTCTTTCTTTCTTTCTTTCTTTCTTTCTTTCTTTCTTTCTCTCTCTCTCTCTTTCTAAAATGAATTAAAAAAATTAACTTCATATGGATTTAACACCTAAATGTGAAAAGTAAAATTATAAACTAATTGAAGAAAATACATGATAATATATTGTGACCTTGAGGTGGGAAAAGACTTTTTAAACAAGATGCAAAAGCAACACCATAAGTAGAAATATTGATTGATATCACATCCATATTAAGATTTTCTGATCAGTGATGTACACCACCAATGAAGTTAACAGATGTGTAATGCCTAAAAGATATTTGCACTAACAAATATTCAGGGAATCCCAAAAAATTAGTAAGAAAACTGAAGGAAGCAATAGAAAAATGAGCAAAGTATATAAATAGGTAGTTCATGAATGGTAAATTCTAATGGCTAATAAGTCTTGAAAGCGATATTTAATTTCACAAATAATATGAAAAGCACAAAGGAAAAATACAATACCACTTCAGATCTACTTCATATCTAATAAATTAGCAGAAAATCTGACAATACCAACTGCTGGCAAATATATGATGAAACAGGAAAACTAATGATTGTGAAAACTGGTACAGCTATTTGAGAAAGTATTTGGCAAACTTATTGGAAGAGAGAATGCATAAAGCCTATGGCCCAGCATTGCCCCTCTGTGGGTACACACATCCTGCTGAAACTCTCACATAAAAGCGCACAATATCCACCAAGTTGCTTATGGGGGTAACAAAGTATCTGGGTATCCATCAGCAAAGGAACAGAAGGGCAAATTGTGATAGCTGCAAATGACAAAACTTTATGCAGTGATAAAAGAAATGAAATAACTCCACTTAAAATGACATGACTAAGTAGAGCTCTAAAATGGAGTTGGAATGGGGGTAGAAGGAGGATAGATTTATAGCACAATACCACTTACATAAATTTTTAAAAATACAAAGCAACACCACATATGTTTCAAGGATATACATGCAACTGAATACATTGATGGAAGGATACATATTATAGTGGGTACTGGAGTGCTCCACCCATTCCCTTCTTCACCGCCAATGCACCTACCCCCAAGTACAGGGATCATAGTACTGAAGCTCCAGGCTGCATCCTCAGAGGAGTATCCCACCTAAGGTTATGTGCCTTCCAGGGCTGACTGCTGCTGGGATATAAAAGGTGAGGTGCCTCTTGCTTCAGTTTGGGAAAACTCTAAAGGGTCATGCCAGGTCCAGAGCTTCCAGGGGCTCAGCTGATTACTCAGTTGCAGCCACATTAGGGATCAGCTTCACCCTCAGTCCAATCCTACCATCTTCACTTCCTTCCATGTCCATCTCATGAGAGCACCCTGAATAAACCCTCATGCGGCTCCCCATTTCAGAACTAGTTTTCAGAAAGCTCTATCTAAGGAATACATTAAAAGACCAAGAGTGAGAACCTTTAGTGTGAAAAAGGAAACAGAAGGCGTAAGTAATTCAGTAAATCAATGAGCAGTCTCACTGGACCAGTGATCACAGCATACCATTAAATGAGGAGTGTGATCGACTCAGTTGTGTGCACCCAAAGCCCCAAATGTAAAACAAAAACAATGGAAAACGTCTGCCTGTGGACACTATGCAAGTTGTTCCCTCTTTTGCTCTTTTTTTTTTTTTTTCTGTAATTAAACATCAGTTAATCTGCTTGTGGGCCAGTGGTGAGCAAGGAATGGACTCAGAAAAAGCAAAGGAGGTTTCTTTATCCTTGTAAACAGGGGCATCCTCGAAAATCAGAAAACTGGGGACCCTTTGTGACCCATTTCTAACCTTGCTGCTAGGAGCTGTGAGAGATAGTTCCATCCCACCCAGCAAGAGAAGGTGGAAGTGAGAGAGAGAGAGAGGCAAAGATAAAAGTGTGTTTCTATCTCAGGCATGAAACATCCCAAGATTTGACAGAGATATAGATACTATTCTTTCTGTTTGCCCAGCACCAGATGAGGCTAAGGAAACAGATAAACTGAAGCAATAGTGCTTATATGCGCCTTGAAAATAGGCTGATTCTTTGCGTGACCAGAGGTTGAAGTATCCAGAGTTTTCTCTCTCCCAATTCAAAGAAAAATAGAGGACCATATTTGAGGGAACATGACTTAGAACGTGAATTCACCAACCCACCCTTGCAATAAAATGTATTGTGCTCCTGCTACATAACATGTAAGTATGCTTGGAAGGCAGGGGCTTCCAAAATGAGTAAGATGAAATGCTTGGTCTGTAGAAGCTTACATCCAGGTAAAAAGGCAACTCTTACACACAAATGTCTGCAATATAAAGTATAACATGGTAAGGCAATAAGAAATTTATTCCCAAATGCTATGGGTATTCAGAGTAGGAAAGCTTAAATCCTGGGCCATATAAATTTTAAGATGGATTGCAACTGATGGATAGAATTTGTTATTAATATACTTTTTAAATTAATTTTAATGTATTTGAAAAATACTTTGAATAACATTTTTAAGAAGATGGTCAACAACTCTTCTGCTTTTTAAAATAACTGTATGAAGTAAGAAATCAATATTTCCCTTTCACCCATCCCATTACCTTCCCCAAAACTAACTACTTTAACAGTGTGGTGTGTATCAGTCCTAATCTCGGATGCAAATTATTTTAACAGAAAGAGCAAGATGGTGTCACTAGCAAAGAACATGATGTGCAAAGAGAAAAAGCAGGCTGTGTGCCTAGAGTGTGCGGCAAAAGCTGAAATGAGAGGTGACACCATAATAGGATATTGGAGTCATGTCATAGAAGGTCCAAAATATAGAAGTTTGGGATTTGGGACAGTATTCAATAGGCAATGTCTTAAAAGAAATGGTTGAAGAAATTAGGAATTTTTAACTAGAAGAAGAGAAGATCTAAAAGGCACATGTTAGCAATAATTCAATTATATAAAGTGCTATCATGTGGAAGAGAGATTAGGCTCTTAATTTGGGGATTCATAGGTCAGAATTTGAGTTAATAACTGGAAGTTTCAGGAGCAATATTTCAGTTCTATATAGGAAAAGACTCTTTTTTATTTTTATTGATTTTTTTAGAGAAAGGAAAGGAGTGAGAGAGAGACAGAAACATCGATCTGTTCCTGTATGTGCCTGACCGGGGGTGGAATTGGCAAACTCTGTGCTTCAGGACAATGCTCTAACCCAGGGGTCCCCAAACTACCTGCATGCGGCCCCCTGAGGCCATTTATCCGCCCCCGCCGCACTTCCGGAAGGGGCACCTCTTTCATTGGTGGTCAGTGAGAGGAGCACAGGATGCATCCGCACCCATAGTTCCCATTGAAATACTGGTCAGTTTGTTGATTTAAATTTACTTGTTCTTTATTTTAAATATTGCATTTGTTCCCGTTTTATTTTTTTACTTTAAAATAAGGTATGTGCAGTGTGCATAAGGATTTGTTCATAGTTTTTTTTATAGTCCAGCCCTCCAATGGTCTGAGGGACAGTGAACCGGCCCCCTGTGTAAAATGTTTGGGGACCCCTGCTCTAACCAATTGAGCTATCCAGTCAGGGTGGGACTTTCTAACAAACAAACCTATGTAATGATATAAAACACAACTTGGTGAGAAAGTAAGGTCCTCTTCACTGCAGATGCTCAGGTAGAGAGCTACTGACTAATAACGGCAAGCAGAGGATTTACGCATCAAGCAGGAAGATGGTCCAAAGAACCTGTAAAATGGAAAAGCACTGAAGGGTTTTTAATTGAGGAGCTGTTCTTTGGAAGGATAAATCTGGCAGAAATGGATAGATTGGGTCAAAGTAGAAGCAACCTTAAAGCAGATGGGCACACAACTGATAGATGAGCTCAATCAAAAACAATTAGGACTCTGGTTAAATGTGGTGGGTTAGACATGCTTGTCTATCTGTACTCCCTCATAGAATTCAATTAAAAAATGACAATAAAAGAATAATAAGGACCTGAATCCACAAAAACAAAGACTGTGAAAGACAATGGCAGACAGGAGATGTCAGCAAATCTGACTTGGAATTGGAAACGTCATGTGCCTCTGAAGGTCAAGGACCTGCGTGAGGCTGTAATTGTGTAGCTAGGTAACTGCCCAACATGCCTTCCAGCCCCAGCAGATGACAGTCCCCCCCCCTGGAGAGACTGAACTGGATGGGGTTCACATGCAGGAACAAGAGGTATGGCCAAAGGTGGTGGTGGGGCACCATTCTATATAAAATCAGGGAGATTAGGGCAAGATTACATACCAAATGGTGAGATTACAAGGTTCCTTCCCTGACGAGGCTGCCAAATGCCAGCAGTCAGGCTTATATTCACCTCCTGGGGCAGAAGACTAGAAAATTCCTTTCTTGGAAAGCTTATCAGCTCAAGAGAAAAGGCTAACCAATACTAATATTTGGGATCCCCCAGTTAAATGGCCAGATTCTGCCAGAAGAACCTCTAGTCACCAAGATCAAGCCCCTCCCCCTACACACTCATGCATACACACCCATTAATACACACAGATACTCATATAGAATACACATACACACACAAGAAAATTTCTATCTGGTCTTTAGTACATTTTCAAATACTAATTTAGAGCGAATTAACCTAAAAATGAACAGAGAACAATAAAGTGCTTATTAATACCAAAATATCCAAATATAAAATATTGAATAGAAAAGCTATAAAAGAGTTGAGGGGTGCTCACAGAAAATAGAACAAAACAGACAACAAAATGGAAAAGGGGAGAGAAGGGATAAGAACGTTTGAGCATCAATCTGGAGGTTGTAAAGTCCAACTACTAGGAATAACAGAAGGAAAGAAAAGAAAGAAGTTGTCAAAGAAATAATACAAGAACATTTCCCAGAACTAGAGGCTGCCACTCCCTAGGTTGAGAGGGTTTACTGAGTGCCTATCACAATGAATGAAAAAGTGACATCAAGGAATGTCACTGTAAAACTGCAGAAAATTGGGGATTTTAAAAAATATCTTAGTCATAGAAACATTATTTATAATAACGAAAAGATGGAAACAACCCAAATATCAATCAACTTATTAATGCATAAACAAAATGTAGTATATTCATATAATAAAATATTATTTGGAAATAAAAAGGTATGAGGTACTGAGACATGCTACAATAAGAATGAATCTTGAAAACATTTTGCTAAGTAAAATAAAACAGTTACAAAAGAATGCATATTGTTGATTCCATTTATATGAAATATCTAGGATAGGCCAATGTTGAGCAAGCGTGTTAGGCTTGCTCACGTGCACTTTGCCTGATTGGTGCATGAGCACGGGGCAGCACCACATGCATTATGTAATGCTGTGGGTGCTTGCCCTCAGGGTAGCAGATTGTAGATTCAGGAGTGCCTGCTGCCATTGAGAGGGGCCAACTATTTGCTATTGTTTGCCGGAGAAGGGGTTTTTTGTTTGCTGGTCAGCCTTGAGAGAGAGAAGTAGTTTTCCCTGCCTGATTGCTCATTGGCTGCTGCAAGACTCTAATAAATAGAATGGTCCACCATCCTCCAGCTCCACAGTTCCTTTACCGTCTGCCAGAATCCAATACGAACCTGCATGGCCACCAGCCTTACAGTCAACATACAGAGACAGAATGTAGGTTAGTGGTTGCCTAGGTCTGTGGGAAGCAGTGGAGGGAAACTGGGGACTGACTGTTAATAGGTACAAGGTTGATTTCTTTTGAGGGCTATTTAATGTCATAGATTTGATGGTTGTAATGGCTGCACAACCTTGGAAAGATACTAAAAGCTATTGAATCATACACTTTAAACAAATGAATTGTTTGATAAATGGACTATATCTCAATAAAGCTCATATATTTTTAAAAAAGAAAGTAAGTCCTAAAAACTTGCAAACAAGGAAAAAGTTTGCGTGCAAAGGAATAGAAATCAGAATAGAACTGGACTTTTTAAAAAACAGGTTTAGCTACAAAAATGATGGTAAAACAAGGTCTTCAAAATTCTGAAGGAAAATGACTTTTAACTAATATAAATTATGAATCAACTATAAAGTTGAACAAAGATATTTTCAGAAATACAAGTACTTAAAACTCTTTACAGGTATATCCTTTAAATCCTTTCTATGAAACATTATAGAAGATTTCAATATCATCAAAATAGGGAATAAATTAAGAAAGTGGAGGATAGGGAATTCAGGAAATGAAAGGCTCCCCCTGGAGATAAATGAAAGGAATTCCCAAAAGGTTGACACAAATAAGTGCCACAGGCCTAAAGACTGACCAGTCTGGACCAGAGCAGGAAAAATAAACAAATTTGAACTGATATGGAACTCATAAATTATCTAATAGCTATAGCCAAATTAGAGGCACTTTATAATTCTAGGAAGTTTGAGACAGAGTTGGTGACAGGTATATATAAAACTAAGCAAAATTTTAGAGCATCAATATTAACTAAAAAGAAATAGTACATGACTTACCTATAAACAATATTTCCATAGCCATAATAGTATAAGTACTGAATACCAATTTAACCAGGAATTATATCTTATATAAATAAAAATGTAAATGTTCATTTGTTCAAAATATTAAATCTCCAAAAGTTCTTCACCGATTGCTTTGAAATTTTGACACAGCATTGCATTCAAATATGCACGTGTTTTTATTCTCAAATGACATAGCCTTAGCTCTTGCTTCATCCAGAATAGCTGCAACATTGCTACCAGGTGGAAGTACTGCTCATTCCACTTTGAAATTGCCATTGAACATGCAATTCATTGAAACTCCCACATGCAACATTTCCAAAGCATCTGGCATGGGAAAAGTATTGCAGAACTGCAAACTTATTATTTGGGATGAATGCACAATGGCACACAAAGAATCGCTCGAGGCTCTTGATCGATCATTGCAAGATCTGCATGGAAACATCAGACCATTTGGGAACGCATTAATATTGCTTGCAGGAGATTTCAGGCAAACATTACCTGTAATTCCTCAATCAACACCAGCAGATGAAATAAATGCTTGCCTGAAATACTCTACTTTGTGGCGACACGTAAAGACGTTAAGATTGACTACAAATCTGCATGTCCAGCTGCAAAACGATCGATCAGCTGAGATATTCTCACATTAATTGCTGGAAATTGGGAACGGAAAGGTGCCGGTTGATCCTTCCTCAGGATGAATTTCATTGCCTCATAACTTCTGCAATTTAGTGACATCAAAAGAAGAATTGGTTGAAAAAATATTTCCCAATATTCAAACCAATTATAAGTGTCAATTGGCTGAGTGAACAAGCTATTCTTGCAGCCAAGAACAAAGACGTCTATGAACTTAACAATATTATTCAGTCTAACATTCAAAGTAAGGCAGTCACATACAAGTCCGTCGACACCATTGTGGAAGCAGATGAAGCGGTTAATTATCCAACAGAATTTTTTAATTCACTCGATCTGCCAGGGATGCCACTGCACGTACTGCAATTGAAAATCGGCGTGCCAATTATCATGTTGCGAAATATCAACCTGCCAAAGCTTTGCAACAGCACGTGGCTTGCAGTAAAAAATTAATGAGCAATGTCATAGAACAGTGGTTCTTAACCTTTTTTGAGGTACTGAACCCACCAGTTTCATATGCACATTCACCGAACCCTTCTTTAGTGATAAATAAAATATGGGTTTTTTTTCAAATTCAAGACATAGGTATATGTTTTTTTAATGGTGCACAAAATGAGCCATGCATGAACATCACCTTGCTCAAAGAACAAAACCAACAAAGTACATGAACTCACAACAAATTACAGTATTACTTTATTCTGGCCTCTGCGGCAGAGGCTTCTCCGAACCCCTGAGACCGACCCATCGAACCCCTAGGGTTCGATAGAACCCAGGTTAAGAACCACTGTCATAGAAGTAAGAGTCTTGACAGGACCTTTCAAAGGTGAGAATGTCTTCATTCCTCACATTTCTATGATTCCAACAGATATGCCATTTCAATTTAAGAGATTGCAGTTCCCAATTCGATTGGTGTTTGCAATCACCATCAACAAAGCTCAGGGCCAATCTTTAGAATTCTGCGGTTTAGATCTAGACACGGATTACTTCTCACATGGACAATTATATGTTGCTTGTTCTAGAGTCGGCAAACCAGACAATCTCTATATCTGCACAGACAATGGAACAACAAAAAATATTGTATATCCACAAGCATTGTGAAATTAAACATATTAGAAACGTGTGCTTTCTCTTTTCCTTCTTTTCCATTTAACCAGACTGAGCCACAGCAACGCGTGATCAGGTACAGCTAGTAATAACTAAATTAGAAGGCTCGGAGAGTTCAACTATCATCTTCCAGAGGAAGAAAGCAACACTTGTCAAAATTAGGCATGGGGTAGAATCAAACATTAGAAATATAATGTTATATAAAAAAATATGAACTAAATCCTTCACTGCAAGAGAAATCTGATTTTAAAAAGATAATGAGGCCCTGAATTAGAATAGTGTCTGGTGGGGTTGGAAATCAGGAGCTGGTTTGAGAGATGTCGTGGGAGCTGGATTTGGGACTGAATAAATGTGGAGAGCAAGGGAAAGTGAAACAGAAAGCGAACTAAAAGCAAATGAAATTACCCCATGGCTTTAAGCCTGGGTTAGAATATGATGGTGCTTGGAGAGAAAAGCAAAGTCTGAGAAAGCTGCTAGAAAGAAGAGAAAGGTCACCTGTTTTGTGTAGTGGTATCTCTGTGATCCCATACCCTTTGGTTTCTAAAGCTAAAGTATTCTACATTTTGGCATCAGGCAAACAGGCTTACAGGATGTTAAATGTGTAAGATTCTGGCACCAATGGGGGCCTTAAAAATCACTTCAATTGATTTCTCCAACTTTCAACTAATCAAATCAAAGCCGAAAAATTAAAATCCAAGGATGAAAGAGCTTTAACCAAGGGATGGTCAATAGCGTTGCGATTTAGAGGAAGTAAAGAATTGAAGACCGAGAAAAGGCCATTGGATTTGGCAATGAGGTGGCCACTGAGAAAATAAGTGCCCTGGAGTGGAGGGAAAAGCCAGGGGCTGAGGCAGGGGATCTCCCCCACAGCGCCTCAAATACAGTAAGTCTCCATGAAGTGTATTTGTTGTTGCTAGTGCTTTGTCAAAGAAACATGATGATTAAATGAAAAAACAAAAGGTTAATAATTTAGTGGGAATAACTAAGTACGTAAGAGGTTTAAAAATATTGTAAAGACTGCACCTAGACAGAAGTGAGGCCTCAGCAAAGACAAAGACCCAAGGAGCAGAGAGTTGGAGTACCTGGGATGGGCCTTAATAAAGACATGATCCATGACTGATCAGGCGCTGGATCAGTGGATAGAGTGTCAGACTGGGACGCAGAGGACCCAGGTTCGAAACCCCAAGGTCACCAGCTTGAGCAAGGGGTCACTCACTTTTCTGTAGCCCCCAGCACCCCCACCCCGCCCAGTCAAGGCACATATGAGAAAGCAATCAATGAACAACTAAGGAACTGCAACAAAGAATTGATGCTTCTCATCTCTCCCTTCTTGTCTGTCTGTTCCTATCTGTCCCTCTCTCTGACTCTCCCTGTCTCTGACAAAAAAAGAAAAAAAGACATAATGCAGTGATTCGTTTTGAAAAAGAGGACAATTCCAGTCGAAAGAGAAAGGATGTGGGGATATCTAGATGAAATTGATTAGGAAGAAAGAGATGCAAAAAAGTTGTATCAGATTATTTCTTTCTAAAGAAAATACTAGGCAAAATTATCAGGTGAAAGTATGTCTCTGAAGGTGGGATTCTGAGCTTGAGAGAGACAGAAAAGCTTTAGAACCAAGGTTCTCTACCGGGGCAATTTACCTCCTGCCCCGCCCGCCCCTGCCCCCGACCCCAGGGAGACCTTTGACAATGTCTAGAGACATTTTTGGTTTTCACAATGAGGAAGAGGGGTTACCAGCTTTTGGTGGCATCTGGTGGAGATCAGGGATGCTGCTAGCCATTCTATAATACACAGAACAGCTCCCCACAACAAAGAATTATGCTGCCCAAAATGTTAATTGTGACGAGGCTGAGAAACCATGCTTTAGAACAACTACTGAGGAAATTTCACTAAAGAGGGGGAATAAAAGGATGGTAGGAGGATCGCTGAGCAGCTGCACAGGCCCACCCAAGCTTAAATAGCATAAATTTGTAGTAATTCCAACCAGTATAAGTTTGTGGGTTTTTTTTTTCAAAGACAGAGAGAGAGTCAGACAGGAATGGAGAGAGGTGAGAAGCATCAATCATTAGTTTCTTGTTGCCCTTGCGACACCTTAGTTGTTCATTGATTGCTTTCTCACATGTGCCTTGACCGCGGGCATTCAGCAAATTGAGCAGCCCCTTGATGGAGCCAGCGACCTTGGGTCCAAGCTGACGAGCTTTTGCTCAAGCCAGATGACCCCCCGCGCTCAAGCTGGCGGACTCGGAGGTCTTGAACCCAGGTCTTCCGCATCCCAGTCTGATTCTCTATCCACTGCGCCACCGCCTGGTCAGGCCCAACTGGTATAAGTTTTTGAAGCTTTATTGTTACCTTAAGTTGAGAGAGCTCATATAAATTAGAATCTCTCATTTTGAAGGGCTTTATGAACATTTATCATGAATCAATTACTAAATGTATAAATATCTAACATTTATTGCCTTAAACAAATCTTTGAGTTAGGTAACTTATCTCTGGTCTTTCAGAAAAAGAAACTAAAACACAGAGAGGTAAACTAACTTGCCTAAAGTCACACAGCTAGTGCGGGGCAGAGAAAGAATTGAAACCCAGGCAGCTTGACACGAGTGCCTGTATTCTTATCAGGATACCATGCTACCTTTTGGTAGCTTCTAAAATCACTCCTATTTCTCATTGTGACACCCTTCAAATGCGCTCTAAATTCTGGAATGCAATGTCCTAGCAAAGGCATTTCTTTTGATGGTTCTGCCCCATACATATACCTCCTCCCCTTAATATGCAGAATCCTGTTTTGATTTTAATAACCCAAATCCTTGATACTAAGGGCTACCAAGGTGGTTAAATTTTTCTTAGAGAGGAATCAAATATCTGATACATGAGCTCTGAGATAACTGCTTTTTTATGTGTGTGACAGAGACAGAGAGAGAGACAGAGAGAGGGATAGATAGGAACAGACAGACAGGAAGGGAGAGTGATGAGAAGTATCAAGTCTTTGTTGTGGCACCTTCATTGTTCATTGATTGCTTTCTCATATGTGCCTTGATCAGGGGGCTACAGCAAAGCAAGTGACCCCTTGCTCAACCCAATGAACTTGGGCTCAAGCCAGCAACCTTGGGCTTCAAGTTAGTGACCATGGGGTCATGTCCATCATTCCACATTTAAGCCAGCAACCCTGCGCTCAAGCTGGTGAGCCTGCACTCAAGCTGGATGAACCAGAGCTCAAAACAGCAATCTAGGGGTTTCAAACTTGGGTTCTCTGTGTCCCAGTCCACTGTGCCACTGCCTGGTCAGGCTGAGATAACTACTTTTAATGAGATCAGCAACTTTACCCCTTAGAAAGTCTATAAAAGACCAGTCTGTTTTATGAACCAATGTGTTAATCATGCCCCCTTTTTTTGAGATTACACAGTGATTTAATTCTTTTTATCATTATTCATTCTTGCTACAAAGGTCTTTTTGACTGTCTATCCCTGATCATATGCTCAGCTCAGCCTGGGTTTAGAATTACCAACCTCCCGGGGTGTTCATCAGTACTTTCCAGAAGCACTGCTAAGGTTATTCAGGAGAACTCAGAGAAACCTAATGGCTGACCTATGATTAATACTGTCATTAGAAATGTTCAAGAAACAGATGGGGACCTGACACTTTAAAGCATCATTAATCCATCCTCAGAACCTGTTTGACTTTTGACCCAGTTCTGGCACATGGCAGCAAGTGGGCTATAGGCCTGAGGCATCCTGTGGTGTAGCAGTAGGTAGAGCCAAGCCTACTGCAATGGGACATGGAGAAGCAAACAGCTCACCTGAAGGACACTGGGGTGAGAAGCAGCTAGGAAGGGCCAAGGGACCAAGGTTCCTGACAGAGCAACTGCATCTTTCCTCTGACCCCATCCTTCCCCTACCCAGCCTACGTCAGCTCTGCCTGCTCACAGAAGACTCCAGGGCTCCCACCTGCCAGCTCCCTCCTTTTTCTCCAGCTCTTCTCAGAGCTCCTTTATCTGGCTTTTATGTTCCCTGCTCCCCCACTGGCCAAATGCTACGCTCCATCCTCGCTGCCATGTCAGCATTCAATCTGCATCCTCCAAGCCATACATTTTCTTTATACACTCGCTCCCAGAAAGTCTTTCTTGGTTACATACTGACATATGGAGAAGACAGGACCAAGATTGAAGAATGCTTTTATGTCTATTTTAATTACTAAGTTCTTCAGCATTCCCCCTCTCTCCCGCCCCCATCTTGAGTCTGGTTCTTGCTTAAATCCTTAATTGTTAGAGCATATTCTTCAGCTCAATTTCAATCTTCACCAATAATTCATATCTGATGATTCCCATCATTCCATAACTAGGATAAAATCATCAAGGTATCAAACACTCGGACCTTCGGTTGACCCACACTGTATAACAAATACTTGAAATTTTGAGAGTAGAGCATGATGGGAGATTACACATCTCATTCAGGGCAAGTGTTTCTAGTTCATTGGGTCTTATATCTATCCCTTACCATTAGAAAAAACATGCTTTTATGTAACTTAAATGTACATGCTATTGTGCTCCCATCACAGGAGAAATCCAGGTGTTCATCATAGTACCCCTCTGATAAGTCTCTCCAGCCCTTTAAAGCAGTCACCATCCCAACCTTCTCACGCTATAGTAAAAGGACCTGGAAGAGGGAGTAAAATTCTTCTCTTCTGACAGATGAGCAGACTGATCTCAAGGAGGAGAAGGGGCGTCCTCAGGCTCCGTGGCTAGGGGAAAAGCCACGGACAGAGCACAGAGGTTCTGCCCCCAGCCTGTGTCTCCTCCTGCTGCACACGGAGGGCTGCCCTTTGCTGAGCCTCCTTGCTGGTCTCTCAACCACTCCAAATGTCATTTCCTGATGTCATTTCCCTTCTCTTCCCCCTCCAATATCCCCAACAGTGAAGTCAGTGTTAGTTACGTGGGTTAATTTGTCTTTGATTCTAACTCCCTGTTACCAGCTCTGCACAGGTCCCTCTCCTAACCCAGAGGCCTGCTTTCTTTAGCCTCTTGTGCTGACTGATTGCTGAGAAGGACAGAGTTGCGCTTGTCTGAAGCTACTTATATCTTCATCTCTTGTCAGAACGCTCAAACCCGATTTCCACCAAACACTGAAGTAAAAATGATACAGCCAGGCTCCTCTGGAGTAGAAGAAAGAGTCCCCAGGGGTGTCACTGCACTCCCTCTTTAAATTGTTTAGACTTTGAAACAAGTGACCTTTTTAGACCCTTAGACCAATTGAGTGACAAGAAAGAGAATGTTTGTTGTGCTTGTTCCTTCTGTGGGTGCCTGCTATTAGGAAAGGAAAATGATGTAGGTATGCATATACGTAACCATTCATCTGAGGGACCTGGAGAAGAGGTGTTATTTGCAAGGTTAGCCTCTCAGCTAGCTACCTATCTCACACGACTAGGCCTCTTGGAACACGTCTGATCTAAACAGGACCCTACAGCTAGAGGCAGATTTAACAGCAGGTACACCAGGAGCACGTCCTGGGCCCCGACTTCTGAAGGGCCCTGCAAAACCACAACTTTATACTTTTTTCTAATGACACCAAGTTTGGTTTCATATGTGCAATTTTAACATTAATAGTACATATTTTTTTATTTACAGTGTGTCCGTAAAGTCATGGTGCACTTTTGACCGGTCACATGTCAAAAGTGCACCATGATTTTACGGACACACTGTATTTAAAAATATGGTTAACATGTATTTTTATTTTCCCTGTCTTTCTCCTTTTTTTTAAAAGGGGCCCAATATTTTCTTCTGTGTCCGTGGCCTCAACCGACCTTAATCCACCTCTGTCTACAGCAATGAAGCCTGTGGTAGGTGCCCAATAAATATTTGTTGAATCAATGAAAAAGTTTTAATGCCCTACAACATTTCTTCAGTATTTAGATTACCTTCACTCTGGGTAGAAAGAACCTAAAAGAGCCAGAAAAGAAATTAAAATGAGTTTGGCACCAAGACAGAGTAAAGCTGTGTATAAACATGAGCTAGAAAGCATCTCCTCTCTGAGCGCCCCGAATTCTCCATGTGCAATGACTCAGGAGATAATATTGGCAGGCGGAAGAGAATGAAACTTATTTACAAGACCACCAAACCAGCGAGAGTGTTCTATCTCCATGATCCAAAGAATATCGAGGCCTATTTCTGACCAAAAGAAAGATAAAAGTTCCTTCTCAGGAAACCCACATTTTTGCAGAGCTAAAGAACTTGCTATTCCAAGCGTTAGCTAAACAATGCTATCTTGATTACCAAATATTAGAACTGGGAGAAACAAGCATTGATGCAAGTAAAAGAATATTCTGCTGCTGATTTAAAGACAAGTGAATCGCTAAATATTTTTATTAGCAGCAAATTTGCTGCTTGCTGGAACTAATTTCACGCCCTGTAGATATGGTGCTTAAGTTGGAAATGGCGTTAAATTGCTCTCTCCTTGAGGCGGGTATGGCTTCTCTAGTGGTGACAACTGCTAGATGGCCCAGACAAGGTAGCTCCTCTAGGATAGGCAGCTTTGAAGCCAATCATGAAAAAGTCCAGAGGAAGTCCCGCCCTGCAATTTCCCTCCTGTTTCAAAATAAATGTTTGTGTCTAGAAAAATAAACCTTTTAAAAGGAGACTGTTCCTCCTAAGTTTCTTCAGTTTCTCAGTTCAATCTTTTCTCTAAATTCGCATTACTCTTTTAGTTAGTATACCCAATTTGTCTATCAATTGTAACATATAGTTAGTTTCTTGTGTATTGGTCCTATCTTTTCAACTGTATAGCTTCTAGAAAGAAAAAATTACATTTTATCACTAGAATTGGAACTAAAGAGAGCAAACCGGTACAACTTGTAGGTCAAGGAGCTAGAATAGAGGAAGAGAGGCTAAGATGGTAGCACCAAGGATGAGACCACATTAGACCAAGCCTGAACAAAAGGTGCAGAGATCTCCACACACAGGGGGATGTGAAAAACAGGTGAGCAATTCAAAGTAGAGGCCAGGTAAGCTCTGAGGGTAGGAACTGCTGTTGCTCTAATGCCAGAGCCAGAGAACACATTAAATAGTAAAGGTCAATGCAAGCTGTGGGCAAACAAATAGACAAATGCCTAAGGACAAAAAAGGTAAGAGTCAAAAAGGTCAAAGCAACAGTCAGGAAAAATATAGACGCTGCAGAGATAGGAGCAAAACATAAACATACACAAATGGATTGAGCTGCTCATTAAACAAATGCTTAATGGTCAGTTAATACTAGAACCAACATGGATTCACTAAGAATAATTTTGGCAAACTGAATCCATTTCCTTGTCAATAGAGTTATGTAGTTGATCCATCAGCTCATGTTACTTACTCACTTGTTTAATGACTTCCTATTTAGCTAAACTCCTCACCTACAGGATAAAGCCTTAATTCCTCAACATGTCATTGGAGACCTTCCTCCTGTTCTCTCACTTCTTGCCACTCATTTCCTTGAACCTGGTACTCCACCCACGTGAGAATATTTTCTGTTCCTGAACCTTCTGAAGACATTCACCCTTCTGTGCTTGGCTTACCACATTTCTTCACTATGGAATATCTTCCCATCTCCATTCTCCACTTACCTCACCAAAATCCTTGATATCTTTCAAGGGCCAGTTAAAATGTCCCTTCCCTTGTGAAGCCCTCCTTTCTCCTTTTCCTCATGAAAAGTAATGTCCCTTTGCCCTGAGCATTTGACTCAGTGGTAGAGCATCCGCCCAGTGTATGGATGTGCTGGGGTCGATTCCCAGCCAGGGTACACAGGATAAACACCCATCTGTTTCTCCACCCTTCCCCCTCTCCTTTCTCTCTATCTCTCTCTTCCCCTCCTGCAACCAAGGCTCAATTGGAGCAAAGTTGGCCCAGGCGCTAAGGATGGCTCCATGGCCTCCACCTCAGGTGCTAGAATGGCTCCGGTTGCCATGGAGTAACGCCCCCTGGTGGGCATCCTAGCTGGATCCTGGTCAGGCGCATGTGGGAGTCTGTCTCTCTACCTCCCCGCTTCTCACTTCAGAAAAATACAAAAAAAAAGAAAAAAAAATCTCCTTGCTATATGTTCTATCAGTATACTTTTGTTTACACTGCTAATGTACAATATGATATAATATATACTATATATTATCTATTATGTTTTATGTTAAAAATATATCTAACTCTAATACAAATTAGAAGTAACACATATTTAATTATATTCATATTGATTTGGAGCTAGTGTATCTATGTCTGTCACCTCTGCTAAATTGCAAGCTTGTTAAGAATGATTTTTTGATTATTTTTGTGTCATCGGCACCTAACACAAAACCTAGAAGACAGGAGGTCAGCAATAAACATTTATTGATTTGAATGGGAAGAAATGCCAAACACAATATATCTTTAAAGTTACAATTATGAATAATGTAAAATGGTCATTAGGTGGAACCGAAGTTGTCTGAACACATACCCAGACTGGACGTAGACCTCCAGTGCTACCAAGTTCTATCTTAGAAAACATTTTTATATTGTCTTGGATTAAAACATATAACAAATGTTTATCAAATGTGCAAGGAGATCCACTAATGTCACAGAAGAAAGAATCAAGACTTTAAAAATGAATCTAATAGGCTGAAATCCAGTAGTCTGGAAAACTAACAAGGTAAAGTTTAATGTAAAGTCTTATATTTAAACTTCAAAAATAAATTGCACATACTGAGTATAGTGGAGATTTTAATTACTTGGCAGTAATTAATGTGCAGAAGAGTTAGAAGTGTCAGTTAATCAAAAGCTTTAAAAGCAAACATTGGGATGTGACCAGTAACAAACTAAGGAGACTAGAGTTTCTGATGGTCCTAGAGTGTCCAGCTCAAAAGAAGCAGTAATGCATCAATGTACTCTATGCTTTCTGAGCTTAATTAAAGGATTAGGAACAATTCCAATGCCAGTTCTAAAAGATGCTTTAATAAATCACAGTTCATCCACAGAACTGTGACAGAGATGGTAAGGAGCCTAGAAACAATGAAATAAACAAAGAATGAGTGAATTCTTAGTGTGCTTAACTTGGAAAACAACTAAGGGGGGGAGGGGTTTTCATTGATATCTTCAAATATTTTTAAAGTGGTCTTTTATGTGTTGCTACAAATGGCAAAGCTAGACACAGTGAGTAGGAATTATGAGGAGGCAGAATTCGGCTCAATATAAAAAAGAGTTTTGTAAAATTTACAGCCATCCAACAATAAAGTAGACAGCTTTGGGAGGTTGAGAGCTCCCAACCCTGAACATAATTTATGCAGAGGCCAGATAACTAGATAAATATAAGAGATTTATGGAAGAGATTATTTTTATATATACAAAATATAAATACCTTCCCTTGTTAAATCTTTAAGTGGGTCTTCAAAATCTGCAAGATACTGTCTGACTTCCTTATCATGTCGTGCAGGCCCTTCATGACACAATCCCTGTGACCCGCTGGCTTTACCTGCTGCCCTCATCTGCGTCCCGTGCTTTCAGCCCTGGCACACTGCACAACGCAGACACTGATCTTCTCGCCCATCACCTGTACTTTTGTTCTCTCTCACACCTCTAAAAGTTCGCTCGTGCTGTTCCTTGTGCCTGGGATCCCTTTCCTCTTACTCCCTGTGATTAATTTTCAGTCACTTATAAAGAAGTATCACCTTAGAAACCTGACCTGTGGTGGCACAGTGGATAAAGCGTTGACCTGGAATGCTGAGTTTGCCAGTTCAAAACTCTGAGTTTTCCTGGTCAAGGCAAACACGAGAAGCAACTGCTTCTTGCCCCTCCCCCCTCCCCTTTCTCTCTCTATCTCTTGCTCTCTCCTCTCTCTAAAATCAATTTTAAAAAATCTTTAAAGAAACCTTCCCTGACCCTTCTATTTCCTTTCTGTACTTAGAAAGCACCCCAGATTTACCTCTGATGCGGCCTTTATTACATAGGGGGTTTTCTTGTCTCAAACAGTACAGTGTGACAAGTTGGAAGAAAGTGACTCCCCCAAGTCTAGAACACTGTATAATGAATAGTAGGTATTCAGTTTTTGAAGTTAAGTTGCCCTGGGCCTTTTTTTTTTAAGTCAAAACATGATCAAGGGGTCAGGCAGAATCTAGTTTAGTCAGTGGGCATTCATCTCCAAAAACAGGCTTTGAGGAAAGGACCAGTTCAGGAATGGTCATCCTTCTCAACTGTGGACCTCCAAAGCAATTCCACAGTATACTTGCTTCCTTTCTCTTTAAGGAACCTGGCTTCATTTTTGTCATTCCTCCAGACACTTGTCAATTGTAACTCCCTCCTTTCTTCCCCTGTCCCCTACTTATGTGCTTCCTGACTCCTGTAATTGTCTCTGCCAGGGGACTATGCTGGCAAAGCAATCAAAGAAGCAATTCTATTTATTATCATTTATTTATTAGATTAACTAGAATCACATCTACTGCCCTCAGGGTCTCTAAGTTTGTGTAGCAAACTCATACATTAGCACTTTCTATTCAGAAGAATTTGGATGGTGCTCCAAAGGTTAGCAAGCCTGGTTGTGAGGCAGAAATTTCCAGAATTGAAATATAAAAGACTTCCTTCCCTGCTGTGGACAGCGGTCCTCACCAATGAACTATGGGACATTAGAGAGCTGCACACTGATATCTGACCTCTGAGACCTCTTTCCTAAGTATCTGGTATTTAATCACAGAACATAACACAAATCTAGAAAAAAACTTTCAATTTCAGCAGCTGAGAGCTCAAATAAGATTTGTACCCATATTTTAAAATCCTTAATCTTGGGTCTGACCATCTCCTTCCACTCAAATATCAAAAACTGTGGCTACACTGCCCATAGCCTCAGCTTGACCCTGCTCTGAAATGCCCTGAGAGGACAGACTGAAAGTGCTCATTGGTGTGACTCCAGCTAAGTAAACGGAAGTATTTCTCAGTTGTTTCTTGAACAGTGAACTTGACACCTTGTAAGGAAGTTGATGCTCAGGCTCAACATGGGCTGTAGCAATGCCTCCAGACATCTGCTAATCCCGAAGCCCCGTGGTTCTTCTGATACTCTCACACTCTCCATAAAACATCATGAGTTTCCTCCCCCATCTACCAAATGTTTCTGTATAGGCTCCAGCTGCGCTTGCCATATATATCCTCCCAGCGGCTTCCTGGTGTTGTGCCTCAAGGGCTGCAGTCCTCTCCACCTCCGAGAGGGCGGGAATCAGAACTCACAGAATCCTTCTCTTGCCAGCTGTATCATATCAGCTCCCCAGAAAGGATGGCTGATTGCAAACCAGCGCTGGGCAGGGCCAGTGCTAACAGATTCTCTTGCTGCTTGCTGCTTCATATCCTCTCCGAATCTGTAGAAGAACAAAGAAACGTGAAACTCCACCCAACCACCACCCTTGGCACTCTCCGGGAGAGGATGCTGTTTTACAAAAAACAAAGAAATTGCACCCACCTTACAGATGTGGAGAAATGAGCCCTCCACTCCACATAATGGGAAGCAATCACCAAAAGCTAGTTAGTGGCTTCGTATTACAAGAATCAAGCCCCATTCTGACCTTAGACTGCATTAACTGGTATCTAGCACACTTATTCTGGTTTGTTTTTTGGCAGGCAAGTCAGATCATATCACTTCTCTGTGCAAAACTCCTCCGGTGGCTTCCACGTCACTCAGAAGAAAGCTCCAGCCCTACAAAGCCCCCTGTGGGCTCCTCCCCAATCCAACTACACTGGCCTTCTTTGCTGTACACCTGCACCTCCTTCTCATGGACTTCATGCTTGCTTGGCCTTTGGCTCTTCAGTTTCTCATTTCAGGTCACTGCTTAGATGTCCCCTATTCAGAGAGACTGTCCTTCATCAACTGTATACAATAATACCTCATTCTGCATGCCCCTCCACCAGTCTTTTTTCCTATACTCCACGCTTCTTCTTCATAGCACTTGAAACCAGGAGATTTTTCACTGCTTATTTGTTAATTTTCTGGCTCCTTCCACTAGAATGTCAGTTCCATGAGAGTGGGGCTTGTTTTGTTTCAAATAAGCAAAATGAACCAATCATCCGGTGCCTGGGCACCCTAAAACATTTAATTCGGTACTTTTTAATATTAAAGGAGACTAAGTTCTTCCCTGTTTGGGCAAAACAGCCCTTTTAGAGACTAGACAAACTACCTAACTCCCACTTGTTGAGCTAACTGGTTAAATGTACTCTGAAGAACACTTTGATTTGTTAGAACTGGCAAATAATTTAGAAATCAAAAGCATGTTACTTGTCCACTTCTGAGCTTCACCAAAGATGGACTTCATCCCCTTTCTCCAAACCAGGGGCAGGGGCAGAGACTCACATGAGACACACGGCTGCAATGATGCTGAAGGGAGCTGTCGAGGTTTACTGTCCATTCTGTTGTCTTACTATGTCTGCTTCCTCACCTCCCAGAATCTAAGCTTAATAAATTACAGTAAAGAAATGGTTAATAAGCAAACAGCCAGATTGGAGCTGTCAGCACTGCACAACGGGGCTGTTGCATCTGCACCAGCTCTCCCGGCTTGCGTCCGCTAAAACAATCTCATTTGCTGTTTTCATAAAATTAGCTCCTCTGCAGTTTCTATTCATCAGAATGTTCTTTGGTAAGAATTATAGTGGGATCTCATCACCATGTGAGTTTAAGCACTTTGTGAATCTGATGAATTTTTAGCACCTTTATGAATGGCACAGAACGTAAAAAGCTTGGGTGAGAAGATGTGAATGGACAAAGAGCTCTTTGCTCATATCAGCTGAGGTCCTGGCTGAGGAACTAGATCAGTCTCCCCAACCACACCTCTGAGCAGCATTCTCCTCCAAACACATCTTCTATATATCTATAGTTCCAAGTCTTCTTGGAGTCGTGGCATCTTAAAAATCATAGGAAAGCTATGGATACACTCCCCAGAAAAGCCCACATATGTATATATACACTAAACCTTATCATTCAGTGGGTTTGTGGACACTCTCCCTACCTTCTCTACACATATGCCCCATCCATGGACTCCAGAGTGAAATCTGTGTCCTATGCCTTTCTAACCATCTTCACCCTCTGTTAAGAACCTTGAACTGGCTGGACTAGTAGTGGTACAGTGCATTGAGCGACAGCTTGGGATGCTGAGGACCTTGGTTCAAGGCCCCCAATGTCGCCTGCTTGTCAGCTAGAGCACTGGGTTGCTGGCTTGAGCACAAGCTTGCCAGCTTGAGTGCAGGACCATCAACATAATCCTATGGTCTCTCGCTTGAAGCCCAGGGTTGCTGACTTGAACAAGGGGTTCTTTGCTAAGCTTGATCCCCCTGGTCAAGGTACATATGAGAAGAAATCAATGAACAACTAAAGTGATGCAACTACAAGTTGATGCTTCTCATCTCTCTCCTCACCACCCTTTACCTTCCTGTTTGTACGTCTCTCTTTTTTAAAAAAAGAACCTTAAATGGAAAAGAAGGTTAGCCGCCTCTTAATTCCTTTGCTGAAGGAGAAAGGTTTTGTGAAAGAGCATAAAAGTGGAAAACACTTTTCATGATGAACATATACCTTTGGAGAAGTGAGAAAAATTAAAAACAGAAGCCAACTCATATTGGCTGAAATAATGAGAGTACACGTATCCATAAATTGATTACAGTGCACTGTATTTCTCTGGATAAGACATGAAATCAAAATTAGAAAAGTGTATAATAAATACCCTTGCCTCCAGACTACATAGCACCTATCCCACCCTAAGTAAGACACAGCATATATGAAAAAATCTTTGAACCAAAGGAACCAGGGTTCTACTATGTGATTTTAGGCAAGAAGTAACTTGTCTCTATCGATGTGAGATTTAAAAAAATTGACACTGCATGATTTCCAAAGTCTGTTTCAGTTCCAGCATTTCGTGGGATCTGATTCATTAGTGACTGACATCTAAGATGGTAAGGATCAGAACTTTTTCTTAATGGCCCAAAAGTAAGTATTTTAGGCTTATGGACTATACAGTTTCTGTATTAACTACTCCACTCTGTTATTGTGAAGTTAAAATGATCATAGACACATGTCAGTGAGTAAGGATGCCTGTATTTCAGAAAGACTTGACTTATGGACTCTGATATTTGAATTTCATATTTTTCTTTTTTTTTATTTTCCTCAACCATTAAGAAATGTAAAAGTCATTCTTAGCTTACAGGTCATACACAAAATAGATGGCAGACCAGACTGGACCCACAGACCACAGTTTGCTGACCCCTGGTATATAGCATAAGGTAAATATCATATCTAGAAAATCATGGTGGTAATTCGGGTGTCCTTGGAAGATCAGTAACTACAGACAATATAACTGAGGGAAATTTTTTGTTTGCTCAGTTTCCAAGTTTAACAGACTAGAACAATGGTAGCTTTCGAGTCTCAGCTAAACACCAACAATTGCTTGCAGTTTAGGTACATTTTCATACCTGCAGTATTTGCTAAAATAATCACATATAAGAAACTGTAGGCCCTTGTCAGTTGGCTCAGTGGATAGAGCATAGGCCCCACGTATGGACGTTCAGGTTCAATTCCTGGTAAGGATACGCAGGAGAAACAACCATCTGCTTCTCCCCCTCTCTTTCCCTTTCTCTCCCTCTTCTCCTCTTGCAGCCAGTGGCTCAATTGGTTCAAGCATCTGCCAGGGCACTGAGGATAGCTCTGTTAACTCTGAGGATAGCTCTGTTGATTTGAGCATCAGGCTCAGACAGGGGTTATCAGGTGGATCCCAGTCAGGGAGCATGTGGGAGTCTGTCTCTCTATCTCCCCTCCTGTCACTAAAAAAAAGAAAGGAAAGGAAAGAGGGGAAGGAGGGAAGGAAAGAAGGAAGAAAGGAAGGAAGGAAGGAAGGAAGGAAGGAAGGAAGGAAGGAAGGAGGGGTGGAGGGAGGGAGAAAGGGAGGGAGAAAGGGAGGGAGGGAGGGAGAAAGAAAGAAAGAAAGAAAGAAAGAGAGAAAGAGAGAAAGAAAGAAAAAGAAGGAAGGAAGGAAGGGAGGGAGGGAGGGAGGGAGGGAGGAAGGAAGGAAGGAAGGAAGGAAGGAAGGAAGGAAGGAAGGGTGGAGGGAGGGAGGGAGGGAGGGAGGGAGGGAGAAAGAAAGAAAGAAAAAAAGAAAGAAAGAAAGAAAGAAAGAAAGAAAGAAAGAAAGAAAGAAAGAAAGAGAGAAAGAAAGAAAAAGAAGGAAGGAAGGAAGGGAGGGAGGGAGGAAGGAAGGAAGGAAGGAAGGAAGGAAGGAAGGAAGGAAGGCAGGCAAGCAAAAAAGGTACACAAAAATTTCAGGGCTCCCTGTCAGAAAACGTTTTAATAATTATAAAATGAACAAGAAAACTTTGTCTTCTCTGAAATAATTTCTTGTACTCCACTGCCCTAATAACCTATTTTTTTTCCTACCCTGCCTCTCTACCTCTTTATTTGACAGTACAACAAATAATTTTACACATTTGAGAGAGAGGAAATTAGACATTGGTGTTTATTGTTGTTGTTGCTTTAACTTTGTTTAGGAGATAAGAAAATTGTATAATGAAACAAAATGATGTGCACATCTATACGGCACCTATAAGCACTGAACAAGTGTACTTTGAGTGACACACACATGGTAGATATAGGGAGCAATGTGGAGCAGCACCATGTAACAAGACATACAGAAGACAATTTTTAAAAAGAGAAAGATTGTAGTCAAGTAATCAATCTTCTTTAGCATGAACTTTGATTAAAAGGTGGGAAAAGATGGAGTGCTGTAGTGATAGCACTTCTTTCAATTTCAGTGAGAGAGTAGGATACCAGTATTTAATCAGAAAACTAACAACTCTTTTTAGTTAAGGAGTGAGATAGAGGTGGGGTTTGGGGGGAGGTTACCTTCTTACGAGAGAGAAAACCTAAAATGTTATAACCATTAAGGAAGATGTAAGAAGTTGGAAGTGCCTCCTCACTCATGTCCTATTCTTAATTTATAATTTAATGAAAGTCAGTTTGATCATTAGAAATGTAAGATTAACTTTCCCATACTCAAACTTTGAACACTTTCCCCCAAAGCATTAACGGCTCAGGACTGATCCTGACAGATTGGTCTACACAGTATTATTTGTCTCCACTCAGGCTAAGATCAGTTTCTCCATTATTTCCCAGATGCTCAATGCTCACTCTTGTCTCAGCCTTTTTGCTCAAACTATTTTCTCTCTCTGGATTCCCTTCTATCTCTGTTCCACTTTGCCATGCCTATCCATATGCCTGTGCTGAGCATTAGTTCTAGTTATACTATGAAGACTACAGCCAAAATAATATTTCCTCCAAGTAATATGAGTGAAGAAGTGCTCTGAAAACTACAAAATGCTCTATAAATATGTATTATTATTATTATTAACTATAAGTTTGGCCCATTGTTTTATCTTGCTTTAAAGCATTTCTTAATTGTTTCATATGCTATTGATAATAGCAAACCACAGACTATTAATGCAGGAGATAACATGGTATTTCTTTTGTATCCTCACAGTTCCTACCAGGCTTAGCTACAAGTTAACATTCAATTCCAATGAAATCAATTAATCAGAAAAATGGCTTTCTTAACCATAGAGCTCCTCCTCATTGGTCCAAGTAAGGTCAAATTGTTAAACACATAAGAAATCATTGGTTAGTACATATGACTGTAAATTAAACCTTAAAAGTAGAATAAATTTGAGATGTACATTCAGTGGAGTTCAACTTTCTTCTTCCCGTTCATTCATAAAGCTATGATTCAGCATTGGGTTCCTTAATCAAAGATTCAGTATTCCAGGATTGAATTCTTTGCTTTATGACGTTTCAGAATATTGTCTAAGGTCAAAGATTCAAATACTACAGCTCTCAAATTTGGTACTGTTGAATTTTGCTTTCCCTTGTTTAAGCAGCGGAACATACATCCTCTGTCCCACTTCCTCTGGATAGTCTGGTTTATGGATCTAACAAGTCTGGGAACAAAATCATGGCAAGTCTTAGTTCGCAGTTAGGTAAGAGCCGTTTGCTAAAAGCATGTATCAGACCCGGATACAGATGCGTGGAGGTGTGACTACAGAAGATTCACTGAATTGACCCTGGCCTCTCTTCCTAGTTTTGTCCTGTGATTAGAATGATACGTGCCACAGTCTACTTCATAAGGGTAACGGAAGAATAAAACTACATAAAATAAGGCTAGGTAAGAATAAATGAAAACGTGATGTCACCACAACTAGTGCTTTGTACTCAGTTCTCTCTGGGAACACTGTTAAGAACCCTGAATGACCGAGCCTGGCCCCACCTTCGAGGTCGCATCTGATTTGCCCACTGGAGCCAGTGGCTCAGGGACTGAGATGCCCATCAGACCGCGGAACAGGCACTAATGTCCAGACTGCTACACCTATATTCGCACTTCGAGAAGGATGAAAAGGTTGTCCGGAACCTGCGCGTCCCAGAACGGGTATACAGTCTCTATAGTAACAGCGAAGGAGGATCCGAGAATAGCTCTTTTCCGCCCTACAACCCGCCCTCAGGCTAAACTGACCAATGAGCCCGTGGGTTACCTAGGTGATGGTGTGATTGACAATGGGGAGTAAGTGGGCGGAGCCTGGACTCCCTCTATCCAATAAAGCTTGAGGCGGGTCCCAAGACCGACAGGATCTGACCAATCAGATGGCGTAACCGGGTACAACGTGCCCACCCACTGCGCTTCCTGGAGCCGCGGCGAAAGTAGGCAAATAAGAGGAAGCTAGGCCTTGAAAAACCAACGCTGATTAGCCAATATTGGACTGCCTGGATGTAAGCCCACTTGTGATTCGTTCTGAGTAGACCAAAGCCCTGGTGGGATGGAACACGCTGGACCGCGAGGTGTAAGTGCTCACCCCAGAGGGCAGCCCAGGGGAAGGCGGAGGTGAGGAGTGGGGCCACCTGCAGAGAGGATGGCGGAGGGAAGAATGGTTGCAGCTGGGCGGGAAAAGGCTGGGAGAAGCTGAAGAGTCGGGGCGGGAGGCGGGACGCTGGCTCCTCAGACAATCCTGGTCGGTCCCTCCGGACCCCAGATCCGCCGGCTACTAAATATTCAGTTGCGGGCAAGGAGGAAAGAATGCTTTATCTTTCATGCTTCTAAGAAAGTGAAATGTCAACGCCTGAGTTAATACATTATGACTCAAACCTTAATCTCTATCCCAAATACCGGGGCTAGCAGCCGAACATTGTGAAGATGACAGACACCAGGTGTCGGGGGAGTTGAGACTCGTGGTGATAGGGGTAGGAGGGGAAGTGGAACTTCGGCCGTGTTCCCCTGTCGCGGGATCAAATCAACCCCGGCCCTGGGAGAGGCCAGAGCACTGGTGGTGAGTGGCGTGCCCACTCTGCAGCCCGTAGTGCCCGGTCCTGGGCGTGAGTAACATGGTGACAGGCAGGCTTCGCCTAGCACTGACTGCCACACCAACGCTGCCCGGGAAAATGGGAAGAAAGATGCGGTCTCCATCCATGGACCCTCTTTTCTACGAATTCATTAAGAGATGCTGCCACACCGATGGCATTTAGGTAGCTTGGCAATTGATTTGTCCCCGACTTGTATTTTACTTAATTACAAAAGTAGAGGCATTATCCTAATATTTTAAAATTCAAGCCGTAAATAACTTTAAAAAACAAAACAAAATCGCGCCCCCACCGCACCTATTATTTTTGAAGGTTTGGAATACCTATAAAGGAAAAATGAAAAGGAATTCTGCAGAAGGCACTTCACTGCCTTCATGAGCTTGAATCTGAAAATGCAAGAGTGGGTGAGAGATCTATCCCCCCCCACCACCACCAGCAGCACTAGGGCCACCTTGCCCTACAAAAAGCCACCTTTGTGCTGAACAGTAAGTCATGGTGAATGGCCATTAGTATTCTCACACACCATCAGCTGGTGAGCAGTGCGTTTTTAACCCAAGTAGGCTATGTACATGTGCAGAGGTCAGTCACCTTCATGCAACAATTTTCATCAGGTGTGTGGCAAGAATTTTTAAAACATGAAATACTTGATTATTTAGTCAGGAATACTGACCTCTTTTTTCTTAGATTGCCAAATAAAAAAAATCACAGCAGCCAACATAACAGTAGCCATCTGGTGTAAATGAATAAAAATTATACCTAGTTTTTGCTAGCAAAATAATATATGTTTTAGTGTGCCACAGAATTTTAGTAATTAGTTTATGTGTGCCATGCAATGAAAAAGGTTAAAAATCACTGCCTTAATGTATGCCATTATCAGTTTTCTCTTAAAGCTTGGTAAAAGGTATGTAGAACCAACAAAATGAAAGAAGAATGTACTACAAAAAAGTTTTAGATACACTCTTTCTAAAGAAAGACCTTACAGCATGAGCACAGAGGGGAAACACTAGCCCTCTATCTGCTCTTCTTGTCAATTACTGAACAGGGTGTTCAAATTTAGACAGGTTATTCCAACTCTAATCTACCTGTTTTAAGTGCCACAGACATTCTGTAAATGGACTTACTGTAGAAATCAGGTTAGCTACAGTGTTTTTCAGCCACCAATTTGCAGACTAGTTGGTGAAAGAGTTGACCACCCTGATGCTATATGAAGATTATAATTCAATGACCTTAGTTGAATTTGCTGTGTACAGGGTGATTTCTGCCTTAGCAGTCCCGGAAATAATTCTCCTGTTTTCACTGGTCCCCAAGTGTAAAAAGGTTGAAAACCACTGGAAACCTTCAGTTCTCAAAGAAGGTTTGAAAAAGCCCTGGTTATTAAATAAAAAACATTGTTATTTAAATTTTTTAAATCAAAGTTTAGTCGATAATTTAGCCATTCCACTGTGAGAAATAAATGAGTATTATTTACAGTAAAATCACACCTGATTACAAGATAAAATGACAAGATGTTTACTCCTTCCCCACAATAGCATTCTATATCCAGTCCTCCCTTTTTACTCTTAGTGACAAAGTATATGGTTAGATTATAAAGTATTGAACTTCATTTTGTGTGTGTGTGTGAGAGAGAGAGAGAGACAGACAGACAGATAGGGACAGGCAGGAAGGGAGAGAGATGAGAAGTACCAATTCTTTGTTGTAGCACCTTAGTTGTTCATTGATAGCTTTCTTATATGTGCCTTGACCCCAGGGCTACAACAGAGAGATTGACCCCTTGCTCAAGCCAGTGACCTTGGGCTCAAGCTGGTAAGCCTTGCTTAAACCAGATGAGCCCGTGCTCAAGCCGGCGACTTTAGGGTCTCGAACCTGGGTCCTCCGTGTCCCAGCCCGACGCTCTACCCACTGTGCTACCGCCTGGTCAGGATTGACCTTCACTTTTACAAGACCTTGGAGCTATTTATCTCATTATTTTAAAGTCAGACAACATACTGAACCCAATGTCCTGTGAACTTTTAAGCTTTTGAGGAGGATTGATGGGCAGTGTTTCTAATGTTCAGCTTCAACTTCCATTTGCCCTGTATTCTAGGTGTTAGAAGTCTTACACATTATTTGCATAATATCCAAAACAGCAGCAATTAAATTTAACCAGATGTCTTGTTAAGGGCACTATCATCAGCTCAGTCAACCAAGCAAGAAGCCTGTGTCATTTTTATTAAAACTTTTTTTTCAATTAGTTTACATTTAATATTATATTGTATCATTTCAGGTGTACAACATTGTGGTTAGACATATACTTTACAGTGTGTTCCTTCTGATATTACCAGTAGCAAATTGGCACCGTACATAGTTATTACAATACTATTGACTATATTTCCTGTGCTGTTCTTTACATCCCCATGACTATTTCGTAGCTACTAGTCTATACTTTTCAATCCCTTCACATTTTTTGCCCAGTACCACAACCCCGCTGGCAACCAACAGTCTGTTCTCTATAACTATGAGTCTGTTTCTGTTTTGTTTGTTTATGTTGTTCTTTAGATTCCACACATAAATGAAATAATGTGTTATTAGTTTTTCTCCGACTGACTTATTTCACTCAACAAAGTACCCTCTCGGATGCATACTGTTGCAAATGCTAAGATTTCATTCTTTTTTATGGTCGAGTACTATTTCACTTTATGTATGTACTACCACTTATTTATCCATTTGTCTGTTGATGGCACTTTGGTTGCTCTCATAGCTTGGCTATTGCAAATAATGCTGCAATGAACAAAAGGGTGCATATACATAATTGTTGCAAATTAGTGTTTCAGATCTCTTTGAATATATAACCAGCAGTGGAATTGATGGGTCATAAGGCAGTTCTGTTTTTAATTTTTTGAGAAACGTCCATATTATTGTCCATAGTGGCTACACTAATCTATACAAGGGTACACAAGGCTTCTCCTTTTTCCACATTCTTGCCAACACTTGTTATTAGTTGATTTATTGATGATAGCCATTCTGAAAGGTGTAAGGTGATGTCTCATTGTGTTCTTAATTTACATTTAATGCTTAGTAACATTGAGCATCTTTTCATATGCCTATTGGCCATCTGTATGTCCTCTGGAGAAATGTCTATTCAAGTCATTTGCCCATTTTTAATTGGATTGTGAGGTGGTTTTTTTTGGTGTTGAGTTGTATTCTTTATAAATTTTGCATATTAACCTCTTATCAGATGTATCATTGGCAAGTATGTTCTCCCATTCAGTGGGCTGTCCTTTTGTTTTTTGCTGTGCAAAACAAGCTGCAACATTTCTAATGGCTTCTTCCTAGACTCCTTTCCAGCTCTACAGCTAAGTCACAGAGTGCAGATCTCAATGTCTCTTATCTGGAGAACTGCGTAGTATCCCAATCGGTCACCAATCTCTGTTCTCTGATCTCAATTCAGGTGCACCCTGCCATCAGTTACCTTTTTAAAAATTAAGAATTATCTGAAAATCATCAAAAGGAGTAAATATTACACTGTGTAGCATAACAAATACCTATGCCCTACCAACTGGATTAACAAACATTAACATTTTGGCACATCTGTTCAAGGTTTGCTTGTTTTTTAATTAAAGTTAACTATCACAGATTTAGTTCAGATCGCATTTGATCTCTTCTCTGGCCCCATTCCCCTTCCTTCATCCCTCCCCAGAGGCAAACACTGTTCTGAAGATTTTATGCATTATTTTTGCTCGTGTTTTTATACTTTTACTGTATATATATATGTATATATATATTATAGACTATATATTATTGTTGTTATATGTTTATTTAAAAAATACAAGTATTATTCTCCTATGGGTTTTACTTTAAACTTGCTTTTCTCACTCAGTATTATGTCTGAGCTACATTCATATCAGTACAGATGGATCGAGTTAATTCATTTTGTGTTCATTGTGAGTTACATAATATTGTATCCATTCTTATTGATGGACATTTTTGTTTTTCCGGATCTTTTGCTATTATAATCTAACATCCTGGTATATGTCTCTTTGGGCAAGAGTTTTTCTAGAACAGTGGTTCTCCAACAGTATGTCATTTGGAATTCATGAGGGCATTTTTGTTTATTGTCGTGATTTTGGAGGCACTGCGGGGTTTGCAGAGCAGGACTGGAGGTGTTAGGTGTGCTGCAGTGCATGGATAGCCCCTCGCAGTGAAGAACTGTCCTGTATCCCGTACAACTTTTGAGTGTCCCACTGGATACTCATTTATAATCTGAGCCTAGAATCTCACTTTACTTTTTGTGTAAATATAATGTATTTTTTGGCACAGTTGAATATAGTTAAAATTTCCAGGAATGCAACTCTTAATGTAAATCAAGGGGAAATTATACTTATTTGTGGTTTGGAACTTTAACAAGAGTTGTTCATCACTCTAGAAAAATCACATAACTGAAGGCAACCCAGCTCGTGGTATTTGAGTTGCCATACCGCACACCTGCGTCAGACTGCATTTCGTAGCTTTTGCATTCGTGGTGGTTCTAAGTTTAGGTGCAAGCATCTGATGCTGTACTTTATTATGTATTCTAGTGTAGTCAGCCTGAACATTTTTGTATATTTAAACGTATGTTGTTTTATAATGAATTACTTTCCATTTAAAATTGGCTTCTGTGTATGATTTAAAGTAGAGATATAATTTTATTATTTTCTGATTGAATAATCATATGTCCCAACACTGTATGAAATCCACTGAATCATAAAGCCAACTCTGTCCTGTACAAAGCTCTCATAAATGCATGGCTCTGTTTCTGGGCTCTCTATTTTATTCTACTGGTCCATGTGTCTTCATGCCACTATCACACTGTTTTAATTACCTTGGTTGTATAATGTGTCTTGTGGCAGTTGGTAACAGGAAAGGCACGTTTCCATCGTAGTTCTTAAAATTGTTTGTGCTATTCTTGGGCTTTTGCTCTTCCATATGAATTTAGGATCAGTTTTAAACTTCCACAAAAAACATTTTGAGGTTTTTGGGTATAATGGCATTAAATTGATAGATTAAGGAAAATTAAGATCTGTTAAAGTTAAACCACCCCATATATAGGGACATGAGTTGTTGATCTAGTCATGTCTGTTTAATTTTTCTATTCAGGTCTTTAAAAAAGAAAGTATTTGAATAAAGTTTTATAATTTTTGCTGTAAAAATCTTACACATCTTTTGATGGATTTATTCCTACTTATACATATATTCATATACATGTCTTTTTATTAGGAAAGTTTCACATATATTCAAAAGTATAGAAAATTACATAGCAAACACTCATCACCCAGTTTCAACATTTAACTCATGATGTCTTTTTACATATTAGCCCCCTTCACTTCATCTCTCCCAGAAAATCGTGAAGTTCCTAGACATCATTTTCTGTCGTGTTATGTGTATTATGCATAATAAATTATCTTTTAGCAATATAATCACATTAAAATTATTTTTACTTATAAAATAAGAAATGTCCTAATGTCATAAAATATTTCAATACTGTACTGTTGTACCATAAAAGGTTATTTTTACAATTGGTTTGTTTGAATTAGGACCCAAAGTCCATATATTACATTTGGCTGATAGGTCTCTTCAGATTCTTAATTTAAAGGAAACTTTTTAATATAAACTTTTTAATGAAATGTAACACACATGCAGAAAAGTATACAAATCAGAAGTATATAGCTAGATACAATTTAACAAAATTAACAAAGCCATGTAACCAATACCCATAATTTTATAAGTTCCCCATAATCTTCCTGTTTCCTTCACTCTCTACTTTCTATAAGGTAGCCATACTCCTGACTTCTAACCCCCAAATTAGTTTGACTTGTTTTTGAACATATATATACATGTTCACATTATATTACACAGTACAAACTCTTCTGCCTCTAGCTGTTTTCAGTCAGTATTTGTGAAACTCATCCATATTGCTGGGGATAGCTGTAGTTTTTCATTCTCATTGCTTTATTTTATTTCAGTGTATGAATGAATGAATACTTTATCCAGTCTGTTCATGAATATTTGGGTGGTTTTAGACTTTAGCTATTTCAAATAGGGCTGCATTGAACTTTTGTACATGTCTTAGTGAACATACGTGTGCATTTCTGTCGGGAGTACCCCAGCAATAGAAGAGCTGGGTTTGGGGCACATGTATGGTCAGCTTTGTCAGACACTGCAACAGCTCACACTCACCCGCAGTGCATGGGCTACTTCACACCTGTGGCAGCACTTGGTGTTGTCTGTCGTTTTCATTTCAGCCATTCTGGTGGGTGTCTAGCGGCACTGCATTGTGGTTTCCATTTATAGTTTTCTGATGACTACAAATAAAGTTGAGCACCTTTTCACAAATTTATTGGCCATTTGTATATCCTCTTTGTCAAATGTTTATTTTTATTTTTTATCTGCTTGAGCTATCAGTTTCTGAGAGGTCTATTTAAATCTCCAACTAAATTTGTGGATTTGTTTATTTATTGCAGTGACTCTTGATTTTTTGCCTTATATATTTTGAGGCTGTTTTAAGTTCATATTTGTTTTGAGTTGTATCTTGTTAGTAAATTATTTCATTTATGACTATTAATTTTTCCAAAGCTTTGTATTCTATTATGTTTGATACTAATATTGCTTCTCCAGCTTATTTTTAAATTTTGTTTAGCTTGTTTCTTAGTTGTGGTAATAAACATGTAATATTAAATTTGCCATCTTTGGTATTTACCTATATGGGTTTTTTTTAATTTTTTTTTAATTTTTATTTATTCATTTTAGAGAGGAGACAGAGAGAGAGAGAGAGAAAGGGGGGAGGAGCTAGAAGCATCAACTCCCATATGTGCCTTGACCAGACCAGTGTAGGGTTTTGAACTGGCGACCTCAGTGTTCCCAGGTCGACGCTTTATCCACTGCGCCACCACAGGTCAGGCCCTATATGTTTTTTAAACATGTATATTTAGCTTAACAAAGCCTACAGGTAATCATTAACTCTCACCTCATCCAGAGCAAAATAATAACCAAAGGTAATGTTTTAACTTAGAACTGTCCTTTCTCACCTTCCATATGGCTTGACAAATATTTTAGTTCTTCCTTGGTTTTTAACTCCTCAAAAACTTAGTCTTTATTTATCATTTTAGAAAGCTTTACTGTCAATATTTCCCAGTATTTTTCTCACCATTCCTCCTTATATATCACACCATCTTTCTTTGTTTTCCTTCTTGCTGAAGTGTATCTACGAGAGGTAAACTGTTTCAGTCACTGTCTGTCTGAAAACCTTTGTTTTACACTCACTGTGTGGGCGCCTTTATGCTGATGTGTGGTGGGTCCCTACAGAGGGGTCTGTTTATCTCTGCTGGGCTCCTTGGGCTTCTCCCTTTTGGTGTAGTTTTCGTGTTTGTTTACTCCTGGGATTCCATAGCACATTAGTATTGTGATATGCTGTGGAGCCCCATGCCTGCATGTGATCAGAGTTTTGGGGGGGTTATTCTTTTTTTACCCATGGTCAGCAAAGTTTTTAGTCTGTATTTTGAAAGCATGTGTGCCCGTTTAGGGCCTATCTTGATGCCTTGTTCTCAGTTGTCGTCCTCTGGAGCGTGGGTCTGAGACCTCGTCTATTCAGGAGGGACACTAAGGGCTATGTCAGGTTCCGGTAACCCTGCAGGCCTTTGGGCTCAGCTCCTGCTCACCACTCAGGCTTCGAGTTACATTGTTGTTTATAACATTTAAGAGGTTTTCTTGATTGCTTTTGAGCTCCACTGTGTAGTAAATTCTTTTTGTTCTATTAAGCATTTTTTCTGTGTTTGTTTTTGTGTTAGGTACTTTCCTTGTTAGCTCTGGCCAACACATCGACCAGAAACCTCAGCTGTCTTTCTAAAACCAGGTGCTTAGGTGTTATCCTTTCACGCCCTCACTTGATTTTCATGGACTTGTCGGCACTGCTTCATTTATTTATCCAATAAATATTTATTAATTATAATCTCTGATAAGAACTGGGGCTACTGTGGTAAGCAAGATACAGTCTTTACCCTCATGGAGTTTTCTATTCTACTGGAGAAGATGAACTTGTAAACTATAAACTGGGAACTACAGTTTGTGAGACGTGCTCTGAAGGAAATGGAGTGATGGAGAACGATTGTTTTGGGGCTTACTTTAGCTAGGGCAGTCAGGGAAGATCTCTCTAAGGAGGCTGCATTTAAAACTGAGAGCAGTAAGATGAGAAGCCAGCCCTGCAAATAGTAGAGAGCTTGTTTGGGGTGAGGGTAGATTTCATGAAGTGGAAACAGTAAATACAAGGACCCAGAGGTGGGGAAACACTTGGCATGCTAGAGTCGCTGAGATGATGCCCTTATGCTCTCATGAGGGAAGTTAGAGAAGTTAGAGCAGCTCATGGGAGCTCTGCTCATCTGCTGCCCTCCTCTCTCTCTGCCTTTCACTCTGTCGCCTTGATGCACTGATTCCTCCCCAAATGGGCCTGCGCAGAGTCGCCTCCTCACTGTCTCAGTGCACACTGCACTCCGTTTTTTCACTTTTCAGAACATGGTAAAGATGGTTGTTTACATGACAGTGTCCTCCAACAGGCCGTAAGCTTCTGTCAGAGGATACATACGTCTTCTTTACCTTGTGACTCCAGCATGTAGCACTGTGCTGTACATGGTAGGCACATAAAAATGTCGATTGAATAAATACTTTCTTTTCTTTAGTAGTTTATGTTCAGGGCTTCCATTTTAATACCTTTACAACAGGACTTCTTATAGATTATATTTTTTGTAGTATTTAAATCATCAGAGTAAAGAAAATGATCAACCCGAGAAGGAATTTTTTGCTTAAGACTTTGATATGGTAAGGGAAAATCAGGGGAGGTCCTATAGTGTGGAGCCTTGTAATAGATCAAATGGTGACCCCCCTAAAAAAATGTGTCTACACCCTAGCCCCCAGAACCTATGAATGTGACCTTATTTTGGAAGCTGCTGAGATGAGCTCATATTGGATCATTTGGGTGGATCCTAAATTCAACAAGTGTCCTCATAAAAGACAGAAGAGGAGAAGACATAAACACAGAGGAGAAGCCAGCAGAAATTGGGGGGATGTAGCCACAAGCCAAGGAATGCCAGAAGTTCCCAGAATCTGGAACAGGCACTGAAGGATTCTTTTCCAGAGCTTTTGGAGGGATCATGGACTGAATGATATTTGATTTCAGACTTCTGGCCTCCAGAAGTGTGAGAGAACCATGGCTTTCTGTTAGTAAGTCAATTTAATACATACTTCTCTCATCATACCTGTTACCTCTTCTGTAACATGGACATAACACCTATCTCAGAATCTTATTGCCTTGATTGAATGAGATATACACTGCTCAGAAAAATTAGGGGATATTTCAAAATGAATATGAAGCGATAGAAAAAGCATTTGATTCTTTTGATTAAACAAGAACATCAGAAAAGCAAATGACAAGTCAAAGAAAGTTATTCGGTATGCAAATGAGATACAAACTCAATTGTGATTGAGTAGCAAGTGACATATTGGTGGGGGAGAACAGACTTTCATATTCATTTTGAACTATCCCCTAATTTTTTGGAGAAGTATATTTGTAAGGTACTTAGCACTCATCGAATGTTCAAGAATAATAGTGGCTCCCTTCCTGCTCCTCCTCCTCTTTCTCCTCCTCCTCCTCTTCCTCCTCCTCTTCCTCTTCCTCTTCCTCCTCTTCTTCCTCTTCCTCTTCCTTCTCCTCCTCCTTCTTCTTCTTCAACTTAGGTGTTTGCTTCCTTTTGAAAATAAAATCTCAACAGTACAGCGGGACATTTCTGTCTTGTGATTGCCTGGTGCAGTGGTTCTTAACCTTTTTGAGGTACCAAACCCACCAGTTTCATATGCGCATTCACCGAACCCTTCTTTAGTGATAAATAAAATATGATTTTCTTTTTCCAAATTCAAGACATAGGTGTATGTTTTTTTACTGGTGCACAAAATGAGCCGTGCATGAACATCACCTTGCTCAAAGAACAAAACCAACAAAGTGCATGAACTCACAGCAAATTACGGTATTACTTTATTCTGGCCTCCGCGGCAGAGGCTTCTCCGAACCCCTGAGACCGACTCATCAAACCCCTAGGGTTCGATAGAACCCAGGTTAAGAACCACTGGCCTGGTGAGTCAAAGTTCACACCATGGGCTTAACCTAGAGCTTCAACTTCCACATTGACAATTGCACTCTGGGGCCCGGTGCTGTTTATGGTCCTCCATTAGGGATTTGTATCAAGGGAGAGTTCAACTTTCTGTTGTGGGTTTGAGGAAGACAACTAGATATCAAATTTGGAATGACCCATCAGAGCATAAAGCAGTCTCTCAGTTCTCCCTAGAAGGGGAGGTTTGTAAATGTCTAATTCCTATTAAGGCCCTTGAGACTGGACATTCATTCCCAAAAACCAATCATCAGAAATTCCCTGTAATGATTTTGGACGTTCTGTATATGTCTGAATCCTTTTATACATCCCAGGAGTATGCAGAAGATAGGTAACACCTGGAGCTGAGAAGACATCTCATCCTGCCCCATGGACTGGGGCTGAGTGGAGTGTGGGCTCATGGTTCCTGTCCCCACAGATGGCTGGCACAGTGCTTGGCGTGGGCACTGGTGTGTTCATCTTAGCTCTACTCTGGGTGTCGGTGCTGCTGCTGTGTGTGCTGTTGTCCAGAGCCTCTGGCCTGGCCAGGTGAGGCATTCTCTCTCCCTGGGAATCCAAGGTAAAATAATTAGAAGCAAAATTGCTGATACTCATTACACATTTAGAATATAGAACATCCTTTTTGTATTTACTGGCACATTTTAACCTCTTATAAGCACTATAACAGGCTCGGAAGCAGGAGAAGGGAAGTGGTATTTTTCAATCTCGCTGTAGAGGAGATGAAGGGACACAATATGAAAAGGAAATTTCAATGCCTGTTGAATTCCTTGCATTTGTACATGTGTGAGTTTCTTAATTGTTCAGGCTCTGGCAGATGTATGATCCAGTCCCTCAGGCTCTAGACCTGGGCCCAGGGAACCTAAAGACATGCTGGATGACAGCTGCCCATCAGGCACCTGCTTCAGAGGAGAGCCAGACCATAAGCTGACTCTAACAACACTACAGCATTGAACTCTCTGGCTAGATAGCGTCAGTATAAAGCAGCAAGACACATAATTTACTAAAGTATTCCAGTCTAAAAACAAACACAGAAGTTTGGTGAGGGAGAGGCTGCTTTGGTTTTTCATGATTATGACTGCACAGAGGCAAAAATGAACTACCGATTCCCATTCTTAGGATTTTGGAATCACCGGGAATAAACAGGAATGCATCTAGCAGGAACCTGTCTAGGAAGGAGGACTTTGGGATGAAGGGAAAACATTTCTGAATGTGCAGGCAGTGTGGACAGCAGGTCCCCGGGCATTGTTAGTGGGCTGAAACAGAGAAGATCGTCCCAGGGATGAGCCCATCGGGCTGATGGACTGGAGAGGAAGCTGTAACCAGTCTTTAACACTCTGTCTTTGACCCCAGGCTCTCCATCCTGTTTGTGTTCTTCGGTGCTCTGATCATCACATCAGTTCTTTTGCTTTTCCCCCGAGCCAGTGAAATCCCAGCCCCAGAAGTTGAAATGAAGGTAAAACTATTGGTTTTATTTTGCCTCCTGAATTGTAACTCTTTTTTCCTTTCACCCACACCACAGTCCTGCCCTGTGGAGTTCCCTGATGTCAGGTTGGCTGAACTTTGTTAGAAGATTTGAAAAGTTCAAGCAAGGATGAGGAAAGCTCGGGGAGGTTTACATTCCCCACCTCTTCACCTAAGAATAGAATCACAATCTGACTCTTTATGAAGATGAATGAGCAATATGTCTAAAACCCACCTCATACCATAGGGCAGAGAGAGAAAATGAGTTAATAGGAATTTAACGCCAGTGGTCAAGGCCAGGCAAATTCACACATCGGATTAGGGCAGCCCACAGAAGAACCACAGAGCCAAAAGGTGTTGGGCCATTCCTGTTTATTGGATTGTCGTAGAGGCAGACGAGCAAACAGGAAGGGGGAAACCACTTCTCACAGCAGCAGGCAAGAGAACAGGAAAGCCATCCCTCAGGATGCTGGGCAAATGATTAGGAATACACGAGCCTTGCTGTGGCCGGCTGGCGATCTGCCCCGAGGGCAAGCACCCGTAGCCTTACATAGACTGTGAGCACTAATCATGCTAAGTGCAAGCGAGCAAGCCTAACACAGTTGTTTTCCCTTCACTCCACCCCTTTAGGGTTGCTTGCTTCACAGTATATGCAATAGGTATCTTCCATGATGGTCCCTGTGCGAGGAGTGAGGTGCATCACATCCATATTTCACAGAAACAGTAGAGACTACGGCAACAGAGTACTGAGGCACAAACTATACCAAAAATGACAATAATTACAAAGGTGTCCTTCACAGTGTCTCCTTGAGCACTCAAGGGATAATACACTTCTACCTTAGACGCCAGGTATCAGTTGTCCAGGGAGTTAACTGGAGGCCCACCTCTATTCCTTTACCCCATGGTGCCAATAAGGCCACCCATCATAGGTGGGGCACCTGTACAGTCCAGGGCCATGTCCATTGAAGATGTCGGCCTCCAAGGAGGGCTGTTGGGGCAGGGCACATTGCCAAGCTGCCCAGGTGTCCTTGGTGCATATCTACAGCTGGATGGGAGCAACTACCCGGTGCAGGAGGCCTCTACACGTGCCAACCCTCCCCACCGCCACCCCAGTTGGGTTTCTCATACTGTCCCCATGCAGCATGTCCATCCAGCAAGGGAGCCAGTGCCCCCATCTTGTCACAGTTCCTGCTTCAAGAGTCCATTACCACTCAATGATCAGTCCATGACAGACAGCCCAACTGTCTGTGCAAATCACCCAAAGTGAAGGTTCATTACAGGCAACTAGCCACACAGCTCTTTGATAAGAGACCTCAGCGACTTTCCATAAGTGCTCTGTCTTTTGCCACAAACCCCATCCAGACCCCTCAGCAAGCTCACAGGGCCTGGCAGAGTCAAACACATTCAAGGCCTGTGCCACCTTGATAGTTCTTAGCTGCTGCAAAAGCACCTATTATCTACTAAGGCCAACACCTGCTGCATGGTAGAAGGGGACTCTTGGATTGCCAATTCCACATGAGGCCTCCAGTCCCCCTGTTAGGTCCCTCAGATCTTCCCCCTATTCAAGCTAGAACAGTGAGTCTTGAGGGATCTTCCTCTCCCTCAGCTGCCTCCAACATATAATCTTGCAGCCTTGCAACATGAGCACCAACCGTTTTACTGGTAGCTGGTTAGGGCCATTCGTTTTAGTGTCTGGAACCTCTGTTCTGGTTTAAGCTGCTGCCAAAGCTCCAAAAGAACTTTATTAGATTTGCCATCTAATTCCTCTCTGTCTGCCCCAGCCACAATCAAATCTACCCACATCTGTGTCTGAGTAACTTTTATAGGCCCATTTATCTTATTAGTCACGGGTGGGGGGGAGCATGGGCAGTAGTCTGCACACCCTTATGGTGCCATACTGCTTCTACCTCCCCCAAATCTGTTACCATCTGTGTAACAGCATTGATGGCCCACATAGGGGCCCAAAATAGTCACCAGTGACCCCAAAAGGGCTGGCGGGGCACTACAGAGAATAAAGTCCCTCATCTTTGCTCTAAAAACTTCCTTGTCTGGCCCACAGGACCATAGATTGAAAGCAGCATTTTTTATACCTAGTTCCCGGAGGACCTGCTGCAGCTCAGTAGATGACTGCCACCAACTCACTGCCCCTGGCTAGTCTCCAGCACCCTGCCAGACCATACGAATGGCAGCCATCACCCATTCTAATAGGGTATGGTCTCCTGGGTTGTCATGGCAGTTCTGAAGACTCTGCCTCAAGGAGGAGTGTGTGGTAATGGCGGCCAATTTCTCCATCTCTGCTCCGGAGAGCATGATGCCACCCACCCCAATGCCTCACAACTGCAGCAACCAAGCTGCCAGGGACTCCGTAGGTTTCTGCCTGAATTCCACCTCTAACTCCATCAACTCTCTCTGGGTGTAGGGCTGGACCACAAAGTGCTCCACTACTTGTGGTGAGGCTGTGCCTGCCCCTGGGGCACGTTCTGCTGCTGGGTTTTCACCTTCTAGGTGACCACTGGCCAGGCTCTGAGTCTGCCAAAGGCCGTTTCGTCCCGAACTGCCTCTGCACCTCCTCCTCCTCCTTCTCCTCAGAGGAGTTGGATGTGACTACCACCGCTGACTCAGAGCCACTCCATGGGCACAAATGCAGCTCTTCCTCCAACACCTGCCCCTGTCAGCACTCACACTGGAGCTCTCAAACTTGGGCAGCCTCTCGCACAGAGCTCTCAGTATCTGCTCATAGTGCTGTAAAAAGCACCCAGCCCAAGGACCCCAACAGGGTCGCCAGAGGGAACCACAGGGAACCTCATGGTCAAGAACGGCCACTCCTCTATCCCACTTGTCAAGGGCGTTGAAGCTCCATACTTGTCTCGACTGCACCCTGCCCACTATACCAGGTGCAATGCCGGTGGTTGAGGCCAGGCAGGTTTACACTGGATTCAGGCAGACCACAGAAGAATTGAAGAGCCAAAAGGTGTTGGGCTCTTCCTGTTTATTGGATTCTCACAGAGGCGGGCAAGCAAACAGGCAGGAGAAAACCACTCTCACGGCAGCAGACAAGCAAACAGGAAAACCATCCCTCACGGTGGTGGGAAGCAATAAGGAAAACCGTCCCTTGTGGTGGTGGGCCAGTGATCAGGAACACCCAACCCTCATGGTGGCTGGCCAGTGATCAGGAACACCCAACCCTCATGGTGGCTGGCCAGTGATCAGGAACACCCAACCCTCATGGTGGCTGGCCAGTGATCCTCCCCAAGGTTAAGTACCATAGTTGTATATAGGCTACACACACTGCTCACGCACTAATCACCAAAAGTGCTCGCAGCTGGACAACAAGCGAGCAAGCCTAACCACAGCTGTTTTCCCTACAAGGATTGGACCAGGTCCTGACATCAAAGTGTTCCCACTTCTGATGGCCTGGGCTCAGAAACTCAGATCCTGGGCCTGAATTTCTGCAGTGCCCTCAAGGTGCTGAGTGACATGCTTTTCTACCTACATGTGTTTGAATTTTTCATTTCTGATGTGAAGAAAATTCTTTTCATAGAGAAGAGCAGTGAGGAAAGGAGAACTTTTTTTGGAAGGCAGAAGTTGTACTGATAGGTGAGTTCAATACTCACAGTCTTCTGGGAGTTCCTTTGGTCCTCCTTCCTGGAACCACACCTGCCAGCCCCCACCTCTCTGAGCAGATGCTATCGTCTCTCTCGTAGTCCTATGGGCACTCTACTCATTCTGCTTCATTCCTGATTGGGGCACTAACGTTATCATGCATGGCTGGTCACAGATCCTTGTGATCTTAAGGGATTAGTGTGTGCAGGGTCCTGTGGTAAGTATGTCATTGGCATTCTCATTTAAACATCTATTTTTTGTTTTGTTTTGTTTTTTGTGGCAGAGACAGTCAGAGAGAGGCACAGATAGGGACAGACAGACAGGAAGGGAGAGAGATGAGAAACATCAATTCTTCGTTGCAGTTCCTTAGTTGTTCATTGATTGATTTCTCCTATGTGCCTTGACCAGGGGGCTACAGCAGACCAAGTGACCCCTTGCTCGAGCCAGTGACCTTGGGCTCAAGCTGGTGAGCCTTGCCCAAACCTGATGAACCCACACTCAAGCTGGTGACCTCAGAGTCTCGCACCTGGGACCTTTGCATCCCAGTCCAACGTTCTATCACTACGCCACCGCCTGGTCATTTAATCATCTAGATAGTATGAAGCAGGTACTCTTATTATCCCCACTTTCTAGAAAAGGACGCTGAGGCTATAGTAAGCAGGAATAACTTGCCCAAGGTCAGACATCTATAGAAAGAGTCAGGCTAAGGGTTGAAGCTGAGCTCTGTCTTTAAAGCTTTCACTATTTGGGTTCTCAACAGACTATTAGGGGCCATGACAGAGTTCGTAAGTGACTATTTTGACACTGGACAACAATACATGAAATTAGATAACTTTTTTTTTTTTACAGGGACAGAGAGAGGGATAGATAGGGACAGACAGGAACAGAGAGAGGTGAGAAGCATCAATCATTAGTTTTTTGTTGCCGTTGCAACACCTTAGTTGTTCATTGATTGCTTTCTCACATGTGCCTTGACCGCGGGCCTTCAACAGACCGAGCAACCCCTTGCTGGAGCCAGCGACCTTGGGTCCAAGCTGACGAGCTTTTGCTCAAGCCAGGTGGGCCCGCGCTCAAGCTGGCAAGCTCGGGGTCTTGAACCTGGGTCTTCTGCATCCCAGTCCGACGCTCTGTCCACTGCGCCACTGCCTGGTCAGGCTTAGATAACTTCTGAACTAAAAGTGGCACATATTTCCAGCTCTATTTAGGGCTAACCATGGCAAAAGGGAAGAAAATAATTCTGAAAAGTCCAAGGGAAGTAATACCATGCAGTTCAAGTAGTTTTTCCATCTATGCCAGGTCCTTTTGTCAGCATCTGAAACCCACTCTGTCGGTGTGAGTGCCGTGTTGAGCTGGTGGTGGCCCCCACCTCAGCTTCCCATCTTAGAGGGGTGGGTGTTGCTGGCTGGTTGTTTCTGGATTGCTGCAGATGTGAATGCTGGAAGAAGGGCACAGAGCAAACACTGTCCTAAAGTCAATCCCTCTCTCCTCTGTCATGATTTTCAGACCCAGGAGAGAGTATGGGGTTTGAGCAAAAGATGCTCATCAGCATGGCCAGCAGGATTGGAGTTCTCATCTTCAGGTTTTGAGAACCAGTCCATGCAGCGGCCTGGCTCAATACTTATCAATAATACATGGCCTGGGCCTTCTGCACCCATAGCCTGCTAATTGGCTAATTAAAAAGTGAAACATGTCGAACGAGCAAACATGTAACCCATGGGAGGCTTGTTCAGTACTGGAGCCAAGGTCAAAGTTATGTTAAAGCTGTTTGATCAAACTGACCTTTGTTCTAAGTTGGCTGTGGGGGTGTCCCTGGAGCAGCCATTTCTTCTTCGTGTCCTTGAGTCTCAGTGATCATAGCATTGCTTGGACTGGACAGATGCTTGGTGTGGTACACCTGTATTATCACTTTCCAACTGCTGCTGTAACCAGTTAAACTTAGTGGCTTACAACACAAATGTGTTACCTTAAAAGTGAGCTAGAAGTCCAAAATCAGCCTCACTGAACTAAAAGCAAGGGGTTGGAAGGGCTGAATCCCTTTCTAGAGGTTCTAGGGAAGAATCTGTTTTCTTACCCTTTCCAGCTCATAGGGGCCACCCTTGACTGGGTGGCCCCTTGCTCCATCTTCAGAGTAGGTCACATCTCATTGTGCTTCCCTCTTCTACTTTTCCTTTTTTTTTTTTTTAACAAGAGAGACAGAGACAGACAGAAAGGCAGGAGAGAGATGAGAAGTATCAATTCCTTGTTGCGGCACCTTAGTTGTTTATTGATTGCTTTCTCATATGTGCCTTGACCAGGGCCTCCAGCTGAGCCAGCAACAACCCCTTGCTCAAGCCAGTGACCTTGAGCTCAAGCCCGTGACCATGGTGTCGCATCTATTATCTCATGCTAGAGCCGGCGACCCCACGCTCAAGCTGGTGAGCCCACGCTCTGATGACCTCAGGGTTTTGAACCTGGGTCCTCTGCATCCCAGTCTGACACCCTATCCACTGTGCCACTGCCTGGTTAGGCCCCTCTTCTACTTTACGGATCCTGTGATTATATTGGGCCCAACTGGATTAGATAATTCAGGCTACTCTCTATTTTAATGTCAACTAACTAGCAAACTTAGTTCCATTTACAGCCTCAATTCTGCTTTGCCATGTAATCTAACATATTCACAATTTTTGAAAATTAAGGTGTGGGTATTCTTGCACCATTATTCTGTCTATCACAATCACCTTTCAAGTACTATGTATTCTCTTCTAGGTACTGGGTTTCCAAAACTTCTGGAATCTGTTAAGTCACCAGTCTCTTGATTTGTGTATCTGCTCCATTAGGTCTGTAGATTAAATTTCTTTTTCCTTCCCAAACTTAAGCACCACCATCTGGATCTGGAGAGAGTAGAGCTCTGACAGTGGACAATAGAAAAATGGGTAGAGCCAACACCACAGGTTTTTGTCATCAAAGACTAACAGCTTTGGGGCCTCAAGTATGACTTGTTGCCAGGCAGCCAACTGTATGATTTGGGGCACATTATCTAGCTATCCTCTTAGTGTTTTATTTTTTATTGGATTTATTTGGGTGACATTGGTTAATAAAACCATACAGCTTTCAAGTGTACAACTCAATACAACATCATCTGCACCCTGCATCACACACTCACCTCCGGAAATCAAGTCTCTGTTTATCCCCCTTTGCACACTTCCAGCCCCACTCACTCTCTTTTCCTCTGGCTATCACCATACTGTTCATGTCTATATGTCATATATATATATTTACCTTAATTCCTTCACCTTTTTTTAGCCTCCTAACACCCTTCCCTCTGACAGCTCTCAGTCTCTTCTATTTATGCTTCTATTCCTATTTTGGTTTTTAAATTATTTTGTTCATTAAATTTCACATATAAGTGCAATCATATGGTAATTGTCTTTCTCAAAATTTGACTGGTTTATTTCACTTAGCATAATAATTTCCAGGTCCATGCATGACATCACAAAAGGTTAAGATTTTCTTCTTTTTTACAGCTGAGTAGTATTCCATTTTGTAAATGTACCAAAGTTTTTTTTATCCATTTATCTGCTGATGGGCACTTGGCCATTGTAAATAATGCTGCAAATAATATAGGGGTGCATAATAGGGGTGGATATACTCTTTCCAGTTAGTGTTTTGGGTTTCTTTGGATATATTCCCAGAAGTGAAATCTCTGAGTCATAAGGCAGTTCCATTTTTAAAATTTTGAGGTAACTTCATACTGTTTTCCACAGTGGCTGCACCAGTCTGCATTCCCACCAGCAGTGCAGGAGGGTTCCCTTTTCTCCACATCCTTGCCAGTGCTTGTTGTTTGATTTATTTATGGTAGCCATTCTGAAAGATGTGAGGTGCTATCTCACTGTGGTTTTAACTTGCATTTCCCTGATGATTATTGACCTTCAGCATCTTTTCATATGTCTTTTGGCCCTCTGAATTTTCTCACTGGAAAAGTGTTTCTTCAGGTCCTTGGATTGTTCGTGTACTTGGTGTTGAGTTGTACAAAGCAATACATAGTTTCAATGCAATTACTATTAAAATGCCAATGGCATATTTCACAGATGTAGAATTCAAAAACTTTATGTGGAGCCACAGAAGACCCCCAATAGCCACAGCAATTTTGAGTAAGAAGAGCAAAGTTGGAGGAATCATACTTCCTGATACCAAACTATAGTATAAGGCCGTTGTAGTCAAAACAGCCTGACACTGGCATAAGAAGAACAGGCATACAGATCAGTGGGACAGAAGAGAGCCCAGAAATAAACACATGCCTTTATGGTCAATTAATAAAGGAGGCAAGTATACATCATGGAGTAAAGACAGTCTCTTCAATAAATGGTATTGGGAAATTGGACAGGAACATGGGAAAAATGTAACTAGCCCACCAGCTCACATCATACTCAACCCTAACCCATACACAAGAATAAACCCAAAATAGATAAAAGATAAAGGTAAGTCACAAAACCATAAAAACCTTAGAGGAAAACACAGGCAGTAAAATCTCAGACATCTCTTGTAGCAGTATTTTTGCTGATATATTACCTTGGACAAGAGAAACAAAGGAAAAAATAAACAAATAGAACTAAATCAACTAGAAAGCTTTTTGCAAACAAAGGAAACCATGTGCAAAATGAAAAGACAACCCACTGAATGGGAGAACATTTTCACCAATGATACATCTGATAAGGGGTTAATTTCCTCTTAGTGTTTCAGTATCTCAGGTAAATGACCATTTTCCCTAACCCTTGGAATGCTGGGTTATGAATGTTAGAGTTCAGATTTATGAAAGTTTTTAAAGAGTCACCTTTTCATTTTGAAAATGAACCCTCAGAATTGGCAATGGGTTGATGATTTTTGGATTAGGGTTTTGGGTACATGGGATTTATTATACTATGGTATTTTATGATTGTTAGAATTCTCCATAATAAAAAGTTAACAACAAAACTGATCCTTTCTAAGACTAAGCAAAGCTTCTCACAAATGCTTTTAGATAACGTAACATGTAATTCCAAAACATAAAAGAATTTATCCAGGGTGTTTAGAATGTTTTTAAACCTCCTAAATTGAGCCATTTGTTTCCTGTACTTCATTAATTCTTTCTTTATCTTGTATTTCTGGCTCCAGGAGTTAAGAGAATGTTCTTTCTTAAACATTTCCAGAGGAGACTCAGGGCAGGATGTTAATGGAAGTTACAAATATGAACAGACTCTGGTCCCATTTATCAAAGATTTCCGATGAGCACAGCCAGGGTGAAGTGATAGTAATTTCATTTCTGATGTTTCTCTCTCCAGATTGTGGATGCCTTTTTCATCGGTCGCTACGTCCTGCTGGCTTGCCTCATTGCTGTCTTCCTTGGAGGTCTCTTCTTGGTTCTAATTCATCACATCCTTGAGCCAGTCTACGCCAAACCACTGAGGTCCTACTGAGCACTATTCACGAAAGCCAAGACCGTGTTTTGTCCTCATTTTGATGTTACTGATGAGCAGAAAGACACTGTTTGGGTTTGACAGCCTTCATGCCTTAAGATCGAGGGAAAATCCACTCGTTGTTAAGACAGATCCCCTGAGTCCTGGCTTCCAGACTTGGGGTTGCAGAAGTGTCTCTTTGGAGACAGGTTCTTAGCGACTTAAGAGGGATATTGCTGTCTTAGCACCTGTACCTCAGGCGTCCCATCTGTTTGGTAAGGGCAGTAGCAACAGTGATCTACTTAGAGTAGGTTTTCAATCCAGACATCAGTACATGGATTTTGGGGAAAGGTGCGCTAAGCTTTTGCAGTCCAATATATGAAAAAATGTGGTCCTTTTGATAATACATAAAATTCTTAGTTATAAGGTTGGGATCATTTGGAAAGTAAAGGCACTCAGAGTTCAGAATTTGAATGTGATGATTCGGAAGCCTTCCTCGGGTGTTGGTCATTGCCCACTCTATATCATGCCTCAGAGCTCTCTGCAGGCAGTGCTGCCGCTTTCCTCTGCTCTACAAAAGCAGTGCACACCAACCAATGGACTAGCTCTTGCTTCTAACTCTTGGCCACAGCTTCCTGAATGTAGCATGGATGTATTTCAGGTTTACTTAGGGATTAGTGAAAACGTGTGGAAATGTTGATTGTCTTGCTGCTATGTGTCTCTGGATTCTTTCTTCCAGGATTTGGTGGCCTTTGCGTGCCTTATTTAATTATCATAAGAGTCCATTTGGGGTATTGTCATCTATTTTATCTATGTAGCCCTTTCTCCAAAGCCAGTGAGGAATGAGCATTCTCAGGATGAGATATAACTTTATACCTGTCGGAGATGCTAAGCCAAATGAAATTTGTCACTAAATGGAGGCTCTCTGGCAGTCTCATCCTGATTCCCTACAGCTGTTTGAAGAAGGATCCCCCGGCTTAAAATAAGAACCAGAAGACAAGTTGGAAAAAGAACTTTGAGTACATGCTATAAGCCAGCAGTACATTAGTTCCTTTGAAATTGAATTTAATTAATTTTTATAACAATCTGTTGTCATCCCCATTTTCAAGTAGCCCAAGCTTCACATAATGACCAGTGTGTATACCCAGCTGTGGGCAGACTCCAGGGCCTTGGACTAAAAATAAAACCCACTGAGCTTTGTGGGACTTTGATTAAGAGTGTGAGAAAGTTCGGGCTACTTCTCTTTCTCTCCTGGATCCTGTTGTCATTGTAGAGAACGTAGCCAGTCTTGCCACCCCAATTGGGGTTAAGCTCTAAACTAAAAGTGGAGAGAACAGGTGACTTTGGGAGTCACGGTGTCCAAATCAGTGTCCAAAGTCATGGTGAAGACCAGTTGCAATTATCCCTACCCTTGAACTGTCTCTGTCTTACTCAGTTAGGAAAAACTTTGCAGATAAGTCTTTGTCACAGAAAGCTTCAAAGGAAATAGTTCCTCAATCTGGCCTAAAGTCCTTACATAAGAAAAGAAAGGAGAAACATCCCCCCACCATCACCCCAGCACATTGGAGGAAAACAGGAGAATGCAAAAAGGTTGAGGGAAGTGGGACAAGGAAGAGACTAGGGTTGTTGCTCCTCTCTGGACACCGCACTGAATCCCCCAGATTCTAACGAGTCTACTTTAAGCTGTTGTGACACCGAATGAAGCACAGGCTGTCACTTATCACCTTCTCCTAAGAGACTTGCTGGAAGAGCAAATCTGGGAAAACTTGTAGGTTTCTGACCATGAGTCCATCTTTTTTATACCCAATAAAGGTATCCAACTATTAGACCAATGGATAATAGCTATGAATTTTTAGGTGACTACTTATGTGGAGAGAAATGTGTTAAGGCTGGGAACTAAATTCCTCCCCAAACACCACTACTGTCCAATTTTTGTTGTTGTTTTTACATATGTAAATGACAGGCTGTGTGCTAAGGGCAAAAATCATACTTGGAACCAAGTATATATTTTAGCTCAGCCTGCCTTCTGTAGATCCAGTTTGCAATGACCAGCCACTGTGAAATGAATGATAGATTACTTTCTACCTTCATACTCAAAGTAGTCACATTCAACCACCCCCCAAGTGCCACAGGGTTGGGATAAGAGGGCACAAGATGAATTTCACTGAGAGTTCTACATGGGGCACCCTTATAACCAATGTCTGATATAGCACCTCTTGTGCATTTGGTTTTTCAGGAGGTCGTCCCTTAAATAGAAACAAATTATCTTAGTGTCTCCACTCATCATTTTTTGATCAGTGGTCGCAGAGCCGGTGTGCTATACTATTCCCTAACCAGACAGATCTGGTGGCAAAGAGACTGTGGTGATCCCTACTGTTTAGCAGGTGGAGAGAAAGAGGAAATAGAGCTTCTATATAGGAAAACAGGCTACATTTCTTAGTCTTTTAAAACTGTATCTTGGCCTGACCAGGCGGTGGCGCAGTGGATAGAGCGTCAGACTGGGATGCTGAAGACCCAGGTTCGAGACCCCGAGGTCACCAGCTTGAGTGCGGGCCCATCTGGTTTGAGCAAAAAGCTCGTCAGCTTGGACCCAAAGGTCGCTGGCTCCAGCAAGGGGTTGCTCAGTCTGCTGAAGGCACATGTGAGAAAGCAATCAATGAACAACTAAGGTGTAACGGCAATGAAAAACTAATGATTGATGCTTCTCACCTCTCTCCGTTCCTGTCTGTCTGTCCCTATCTGTCCCTCTCTCTGACTCTCTCTCTGTCCTTGTAAAAAACAAACAAACAACATCAAAAATACTATCTTGGTAAAAGCTACCCTACCTTAGCAGGACAACTCCTATAGTGCAGACATTTGTCGTGTATGCTATGTTTTAGAAGTTGCTCACGCTAGCAAACCACACTGGGTAATTTGACAAGTTCCTTAAATTTCTCATAAAAATGAAACTAAATGTAGCATCCTCTGCAAATGCATGATATATATTTAATTGAAAATTTCATCAAAAATTGTACCAGTGTTCAGTTCCTAGGTCCTGCATAGCCATCTACTCTTGCTACGTAATACCCTTGTATTGCCATGCATTCAACAGTTTGCCTTGCTGTTGGGCATAAAGCTTTGGTCCCGGTGGGGTGAGCCGAGAACTGGACTCAGACGTGTAGGCGGTCTTCCTAACTCCATCCCGGATGAAGGCATCAAAATTACTTTCAATGTTTTGTTGTTGTTTTGTCTTTTGGTTTGGTTGGTTTTTGCAAGAGAGACAGACAGGAAGGGAGAGAGATGAAAAGCATTAAGTTGTAGTCACATCAGTTTAGTTCATTGATTGCTTCTCATATGTGCCTTTACCAGGGGGCTTCAGCCAAGCCAGTGACCCCTAGCACAAGCTAGTGATCTTGGGCTCAAGCCATGTTAAGACATGTCAAGATCATGTCGATGATCTGATGCTCAAGCCAGTACCCTCAGGTTTTAAACCTGGGTCCTCGGTGTCCCAGTTCGACGCTCTACCCACTGTGCCACCACTGGTCAGGCTCAATGTTGTTATTCTAACAGAATCCATTTCTTGCTGTGTTCTCTAAGACAAACATTTTTAAAATCAGTTCTATCTCATTGCTGCTGCACTTGAAGTGTTTTTGTTTTACTTTGATTTTAATTCAGTGTGTAAAGAAACCTGCTGCGATTATTTGACTGAAGAAACAGGCAGAGAGATAGAGGGATTTTAAAGTTTCACAGCTAGTAGAGGGCTCAAACTTGACACCAGGATTCGTGATACCTCATTTCTCAGATAGTTTAAAGATCAGTTTTGGGCCTGACCTGTGGTGGCACAGTGGATAAAGCGTCGACCTGGGAACACTGAGGTCGCCAGTTCAAAACCCTGCACTGGTCTGGTCAAGGCACATATGGGAGTTGATGCTTCCAGCTCCTCCCCCCTTTCTCTCTCTCTTTCTTTCTCTCTCTCTCTCTCACTCTGTGTCTCCTCTCTAAAATGAATAAAATAAAAAGAAATTAAATTGGGTTGTTTATTTAAAAAAAAAAAAAAGATCAGTTTTGGGTTTCAAACAATGCTTTACTTTTACACTAGTTAATACTATTTTTTAACTATTTGTACCCACCATTTCCCTAACCCATATCCAAAAAATGGTAAAAGTTTTGTTAAAGAATTCCTAAACATTTAATCATAACTTCTTGGCTTAAACCTTCAAGTATTTGGCTGTTGTTACAGAGGAGCAAGTTTCCAGATGTGAGAACCACAACCACATGGGAATAAATCTAGAGAAATTCTGATTATCCTCACAGGGGCACAAAACTCAGGATGGGAGGGGGTTTATAGTTCATGGAGTTTAATCTTTGATCTCTATTCCCGTCTCAATATTTGGGAATATTCCATTTTTCACATGCTGAAATCACAGTTTTTATTATATTTAGCAAACATGTGCTAGAGATTTTTCTAAGTAATTTATAAGTATTATGTAATCCTCATAGCAATCCTATGAAGTGTAGGTACTCTTAATATCCCCATTTCACAGATGAGAAGCAGGCATAGAGTGGTGAGGTGATTTGCTTGAAGTCGCTCACTCAGCAAGGGCTTAAATAGGAGTCAGGATGTGAAGTCAGGCAGTTTGGCTCCAGTTAAGCTCTTAATGACTATATACTATGTTCCATAAAATGAAAACAAAGAAAAAGGAGGGCTCAAGGTCAGGCAGTGCAAACCCAATTGACAGAAATACCCAGGAGAGCCTGACCCGTGGTGGCACACTGGATAAAGCAGTGACCTAGAATGCTGAGGTCACTGGTCTGAAACCCTAGGCTTGCCCGGTCAAGGCACACATGAGAATCAACTACTACAGGTTGATGTTTCCCACTCCTCCCCCTACCCCCTTTCTTTCTCTCTAAAACCAGTAAGTAAAAACCTTACAAAAAAGTCAGAATTATTAAAGAAAAAAAATACCGAGAAGCCACTGACTCTAATGGAAAATCTAGAATTTTAGAGATTGGTCAGGAATTTGGGCAGAGCAGTTAAACACGTATGGAAACTCAGAGACAAGTTGACTCATGGTGTTTTTGGCAGGTCTCTGTTAGACGCTGGCTTCCTTGCCTAGCAATACCAAACAATGGGGTAGCACCGGATTGAGTTTTCAAGGATTTACACAATTTCTTTCTTAACACTGACCACCTGCAAAGTTTGATACTTGTTGGCTTTCAGAAGTGCCAGTGGAAGAATTAAACCCAGAGGCAGGAATGTTTCCTGGTTTGTCTTTAGCAGATCTTGGTGTTTGCTGTTAACTCAAGAGAAAAATGTTTCCGAATTCCCCCACTCGCATCCCCTGCCCAACACACACCCTTGTCTCAGGTTCCTGTGAGCTAAGATATGACAGCAGGGATCAAAACCAGTGCCCAACACCATCGACAGAAGGATACGGTTTATTTTTCTGGGTTCACCATCCTGTTGGGCATTGTAAGGATGTGGACTTCCCGGGTTCCTGCCTTCAGAGCACTGGTGCAGTGGTGACTAGAGTAGCACGTAGGTGGTATCTGAACACTGCCTGGACATTCCACTCTGCGTTTTTCATCTCTGGGATTTCTTTGGTTTTCCTGTCTTTAAGTTGACCTTGCCCCAGTTTTACACTGAGTAGTAGTTTCCTATGCTTGCTGTAACAGATTATGATGAGCTTAGCGGTTCAGACAATACAGATTTACTACCTTTTCTAAGACTCATCATCCTTTTCTAAGAGTTGGCCTCCTTCCAGCCTCCACCTTCCAGCCTCTCCCTGCCCCCACTCCTTACTCTACAAAGCCCACCCTTTATCTCCAGTGTCACTCCCAGTTCCCAGAGCTCCTGCTCGGATACTTGGATACTCGAGCGTTAGAGCCGCCTGCCCCAGCTTCAGTTCCAGAGGCTGCGGGACGCGGAGACCTCCCAGACGCTCCCCGCCCCCACACTGCTGCTTCCCCACCCCCAGCCTCCCAGTGGATCGCTAAAGGAGAAATGCAGAGTTATTGCTTTTTAATTACAAGTGCTGTTGTAACATCTATAAGGAAGAACACTTTAAGCTTAATTGAGACCAAATGTGAAGTTAAATTAAATGAATAACTAATTAGTGTAATGCTCCTGCATTAGCCCCGAGTGAATGCTGCGGCCCAGAGAGAAGACAGGTACCGGCCCTTGGGGAACTGCCGGTGCCCAGAGGTGAGGTGGGCTGGGAGCCCGGAACCTGGAGACAGCGCAGAGCCCAGATCTCCAGGCTGGGGCTCCCGGGCCTTGGGTGTCCTCCCAGACTCCCATCAGCAGTCCCAAGTCCCGGGTTCTGAGCTCCCACCCTGGCTCCTCCCTAGAGCCCCTCCTACGTGCTATGTGAGCGATGTGTCCTGCTCCCTTCCCAGTCCCTGTCCCTGACATGTTAGGGCTTGATAAATATTCATTTTAACATCCTCCTTTTCCACTCCCCCTCAATACCTGAGCAACCTAGCAGCCCAGTTCCTAGGCATTCTCCTTCATTAGCCTTTCTTTCACATTCATTCCTCTGGCTGCCACTGGGCCTCCCTCCTGCAGACAGCAGACCCAACTTGAGTCCCTCCCATTGGGTTTGCTTTTGTGTCGCACACATTTTCATATCCTGTCTTACCCCTCACTACACAAGCTCTTCAGGGGCGGGCAGTGTTTTGTCCCCTTTGTCTCCCTTCACCCCAGTCCTCTGAGAGGTAATGTTATTACTATTTTCTAGATGAGGAAACAGGCTTAAACATACTAAGTGGTAAGGCCCGGGGAGAGAAGACCTCAAAAATGCCAGAGGAGCCTGACCTGTGGTAGCGCAGCAGATAAAGCATCGACCTGGGAACACTGAGGTCGCCAGTTCAAAACCCTGCACTGGTCTGGTCAAGGCACATATGGGAGTTGATGCTTCCAGCTCCTCCCCCCTTTCTCTCTCTCTCTCTCTCTCTCTCTCTCTCTCTCTGTGTGTGTGTGTGTGTGTGTGTGTCCTCCTTAAAATGAATAAAATTTTTTAAAAATGCCAGAGGAACAACAGCCCTCTTTCCGCAGCAGAAAGCAAGCTGACAGTTGGCAGGTGAAGAAACCTCTGCTCCTTCATTCTGAGAGACAGACTGGAGTCCAGGCGCACAGGTTATACCATGGGGTTATGGCACCATCTAGTGGTACCCTGAGGGATGATGTCAGACAAACCTTCAGACGTGAAAGGGTTCTTCAATACTGAACATAGCGCCAGGAGCTCCGGTATTGCCCTGCAGGTCTTAAGGACCAGAGGTCCCTGACTGGCTCCTGCTTTCAAAGCCACAGTCCCTGGAACTGGAAGACTCACGTGTGGGTCACCTGGGTGTGTACTGCCTGTTTCATTGAGGGAACTGTGTCCAGCTAATGCACTGGCCACACAGCATCCCAGTTAATGCAATGATTGAGTCTTACCTGGGGCTTTGAGCTCCCAGCTTGCCCCACAGGTCATTAATGATGCCATGAGTATCTCCCCTGGGAATGAGTGGTGTGACCAGTCCCAGCACACAACCTGGGGGTCCTGGGACACTGCCTCAGCAGCCGTGGGAGCCCCAACAAGGGCTGCACAGGCACAGCCAGCAAAGAAGTCCGTACTGGTCTAGAGCACTGTGGGACTTGAGGCAGACAGAGCTAGTCTATCAGGAACCAGGGAGGAAAGGCCACTGGGGAGGGCTCCCGAGGCCATACACGTAATGGCTCCCTAATGGACCAAACTTGTCACCCTGCGCCTATGCTCACAGCATCAGTCCTTCTGTGTCCACTGTCCACTCCGTCCCTAGAGAAGAGCCGGCGCACAGTGAGCACTCAATAACCACTGACACTTCTTTATCAAAACACACACTGGTATTTTCAACCACGACCCCATCCCACAGCGCTGCCCTGACATGGCGTCTACTTGAGACACAGAGGGCTGGGACAGGGTGAGGCGGCACAGGCACCAGTCCAGTGTGACATCTTTGCTTCACCCTGGTCCTTGCCCTCGAGAGTACAGCAATAATGGTTTAATCCCAACAGTTCAGGGGTTAGAAACAGGATCCAAAAGAGATAAAATGACTTGTGGACAAAGGGACGAAGAGAGGCCGGGCAGCTCTGAAGTAGGGTCAGAGTCCCATCTCTAGGGACAAGTTGATTACAGAGGCTCACATTTCACATGGAGAGGGGAGATGTGCCTCTTCCGGGCCTTGGCTCTGTGGAGCCCCTGCCTTCTGTCCTGGAATCTGAACAAGCCGGAGTCATTTCCCTCAGTAAGATGGAGAGACCACTCCGCTCTGACCCCGTCCCTTCTGCCCAGCCGTCCTCTTCCCACGGAGGCTCTGCCAGCCCCTTGGCTCCCCCGTGCGCTGCGCTGGGCTGGGCTGGGTGGCGTTAGGTCAAGAGGCTCTGCCTCAGAGTCTGCGGCAGTTTCTGTTGTCTCGGCCAGGGGCGCACTTTGGGATCCAGCTGAGACCCTCTATGCTGCTTTTCTGATGAGAGCCTCATATTTCTTTATACCTGAATGAGGAGGAGAGAGACACAGGAAGACAGAGTGAGACACAGGTTAACCATCAGCCCCAACAGTAGGGACAGGGAAGGCAGGTCTCAGGTCCCTTACTAATTGCCTTTTATAATCAGAGCTCCCTCTCACCTCTTTAGTAGAAGGCAGACAGCCAGGTTAAATTTACAACCTTAATGTTTGTACCACATTTGACAGCTTTAGAAAGCCGTGTCACATATCCCATGGTTCCTCAGCCTCAGATCAACCCTGCCAGGTATTTAGAGATCACCGTCTCCATTTCACACATAAGGATGTGTAAGTCCAGAAAGGATGCCTAAGGTCTTATAGATCAACGTGAGCACAGAAATCAAGACTCTCCAGGGATTCCTGGTTCCAAGCCCAGTACCCCCTCTGCCCTAGTGAGTTGCCTGCCTCCCCACCGTCCAAGGGGCCTTTCATAGAAGGACCAGCTCACAGAGGAGAGCAGATGCCACATACAGGGGACAAGCCAGAGCCTTAAGCATCTCTGAGTCCTGAGCCTATGTTCTCTCATCTCTAAATCAGCATGACTACCCAAGGTGGCTGGGAGGTAAGCTAGCATGTCTGAACTTAGGCTCATTCCAGGCAAAGAGCAGACGCCTCCTAAGTGTCCGTTTTTCTACCTTTCTGCTTCTTTTTGATCCCCACCCCACCCCGCAGCCCCCGGCCCCTCCCCCAGACTACCTGGGGCCTGGCTCAGGGAGGGCAGGTGGGAGAGACATGGGTCATGTGGTCCAACCCGCCTGCTCTTCCAGGACAGGACAGAGACTGTTAATGCCACCTGCTCTCAGTTTTTCTCCCCAAAACCTGGATGACACTTTCCATAAAGAGAAGTGCTTCCCCAAACAGCATGCTGGTTACTGCAACCCACGTTTACCCTCCAGACCATGTCCACAGCTCTGCCTGCTCCTCATTAGCCAGAGCCTCGCGCTCAGCAGGAGAGCCAGAAAGGCCGGGCAAGCCCGAAGCACCAGCGCAGAACCCAGCCCCTTCCAGCCTGGCCCAGCTCCGCTTGGCCACTAACCCATATGCGCTCCACACCCGCCACCACTGGGTCACAGACAGAGAGCACACCAGCCAGTCACCGACACTGATTTGATTTTGTCCCAGAGGCTTTGATTGGTCGTTGCTTCTTCCTGCACACCGCAGGCAGAGGGGCCCACAGCTCTTGGTCTCTGAGCTCCAGGAGCACTTGCAGCTCAGAGTCTGAGTTCAGATGGAAAACTACTGGTGGGGACTCTGCCTCCTCTGTCCTGCGGTGTGTCCAAAGCCCCACTGCTCTCCCAGAGAAGAGGCTGCTGACCTTGGTAGCGGCTAACACTTCTCAAGCACCATGCTCTGCTTGGTGATAGGCTTTAGAACTGGCTTCCAAAAAAGAAGGAGAAAGTTGGAAAAATCACACTGAAAGAAAGGATTTGCATGCAGGACCCACTCTGATGGCACATCAGTCACAGACTTGAAGAAAATACTCACAAAAGTCATGGGACTTGAGGAAACTACTACCGCGTTTGGGTTAAAGCCAGACAAGAGCTATGGAGACACACGGGACAACAGAGGGGGGTTAGTGGGGACTGCGGCGTTTCACGGAGCAGGAGCACGTCCAGGGCCAGCTCCGCCTTCTTGGGATCTGGGCTGGGGCTGGGGCTGGGCTTCAGCGTGCTGCAGAGTGTCTGACCTGAGGTGAGAGGCGGGGCTTTGGACTTCCAGGGACTCACCCTGCGTCTTTGCTCAGGAGCAAGTGCCAGGCCAGGATCTCTTTGTACACCAACCGGCAGAGGAGCTGTGGGGAGTGAGGCACAGAGAGAGGGGACACTATTAGCCTGGAGCACGTGGTCGGTCCCCAGTGCTGGTGATGAGTAGTGGGTTGGCAGGAGGGAGAGAGCTCGCACACAGCTTCATGCAGCAGGGGTCCCCCGTGGGAGAGGAAGTGGTTCTCAGTAAAAGGCTGCTGTCCCAGACCCCCTGGTGAACAATGCTTTGGAACTTCAAGGTTCTAGCCTGGCAGGACGGGACACCCCCCCCTTTCCATCTGTGCACCCCGAGAACTCTTACCAAGCAGGCCAGGACGTCAGCAGAGATGAGCATGTAGAAGACATTGTGCCAGCCCGTGGGGGAAATGAGCCCAGCCAGCAGAGGCCCCAGCGCTGCCCCTGTGTAGAGCAGTGTCAGAGCAGGGCACACACCAAGGGACCCTGGACCCCTGCCCACCTGACGGCAGCAGTGCAAGGAGTGTGCCCCAGACAAGGCTCAGCACCCCGCTGCGGGAGCCAGCAGCTAGTCACGGACCTATGGAGCCGGTGCCGTCGATGATGGCCGTGACGGTGGACAGGGCCTTTGCGTTGCCCTTCAGGCTCTTGTGAGTCCCCTGGGGAGAGAGGGCAGAGTGAAGGCCACACCAAGGGGTAGCAGCGAGCACCAGGACTGCAGAGGCGCTGACCTGGGACACGCGGTGTGGGGCTTGGAGCTGAGAGGAAGGGGGGCAATGGTGAATTCTGAAGGATTTTGAGGATCTTGCCTATGCAGGCCAAGCAAGGGGAAAGGGCTGTGAGGAAAGTGGACCAGAAGACCCTGAGCAAGACCCCGAGGTGATCGCTGGCCTCCGGGGAGGTGGCCCCACTTACTAGGTCAGCCGAGACAGCAGTGGTGATGAGTGCGTAAGGACCATTGACCAGCGCCCCACAGATAATCAGCATTACTGAGTTGGTAACAGAGACAGTCCAGTTAGAGATGTGGGGCTACAAACAGCCCCGTCCCCAAGGCAGGTGAGACCCCTTGGCATCGGGCTGAGAACCACTGCTTCCCTGGCCTCCCGCTGATGCCCTGGCGGCAGCCCCTTTCCCGTGGCCTGCTAGGCCTGGCAGCGTCTCACCTATGGAGGTGGCGATCCCGCTCTGGCCAAAGCGGTTGTACAGGAACAGCTAAGACAGAAGGGCAGGGCAGAGTCACGCCAGGCTTCCCATGGGCTACCTGTGATAGACTGGGGCCTGGAAGTCTGCAACGACCCTATGCTGCCCTGGAATCCAACACGTCACCTTACTCCTTATCCGTCTCATACCCAGACCTCTCGGGGGACAGGAGGGGTCTAAGATGTGGTAATTTATTGTTTGCTTTTCCCAGAAAGTCTTCTCTCATATCTAGCCTCAATCTCCTATTCTTTCCTTGGTCAAGAAGTTTATCAGTTGATCTTCTCTTCTCCACCAAGTCCAAATAGTCACTAATCCCTTTCCAAAACTCTCAGTCTGGGTCTCTTTCCTGCCCACAGGGATGTACATACACGTGTGCATTGATGCCCAGGTGCACAGCCAGGTCAGCACCCCTACACAGGTACATATATGCACATGCACTTTGCCCGAGGTTATACACACCATGGGGGCAGCCAAGATCAGCATGACACAGCAGGTGGTGGCCCTGCCATTGGTATAGTCGGAGATGAGCCCCGCCAGGATGCCACCTGGAACAGAAACCAACTCAGTCACTACTGCCCAAGTACCACCACAGCCTCCCACCCACACGGTACCCCCTAAGCTTGGCCCCATCACCCCGCCTAGCACTGGCCTGGGCCTGGGCAAACAGAGCCAGCAGAGAGTGTCCCTCTGAAGCCCTCCCTGCACCCACTGCATATGGGAGGACCAACACAAGGGCCATCTCTCTTAGGGCCACCCAGCCGGGCAGAAGCCCTTATTTTTCCTCTCATGCCACCAGCCCACATCACACCCCATGGGCTCTGTCCCTTCTTCCTGCACCCCACAGGAGAAGAGGGGAATGCAGGATGGAGGCAGGGCAGGGCAGGGCCTCACCTATGATGCCACCAACATCGAAGAGTGTAGACAGGTTCCCTGCCTCCTTGGCACTAAAGTGAGCTGTAGAAAACAGAGCAATGTGGTCAGACCTGAGGGCTCAGGGCAAACATCCTGGAGTGTCACAGTCAGAAAAATCAGTGTGCCGGGTCCAGACCCATGGCCTCCCTTTCCGGAGGAAGTGGTGAGAACCCATGGGGAAGTGACTGGCCAAAGTGAATTTACAACAGTTTGCAACCAGACGCCCTGAGCAGCCCTCCCCTGAAAGCACTGGGGTCTGACCCGTGAGCCCTGTCCCACTGGGCCATCTTCCTGTGGGGATAAAAGTCTCCCTGTGTTCCAGTCCAGCTCGCCAGTTCCTGCTCTACTCCCGACTGAGTGGCAGGCCACCATCAGGGGGCTTCACATCCATTTGAGATCTCTGCTAGTAAACAAAGCCAGAAGGAGACTCACAGGACAATGAGGACCTCAGGTCCCAGGCCTTACCTAGGATCAGAAAAGGAATATCCAGAAGCTTGAATTGTAGCCCAGCCCTAAAGGTTGACTCATACTCTGAAGTCAACATGAAGGCCACAAAACAAAGAGTCTCCATGTCCACAAAGCTGCCCTGTGGCTCCTTCTCTATTTTTACAAGAGACCCCTCACATAAGAGCTGTGGGACAAGTTACAGCTTGAAATTTGGCTGTGACTAATCCTCACGGTGTCCTGTTTAGTGTCAGTGCAGTATACGGCAAGGCGGCCTTGGCCCTTAGCCCTCCCCATGAGGTGTGGAGGCAACAGCCCAGCCTGGGTGAGGGGCCTTGGCCCTGAGGAGCTCTGAGGCTCAGGGACTGGGGTAGGGGTCTGCTCCTTGGTGGAGCGGCCACCTGATCTATGGAATACAGGGGCTCAGGCCAGGCAGACACAAACATCCTCTTCAAATATGAAAGTGAACTTTCCTCATCTGTCCATCCTTGGATAGGCAGAGGCAGGAAGAATAGTCCTCAAGCCAATCCAGCACAGGGCAGAATCCCATGAGTCTCCCAGCAGCCCCCTGGGAGAAGTGTTCACCACCAGGCTATAAGCAGTGGGGGTGGCTCACCAGGAGTCTTCCTCGGGTTGCGAGAAGCCCAGTGACTCCGGGAGGCATTCAAAAAGCAGACCTTTCCCAGCGCCCTCCAATCCCACCCATCTATGAGCCAGACAGGCTGGAGGTGGGTTCCTCTTACACTAAAGGGTAGAGAAGTTAGGGAAAATCACAGAACACAGCTTTGCATTCCTAACCCCCAACTCAGTTCCGGGGGCGGGGGGGGGGGTAGAAGCGGCTGGAATTTGGGGTTTTAGGGGTAGCATAAAAGGTTCAACTTTCATTTAAAAATAAAAATCTCCTTTTGCCCTACAAGAGGTACCTCAGAGATGCCTCACGGTGGGCTCCCTCCTCCCTCTGCTCCCAGCACTCACCCACATTGAAGATGTAGAGGGGCAGCCAGTACAGGAAGGTGTAGCTGACCAGCTTGGCAAAGAGCAGACACAGAGAGAACTCGATCACGCCCTGGGAAGCGTGGCAGAGGGCATGATGAAAAGGGTGCAGCCCCAAGAAGCACTGAGCACCACCCAGCACTTTCCAACCCCACCACTCCCAGCTAAATCCATGTGCCCACTGTCCCCACGCTGTCAGGATTAGCCTCCCCTATTACTACCCTAGGCATCTCCTGTAAAGAAATGCTGGAAACCAGAGAGCCTCCTTATCTCCTGATATCCTACAGAAAAATCTAGGGAGCCTCTCTCTGCCCTCCATTCCCCCAATTTCTCACCGGGATTCTGAGTGCCCCAAAAAAGCTGATGGCAACAGGCTGAGCACTTGGCTCCTTGGAGCACCCGGCAGCTGTCTCCAGGCTGCTCTCCTGGGGACTGTAGCGGCCACTCCCAGGGTCCTCAGGGTTGTTCTGGTTTTCTTCCGGCCCGCCCTGAACCAGATGAGACCTTGCTGTGAGCACGTCCATGCACCACTTCCTGCCCACTGGAGGGATAACCCACGTGAGGGGCAGGCGCTCCCAAGCTGGAAGAGGTGTGTGTCCCTCTCCCAGACCAGACTAACCTCCTATAGACCCCTTGGACTGTTGAGGAGCCAACCCAAGGGCCTGACACTGTGCACTCAGGGTTTCCTCCTCCAACTCCCTAGTCCTGTCCAGGGGGTGGGGCGGTGGGGGGGGGACAGAGTCAAAGGGCTGGAGGGGGCTGGGGGCTCACACTCACGTGGTGCTGCGGGGGGACGCAGTCCACATCTTCTGGGTCTGAAAAACAAGAATCTTCTAAGAAGCTTCCCTCAGGCCAGGCCCTCTTCTTGCACGGGACTAGTCCCCACCCCCAACGTGGCCACAGAAAGGACCTGGAAGCAGGCTCCAGGGACCACCTTCTAGGCCTGGCTCTCCTAACACCCACCTCCTGGACTTCCATTTTCTGCTACAAATGGCTACCCAGCCTAGTGACTCACAGGCCGTGAGGGGACCGGGACAGTCAATATGGACATGTCTTACTTACCGCCCTCCCCTTTGCACCCTCAGACCAGGCAGCATTTGTCAAGTACCAGCTAGGGGCCAGGCATTCTAATCACCTGTCCCTTAAACTTTCGATATCCCTGGGAAGTACATGCTGTTAGTCCTGTTTATAAATGAGGAAACTGAGGCTCAGAGGTTGTGTCTCAAGTCACATATCTGGTCCTCCAACACCATGACCAATAATCTTCCCACTATGGCCAGCTGCCTTCTCCCAGAACTGTGGGCCCTATGTGGAGGGAGGGTCCACTCACACTCAATGAGAAAAAGGAAGGTAATGATGCCCATGACAGCGGTGATGATGCCTGGCACCACGAAGGACATGCCCCACTGCTCGTTCACCCAGATGCCAGCAATCAGGGAGCCCAGAATGTTTCCCACAGATGTATGAGAATTCCAGATGCCCATGATGAGCCCCCGCCTGGAGGGAAGGTGAAGGTAGGAGGGAGGGAGGGAGGGATGGGTGGAGGGAGGGAGGGAGAGAGAGGATGAGGGGTTGGGTAGAAGAGCAAAAAAAGTAAAAAGGGAAGCATAAGGTTCATCTCAACTGCCCTGGCCAAGTGCAAGAAGCTGGCTGCCTACAGCCTCCATGCCAGCGGAAAGTGCCGGGGTGGCCGGGATCCAGTGAGGGACAGCCAGGCCTGCAGTCCCTGAGCCAGCACCTAGGGCTTCTCCACAGAGCACTCGCTGTCCTGAGAGGTCAAGCCCGCACCCCATCTCCCCTCTCTTTCCCTGTGGCTCTAACTGTAAAGCACTGGTCCTCAGCCCCCTGGGGACACTGGCAATGTCTGAGAGTTTTGGCTGTCACTGCTCCCAGTGTGCTAGTGGTGTCCAGTGGGTGGATGCTGTTAGGCATCTCTAATGCATGGGGCTTCCCAGCACAGAGACTCAGCCCCGGTGTCGGCAGTGCCGGGCCGAGACACCCTGCTCTAGAGCCATGTCCAGAGCACAGAAGCTGGCTGTACAGGTTTTATTTCTGCCTCCAGGAGAAATGGAAATTCATCTACTGTGAGGAAAAGCATAATTAAAGTTGCTGTTTTATGGGTTAAAACCTTATAAGTGGAAAATAAACACTGCTTTTTAATCACTAAAATGTTTATCTTACTCGGGATGTGAAAGTCAGCAAAATAGAGGCAAGTTTCTCATCTTTTTACCCTGAAATGATGTTAGGGGGCCACAAGTCATGTCTTCATACCCCAGCCCTCCCAGAGAACTTCCTGCTCGCACTCCTGTGTCACACTCACTTGCCCTTCCCGAACCAGTTGCCCACGCAGGTCACAACCGAGGGCCAACCCGTGGTCTGGACGAGTCCATTACAAATCTGCAGGGAGAGAGGAGGCAGGTGCGATGGGCCCGGACATGCAGCCAGCATCCTGCTCTGACCCGTCCTGGGCTGAGGGGGTTCAATGTCACGGTCCAGTGGTGCTCCCACAGCCCACACTACAAGCCCCCTTTTTACACACACACACACACACACACACACAAACACACACACACTGTAATGCCCTCTGGACCAAGATTCTTTTTTTTTTTTAAGATTTTATTTATTCAATTTTTAGAAAGGGGGGTGGCAGGAAGCATCAACTCCCACATGTGCCTTGACCCAGGCAAGCCCACGGTTTCGAACCGGTGACCTCAGTGTTCTAAGTCGACGCTTTATCCCACTGTGCCACCACAGATCAGGCTGGGCCAAGATCGTTTACTGCAGAGACCCTGCCTCTCAGGCATCTTAAGTGACCTTAGGGTGGTGCTCAGTGCAGACTCACTGAGTGAGCAAATGCACAACCCTGGGGGGGGGGGTCGGACCCTGTGGAGCATAGCAGAGGAGCAGGGACTGCGCAGAGGGTGTTAGGGCTCAAATAGGCCATGGCCTGGGACAGCTGGGAAGGACCAGACCCTTTCTGTTATGGAAACGGAGGCTCAGGAGCTGGAGAGGCCCCTACCTGGATGAGCACGAAGTACCAGAGCACATGGATGTTCCAGAAGAAGGCCATGCCCAGCAGCAAGGTGAAAAGGCCGCTGAGCAGCATTCCGGCCGAAAGGTAGTAACGAAGGGGCAGTCGCTCCCCAAAAACCCCGCTGGAGAAGAGAGTTAGCTTGTGGTTCATCCGCCACCCACTCTCCTGAAGTCTGCTCCATTTCTTCCACACCACACCGCTGGGGCGACTCTGGCCACGGTGGCCACCAGTGACCTCTGAGTTGCTTGCCACAGCCAGGGACACCCTCAGTCCTCCACTCACCAGCCCTCGCTGTTGTATTGGGAACTGTTGACCACACTCTCAGCAATCCTCTCTCCCTGGCTTGCTTGTTGCTGCTGTGCCAGTCTCAGCCCTACCCTCGGCTGACCACGCCTCCTCATTTATCTTTTCTGGGAGCCATCTCCTAGAGCACTTTTATGGTTTTAACTATCACCACATGCCTACATCTAGCCACTCTCTCCCCCGGGGCTTCAGGACCACACCCAGATCCTTCTGGACACCTTGGCCTGGATGCCCTCCAAACCCTTGGAACTCAACACTAAAACTGAACTCTTCCCTCTCCTTCCCATAGCCCCAGCCCCTTGCCCTGCGCCCTCAGGGTGAGTGGCAACACCATTCACTCAGGCCAGAAAGCACTGCACTACCTGTGTTCTGACTCTCCTTCCCACCCTTCAGTCAATCTGCAGGGCCCACCCAGTCTTCCCTGAAACAGCTATCTGTGCGCCCTCTTTTCCACGCCCCTCAAAGCTTAGCTGGACGATGATCGATCTGTTTCTTAGCCAGACCAGGCCTTCGGTCCTGCCCTCCCTCAACCAACCTTGCGCCCCCCTCAGACTGACCTGAGATCTGAATCTTACACCTGGTAAATCCTCCCCTGCTCTCCTGTGCCCATGGCCTGGCGCATATGACCTCACTCTTCAGCCCGTCCTCTGCTAGTGCTCCCTTCAAACACTCGGGTAACGCCCCCCCCCCTCATCACGCTGCTTCCCCCTCCTCTTCTCATGCTCTTTCTTCTGCCTTGTGTCTCTCTTCTCCACCGCCGAGCCCAGATGCTCTGCACCTGTGCACATACTGTCTCCTTCGAAAAGCTTCCCTAATCCCTCTAATCCCAGCATGGACTAAGTGACCACCCGTGAGCCTCCAGAGTATGTGAGCCACCTCTGTCACAGCCACCACACTGCTTTGTGACTTGCTGCTGATGGTTGCATGAGGCTGTGAGCTGGCTGAAGGCAGTATCTGCCTGACTCTCGGTGACAAACAGCATGTCTGCTGTGCTAAGTCAGGCCCAGGGCAGAATGGCTTTCCTAGCCATTCCTGCGTCCACTGCCACCCTTGGAGGGTCCCAGTCCAGGAAAAGCCATACTCCCGCCACGCCACTGCCACCGCCATCTGCGTGAGAACCCAGTGGCATCCAGGAAAGGCTTTCCAAGAAGAAAGAGCTACTGAAAGCGGCAGATGGCCAGGTGAGGAGCAGGCTCGGTGACCACATCAGGAAACGAGAGTGGCTGTGGCTGATGCTCAGGCAGAAGTCGTGGTCTTGTTTCTACCTGACAGCCATCAGCCTTTTCACTTTGACCCCACGCCCCTGGCTGATCAAAGGGAGGCAGAGCTCCGAACAGCCTATTCTGGGACTGCCTCTCTCACCTGATAAACATGCCGATGGCATAGGCCACAAGGAAAGCATTGTCCACGGCCCCCAGTAACTCCTTGTAGTTGTCCTTGTCTGAAAGCAGATGGGAGAGACAGAAAACTCATTGCTTGACTGCCCTTGCAAGAAGGCCTTTGTAGCCCTGGACAACCCCTTCCTGGGGAAGGGGTAGGGGATGGGGATTAGAGAAGCAACTTGACCCATTCTTACCAAAGGGAGGCCAGCTGCACCACGTAGTGTCGTTGGGACTGTGGGTGTCATTGGGAGGCTTGATCATCTCTGAGCAGTTCTGGTGCAGACGGCTCTGAACAGACCATGGGATACCCAGGTCAGGACCCAAAGCCCACTCAGCCAAGACAGCAAGCAGCCTCCCTCCCAGCCACCAGCACTGCCGCCTCCCCGTGGGACTCAGCGCCCTCCTCTGCACCTCTTCCTGTAGGAACTGGCTGCAGGGACAGGCAGCCACATGGGACCCTAGAGCTCAGGGTCCGTCCTCTCTCAATGCACTGCTGTCTCAGTGAATAAACTCACAAGGAGCACCTAGGGAAATTCCTCTGGAAATAGAGCTACTAAAAGTGGGAGCCGACCAGGTAAAGGAGCAGGCTTGGTGACCGTGGGGGGACGGGGAGGGACAGGATGATCACGGGCTGAGCTCCAGACCATCCTACTAAAATGCATCTCTTCTGGGCCTACCGTCTCCCGCTTTCTTCCTTACCACTGGGCCAGCCTCACCTTTACAACACTGATGGGCTTCCTGGACATGTGATAACAGGTATAAATTAAGAAGGTGAGCAGCAGGATGAAGCCTCGGTACCTGCAAGAAAAGGTGAGCGTCCGGATTAGCAGGGAGATAGAACCCAGTATCCCACCTGTGACCACTCGGGCAGCCCCAGGACCTCACCACCACCAACTCTCTATCTTCAGGCTCCCTCTAGACACAAGTGGCTTGGGCAGAGGCCATGGGGAGGGTAGGAACAGATGCCCGGAGGGCAAGGTGCTCAGGGCATCCTATCTGCTTGGTCCCAACTTCTGAGCCCTTCCATCAGAGTTGGCTCAGGACCAGGGCACCAGACAACATAAACATGCTCCTGGGCTCTTGTCCCCTCCACCACCTCTCCGTGCATCTGGCCTCACTAAGGTTGGGCGCCTCGCTGTATGTGCACTCTGTGCGAGAGATGGGGCACGGAGCTAACTCGTTTTTAAAATACCAGAAATGATGGGAGCAGGTGGGAGGCTGATGGGGGAAAAGGTCTGTCTTCACAGTGAGCTCACTGCTCTCCAGCTTAGAACACAGCAGCAGTAGCGCCTGCTGCCCCGTCACAGCAGAGCTGGACCACGGCTAGCAGCGCAGCACCTGTGAGGACGCTGCTGACAAAACCCACATCCTCGCCTAGTCCCGTCTCATCCGCCCCTGGACAGCAGGGTCACTCTTTCCATCTCTGGCTCACACACCACATGGGTCTGGGCTGGGATGGAAAGAACAATTCAGCCAGACACCAGGGCAGTTTCCGTGCACACCCCGCTGCTCCCCTCCTCCTGAGGGTCTGGGGTCAGGCTCAGTGCGCCTGAGTCACTGTCAGCTTCCCCAGCAGGGCATCAGCTGAGCAGAGTCAGCAGCTGGGAGCCAGGAAGTACATGGAAAGTGGGCTTCAAAACGGTCTCCTGGCCCAGGAGAAAGGGCCAGGCATTCAGAAAGACCCACAGCCCTGGTTCATTAAAGATCTCGTGGAGAAGGGTGCAGAAGAGCAGTCGGAGGAGCCCTGATGCCCTTCGCGTCCCTCAGCTTAGAGAACTGAGGGCGTGGGACGCTGCGGCCCGGTCTGCACTTTCTGGGGACCTGCCTTCAAAACTCACTTCTTCCGCATGAGTCATGACGGCTCCCGCTCGTGAAATGAAGGGAATTTCAGCACAGCCTGAATTTAGGTTGGGCTACCAGGCCCTTCTGACACACCCTGCTCCTGAGCTTCCTGCCTGGGTTCTTTGTCTCCATTCTGTCCACTGCCCCCCAGTTCATCTTAAAAGAATAAAGGGGCACATGCCCCACCCCATGACCTGGCTTAAAATTTTTCTGTGGCTCTTCCTTCTGCAAAGAACAAAATTCTAACTATCTAGCCTGGATTTTACATTCCTCTATGACCTGGCCCCTCTGGCTACCTGTTCCCAAGGAGGCATAGGTTCTGCAGGGAATCTGGGGTTACTCCAAGGTGACTGTCATAGTGACTGACAGCAAGCTGGGTGGCAGCAATGTTTTCCAGGTGCCACCTATTGGTATCCAGCTCAAGATACCTAGCTGAAGACCTGCAGAATCTGAGGGGGGGTTGGAGAGGGTGCCCTGCTGAAGAAGTTCAGCGAGAACTGGATGGAGGAAAACTCCAGCCCGTGGGTAACTCCAGTCCTCGCCTGTGGGGAGGTCGCTGGCCTGAGGAAAGGTTGAGAGCTCTGAGTGAGGCCTCTAATTTACTGTGTAACTAGATGCAAGTCCCTAAACCTTTTTTTGCCCCCGTTTCCTCATTAATTACACATGGATGATAGCACCAGTTACATGTATCTCAATGAAGGTGAACACAGTACCACCACCTTAGTCCCTGGGCCTCTGTTATGTCACTGTTAAGACCCCTGGGGTTCAGTTGAGCCCATCATGGCTGCCACATGAATGCAGCCACTGTTATGGTGACAAATCTCATATTCTCTGGATCTGAAAGGCCCCTAAGGACCGTGGCTCTGACTGCTTTCCCATGACAGGCCCAGCATGGGGCCCTTACCGGCTTTGGAGCCCGGCTGCCCGGGAAGCCAGGCTGCGACTCAGGTGCGCTGAGCCCTCTGAGGAGCTGGGCAGAGCCAAGGAGGAGCCTGAAAGTCTAGCTTGGTTGCCGGCCACCCTTTCTTACCACCGCCACTCCCCACCAGCACACTGATTCCACCCCAAGCTCCAGGACCTGCCCACCTAGGAAGGACCCAGACCTCCCTTGGCCTTCTCCTGCCTGTGTCCCTGCCATTCTTCCTTCTCTGTTCCATGCACTTTTCATCTGGACTCCTCTCCCAACCTGGTAGGAGGAGCTGGCCACAGGGGGAGACAAAACAATGCCTTCCCATACTGATGACACCCTGATGCTCCCAGGCCAAAACAAGATTGCCTCCCAACCACGTCCACACATGTGCCGTCTACGTGCCAGGCACCGTGTAGGGATCCAGCAAGAGGCAAGAGAAACCATAACAGATATCTCTGCCTGCAGGTGCTCACAGGTCAGTGGAGGTACGGACGGAAGAGAGAAGGCAGCCAGGTGCGACAGGGAAGCACAGAGGAAGGCCCGGGGCCATTGGGGTGGGAGAGTGTCAGGAAAGAGTCCCAGAGACAAGGTTTTAGTTGACTCTTCAAAATCATGCGGGAGGTGGGCAGGTCAGGCCTTCCCATGAACTGTATGTGAGCCTGCAGGTAGGGCTTTTGTAGACATGGCTGTGTGCAGGCACGTGCCACATGAAAGAGCTGGTCCAGGGGCTCTGAGGCCCCACTGCATTGCAGCCAGAGGTGCATGGAGCTGAGAGACAAGAATGAGAAGCAGCCCTGTGTGTGTGACATGCTGTCTGGCGGATCTGGAGCAGGAGTACATCCAGGGACAGAGAACTGTGTGTGCAAAAGCAGAGAGCGTGAAATCACACCACCTGTGTGGGGAGCTCCATGTCATTCAGGATGTCTAGAAGGTGGGACTGAGCCAAGCTGGACAGGAGTCAGGGGACAGGTCATGAGGAGCCATGGGTGCCATGTTGCGGAGGTCACAGTGATGGGAAGTCACTGAAGGGGCAGGGTTTTCTGGTTCAAAGGACTGGATACCACCCAGGCAAAGCCAAGTGAGCCCCAAGGCACTGCTCTGCACACCCCTTTGGGAAGCTCATCCTAGTCTTCCTCACTGAAGGCAGGGCCGGTCCCCTCTGCCTCTTCCATTTTGCCAGCCCCTCTTCGGCACATGGCTTCACCATGTGGGACCCTCAGTGGTACATTTTTGGGAATTTGTGTCTATGGTAGTGTTGGGAAAACAGTTGTGTCAAGCTTGCTTTCTTGATTAGTGCGTGAGCACGTGGCAGCGCCATGTGTGGATAGCCTACGTAAGGGTACGGGTGCTTGCCCTCAAGGCGGATTACGGATTGCCCGCCTGCCACTGTGAAGGCCATTTTGCTGTTCATTCGCTTGCGGCTGTGAGAAGCAGTTTTCCCTGGCTGTGTGCTCCCCCACCGCTGGGAGACAAACAGAATGGCCCAACTCTTCTGGCTCCACAGTTCCTCTACCGTCTGCCAGCATCCAGTGTGAACCTGCCTGGCCTCAGCCACCAGCATTATAGGTAGAAAAGAGCAAGGATTTAGGAATCAGGTCAAACCTGGCTTCACTCCTTATACCTGTTGGCTCATTCAAAAAGCAGAGAGTTCATCCCCTTTCTCTCAGGACTATTGACAGGTGAGATGGTGCAAACAGCAGGACATATCAGTTCCTGACACCCAGAGGGACAGTTCCTAGTATTTTAAATTTTCAGATGAGAAAGAGGGGCTGGAGGGGGCTGAACCAGCTGGTGGTGCTCTATTATGGGAGGTGAATGGGGTTGGGGCTGGCACCACAATTCCTCCTCCCACTGTAGGAGTTCCAGACCCTGGATTCACTGGGAGGTAAGGAGACAGAGGCCAGGACTCCCATGCTCCCCATGTTCCCAGTATACACCCAGTATACACACGGGTGCTAGCTGAACCAGTGCCCGCCCCTTTCCTGGGACTGGTTCCAGTGCCTTTGAGGGACGCTGCAACTGTAGGAAGCAGACTCAGGCCTGCCCACATGCCCACCTGGGCGCAGATAGAGAGGCTCAACAGAAGTCCACACTGACACCTTGACTGAGGACTCCAGCCCTGCCCTCCTCTAGGGGCCTGGCCTCACCTCTCTCCCAGCTCTGACTCCAGCCCCGAGTAGAATTGACAACCAAGAGAACAGGAGAGTCATGACTCCCGGGGACGGAGAAGCAGGAGGTCCCTATGCTGTGGGAAGCTAGACCCTGAGGCCAGCCTCCTCTTGGATGTCCTGCCTGGGCTCGCGTGATGGTGGGGTGAGCCCAGAGTCACACAGCTGGCTGGGCAGAACACCTTTGGAGCCAGGCCTCCTCTTCCCATTCCACTTTGGCAGCTGTTCTGAGAAAAAGGCCAAGGTGCCTGTGGGGCAGCCATGTTAGGCTTGCTCACTGGTGTACCAGCTGCTGGCACTTTACTTGATTAGTGCATGAGCACGTGGCAGGGGCACATGTGCATGGCCTATAAAAGGCTATGGGTGCTTGTGCTCGAGAGAGATGGGGGATAGTAGATGGCGGATTGTCTGCCCGCAACTGTGAGGGGCCGTTTTGCTGTTTGTGTGCCTGAGAGTTGGTTTCCCTGCCTGTGTGCTTATTGTCACAGATGTGAGACTTTATTAAACAAAATGGCCCAACCCTTTATGGCTCTGCAGTTTTTCTACCATCTGCCCGAATCCAATGTGGACCTGCCTGGCCAGTGCCACAATTCAAAGGGGCCTAGGGACATCTGTCACAGTAAGGGCAGGGCTAAGCAGAGGGTGAGGCTGCCAAACTCACAGCAACACACAGGAAAGAGCTGACGCTTGCGTGGCGGCAGGGAGAGCGCCAGGTTTCACTTCTCCCCTCCCAGCCCTGCCTGCAGAGTCAGGAGGCCGCAGAGGGGTCCGGCGAACACACACAGCTGGGCTGTGCCTAACGACCCCATGGCGGCTGTGAGGGGACGGGACTGCAGCCCTGCTGCGGGGTCAGGCTGGCCTAGCACAAAGGCCAGGACCAAGGAGCATGTGTGGTGACTTCCAGGAGGGGCTGACTGCCCCGTGACCCTAGGTCTCTGTTAGCAAGAAGCAGCAGTTATTCGAGTCCCACCTCCCCCTGCCCGGCACTAGTTACTGAGTAACCAAGTCCAATAGAGAGGAGGCCTACCTATCTCTTAACGATTATCTGACAGTCCAACATCCTCCTTCGAAAGATCATGATAATGGCTTTATCAACCAGGTTAAGACTTTGCACTAGGAATGCTTCTGAGGTAGGAAAGAACAACTTGTCACAAAGGAACAACAGATAAAAAACAAAAAAAGGACCTATTACCACCCAAAGGACCTACCACCAGAACAAAAACAGAAAATAGGAAACAGCATTGTGAGGGACGCCAACCTCAAGAGATGGTGAAAAGCGGTCCCTTTCCCACGTTGTTTCCCAGTCAGTCAGCCCCTGCCTCGATGCCCATGTAAGGCCAGTGGAGACTTAAACTCCCTCATCAACCAATAAGTCCTATTCCCTGCCTTAACCAGGGGCTGCTAGTAGATGTCTAGGGCTTCTAACATAGCCATGGGACAGGTTGGGCTGGCTGTGACTTCAGATGACCTTAGCACTTGCCCTGAGAAAACAGACTTGGTGGCCTCCCCTTGGATGTGCCTGTTCCAGGATTCAGCAGATCTGAAAAGGACAGAGTGCTGGGAATAATAAGAACCAAGCCAGTGGTGACAGTACCACACCACCACTCCACCCCTGCCATTGAGAGACTTGATGGTAGGGACGGGCCAGTCTGGGACAGACACCACAGACCAGAATCCGGAGTCAAGCCTTCAGTGTACAAGATGGGGCAGGTACAGTCCAGGTCTGGGGGGGCCTCTGAGCACTGAGGACATGAAGCCTTCAAGGGACAGAGAGCCAGCCCAAGGAATCCTTCCTCCAGCTGGGACTTGGGCTATTGTCAGAGAAGTCAAGTTGACCTAGAGTTTGGCCCCAAGATCCTTGCCATAGAAGGAAGCCATTGGCTAGTAGCTACAAGGAACCTAGGACTTTATAAAACAAATGAGTAAATAACATAATTATCTTTTTTAGGAAAGAGGAAATTATAGGTTGTTTTGCTTGGAGAAGGAAGCTAAGTAGGGGAACCCTGAGCATTCAGACAGAATGAAAAGATGTGGCTTTAAGCTTTACCATGAGGTTTTGATCAGGCACCTGGAATAATTTGGAAGAGTGTAAGGTTGGTAGGGTAGGAAGATGCGGTCAAAAAGTATTAAGCTGGTCGTTCTTCTGAAGAAAGGCTACGCAAACAGCACGGACAGAAAGGATGGAAACGTGTTAGCTACGTGCTGCCCAGAAAGGTCGGACAATGGCTCTCCTCTCAGGATTCCGTGGAGGCCCAGCCCCATGGGTCACCCTCATCCACTCCTACTGAACATGAGGATCCAGGGGACGAGACATGAGCTAGAGGCCACACAAGAGCAGTGATACTCCCCACAACAAATGCCATTTCAAGGATAATCAGATAAGGGATCATGGGCTTCAGGGACTCGACCTCTTGTGTCTGTCCTCAGTTCTGTGTGACTCTCAGACAGTTCCTCTCTGAACTCAGTGTTCACTGGTACAGCTACTGGAAGAAATAGGGCCTTGGCCAACCACTTAGAACATTCCAAAACCCTTGCTGCCTTCTCGTGCAGCCCATGGGGCCTCAGTCAGACAGCCCCACCCAAAGCCAGGAAGGTGCACACCAGTCTGCTCAGTAAGGAGGGAAAGAGGAAACAGCCCGGGGTGGAGTGGGGGGAGGGCAGGGGGTGAGGAAGCGGAAGCTGCTGGGGGAGAGGGCAGCAATCACACCAGTGGGTGGGGGAGGGGCCGCAGGGTCACGCGCTCGCCCTGCAGGACCAGCCCTGACCTAAGAGGAAGACACAGTGCGCAGTGCCACCAGGACAATGCGCTTGGCTCTCCAGGTTCTGCTCCAGGACCCTCCCTTCCAGAGCATTCTTTCACAGCTTGTTTTACTGAGCCCTTCCTGCTACCCTTACCACTACTTCTTTGCAGTTGCCAGGAAAATAAGACAAAAGAAAGCTATCTTGGCAGCACTGGGGCCCCTGATTGGAGGTCATTGCAGAATAGGGAAAAGAACATTAGACTTAGACCAAAAGAGTATGAGTCTTAATTTCTGGTTCTGCTGCCTACTGTGACCTTGGGCAATTTGGTTAATCTATGTAAGCCTCAGACTGATCTTCTTTAAATAAGATAATAAACTCCTGCCACACAAGATTGTGATAGGGTTAAACAAGGCACAATGGCTCTGCAGCGTGAGCCCTCAGCAAGTTCTGGAGGCAGGGCCGTCCACACTAGCAGCGGCCACCATTCAGCCTTGGCCTTTCCAACTCCCGTGAGAAGGTCCTGCTGTGGAAAAGAGGGAGGTAGGCGTTCACAGCTCCTGCCTTCTTGCCTCCGCTCCCCAGTCCTGCTCATCCAGCCGGTCCCTCTTCCCACAGGTTTCTCTTCTGCCCTTACAGAGCCCCAGGAAATGGGCCCAGCCCCACAAGCATAGCCCCAGTCATCCCTCCAGCTAGATGCCCATGTTGCCAGCTGTCCCCAGACATGTCCTTGCAGACATTGACACAGAAGGCCACCGACCGGGCCCAGAGCTAGGGAAGACTCTGAAAGGGCATGAACCAGCTATCCACTGCAGCCTGACAGGGTCTGACAGGCAGGAGCAGGAGGGACAGGAACTCTGCAGTTTCTGATTTTTCTTTTTTAATTTTTATTTATTGATTTTAGCAAGAGAGGAAAGGAGAGAGGGAGAGGCAGGAACACTAGGCTGCTCTTGTATGTGCCCTGACCAGGGTTCGAAGCGGCAACCTCTGCGCTCCAGGATGATGCTCCAACCAACTGAGCTATCCGGCCAGAGCTGCAGTCTCTGACTTCTGCTTGCACACCTGAGCTGGCTGCCTCTTGGCCTCATTTTCAGGGACTGGAGACGCTCCTTCAGCCCCCTGTGCATCTGCAGCTACACGTTATGGTCTTTAACAGACAGGCAACACCTTTACTTCCTGGCCTTTGTCCAGCCCTCTGCTCATAATACCTCCAGCTCCACCAAGTCACATGCTACCTTTTCCTCCTAATGAGGGGAAATCCCTCCCTCACGGAAACTCACAAGCACCTAGCAATTAACAAGTGTTACCTGGAAGCTAGGCGCTGGGCTAAGAGCTTTAATGAGTGCTCATTTAATTTCACCAAAATCCTGTGATATAGGTACACTCTTGTTTCCATTTTATAAACAAGAACCTGGAGCCTTAGAGATTAATTGATTTGTCTAAGGCCAAATGGCCCTGTGATCTTCTCCCCCTCCCATACTCTCATCAGGAGGACAGCTTGGGAGTCAGGTTAACCTGGTTTCAAATTCCAGTTCAGCCATTACCAGGCTGTGTGATGCCAGCCAAGCAACATAGCTTCTCTGTGCCTCAGTATATTTATGTCAGGTGGGGAAGCTTTGCAGTGAACTACAAATAAACAATGCCTGACACCGAGTAGTAGGAAAAGCATGTAGAAGAACAGTCCATAATTGGTGTCTAGTTGGTGCTTAACAAGAGCCTGTCACTGACCTAAGTACTTTGGGCACTGCACCTCGTTTAATCCTCACAATTGCTTACAAGATAGATGTTACTCTCACTTGATAGACAGGGAATCCAAAGTTCAGGCCAATCCACCCTAGCTATGTCTAGGCAGTCTAGCTAAGTCTGCTTTCTTCACTTCACTTAAATGCCCTCCATGGGGACATGTGCAAGCAGGGAGTTTGATAATAAGAGCACACACCCTGATCCTCGGTTCCAAGAAGGTAGGACCAGGTCTTATTCATCTTTGTAGGCCTCAACTCTCGACATAATGATGTGACTACAGTAGCAATTATATCAACATTTAGTGCAGTGGTTCTTAACCTGGGTTCTATCGAACCCTAGGGGTTCGATGAGTCGGTCTCAGGGGTTCGGAAAAGCCTCTGCCGCGGAGGCCAGAATAAAGTAATACCGTAATTTGTTGTGAGTTCATGCACGGTTCATTTTGTGCACCAGTAAAAAAACATATACCTATGTCTTGAATTTGGAAAAAAAATCATATTTTATTTATCACTAAAGAAGGGTTCGGTGAATGCGCATATGAAACTGGTGGGTTCGGTAGCTTAAAAAAGGTTAAGAACCACTGATTTAGTGTTTCTTACTAGTCCGAACTTACATTCATGAGGAAAGAAATAAAAGAATACTTATTGGGCACCCTCCATTAGCGACAGGGGGTCAAGCATGGTCACATCCCACATTTATCTTCTAGAACCCACCTTTTACTGATGAAGAAGGGGCAGCTTAGAAAAGCTGACTGCACAGGCACATAGTGGTGAAATCATTCCAGTCCAGATCTGTCTTACATCTGAGAGAGGCTGGCTAGCACAGTAGTTGGATTCACACTTTAAGTGTGCGAACAATGTGTGTGGTTACAGAAAGTTGTGTTGTGTACTTGTGAGCCCTTCTACAGTGCTGGTGTGGGACAGGCTGTTTATAAATAGCCACCACCCCCATAGCCTGTCCCCCCTTCTCTGAAATATAAGTTACTTGGTTAAAGGATACAGCTAATGTCTATGAGTGAGACTCTGCTAGGAGCAGCCTTGGCAGAGAGGCACAGCTTTGTATACATAATAATGAGATGTGTTTATATTTACTAAGAAGAAAAAAAATAGTTCTATTCTAAAGTAAAATGGCTGGTTGTTCCAGAACATGAAAGAGGACAATGAATGACGATACCCGAATGAATAAATTTGTAGGTTTGTGGACAGGGAATTGACTTGCCTTGGATTATAGCATGTGCAAATAATGAGTCCAAAAAGAAGGAATTACATGTGGTGGGAATTTTGTCAAAGCTGGCTAAGTTTTTAATTCATTTTAGTCTGTGGTTCCTTTAGTATTAAGTATTAATGTCAATTCAAAAGCAGAATTTGGGTTTTTCTCTGTTAAAAATCACAAAATTTTCTTGAATATTGGTTATTGGTCTGCACTTAATAAGAGGTGTAGAATATCATATTTGTACCTGCTGTGTCATCTGCCTCAATAGTACAAATTCTGTTTTATCAAAATAACTTTCCATACATTTTAAAACAAAGAAATCCCTTTTAGGAAAGAGTTGTTTCTTTATAATGTTACTTTATAATGTTCTCTTTATTTTTAAATGTAGCATTATCAAATGGGTGGGACAAGTATTGGTGTTTAGCACCCATGATAAGCATTCACATCTCCTACTTTTGATGTTGCCTTCCCAAAATCAAATGCTAAATGCAAAATAAGACACAACATTCAGTCATTATCTGGATATTTTGGGGTGAGGAGGATTGGCTTTATTTTGTTTTGCATAGTTCAGGAACAGCCAGATTTCCTTGTTAGCTGCATTAGTCTTGTCATGAATTCTCATCAGATCCTTCACTTTAGAAAATTATCAGTAATAAATTAATCTGTGCCCTTTTTGGTCTTTGTCACCTCCAGGTAGTTTTTGTTTTACTCTGATGCTTCCTAAAGGCTCTGCAATCAGCAATAGGTCAAAGGTTTTATCTTTAACAACCAAGGACTAATTCAGAAAAGCAGTGTACCAGGCACTTGCTCGTGGTCACAGGCTTCTGATGGCATCACTCAGGACTTTTAAAACTCTTTGGTCAAAAAGAAGACAGGTTTATGAGATTGCTAACCCAATTCAGTGGAACAAGAATTAATCACATAGGACTGAATAATGGATGAGAGATGATTGCTGTTTGTGTTTGGGATATTGTTGATGTTGTTCTAGTGTTCTATTTTCTGGATATATAAAGAAGTATTTTCTCTTTCTTCTTAAGTTATATATAACCCATAACAATTTAGTAAACTCTTTATAAACTGAAATGAAACATTTGTAAATATCTTATTCTACCTGATTCCCCAGAATTCATAAACTTTAATTGAGTCTTCTTGCTTTTCACAGGAATATGGTTATTTGCAAAAGTTCAATAAGAATCTGTCTTTTTTTAAACCATAGCATAATTAGAAAAATTGGTTATATAACCAAGGTCTTTCCTGGAATGTTGTAATTGACAACTGATGCTCACTTAATCAGATGTAACCTGCCCCTTTTAAGAAGCCAATGCTCGTAAAACCCGCCCAAGAAAACTGGCTTACTGTTCCCTTTTGGCAAACAATGAAGGTCAAGTCACTCCCTGCCATCACAGGAACATGAGGATATTCTGGGGACCTCAAGAAGGGAGGAATTTGCCCAAATTTATAGGTACAGCAGGTAAAAAACCTAGTGGAGAGAGTTTCTTGGCTTAGCTTCCTAATCTCAGAAGAGTAAATAATAACAAGCTTTTTTAAAAGTTCAATCTAAGATTCCTAATAAAAAATTCCAGCAAAGCAAACTTAACAAGGCCTGCATTATAAATTAGCACTCTAGCACCTGGCCTGTGGTGGCGCAGTGGATAAAGCGTTGACCTGGAACGCTGAGTTCAAAAGCCAGTTTGAAACCCTGGGCTTGCCCAGTCAAGGCACATATGGGAATTGATGCTTCCTGCTCCTCCCCTCTCCCTCTCCCCCCCTCCTGTTTAAAATGAATAAATAAAATCTTTAAAAATAATTATAATAAATTAGCACTCTCGCTACACCTAAATAATCAGATCAAATCTATTTAAACAAGCCTTATGGTAATCTTTGTTGGTGACTAATTTTGATCAGAACAGGAGACTGTAGAAAAAGTTTTGTTTCAATGGCAAACTGCATCTAGACGACTCCTCTCCAGATTATCTGACTCTAACATCTCATTGACCATAACCTATTTTAAAATGCTTTGAAGTGGTAGGAAATGAAATCATACAAAATATGTCCATGAACTGATAAAGTTTCAAGTCTTCCCTCCTAAGCTGTGGGAAAAAGTTTTGCCTCGATATTGCTGACTTATAAATGGATATGTTCTTTGGATTCTCTCTTTTTAAAACTGTGGTAAAATATACAGTGGTGGGATTCAGTCGGTTCCCACTGGTTCAGCAGAACCAATACCTAATTTTTTGAGTTTGGTAAAATGGTTGTTACAATGGCACTTGGAATCAGGGTTCTCTCTAAGGTGGGCGCCTAGGCAGCCTGCCAATGTGGAAATCACAGATTTACATTCCTTACTCTTTTTAACGTTCATCTGCGCAACAGTGTATTCTAAGCGTCTATAGTAATGTTCATCCCGTCCATAGGTGAAAAAAAATTGCAAGTGAGGACGCCAATCAAGAAGCAATATAGAACTATCTTAAATAACGGTTTATTGGGTTTTTTGTCAGGTATTATTTAATATTTTTTCATTAATATTTTAAACTGTATAATCTAGTTTTGTGTACCTCTTTTATCGTTCTTATTTAAGTATGAAATGCATGAAATAATAAACTACCTTCTGGTATGTAATTTTTTTATACTTAAAATGGTCATTAGGGCAGAGAACTGGTTGTTAAATTATTTGAATCCCAACACTGAAATATATATATATATAAAACATAATTTACCATTTTAACCATTTTTTAAGCAAACACTTCAGTGGCATTAACTCTCTCCACACTGTGTGCAACCATCACTACCACCCATCTCTAGGATCTTTCCAACTTCCCAAACTGAAACTCTGTCCCCAAGAAACAATAACATCCATAACTCGAGTCCTAGATTTTCTTTTTTCTAGATTACATCTTCTGATTTGCTCATTATGAGTAAAATAAAATTTTTAACACATGTTCATTTTTATATCCTTATGAGAGCCAGGTTTTATCTTTTTCTGAAAAATATATTTTAACTACCTCAAACTTCAAAACTGCCAAATAAGTCATGTGCAGAAGTGAAGAGGGCTGGAAGTAATAAGCACTGTCCCCAATATGAAAGTGCCTGGGGCGACCCTCCAGCCCAGAACTGAGGGGTTAGGAAGGTGGGATGTTCCGTTCTAAAATTAGACTGAGCTAGTCACGTTAAGAGCATCTGCCCTATCTAAAGGGGGCTCCTTAAGTCTTATTAGTAAAGAGAGAGCGGAAAGCTCTGCACCCCCGACCCCCATAAGTCTCAGGGCCTGGAGCCCCCAAGGCAAACTCCCAGCACCACTGAATTCTGGCAGTTGTGATATCCAAGGGCAAAGGGGACCAAATGGGACACTCCACGACTACAGTGCCACTTTTCAGAAACTCCACACCCCGGGCCTCAAGTTCAGATTCGCACGGGTGCTCAATGATATGAAAGTGAGGGGCCCTGCAGGTTCACCCCTGCGCCCCCAGGGTGGTGAGTGGTGGTGGTGGTGGTTGTATGTATGTGCTGTGTGGGTGTGTGCGCACACCAGCCATTTATTTCCACGTTCCTGCCGGCTCCGCTGAAGAAGCCCAGGCTCCCACTGAGAGGCCGCCAGCCGCCCTGTCCCTCATCCCCACGCTCCCCGCCCGCCGCAGGGACGCTGTCCCGGGACGTGCTCTCTGCCTGGAGCTGCTTACCAGCTGTCCCTGGAGAAGGCACGGAGGAACCAGATGCCAGGAGCCAAAGAGGACCGCATCTTGCCTGCGGTGTGGGAGGGACTCGGTGAGGTGGACGAGCAGAGCACAGGGCCGTGCGTCCCCGCCCGCAGCAGCTGGATTTAAATGCCCCGCCGGTCTGCCCGCCCCGGCCCTGCCACCGCAGCCCGGGAGCCCCCGCCCCCTTGCACCTGACTTCCCTCGAGCTCTCGCCCAGCGTCAGCAACCCGCTCATCCTGCAGTGGGTCGCCAGCACCGTGTTCTCCTGCTTCGCTCCCGCCTCGCGCGGACCTTCCGGGGCACTCCCCGCACTCCCCGCAGGAACTGAAAGCCACACCCACACTGCTCAGCTCTCCCTGGTGTTCCGTCTGTCGCAGCTGTTCTTGCTGTGCCTTCCTGTCCTGAGAACTGGTGTCCCAACACAGAGAGGAAACTGAGGCACGCTGGAGCGCTAGAGCTGACATCGGTGGTCCCTACATTACACTGCTTAGTGCAGGCACTTCTCGGTGAGCAGGAGATATTTCGGGGAGTTATACTACCGTTACCTCCAGACCGTGTGCTCGTGTGTTACGCCAGACAGGGCCCACCACGCCCCTCAGAGACTGGCCTCCCCAACTACTCCCGGTGACAGCCACTGGGCAGCCCGCAAAAGGCCAGTCTGGAGCACATAGTTCTCTGTTCTCCACAGTGCTCTTCTGGCCTCTAGCCTGACAGTTCCCTGGTTGTTCCAACTATAGAAAGAAGATACTGTGAGATCTTTGAATATGAACCCAAGGGTAAACTGCAGAGGGGTTAGAGAGGGAAGCATTCCCCCTGAGAATAAAGTTGTTAATAGAACATAAAATACGATTGTTTTAGCGCAAATGGCTTCAGCTCTGACTCCACCCTGTCCCTAATTCCTGGGAGTGTCCAGGCCCTAAGTGCAAGGTCTGAAAGTGGAGCAACAGCTCCACCAAACAGGTTAGGACCCAGAATAATGAGCTTGGATGCTACCAGCAAAGAGAGGTAAGAGAGGTAAGAGAGGTAGGTGTAAAGCCCTCTGTAAATGCCAAGCAGTCAGGGGTGTAGGTTCAGTGGCAGAAATAAAGACAACAAGCAGAGGCCAGAAGGTAAAGAGATAGAGAGGAAAGAAGAAGGGTTAAGAAGTCAATACTAGATGATGTAAGGTACAGAGAAGCAAAACACCAAAGGAAGAGCACAGCTAACAGTAGCTAACTTAATCCTTAATACACCGCACACTGGTCCCGGGTGGATAAGCATTCATTCTATTCATATGGAAGAGCAACTATATGTCTCGGTTTGCCTGGGACAATTCCAGGGAATACTTGCTGTCCAGACCAGCTCTGGAGTAATACCCAACAGACATTAGGCTTGTAAGAATGCAGGTTAAGGGGTGGAAAGCAAACTAGAATAATTAGCTAATATCCCCAGGAAGACTGCTAATTGTTTCTCAGGAGGCTAAAGGAAGGAGAAAGTTAGAATACAAGGGAGCCAAGTGGCTGCAGTTACTTGATACTGCACACGGGGTGCACATGAGCATCACTCAGGGAAGGGAAGGTCCCTCTCCAGGGCTCCAGACTTGCTATCCAGACTCCAATTATATGGAAAACCTGTATTTCCATTTCAGACAGAGAAGCCAAGGAATAAAGCTCATGACTGCTCATTTTCACTGCCCTCTATTTGTCTGGGGCTGGAGCTCTCAGTGAGACATGAACAATATGCCCTCATGGTGACATGGCTACTGCTCATGGAGTGCCAACAAGTAGCTGGGTGCAAGGCCAGTCCCAAGACAGTCTTTGCCTTATTCCAGTTCCTCCCTGTGAATTCCAGCAGTACATTCTGCTTCAGGGGCCAGGATGGCAGCAGGAACAATCCTATTAATGTTCCTCTCTTGCTCCTGTGGGCGAGCTGGGCAATCTCTTTGCTTCCTGCTGCACAGGGGAGTGCCAAAGGATGCCATGGCTCAGATGCTCCTTTCACTCACCTACACACACTCTCCACTCTTGACTCACCTTCCTGTTATCTGGCACCGCTTTCACACCACCTCCTCAAACCCTGCAGGGTGTGGACAGTAGTTTCTGAAGGAAATGAGGGAAGGGATGAGCTACTGAATCAGAAACTGAAGGAAAAGATCCTCAGTTGTTATTGTGAATAGAACTTTAATTTCCAAAAAATACTTACTATGGTTTCATAGTATCAAACACCTGGAAGGCAGGAGCTGACTGTTAATGGCCTTCTGGCCCACTGAATACCAGTTCCTACTACTGGCAAGCTCTACTGACCATCCATGGGAGTTATGGATAGCCAGTTATCTGTTTAGGCCTTTCAGACATGACAGCAAGTGTCCTCCCTGTTTTTTTCAAAGGGATGCAGGGAACTGACTGCTTGAGAAAGTCTATGAAAATATGCCATTAGAAAACAGAACCCCAACATTTTAGCACACACACATAAGCATCATTCTTTGAACATACTTGCTCCCTCCTACTTCTTACTAAACAGGGAATAGCATACTTTTTTCTGATAGAATCAAGACCCAGACCCTTGAATTATGGAACAGGAGTTGGGATATTAGGGGAAATAGAGATTATTTACCCTTTTAAAGATTCAGTTTCTTATTAAGCTTTTTTATTGAGTGGCCAAGTGGTGTAGTGAAAAGAACATGGGCTTTGAAGTAGAGCTAATCCTGGTGCAGATACTACTCTGAGCCTCAGTTCCTTTATCTGTAAGATGCAGATGGTAACACCTACCTTGCAGAAAGGCTGTGAGAATTAAACATTATGCATAAAAAGTGCCTGACCACATTGAATAGGTTTGGTAAGTGGAGCAATGATTATGCATGCATGAGCTTATGTACGGTACTAGGATCAAATATTGATGACATTGATAGAAGCCAATGATCATTTGTAAGTGAAAACAAAATATAGGGGTCAAAGGATCAAAGTTCTTAAAAAGTGTCAATGGGGCCTGACCAGTTGGTGGTGCAGTGGATAGAGCATCAATCTGAGATGCTGAGGACCCAGGTTCAAAACCACAAGGTCACTGGCTTCAAAGTGGGCTGATATGGCTTGAGTTCAGGCTCATCAGCTTGAGTGTGGGATCATAGATGTGACCCCATGGTTGCTGGCTTGAGCCCAAAGTCACTGGCTTGAGTAAGGGGTCAATGACTTGGCTGGAGCCCCCAGTCAAGGCACATATGAGAAAGCAATCAATGAACAACTAAAGTGCTGCAACTACGAGCTGATGCTTCTCATCTCTCTCCCTTCCTGTCTCTGTTTCTCTTTCTCACTAAAAAAAAAGTGTCAATGGGTATAATAGAATAGGTTTAACCTGCCAAATCTTTAATATCTTGTGTGCACATGTGTATGTGTATGAATGTGCATATATATGGGTATCTGTGTATGTGTGTATGTATACAACTTCACTCACTGAGGTATTGTAAGCATCAAGATAATATCTTGAATAATTTAAAGCTGACAAGGATGAATGTATGGATTGAGAAAAGTGTCATAAAAATGAACAAAGCTATTATTATCTCCAATATGTCAGATGTTGAAATCTTATTAAGGAAGGTTGCTATTAAATTTCTTCTAGCTGCCCTGGCCGGGTGGTTCAGTTGGTTGGAGTATCACCCCAATGAGCTGGGGTTGTGGGTTTGGCCCCGGGTTGGGGAGCATGCAGGAATCAACCAGTGAATGCATAGATGGGTGGAGCAACAAATTGATGTTTCTCTCTCTTTCTCTTCCTTTCCTTCTAAAATTAACAGATAAAAACTAAAAAATTATTATTTCCAGGTAACAAACTCAAAAAAGATAAGCAAGGTGATCATGTATCCAAAACAAGATGTCTCTCAATAAAATACACTGTTCTAGAAGGGCTTGGCAAAGAGAGCCCTTGCCTTGATATAACTGGTCACAAGTAGGGGCTTCCATCTATTTAAGACTGGACTGATGGATCACATGGCCTGAAGAATGGGCTTTGGAGACCACTATCAGCCAATCAAGGGCATAGCCCTGCTTCCACATGGTCAACCAGTCGTGGTAGCAGGTATACTCAAGGACAACCTGAAAGCAAGCAGTCCTCAGAAAGGGAGAAGGAAATTCGGCGAGTGGTTAAATTATTATAGTCTCCCAAAGTTACTTTGTTCAGGGGGAAAAATTAAAAGAAATATATGGTAATGTTAAAGGGAGGCAACCTCAGGTGGCCTAGTCATATAAGCTGAGGACAAATTTTAGTTACTCCAGTATCTGAATGTAGCAATGCATTTATTCATTTAACAAACACTTATTAAGTGCCAACTATGTGCCAGCGCTATATACTGATGAATAAGACAGCCACTGTCCAAACCTCAAAGAATTTACAGTTGAATGGGACAGAGCTGCATGGAGACATAATTCCATCTCAAAGAGCTCTAGTAGAATAAGAAATAGCTTATAGAGATATGTGCATACTGCTGGGTAACTCTGAGCCTTCTAAGGCTTCACAGTAGGCAACATGCAGTATAGAGTGCATGCCAAGCAGAAAGAGAACAGCAGGGCTAACAGAGTGCATGGGCACTGGCACGAGCACAGCAAGGAATGACAAGGCTGGGTGTGTTTCAGAAATGGCACGGGATTCTGTGTAGCTGAGTACCTGTGCACGGTGAGCAGCTGCAGAAAACGTGGCTCTTATTACTCATGCTGGGGTAGTGAAGAACCTTAAAAGTCAACTCTAAGGGGTTAGAATTTTATCCTTTGGCCAGTTGGGTGTTATAACAAAGAGGTTTTTAGGGAGGGTTGAGACATAATCAATTTATGTTCTTAGAGGCAAAATGTCACTTAAAAGTCCTTTGTCAGTCTTCTGGTTCTAGGCCAAGATGGCATAGATGCATTTCACCTTAATCTACTTGCTAAGTACTAAAAACCCTGGGCATTAGGTATACAACAACAAAAGAAAACCGGAAAAGTAGGAAGAAGGCAGATTAGTGAGGAACCTCAGGATCCGAGGAAAGACACAGTAGTGATTTGTCTAGGTTTACTTTTGCTTCATCTCTCCTTGACTGGGTGCTGGAGAAGCCAGGAATCCAGAAGTGCCAATGGCACAAACAGAAGAAGAAAAAGGGGAAGGGGAAAGAGGAAAGGGGAGGGGGAGGGGAAGAGGAAGAAGAAAAAGAAGGAAGGAGGAGGAGGAAGAAGAGGAGGAAAAGGAAGAGGTAGAAGAGGAGTAGAGGAAGGAGGAGGAGGAGGAGGGGAGGAGGAAGAGGAGGAGGAGAGGAGGAGGGGGAGGGGGAGGAGGAGGCAGTGGCAGTGGCAGCAGCCTTGGCCAGATAGCTCAGTTGGTTGGAACACTGTCCCAGAGCCACAGAGGTTGCCAGTTTGATTCCCAGTCAGGGTACATAAAGGAACAGATCGCTGTTCCTGTCTCTTAAAAATAAATTATTTAATTAATAAAGAAGGGGAAAATTTTCAATATAAAAGCAGGCTATGTTTAGCTAAAGGAACAAGAAACACCAAGGAAAACACTACTGCCTGTCCCCCCACCCCTCGCCACCCCATCAGCAAAGGCAAAGTGTGCAGCTTCGACTGCCACTTGCACCTGGCTGTGATGAGTTGTCCCCTGAGCCCCACCTTCAGGGTGGTGTCAGAGAACTCCAAGCAGGAAGCCAGGACTTACACCACTTTCCAGTGCTAATGAGCACCCCACCCCCACCACCATGTTTCAGTGGAGGTCACATGGGGAGCAGTAAGGAGTCACCCTGCCCTTCTCATGCTGGGTGGCATCTGTAGGGGCCGAGTAAGGAGCCAGAACTTCCACCATCCAAGCAGTCATGAGGTGCCTTTCCCAACCCTGCCAGGAGTAGCAACCGGGACTACCTGGATTGCTACAACCCACCTGGCAAAGAGGAACAAAGACATGAACCAACTACATGCTGTCACATATAGTTGGTTTCTTAAAAAACTAAACATACACTTAAAAAACTAAACATATACTTACCATATGACCTATTAATTGCCCTCCTCGGCATTCATCCCCAATAAATAAAATTTTCTATCCATACAAACCTGTACATAATGTCCACAGCAGCCTGTAATAGTAAAAAACTGGAAACCACCAAAATGTCTCTCATAGGAAGAGAGTTAAACAAATGGTGATACATCCATACCATTGAATATGACTCAGCAACAAAAAGAAACAAACTACTGAAACATGCAACCACTTGGGTCAATCTCAATGACATTATGTTGAGCAAAATAAATCAATCTCAAAGGCCACACACTGTGATTCCATTTATCATTGGAAAGGACAATTATAGAGCTGGAAAACAGATTAGTGGTGGCAGTTTAGGGATGATGGTGGTAGGGAGGGGAATGATATGGCTTTACAGCAGTGATTTTCAACCACTGTGCTCCGAGAATTTATAAAACATGCAATACCTACCTGATGTTTTAGTCAGGAGCACTGACCTCTTTCTCCTTAGACTGTCAAATTAAAAAATCACAATAGTCAACACAATAAGAGCTGTCTGGTGTGAATGCCCTGTCCTAAACCATAAGTATATAGATCATAAAACTGAGTTGCATCTTATTGGTCACATCAAATAAGGTTGCATCTGATTGGTTAATTCTTGGCCAGAAATCCTTATACAAGTGTAGGCACCTGAATTTTTTTTTTTTTTTTAGGCACCTGAATTTTTAAAAAGTCACTTTGGAACAAAAAGGGTACATGATTACTATTATTATTATTATTACTTTTTGTAAATCAATCAGAATTGTACCTCTTTTTTGTCAGATCAGCAAAAAATATATTTTTTGGTGTGTTGCAGAATTTTAGCAATTAGTTTGAGTGCTATAAGATAAAAAGGTTGAAAATCACTGCTCTATAGGGTAACATCAAGCAGACGTTTGTGGTGATGGATTACTTTTGTATCTTGATTGTGGTGGTGTTTACAAAATCAACACATGTGGGAAAATGTCACAATAGAACCACACATACATATTGTACCAAAATCAGCTTGGTGAATTAGACTTATTTGAACTATTTTTGCAACTTCCTGTAGCTTTATAATTATTTTATAAAAAGTTTTGTAAAGAGTCAAGGGAAAGCAGTCTTTTGCCAACTTTTAAGTTGCTTCTAGTAGTTCTTGGTTTGCTACATAGTTCTAGAAACAGGGGATGACAGGGACTTACCTTTTAACTATAAATCTTTTCTTTTGAGAACATGGAATGCAGCAGCCTGGTTAACTCAAGTTAATATCGAGTGATTTTAGGACTACTGCCTAGATTCCAAGTTATTCCAAATGATGAGTTATCCTCATCACTGTGATTTCAGGACTACTACCTAGACTCCAAGATATTCCAACCCTGCTTTTATTTAGCTCCTGCCTTTCCACCATGGATGGCTAGGAGATAACACTCTTCCCATCCTTCAAACAAGGATATTTAGGCTTCCCGAGGAGAGTTGCACGTGAACCACACACTAATGGTGGGCAGATGAGATACCAGCTCTTCCAATGGCAATCAGATTCCTTCCTAGTACTTAGGCTAACTGGGGCAGCCCTATTGCCTTCCTGCTGCTGTCTTTTGTCCATAATTGAAAATACATTTTAATTGTAACACTGTAAAGCAAGAGCAATAAAGCAAGAACAGGTTGGACAAATAAAAGATGAAAATTGGGTTTAGAAAGCAGAAGCAAGCCCTGGCCGATTGGCTCAGTGCTAGAGCATCAGCCCAGCATATAAATGTCCTGGGTTCGATTCCCAATGAGGGCACAGAGGAGAAGTGCCCACCTGCTTCTCTACCCCTCCCCCTCCCTTTCTCTCTCCCTTTCTCTCTTTCCCCTCCTGCAGGTATGGCTCAGTTAGAGCAAGCTGGCCCAGGAGCTGAGGTTGGCTCTATGGTTAAATGGTTTGGATGCTGAGCAATGGAACGACAGCACCAGATGGGCAGAGCATTGTGGGGTAGTGGGCTTGCCAGGTAGATCCCAGTTAGGCGCGCATGCAGGAGTCTGTCTCTCTGCCTCCCTGCCTTTGACTTAATAAAAAAAAATTTTTTTTTTTTAAAGAAAAAAACCAGAAGCACATAGCTTCACAGATTTTTCACAAGCAAGGATTGAAAGGTCTTTAAGGGGAAACGTTTACTAGTAAGATTAAAGAACATCTGCACAGACTAACCAGTGCCACACAGTAAAGACTGAAGACACCCCTGCTGCCCCTAGATGTCCATGGCATCAACAGCAGTCTATGATCTGGAAAAACTCTCTTACTTCTCCTTTGACCCCAGCAATACCTTCACCATAGAATTTTTCCACAAAACTCTTTATTACAGGCCTCAAATCCCTGGCTCCTGGTACATTGTTGGCATTCCTTGTAACATACATGAAGAATGGCCTACAAGATGCAGAAATCAAGTCAGAGATGGAAATTCCTGGGAAAGAGAGTCTAATCCTAAACCTTCCTTCTGAGAGATGCTTACTCTCAGGCCCAAGTCTTCCTCTGAATATCATTTAAATGCTCACCTTTATGCCAACATGTGCTCTAGTTATTTCTATTTACTGAGCTTGTTCTAAACCTTTTTTCCCCTTTCTACTAATGAACTTGGAGAGTTTCTTCCCACTTTATAATGACAGCGCTTCAGTCAGGGAAGGGGGGAGGGTGCCCAGGCAGCTCATGAAAAAAAGTAGAAAATTCATCAATTTCTTTCAAGTCCTTGAGTAGCCTTATTAAGTCCTTCAAGTCTAATCAAGTCCTTGTCTATTTATTGCACAGAATGAGATTTAAGATGCACACATAGGCCTCAAAATTAAAATATTCAATAAGATTGAAAATGGATGAACTATGAATGAATACACAGTCTGGTTAATCAACAAGTATTTAAAAAGTCAAATCTGAGATTCCTTATGAAAACTTTTAGCAATGCAAACTTAAGAAGACCTGTAAGGTAAACTAACACTCTTGCTCTCCTTTATAAATAATCAGATACAATCTAATGAGACCAGCCTTACTTTGTTATCAAGAATTATCTTTCTTTGAGACTACTTTTGATCAAAACAAAGAGGGCTATAGAAAATATTTTATGCTTCAGAGGAAAACTATGCATTGAGGCCTCCCCTCCAAGTTATCTGATTTTAATTCTATAGTTGATCTAGTTAGCAATTCTTCAAATTGTAAATACCTATTGAAAAGATCAGTTTTACCTTCATTTGGACTTTCAACATTCATTTATTCATGAGTTTTTTTATTTTACTTTATTTTAGAACCAGTTATAACACGTGTTCCCTCATGAGTTAAAGTCTTTAATACATGTTCACTTAATACCTGTATAAGAGTTATGATTTTACCTTTTATTGACAATTATTTATTTTTATTTTAGAGAGAGAGAAGGGGAAGACACAGAGAAAGAGAGAAACAGAGAGAAACATTGATTTGTTGTTCCACCCATTCATGCTTTCATTGATTGATCCTTGTTTGGGCCCTTACTGGGGGTTGAACCCTCAATCTTGGTACATTTGGACAGCACTCTAACCAAGTGAGCTACTTTTGGCCAGGGCCAAAAATGATCTTTTAACATATAGAAACAATTATTATGTAAGGCAGAATAAAGTATGTACTACACAGAGTTACAAGTATTATACTAAGGTTGGCCAGAAGTAATTGTTTCCGATTGAGAGAAATCAGGTATGTTTTCATGGGGCAGGTAACTAAGTTATCACAGAGTAGCTATAGTACTTTGTCTTAAAGGAAAGTAGAACATTAAGACTCAGAACTGGAAGGACATTTCAGGCAAACAAAAGACCCACTAATCCTAAGGGACTCTCTTGACCTAAATATTATTAGTCAGCACCCAGCACCCTAGAGTCCCAATGGAAGGCCAGGCTCAATCCTATCAGATTCATGTAGGCACAATGCCCAATTTGGAACCAATCTCAGAGAATCTCCCTATGTATTATCTGACCTGGCAAGCTTACAGTCCCAACTACTCAGCTGAGGAAGGGCTCCCGGCAGGCACAAGGAACATGAAGCATGATGGTAACTGGGAAACTGGCCCATCAATTCAAACCAGTGTGTCTTCAAATGAGGATCACAATATAGCAAATGTATATGACAGCCTAAACAAACTTTCTCCCCTGCTGCCTCACTGGGCCAGGTATATAGTTGCATGGATCTAATTGCATCTTACTTCTGGAGTCAAACTAAATTTCATTAACAGCTATTAATCTCTAAATTTCTATTTTGTCAATGGTCAAGAGGAGGAGGTGGATAAGGGATTCAGGAAACGTAGTAGGAAAATACATATTTAGGAAAGCATTAACTCAGTCTCCAGCTATCACTATTTATCCATGTCAGATGCTATTCCTTCGTGAATGGCTTCTCCAGCCTGAGCTGCTGCATATAAGTCTATACTCACCATTCCTACAGATACTACAGTGTGAGCCACTAAATGGTAGTCTACTAACAACAAACACATCCAGTTTTCAGAGCCTTTGTCTACCTAAAATGATTCCTGTTGTGTTGGTTCAAGCTCCAACCCTGTTCTACTTCAAACTCTCTTTTCCTTTCACCTTCTGTTGTTAATCTCAGTCTCAGTCCTGCTCCTTGACTTTGTGTGGTCCCCCTTACCATCTCAGCTGTTTCTGGTCCCCCTTCATCTACTATCCCTGACACAAGTTAGTTGTCAGGTAAGAAAGAGAAGCTACTTTATGTGAAAAAAGACTCCCTGACCCTGAACCCTAAAAGACAGAGCTGTATAACAATCAAGTTTTATGTGTAGGATATAAAGTCCTAATGAGGAACAGATAAAAATGTGCTGCTATGGCAATTGCTTTGAACTGCTTAGAAAAAATAGAGTGCCCACCTGGGAAAACAGGGTAAGGCACATCCCTCCTCCAGGTGAACCATACCTAACTCAATCTTGGCAATGTGATAGGGTGAGTGGATCCTGTTGGATGAGGGTAACTACAGGTTTTTAGCCAAAAGGATTTAAATGAAGGCATCATCTCATCCTCTGGTTGAGCAATAAAAGAAGGTGTGTTAATTTGCAATTTAAATGATACACCCATCATTTGGCAACTAGGCACTCTCTTCCTTGACTCTCACCTTTTTAAAAAAATTGACTTTAGTGGCAAGAAGGCTCAATATCGGATGGAGCAATAAATAAAATCAACCAAATGCAAATAAATGTACATGTCATTATAACCTATGCATTGATTCAGAAGGTCAAACTGGATGTCCCTGTGTTCCTACACCTATCTAGCTCACTCCTAGTCAAAATATCTGAAACATAAAGGATTCCGTGTGACTAGCCAAGAAAAGCAGAGAAGGCCTTGTCTCTTACTGCACTTAACATGTTTCAGGCACTATGCGAACCATTGTGCTGCACTATCTCACTAAATTCTCACAACAACTTTATGAATTAATTACTATTATTATTCCCACTTTGTAGATGATGTAACTGTACACGGAGTGTAAGTAACTTGCTTAGGGTCACACAACAGAAATGTGGTAGAACCAGGATGTAAACTATGATTATGATCTTAAGCATTGCATGAACTAGCCCATAGCAGCAGGGCCTTTGAAAAACAGAGCAAGAAGAGCTTTGAAATCAAAGAACAATTTTCAATCTCTAGAAGACTCTAACCAGAGGGGACATAGAAATATAAGTGACTTTTCCTGTTCCTGAATTGAACCATGTAAACATTCCCTTACTGCCATCCCACCTTAAGATTTCAAAGCTTTTCTTTTATTATATTTCTATTTTGTTCTTTTTTATCATTTATACCCTAATGTTCTCCACGATCTTTCATCCCTGATATTCTCAACTTTATATAGCTGGGAATTCACCAGATTACAAAACCAGGTGCCCATTTGATTACTCAGGGTGTGAGCACTAACAAAGTTATTTCAGGTCCAAGGTTTTTAAAAGTAAATTGCTTTTAAAGAAATTCAAATACACACAAAAACAGAGCAAATAGAATAAAACTCAAACATGTCAGCCACCTAGATTTACTAGCATTAGACTTTTGCTACTTATTTCACCTCATGTCTCATTTTGTTAAATTATTTTAAAGTAAATCTCAAACATGATTTAATTCATCCATATGTACTTCAGTATACATCTTTGTATAGATATTTCTCTCATATATCGATAATGCCATCATCATACTAACAAAAAGAATAACTTAAACTCTACAAATGCTCCTGATTGCTTCAAAGATACATTTTTTCAGACTTTTTTCACATCAGGAACTAAACAAAGTTCATTCATTATATTTGGTGAATCTAGAGCCACTTTCCCATTTTTATTTTTTAAATTTATTTTAAATTTATTGATTGATTTTAGAGGGAGAGGAAGGGTTGGAGGGAGATGGGGGGAAAGAGAGAGAGAGAGCTCTGTTTAGGGATCAAACCTGCAACCTTTGTGCACTATCACAATGCTCCAACCAATGGAGCAATCCCACCAGGGCTCGCTTCCCCATTTTTAAAATTCAAGCCATTAATTTGTTGAAGACCTTGGATCAGATTTCCTATAACTCTGGATATTTGTTTAATCATGGAATAATTTGTTTTCCTCTCTATTCCCTATAAATGAGATCTTCATGGATTTTCTCTTATTACCTTCATCTAAATCAGAAAACAGAAAATTATTTGAATAATAATTTTCTCAATTCTCCCAAGTATGGTACACAACTAGTTCTAAAGTGACTAGAAGTTAATTTATTACATACAATGGATTCCTTAGGGCAGTAGGACTTAATTTTGTCCTAGAACCATAAAAAATGCTTTCAGTTTTGATTATATTGAGTTTCAATTTTTAGAAAGGCAAAAATTCTTCATAGAAGACACTGGTGCTTCATACTACATCACTCCAGCAGGTACAATGTCTGCTTCTCTCACTTGTAGTGATGTGAGAATGGAGGTGGGTTTAGATGACGACAAGTCTGTTTCATCCATTGCGATCGCTGTAGGTGTACGGGGGTTGGGGTTGGGGTGGGGTGGAGGAGGGAACCTAAGCAAGAGTTGAGCGCTAACTTCTACTGAGGCTGATCTCATCTCAAGGGCCGGGCAGGAATGATGACTCATGCAATACAACACAAAACTGTCTTAATCAACACGAATCAGTTTGACTTCTCTTTGGCATTCCCCTCTAATAGTAGTCAGTAAGGCTGAGAATAAGACCAGAGATGGGCCATTCATTTGTACCTTAAGAGAGCTTTAAAAATCTAAGTCAACATATTCAAAGTCTTTCACCCAGAAGAATGGGCCTAATATGCCAGGAAAACATTTACTTTTATCCTCTTCTATATTTCCAATCTCCCTAATTTTTATTTTCTGAGAAGCATAAAAAAATAATGCCCATAATAGGACACACACACAGAGAAATAAATTATGCTCATTACAACTTAGAGGAAAACTGAAGGAACTCTTTCGCTTCCAAAAATAGAATCTAAATAAACACAGAAAAGGAATAACTGCTACCTCCTTTATCACACCTTAAGTGGTTACATGACATAAAAGCAGCAGTCTCTAGCCTCTTCAACCAGTGGGTAAGTCAAAAAAGTTGGCAATCTTATTCCTGTCCTTCATAAAAGGCAAGGGTGAGGCCTGGACAATTAAGTAATATACTGGAACAATGTAAGGGAGAGGACACTCTCCCTCACAAAGCACTGGCTCAAGCTGTTTTAGGTTGGACTGTCTTGAAAATATGTCAAGCACCAGCTTTCTGATTGTTCTTGTTACAGGAAAACTAGTACAAATACCCTCTGCCACGGCCACAACTCTGCCACCGTTTCTGTCACATTTATGTCCATCTCCTGGCCTGGATTCTGTGAATTGATAAAGCTTCCTCTGGGGACCAGCGCAGCCGAGCTTTCCTGGAGTTGTGCCTCTTACTGGATGTATGCTCATATTTTCCTCCATCCTGCCCGTTCTGCCCTCCTAGTCCACTGTGACCTCCTGAACTTGCATTTATTCTGACAAGATCAGTGCTGAAGTCAGCGTAGAGAATGAACTTGTCCCATCCTTATCTCACTGTTCACAGTAAAACCTATCACTAGTTCACAACTCAGCATGAAGAACAATGAAAAGTTGAGAGTGAGGTCAAAGTATAAAATATAATGAATAAATTCATAAAATGTTAAAACTAAAGAGGAAATGGAAGGTCATGTAGTATAATGCTCTTATTTTACAGAAAGTTGTATCCCAGAGAAATTTTGTCCCAAATAACAATCACAATGAGAGAATGGAAAACAAAATAAAATAATGTCTAAAGACTTATTTTTTATGTTCATTTTATTGATTTTAGAGAGTGAGAAAGGGAGAGAGAGAGAGAGAGAGAGGAACATCAATCTGTTCCTGTGTGTCCCCTGACTGGGGATCAAACCAGTAACCTTTGAGCTTCAGGACAATGCTCTAACCAACTGAGCCATCTGGTCAGGGTCTAAACAACTTTTGAATAAAGATCAAAAACATTAGGTAAAGCTATTAACCATGTTGAAATATTCTGAGTTTTTAAAAAATAAATCTGTTCATTTAACAAATATTTACCCAGAACCTATTATGTGCCAGGCATAGTCTTAAAAACTGGGGATAATATATTGAACAAAAAACAGGCAAAAATGCATGTCCTCATGGAGTGTACAATCTAGTGAGGAGAGAGAGAAAATAAACAGTGAGTAAAATATATAGTTTGTCATACAACTATAAGTATCATGAAGAAGTAAAGCAGAGAAAGGAGATAAGAATATCTGAGTGTGAGGGCAGGAAGGAAGGTTGCATTTTTTAATAGGATAGTCAGGGAAGGCCTTTCAATAAAATACATCCGAATGCAGACTTGAAAGAGGTAAAAAAATGGGCCAAGGATTATCTAAACAAGTGTCCCTAGACAGAGACAATTCCAAAAGAGAAGCTGCTAAGCTTATCTAAGATGACAGCAGAGTAGGTGGAAGTTATACTCATCTCCTCTCAGGACCAAATCAGAATTACAACTAAATTATAGAACACTCAAACTGAATAACCAACTGAAGACTATCTGAACAGAAGTCTTATAACTAAGGATTTATAGAAGAAACCACATCGAGCCTGGTAGGAAGGATGGAAACACCAAAGGCCTGGCCCTGAACTGACAAAGCAGTTAAGAATCCAGAGTGCACCTGACCAGGCGGTGGTGCAGTGGATAGAGCGTCTGACTGGAATGCGGAAGGGCCCAGGTTCAAGACCCCGAGGTCGCCAGCTTGAGCGCAAGCTCATGTGGTTTGAGTAAAAGCTCACCAGCTTGAGTCCAAGGTCACTGCCTCAAGCAAGGGGTTACTTGGTCTGCTGAAGGCCTGCGGTCAAGGCACATGTGAGAAAGCAATCAATGAACAACTAAGTAAGGTGTCAAAACAAAAAACTGATGATTGATGCTTCTCATCTCTCTCCGTTCCTGTCTGTCTGTCCCTATCTATCCCTCTCTCTGATTTGCTCTCTGTCTCTGTAAAAAAAAAAAAAAAAAAAAAGAATCCAGAGTGCTACCTCAGCTGCAAAGGTCCCTAAGGAGGGGGGAGGTCTCAATCCCATGCTGGGCACTCCCAGCCCAGAGCACCAGTACCAGGAAGAGGAGCACATATGGCATCTGGCTGTGAAAATCAGCAGGGATTCAGTCCACCAGGCTGAGATGTGAGACTGCTAGAAACCCAGCACTCTCTTATAGGGTCAGTACACAAAAATTTCATTCTTGGGCACTCTCACCCTGGGTTCCAGCAGAGGGACAGCAGCTTAGAGCAGACTGAAGTCATACAGAGAGAGATTGTATGGCTTTGAAGAAAGGTCTGGAGGGACAGCCACCAAGGTCCCTGTGCTGTGTCCCACACTACCCACAGATGCCATCTTTCCTGGGTCAAGCACTACCTCTTCCAGGTCAGCCTGGGCCCTCATTGCAGACTTTCTTGGAGACTCTCAAGGAGGTTCAGGCAGATTCAGGAAGTGACAAAGATGAACAGGGAGAGACTAAGTGAAATGGCTTTACAGCAAGAGCCAATTTTTCCATGTGCCTGACCAGCACCATCCCCCACAGAAGCAACCTGAGGAGATGAACTAATCCCATCCTCCCAATCCACTGTTGCCCTACACTGCCATGCTCACATCCTGCAGAGGAGTGTGCTAGCTGGGACCAGCCTGGGACTACATTGTGGTCCTTCTGAGAAAGCTCTTAATGATGTCTAGGCAGACTCAGGGGTGACAGAGATGTGTAAGGAGAGACTGAGTTGTGTGGCTCTGAGATGTGGGCCAATTTTCCCCGTGCATCTCAACCAGCATTGCTGTTCCAGTACAGAGACCTCTGTGCACACAGCAAAGTCTTAATCTGTTTTATCCTGATGAATTCTACTGCTCACTCCAATCCCCCCAACCAAGGCTCTAAGACCCTGCCCCACTGCAAAGGTCTGCAAGTCCCAGGCCCTGAGACTTTTGCTGAGTAACCTCAGACCCAGCATTGGCACCTAGTTTTAATCTGTATCCACTTGGTGAAAACCACTTGCTCCTACTTGGTAACTCAGAAGCTACCTCATACAACTCACATTCACCACGAGCTCTTTTAGTAGCTAAGCTTTAAAAAAGGGCCATCAGATGAAGGCAGATCTTGGGATGCCTTGGGCTATTTACTGACCTGCCCCAGGCTTGGAACTCCTGGAAGCCTACTTGAGTATGCAGCTTCACTACACTCTTGTGTAACAAAGCCCCTCAGAGGTCACCACAAACCATAAATTGCTTTATAGATCTTAACAGATAGCCCAGGCATGGTCACAGGCAGCATCTAATATTGACCAATACCAGAGTTCCTTCCAACATGTCTGATGGCTGGCATTAGACCATTATCAGAGCACAAACTGATTAGGTCCACAAGTAATACACCAAAAGGTAGATCTTGGCAGGCACCAGACCCTGCTGGGGCAAATTCTGCATCAAGGGGTCAGGCCCCACACAGCTACTTGTACACGAGGATCAAGATCAATCCTCATAGTAGCCGGCCTGAGGGCCTAGCCCACACATGCACAGACCAATAGAAATCAAGACTCAACCATAACAGGAGGGCTAACATAACCGAGACAAAGAACATTCCTGAAGCACCTAGCTCAAAAGATCAGGGAGACTGTGCCATTGAGTCCCATAATACACTGACTACATGAGATCACTCTACCAAGACAGGGAGATGGCATATCTACCTAATATACAAAAATAACTATAGAGAGGCAGCCCAAGTGGGGAGACAGTGAAACAGTGCCAAATGAAAAGAACAGAGAAAAATCCACAGAAAATAACTAAATCAAAAGGAAGCAAGCAATCAACCAGATACAGAGTTCAAAACACTGACTGACCAGGCAGTGGCACAGTAAATAGAGCATCAGACTGGGACACAAATAACCCAGGTTTGAAACCCTGAGGTCACTGCTTGAGCACGGGCTCATCTGGGTTCAGTGTGAGCTCACCAGCTTGAGCGAGGGGTCGCTGGCTTGAGTGTGGGATCGTAGACATGACCCCATGGTCACTAGCTTGATCCCAAAGGTCACTGGCTTGAAGCTCAAGGTCGCTGGCTTGAGCCCAAGGTTGCTGGCTTGAGCAAGGGGTCACTCACTCTGCTGTAGCCCCCCAGTCAAGGCACATATGAGAAAACAATCAATGAACAACTAAGGTGCTGCAACAAAGAATTGATACTTCTCATCTCTCTCCCTTCCTGCCTGTCTCTCCCTATCTGTCTCTCTCTCTCTGTCACCAAGAAAACCAACCAAACAAACAAACAAAAGAAAAACAATGACTATAAGGATGCTCATGGAACTTAGTGAAAACTTCAACAAAGAGATTGCAAGCATAAAAAGGACACAGAAACCATAAAAAAGAAATGAAGTCAGAAATGAAGAATATAATATCTAAAATAAAACTACACTAGAAGGAATCAACAGCAGGTTAGATGAGGCAAAGGATCAAATCAGCAATTTGGTAGACAAAGTAGAAAACACCCATTCAGAGCAGGAAAAAGAAAAAAGAATTTTAAAAAATGAAGATAGCTTAAGGGACCTCTGAAAAAACATTAAGCATAACAACATCCATGTCCTAGGGGTACCAGAACAAGAAGAGAGAGTGCAAGTGATTTAGAAACTATTTTAAAAAATAATGACTAAAAACTTCCCCAACCTAGTGAAGAAAAAAGACACACTAGTCCAGGAAGGACAAAAAATCCCAAACAAGATAAATCCAAAGAGGCCCACACCAAGACACATCATAATTAAAATGGCAAAGGTTAAAAAAGAGAGAGAATTTTAAAAGCAGCAAGAGAAAGATAGTTACCTAAATGAAGTTCCCATAAGACTGTTAGATGATTTCTCAAAAGAAACATTTTAGGCCAGAAGGGATTAGCATAAAATATTCAAAGTAATTGAAAAAGTAAAAAAGACTAACAATCAAGACTTCTCTACAGAGCATGGCTATTGTTTAATATTGAGGGAGAAATAAAGAGCTTCTCAAAAAAATAAATAAATAAAGCTACAGGAGTTTATTACAGCTAAACCAGTATTATAAGAAATGTTAAAGGGACTTCTTTAAGAAAAAGAGCACTCTGCCTCCTTGAAGCAGGCCCATGCCTTTCCCCTCACCCTCCCTTATCTGTGTATCTCTCTTTGTCCAAAGCTTCCTTTCTTTGCCTCTGTAACTTGTTTCCTCAAGGCCATTTCTTCTACCTCTGTGACTTTCTAAATAAGCTGTCTCATTAAGAAAAAGAAGAAAAAACATAATTATAAAGAATAAAATGCCAACAAATATTATATACCTATTAATAATCACTTTAAATTTTTTTTTCTTTATTTATTTATTCATTTTAGAGAGGAAACACAGAGTGAGAGAGAGATAGAGAAAGAGAGAAAGGGGGGAGGAGCTGGAAGCATCAACTCCCATATGTGCCTTGACCAGGCCAGTGCAGGGTTTTGTACTGGCGACCTCAGTGTTCCCAGGTCGACGCTTTATCCACTGCGCCACCACAGGTCAGGCAATAATCACTTTAAAACTTTTTATTTATTATTTATTTTATTCATTTCTTTTTAGAGAGGAGAGAGAGAGAGAGAGAGAGAGAGAGAGAGAGAGAGAGAAAGGGGGGAGGAGCTGGAAGCATCAACTCCCATATGTGCCTTGACCAGACCAGTGCAGGGTTTTGAACTGGCGACCTCAGTGTTCCCAGGTCGACGCTTTATCCACTGCGCCACTACAGGTGAGAATAATCACTTTAAATGTAAATATATTAAAAGCTCCAATCAAAAGACATAGGGTAGCTGAATAAATAAGAAAACATAATACATATGTATGCAAAAGACCCAGTTCACACTGAAAGACACACAGAGACTGTATATAAAGGAATGGAAAAGATATTTAATGCAAATAGAAATAACAAAAAGGCTAGGGTAGCAATGCTGACATCAGACAAAACAGATCCAACAGTAAATAGTCAGAGGAAAATTTAACACCCCACTGACATCACAGCTAGATTTCCCAGACAGAAAATCAACAAGAAAACAGTGGACTAAAATGACACATTAACCCATGTGGGTTTAATCTATATTTTCAGAGCATTTCACTCCAAACCAGCAGAATATACATTCTTTTCAAGTGCACATGGAACATATTCCAGGATAGACGACATGTTAGGACACAAAATAAGTCTCAATAAATTTAAGAATAAAATAATATCAAACATCATCTCCAAACACAATTATAGTATGAAACTAAAAATCAATTACAAGAAAAAATACTAGAAAATAGAAAACACATGGAGGCTGAATAATACGGAACCACAAAACTCCCCAGATAGCCTCAGCAAATTTGACAAAGGAGGCAAAAACATACAATGGGGTAAAGGCAGTCGATTCAATAAATAGTGTTGAGGAAATTGGACAGATACATGCAAAAAAATAAAATAAAACCAGACCACCTTCTAACAGCATATACAACATATATATATATGGGAAATTCCTGTTTAATTGCTTGTTTAGTGATACAGAAAGCATTGCCACCAATTGTGAGTGAGTATGAGGAAAAACCTGTAGGAAGTTTGAGGATAGTAAAGAAAAAAAATATATATATATATGGTCAAAAAAGATTAAATATTTAAATGTAAGACTCAAAACCATAAAACTCCTAAGAAAACATAGGCAGTAAAGTCTCTGACATTTCTTTTAACAATATTTTTTCTGATATTTCCTTAGGCATGGGAAACAAAAGAAAAAATAAACAAATGGGACTACATCAAATGGAAAAGTATTTGCAAAGCAAAGAGAAAAACCATCAACAAAACGAAAAGATAACCTACTGAATAAAAGAAGATATTTGCCAATGCACAGCTGATAAGGTGTTTATATCCAAAACTTATAAAGAATGCATACAATCAATACCAAACAATCCAATTCAAAAATGAGCAGAGGACCTGGGTAGACATTTCTCCAAAGAGGACATACAGATGGCCAACAGACATATGAAAAGATGTTCAATGTCACTAATCACCAGAGAAATGCAAATTAAAACCACAATGAGATATTACATCACACCTTTCAGAATGGTTATTATCAATAAATCAATAAACAAGTGTTGTAAGGATGTGGAGGGAATCCTCGTGCACTGCTGGTATGAATGCAGATTGGTACAGCCAATGTGGAAAATAGTACAGAGGGTCCTCTAAAAACTAAAAATGGAACTGCCTTAAGATGTAGCCATTCCACTTCTGGCTACACAGGATGAGGCAAAAGTAGGTTTACAGTTGTTTGTATGGAAAGTAATATGATAATAAATAATAACACAAGAATCAACTCTGTGTTTCACATACTCACATGGCAAACCCATCTTGCCTTACCCTGTATATCTGAAGATATACAAAACACTAATTGAGAAGAATATACTCACTACTATGTTCACTGCAGCATTGTTTACATAGCCCAAGATATGGAAAAAACCCAAGTGCTCACCAATAGACAAGTGGATAATTGTCTGGTGGTGGTATATTTACACAATGGAATATTACTCAGCCATAAAAGGAATGAAATCTTACCATTTGCAACAGCATGGATGAACCTAGAGGGTATTATGCTAAGTGAAATAACTCAGTCAGCAAGAGACAAATATATTGTTTCACTTACATTTAAAATCTAAAAAGAAAAATAAATAAAGAATATAGAAACAGACTCATAGATACAGAGAACAGACTGATGGTTGCCAGAGGGAGGAGGGTTGTTTGGCTTGGTGAAAAGGTGAAGGGATTAAGAAGTATAAATTGGTAGTCACAGAATAGCCATGGGGATGTAAAGTACAGCACAGGGAATAGTTAATAATATTGTAATAACTATGCATGGTGCCATGTGGGTACCTAAAATTTGGGAGGGATCACTTTGTAAACTGTATGACTGTCTAACCACTATGCTATACACCTGAAACTAATACAAAATAATAGCTTATAAAACTGTAATAGAAAAATATTTTAATACCTTAAAAAAACCCACAAAAAATTGCTGAGTGTCTCTGAAATGCCCAGAGAAGCACAAGGTCAATGAATCTAAGCAGAATGAGCAAAGAGAAGCTAAAGCTTCAGAAGTAATTGGGGCCAGATTTTCAGCGTCTTGTATGATATTTTAAAGATTCTGGTTTCTCCTGAGTAAAACAAATAGCCAAAGGAGACTTTGAGCAGAGAAGTGATACATAATCTTACTTTTTTAGTAAGCACTGCTAAGGATGTGGTGCTAAGAACAGTCTTTAGGAGGCAAATATAGAAACAAGAAATCCAACTAGGAGGCTACTGTAGTAATTCTGATGAAACAGGATGATGACTTAGATCAGAGTTGTAATGGGGCAAATACTGAAAAATAGTTGTATTTGAAAGAGAATTTCAAAGTACAATCAACAAGAATTGGATGTGAGTTGTATAACAAAGACAAGTGTGAAGGTCAACTCTAACCTTTTTTTGGCCAGAGCAACTAAAAGGATAGAATTTCACTGAGATGAAGAAGACTACAGGAGGAACATATTTTTTGTGGTTTGGTGTCTGTGTGTGCATGCGTGTGTGTGTGTGTGTGTGTGTGTGTGTGTGTGTGTGTGTGTGTGTGTGTGTGTGTAGAGTGGAGATCAGAGAACCTTTGGTTTTGGATGTGTTAAATTTGGCTGCTGTATTAAAATTTTCACAAGGTTTGCCTGACCATGCCGGTATAGTGGATAGAGTGTCAACCTGGAACACTTAAGTCCCAGTTTGAAACCCCAAGGTCACTGGCTTGAGCACAGGCTCCACTGCTTGAGGGCAGGGTGGCTGGCTTGAGTGCATGATTATGGACATGATGCCAAGGTCACTGACTTGAAGTCCAAGGTCATTGGTTTGAGCCAGGGGTTACTGGCTCAGCTTAAGCACCCCAAAGTACGTAAGAGAAGCAATCAATGAATGACTAAAAGTGAAGCAACTATGATTGCTTCTCACTCTCTCTCCTCTCTCCCTCCATCTCTCAAATAAGAAAGAGAGAGAAAGAAAAAGGAAGGAAAGGAGGGAGGAAGAGAGGGAAGGAGAGGGTGGTTTGAACCAGGTATCTGGCAGTAATGTGAATTGAAGATACTCTGAAGGTAGTGATGGCACACACAATTTGCTGATAAAGAGATAAAGGATGAAAGAGAAAAAGAGAGAAGTCAAATGATTTTTTTAAGGTTCTTGACCTTGGCCCTGGCCAGCTGGCTCTGTGGATAGAGTAACATTCTGGGTTTAATTCTTGGTTAGGGCACACAAGACCATCTGTTTCTTCCCCCCTCCCATTCCACTTTCTCTCCCTCTTTCTTTCCTATAGCCAGTGAATCAACTAGTCCTAATGTCAGCCTCAGGTGCTAAAAATAGCTTGGTTGATTCCAGCCTCAGCCCCAGACAGGGTTGCTGGGTGGATCCTGGTCAGGATGCTTGCAGTAGTCTGTTTCACTATCGTCCTTCCTCTCACTTAAAATACATACATACATATATATACAAATAATTAAGGTTCTTGACTTAGTAAATAGGTAGATGGAACTTGTATTAACTGATGTGGGGAAGACTATGGGAAAAGTAAATTTGAGGGATACCAACAATGTGGAAATGTCAAGTATTCAGTTAGGATTATAAATGCCTAAAGTTTTTTTTGTGTTTTGTTTTTTTTACAGGGACAGAGAGAGAGTCAGAAATAGGGAAAGATACGGACAGACAGACAGGAACGGAGAGAGGTGAGAAGCATCAATCAGTTTTTCGTTGCCGCTGTGACACCATAGTTGTTCATTGATTGCTTTCTCACATGTGCCTTGACCGCGGGCCTTCAGCAGACTGAGCCACCCCTTGCTGGAGCCAGCAACCCTAGGTCCAAGGTGGCAAGCTTTTTGCTCAAGCCAGATGGGCCCACGCTCAAGCTGGCGAGCTCGGGGTCTCGATCTTGGGTCTTTCACATCCCAGTCCTACGCTCTATCCACCTGTGCCACCGCCTGGTCAGGCAAAATGCCTAAAGTTTTAGGGAGAGATCTGAACCAGAGATATAAGCTTGGGAGTTATCAGTAAGTAGATACTATTTAAAGCTATGAGATTGGAAGAGTCATCAAAATAGCAAGTATAGATAGACATTCAGGACTGAAACTTGGGACACTCTAACATTAAAATATTGGAGATGGGAAAAACACAGCCAAGAAAACTAAAAAGCAATGACTAGTTGAAGTTGGAAGAAAAATCAAAAGCCTTGATGCTGTGGAATCCAAGAGACAAGGTACTTCAAAAAATGGAGTGATCAATTGTGATTAATTTGGTTGATAGGTCAAGATGAAGTGTGAGAATGACCATGGAATTTAGCAATGTGAAAGTCATTAATGACTTTGAAAAGGACACGTTCACTGGAGAGGTAAAGGCAAACAGTTTTACCAGAATGCATTCAAGAGGGAATGTGAGCAGAGAACAGGAGCAGAACAGACAACTCAAGGAGTTCTGACGTAAAGAGGAGCAGAGAAGGTTGGCGGTGGCTGAAGAAGAATGAGGGGTACAGAAGAAGTAGCTTCCTTTTACTTTCTTCTTCCTTTTTTTATGTTGGTTGGTTTTTAAGGTGGGAGAAATTGTAGCATGTTTATACACTGACAGGAATATTCTAGTCGTCATGGTAAAGTTATGATGCACAGCACAAGGGAAGGGGAAGAAATGCCGAGGCAATGTCCTTAAGCAGCTGAAAGGGAACTGGATCTAGCCACAAGTCAGAGTACGCCTAAGACAGAAGAAACAGTTGATCCATTTAATAGAATTAACACATACCAGTAGGTAGATAGTTATGATGGTGGAAGCTCAGGGAAATTCCCGTTTAATTGCTTGTTTAGTGATACAGAAAGCATTGCCACCAACTGTGAGTGAGTATGAGAAAAACCTATAGGAAGTTTGAGGATAGTAAAGAAATAAAAGTTATCTAGGAAAGTGTTATTCAGTCATTTTTCACTTGAAATGTCTGCCATCTACCTTATTTGAAATAGCGGACCTGAATTTAATTCTGGGTTTTCCCCCTAGAAATCAAAATCTATCTCACTTAGGTTCAGTTCTTATCTTCAGACCTCTTCTTCCTTATAGGTTTCTGCTAATTTAGAAACTTGTAGAATTTCTCTTCAGTAACCACAAGATAAATAACCAATCATTTCCCAATCATGATTTTACAAATTTATAAGTGCAGCCAAACTCTTATATTCTAGGTTCCTTTTCAAAACACATTCATCCAATTTAGGCTTCCTCCTTGATAGCTTCTGGCTATTCCATTCTCGACCTCACACAAAAGACAGAATCATTAAACACATATATAATAACCAAATTACAATGCAAAATAACATACTTGGTCTCAGGTGAGCATTATATTCACACACTGAACCTAGAGGAAGAAGACTTGAAAAATCCCCTATTATATGCAAGATTAAATGGCACCATCATTCTACTATTAACTTTATACCATACAAGTCAATTCACTTATTTCAAACAATCAAACTTAAAAAAAACCACTTATATTAGACCAAAGAAACAAATAAACAAATGAAAACTAATACCACTTATCCTAGGAATCAAAGGTTGGCTTAATATCTGAAAATCAATTAACATAATATTCATCTCATTAATAAAGGGCAAAAATCATATGGCAATATTAATACAAAAAAACATATGACAAAATTCAATACTTTTTCATAATAAAACACTCAATAAACCAATAATAGAAGGGAATTTTCTCAAACTAATAAAGGTAATCCAGGAAAGACACACAGTTGATATCATACCTACTGGTGAAAGACTAAATGCTTCCCACCTAAGACCAGGAACAAGACAAGAATGTCTATTTCATCATTCCTATTCAACAGTTTACTGGTTGTTCTATCCAGGGCAATTAGGCTAGAAAAAGAAATAAAAGGCATCCAGATTGGAAAAGTAAAAATAAAGCTATTTTTGTTTGCAAATGAGAAGATCTTACTATATAAAAAGTCCTAAAGAACCCCCTAATAACTATTAGAAATAAAATATCAATCCAGGAAGGTACAGTATACTAGATCAATACTTAGGATTCAACTGTATTTTATACACGTGTGATGAAAACCTAAAAATAAAATCTAGAGAACAATTCCATTTTAAATGGTATAAAAAAGAATACTTTGAAATAAATTTAACAAAAGAAGTACAAATTTTATGCTCTGAAAACTACAAAGCTTTGTTGAAAGAAATTAAAGATTTAAATGAATGTAAAGATATCCCATATTCATGGATCATATGGTACTAGCGCCCAAACCGATCTATAAATTCATTGCAATCCCTATCAAAATCTCACTTCATTTTTTTGCAGGAAGGTGATCTTAAAATTCATATGAAAAATTCAGAGGACTCAGAAGAGCAAAACAATCTTAAAAAAGAACAAAGTTGGAGGACTCACACTTTCCAACTTCATAACTTACTACAAAGTAGTAATCAAGACAGGTTTTTCTGGTTAAGGATAAACAAACATTAATGGAGAACTGAGGATTCAAACTAAACCCATACATTAATGGCTCATTCATTTTCAACAGTAGTGTTACATCAACTTGATGGGGCAAATAATAGTTTTTTGAACAAACAGTGATGGGACACTGAATATCTTCATAAAAGAATGAAGTTGGACCCCTAATAACACCATAAACAAAAATAAACTCAAAATAGATCAGAGACTTAATTGTAAGAGCTAAAGCTATAAAACTCTTAGAAGAATGCATAGGAGTAAATCTTTGTGACTTTGGATTATGCAATGGTTAAAGCAATAAAAGAAAAAGTAGATAAATTAGACTTCATCGAACTTAAAAATTTTAGTGCTGCAAAGGAAACCATCAAGAAAGGGAAGAAACAATTTCTAAAATAGGAAAAAATATTTGCAAATTATATGTCCAATAAAAGACTTGTATACAGAATATATTAACAACTCTCGTAGCTCAATGCTCAAAAGATAAATAACCCAATTACAAAATGGGCAAAGGATATGAAGGAACAGTTCTCAAAAAGAAAGCTATACAAATGGCTAATAAGCACATGAAAAGATGCTCAACATGATCAGCCATCATGAAAATGCAAATTAAAACCACAATAAGATACCACTACTTCACACACCATAGGATGGCTATAATCAAAGAGACAAATAATGACAAGGGTTGGAGGGTGTGAAGAAATATAAACTCATACTCCTTTGGTGGGAATGTAAAAGGTGCAGCCACTTTGGAAGTTTTCAGTTCCTCAAAACTTTCAACATAGAGCTACCATGTGATCCAGTAAATCTATTCGTAGGTATAGCTAAAAGAAATAAAAACACATGTCCACAGAAAAACTTGTAAACACATATTCATAGCATCATTATTCATACTAGTCAAGAAGCAGAAACAGCACAAATGTTCAGCTGATGAATGGATACACTGTATTATTCATAGAGTGAAATATTTGACAATATAAAGCAATTAAGCACTGATATATGCTACAACATGAATAAATCTTAAAAAGATTAAACTAAATGAAAGACTTGAGTCACTAATGACCATACACTGTAAAAAATAATATAAATGAAGCCACTTTAAAATGGAATCAGAGATGCCATCCCAGAGAAACTGACTTGAATGTCTAATTCCTCAAACCTTTGGAATGTTAAAACTGGACAAAATAATCTTTGGAGCGGGCCTAAAGCAGCACTGTATCCCAAACAATTGTTTGTTATTACTACTGAACTGAAAATTAAAAACATTCCTTAGAATTATCATCATTATGTTAGCTTACTGGCACCTACAGAAATTCACTCCTTAGTTTATTAACACACATAGAAATTCTTTCCTTTTATTATCAGAATTACTCCCCTCCCCTTTCTCATAAACACCCCTTGCCTTCTCCTAATCAAAACACTATTTGGGTTTCTGCCTGGATCAGTGCTTCCAGAAGAGCTGTTCTTTTGGATCTTCAATAAACACTTGCTGCCTCTCGTGTTGGCCCTTTATTTTTAGGTTAGCAATTGTATCATTCCATTTATATGAAAAACCCAGAATAGGCAAATCTATAGAGACAGAAAATTGGTTGGTGATTGCCTAGGGCTGAGGGGGAGGCAATGGGAAGTGACTAAATGGGTATAGGATATTTTATTTTTTAATTAAAAATTTTAAATTGTGACAAAAAAATACAACCCACAATCTAAAATTGACCATTGCAAACATTTTAAGTACACTGTACAGTAGTGTAAGGTATATTCACATTGTTATGAAACAGATCTCCAAAACGTATTCATCTTGTAAAACTGAAACTCTACCCAATAAACAACTTCCCATTTTCCCCCTCCCCCCAGCACCTGTATATGACCATTCTTTCTGTCTCTATAAATTGTAGTACTTTAGGTTCCTCATATAAATATGATCACATAATATGCCTTTTGTAATTGGCTTACTCCACTTAGATTATGGCTCCTTAAAGCTCATCTATATTATAGCATGTGACAGGATTTCTTTCCTTTTTAAGGGTGAATAATATTATTATTCCATTTTATACATATACCACATTCTGTTTATCCATTCACTTGTATATGGATATTTGGGTTGCTTCCACCTCTCAGTTATTGTGAATTAGTGCTGCAATAAACATGGGTGTGCATAAAATATCTCTTTGATACCCTGCTTTCAATTCTTTTGGATATAGACCCAGAAGTGGGATTGATGGATCATGGAGGCATTTCTTTAGAGCAGTGGTTCTTAACCTGGGTTCTATCAAACCCTAGGGGTTCGATGAGTCGGTTTCAGGGGTTCGGAGAAGCCTCTGCCACGGAGGCCAGAATAAAGTAATACCGTAATTTGTTGTGAGTTCATGCACTTTGTTGGTTTTGTTCTTTGAGCAAGGTGATGTTCATGCATGGTTCATTGTGTGCACTAGTAAAAAAACATATACCTATGTCTTGAATTTGGAAAAAAACACCATATTTTATTTACCACTAAAGAAGGATTCGGTGAATGCGCATATAAAACTGGTGGGTTCAGTACCTCAAAAAAGGTTAAGAACCACTGCTTTAGAATGACAAGTGTTCTAAAATTTAATAGTAGTATTAGTTGCAACAACCCTAGATCATACTAAAAAATTTAATTGTACATTTCAAAAGGGTAAATCATATGGTATATGAACTATATCTCAATAAAGCTATTAAAAATACAATTCATTTTTTTGTGTGTGTGTGCAGAGACAGAGAGAGTCAGAGAGAGGAACAGATAGGAACAGACAGACAGGAATGGAGAGAGATGAGAAACATTAATTCTTCGTTGCGGTTCCTTAGTTGTTCACTGATTGATTTCTCATATGTGCCTTGACTGGGGGGCTACAGCAGACTGAGTGACCCCTTTGCTCGAGCCAGTGACGTTGGGCTCATGCTGGTGAACCTTGTTCAAACCAGATGAGCCCGTGCCCAAGCTGGCGACCTCGGGGTCTCGAACCTGGGTCCTCCACATCCCAGTCCAACACTCTATCCACTGCGCCTCTGCCTGGTCAGGCAAAAAAAATACAATTCTTAAAGGTTTCCTCAAAGATATAGTTACTTAAGTATTTTGACCTGAACAATGAATGTGGTTTAATAACCAATCAATCTTGTCGTACAGGTAATTTTCACTCTTCTTTTCTTTTTTTTAGTGAGAGAGGAACAGACAGGAAGTGAGATGAGAAGCATCAACTCATAGTTGCGGCACCTTAGCTGTTCATTGATTGCATTTTCTTATTTACCTTGACCAGGGGACTCCAGCCGACCCAGTGACCCCTTGCTCACACCAGCGACCTTGGGCTCATGCCAGCAACATTGGGCTTCAAGCCAGTGACCTTTAGACTCAAGCCAGCTACCATGGGGTCATGTCTATGATCCCATACTCAAACTGGAGACCCCATGTTCAAGCCGGCTGAGCCTGTGTTCAAGCCAGCGATCTCAGGATTTCGACCTGGGTCCTCAACAGCCCTGGCTGACACTCTATCCACTGCACCACTGCCCGATGAAGCTTGACTCTTATTTTCAATTACCTTAGTGATGTTTAGGTATTTTACAGACATTATCTAAATGCTTCTTCAACACTTAACATTAGAGAAAGTAGGAAAAAATAACTGCATGTTTTTAATTCATAGTATTAAACCTTTTCATATTTTGCATCAGAAAGTACTATGAAGAAATAACGAATTCATATTAACTATAGCAATTTTTATTTCATCTGCTCTGTAGGTATACCATTCACCAAATTTTTAAAAGATAGGGAACTAAGGCAGGATTTTACTCACTTTGACTTCATATTCACTTTTTCAAATGTCACTCACAATTATTTCACATAGAAAGTGATCAAAAACCAGAAGTTTTATTTTCCTTTCTTGGACAATGATGAAATTAAAGTCTTATGACCAATGTTACTGAAGGGATAAGAGGTAATAAGTTTAAAACAAAAAAAGAAGATTCTGAGTAAAAATATGTGCATCAAATTCAAATTCTTTTCATCTCTAACTGTTATACACAATTAGAAAAGCTAACAGCAAACTAGATGGTCATTGATGCTCAGAAGCTCATTTTATCATCTTCTTTTCTGCTTCATTCAGACATTTTTAATTGTGTCAAGACTCAAAGATACAGTTTTAGAAAAACAATAAGTGAGATAATCTCAAATATTTCTCAAGATGTCTTCTGATCATAAGAGAAAGAGAAACCTTACTGGTCAGACTGATCATTTTTAAAACAATAGACTCCATATGGTTCACAGCAAAGAGACAAGTTCAGAAGTCAACTTTCCATCATGATCCCAAGGTGGTGACTGAAACAATGAGTCCAATCTAATTATAAAGATAGTTGTTATGTGGGACAGTCTTTCTTTCCAGATAACACATCTTATACACTTTCACAGCTTTTCTTAAATAATCTCTCAGAGTTGATTTTAAGTAAAGGCTGAATTACTAACAGTTGATTTCAGATTCTTATTATACATTTTTTAAAGTCCGTCTTTGTGCAGAAGCAAAACAATGAATTGCGACTCGAAGAGCTGAGTTCCCCTCAGGGATATCACAGGAATTGATGACTGAATGTAGTGCCCGGGTATATGCTACAAATAAAGATTTGCACAGTGATGAATGAAGTCACATTCTAACAACTCTCTCAACCTCTTTCCTGTTAGTACTGCTTCTCTACCCAGTCTCATAGATATTAACTAGAACTATCCATTGAGGGTCCTGGCACATTGGCTCAGTGGTAGAGCATCGGCCCAGCATGTGGAAGTCCCAGGTTCAATTCCCAGTCAGAGCATACAGGAGAAGTGACTATCTGCTTCACCACACCTCCCCCTTCTCTCTCTCTCTCTCTCTCTCTCTCTCTCCTTCTGCAGCCATGGCTCCAGTGGTTCAAGCAAGTTGACCCCCGGCACCTGCCTCAGGTGCTAAAATAGCTCTGTTGCCAAGCAACAGAGCAGCAGCCCCAGATGAGCAGAGTATCACCCAGTAGGGGGCTTGCCGGTTGGATCCCAGTTGGGGTGCATATGGGAGTTTGTCTCTCTGCCTCCCTGCCTCTCACTTAATAAAAACAAAAAACAACAACAACAAAAAAACAAAAACAAAAAAACCCCCAGGAAATTCAATTAGACAGAGGCCTAATTAATGGCCATAAAATGCAAGCTCTAAAATTCTTCATTTATAGGAGAACCTGGAACCCCAGTCTTCAGAAAGCCACAAATATTTCACCTGCGTAAATGGAGACAAGACAATAACAGATCTCAAAGAGAAACATAACTCACTATAATCTATTATTATTGCCTCAGAGTTGTTTTATAAAGGGGTCATAACAGTCTTTGATATGTAGTTAAGCACTCAACAAATGCTAAATTATTACAATCACTACTTTTTAAAAAATTGACACCAGCCCCAACCATTCCTTTAAGTAACTTACCTCTGTGATTTTTATAGAAAATACAATTGTTGGCACAGGTATCAGGATGAGCATCCCAGAAGTCAGGACCACAGCCGCACAGTGGAGGTAAAGTAATATTATACAGCTGCATTTTCTCTTGGATTTGGGCCCTTAGAGCTTCTATATATCTAGAAAAATACAATGTTATTAGTGAACCAGTAGAAAACTAATGAGCATGAGTCCTTATTTTACTACCAGCTTTAGCTGTTAAAACTATCCCACACCTCTGGCTCGACTCTTCCTCTTTGTACTGGGAAATAGCACTAGAAGTACATAGTGCTGTTCCCAAGAGGAATTTGGTGAAGTTCTGTACCCCTAAGATATGAGAAGACACAGTCAACTCTTATAAGGAAAATAAGAACACTGACTTCCAAAAGTCTCTTCTAGATACAGAATTTCAAGCAAAACTTTTCAAAGTACCTTTGACATTCCTTTCCTCTTTGTTGCCGTTTCTCTCTGGCTTCTTTTATTTCCTCAAGCTGTAGCTGGCCTAACATCTCACTCATTTTCTCCCCTGAACATGGCTCTTCATGAAAGTTCATTCTTAACATTCTTTGCTCTTCATCATAACGTTGCTGCTCTTTCTTTTTCTTAATTCTGAGAATAAAATCATAAAATGGTTAGGAACTTTATAAAACCATTATTTAGAATTAGCTTTTAGGCACAAATAACTCAAGAAATTCCCAGAAATAACATAGTCCAAAAAACAGTTTAACAACTCCTAAAATGGCTTCAAAAACTGCTGGCTGATCTGAGTTTATATATATATATGGTGTCTGAAATGGAAATGACCAATGGTTACTACTCAAGAGTTTTTCTGTAAGAATCCAAATACAAGAGCTTTCTCAGATTAAATCTACAAAAGTAGACAGCCCTTCTGTTTTTGGCAAAAATAAAGTAACAAGAACCAGATTTGCCCTCCCACCTTTAACAACCAAATAAATAAACATATCAACCAATCAACCAGAAGAATACAAAAACCAATGGTTTTCAAAATTCTGGACATCGGGCAATAAAAGACAATGATCCTTGACAAATGAGGTGAGCACTATAACTGCCCAAGCTTACTGACTTGAAAGTTTCCAGTAGGGGGCTTGCCAGTAGGGCAGCAATATAGGGCAGGGCAATTGAGGTGGAGCCTTGTGGATTCTCTGAGTTGGAGAGATGAAACTTAACGTCCGGGGATACAAAGGCAACTAGACTTCATGAACAGAATACTAGAGAGCGCCGCGCAGAGATCTGCAGAGGAGCTCCTTCTAATACACAGCAGAGTACTATGCATGTATGTGAGGAAAGGACCTAAGGCAAGAGACACAGCCATATAAAAGGGTGACAGGGAACAGCGCCTTGTGCTCACACAGAATAGGGAATAGTGCCTGTTCCACAGTCAGCCTTGAAAAACTCATAATGCACAAGGCATTGGGTGAAATTTTCAGGAAGATCTACTTCATTAGTGGAGAATAGTAATTAGTCCTAGACAGAGCACTGCTCCAGACACACCCAACAAACTGTAAAAGCAAAGCCCTGAAGTAACTTAACTGTATCCAAACACAAAGCTCAGGAAAATTTATAAGAATACAAAGATATCCAGCAACTAACTGGGTAAAATTCCCAATGCTGCCGTCTAATCAAAGATTATCAGGCATACAAAGAGGAAGAAAATCACAACTCATAATGAAGAGAATAATCAATTAATCAAAACCAATATAGAACAGACAATTATTAGAATTAGCACACAAGAATATTACGTTACTACAACTATATTCTATATGCTCAAAGTTAAGATATAAAGAAACTGAAATCAAACTTCTCAAGATTCCAAGATGGCAACAGAGTACGTGGATGTTCCAAATGCCACCTCTGTGGAAGAACAGTATATTAAAAAAAATATGAATATAAACATGAACAGTAAGGCCCACAAAAAATGGCTGCAGGATTAACTGAGTTATTTACTCAATGTGGGATGAGAAGTCCTGCTGTAGTTTCCCCAGAAACCAGGAAGGATGTTCTTAATCACTTGATTGCTGGCCTAGTTAATTATTCTAGAATGTGTGGACCTTTCTCTGTTCCTAAAGGCTATGCATATAGGGCCCTTGCACAATAGCCTCCAGCCAGAATTTTCCTATAAAAAAGGTACGGTCTCAGACCATCCCTGAAGCTCTAGAGTCTAGAGAACCTCTCCTCAATGATGCACATGACAGGCGGCTGACTTTGGAGCCCAGGCTGAAGCTTCCCAGTCTGGTGATGTGTTCCTCCATGGTTTGATGAGTTTTGTACATTGTTGGGCAGATAAAATATATTATGCTCACTTTGTTAAAGATGGCGCTGCCCACGTGCAAGTTTTAAGAGTAAGCTTTTCCCCACACCCTTGACTGGATGATGTAGGGTGGATCACTCTCATGAGGAATCCTTCCAGTATGTCTCAGATAAGTGACTTCGGATCAGAGACTTCCTTGTTTGTAGATTGGATTAAAGGTTTTGAATCTACGTGTATGGCCAGTGGCCAAGGCCACCATCACAGCCACCTGGCCAGTGCAGGTTCGCATTAGATTCAGACAGTTGGTAATGAAACAACGGAGCCAAGAACTGGTGAGCCATCAGCTTTAATTCTAGCTTGCACCCGGCGAGCAAGTAAAAACACACACTGGGTTCCAAAACCCACTCATTCAGTGCTCACAAAGCTACTGACTTATCCGAGTTTCCTAGAATCAAAGGTTTCTAACTCACCAGACTTATTCACCTCTGTCCCCCATCTCCTCCTGCACAAACTCTGCACAATCTGGCTTCTTCCTCAGCACTCCGCCATCTTGGCTGCTTCTCCTCTCCTCCACATGCCCTTAATCTGCTCTGCTCTCTAATGCTAACCTCAGGAACTGAGAGAGCAAGCTCCCGGCCTGCCCCACTTTATAGTGTAGAAATCCAAACCCTTAATCCAATCTACAAACAAGGAAATCTCTGATACAAAGTCACCCATCTGAGGCATAATGGGAGGATTCCTCATGAGAGTGCACCACCCCACATCATCCAATCTGTCACGGGTGTGGGGGGAAAGCTTACTCTTAAAACTTGCACATGGGCAATGCCATCTTTAACAAAGTGAGTATAATATATTTTATCTGCCCAACACTATGCTATAAAGTGGGTCAGACCGGGAGTTTGCTCTCTCTCGGTTCCTGCTATCACCATTGCAGGGGCCTCCCTGATCCCTTGCCCTCCATGGGAAAAGCTGGTTTTTTACTTTTCCCTTGTCTTCTCTTGTGGCTTGCCTGTCTTGGTGAGACATCAATAAACAGAATGGCCTACCATCCTCCGACTCTGCCATTTCTTCACTGTCTGCCCGAATCCAATGGGAACCTGCATGTGAATGGCCACAATGGCGGCTCCTGGCCCTACAACTGAAATATATTATGCTCACTTTGTTAAAGATGGCGCTGCCCACGTGCGAGTTTTAAGAGTAAGCTTTTCCCCACACCCTAGACTGATTGGATGTTGTAGGGTGGTGCACTCTCATGAGGAATCCTCCCTGTATGTCTCAGATAAGTGACTTTGTATCAGAGACTTCCTTGTTTGTAGATTGGATTAAAGGTTTTGAATCTACGCTATAAAGTGGGTCAGACCGGGAGCTTACTCTCTCTCGGTTCCTGAGGTTAGCATTAGAGAGCAGAGCAGATTAAGGCCACGTGGAGGAGAGGAGAAGCAGCCAAGATGGCGGAGTGCTGAGGAAGAAGCCAGATTGTGCAGAGTTTGTGCAGGAGGAGATGGGGAACAGAGGTGAATAAGTCTGGTGAGCTAGAAACGTTTGATTCTAGGAAACTCGGATAAGTCAGTAGCTTTGTGAGCACTGAATGAGTGGGTTTTGGAGCCCAGTGTGTGTTTTTGCTTGCCTGCCGGGTGCAAGCTAGGATTAAAGCTGATGGCTCACCAGTTCTTGGCTTCGTTGTTTCATTACTGATGGTCTGAATCCAATGAAAACCTGCATGGGCCAGGTGGCTGTGATGGTAGCCTGGGCTACTGGCTTTACATACATACTCATAATTCTTTTTTCTTAGTCTATTGCTTTAACTAGCTATTACTCTTTAACCCAGGCTGATGTTTCTTCATCTGGTGATGTTCATTCTTTTTCTTTATTCTACTTTAGGTTACATATGTTCAAACTCTTTTTTTTGCCTTCTTTTGTTGTTATTAATCATAATAAATTTCTCCCTAAAATCCATCTGTAATTGCAACTCTGCACTGTGCTTTCTGTTCAGCACAACCTCCAGGGCCAACTGGATTACAATTTAATTTAAGAACAATCACCTTAAAAACCAACTGTGGACTAAAAGAAGAGGAGTCTATAACCAAGGATCACAGAAGAAGCCACACTGAGACAGGTAGGAAGGGCTGAGATATGGAAAGGGCGGCGCACGCCTAGGTGTGAGTGGCAGCTGAGGGTCTGGAGGGACTTTCACCATGGGGGAAGTTCGCCCTGAGAGGTGTGGGTCCTAAGCCCACGGCCCAGAACCCCAGCCTAGAACACCACAGCCTAGAAGAAGTGCCCACACAGCAGTCGGTGGTGAAAAGATCTCTATCTTAAAGGGCCAGCACAGAAAATGTCTTTCACAGTCACTAACCCAGGGTTCCAATGGGGGAGGGCTGAGAGGACTAGAGTTGTGTGAGGAGTGTGAAGTTGGAGGCCCAGGAAGAGACACCATGTGGGACAGCCACCAGAACCCCTGTGCTGAGTCATTCTCCAATACTGCAGTTTCCATCTTTCTTGGGTGGAGCAGTCCCCTCCCTGCGGTATCAGCCTGGGGAAAAGCAACTGCCACACCCTTGGGAATCCCTCCTGCCCCATACTATGGAGTCTGGGCCCGTTCTGAGAGGTCAGCCAGGAAGCAGGGTCACATCAATGACTCCGTTTTCTGGTGTTGAAGCCAGAGCTTTCCCCCACATGCTCCCAAGACTATGACTGCTGCTTCTGCCTCATAGGAGATTCAGAAGAAACTATCTGGACTATGGGCAGACCACATCTCTGGGTTTCAGAGGTCACACCCTTCTGAGGTCTTCGAAAAAGGTCTGAACAGACTGACCCTGGGGCTGAGGGATGGAGCTACACCCACCACACTTCCTAATCCCTGAACTACCCCAAGCTCTAGACCAGTGGTTCTCAAAGTGTGAAGATTTCCAGGTGCACCCTATGGTATTCCAGAGAAATATGTGCCTGTTGGGGACCAAAAAACCAACCAGTTTTTTGGAGTTTAGATTTTTTGGGAACAGAGGTGTGGGGAATTGGATGTAAACTGACAGTCTGCCCAACCCCCCCTCCCTCACTTGCCTGATTAGGTTGCAAAAGGCTGTTAAGCTGTGGTGCTGGATTGTTTACACTACCCCCATGTTCCCTGGAAAGACTGGAGGCAAGTTTCTTCTATCCTTTGTTTGGTGTAAAGTTAAGATGATATGTATGGTGGGGGTTTTCTGTACTCAATACAATTAAGAGTAGAAAGAGAAGAATTCTTCAATGTATTGACAAGGAAATGAGAGTTTGCCTTTCAAATACAGTGTGTCCGTAAAGTCATGGTGCACTTTTGACCGGTCACAGGTCAAAAGTGCTCCATGACTTTACGGACACACTGTATTTGCCCAAACATTGAAGAAATCGCTAGGACACATCAGGCTCATGTTTCTCATAAACACAAGAATGAAAAACTTAACACATTCATGCCAGGACCTGCCAAATTTACTAATCACTAATCTTACTAAGAATGTGTAGTGTGTGTGTGTGTGTGTGTGTGTGTATATATATAAAGATAACCTTTTTGTTGTATTTTTATTTCTTAACCCCTTTTTTATGAATTCTAAGAAGCATAACAAAAAATGTAACATAAAAATGTTTTCTAATGGCAAAATAAATTTAATTTTGTAGTATTTATTTCATTTAATTACTATAAAAACATGCTTGGACTTTATTTTTTTCTTTAATATTTGACTTAATTATTATAACATATTTCTCAGAAATTTGTATATAGTGTGCCTACAATTATTTGTTAAGATTTTAAATGTGCCCCGACTTCAAAATGTTTGAGAACCACTGCATTATGATAATAATCCTTTGTATAAAAGAAACTTAAGTTCATAGATGTAACTTTCTCAAAGTCACAGAGCTGGTAGACAGCAGAGCAGGGACTTGAACACATATCTCTCCATGTTCTTAATGACATGCTATACTGTCTTATAATATATGTACTTAATATATGGTATTGTAACTATCTGTTTGATTACCTGCCTCCCCATTAGTCAGTAAAATATAACTAGTAAGATTCCTGAAAAGTGAGATCATGACTCATTTTTTGCATCCCTTACGTCTAGCATCATGTCTAACAGTTAACAGATGCTTAATAAATAGCTGCTAAATAAATGAATAAAAGTATATCATTTGATTCTTATTATAACCGAATGAGGTAAAGCAGCTTGTAACAGTTTCTGTTTAGAAAGCAGATGTATGTTTATTTTAGAATACTGCTAAAGAGCTTTTAAGTTAAATCATATAACCTCCATGCAAAAGAAGGCATAAATGATTTAGTTTCAATCAGAAAAAAGCCAAAAATAATTTTTGTAAATTGTCAACAAGATTTAATTTTCTGAAAATATCTGTAAGACAGAGACCTCCATATATTTTCTAGGGTCAAGCATATAAATCCAAGAAGAAAAAAGATTATCCATTGAGAAAATGGCAATAAAACAAAAGCCTTAGGCAAAAACGCTTTCAAAAAAGGTCAACAGCACAGCTAAAAAGGATTCCCCACTGACTATGCCATGGCATAAGAAGGTTTAGGTTAGACATAAAATAACCATAGCAAGGATGTCTTGGCTTCAGTTGAATGAACTGAACTAAATTTCCATTGTATCTTTTGCCTTATGAACCTAGCATATGGCCTACATATAGGAATGAACTGTTGAGAGTCAACATCCTTAGATTCTTAAACTGTTATCCAGGGAGATTATATGATTTTATCCTAAAGAATGTTAGGAACAGAAAAGATCCTCAAAATATTTAAATAGAATCCTGCCTAAAAGTTACCCTAGACAACTTCATGAGGATTTTTCTAAGCCTCCTCTATCCCAATCCAAAATGCACATGCACACTAATTTTTTCATTGCAGCAGTTTTTGTCAAGTTGTTTTAAGGACAACAGTATTATAACATATCTCAACAGAAGAAGAAAGCATCTAAGAATAAAAACATATCAAGGAATTATTAAACATTTCACAGGGAGCCCGACCTGTGGTGGCGCAGTGGATAAAGCGTCGACCTGGGAACACTGAGGTCGCCAGTTCAAAACCCTGCACTGGTCTGGTCAAGGCACATATGGGAGTTGATGCTTCCAGCTCCTCCCCCCTTTCTCTCTTTCTCTCTCTCTCTCTCACTCTGTGTCTCCTCTCTAAAATGAATAAAATACAAATAAAATAAAAATTCTTTACAAAAAAAAAACATTTCACAGGGAAACAATTCTCATTAGTGGGTTGACCATATAAATATTTTAGAAGTCCTCATACTCTCCATTGCAAAATAAACACAGCATTCAGCAGCAAGGGGCCCCTTACAATGCAAATATTGCTCAGGTTTCCCAAGTCAAATACACTAATAATTTTAAAAAACCAAAAACCTTTTTTAAATTATAAAATGCAAAAATACTAGAAAAAAGTGATTTATTTCCACCAACCAAAGACAATTAGTAATCACTTGGAATGTTTTATTTTAGTCACTTTTTCATCATCAATGCTGTAAGCAGAAAACTTTCTTTTCACTGGGTCCATGGCTTAGGAGAATTCTGGGATGTTTAAGAAGCTGCCCTGGGGCAGGAGGCAAAGGCCCAGGCAGAAGCTCCAAGGACAGGGCCTTCAGTAATGCTCTTCAACAAAGGTCAATGGGCTAATATTTTACTTGGAACTTTTACACTAATGTTCACCTGAGAAATTAGTCAGTAATGTTGCTTTCTCATAATCTCCTTAATAGGCTGTCATTAAGGTTATTCTGGTCTCTACAATTATTTGGAAAGTATTTCCTGTTTCTCATTCTCTAGAATAGTTTATTTAAAACTTGGCAATACTTTTTCCCTTAAATATTTGGAAAGAATCTGCTAGAAAAGACAACTGAGCCTGAACCTGAGCCTAAATTTTTAAATAAGATTTTTAATAATTAACTTAATACCTTTAAGAGATATGGACTTACTCGGATTTCTAATTTCTTTCATCCATCTTCATTTTTTAAAAAGATTTTATCTGTCATATCAAAATGATCAAATCTCTAGTGTAAAGCATTCACAATATATTTAATCTCTAGGCTCTGCAATAATGACTCCTTTCCATTCCTAATACTGTATTGATAAATTGCAATTTCTCTCGTCTTTTTATTGATTAGTAAAATATATATATACTTTGCAAAACTACATTTTCAAAGAACCAATTTTTGGTTTTATTGATTTTCTCCACATACATTTATTTTCTATTTCACTGATTTCTGCTCTTTATAACTGCTTTTTTTCTGGTCTGATTTGCTGCTTTTTTCCTAGCTCCTTGAAATAAAAATTTAAAACTGACTTTGTCTTTTTTACTTTTTTAAAAAATAATTTCAATTAGAGTTTACTGTCAGTATTATTTTGTATTAGTTTCAGGTGTACAGCATTATACTCAGGCAATCATATACTTTACAAAGTTTTGCCCACAATGTTTCCAGTGCCCACCTGGCACCAACAGTTACTATAATATTACTGAGTATATTCCCCTGCTATACTTTACATCCCTTTATTTTCAAACTCTGTATGTCTTCTGATCTCAAGTGGGTCTCTTGTAGAAAGCATATATATAGGTCTTGTTTTTTAATCCATTTGCATTTAAAGTGATTTTATTTATTACCATTTATTCTTAATTATGTTCCTCTTCCCCCCCTCCATTTCTTCTTCTTAAAGAAGCCCCTTTAACATTTCTAGTTCATTGGTGGCAATGAACTCCTTTAGCTGCTTCTTTTCTGGGAATCTCTTTGTGTTTCCTTGATTCTAAATGACAGTCTTGCTGGGCAAAATAATCTTGGATGTAGGTCCTTGCTTTTCATCACTTTGAATATAGCATGCCAATTTCTTCTGACCTGCAAAGTTTGTGTTCAGAAATCAGCTGACAGTTTTATGGGAGCTTCCCTGGAGGTAAATGCTTTTCTCTTGCTGCTTTTAAGATTCTGTCTTTAACCTTTACTACTTTAATTACAATGTGTCTTGATGTGGGCCTACACTATTTGGATTCATCTTGTTTGGGACTGTGCTTCCTGGAATTATACGTCTATATCCTTAAACAGGTTAGGGAAGTTTTAGTCATTATTTTTTCAAGTAGGTTCTCAATTCCTTACTCTCTCTCTTCTCTTTCAGTACCTCTATGATTTAAATATTGTTACCCTTGATGGGTAGCTCATTTGGCTGGGTAGCTCATTTGGCTGGAGCATCATCCTGATACAAGCTTGTGGGTTTGATCCCTCATCAAGGCACATACAAGAATCAACCAATGAATGCACAACTGACTGAAACAAATTGATATATATCTCTCTCTCTCCCTAAAATCAACCAGTCAATCATTATTTTATTTGTGTTGTTCCTACTGGGTGTTTTCTGTTACTTTGTCTTCAGATCACTAATTCTATGCTCTACTTCATCTAATCTGCTATTGAGTCCATTTAATATATTCTTCATTTCAATTACTGTATTCTTTATTTCTGACTGCTTTTTCTAAGGTTTCCTTCTCTTTATAAGTTCTCACTGACATCATCTAGTCTTTCTCTAAGTTCACTGAACATCCTTTTTTTTTAATATTTATTTTATTTTATTTATTTTAGAGAGGAGACATAGACTGAGAGAGAGAGAGAGAGAGAGAGAGAGAGAGAGAGATAGATAGATAGATAGATAGAAAGGGGGGAGGAGCTGGAAGCATCAACTCCCATATGTGCCTTGACCAGACCAGTGCAGGGTTTTGAACTGGCGACCTCAGTGTTCCCAGGTCGACGCTTTATCCACTGCGCCACCACAGGTCAGGCCCTGAACATCCTTATAACCAGTGATTTTGAACTCTGTATGTGATAGATTACTTGCCTCCATTTTATTTAGTTATTTTTCTGTAGTTTTGTCCTTTTGGGACATGTTTCTATGTCTCCTCATTTTGAGAATTTCCCTGTGTTTGTTTCTATGTATAAGCAGATAGGGGCACTTCTCCCAGTCTTGGCAGGGTGGCCTTATGTAGGAGGTGCCCTCTGGATCAGAGTAACAAGGTCTCCCTGGTCACGTGAGCTGCGTACTCCAGGGGTGTCCCTTGGGTGGGTTGTGATTGCTCTCTTGTTGTAGATGAGCCTTGGTCACTGTTGATATGTCAGTGGATAAGATTTACCCTCAGCTGAATGGCTGTGCGAACTGGTCATGATTATAGTATAGATCAGCTGTTCTATGGGGCTAACCCTATAGAGTGGGATTCACTACAGTGGGATTCTGGTGCCTGCTGAGATCACCCTTTGGGTATATAATGTGTGGAGCTAACTGGGTGATATTCTGGTGTGGTCCCAAGTTAGCCATCAAGTGTGATAATTCTGGGGCCTTTTGGAAGTGGCTCAGGTGTAGGACCAGGCCAGAGTCACTGTCTACAAGGTCCAGGGTCCACCTGGTAGGAACTACAAAGATATATACAATTGGTAACTGCCTGTGCTTTGTTTGAAAATGCCTGGGAGAGGTTATGCTGTGGCCTGAGACCTGCTGCCACTAGTGCCTGTCCAGGAGTTGTTTAACAAGAGGTACAAGGCACACTAAGGCAGCCTCTGCTTATATGGAGTTTTTGAACTTTTCAGAAATTTTATGAAAGTCCACAGCACATGCAGATGTAGGCCACTTCTGAGTAAGAGTCAGAAAGATGTTCTGACCTATGCATGAGTTGAGTGAGGTGGTTTCTTAGGGAATCAGTAGGGCAGGGAAAGTTTGATGGAGACTCAGATTTGCTGCCTGTATGAGCCTACAGGATGGGTTGGTGGAGGGCTCAGCAAAGAAACAATGGCACCTGCCTGTTGGCTCTGTGGGAAAGGGATCAACAAAGGAACAAGGCACCTGTCAGCACTTTAGTCCCAGACAGCGCTGCCCCTCCAGTGTTCATCCTAAAACCAGACAACTCAGTTCCTCCTCATATGTCCCTGGCACTTTTGAGCTGCTGCTTCAGTGCTGGAGCTTAAAGCAAGTGAATTCATCAGTAAGTAAGTCTGTGCATGGGTCCTTTTAAGAGAAATGCTTGGAACTCAAGCAACCCTCCATCTCACCCAGATGGAATTTGCACTGATTCTTATAGCCAGATGTTGTGGAGACTTCTTCCTGGCCCTGCTGGCCTGGGCTGGGGAGCTTGGTGTGTGGTTGAGACCCCTCACTCCTCAGGAGAGACCAGTATAACCAAGATATCCTCCCCCATTCTTAACCAATACATGTGGGTGGAAGATCAGCTCATCTTCCATCTCTACCCCTCCTACTAGTCTCATCATGGCTTCTTTATATCCTTAGTTATAAGGGTTCTGCTCAGCTAGTCTTCAGGTGGTTCTCAAGGGTGGCTGTTCTATAATTTAGTTGTAATTCTGATGTGTTTGTGGGAGGAGGTAAGCACAGCATTTACCTACTCTGCCATCTTGACCAAAAGTCCCATGGCTATCAACTAAGAGCTTGATATTTTGGGTCCTTGTTTCACTACTTCTCTCCAGTGGGTCTTGAACTCTACATCTCCTCAGCACCTCAAGACAACAGAAAGTTTTTCTCTGCTTTCCAGATGTTTTCAACTTAGGCCTTCAGCCTTCTTTTTCAGCACAAATTTAGACTTATACAAGTGTCCTAAGAAGAAATCAAAGTGTTTGAGACCCCTTAAATCTCCAATCTTGTTAATTCAGTTTCTTAAGACTAACAAAAGCTCTGCTTATTTCTCTGTTCCTAGCAATAATCCTGTGCATAGTCCAAATTCATGTTGAAACATATACTGAAAATTCCTAAAGAAATCTTCAGTTCCTGTTGCTCCCAGAACTCCAGTTCCTTATTTCCAAATGTATGTAAATCAGCCCTCTCTTAACATTCCCATAGGCTTCTCAAATTTAATGCCCAAAACTGAATTCACTAGCTTCCTGTCAATTCTGTTCTCTCGGCATCCCCTATCTATGTTAATGGTATTACCATTCATTCAGTTATCCAAGAAGGAAGTTAGAAACTACCTTTGACTCTTCTCTCAACACCAAACCCAAATGGTCATTAAGTCCTATGGATTATATTTCTTAAATATATGACTCTCTGTTCTAATACCCTCATCATCTCCTACATTTACTACTATAACTTCTCAAATGAACTGTTTTGTTTTTCTATCCTCTCCACACCATTACTTCCCCTGCTGCTGGGGTGATTTTCCTGAAATGCAAATCAGATCATAAGTGTTCTCTCTTAAAATATTCCAACAGCTTTGTTATAGCCTGCACCTCTGCCAGTTCACTTCTACAAGTGTAACACCCTATGCTGTTTTATTTTTATTTTTTAATTTTAGAGAGGGAGGGAGGGAAAAACAGAGAGAGGGTGACGGAGGGAGAGAGAAGGGGGGGCGAAGCTGGAAGCATCAACTCGTAGTAATAGCTGCTTCTCTTATGTGCCTTAACTGGACAAGCCCAGGGTTTCCAACCAATTACCTCAGCATTCCTAGTCAACACTCTGTCGTGCCACCACAGGTCAGGCCATCCCATGTTTTTTGTTTCCCAGATATACCAACTCATCCTTCAAGACCAAGCTTGAGTGTTAACTTATCTACAAAGCTTTTCTTGACTTCCCTAAAGGGCCCCTGTCTCACTTTTCATGTATCATTATTATTATTCTTTTTGTTGCCTTTTCTCTACTTGCCTGGCCTCCCTTGGTGTTATCCTATTCACCACCATCATCATCACAATCATTATCATCAAAATCATCACCATTATCATTATGTAGTAATAAGTATTATTTACAGTGATTTGATTAAATGCCAGATACAATGTTAAGTACCTTATATACATTTCTCCACTTAATTCTATCTGCAACCTAGGAAACGGGTATTATAGCCCTCATTTTATATTCTATGCCAACTATATTGTAATTTAAAAATAATTTAAAGTACTAAGGATGTAATGTACAACATGATGATTATAGTCAATACTTATGTACGGTATATGTGAAAGGTGGCCAGCCATAATAAAGAATATCTTACCTTTTGTGACAGCATGGATGAGGTGACCTGGAGATTATTATGCTAAGTGAAATAAGCCAGTCAGAGAAAGACAAATACCATACAATCTAACTTATATGTGGAATCTAATAAACACAATAAACAAATGAACTAAACAAATAGAGGCACGGACACATGGAACAGACAAATAGCTGTCAGAGGCGCGGGGGAAGAGGGAACTGGATGAAAGAAGGTGAAAAGATTATTCAAAAAATATACAAATGTAACACAGAAACACAGACAAAATACAGGATGGCAACAGCCAGAGGGAAAAGGGGTGAGGACAAAGTGGAGGTGGGCAAAGGAGGGAAAATGGGGGTGAAAAGACTTTGCTTGGGATGAAGGGTGCACGATACGGAATTCAGGTGGTGTTATAGTAAGTTGTACACTTGAAATATGTATGGTTTTGCAAACCAGTGTCATCCCAATAAATTTAATTAATAATAATTTACAAAAAGAGAGTAGACCCTACGAGTTTTCATCATAAAAGAAAAACATTTTTTACCTGTATCTACATGAGATAATGGGTGTTAACTAAGCTAATTGTAGTAATCATTCCACTATATATGTAAATCAAATAATTATGCTATATACTTTAAACTTACACAATGCCGAACTTCAGTAATATATCAATAAACTGGGAGGTAGAAAATAGGCTGTTAAATCTCAGTGGTAAAGAAATGTGTGCAAAGTTATGGAGGTAATAAGTGGCAAATTCAGATACAAGTTTATTTTATTCTAAATCTGTGCTATAAACCACTACCACACCACATATTAAAATTTTACAATTCTGGCATATAGTACAGTGCTTAGCATATGGTAGGCTCTCCATAAATGTTTATTCTGAAGCTGAAAAGTACATATTATAGCCCTGGCTGGTTGGCTCAGCGGTAGAGTGTCGACCTGGCGTGTGGAAGTCCCGGGTTTGATTACTGGTCAAGGCACACAGGAGACGCGCCCATCTGCTGCTTCTCCACCCTTCCCCATCTCCTTCTCTATATCTCTCTTCCCCTCCCACAGCCAAGGCTCCACTGGAGTAAAGTTGGCCTGGGCGCTGAGGATGGCTCTATGGACTTCACCTCAGGCGCTAGAATGGCTCCAACCACAGTGGAGCAACGCTCCAGATGGGCAGAGCATCGCCCCCTGATGGGCATGCCAGATGGATCCCAGTTGGGTGCATGCGGGAGTCTGACTGCCTCCCCACTTCTAACTTCAGAAAAATACAAAAAAAAATTAAACACATTTTTAGTGTATCTGTATACTGGAAAGCAAAGTAAAACGCATCTCTCATTGTGCAAAAAAAAAAAGAAAAGTATATATTATAAAAGCCTGCAAGAATACTCTTATTTTCTTCCACCTTGATTCAGTTTACGTTGATTTTTCTACTTAGCCATCCTTATCCACATCTCCGATAAACACACACTTATCCAGCTATGCCCAACTGAACTGTAATTTCTATAATTCTCCAGATTGGATCAGTAATCCCTCATACCTCTATCATCTCACATAATTATGTTATGTGTGTGTGTGCACAGTGTAAGAAGGTGGTCTAGTTGCATTTTTTGCACGTATCTGTACAATTTTCCCAACCCCATTTATTGAATAACTGCCTTTACCCCATTGTATGTTCCTGCCTCATTTGTCACATATTAATAGACTATAAAGAAATGGGTTTATTTCTGGGATCTCTATTCTGTTCTATTGATCCATATGTCTGTTTTTATGATAGTACAATGCTGTTTTGATTACTATGGCCTTGTAGTAATCCTCCAACTTTGTTCTTCTTTCTCAAGTCATTTAGCTTTGCAGCTGTGTAGCGGGACCATTTTCCCCTGCTTTATGTGCACACATGGCCTGTGCCCACCTACCTCCACCACACTCCCTGTCACACATATACCTGGTAATTCTCTTGGTAAGTCCTTTCTATATTGGGTAGCCTTAGCTCAAACCCACAGGGGTATCAGAGCACTGTGCAGAGCTGGGACCTTTGGACTCTTGTCTGGGACTCAAGACACGCACTGGATTGTGCATCTACAATGAGGGGGAAGGGGAAATTTTACCTCCCTTACTAGTTCATCCAGGGCTACCCCTCCAATGGGAAACACTTTTGAACTGTTCTTTTGACTCCTGGGGGCTCTCCCCTGATGATCTTACTCCCACCGAGGGGCCAGCTGGCTACACCCAACCTGAACTTGAGTTTCACTACTGCTGGGGAAGCTTAGGGCTGAGTGGTATGGCAGTGGAACAGGAGCCACTTTTCTGCCACCGAGTGCCTGACTGTGCTGTCACCAAGCAGCATCCCACTAGCCCCATCCTCCCAACACCAACTGCCCTGCCCTATAAAGCTCGTGCTGGGAAGAGTCTGTAGCTTATGGCCAGCCTAGGCCCATTCTAGTTTTGTTGTGGAAAGCTCTTGACTAATATCAGGCAACCTCAGGAGGTGGTGGAGTAGCCAACAGGTAGAGGCAGAACTCAGGGTGCCTTGGACCTCTTATTGATTTGCATTCAGCTCAGAGCTAGAGGAAGTCAACCCTTATAGCCCCTACCATGCATGCCCAGGCCTAGGAGAGGCAGCCAGAAAGAGTGAATTGTGTGGTATCTCCAGAGAGATAGTCAAAGGCCAGTTACAGGCAGCATATGACATTAACCTGCATTGGAATCCTGCCCAACGGAACCCAGAACCAATACAACTAGCAACACAAGTGGCAAAAATCCTAAACAAAATACTAGCAAATCGAATACAACAACACATTAAAAATATAATATATCATGATCAAGTAGGACTCATTCCAGGAGCACAAGGATGATTCAACATGTAAATCGATCAACGTAATATACCATATCAACAAAACAAAGAAATTATATAGAGGCAGAAAAGGCATTTGATAAGATACAACATCCCTTTATGTTTAAAACATTCAAGAAAATGGGAATAGATGGAAAGTACCTCAATAAAGGCCATATATGACAAACTATCAGCTATCACAATAAATGGTGAAAAAAATGAAGGTTCTCCCTCTAAAATCAGGAAGAAGATAAGGCTGCCCACTCTCCATTCTTATTCAACATAATTCTGGAACTTTTTAGACACAGCAATAAAGCAAGAGAAAGAAATAAAGGGAATCCATAATCAGGAAAAAAGAAGTAAAAAATATCACTTTTTGTAGACGACATGATCTTGTATAGAGAATATCCCAAAGACTCCACCAAAAAATTATTAGAAACAATAAACCAATACAGTAAAGTTGCAGGATAAAAAATCAATATACAAAAGTATATTGCTTTCCTATATGCTAACAATGAAACTTCAAAAAATGAACTAAAAAAAATTCCTTTTATAATTGCAACAAAATATAAAATGCCTAGGAATAAACTTAATAAAGGATGTGAAAGACCTATATACTGAAAACTACAAAACATTATTGAAAGAAATTTTAAAAGACACAATGAAATAGAAAAATCTTCCATGTTCATGGATTGGGAGAATCAACATAGTTAAAATGGTCATATTACCCAAAGCAATATACAAATTTAATGCAATCCCCATCAAAATCCCAATGTCATTTTTTAAAGAAATAGAACAAAGTCACCAGCTTTGTATAGAATCATAAAAGACCCCGAATAGCCAAAACAATCCTGAGAAAAAAGAATGGAGCCAGAGGTACCATATACTACCTAACTTCAAATTATATTAGAGAGCCACCATGATAACCAAAACACCATGGTATTGGCAGAAAAAAAGACACAAGACCAATGGACATAGGATCTGAAAAGACACTTCTTCCAAAGAGGACACAGAGATGGCCAATAGATGTAGGAAAGATGCTCAGACTCACTAATCAGAAAAATCCAGATCAAAAACACAATGAGATATCACCTCACACCTGTCAGAATGGCTAGCATCAATAAATCAACAAACAAGTGTTGGCAAGAATGTGGAATAAAGGGATCTCTCATACACTGTTGGTGGGAATGCAGATTGGTGCAGCCACTGTGAAAAACAGTATGGAGTTTCCTCATAACATTAAAAATGGAGCTGCCTTATACCCTAGCAATTTTACTTCTGAGGATATAACCTAAGAGACCCAAAATACTGATTCAAAAGAATATATTCACCTCTATGTTTATTGCAGCACTATTTACAATAGCCAAGATTTGGAAAAAGCCTAAGTGCCCCTCAGTAGATGAGTGGATAAAAAAACTGTGGTTCACTGAGAAAATGGAATATACTACCTCAGCTATAAAAGAAAACGAAGGAAATCTTACTTTTTGTGATAGCAGGGATGGACCTACAGGGTGTTATGATATGTGAAATAAGCCAGTCAGAAAAAGACAAATAAAATATTTTACTTCTATGTGGAATCTAATAAACAAACAAAATGGAAACTGACTAATAGATACAGAGAACAACCAGCTATCAGGGGGTGGGGGTATGGGGCTATGGGAATGGATTAAGAAAAAAACAAAAAAGACAGACATCAGATGTTGATTACCAGAGGAAAGGGTGGTGGGAACAGATAGAAGAGGGTGAAGAAGTGGATAAATGGTGACAGGAACTAGACTATGAGTGGTGAACACAAAATACAATATACAGATAATCTACCATATTTCCCCATGTATAAGACGCATCTTGATTTTGAGACTCAAAATTTGAAAAAAAATGTATTACATAAAGTTATTGAACTCAAGTTTTATTCTTCATAAAATTCATACAACTCCTCATCACTGTCAAAACTCCCACTCATTAGCTTGTCCCCATCTGTGTCTGATGACAAATCACTGTCTTCAACAATGAGCACAAAAACAAGTGCAAAAAAGCAAGAAATGGGAGTAAAAAAATCTACAACCACTGTATAAGATGCATCCAGTTTTTAGACCCCAAATTTTTTGAAAAAGGTGCAACTTATACATGGGGAAATACAGTATTACAGAATTGTATACTTGAAACCTATTTAATTATCCAATGTGTCACCAATAAATTCAATTAACAAAAAACTCATTTAAAAGATGGGCTCAAGATCTGAATAGGCATCTTACAAAAAAAGATATACCAATGAAAAATAAGTACAGTTGACCCTTAAACCTGGGTTTGCACTGTGTGGGGTTCACTTATAAGTAGATATTTTTCAATAAACATACTTTAGGCCCTTTTGTTTCCATAGGTTTACATGTGTGGAGTTAACTACCACAGATGGAAAAGAGTATTTTCCATCTGTAGTTGGAAATCTGTGGATACCAAAGGCCATATGCATTGTTCTTGGCCACTATATATGATAAGGGACTTGAGTGTCCACTAGTTTTGGTACCCATAGGGACCCTAGAACCAATCTTTCACAGATACTGAGTTAAGTTTTGGGGGAGTCCAAAGTAATAAGCAGATTTTCAACTGTGTGGTGGAGTCGGTTCCGGTAACCCCTATATTGTTTAAGGGTCAACTGTATATGAAAAAATGTTACATATCATATGTCATTAGGGAGTTGCAAATTAAAATGAGATACTACTAAATACTCATTAGTATGGCCAAAATCCAATACACTGACAACACTAAATGTTGATGAGGATGTGGAGCAACAAGAGCCCTCATTCACTGCTTGTAGAATGTAAAATGGTACAGCAAGTTTGGCAGTTTCTATCAAAAGTAAATATGCTCTGGCCCTGGCCAGTTGGCTCATTGGTAGAGCATCAACCTAGTGCAGTAGTTGGCAAACCATGGCTCACGAGCCACATGCAGCTCTTTGACCCCTTGAATGTGGCTCTTCCACAAAATACCAAGTGCGGGCATTACCTTGATAAGGAATGTACCTACCTATACAGTTAAGTTTAAACTCTCAAAAGAAATTTCAATCGTTGTATTGTTGATATTTGGCTCTGTTGACTAATGAGTTTGCCGACCACTGACCTAGTGTATGGAAGTCCCAGGTTCGATTTCTGGTCAGGGCAAACAGGAGAAGTGACCATCTGCTTCTCCACCCCTCCCCCTTCTCCCTTTTCCCTTCCCACAGCCATGGTTCAATTGATTCGAGCTCAGTAATGGTCCTGGGTACTGAGGATGGCTTCATGGAGCCTCTGCCTCAGGCGCTAAAAATAGCTCAGTTGCGAGCATCATCCCCAAATGAGCAGAACATTGGCCCCAGATGAGGATTGCTGGGTGGATCCCAGTTGGGGTACACACGGGAGTCTGTCTCACTATCTCCCCCTCCTCTCACTTAAAAAAAAAAGTAAGTAAACTTACCATACAATCCAGCAAATGCACTCCTTGGTATTTATCCAAAGGAGTTAAAAACTTATTTCCACATAAAACCTGCATACAAATATTTATTGCAACTTTACTCATAATTGCCAAAGGTTGGAAGAAACCAAGATGACCTTCAGTAGGTAAATGGATAAATAAACTGTGGTACTTTCAGACAACAGAATATTATTCAGCACTAAAAAGAAATGAGCTATCAAGCCATGAAAGGCATTGGAGGAACCTTAAAAGTACATTACTAAGTGAAAGAAGCCAATGAAAAGGTTACATACTGCATGATTACAACCCTGTGACATCCTGGAAACAAACACTGAAGACAGTAAAATGGTCAGTGGTTCCTAGGGACTGAGGATTAGAGTGATGAACAGTGGAACACGGATTTTTAGGGCACTGAAACTATTCTGTGCAATACCGTAATGATGGATACATGTCATAATATATTTGTCAAAACTGTAAGAATCTACTACACTAAGAGTGAATCTGAAATGTAAAATATGGCTTATAATGTGTCCGTGCGGGTTTATCAGTTGTAACAAATGTACCACTGTTGTACAGGATGTTATCAGTGGGAGAGGCAGTCCATGTGTAGAGATAGGGGGCAAAATGGGAACTCTTTGTACTTTCTTCTTAACTTTGCTGTGAACTTGTAACTGTTTCAAAAAAATAAAGTCTATTTAAAATACATAGCTCTTAACCATTTAATACTTCTATCCAGTTCAGAAATTGTTGTTCCCACTACGGATCAGAAGGCAAAAAACCACTAACTGATTACATATTTCTAAAACTTGGCTTTCAAAATCATTTTAACTGGTAAGGTAAGGATCACAATGAAGATCAAAGAACTCACTTTGCAATTTTCTTCCTGTGCTCTTTTTGTCTTTGTCCTTCTTTTACTTGTTCTCTTTCAATATCCATGAAAAGTCGTCTATATCTCAGATACTGCTTTTGACGCTAAGGGAAAGAAGTTAAAAGTGTTAAGCTTCTGCTCTCAGAGGACTTTCCAAGGGAAAGAAAAATATCTTTGAGATCTCAGACAACAAAACTATAAGATACAGAAGTCACATGGAACTAAGTCCTCAATTTCCTTCTATTTGTGGTGGCTCAGAATAATATTACATACAGCAAGAGCTTTATATTTTCAAGCACACAGTTATCAGATGTTATAGACAAGTCAGAGAAAGAAGTACTAATTTAATTTGCCCTTAGTATAGTCCCTTGTCAACAACACTTGAGAAAATGACAATTATTTGATGATAAAATATATATGGTATTTATTACTCCCAAGTAGTAAGTACCATAGAAGCAGGGCCACAGAATAAATGTAATACCATTTTATAACAACAATAGTCACTTTTACTTTTCAAAATTAAAATTATACCACAGAAGCATACTCTAAGCCTAGCCTAACATGGTGGGGAGGAGAGGAGGACTGAGAAATATAAGAGCATCATACTTTTAAAGGGAATAATAAAAGCAAGTGTGTGTGATATGTTCATACCTCTGGATTTATATGTTCTCTTTTAAGGGTACAGGCTACTTAAATGGCACTAGTCTACACATAGACATGTTTTTGCCCTTTGGGTAGTTTGTGTCCTTTTAGTAAAAACTATTAAAAGTCTAAAAGCAGTTCTCAATACTGAAGATACAGCACAATCACCACAGTACTTTAAAAACACTGATGCCCCAAACCTACCTTTTCAGATACAAAAAATATATATCTGAAAAAAGCTCATCTGATTCTGGTGCACGGTTAGTGTTAAAAATTGCTGGTTTAAACTAACTTTGGATTGAAAAGGGAAATAAAAGGAAGTCATAAATTAAATATCTTCCTTTAAGTAAGTCATTGTTGAAAAATATCACTGAACAAATTCACTAGGATCATATCTCTGATGTCACATCAAGGTATCTATATCCTAGGAGCAAAGAAGTGAAGTTTAACCTATTGTAATGTTCAAAGTAATTTCTATGCCTTCTACCATGGAATTTGTAGTATTACCTCTTAATTATTATGACACAACAAATTATTTCCAATTTCACACTATTATAGTATAAATACTGGTGTCCAAAAGCAATGATCATCACATACCTCTTTCTTATCCTCTTCTTGATCTACTCCAAACTGAAGCACCGGTGGAGTCTGGAATTCAGTGTTCAATCCTGATTTATATTTATCATAAACCTGTTAAAAAGTTCAGTTACAAAAAGTGACAAAATTGCCAAAAGCTAGCTCCATGTATGCTTTTGATATTTTCATCTATTAATTCTTTTCATCTGCAACCTTAAGTTCAACTGAATAAAAAAACAAAATATATACATAAAAGAATAAAGTAAAAAAAGAATGAAAGGAAGAGTTTCAGAAGAAATTAACCAAATGAAAAACAATAACCAAAGAAAAAGATTCAAGTCAAAAACATAGATTAATAACAAATCAAAATGTTCAGAATGAAAGTTCTTCTAAAGTAGTCATTTACGTGCTTAGAATAGTATCAAAGATATAATACCATCTCCCTTAATGTGTCAAATATATAAACATTTTCAATTTATACAACTATCTTGAAAAGAAGAGTCTGAAAATAACATAAACAATTGACAGACATGGTACATGGAAAATGGAGCTAATGTCTCACTTATTATTAAGAAAGACTTATGACGCCTGACCTGTGGTGGCGCAGTGGATAAAGTGTCGACCTGGGAACACTGAGGTCGCCAGTTCAAAACCCTGCACTGGTTCGGTCAAGGCACATATGGGAGTTGATGCTTCCAGCTCCTCCCCCCTTTCTCTCTCTCTCTCTCCTTCTCTCTCTCACTCTGTGTCTCCTCTCTAAAAAAATGAATAAAATAAAAAGAAATTTAAAAAAAAAAAAAAAAAAGAAAGACTTATGACATAATTTGGTATACCTACTTGGACATCATATGGGTCAAATTATGATCTCTAACTTTTGGAAATAAAAGCTTAAAATTATTTATATCTCCTTTAGCTTAAAATTTATCTTTCAGGAAAGTTTGAAGATACAAGAATCAATTGTATTTCTATAAACCTGCAATGAACAATCTGAAAATGAAATTAAGAAAAAAATCCATTTACAATACCACCAAGAAATACTTAGGAATATTTTTTTTTATTTATTGATTTGAGAGAGAGAGAGGAAAGAAGAGAGAGAGAGACAGAACATCTATCTGCTCCTGTATGTGCCCTGACCGGGTATCAAACCTGCAAGCTTTGATTATCGGGATGATGTGTTAACCAACTGAACTAACCAAAACTAGGAATAAATTTATAACAAAAAAAGTATAAATTTTATACTCTGAAACATAAAAAAGCATTGTTGAAAGAAATTAAAGAAGATCTAAATAAACAGAAAGGCATCTCATGTTCATGTCTCAGAAGACTTAATATTGTTAAGATGGTAGTATTCCTCAAACTGATCAACAGATTTAATGCAGTCACTATCAAAATTTCATTTAGTTGAGGTCCTGGCAGGTTGGTTCAGTGGATAAAGCATCCCTCCAGGTGTGCCAAGGTCATAGGTTTGACCCTCAGTCCAGGTACAAACAAGAAGCAATCAATGAGTACACAACTAAGTGGAACAACCAGTTGATGTTTCTCTCTCTTTCTCTTTCTCCTTTCCCCCTACTCTCCCCAATCTCAAATCAATGGATTTTTTTTTAATTTCAATTGAGTTCTTTGTATAAATTAACAAAATAATTCTTGATTTCCTATAAAAATGCAAGGGACCCAGAATAGCTGAGATGATCTTGAAATAGAAGACAAAGTTGGAGGATTCATTCTTTCCAATTTCAAAACTTATTACAAAACAAATTAATCAAGACAGTGTGGTACCAGCATAAGGATGGACAGATATATAGATCAACAAAATAGAAATGATAGTTCAGAAATAAACCCTTATATTTACACTCAAATGATTTTTGACAAGAGTACCAAGAAAATTCAATGGGTAAGAATAATCTTTTCAACAAATAGTGTTAGGATAAACTGGATACCCTCATGAGAAGAATAAAGTTGTATCCTTACCTAATCCCATATACAAAAATTAACTCAGAGTGAATCACAGCTCTAAATGTAAGAGACCTAAAATTCTTACAGTAACACATAAATTTTTATGACCTTGGATTAGGCAATGGTTTCTTAGACATGACACTAAAATCAAAATACACAAACACACATACACACAGACACCCAAAATACATAAACTGGTCTTCATCAAAATTAAAAACTGTTCTTGTACTACATAGGACTAATAAGGAACCTGTATGTAGAATAAATTAAGAACTCACATAACTCGATAAATAGAAGACAAAATAACCCAACTACAAATTGGGCATAGAATCTAACAAACAGTTTTCCAAAGAAGGTATACAAATGGCTAATAAGCACATGAAAAAATGCTCATCATTAGCCATCAGGAAAATGTAATCAAAACCACAATGAAATACATCATCACACTCACTAACATAGCTGTAATTAGAAAGACAGGTGCTGGTTAAGAAGTAGGGAACTAGACCCTCACATACTGCTAGTGGGAAGAAACAATAGCACAGCCACTCTGGAAACCAGTGTGGCACTTCCTCAAAAAGTTAAGCACAAAGTGGCATATGTCCCAGAATTCCACTCCTCTGTATACACCCAAGAGAAATGAAAACATATCATCAACAAAAAACTTGTACACAAACGTTCACAGCAGCATTATACAAATAACCAAGAAATGGAAACAATCCAAATGTGCATCAACTAATAAATGGGTAAATAAAATGTGCTAAATGGAATACTAGCCAATGGACAGGAATGAAGTACTGTTACATGCTACAAGGTCAATGAAATTTGAAAACATAATGGGCAGTAAAATAAATGAGTCACAAAAGGTCATATATTGCATGATGCTATTTATATAAAATGCCCAAAAAAGGCCCACCACAGATTAGAGGCAGAAAGTAGATTAGTGGTTGCCTAGGGCTGGGGCTGGGAGTGAGGGGAAAAGGGCTACTAATAAAACAAGACTTTTTGGGGAGATAAAAATGTTCTGAAACTGGCTGTGGTAATGTTTGTGCAACCTTCTGAATTTATCTAAAACACTGACTTGTATACTTTAAATGGGTGAATTATAGGGTATGTAAACTTCAGTTAATCCTCCTTTTCACATATTCCTTATTTATAAATTCGTCTATTTGCTAAAATTTATTTGTAATACCAAAATCAATACAGTGTTTTTGTGGTCATTTACAGATACACAGTGAACTGCGAAAATTTTAAATTGCCAAATGTGCACATTATCAGCTTAGGCTAAACAAGGTTTTGTTTCAGCCTTTATACTGTAAACAAGCATCCTTTTCAAGGTACAGTTATTGCCAAGATTTTTGCTTTATGTTGGTGATTTTGCTGCTTAAAATTGCCCCCAAGCACAATGCTACAGACCTATCTAGTATTCCTAAGCATAAAAAGACTGCAATGTGCCTTATCTTATAAAGAATATATGTGTTTTAGATAAGCTTCATTCAGGCATAAGCTATAAGCCCTGAGTTCAATGTTAATGAGTCAATACTTTACAGAGGAGTCAAAAGTAGGTGTACAATTGCTTGTATGAAAAGTAATACAATAATCAATAAATAATAATACAAGAAAAAAAATACAAGAATAAACTCCATGTTTAGCATACTCACGGCAGAAAACCTACTGTTGCCCCACCCGTCTATTAAACAAGGGGTCTTATTTTGCCTCTGCAATTATTTCCTGAGTCTGCACATTCCAGCTGGTTCTCTTCTTCTGCCTGACTTTTTTTTTTTTTGGAGAGAGGCACAGAGAGAGAGAGAGAGAGAGAGAGAGAGAGAGAGAGACAGGAACACTGAGCTACTCCTATATGTGCCCTGACCAGGAAATTGAACCAGCAACCTCCACACTCTAGGACAACACTCCAATCAACTGAACCACCTAGCCAGACCAATAAAGGATCTATAAGCAGAAATTCACATAAAACAAGATAATATATTATTGATCAGCTGACAAAAATGTGATCAGAGGCTCACAGGAACATAACCCTATATCCCTCCTAGGAGCAATGGCTTGGTGTCTGAGGCAAATTTGTAGAACACAGCTACTGTGAATAACAAACCTCGACTGGCCTGATCTATGGTGGTGCAGTTGATTCCAGTTCAAAATCCCTGGCGTGCCCGGCCAAGGCACATATGAGAAACGACAAATACAAGTTGATTACTTCCTGCTCTTTCCCACCACCTCTTTTGTTTTCTCTCTGTGTGCCTTTCTCTTCTCTCTAAAATCAATAAAAAAAAAAGACTTGACTATATTATCTCAATAAAGCTAATATTATTTTTAGATTTTATTGATTTTAGTGAGAGGAGAGAAAGAGAGAGAGAGAGGGAGAAGGCGAGGGCGAGGGGAGCAGGAAGCATTAATTCCCATATGTGCTTTGACCAGGGTTTCGAACCAGCAACCTCAGCATTCCAGGTCACTTTAGCTACTGCGCCACCACAGGTCAGGCAATAAGGCGATTATTTTTAAAGTTATTGTTTGTTATAGATAAAACTGGAAAATCTGGAATTTTTGTGGGGTTTTATTCTTTGTGTTTACTTTTGCTACAATAAAAATGAAATTGTTTTCTGCTTTCAAAAAAGTAAGAAAAACTGGACATCCAGCACTGGTGAAGGAGTAAGCCCACTATTGGCCTCTCTCCTTCTCACTGATTATAACTAAAAATGTTGCCCGTGAGATCTGGAAAGTGTCAAGGATAGGTAGCCTGAAGAAGAGTGAGGTAGAAAAGTGGACCCTCTAATTCTGTATATAAACTGTTAACTACACCAGGATCACCCTGAGCTGTACGTGCACAGGGGGTGGGGGTGGGGGCCTAGAGGAGGACAGAGAAGGCTTTGAGAACTGAACTAACACTGGAGCCACAGTTCACAGAAGGTGAGAAACTACGGAGAGTCTGGACCTAACCAGGTTGATGCAAACAAACAAAAAAGATGCAATATTCTTTAGAGGATTTTAACAGAAACCAGAGTCTTACACTATAGCATTCAAAATTAGACTCAGAAGAAAAGGTGGCAAGAGAATATGAAATATGGGTCCAAAGAGAGACAACTAGTCCTCTGAGACAGTCTGAATAGAAGAATGGCAAAAAGTAAATGGCTGAGGCCGTGATTGTGTGTTGGCTTCTATTCCCTTTAGGAAAGCCAGAGTATGCAGAAACAGCAAGAACTTTAACAGGTGTTTAAGGCTTAGAATTATCAGTGTGGGCTATCGGAGGGAAAGGCAAGAAAAATGCTAAGCAATTCTGAGGACCCAGCTGGAATTGTAAACACTAGTATGAATGTGGTTTGAATCTACATAAATATAAAGTGTTTTCTTCCATAAGGCTCAATTATTTGGGAACCTAAAGCGAGAAAGGACTGATTGAGGGCTGAGGATTTTCAGGGCTACTATGGCAGGAGGACAAGAAGAGGTTGTGACTACAAAGCCGCACCCTCCACTGTGTCGGGGTTAGGCACACCTCTTCTGTGCTCAGTTAATGCCCTACGCATCCTCTACAACTACCTTGTTTCCCGAAAATAAGACATAGTGCAATTTTTTTCAAGCTTAGAAATATAAGGCCTCCCCTGAAAATAAGACCTAGCGCATATTTAGGAGCAAAAATTAATATAAGACACTGTCTTATTTTGGGGGAAACACAGTAGTTATATTGCTTCATAACCATCTGTGTATGTCTCAATCTCTCTTCTTTAGAAATGTGAGTGCTGTGTCTTGTACAAAGCTCTGTCTCTGATATTTAGTTCCTAAATAATGGCTAACACCTAGAGGTGCCCAATAAATGTTTGACTAATTCATTCAAAACACATTTAGCAACAGACTATAAGGTACCAGCACTGTGCTAAAGGCTGCCCATACACTGGTAAAATAAGTGTGGTGGCTCTCCCCTAGTGAAGCTTACAGACCAGTGAAAAACATGTAAATAAGTAAATAATTACAAATGGTACAAAGTGTTTTGTGTACTGAGAAGGGAATAGAATTGAGAAATTTAAAAAAAAAAACAGATGAGAGGAGACCTATTTTTTATAATCTATTCAGGGCAGTCTTTTCTACGGAGGTGACATTTTAGCTGAAACTTAAAGGATAAAAAAGCACCAACTTTGTGAAGATAAAAGGGAAGAATATCCAGATAAAGAAAAAATAATATGCAAAAGACCCAGGTAAGAAAGAGCCTGGCATAGATCAGGATATATAAATGACAAAATAGAATAAAACATGACAGCATACATACCTTTAAGCCCGTGATGGCAAACCTATTTTCGATTACCTATTTCCTAGCCATTTTCGATGACATGTGGCCGCATACCAGAGAAGTATGGGGCCAAATGCTGAGAAGGACATTTCATCCTCGGCTCCTGCAGGGCCAGGTGCAGTAACCGAGGATAAAACATTTGCTGTAGTGTAGACACTCTGTGCCCGAGGTCTGTAGGCCAAAACAAAAGAACTCCGGCACAGAGCGTCTAGTTCTGGGACTTCCGGTTAGGCCGTTTTTCTCGAAGTGACACACCACCAGAGTTATGCTCAGTTTTTTGGCGAATTTTGACACACCAACCTCAAAAGATTGCCCATCACTGCCTTAGGTCAACCTTACAGACCCAAACAAACAAACAAAAAATCACAAAAGAGCAGCAGTTTCGTTCTGAAAACCTCAGCCCAAATCTTACTTTCTGCCTTTCTGCCTCCTTTTCTTCCTGCTCTCTTAAATGGGCCAAGAGAAAATTTCTTTTTATCTTTCATAAACAGGGGTGAGTATAAGTAGGTTTACAGTTGTGAGTACATGAAACACAGAGCTTATTCTTGTATTGTTATTTATTAATTTTATTATTTTCCATAGAACAACTATAAACCTCTTTTTGCCCCACCCTGTATCTTAACAATACTGGTTGCCTGAAACTGTTTTTAAAATAACAACCTAAAGCCACAGATAGAAATTATCCAGACAGTGGTAAAATTCTAATGGGAATGAACCCAACTTCACTTAAGCCATGGACAAATCTTAGTAGGCCAGGGTATTTTAATATTCTCTTGAAAAACTATTGACCTTAAAACAATACACCAAAACTTAGGCAATATAACATAACCCTAACAAGCTCCAGCCCAAACTCTGAATAGTTCATTTCTTAGTGATCCTTGCCTTATGCTCTACCAGCTTACTGATGGAGAATAGTAGTCCTGGTCTTTGGGTAGAAGATCCTCCTGGCCCCTCCCCCTCAGAAGCCACTCATTTCTTCTCCTCTCACACCATCAAAGACAATGGCCACTAGAAATATATTTTATAAAGAACATACATATAAAATATAGCTCTTCCAACAGAGAACAAGTGTTCCTGACAATATCCTAGGTTTCACTGTAGCTCTAGAGTAATCTTAGGTCAGGACAGATTTTACACACTATGAAATAAAATAAGAGTCTGCTTTTTGTTCAGCTTTACCACTCCCAGTAAGTGCCTGTAATCCTGTTTAAGTTCTACTGCTCATACTCTATGGTCTGCTCTACCTGTTTTCCACTGGAAGCCTCTCTTTGGTGCTTGATACTGGTGGAAGATACTGGACGATACTGATGGCCATCCAGAAGTAAATCTTGCTGTCGTTCAGCTTTCCCAACAGGTGGCTGCTGCCTGAAGTATGAGCTCTAGAAGATACAAAAGCACTCACCAAACTGCATGAGCAATGGCACAATGGTAATGGAATACCATAGGCTGCAATGATAGTCCTGCAGTAATCTAAGCAGGTCAGACTAGTCTGTTACATTATGGCATAGAAGTAGACATTATAATTCTTGCCACTATTATAGATCTTAACAGTATCCACAAAGCAATCATAAGCTTCTTCATCTATAAAACAAGAAAAATAATAGAATCTATATATTTTCAAGGGTTATTGTGAGAATTAAATAACAGACCCAAAGTTCTAGAACAATCTTAGCTATGGTAAGTGCTTAAGGATATAAACTGTTAGTCATAATTTTTTTAAATTTATTTTTATTTATTCATTTTAGAGAGGAGACACAGAGTAAGAGAGAGAGAGAGAGAAAGGGGGGAGGAGCTGGAAGCATCAACTCCCATATGTGCCTTGACCAGGCCAGAGCAGGGTTTTGAACTGGTGACCTCAGTGTTCCCAGGTCGACGCTTTATCCACTGCGCCACCACAGGTCAGGCACTGTTAGTCATAATTATACATTAATATTATTGATATTATTAATGAGATAACACTATCATCATCATCATAATCATCACCACTATTGTTAGTAGCGTAGCTCTGGCAAGCCAAGATCAAACTCCAATGTACTTTCTGCTGCTTACTTTTCTTTTTCTTTTCTTTCCTTTTTTTTTTTTTTAGCAAGAGGGGGACAGACAGAGACAGACTAGAAGGGGGAGAGAGGAGAAGCATCAACTCGTAGTTGCAGCACCTTAGTTGTTCATTCATTGCTTTCTCATATGTGTGTTGACTAGGGAGCTCCAGCCGATCCAGTGACCCCTTGCTCAAGCCAGTGACCATGGGGTCATGTCTATGATTCCATGCTCAAGTAGGCGACCCCACACTCAAGCGGGTGAACCCGCACTCAACCTGGATGAGCTCACGCTCAAGGCAGCAACCTCAAGGTTTGAACCTGCATGCTCAGCATCCCAGGTTGATGTTCCATCCACTGTGCCACCGGCTGGTCAGGCTCTGTTGCTTACTCTTTACTACACTCTGCTCTATCTGCTCTTCAGCAGAGCCTGGACTCTGGATTTCATGTAAAACATATTCATGGCACTCCAGAAATAACTCCCTTCTACATGTCTTAACTATCTAGTTATGTGAGGCCTGCTCTAAGTTCCTGTGCTAAAAGACAACATAAACATTAAACATCAATTTTCCAAATAGGAGCATCATGCCAGGGCAACAGTAAAAGCTTCACTGAAAAGGCATGAAATAGTTTTAATAGATCAGAATGGTGTAGTAAATCACAGAACGAGAGAATATTATATCTTTGTCCAATATTATTAACCTTAAAACTAAACCCTTAAAGCAGTTACTACCTTGCCCTGTCAATATTGAGCCAAAACCTAAGTAATTTATTCTCTGCTGCTTACTCCTCACTATAGCATGCTCTATTTAATCTCTGGAAGAGGTTAGTTCTTGAACACTGGGTGAGACATGCCAAAGGCACTCCGGAAGCAATTCCTCTTTCAAACTTTCATTTCACAAAAGATGAGGGTTGCTAAATACACTTGTTTTAAAGAAACAACAAAATACAAAATTAATTGTCTAAGCGGAAATGATGATGGGGGATAAGTGGTAATGAACGGAGACTTGACTCAGAGAGGTGAACTCACAATGCATTGTACAAATTATGTACTTTGGAATTGTGCACCTGAAACCTGTACACTTTTGTTAACCCATTGAACCCCAATAAATTCAATAAAAAGGGAAAGAAGAAAAAAATAGTGACAATAATGTAGACTTCAGTGACACCCCAGAATAATAATACTAGGGTAGGATAATTTAACAATTAGGGATGTACATGTATGTATTTAATGTAAAATTTCCAAACACACATCAAAGTAGGAAAATAAAAGTATAATAAATCCCAAAATACCCATCACCAGCTTCAACAATTACCAATATTTAATGTTTCATTTATCTTTTCTCCCACTTTTTTCCTGGAGTATTTTAAAGCAAACCCCAAATTACTCTGTCACTTTATTTCCTGTATGGGGAAATTCTTTATTCAACAACACATCTAAAAGGAGATAAGGCAACAGGAAATATTTTTATGATGTTCTAGCATTTTCCCAAGGGAAAGCCAGGAGACAAGCTGGTGTCATTTTCACAAGTACTCCTCCTACTTGGTGTACCCAATAATTCTATGCACAAATACTAGAGGTGATAAAGTCTGGGCCATTTGGAGGCAGCAAACAGCTTGCTTTATCCTTCATCATAACTGGTTTGCAAACTGGATGCCTGGGTTTGGTGTACTGCTTCCATTGACAAGGAGCAGAAGCCCTTCGGTATTTATAAAACGTTGTATAAGGCCAAATAAATATGCTAAAGAACTTAAGTTTTAAAAAACAATTTACTGTTAACCAATCAATATTATATAAAACCTGACTCTTGTTTAACTCAAATGACAGAGGTATGCTTTCTCATCTGCTGTCTTTAGAATGGGTTCATTCTGAAATCACTGAAAAGGTTATATTCTTAGCCTAATTCTAGAAGCCTTAATTCTATGTATCCTATATACAAGCTAGTTTGACAAATTACAGCCCAAATCTTAAGTAATTTCATCTGTTATTCTTGTGGAAAGTGACAGTCAGCCCACTACATGCTGCTCTATCTGATCTCCAGGGAAGACTTGGTCCTAGAGTCAATGGTCGACATGACAACATTCCAGAGGCAATGCAGCTTTCATTCTCTCGTCTCTCATAAAAGATGATGACTGCTTTAAAAACATGTTCTAAAGAACAATAAAACACAGAGAAGAAAGTATCTAATCAGGGAACATGCTAATCATAATAATATTGTAGGCTTCAGTGAGAACTCCAGAAAAATGATACCAGATTAAGATATACTGATACATTTTGATTTGAACAAGATGTCACACTTTTAGCTCAACTCTGCAGACCTTAATTTTTAATCCCAAGCCATGTACAGAATAGATGGACAAACTCCTCAAATTTTAAGTAATTTAGGATTTTCTACTTCTTCCTACATTATTCATGTAGGGGCAATTATCACAATGTAATTCCATAGGTTTCAGCAAAAGTTGTAATGTCATCCTATTAAATTAAAATAGTAGTCTAACTGATTCTACAGTAAGAATATACACATGATTTATCAGCCTTCTGAATGACAACTGATTTGACTGATACAGTTCACTAGATCAGGAACTTTTGCACCTTACTCTACACTTTACATAACCAGTTGTTGAGAACATCTAAAATCCAGTCATTTTATTTCCTGTTTATCTCTCTCTTATTCTGCTTTACCTGATCTCTGACGATGGCCTGGTCCTGGAGTTGAGGAGTCAGAGACTGATAACCTGCCAGAGAAAAGTCACCTCTCTCTTTCTCACTCATCATATCAGAATATGGCTCCTTAAAGCATAGTTTCTAAAAGAAAAAAAATACAAACTGCAAATTGTCTAGTACGAGTAATATGATAGAAATATTGAGAACCATACAGTAATTTTTTTTTTCTTTCTCCGGGACAGAGAGAGAGTCAGAGAGAGGGATAGATAGGGACAGACAGACGGGAACGAAGAGATGAGAAGCATCAATCATTAGTTTTTCGTTGCTGTTGCGACACTTTAGTTGTTCATTGATTGCTTTCTCACATGTGCCTTGACCGTGGGCCTTCAGCAGACTGAGCAACCCCTTGCTGGAGCCAGCGACCTTGGGTCCAAGCTGGCGAGCTTTTGCTGAAGCCAGATGGGCCCGCACTCAAGCTGGCGAGCTCCGGGTCTCAAATCTGGGTCTTCCGCATCCTAGTCCGATGCTCTATCCACTGTGCCACCGCCTGGTCAGGCCTATAGTAATTTTTTAGTCAGAATAATGTGAAATACTATGGAATAAAACTGAACAACATACTTTTTGTCAGTTCTAACGCCCAGCTGAGAACAAGCTTTGCAAGGTCCAAACTCGACCTAAACAACTCAGTTCCTGCCGGGCTCTCTTTTTCTGTTCTACTTTGCCCCTGATGGAGGCCTGATCTTAATGCCTATGGGGAAGATCCTGATGGACATTCAAAGGAAATAACTCTCTTCCTCTCTTATTAAAATTGATGCTGACTGCTTTAAATTGGTTTCTAAAAAAGAACAAACACAAAATATCAATTGTTTAGTTAACAAAAATGGCTTAACAGATAATACTTTAGGCTGTAGTGAGACTTCTAGAGTTATCTGAGGTCATAATATAATGGACAGCTTATGGAATCAAACAAAACACTATACTCTGTTCCATATAAGCCCAGCCACATCCTCAAGTAATTTACTTCTTGTTGATCTCTTTCCTTTCCCTTTTGGTCTGATTTCTGGTAGAGGGCTGGCCTTGGAACCTGGGTAAAAAGATACTGTTGGACAGACACTTGCAGGCCACTCCTGTATCTATTTTTCAGCTGTCAAAGCAGACAGCTGCCAGAAATAGTTTTCCTAATGAAGAAGATTTTTTAAAAAGTAAATTGTTCAAATAGGGGTAATATGCTACTGATATTACTTGAAGACTTAACAAAAACTCTTATCAACCAGGAAATTATTTTTTTCAACTATGAATCTCCAAATCAGCTGTAATGTAGTCCCTGCAAATCCCATTCCAAACCTTAAGCAGTTTATTTTTTCTCACTATATACCTTTTTTCCACTCTATTTTACCTGATATCTGGGTAGAAAATCCTGGTCCTGACATTTGGGCAGAGTATTCTGTTCTTTGGAGAAAACACACTGATCTTTGGTAAGAACACACAGGTCTCTGGGTAGAAAATGCTTGTCTTGAAATTTGGGTAGAATATGCTGGTCTTTGGGGAGAACATGCTGGTCTTTGCGTAGAAAATTTTGGTCCTGACGTGTAGGTAGAATATTCTGGTGTTTACGTAGCAAAGCCTGATTTGGGAATTGAAAATCCTGGACTTCCAACATAATATTTCCATCTTCTAGTTCAGTACTCTGGGCTTCTGGCACAACACCCTGATTTTCTGTCTTAACAACCTGGGCTTCAGACTCAATGGTCTGGGCTTTGGGTTCTACAGCTTGGCCTTCCAGCTCTAAAGCTGGGGTATGTGGCTCAATATTCTGAGCTGCCAGTTCAAAGCTCTGGACTCCTGTCAAATCACCTTGGGTTTCCAGCAGATCACCTTGGGTTTCTGGAAGGTAATCCTGAGTTTCTGGCAGAATATTCTGAACACCCTGAAGATGTAACTTCTTTAGCTCCTCCTCTTCCATCACAGCAAATAATGGGTTTCTGAACTGTACTTTCTAAAAGTGAACATAAACATCAAATATAGAATGCCAGGCAGCAGCAACAATCTAGATCTTCCATGAGAATCCTAAAATAATCTTAAAAGGATATGGCAATCAAACAAATTATTAAAATAAAATGTGCAATTATAGTCTCTGCTCAAGTTAACCTAGATCTACAATCCCAAACCAGTACACAGTACTTGCATTGCTAGTCTAAGTCATAATTAGTTTTATTTCTAGTACACTATCTCTTTTCACTCTGCTTTACCCGAACTCTATTGAAAGGTTTGTCATTCTCTTCAGAAAGTAGATCCTGTTGGTCCCACCAAATCAAATTTTCTCTCTCTTTGTCTATCGTAATAGATGAAGATTCCTCAGAGTCAGGTTCCTAAAAAATACAAACAAAAATTTTTTCAACCCCCAAAACAATAAAAAGACCCCAAATGTATCTATTACAGGTAAAAACAATAAAACTGGCCTGACCAGGTGGTGGCGCAGTAGATAGAGTGTTGGACTGGGATGCAGAAGGCCCAGGTTCGAGACCCTGAGCTCGCCAGCTTGAGCGCGGGCCCATCTGGCTTGACCAAAAGCCTGCCAGCTTGGACCCAAGGTCCCTGCAAGGGGTGGCTCGGTCTGCAGAAGGCCCGCGGTCAAGGCACATGTAAGAAAGCAATCAATGAACAACTAAGGTGTCACAACGGCAACGAAAAACTAATGATTGATGCTTCTCATCTCTCTCCGTTCCTGTCTGTCTGTCCCTATCTATCCCTCTCTCTGACTCTCTCTCTCTCTGTCCCTGTAAAAAAAAAACAACAAAACAAACAATGTGACTGCAATTAGATCCTAGGCTTCAGCTCATTACTAATATAATTTTAGTAGGACAGTAGAATCAAATATAAAACAGAAATTTACAAAAAAACATACAAGAAAGTGCACTGAAGCTATAAAACATTGTTGAAATAAAATTAAAAAGATCAAAATAAATAGACCCCATCTTCATGGCTCTCAGAAGACAAAAATGCAAAAGCAATAAACTTGTACATTTACAATCAGCTAATTTTCCCTTTTAAAAAAAGATTTTAATCTTTCATTTTAGAGAGAAGGGGGGAGGAAGGAACAGGAATCATCAACTCCCATATGTGCCTTGACCAGGCAAGCTCAGGGTTTCAAACCAGCAACCTCAGCATTCCGGTCGATGCTTTATCCACTATGCCACCACAGGTCAGGAATACCGTCAACTAATTTTCAAGAAGAGAGTCAAGAAAATTAAGTGGAGAAAGAATAATCTTTTCAACAAGTGGTATTAGGACAAGTACAGATCCATATGCAAAAGAATTAAGTTAGAATAATTCTTCACACCATATATATTAATTAACTCACAATGAAACATAAAACTAAATGTAATAGCTAAAACTATAAAATTATTAGAACCTAGGGGAGGAATCTTCATGATCTCAGATTAAGTAATGGCTTATTAGATACACCAAAAGCACAAGCAACAAAAGAAAGAATAGATAAATTGAGGGCCTCAGATGGGCAGAGCATTGCCCCCTAGTGGGCTTGCCGGATGGATCCCCATCGGGGTGTCAGGGTACATGCAGCGGTCTGTCTCTGCCTTCCCTCCTTTCACTAAATAAAAAAAATTTTTTTTAAAGATGCTTAAGATCATTAGTCATTAGGAAAATACAAATCAAAAATACAGTGTGATACCCTTCTTTCACACTCATTAGGATGGCTATAATAAAAAAGATGGACAATAACACTAGGTGGGTTAGCAGCTGGTTACAAAGTATCATCCATTATGCCAAGGTTTCAAGTTCGATCCCCAATCAGTGAACATAAAAGAATCAACCAATGATTGCATAAATAAGTGGAACAACAAATTAATCTTTCTCTCTCATTCTCACACTCCCTTCCCCTCTTAAAGTCAACTTTAAAAAATAAAAGAAAAAGATGGACAATAACAAGTATTTGAGAGGATGTGAAGAAACTGAAAGCCTTATGTATTGCTAATGGAAAACAGCTTGGCAGTTCCTCAAAATAATAAACACAATGTTATGACAAGATCCAGAAATTCCATTGCTAGAGAAATGAATGTATATACAAGAATACATACGCAACTGCTCATAGCACAATTATTCATAAAAGCCAAAAAGTAGAAACAACCCTAATGTCTATCAACTGAATAACAGCTATACCAAATGTGATAAAGCCATACAATGGAAAACTACTCAGCAATAAAAAGGAAATACTGATATATGCTATAACATGAATGAACTTTGAAAATACTATGCAAGGTGAAAGAAGCCAGTCATAAATGACCATATATTATGATTCCATTTATATGAAATACTGTATTAAGCAAATCTATAAACAAAGAAAGATTAGTGGGTGCTTAGAAAGGGAACTGAGAGTGACAGATACAGGGTTTCTTTTAGGGGTGAAGAATATGTTCTAAGTTAGATTGTGGTAACAGTGCACAACCCTGTGAATATACTAAAAACCAATGAATTACACTTTTTTTTTTTTTGTATTTTTCCAAAGTTAGAAGCAGGGAGGCAGCCAGACAGATTCCACATGTGCCCAACTGGGATCCACCTGACATGTCCACCAGGGGGCAATGCTGTGCCCATCTGGGGCATTGTTTAGTTGCAGCTGGAGCCATTCTAGCACATGAGGCAGAGGCCATGGAGCTGTCCTCAGCGCCCAGGCCAACTTTGCTCCAATCAGGGGCAGTCAACCTTTTTGTAAAAACTGCCCACTTGCAGTGGTAGTCAACCTGGTCCATACCACCCACTAGTGGGCGTTCCAGCTTTCATGGTGGGCGATAGCGAAGCAACCAAACGGCACTGCAATTACATAGATTTAACTATAGTAAGCTGTTTTATAAAGACTTATTCTGCTAAACTTAGCGAAAATCTGACATAAAGTACTTGGTAAGTAATTATTATATAAAGTCCACTTTTGTATCTCTGTTAGTAGTAAAATTTTCTAACCGCCCACTGGTTCCACAGTAATGGTGATTTATAAAGTAGGGAAGTAACTTTACTTTATAAAATTTATAAAGCAGAGTTACAGCAAGTGAAAGCATATAATAATAATTATTTACCAAGTACTTTATGTCGGATTTTCGCTAAGTTTAGCAGAATAAATCTTTATAAAACAGCTTACTATAGTTAAATCTATGTAATTGCAGTGCCGTTTGGTTGCTTCGCTATCGCCCACCATGAAAGCTGGAATGCCCACTAGTGGGCGGTATGGACCAGATTGACTACCACTGCAAGTGGGCAGGCAGTTTTTATAAAAAGTTTGACTATCTCCGGCTCCAATAGAGTCTTGGCTGCGGGAGGGGAAGAGAGAAACAGAGAGAAAGGAGAGGGGGAAGGATGGAGAAGCAAATGGGCGCTTCTCCTGTGTGCCCTGGCCAGGAATCGAACCCAGGACTTCCACACACCGGGTCGACGCTCTACCGCTGAGCTAGCCGGCCAGGGGCAAATTACATATTTAAATGGCGAACTGTTTGGTATGTGAATAATATCTCAATAGAACTGTTAAAAAACAATACTAGAAGTGATACGCTTAACCCTTAACCCCATCCTTCAATGCTCTGGATAGTTTTAACAAGCCATTATTTTTTTCCCTCTACTCTTTACACTTCCCTACCTGATTTTCCATAAATTTCTGGTAGTATGCAGTATCTCTAAGACCTTAATAAATCTTAAAGGGTAATTCTCATTTAGTTCCTATATTTATCCTGATGGATTCTGATTTCTTAAAAAGTGTTTTCAAAAAAAAAAATCAATACAAATATAAATGGTCTAAAGAAAGCAATACAGTCTAGAGAAAACTTACTGGTGAGAATAAGTTGAGCTTTCGTGAAAGATCTGGAGTGATCTTAGCAGGTTATGGTAGTCTAATATATATTAAAGGAGATGTACAAACAAGTCATTCACACATCAAACAAATGGAGCGAAACATGCTGGTAGGAGAAACACTAAACTTATAAATGACAATTTGCCCCTATACTAGCCAGGAACAATTTTGAAAGGCTTATGACTTTTGTCTTAGTGACCTGACAGTGGGCAAACAAGTATACCTTCTATTTATATCTCCAAATCTGGAACAACAATAACAACCAGACAGATTCTAATGTCAGTAAAAGTAAGTCTAACAAGGAAATGAAATCAGTTCAAATAGGTTATAAATTGTTTGCCTTTCTGACTGGAAGTTTCCTACTTCAGACAACTTAGGAGGCAGAAAACTTCAAGGAAAAGACTATATACTTGATATAAATTATAAAAAGAAACTTCATTAATTTCTCAATCATTTTCAATTAAATGGAGTAGATTTGTTTCTAAAGTTAAACCTGAAAAACATACACGCATTCTTTGGAGTCAAGATGATTCTTTAGAATCATCATCATTATAATAATGTATTACACTTAAATGGCACCTTTGAAAGGCATAAAACTGGTTTATTCAAGGATGTTATCTCAGATTTAATCTTCCTCCCTTTTATTGGATAATTATTTCAGTCAGACCTGTGAACAGTACTCGTGGAAAAACAATTGAGATGTTAGAAACATGTTCCTTCCACATAATATAAATATCAGTCTCTAGGATCTGATAACATTTCTTTTTCTGGTTTTTTAGAATGTGTCTAATCATCTCATTCTTACGGTACCCTGAGTCGGTCCAATGGCCCAAACTATAGTATAGCCAAATCCGGGTTAGGTATGAAAACTGTCAAGATACCAAGCCACTGAAAAGAATTTAGGTACAAAAGAAACTCCACCTTCTGTCACAATAAGGCAATGCTAGGAAAAGGTAACCATTCTGAAAGCACCTAAGATAAAATGCCATATATGGACATACACCCATGCCACGCCCACTTTGTACTTTTATAGTTAACTATAAACTTCTTAATTAGCACTGGAGAAGGAGACATTATAGTTTAGTACTCTACCAACTACAAACATAAGAGAAATGTTTTTAACTGCTATGATGAGATACTTACTGAGAAAGAACTAACTAATTAAGACCAAGTTGATGGCAAAAAAAGAGTAAAACAGCCTAATGGTCCATTATTTTAGATGCTGCTTATCAAAACTTAAAATTAATCCCCAAATAAAGTAAACACAAAAACGTACATGAGTTTAGCATCCAAATTTGTGAACATCGAAATAAGTAGGGACCAAAACAATGCTATTTTACAAATACAGCCTTAAATATTCTTTGAAGTCTAGCTCTACATTTGGGTTCCAATTGTTTACTCTTACCTTAGCTTTTGAATCAAAACAATATTTCTTTTTCTAATGGTATTTTTTCCTAATTAGAAAGCAAACTATACACTATAAAAATTTATTTATTTATTTATTTTTATTGATTTATTTTAGAGAGAGGAGAAAGAAAGGTGGAGAAGGAGCGGGAAGCATCAACTCATAGTAGTTGCTTTCACATGTGAAGCCTGGGGTTTCGAATCAGGGACCTCAGCATTGCAGGTTGACACTTTATCCAATGCACCACCACAGGTCAGGCTGCTATAGAAAAATTTTAAAGTAAAGAAAACCAAGGGAAGAAAATAAAAATCACCTGTTACAATACTACCCAGAAATAACCAGTATTAAGACTTCTTGGTCAACTTCTTCCCAGGCTTTTGTCTATTCACATAACATTCTCTCCCCATTTTTATATTTTGTTTTATTTTTTTATAGCACTTATCATTATATAGTATATAACAGATAACTATTTGCTTGTTTATTATTATATGCCTCCCTAGTACCACAGAAGCTCCTTAAGGGATCTTTGTCCATCTTTTCATCACTGTAAATCCTGCTCCTAGAACAATGCCTTAGCAACTGTAGATGTTCCATAAATATTTGTTAATTTTTTAAATTGAGATTATATTTGCCAGACTGGGGGTGGAGCAGTGAATAGAGCATCAACCTGGAACACTGAGGGCCCCAGTTCAAAACCCTAAATTCACCAGCTTAAGCACAGGGTTGCTGGATTGAGTACAGTATCATCAACATGATCCCAAGATCACTGGCTTGAAGCCCAAGGTCACTGACGTGAGCAAGGACTCACTGGCTCTGCTTGAGCCCTCAGGTCAAGGCATGTATGAGAAGTAATCAATGAACAACTAAAGTGAAGCAACTACAAGTTGATGCTTTTTTCTCTCTTCCCTCTATCTCTCTCCCAAAGCAAAAAACCAAAATAAATTGAGATTACATCATATATCATTTTGTATCCTTTTTTCAATGAACTTTAAATCACACTTTTATTTGTCTCCAGATGTTCTTTGAAAGCATATTTCTTAGAATGACTATATATAGATGTATCACAAATTATATATATATATTTATTTTATTTTATTTATTTATTTATTTTTTTAGAAAGAGAGAGGCAGGGAGGAAGAGACAGGAACATCTAGCTACTCCTATATGTGCACTGACCAGGGAATCAAACCCACAACCTCTGTACCAGGATGATATTCCAACTAACTGAGCTATCTAGCCAGGGTTTTATTTATTGATTGATTTTAAGAGAGATAGAGAGAGGAAGGGAGAGAGGGGAGGGGAAAGGGAAGCATTCATTTGTTGTTCTATTCAGTTGTGCATTCATCAGTTGCTTCCTGTGTGTGCCCTGACCGAGGATCAAACCTGCAACCTTGTTGTTTCAGGATGATGCTTTTAACCAACTGAGCTAACTGTCCAGGGCCTATCACAAACATTTTTGAAGTTTTAATTACTGATTGATTTCAGAGAGAGAGATAAACATTGATTTTTTTTTGAGAGAGAGAGAGAGGAAGAGGGAAAAAAAACATTAAGTTGTTACTTCACTTTAATTTCACATTGATTGCTTCCTCTATTTGCCTTGAGTGGGGACTGGACCAGCGACCTTGGCCTCAAGCTGAGCCAGCTACCTCTTGTTCAAGCCAGTGACCTCTGGGCTCAAGCTGGTGACCTTGAGGTTGTGTCCACGATCTCACGCTCAAGCCAATGACCCTGTGCCCAAACTGGCGAGCCCATACTCAAGCCAGCAACCTCAGGATTCAAACTGGTGACCTCAGCATTCCAGGTTCAAGCTCTATCCACTACACCATGACCAGTCAGGCTACATATATCATAATTTTTTAAGCATTGAATATTTAAGGTTTTTCAAATTATATTATAGTTCTTAATAATGTTCAGATGAAATATAAATATTTATCTGTATTTCTACCTCTATTTTTAAAAATAATTTATTAGAAATTAATTTACCTCTTGGGTGGGAAAGCTTTTCCTTATATCATCCAGAGACACTGATGCCTTTTTTTGACTCACAGTTTTAAAGGATGCCAGCCGATGACGTGCCTGTTTCATGGTTTGACTAAGCTGTCAGGGAAAGGGGGTTGGGGGAGCAAACAAAAACAGGAAAGTCTTAATATCAAATTCACTAAAGTGTTCCAACAGGAAAACAGAACCCTATTATTAAAAAATGCCAGACCTAGGACAAGAGGATTACTTGCAAAGGAGACTGTGATCTGCTGATAGTGCTTTTACATTATTTTTATTATTCTAAGAGACTGTACCGTATTTCTTTTTCTTTTTTTTTTTTTTAAGTGAGAGGCAGAGAGGCAGATCCACAGACTCCCACATGCGCCCAGACAGAATTCCACCCAGCAAGCCCACTAGGGGGCAACGCTCTGCCCATCTAGGGTTGCTGTGCTGCTGCTCCAAATGGAGCTAGTATTTCGGTGCCTGAGGTGAGACCATAAAGGCATCCTCAGTGCCCAGAGCTAACTTGCTCGAACCATGGCTGTGGGAAGGGAAGAAAGAAAGAGAGAAGGGGGGAGTGGAAAAGCAGATGGTCGCTTCTCCTGTGTGCCCTGACTGGGAATCAAACCCAGGATTTCCACATGTCAAGCTGATGTTCTACCGCTGAGCCATCCTGCCAGGGCCATTTTATAATAATTTGTTTTATACTATGTACACATAAATATCAGAAACGAAATGTTTTAATTAACAGTTAGAAATTATTAAATAGACATATTCCTTACCTTCTATTCATCTTCTCAATAAGGAATTATTTCTTCAACTGGTCCTTGCATGCCTAATTACCTTTTATCACTCCTTGCAAGATGTCTGTATTCCTATTCCTCCTAAAAGCCTTTCTTCCTATTTACAGGAACCCCTTTTTCACCTCTACATTTGAAAACTGTAGGCCCTGGCTGGCTGGCTCAGTGGTAGAGCATCGGCCTGGCATGTGGATGTCCCAAGTTTGATTCCTGGGCTCACAGGAGAGGTGACCATATATATGGTTATCCATCCCTCCTCCTCCCCTCCACTCTCTTTCTTCCCCTTCTGCAGCCAGGGCTAGACTGGGTCAAGTACGACAGCCTCAGGTGCTGAGGACAGCTCCATGGAGCCTATGCCTCAGGCACTAAAAAAATAGCTCCCTTGTCAGCATGGTCCCAGAAGGGGTTGCAAGGTGGATCCCAGTCAAGGAGTATGCGGGAGTTTACCTCTCTATCTTCCCCCTTCTCATTTGGAAAAGTAGAAAACAAAACAGAAACTGTAGCTAAAGTCTTTTCTCAAATCTCCCTTCTTCCAGGAAGTCTTCTTAAGTTAACTGAGAACACAAACTCAAACAACCTCAACAATACCAGTTTTAAGTACTCTGAGGTAACAGCTGATAATGACTGTTGATATTAAACTTTGTGTTCACTCCTAATCTCTACCTAATAATTTCAGTAAGCAACTATTTTAATTTCTATTTTCAGAGAAGCATGGTCTACTTTGTATTTCACAAGTCTGTAGAGAATGCTCTTTTAAGGAAATACAAAACTCAACAAAGTCCCATTTTTTTAGGCTGAGTGCATATCATATGGAAAAAAGGTACAGTCGTTCCTCGCCATATCGCGGTTCACTTTTCACGGTCTCACTGTATCGTGGATTTTTTTTTTCCTTTTTTTTTTACAGGGTCACAGAGAGAGAGTCAGAGAGAGGGATAGATAGGGACAGACAGACAGAAACAGAGAGAGGTGAGAAGCATCAATCATTAGTTTTTCATTGCCGTTGCAACACCTTAGTTGTTCATTGGTTGCTTTCTCACATGTGCCTTGACCACGGGCCTTCAGCAGACCGAGCCACCCCTTGCTGGAGCCAGCGACCTTGGGTTCAAGCTGGCGAGCTTTTGCTCAAGCCAGATGGGCCCGCGCTCAAGCTGGCGACCTTGGGGTCTCAAACCTGGGTCTTCCGCATCCCACTCCGACGCTCTATCCACTGCGCCACTGCCTGGTCAGGCTGTATCGTGGATTTTTAAATTGTATATATCTAATTTTGTACTGCAGATTTTTCGCTATATCGCGGGATTTTGCGGTACATAGGTATTTTTATACATTTATCATTTTAATTATTTTTGTGGTAAAATAAGCAAAGTGTGGGAAAGGTTAATAACCATGTGGGAAACGTTTATAAGACTGTGGAGAGGGTTTATAAAGCCTTGAAATATATATAAATCATAAAATAAATATAAGGTCGCTACTTCGCAGATTTTCGCCTATAGTGGGGGATTCTGGAACCTAACCCCTGGGATATACGAGGGACCACTCTGTCCCTGTACCATTCAGTGAAATTATAGCAAAGTAGGGACCAATTCCAACCTAAACAGTGAAAGTTTGATGAGATTAATTCTCCCCTGAAGGGAAATCATGACTGTGATTTACAGATACAAATAATAAATACTTTCTGATTTTTACTAATAGTGAGCAAGGGATAAAAAACACTCTCTTACTACCAGCTCAATTTCCTTACAGCATATCACCTCTATTTTGTCTTTGTTTCCATAAGGTCTATACCTCCAGCCAGAGAAATTAGCTTAAAATATCACTCTTTAGTTCTACTAAGATGAAGATTTCTACATTTGCACAGAGTGGCTAAAAGGTCACGACAGAATTACTTAAAATGCAAAAAGAGATATACGTTCAGTTGAGGTTATAAGAAAATTCTAAGCTATGAACATGCCTATTTTTACTCTTTGCCAAGTATGATGCATGTTATTGTCCTGTATAATGTAACAGATTTAAATTAGGGTATATAATTTTCATTTCCCATTAACCTAAACCATAAATTAGAGTCACAGGTTGATTTCAGTCTCTTATGCAGGAATTTCAACTGGTCCAAAAGCTGGAATGTACATTATATTCATTCTGTTTCTCCATCATTACCAAAACCCTTCATCAAACCTCAACCCAAAGGCCCTTCCAATCACCTGCTATGAGAGCTGAACAATGGCTACCCAAAGATAACTGGTCCTAATCCCTGAAACCTTTCAATGTTTCTTTATAAGGAAAAAGGGTCTTTGCTGATGCGATTAAGTTAAAGATATCAAGATGAGGAAATACTACTAGATTATTCAGATGAGCCCTAAATGTCATCACAAATATCCTTATAAGAGGTAGAGAAAGTTTTGACAAATAGAAAAGGAGAGGGTGATGTGAAGACAGAGGCCGAGATTGGTACGATGTGGCCACAAACAAAGGAATGCCAACAGATATCAAAAGCTGGAAGAGTCAAGGAATAAATTTCTCCCTAGATTCCATGGAAGAAGCAGAACCATGCTGACATCTTGATTTTGGCTCAATGAAACTGATTTCGGACTTCTGGACTCCAGAACTGTGAGAAAATAAATTTCTGTCATTTGAAGCCACTAAGTGTAAGATACTTTGTTATAGCAGTCACAGAAAATTAATACAGGGACCACAGTTAACATTAATAAGACTGGTATTGAATCTTTATACAAGCCTTAAAAATTCCCTGATGGAAATGAGTTATTCATAATTACATAGAAAACTCAGTAAATATAACTATCAATAAGCAAAAAAATTTCTGACTGATAAAATAAAAATGTACTATAGAAATAAATTTTGAGGCCCTGGCCATTTGTCACAGTGGTAGAGCACTGGCCAAGCGTGTGGAGGTCCCAGGTTTGATTCCCAGTCAGGACACACAGGAAAAGCAACCATCTACTTCCCAACCCCTCCCTCTTCTCCCTCTATCCCCGCCCCCCCCCTTCCTCTCCTATAGCCATGCCTAGATTAGTTTGAGCAAGTTAGCCCCAGGCACTGAGGATGGCTCCATGGCCTTGCCTCAGGTACTGAAATAGCTCAGTTACTAAGCAACAGAGGAGCAGCCCCAGATGGGCAGAGCATCGCCCTGTAGTGGGCTTGCCAGGTGGATCCCAGTAGAGCACATACAGGAAGTCTGTCTTCTCTGCCTCCCTGCCTCTCAATTAATTAATTTTGAGGCTTAAATCTAAAGCAAACAATGATCATATAGTAAGTCAAAATTTAAAACTTCAAGTATGTAGGATGCAATTTGACAAATAAATAATTACATATCTATGGTATTGTCCCCCATTCACAGATCATATTTTCTTCAATTCTCTTTAATTTGTTCACGTAATATTTTTAGACAATTAAGATTATTAAAAAATTTATATGTAACTATATAAATAAATCAGTGTAGTGATACTACGTAGGTCATGAGAAAAAGGTATAGATAATCCTTACATTTATAGAATTTCACTTACTCTACTGCAGTGGTTCTTAACATGGGTTCTATCGAACCTTAGGGGTTTGATGAGTCGGTCTCAGGGGTTCAGAGAAGCCTCTGCCGCGGAGGTCAGAATAAAGTAATACTGTAATTTGTTGTGAGTTCATGCACTTTGTTGGTTTTGTTCTTTGAGTAAGGTGATTGATGTTCATGCACAGCTCATTTTGTGCACCAGTAAAAAAACATATACCTATGTCTTGAATTTGGAAAAAAAAAATCATATTTTATTTATCACTAAAGAAGGGTTCAGTGAATGAACATATGAAATTGGTGGGTTTGGTACCTCAAAAAGGGTTAAGAACCACTGCTCTACTGCTATGCAGGCTTAATGTCAATTTAAAATGTATGTTAATGCTATAAAAATCTACCCAAAATTATATCCCAAGTACGATGCAGTTTATTTGCAAATGATAAACTGATTTTTAAATATGTTCAAATTTTCAATGGCCACAAAAATACCATAGAATTAAAACTTCAACTCCTATGAGTCCCTAATTATAGCCCATGAACCTTAATGCAATACATCAATTGCATCAGCTTTCTTTTACCATTAAGTAGGCATACCAAGCTATAGGCTGGCTAGTAATCTAATACAGAAAGGCAGGCTAGGCCAAAAAAGGTTTCTTATCTTACTAAATGAACTAGGAAGTAGTCAGAGATAGTAGTCAGGAACTAAATTTTAAAGGTCCTAAGCTATAAAAACAATGCTAAAGAAACCTCCAGTATGGCAAAATTTTGAAGCTGTGATGATGACAATACCAGTTAATAGTGGGAAAATCAGTAAATGAGAGAGAAGCATGTATGAAGAGACAGGGGGATGAATTTTCCCTGTTTGCTGAGAACTCTACCAGGTGTAGCACTGAAACCCCTGGGAAACCCCTCAATCTCAGGCAAACTGGGAAGGTTGGTCACCCTAGGAGAACAAGTGAATCAATCCGATTAACGATCAAACAGTAGTGTGAAAGTCAAAGATCTCATGCTGTTGGGATCATTGCAGCTTCCTAAGATCCAGAAAAACTCCCTGTCCACAGACTACTTAGGAGAGTGAAGATTTGTGTGAGTTTGTGACACTGTCTTTATTACCCAATGCGTATTCTTAAAATAAATGTACACTTTGCTTGGGTTAGCCTATATTCTTGCAGCCAAAAATGCCTCACTGAAATACTGCTTTTTTTCAATGAGACATTACACAGTACTTAGCTGGTTATTTCATATCTCTTAAACCTTTACTTAACTACCAAAATTAGTTGTTATTTTCCAGTTTGAAAAAGCTGGAAAAGTTGTGTTATAAAAAGAGAATAAATGAGATGACGTTAGAGTAATGGGGGAGATAACCTTCATCTCTCCCCTTAAAATTTCAACAATTTGAACAGCTATAACTCAGTGAACGAATCCCAGCTGGGCTCGCAGTCTTGCCTAAAAGATCTGCACACCCAATGGACAACAGGTGGGAAGGGTTAAGAAGGGGGGCAGAAGATAAGACACACTCATGGTCAGCTCTGGAGAGGAGAGAGGCCCGGGCTGTCTGGGTTTTTTTCCTCTCTCTGTCTCCAGAGATAGAAAGAAGCGCAGAGTGACTGGGTCTTCCGCTGTGAGGAGTGAAGAGATTGGGGGGAATCTGGTGTGATACTGAACCAAAGCAGCAGAGCATGGGGTCACCACCACCCGTGTTCCCTGCATCGGCCACAGTCCACAGTACAACAGAGATACAAAAATACAAAATGCAGTCCCCCAGCCTCCCAGAAACCGCCTCCCTCCCTTCACAGGTATGGAGAGTGGCAAAGACATAACACGCAGCTGAAAAAACAGAGGTGCTCTGTGTCTGGTCCCCTGTTCTGTTGGGATACAGGGAGAAGCATCCAGAAGCCGAAATCACCATTGCTAATGCCACAAAGTCCTCCCAAGTCCCACCCATCAGCATGACTGCAGCCCTGCCTCCACTTTTGTGATAGTAGCTTCTCAGCAGAGTTCAGGGATTTTACAGAACTAAAACTTGTAATACAGTACCATCTACAAGAAAAAGAGAAAAACCTTTTAGATATATTTTCTACTAATTTTTGGTTTTTCTTTAGTTCTTTTTGTGATTGTTGTTGTATTGGTTCTGCTAGGTTTTTTTTTTTTTTTTTGCTTTTTTGCAATCTTTTTCTTTAATATTAAATTTAACTTTTTAAAATTTATTTTTATATTTTTTGCTGTTATTCTTTGCTAGAATTTTATTTGTTTTTTAGCAAAAGAGAGAGAGGAACAGACACAGACAGACAGGAAGGAAGAAAGATGAAAAAAGCATCAACTTGTAGTTGCAGCACATTAGTTGTTCATTGATTGCTTTCTCATGCGTGCCTTGACCAGGGGACTCCAGCCAAGCCATTTCTTGCTCAAGTCAGTAACCTAGGACTTCAAGCCAGCGACCATGGTGTCATGTCTATGATCCTATGCTCAAGCAGGTAACCTCAGGGTTTCAAACTTGGGTCCTCAGTTTCCGAGGCAAATGCTCTATCCATGTACCACGGGCTGGTCAGGCTTCACTTTCCTAACATTACCACTCTCAAATGGCCTCAAGGCAGAAAAGGAATACCATGACAACCCAAGAAAGAGACGCAGTTAAGAAAGAAAATAAAATATCTCCAGAAAAGAAATATCAATCACATGGAAACCTTGGAGTTAAATGATAGAGAATTCAAAACTGACGTTCTGAAAATATTCAACAAGATGCGAGAAAACACCAATTGGCAACTTAATGAGCTCAAAAAACAAAACAAATACCTCACCAAAGAGACTGAAACTTTAAAAACAGAGATAAAGAATTCAATACATGAACTGAAAAATGAGGTAGAGACTCAAGAATTTTAAAAAATGAGAGAGCTCTACAAGAATTGTCTGACTCCAGGAAAGAGCAATATAAGAATAATGAGTATTTCAGAAGAAAAAGAGAAGGAAAGGAGAAGGGAATGGAGAGCCTATTCAAACAAATAATTGATGAGAACTTCCCAAGCCTATGGAAAGAGTTAGATCCTTGAATTCAACAAGCAAACAGAACACCTAGTTACCTCAACCCAAACAGGCCTTCTCCAAGGCGCATGAATTAAAACTGTCATAAATCAATGATAAAGAAAGAATCCTCAAAGCAGTTAGGGAAAAGGCCCATCAAGTTATAATCAGACTTCTCTGAAGAAACTCTACAAGCCAGAAAAGAGTGGACCCAAACATTGAAAGTACTGAAAGAGAGGAATTACCAGCCAAGAAGACTACATCTATCAAAGTTGTCTATCAAATATGAAGAAGAAATTAAAACTTTTCACATACAGAACCTGAGGGAACTTATCACCAGAAAACTCCCACTGCAAAAATTACTCAAGGGGGTTATTCCACTGAATACAAAGAATAAAACAACACAAAACTACAAGTAAAAGCTCCAACAAGGTTACAATATAAACAAGAATAATCTGTGACAACAAAAATATAAAAGGGGAGAAGATAAGGGTCTGAAGTAGCAAAGGAGAATGGAGTGCAGAAGCACTCATAAGACAAAGGACTCTTTGTATATGAAACTTTTTTCTCAACAACCGAAAGGTAACCACCCATGAAAAAAAAAACAAAAGTGAAATACATACCTTAAAAAAAGAAGAAATGAAGGAAAGAAGCATGAAACACCACCAAAAAAAACACACACAAAAAAACAACTGAACAACTGACAGAAACACAGAGGAAAATAACCAAAGGAAACACAGAGCTACCAGAAAACAAAACATAAAATGGCTATTGGAAATCCCCATATGTCAATAATTACCCTAAATGTGAATGGACTGCATTCTCCAATAAACTGGTACAGAGTAGCAGATTTGATCAAAAAGCAAAACCCAACAGTATCATGCCTTCAGGAGACACATTTAAGCTGCAGGGATAAAAGTAGACTCAAAGTGAAAGGCTGGAAAACAATTCTCCAAGCAAATAATACCCAAAGAAAAGCAGGTGTATCCATACTTATATCAAATAATACCTAGTTCAAGACAACAAAGGTAAAAAGAGACAAAGATGGACATTTCATAATAATAAAGAGGACACTATATCAAGAAGATAATAGCACTTCTTAGTACATATGCACCAAATCAGGAAGCACCAAATATATATGGCATCTAATAACAGATCTAAAAATAGAAACAGACAAAAATGCAATCATAGTGGGGCGATCTCAACACAACATTGACAGCATTAGATATTAGACAGCTCATTGTCCAAACAGAAAATTGATAAGGAAATATTGGCCTTAAATGACACATTAAACCCAATGGACATAACAGACATTTACAGAACATTTCATCACAGAACTTCAGATTACATATTCTTTTTCAGCATATATGGAACATTCTCAAGGATAGATCATATGTTGGGCCACAAAACAAACCTCAACAAATTTAAAAAGATTGAAATTACACCAAGCATATTCTCTGACCATAAGGCTTTTATTTTTTTAGATTTTATTTATTCATCTTTAGAGAGAGAGGAGAGAGAGAGAGAAGAAGAAGAAGAAGAGGAGCAGGAAGCATCAACTTCCATATATGCCTTGACCAGAAAAGACTGGGGTTTTGAACCTGCAACCTCAGCGTTCCAGGTCAATGCTTTATCTACTGTGCCACCATAGGTCAGGCATCTAACCATAAGGCTTTAAAATTAGAATTCAATAGCAAAAAGGAAGTAAAGAAACCAAAAAAAAAAAAAAAGAAACCAAAAAAAAAAAAGTGAAAATTAAACAACATACTTCTAAAAAATGACTGGGTCAAAGAAGAAATAAAAGCAGAGATCAAAAGATATACAGAGTGTCCTCAAAGTTATGGTGCACTTTTGACCATGTGACCGGTCAAAAGTGCACCATGACTTTACGGACACACTGTATATAGGCAAATGAGAATGACAAAGTGACATATTAAAACTTCTGGGATGCAGTGAAAGCAATAATAAGAGAGAAGTTTATATCATTACAGGTTTATATCAAAAAACAAGACAGATCCCAAGTAAACAACCTAACATCACATCTTAAGGAACTAGAAAAAGAAGAACAAAGGCAATTAAAGCAAAACTGCCTGACCTGTGGTGGTGGAGTGGATAAAGCATCGATCTAGAACACTGAGGTCACCAGTAGAAACCCTGGGCTTCCCTGGTCAAAGCACATATGGGAGCTGATGCTTCCTAGTCCTCCCCCCTTCTCTCTCTCTCTCTCTCTCTCTTTCTCTCTCTCTCTCTCTCTCCTCTTTCTATAAAAATGAATAAATAAAACTTTTAAACAGTTTTAAAAAATTTAAAGGAGAACTAAATGAAATAAGAGAACAAAAAACTGTCGAAAATATTAATACAACAAAGAGCCGGTTCATTAAAAAGATCAATAAAATTTACAACCCCTGGCTAGACTAAGGAAAAAAAGGGAAAGGACTCATCTAAAAATTATGAAATGAAAGAGAAAAAATTACGATACCATAGACATTATATATACAAAGGATCATACTAGAATACTATGAAAGATTATATGCCACAAAATTCAACAATCTAGAAGAAATGGATAAATGCCTAGACCGGGTCACAAAAAAGTGGAAAACCTAAAAAGACCTATTAGAAGGGAGGAAATATGTAGAAAGAGATATCAAAAACCACCCCAAAAATAAAAGTCCAGGACCAGATGGCTACACTAGTAAATTCTATCAAACGTTCAAAGAAGATTTGGTATCTATTCTTCTCAAAATCTTCCAAAGAATTGAAGAAGCAGCAATACTCCATAACACATTTTATGAGGCCAACATAACCCTGACACTAAAACCTGGCAGGGTCAATATAAAAAAAGAAAACTACAGACCAATATCTCTAATGAATACAGATGCAAAAATCCTAAACAAAATTCTAGCAAACAGAATACAACACATTAAAAAAGTAAGACATTACAATCAAGTGGGATTCATTCCAGCAGCACAAGGATAGTTCAACATATGCAAATTGCTCATCAACAAAACGAACAAAAATCATGATTCTCTCAATAGATGCAGAAAAAGCATTAGATAGGATACAACACCCATCTGTGTTTAAAACACTCAATAAAATGGGAATAAAAGGAAAGTACCTCAATATAATAAAGGCCATATATGACAAACCACTAGCCTATACCATACTAAATGGTGGAACAGTGAAAGCCTTTCTCTAAAATCAGGAACAAGACAAGGATGCCCACATTCTCCACTCTTATCCAATGTATACTGGAAGTCTTAGAGCAATCAGGCAAGAGAAAGAAATAAAAGGCATCCATATTGGGAAAGAAGAAGTAAAGGTTTCACTTTTTGCAGATGACATGATCCTGTATATAGAAAACCCCCAAAACCCCACTAAAATACTATTAGAAACAATAAACAAATATAGTAAAGTTGCAGAATGCAAAATCAATATACAAAAGTCTACTGCTTTCCTATACACCAACAATGAAACTTCAGAAAATGAACTGAAAAAAATAATTCCTTTTACAATTGCAACAAAAAAATAAAATACCTATGAATAAACTTAACAAAGGATGTGAGGGACCTATATACTGAAAACTACAAAGCATTATTAAAAGAAATTGAAAGAGACACAATGAAATGGAAAAATATTCCATGTTTATGGACTGGAATAATGAACATAGTTATAATGGTCATATTACCCAAAGCAATAAACAAATTTAACGCAATCCTCATTAAATCCTAATGTCATTATTTAAAGAAATAGAATAGACTGTAGCCAGCTGGCTGAGTCATAGAGCATCAGCCCAGAGTGTGGATATCCCAGATTCGATTCCCAGTCAGGGCACACAGGAGACGCAACCATCTGCTTCTCCACTCCTCTCCCTCCTCTCTGTCTCTTCCTCTCTCTCCTCCCTTTCCCTCTCAAAGCTATGGTTTGATTGGTTCAAGAGACCTGGGCGCTGGGGATGGCTCCATGGAGCCTCTGCCTCAGGCACTAAAAATAGCTTCAGTTGCGAGCATGGCCCAAGATGGGCAGAGCATCAGCCCCAGACAGAGGTTTGCAAATAGATCCCAGTCGGGGTGCAAGCGGAAGAGTGTGTCTGTCTATCCCTCCTCCTTTCACTTAAAAAAAAAAAACTCAACAACAATCCAATTAGAAAATGAGGAGAATACCTAAATAGGTACTTCTCCCAAGAAGACATACAAATAGCCAACAGATGTATGAAAAGGTATTCAGCTCCGCTAGCTATTAGAGAAATGCAAACCAAAACTACAATAAGATACCACCTCACACCTGTTAGATTGGCTACTATCAACAAACCATGTAATAAGAAGTGTTGAAAAGGCTGTGGAGAAAAAGGAACCCTCATTCACTGCTGATAGAAATGTAAACTGGTACAGCCATTATGGAACTATGGCAGTTCCTCAAAAATTTAAGAATAGAATTACCATATGACCCAGCAATCCCTCTACTGGGTTTCAACCAAAAAAAATCTAAAACATTGGTACTCAAAGGACACATACACTCCATGTTCATCGCAGCATTACTCACAGTGACCAAGACAAGGAAATAACCAAAATGTCCTTCAATAGAGGCCTGGCTCAAGATATGGTACATGTACACAATGGAAGACTACTCAGCCATAAGAATTGATATCATACTGCCATTTACAACAACATGGATGGACTGAGAACATTATACTAAGTGAAATAAGTAAATCAGGAAAAGCTAAGAACTATTAACATATGATTTTACACATAGGTGGGATATAAAACTGAGATTCAGGGACATAGATAAAAGTGAAGTGATTACCAGGGGAAGGAGGGCTGGACGTAGGGGAATAGAGGGACAAATACATATCCCACATAGGTGGGATATAAAACTGAGACTCATGGACATAGATAAAAGTGAAATGGTTATCTGGGGGACAGGGTGGGGGAGAGGAGAAAAGAGGGACAAATAGTGACTAAAAATGATTTGACTTTGGGTAGTGGGCACACAGCACAGTCAGCAGCTTAAAGGTTATAGAGATGTTCAGCAAAATCCTATGTACTCTTGTGGATCAATGTCATTCCATTAAATTTAATTTCAAAGGCCCTAGAGGGCTCAGCAGTAGAGTGTCAACCCAGTGTGTGGAAGTTCTGGGATCGATTCCCAGTCAGGGCACACAAGAGAAGCGCCCATCTGCTTCTCCACCCTTCCCCCTCTCCTTCCTCTCTATCTCTCTCTTCCCCTCCTGCAGCCAAGGCTCCATTGGAGCAAAGTTGGCCCAGGTGCTGAGGACAGCTCCATGGTCTCCACCTCAGCTACAGGCACTAGAATGGCTCTGGCCAAAATGAAGCTGAAGCGATGCCCCAGATGGGCAGAGCATTGCACTCTGGTGGGCATGCCGGGTGCCTCCCCACTTCTCACTTCAGAAAAATACAAAAAAATTAAAAATAAAAAATAAAAATAAATAAAATATAAAAGATTTAATTTCAAAAGAATTTTTTTAATTAAAAAATGATAAAAGAAAAATAAGATAATAAAAGATTCAGTGAGAAAGAAAAAGATGAGACATACCACACTAGAAAAGAAATAGTGTCAAACTTAATAGTCTCCAGATAAATAAAGTCATTACATGGTGAGAATGATGAGTTGTTCTACAATTCCCCACCAAAATGAAGTCATCAAGGGACACCACAGAAACTCAATCCCTAGAGATAAATATCAGCCCTACAAAAAGCAGGGGGCTGAGCTAGTTCTACTTTATGAGGAAACACTTGTCATTTCTTCCAGTTTTATGAGTCTAGTTCCTCACTTTAGGTATCTAATCTGATCTGATCATAGAATAAGTAGGCATTAGGTATGTAGAAATCCAAAAGAAGAAAAACGATAGATACAATCAAATACTTGGCATGTTCTTAGAGATCACCACAGTATCTTATTCTTTATTACTTGAGAGTACGAACGTAGGCCCAAAGGGTAAAAATTATAGGGAAAACGATTTCACTTACTCTATTGAATAGGTCCTGGCCGGTTGGCTCAGTGGATAGGGTATCAGCCTGGGGTGCAATCACTGTGGGTTCAAACCCTGATCAGGGCACACATGAGAAGCAACCATTTGCTTCTCCTCCCCCCTTTTCTCCCTCTCTTCCCCTCTTGCAGGCAGTGGCTTGACTGGTTCAGTGTTGGGTCCAGGCACTGAGGATAGCTTGGTTGGTCCAAGCGTCAGCCTCAGGTGATAAGATACTTTGGTTAATTCAAGCATTGGCCCCAGACAGGGGGTTGCCAGGTGGATCCTGGTTGGTGCACATGCAGGAATCTATCTATCTCCCCTCTTCTATATATAAATACTTGTAATAATTTCAAACCTTCTAAAAATTAAATGAAAGTCTAAAAAGTGAGTTGATCAACACTGACAGTGTTCTAACAGAAATCAGATGGCTACATATATGTTTGAGACACATTATAGAGAGAATTCCTTAAAGAGTGATAGACTGGATATTTTTTCTTTTCTAACATTTAATTTAAAATAAAATAAATTCAAACATACTGGAAACTTCAAACATATATAGAAGTAGACAGAGTACTGTAACAAATCCCACATACACATCAATCAGCTTGAACATACCAACTCTTGGCCAATCTTGCTTTATTCATAACACCCTACTTCACCTCACCCTTATATTATTTTGAAATATAACCCACATGTCAAATCATTTCATCCTTAAATATTTCAATATGTCAGATGAACTTTTAAAATCTCTCCAAGACGCAAGAAAATTGAAAAGTACACTAACATTCATAAAGTGAATTACATTCACCATGTACTCAACCAGTTCTAGAAAACCCAAAGGTTAGTCAGTGCTTGATCAGTCTCACTGTCTAACTCTTAATGACCTCTAGTAAATAAAAATGACAACAGAAACCATAAAATTAAAAAGATTTTATTGTCGCCTGACTGGTGCTGGCACAGTGGACAGAGCATTAACCTGGGAAACTGAGGTCCCAGGTTCGAAACCCCAAGGTCACCGGCTTAAGTACAGGCTCATCAGCTTGAGCCACAGGTTCACTGGCTTGAGTGTGGGATCATCAACATGGTCCCATGGTCTCTGGCTTAAGCCCAAAGATCGCTGGCTTGAAGCCCAAGGTCAGTGGCTTGAGCAAGGGGTCACTGGCTCAGTTGGAGTCCCCCAATAAGACATACAAAAAGCAATCAATGAACAACTAAAGTGCCGCAACTACAAGTTGATACTTCTCATTTCTCTCCTTTTCTCTCTTTCTCTCTCTCTCTCTCTCACTCGCTCAAAAAGAACTTCTATTGTCATGGTATTGTGTAAGCAGAAGTAGTTCAAGTTACTGAACATTCCTTAGTAGTTCATCTTTTAAGAAAAAACGTTATAGCCTGGCCTGTGGTGGCACAGTGGATAAAGCGTCGACCTGGGAACACTGAGGTCGCCAGTTCAAAACCCTGCACTGGTCTGGTCAAGGCACATATGGGAGTTGATGCTTCCAACTCCTCCCCCCTTTCTCTCTCTCTCTCTCTCTCTCTCACTCTGTGTCTCCTCTCTAAAATGAATAAAATTAAAAAAATAAAAAGTTTAAAAAAAAAGAAAAAACATTATAAAAACTTTTTTAAATTTTATAACATTTAAGGCTTCTCATAACCTGATTTCCTCCTAGCTAATACCATTTTGTTTTATCCTCTATAAACTATCATTAGAAAGTTTCTATCACTTATTCCCAAATATATCAAGCTCATTGCATATTCTAGACTTTTAACTGTCCCTCCTATCTCAAAATTCTCTTGAATTTACTGATTCAATTCAGCTTAACAGTTCAAAATATACAGGTCAATTCCACATTTTCTAAGAACTCTTCCCTAACTATTATTCTCTTGGAATCTAAACTTTTTGAACTTCCACAAAAAAATTTTATCACAAATATCTCTATATTAATATTTAATAAATTGGACATCTCTTAGTTTTGTATCTCTACTTGTAAATATAAACCCACAAAGGGTCCATTTCACATTTCATTAGTATCACTACAGTGTTTAACAAACAGTATATCTGGTGGACTGATCTCGTTATGTACTATACAGATGAAGTAAAATGCTCACTAAAATGAGATTTATAGCTACAAGGGCCCTAAAAGCAAGAACTGTCCCTGTCTCAGTCAATGTTCTACCCCTTTTAGTTTATGCAGAACCTGGCTCAATAAATATTATCTAAACAAATTGTTCATAATCTTATAAAAGATAACAAAAATGATTATAAAAATGTTGACTACAAACCAAACAAAGATAAGAAAAAGTCATAATATGGGAGAAAGAAAATAATACTTTTTAAGTATTTCAACATAACAAGTGTAAAGTTTCCCCTACTTATACTAATAGCATAATTGGATTTGCTTCATGCTATGACCAAGCTCGTTAGTGGTCTCACAACTTTTATTTTCATATTATCATTTTCCACATTTTGTTCTCTCACTCTAGGAATACAAGTATGTGTGTGTGTATGTGTGTGTTTACAGAGATTTTAGTGTCTCCCCGAATGCATCCCTCCCTCCCATGTATTCCCCTCAATTTCTCCCTTGCCCCCCTTTCAACATCTTCCTCCCCCTTGCCCTTCAGGTTTAATTCCGTCCCTCAGTTCACATTGTTCCTTGGATTCCTCAAATGAGTGAGGTAATATAATATTTTTCTTTCTCTGCCTGGCTTATTTCACTTAACATAATAGTTTCCAGGCCCCTCCATATTGTTGCAAAAGTTAATATTTCCTTCTTTCTCATGGCCCCATAGTATTCCACTGTGTATATGTACCACAGCTTTTTAATCCACTGGTCCACTGACGGACACTTGGGCTGTTTCCAGCTCTTCGCTATTGTGAACAATGCTGTCATAAACATGGGGGTGCATTTCTTTTTTTGAATCAGTGATATGGTGTTCTTGGGATATAATACTATTTTTAACTGACAAGATGAAGAATAATTTTCATAGCAGAGCTAAAAAATTTGATACTAAATGGACAAAAGTTCAGGCACACTAAAAGGGGAGTTGATTGAATGGCATCACGTGAATTGAGTGGATGAAACTACTTATGGTGGTTAACTTTTAAATATCCAGTATATAAAATTAATATCTAAATAAAAGTTACAGTTTAAAAAGCTCTGACTATGTTAATTGAGAGTTTCCTATATTATCACTTGACTTTTAGATCTATTTATTGTGATAATCAGATTAAAGGACAGAAAAAAAATCAAACAAAATGCCTCATCTAAAATAAAATCATACATAAAATAAAATTTATATGTACTTACAGCCTGGGTTTGTTGGAATAATTGATTCTGATTCTCTCTATCTTCTATTCCATCCCCAAGCATCTGGGAATGAGATAACCGAGCAGCATTCAAATTGTTTGGAAAAACACTTGTTCTTTTAGAAGTTGAGTGTGCTGGATCTGAAGACTGCATGGCTATCGAGCCTTCTTTTTCTGCCTACACAAAGGAAAAAAGAGTGACATGATTCTACTGAGATTCCACTCCAATCCAGTGCAATTAAACAATGCCTATAAGCAGCCAAAAGATATAAAATTGATGTTAGGAGGAAGTAGCAGAAAGCTTTAGCAGGCACTTATTATGTGCTAATAATTTATATTATCTCATCTAATTCTTGCAACAGTCACATGAGACAAGTATCCTATCCCCATTTTATAGGTGAAGAAACTATAGTTTGTAGAAGTGAAGTCATTAGCCCAAGGTTACATTGTTAGTATAATAGCATAAGCTAGGTCAGCATCATGAAGTGAGAAAACCACCTTGCATCTCTCCTTAAATTTAAAGCAAGTCAAACATCTATAATCCAACGAAGATCCCTCTGTTCAACACACAAACACACTTGAGATCCACGCGTCGGTACATTTGAAACTGGGCATATTGAAATACATAGGGGAGGCAGGATAGAGGGAAGAGGAAGGACGGTGTCTACAAATGCAGTTGGACAGCCACTGTGGCCACAGCTAACAGGGTGGTGGTAAAGGAGTTAGAGTTCAGTCCCTACACTATGGCCAAGTAGAGGTTAAGAGAAAAAAAGTAGCCTCAGTGCCAAAGAATCTGGTTCTATCTTCTCACCACCAGCCTCCATTGAAGGGAACCCAGTAGCAGCAGCAGAGATGTGTCTAAGAGCACAGGGGTGCTGGTAGCCATTAGGAACAAGGAGGAGGCAGCACTGTAGGCTTGCAAACCTGGTTCCTCCTTACCCACCATATCCCCACCACCACAGGGGTTGTCCAAAGACCAAGGCAACCTAGACACAGTGGGACACCAACTACTCCAGTCACCCAGGAGTCACTTTTCATACCAACAGCGACACCACTCTACTGCAATCTTCCTAGGCTCAAGTAGCACAGATAAGAGGAAATAAAAGTTGTGCTATGGCACCATCTACTGGAAAACAAAAGAAAGACCTCTAATTAGCAACCTGCTGAATTGTTAAGATCAAAACAGTATCTAAACAAAAAGCATCCACTACCTTAAATGTGAAAGCTGAGGAAAAACCCATCAAGTACCTTCAATAACCAAGGTAACAAGGTAACTCAGAAAATAAAAAGTTTCCAGAAAACAAACTCAAAGACACAAAAGACTAATTTAAATTAAAAAGTCAAGATTGTAGTTATTTAAAAAAAAGAAACTCAACAAGATACAAGAAAATTCAAAAATGCAGTTTGATGAGCTCAAGAATAAAATTAATGAACAAAAGAAATTCTTTACCAAAAACACTGAAACAATAAAAAAGAAATTCTGGAACTGAAGAACTCATTAAATCAAGACGAATGAATTAGAAAGCACTGGAAATAGAGCAGACCAATTATAGGAGAGAGAGAAATAAGAGTTAAAAAATAAAAAGAATGCTATGAGAACAATATGACACAATTAGAAAGAGCAACATCGGGATAATGGGTATCCAGAAGGAGAAGAAAGGAAGAGAAGAGAGAGCCTATTCAAGGAAATAACTGATGAGAGCTTCCCAAATATACAAAACACTAACAGAACACTAATTATCTAAATGCAAAAAGACCTTCCACAAGACATATTAAAACTATCATAAATTAAACTCCAAAAAAGAAATTCTCAAGGCAGCCTGGGTAAAAAAGACAGTAACTTACAAAGGAAACCCCATCAGATTATCATCAGATTTCTCAGTAGAAACCATACAGGCCAGAAGAGAATGGAATATTGAAACAGCAAAACTGCCACCCAAGAATAATATATCCAGCAAAGTTATACTTTAAATATGAATGAGAAATAAAGGCTTTCCCAGACAAACAAAAACTGGGAGAATTTATCACCGAAAGACCTGCATTATAAAAAATGTTAAAAGGAGCTCTTCTAGCCTGACCTGTGGTGGCGCAGTGGGTAAAGCGTCGACCTGGGAACACTGAGGTCGCCAGTTCAAAACCCTGCACTGGTCTGGTCAAGGCACATATGGGAGTTGATGCTTCCAGCTCCTCCCCCCTTTCTCTCTCTCTCTCTCTCTCACTCTGTGTCTCCTCTCTAAAATGAATAAAATAAAAATAAAATAAATAAATAAAAAAAAAGGAGCTCTTCTACCCAAAACAAAAAGATAAAAAGTATACAAAAGTTTGAATAAGGTGGCAGACAGAAGCAGAAAATTCCAACTATATTTTAGAATAGGGTATTAAACAATTATAGCATAAACGTTAAAGAGGAATAAAGCATTAAAAATAACTATAGCTACTGCAATTTGGTAATGAATGCACAACACAAAAAGGGAGGAGATTCAAATAAGTAAAACCAGAATTGAAAGAGAAGTAACAACTGATAACAGAACAGAGAGGATTATACAAGAATACTAAGAAAGACTATACACCACCAACTGGACATCCAGGAAGAAATGCACAAATTTTTAGAATCAAACAACCTTCCTAGAGTGAATTATGAAGAATTGGAAAACCTGAATAGACTAATCACTAGTAAGAAAACTGAAACAGAAATAAAAAAACCTCCCAAAAAACAAAAGTTGAAGACCAGGTGGCTTCACTGTAAATTCTACAAAACATTTAAAGAATATTTAATACCTATCCTTCTCAAACTCTTCCAAAAAAGTTGAAGAGAAGGGTATGCTTCCTAAGTCATTTTATGAGGCCAACATTACTCTGATACCAAAACCAGACAAGGAAAACAAACATAAAGAAAATTACAGGCCAACAACTCTAGATTAAAAGGGGGGAAAGCATTAAATATAACTACTACAATTTGGTAATGAACACACAACATAAAAAGAAAAGAAAAAATTCCTCAACAAAATATTAGCAAATCATCAATTACACATTAACAAAATAGAGGATAAAAATCATGTAATTATCTCAAAAAGATGCAAAAAAACATTTGACAAGTTATTATATACACATATGGTTTTTAGAAACTAAAAAAAAAAAAGCCAGAAACAAAACCCATGAGTGTAAGGCCCTGGCCAGTGCCTTGGTGGATAGTGTTGGCCTAACATATGGACATTCCAGGTTCAATTCCCAGACAAGGGCACACAAGAGAAGTGATCATCTGCTTCTCCCTCCCTCCCTCTCCCTCTTCCTCTCCCACAACCAGTACCTTGATTCATTTAGCATGACCCCACAAACTAAGGATAGCTCGGTGGGTCTGAGCATGTCAGCTTTAGGTGCTAAAAATAGCTCAGTTTGATTCGAGCATTGACCCCAAATGGGGTTAGCTGGGTAGATCCCGGTCAGGGCACATGCACAAGTCTGCCTCACTATCTCCCTTCTCTTACCTGAAAAACAAGAAAAATTAGTATAAGAGGAAGTATCTCAACACAATAAAGGTTAATATGACAAACCCACAGCTAAAATCATACTCGATGAATAAAAGCTGAAAGTTCTGCCTCTAAGATTAGGAATAAGATAAAATACTCTTACCTATTATTCAACATAGTACTAGAAGTGCTAGCCACAGAAATTAGATAAGAAAAGAAAAGGCATTTGAATTAGAATGAAAGAAGAAAAACTGTCACTATTTGCAATGACATGATTTTATATAAAGAACATCTTAAACACTCCACCAATAAACTACTAGAAGTAAAAAACAAGTATGGTAAAGTTTCAGGGTATCAATATACAAAATTCTGTTGCATTTCTATTATACTAACAACAAAATATAAAAGAAAACAATACATTTACAATCACAACAAAAAGGATAAAATACCGGCCCTGGCCTGTTAACTCAGTCGGTTAGAGTATTGTCCTGAAAGAAGAAAGTTGTGGGTTTGATCCCTGGTCGGGGCATACATGGGAAGCAACCAATGAATGCACGACTGAGTGGAACAATAAATGAATGCTCCCTTTCCCCCTCCTCTCTTCTCTCCCTTCCTGTCTCTGTCTCTCTAAAAACCAACCAATCAATAAAAATTTAAGCCCTGGCCAAATAGCTCAGTTGGTTGTAGCATTGTCCCGATGTGCAGAGGTTGCTGGTTCGATCCCCAGTCAGGGCATATACAGGAAAAGCTTAATGTTCCTATCTCTCTGTCTCTCTCTCTTAAATATATATATATATATATATATATATATATATATATATATATATATATATATATATATATATACACACAACACCTAGAAATAAACTTAATAAAGAAGGTGAAGGACCTGTACACTGAAAATTATAAGACACTATTGAAAGAAATTGAAGAAGACAAAGAAATGGAAAAATTCTATGTTCACGGCTTAGAAGAATTAACATTGTTTAAATGTCCATACCACCTAAAACAACCTACAGATTCAATGCAATCCCTATCAAAATCCCAAGGCATTTTTCACAGAATTAGGACAAAAAAACCTGAAATTTGTATGAAACCACAAAGAAACCTGAATAGCCAAAGCAATCCTAAGAAAAATAAAATAACAAAGCTGGAGGTATCACACTCCTCAACTTTAAACTATACTATAAAGCTATAGTAATCAAAACAATATGGTATTGGTAGAATAACACATTCACAGGCCAATGGAACAGAACTGAGATTCCAGAAATAAACCTATACATAATTTACAACAAAGGAGTCAAAAATATACAATGGAAAAAGAAAAGTCTCATCAATAAATGGTGCTGGGAAAACTGGACAGTTGTATGCAAAAGAATGAAACTAAACCACTATCTTACATCATACCCAAAAATTAACTTAAAATCTAACAGACCTGAATCTAAGACCCAAAACAATAAAATACATAGAAAAAAACTAAGCTTCCGTACATTGGTCTCAGAGATGTTTTTCTGAATTTGACTCCAAAGGCAAGGAAAACAAAAGCAGAAATAAACTAGGACTACATCAAACTAAAGAGCTTCTGTAAAGCAAAAGAAATCATCAGCAAAATAAAATAGCAACCAACCAAATGGTAGAAGATTTCACAAATGACACATCTGATAAGTGGTCAACATTTAAAATATATATAGAACTCATACAACTCAACAACAACAAAAAACAAAAAATCAGATTAAGATTTGAACATTTTTCCAAGGAAGATATAAGATGGCCAACAGACATGAAAAGAGGTTCAATATCACTAGCTATTAGAGAAATGCAAATCAAAACCACAATGAGACCACCTCACATCTATTAGAATGGCTACTATCAAAAAGACAAAAAATGACAAGTGTTATAATGTGGAGAAAAGGGAACACCTGTACACTGTTGGAGGGAATGTAAATTGGTGGGAAACAGTATGGGAATTCCTTTAAAAATTAAGAATAGAATTATTATATGACCGAGTAATTCCTCTCTGGGTATTTACCTGAAAAATATAAAAATATTAATTCATAAAGATAAATGTACTCCAGTGTTTACTGCAGCATTATTTACAATAGACAAGACATGAAAACAACCTAAGTGTCAACTGATGGATGAATGGATAAAAAAGATGCGGTGTGTGGCTGTGTGGGTGTATGTGTGTGGGTGTGGGTGTGTATATACACACATACACACAATGGAATACTAGTACTCAGCCATTAAAAATATATATATATTGTCCATTGTAGCAACATGTATAGGTCTTGAGGGTATTATGCTAAGTGAAATAAGTCAGAGAAAAAGGACAAAAATTGAATGTTTTCACTCATATGTGAAATATCAAACAAAAAAGTAACAAACTAACAAAACAAAAATAAACTCATAGATAACAGACAACAAATGGTAAGGGTGAAATATGTAGGTATAAAGGGTCAAATATATGGTAATGGAAGAAAACTAGACTTTGGTTGGTGAGTATTCAATAGAGTACTGTATATAGACAATGAATTATGCTGTACACCTGAAAATTATATATTATTAACTGTTACCTCAATAAATTTAATCTTTAAAAATTGCATAAGCCAAAATTCAAACTTAAATCTGAATCCAAAACTCTGACATTGTTAACTAGTAGAAGCAAAAAATGAATCAGATTAACATAGGAATAAAACACAGTTTCTCCACATACAAATCTACTGCCCACATCAGCAAATCAATTACACAAAGGATGTGATCAAAAGAAGTAATCTGATTCTGCCTAGTAGCTTATCTCAAAACACACACACTTCCCATTCACTCTTTAATCGGGGCTCACTTTGAACTTACTGCTTCATAAGACTTCTGTAGCTGTTGCTTTTTTCTCAGGCTAATTTGTTGATTTACCCGATGTTTGACTTGTCTCTGAAAATGTTCCAAAGCTTCTTTTTTCCTTCTTAGCTGTTCCTTTAGTTCTTCTTCAATCATATATGCTGAAGTCTTTACCAAGACAAAAGATAGAAAATGAACTTAAATGTCAATCATTTTCCTCATTGTGATTCTGTTATAAACAAAGCAGTCAGGAAACAATCCTGAAAACATAACTCAGTTCTATAATCCAAAATTCCCTGTAAGGAAATCACAGGAGTTCAAAGATGATAAGATAGACATAGCTGGTTAGTACCAAGAATTTAAAATCAAATCACAAAGTAAAAATTGGAATTTGTGAGTATTCAAATCAAATCTTAATTTTTCATTGAACTGAAAATAAAGTTATCTCCATTAATTCTTTCTTTTTATGGCCTAATGTTTTAATTATTCAACTGATTTTTTTATTTTTGCCAAGATAACAATTTTATTTTTTTAACTGATTTTATTAATGAATTCAAATCTATCTTACATTATACATTTTCTAAAATGGGTAAAACAGTCCAGATACAGCAGATTGCTCACCACTCACCAAAAATGTCTTATTCTAAAATGCCTTCATACTTAGAATTATGCTCCTTTATTTCTTTCTTTCTTTTTGTATTTTTTTGAAGTGAGAAGCAGAGAGGCAGAGAGACAGACTCCTGCATGCGCCCACCCGGGATCCACCCGGCATGCCCACTAGGGGGCGATGCTTTGCCAATCTGGGGCATTGCTCCATTGCAACCGGAGCCATTCTAGTACCTCAAACAGAGGCCATGGAGCCATCCTCAATGCCCTGGCCAACTTTGCTCCCATGGATCCTTGGCTGCAGGAGCGGAAGATATAGAGAGGAAGGAGAGGGGGAAGGGTGGAGAAGTAGATGGGCGCTTCTCCTGTGTGTCCTGGCCAGGAATTGAACCCAGGACTTTCATACGCCAGGCCAACACTCTACCACTGAGCCAGCTGGCCATGGTCTATGCTCCATTTTTAACCCAGCATGCCCTTCTTGTAATCTTTATCTTCAAGACCATCTAATACCTGCCTCCTATTACCTTCCACAATCCTTTCTTCCTCTAAGCTTTCTTGTGCTATGGTACCTCTGATTAATATTGAGTACAGTATTTCTTGGTTCTTCCATTAGATTATGATCTCTTTGAATGCAAGAAATGTATATAACACAGAGACTTGAATAGTATATAACACAGAGACTTGAATATAAAGGTATTCAAGTTTATGTAATGCTCAATTCCAAAATATGTTCTAAACAATTTGGAACTTTTATCTCATTTGAGTCCTTGATCAGTATTCACAAAGTCTTGTTTTTCTTCTTTAAATACCATAGTCTTAGCACTTAATCATATACAACCCACACTCTTAACGTCCTTTCTGGAAATAGGCAGTGTAGAAATAGGTAAATGAATATGTTTATACATACATACAAACATAAATAATATATATGAATATACATTGCACTACTATTTAACATCTACTTTAAATATATTTATTTTCTTCTCTGATATCAAGGACCACTAAGTAAACATACCTCATATTTTTCAACATCATGCTCAGCACCCTGTCTATATATTCAGAAGATCTTATATATTTTGTGTATTCCATAAATATTTACCCAATGCCCATATTTATTAGGCACTAAGATAAAGGTGGAAATATGATAAGATCTAGGAGCTCAGACTTCATCAGGAAGAGTAGGCATGTAAACAATTTACTGTGAATGTAACTTGGTAAGTGCCACAATAAAATTCAAACAAATAGGCTCTGCCCAATTGACTCAGTAGTAAGAGTGTAGGCCCCATGTGTGGAAGTCCGGGGTTTAATTCCAGTCAGGGCACACAGGAAAAGTGATCATCTGATTCCCATCCCTCTCCCATCCCCCTTCTTTTTCTTCCTCTCTCTTTCTTCCCGGCTCCCACAGCCAAGGCTGAAATGGTTGGCCCCAGGGACTGAGGATGGCTCCATGGTCTGCCTCAGGCACTGAAATAGCTCCGGGGTGTTAGAACAGCAGACCTAGATGGGCAGAGCATTACCCTGTAGGGGGCTTCCTGGGTAGATCCCAGTCCCATGCATGGGGGAGTTTGTCCCTGCCTCCCCACCAACTGTACCTCTCACTTAATTTTTTTTTTCTTTTAACATATGTCTTTTTTTTCTTTTTTTTACGTTTCTTTTTTTTTTTTTTAATTTATTTTAGAGAGGAGACACAGAGTGAGAGAGAGAGAGAGAGAAAGAGAGAAAGAGAGAAAGGGGGGAGGAGCTGGAAGCATCAACTCCCATATGTGCCTTGACCAGACCAGTGCAGGGTTTTGAACTGGCGACCTCAGTGTTCCCAGGTCGACGCTTTATCCACTGCGCCACCACAGGTCAGGCAGCTCCTCTCACTTAATTTTAAAAAATTGTTTTTCAAACAAATAGCTAAGTGAAACAGTTTGGTGAAAGACTGTAACCATCTTCCTTACATATTTGTCCTCATGTGTTGATTAGTATATGTATGAGCCTCATCACATAAATAGGCACACGTGTAAACTGCAAGTTTCCCTTTATGTGAAATGCTTCTTCCTCCCTACTGTCTTGTTTGGTTCTTAAAGTATACCTATGCTTTAAGGACCAAACAAACTGTATTTCCTCATTCATTCCTTCAACAAATAATTCCAGAAGACCTACTATATATAAACCAGGACAGGAATGAACAGAACATAAAGGTCTATGTCCTCACGGAATATATACTTAAGCTTTCTCAGAATCCCAGTCAGAATGCATCTCTCCTCCTGTATTCTATTACTACACGTTGCCTGAATTTTCATTACCAAACTTACAAAAATTTTAAGCAATTAACTCATGTTACAGGAAATGTGGCCAAAGGTCACCCTGCCTACATTGTAGATTGTCTGAAAGATATAGACAGTGCCTACTGATTGTGCATAACAAGCGATCAAAAGTTTGTGAAGTAAACTGAAATACTATATATACATATGTGTATGTAAGTTTGGGCAAATACATACGTGTTTGTTCTATAACCGTAATGCAATATGTCTATTTATGAGAGAATAGAAACAACATCCCCAGACTGTTCATCTTTATCTAAGCACCAGAGAGGTTAATAAAAAGAAAGGTGGGGTAGGGAGCCCACCGTCTGGTTCAAACTGACACTCACAGATGCTGGGATTTCCGAGCTGTGCGGTGAGGCAGGCTCCACCCACGCCCCCACGGGCACGACAGCCGAGTTCCTCTCGGCCAGCACAGCCAGCACGGCCTTGCTCTTCCGGGGGTTTAAAGCCAGGGGCAATCTTGTGGCATTTCGAGGCTTCTTGAAGGGGGCCATACTTCCTGGCATCTGTGACTCCTGGTTAGGAGAAAGGAAAAGCTTAACATCTTCAAACGACCGCTTTAAAAGCGCAACTTCTTAACACGTGAGCCACAGTCCCGAGACGGAGAGAAACCTTGAAGAAGGTGGAGGAGAAGGTGGAGAAGGTGGAGAAGGAGTGGCCTGACAGGGAGTGGAAGAACGAGGACGATTCTTAAAGAAAGAAGGGAAGAGATGTGGAGACAAATAAGAGGGAAAGGCTTCAAGAGTGCCTTCCGGAAGGAATGGGGAAAAGAGGGAAGGGACAGTAGGACCTGGTGGAGAGAACAAGGACTGCTGCCAGCCGTGGCAAGGCGCTGTGGGACAGGGGACTGACCGTAGTAGCCAGAGAGAAAGGGGGCTGGAGGCGAGGGCGAGAGCCTGCGTCTGTCTGGGGCAGAGTCCAGATAATCCGTGTCCGGTTACGGGGGAGACGCTGGACAAGGAGGCACAGACAGAAGGCCACTTCTAAGGCCTTGGGGTCGCACTCCAGCTGAGAGAGCACCCGCAACTTGCCAGACTGAAACTATTCAAGACACTCAAGTAACCGCCTCTAGCAAACTGCCACTTTTCGAAGGGCGACCCCACCCCGCCCCTCGGCTTCCCTGAGCCCGCCCCTTCCGGACAAGTGTCGCCTCCCAGGGTGAGGCGTGAGAGCCGTTTCCGCTCCCGAGTCCGTCACTTCCGCTAGGGGCGAGAGGAGCTTGTAGAAGACGCGTGGGTTCGCGGGGCAGCTGGGGGAAGTTCCCAGCCAATCCGGCAGGCTGGCGGGCCGCCACGGTGAGGCCGTCCCAAATCCTCCAAGCAAAGGGATACACCGGGCTGGATTGCTCACTGACTGGGAGGCAGGGGTACCAAGTGAGGGGAGCGTGGGAAAGGGAAGGAAGATTGCGGGCCTAACAGGCTTCCCCGAGGAGCAGTAAGTAATAGTGATCCTTTGTACAACTTACTACGTTTACGATGCTATCATACATATTCATGTATTTGAACATCGCAGCCTAGTGAGTGGTCTCCGTCCCTACTCCACAGTCTGTTATAATCCTGGGCATTTCATTATTCCTGTGAAACACCCACTCATTCTTCATTCAACATATAATTGGGAGCTTTTTATCTACCAGTACTGTACTAGGCACTGGAAATATAAATAGTAAACAAAACAAATACCCCTTGATTATGGAATTCACAATATTATAAATAGTAACCAAATAAACACCTAAATAAATAAGTGTGTCTGATGCTGATGAGTATTGTAGAGTAAAAGCAGGAAAAAAAGGATCGTGTGTTAATGGGAGAAGACATGAAATTTTAGGATGATCAGAGAGGGCTTCACTGAGGTACTCTCCAACAAAGAGTCCAATGCAAAATTTTGTGAGATAATGGAACAAGCTACTGTGTGAACTTCAAAAAAGAGTTTTATAAAAGAATGTTTTAAGTAGAGGGAACAGTTAATAAAATCACTGGGAGGTGATTGGGTCCAGCCTTGCAAGAAGCCTGACGTGACTAGTGCAGAGTAAGAGGGTAAAGTGTTGAGATAGGAGGTCAAAAGTTAGGGAATGGGTAGAGCTTTGTAAGCCACTGAAAGACATTGAAATGGAAAGCATTTGGAGGGTTTTGAGCAAAGGAAGGCCATAATGTGACTTCAAATGTTAAGAAATTACTCTCAATATTGAGCTGAGAATAGACTAAATAGGGGAAAGGTATAAGTAAGACCAATTCGAAGAATATTCCAATACGAATAGGAGATTGAGATGTCTTGAATCAGGGAAGTCTTAGTACAGATGTTGAGATGTAGTTCCATTTTGGATATATTTTGAAGGCAGAATTTTCAGGACCTGTTGAAAGTTGGATATAGATTGTGTGTGCATATGAGCGCATGCACATGTGTGTGTATTTGTGAACAAAAGAGAGATAAATGTCAAGGAAAATTGTAGGGATTTCCTCCTGAACAACTGACAGGGTGGAGTTACTATAACTGAGAAGGGGGAAATGGTGGAAGAAGTAGAGGTTTAGGAGGGTGCAGATAAAGATTTCAGTTTGAGACATTAAGTTTTATTTATCTAATTGGCATTCAAGACTGTAGTTCAGAGGGCGAGTTCTGGGATAGAAATATAAAAGTTGGGAGCTATTAGCCTATTGATGTAAAGCCATAAGATCAAATAAAATCATCATAGAACTAAATATAGACAGATAAGGAAATAGTTCCAAGGACTGAGCCCAAGGGCAGGGAGGGCAAAGGGGGGAGAGGGGTATTCCAATATTAAAGAGGCTGAGAAAAAGAGGAGGGGCATGCAAAGTAATTTCAGCAGTCAGCCAATAATCTCAGAAAAAATTAGAAGTTCGATACTTTGAAAGCCAAGTGAAGAAAATGTTTCATTTAAGAGGATAGGCCATTTGTGTTAAGTCCTGCTGGTAGGTCAAATAAGATGAGAACTGAGAATTGGCTATTGGATTTAACAATGTGGAGGTCATCGACTACTTTAAAAACAGTATTTTTGACATGACCAGGAAGTGGCGCAATGGATAGAGCATCCATCTGGGACACAGAGGACCCAGGTTCAAAACCCTAAGGTCACTGGCTTGAGTGTGGGTTCATCCAACTTGAATGTGGGATCGCTGGCTTGAGCATGGGATCACAGACATGACCCCGTGGTCAATGGCTTGAGCCCAAGATCACTGGTTTGAGCAAGGGGTCACTCGCTCTGCTGTAGCTCCCCAGTCAAGGCACATATGAGAAAGCAACCAATGTGAACAACTAAGGAGCCACAATGAAGAATTGATGCTTCTCATCTCTCTCCCTTCCTGTCTGTCCCTATCTGTCCCTCTCTCTGTCTCTCTCTATGTCTCTGTCACACAAAAAAAGAAAAGAAAAGGATGAAAAACAGTATTTTTGGAGTAATTGAAGAGCAAAAGCCTAATGGCGCAGACTAAGAGAGAGGAGAGGAGAGGAGGAATTGGGAGACAGCGATGTTAGACAACTTTTTCAATGAGCCTTGTTATAAAGGAACAGAGAAATGGGTAGCAAAAAGAGGAGCTAGGATTATGGGAAGTTTTTTCTTTAAGAGTGCAGCATATTGTATTTTTTGTTGTTGATAGTGATGGGAATTATCCAGTATACAGGAGAAAAGTGATGCTGCAGGAGAGAAATGGGAGACTTTTGGCATTTATGCCCTTAAGTGGGCAAGAGAAAACCTAGTGAACAGGTGGAAGTGTTGGCCTTAGATAGCAAGAGGGACAGATGGTTCATTCATAGCTATAGCAGCGAAAGCAGAATATATACTGGGAATTGGATAATATGGTGATGGGAACTTGTTGTAGTTCTTTCCTGATTGCTCTATTTTTTCTGTGAAGTAATATTGTAGCCAGACTACAAGATGGCCTCTAATTTTCCTCACCTTTTAGTATTCACACCCCTTTATACTGTTCTCTCACATTATACCAGGGTTATTTTGTGTGACCAGTAGAATATGGCAGAAGTGATGGTAAATCACTTCAGAGGTTGGTTATGAAAGATGCTGTGCCCCTCACTCTTGCTTTTACTCCCACTCTATCTGATACTTGCTTTGGGGGAAAGCATTTATCTCATGAGCAGCCCTATAAAATGGCTCATATGAGAAAGAACTGAAACCTCTTGCCAACAGCTCTGTGAATGATCTTGCAAGTGGATTCTCCAACCCCAATCAAGTCTTCAGAGACTGTATATTGGCGAAAAACTTGACTGCAAACTCATAAGCAATCCTGAGCCAAACCACCAAGCCAGAAACTGTGTGAGATGATGTTTATTGTTTTTAGATGCTAAATTTTGGGATAATTTGTTACATGGCAGAGATAACTAGTACAGATAGGAAGCAAGTTCATTAATAAAGTTGATGAAAACACGTTGGAGGTTTGAATAAAGAAGATACTGTATAAAATAGTTGTCTAGGCCCTGGCCAGGCAGTTCAGTTGGTTAAAGCATCATCTCAATATGCCAAGATTGTGGGTTCAATCCCTGGTCAGGGCAAATACAAGAATCAACTAATGAAAGCATAAATAAGTGGAACGTTTCCTTCTCTTTCTCTTTGTCTCAAAAAAAAAGTCAAGAGTGGAAGTATGAACAAGAGACACATACAATTGTGAAATGGCCTTAAAGCACCCATGTGAAATTCATGATTTTGAATTAAAAGTGAGACCAATCAGCATGGTTGAGTTTTTCTTCAGTTGCATGGTTATAGGCATGAAATAGGTGGAGTATTTATTTTAACCACGGTTGAGCTTTTGCCAAAATATTCAATCAAACAAGAAAGGAGCAAGAGAGTTAAAGATTAATGCAAGAAAGTAATTAAAACTGACCAAGGAATTTAAAATAGGTAGCGTGAGAAGGGAGAACAAATGGGAAATAAGAAACATTGCAAAGTTGGTAAGATCAACTATAGAATGGGATACTTGAACCATGTCAACACAATAAATTAAAAATAAAAAATTTTTAAAGATGATAGAATCAAGAGATTGTAGATTTCAACATTAGCCTAAGGTTTGTTGGAGCAGGATACTAGAAAGAATGCACTGAAAAGATAAGAGGTGGTGATCTGAAAGTGGGATGCTTTAAACTGAGAGTATGGAGGGGCTGCAGATAGTGGTACTGTAAAAGTCTATGGTTCGACCAAAGGAGGGAGCACTGAGGTAGGTTAAAGAACAAGATCACTAGAGGAAGAAGAGGTCATAGAAATGAGGGGCCAGACCTGTGAATGGATTATTCCTGAGGTTATGGAAATAAGCAAAATTTTCCCATGTATAGGACACTCCCATGTATAAGACGCACCTTAATTTTGGGGCCCATAATTTTTAAAAAATGTTATTGAACATTTAGTTATTGAACTCAAGTTTTACTCATTATAAAATTCATAAAACTCCTGCCCTGGCTGGTTGACTCAGCAGTAGAGCGTCGGCCCGGAATGTGGAAGTCCCAGGTTTGATTCCTGATCAGAGCACACAGGAAAGGCGCCCATCTGCTTCTCCACCCTTCCCCCTCTCCTTCCTTTCTACTTCCCTCTTCCCCTCCTGCAGCCAAGGCTCCATTGGAGCAAAGTTGGCCCAGGCACTGAGGACGGCTCCATGGCCTCTGCCTCAGGTGCTAGAATGGCCCCTGCTGCAATGGAGCAATGCCCTAGGTGGGCAGAGCATCGCCCCCTGGTGGGCATGCTGGGTGGATCCAGGTCAGGCACATGCAGAAGTCTGTCTGCCTCCCCACTTCTAACTTTGGAAAAATAACAGCAACAAAAAAATTCATACAACTCCTCATCACTGTCAAAATTCTCATCTATTAGCTTGTCCTCATCTGTGTCTGATGACAAATCATTGTCTTCAACAATGAGCACAAAAACAAGTGTGAAATGCAAATAAAAAATCTACAACCACTGTATAAGACGCATCCACTTTTTAGACCCCAATTTTTTCCAAAAAGGGTGTGTCTTATACATGGGGAAATATAGTATGTGGCAATAGTGTTGGCCGGAGCCAGGAGCAAAAATCTTCAAGGAATTTCAGGAAAAGACCTAAAGGTTGATTAGATGAGTATAACCTGGAAAGAAAGCAGTGATGGCTGTAGTCTAACAACATTAGATTCAAAATGAGGGGTGAAGCTAAGAAAAAGGAGGCAGAATGGTTTATAAATAACACTGAGTAACCAAGTAGCAAGAAGGAAATCCATCCCACCTCCAAGGTTGAGGAACTGAAAACTGCCTCCATTTGAGAGAGCCATTGACTTGTACATTTACATACACCAACACTGGGAAGAAGTGCTATTGAGTGTTCATTGCTCTCTAACCCTCTACCTCAAGGTCTAGTGTTAGTGGTTTCATATGAATCTATACTTTTGTTATATTTAGAGGGCTCACATCATAGGCCCTGCTCCCCTTCTCTGACCTTTTCACAAGGCTTATCTTCTGTATGGTCAGTTGGTTTCTTAGGGAACTATTTGCTTGGAAATGTCAGCCTTTTTAAGAAATATGAAAGAATAGGTGTTGCTGGTAACAGAGTTTTGGGACCCTGGTCCAGGGCACTCCTCATCAGAGCTGAATAATCTCTGTTATATGGCTAGGGGATCTCTGGCCATCACTGCTCAAAGCTCCACATCATGGGCCTTTGACAGCAGTCCACTCTAAACAGACCTGATTGCTGAGTATCAAAAGGAAATTTTCTGTTTGGTCACCACCATCTGCTTGTGGCTGACTGACCCACACCTGCGGCAAATTAGAAAACTTGATTACCTGTACTAAGGGCCTATCCTAAGAAGAACCTTTACAGAAGTAGAAATCTGCCTATTCCAATTCTCATGGGATCTGGATGATGGGAACTCAACTCAGGCAACTGAGTCACACCGACTTTCATTCTTTTCCTCAAATTTGAGCAGGATTTTCCAGAGTTAACCAATGTTCTGAGCTGTGTCCTGAAAGCAGACCATAACACTGTTCTTTGTTCTTTCTCTTCTTTACTCACATCTCAAAATAAGCTCTATAACTAGAGTGTTGGCTATAAAGAGCTCTTCCACTTGCTTATGCAGGCCAAGACTGCAGCAACATTTCATTGTCAATGGCACCAATAGTAGACCGCTCCAGTTAAGTCCAGTTGTTTCCATAGCATCTGCTGTCTTGATCTTTGCAAAAGATTCTTTAATTTTATCAATAGATGCAGAAGTCTTTTCTCGTGGTGGGGGATAAAAAAATTAACAGTGTCTTTCTACATTATCAAATACTTATCTAAGATAAACAGAGATGCACGGACCAGATAGTTCTTGTTGGCGCAGCTTTTGGGAGAGTTGTCCCTTTGGCTGTCGGCTCCTTCAATCAGTGCTCAGTGGTTTGCTCAGTGATAGAGCGTAGGCCCAGCGCATGAATGTCCTGGGTTCCATTTCCGGTCAGGGAACACAGGAGAAGCAATCATCTGCTTCTCCACCCTTCCCCTCTCCCTTCTCTCTCTGTTCCCCTCCCATAGCCATGGTTCAGTTGGAGCAGGTTGGCCTCAGGAGCTGAGGATGCCTCCATGGCCTAGCCTCAGGCACTAAAATATCTGGGTTGCCAAGCAATAGAGCAATGGCCCCAGCTGGGCAGAGCATTGCCTGGTAGGGGGCTTGCCAGGTGTATCCCAGTCAGGGTGCATGCGGGAGTCTGTCTGTCTGCCTCCCTGCTTCTCACTTAAGAAAAATAAAAATATAAATATAAGAAGAGAGCAGCTTCATGCTTCCTTTGAGGAGCAGCCACATTCAGTGACTGATGCATATGGGGATGTAAATGTCCACTGTTTCTACCTAACTTGGAACAACTCTGATGGGCCTTCATTTCAGCTTCTGATCTCCCTGTGGGGTTGGCTAAGACTGTGTATCCTGCATCGCAGCTCAGCTTCCTCCTTTGCTCACTACACCTTCTTCCTCCTCTCTTCTACAGGTGTCAGTCTCAATCACACTCCCTGATGAACATACTGAGCGTGCAACTATGTCTCAGGGTCTGCTTCCTGGAAAACCTAACTATAACACCCCTGAGTGTTGCTAGGCCTCAGTGACCAGGGCACTGACAGCTCTCAGGCCATATAATTCCCAGTGTTGAAATTTATAGTCTCCTTATCATTATTCTTTTTCTTTCCATCAAAGAGACTGGCAACATTTCAAGGAGGTGGCCTAAGGACAATTTAAAGTCTTTCTTTCTATTCCCTGTTGACACTTTTGAGCCTCTAATTAAGCTAACTCTCAACAATACCCTATATCTAGACATTTTAAATATGTGATCCAGTAAAGTTCTTTATTGTTGATGCCAATTAGCACTATATTTTATATTTTTTGTAACATAGAGACCCCTTAGATGATCAAAATAGAGGGAGTCACCTGACCAGGCGGTGGAGCAGTGGATAGAGCATCAGACTGGGATGTGGAAGACCCAGGTTCGAGACCCCGAGCTCACCAGCTTGAGCGCGAGCCCATCTGGCTTGAGCAAAAAAAGCTCGTCAGCTTGGATCCAAGGTCGCTGGCTCCAGCAAGGAGTTGCTTGGTCTGCTGAAGGCCCGCAGTCAAGGCACATGTGAGAAAGCAATCAATGAACAACTATGGTTTTGCAACGGCAACGAAAAACTAATGATTGATGCTTCTCACCTCTCCCCGTTCCTGTCTTTCTGTCCCTATCTATCCCTCTCTCTGACTCTCTCTCTGTCCCTGGGGAAAAAAAAATAGAGGGAGTCAATTGGTAAAGATTGGAGAATGAAGCAGATAAGCAGAAAGATTCAGAACTACCTGCAAAAGTTGGTTCCAGAAGTTGCCTCAGTGTTTGAGCTCGCCAAATTCCCAGATCCATGCATTGTGCCTCTCCAGCGATGGCAATGTCACTGGGATATTTGTTCTTTGATGCCAAAAAAGATCAACTAAGATGGGAGACTTCACCTTTAAATAGAACTAGTTTAGGCCCAAATGATTTTATCTATCTATAAATGGTTACCTATATTATTCATCACATTTTTGAGTTTTTTAAGAAATATACTCCTAAATTATACAAAGTGCAATCATTAAAGAAACTTTAAAAATATGTTGCAGGATCCAAAACAATATGAAAAGAGGAATTTTTAAAATTTTTATGGAATAAAAACAGGGTATCATGGTAACTATTTAAAGAAAACCAGCCACTCATTTTTGTGTGTTCAAATGTGATTGTTATAATTATTCATTATTAATTGTCACATGTTCTATATCCCAAATGTCTAAGGACAGCATGTTATAGTACAGAGAACAGACACTTTAGAAACTTGGATTTCTGCTCTGGCTATGCGATTTGCTCTCTGCAAGTCACATGATCTGAGTCTTTGTTTCTTCATCTCTCATTTAGGGGGAATAATTGACCTTTCAGAGTTTTTGTGGGGTAGGTTTTGGAAGAGAGAATTAAGGTAATATATATAAAATGCATACATGTAATAGTATTTTAATAAATGCTCACTAACATTTATTGAAGAATCAAAATAGAATGCATCTCTTCTACATTCAGAAGATTTTAGTTTGTCTGCCTGTAATTCCTTCTCCTATTCCTCTGGTAATAGATCAGCACATCTATGGCTGTGGGGCTAGGTACATGGTCCAGCCTAGGATAGTATTCTATCCTCCTGGCTATAGTGATTGATCCAGAGCTGTACATGTGACCTAAGTTAGACCAACCACAGTCTTTCACCAAGACAATTTTTTAAAACTAGCTCCATCAAAACTCTTCCCCTCTCTAAATGACAAGCCATACTGCCCAATGTTAATCACCAGCTATATGTTGCTATTTAATTTTTAATTAATTAAAATTTATAATTTATTTCTTCAGTCTAACTAACCACACTTAAAAGCTCAGTAGCCACATGTGGCTAATAGCTACTGTACCTGGCAGCACAGAGATAGAATGTTTCCCATACCACAAGAAGTTATATTGATCAGAGATGATACATTATCCCATCAAAAAGTATAAGAAGGTTTATAAAAATGGCTGACACCAGGAGCCAAGCAAGAGAGATGAGCAATAACCATGATGAATTTTAATTATCTAATTTCCAATTATTCCAGTTTCTTCCAATATTTTTTTATCTGATAGAAGAAATTTTTTTTTTGCTTCAAATTGTTGAGGTTAAATTTCTGTCACAACCAAAAAAATTTGGCAAATCACATTCCTTAGCTTGTTGGGCAGCAAACCAGATGCAGAATCCTGGAGGGCTAACTCTGGCAAGAATCTGTGAACTATACAAAGCTGGACCCTGTAAGTACTGCAACAAGGGATGAAAATTTTGGCTTGTCATTAAGGCCTCCTCCCCTAGCAACTTAGTTAGGCCCTTCTTTTAAGAAATCTTGTTTTTCCCTATGTTGAATCCTGTGTATGACAATCCATCTTAGTGTGCCAGGATTCACCACTGGGAACCCAATTTTTCTCTTGCTAGTTAAGCTTTGCTTTTTTACTGTTCTTTTGCCCACCTTTCCCTCAACTTCACATCTTGTCTCAGAGCCCTCCTTTTTTTAATACTGACTTTATTTTCTGGGCCTGACTAAAGGTAACTTCCTTCAGACGTAGTATGAACACAAGACAAAGAAGCACAGGCTGAGTCTGAACTTACAAAATGTGTGACTTTGAGCAAGTTACATACCTCTCTGTGATCCATGTTTCTCCCTGAAAAAATAAAAAATCTATACACAGAGTTGTTAGAAGAGTAAAAACATAATACATATTTTTTCTTCTTTTTTCCAGGTAAGAGGAGGGGAGATAGAGAAACAGACTCCCACATTCAACCCAACTGAGATCCACTCAGCAACCCCATCTGGGGCCAATGATCTGCCCATCTGTGGCCATGCTCACAACCTAGCGATTTTTAGCACCTGAAGTAGAGGTTTCACGGAGCAATCCTCAGTGCCCAGGACCAATACGCTCAAACCAATTAAGCTATGGCTGCAGGAGAAGGGGGTGGGGGTTGGGGATAGGTGAAGAAGCAGCCGGTTGCTTCTCCTGCATGCCCTAACCGGGATTTAAACCTAAGACATCCACATGCTGGACTAGCACTCTACCACTGAGCCAACTGACCAGGGCCAATAAAATAATATTTGAAAAGACAGTTTGTAAGAGACAATGCAAATGTTTTTACCAATTATATTTATTTATAATTTAGATGCTGCTTCCTCCACTAATTTAAGCGCCTAGACTGGGATTGTGTCTTCTGTTACTTTTGAATGAGCCCCTTCCCTATTTCCTACATCCCATTCTTCTTACTCATCTCTGAAACATGGAGTGTTCTTCACACAGCAGGCTAGCTGATTTCCATTTCTGCCCCTCCTTCTTTGGGAGGAGGACAAGAGAGGGAGGAAGGGAGCAAATCCTTTTCGGGACATGGTGGGTGGGAGGACACCATCTGAGGATCCAGGAGAAGGAACAATGAAGCCTTTCATGAGTTGGGGGTAATTTGTGGTTTCCCCATGATTTTCCAACCTGTTTTTATTTGAGCACTGAGCTTTAGAAGAACAAAACTACAGAGATGTTTTCTAGAATGTCTTTGCTACATCTTAAATAGGTCAGCAAGATGGATCTTTCAAACATGTTAAGGCCAATTAATTTCTCCTCTTTGTTCCTCTGGAGAGCTGCTGAATAGGGCACGTTCAGCAACCATGGCCACAAGCCTGAGTTCCTCTCAGTTTCTGAGGGGGTAGGAATTCTATTCAGAAACAAATATTTACTCTCAGCATAAAAGGCTTTGATGTTTTTTAGTTTTTTAGTATGGAAATGGGAACACATCCTCCTTGCTTTACAGAAATGTACTCAGGACCCCATGCCACCCTGATCACATATTTCTCCCAACCATAGGCAGATTAAGGTCAGTGGAGGCCCTGGGCACAGAAGAAAATATTGGGCCCCTTAAATTTGGTGTCATTAGAAAAAAGTGTAAAGTTGGGGTTTTGTGGGACCCTTCAGAAGTCGGGGCCCAGGGCGTGCCCAGTGAGCCAGCCATTAAATTCGCCTCTACTCCCAATAAACCTATACCTGCAGAATGCGTTTTTTCTGAGTGACTCCTCACATTTACAGAGATCTGCAGACAGCAAAACCAACGTCGGGATGAGGCTGTGGGAAGGCAAGAGGAGACTTTGCCTCCATCTCCACTTTCTATTTGATGTTTCTCAGCAACAAACCACAATAGGGCTACCTAGGAGAACTTTAAAAAGAAATAGGAAAAAAATGCCCTTGTGGAGGGCCATTTCTCACTGTCCAGACCCACAAAAAGCTTGTTTTGTTCCAGAAAGAGCTAACTAATCTGTCTCTTGTTCCGTGGCTGCCAGAGCAGCATGGCCCTGCCTCTTAGCACAAAGCCTCATATACACTCCTTGTTTCCCAGGTAATGCCACAGCTCCACAAACTCTCTAGTTGACATTGGCCTCCTGTATCCTCCCTGTCTCTCCATCTTGGCAAATTGAACTTATGGTAAGGACAACTCTGGCATCATTCAAATATAGGTTGTGGAACAAAGAATCAGATAACTTCAGCAATAGTAGGGGGCGCAAGGAGTGGATAGAGAGGCAGCCTTCCAACATGGAGTTTAGTCAGAGAGCAGATGCTGGGGGTGAAAGGTGAGACCCAGTCTGAGACTCACACACGCAGGAGAGAAACTTCCCACAGAGGAGTTAGGGAGGCTGTATTGCCTAGTAGCAGCCATCGCGGCCATTCACATGCAGGTTCCCATTAGATTTGGGCAGACGGTAAAAAACAGTGGAGCAAAAAATGGTGGGCCATTCCTTTATTAAAGTCTCGCACTGGCCAGCGAGCAAACACACAGGGAAAAAACACTTCCCTTTCACTCAGGGATCCTAAAGCCACTGACACATTCTCCGGTTCCAAACCAGGAGAATCTTCTCTGGTTTCTCCTAGAATCAAAGGCCCCACCAGTCTCAGCGGAGCTCACAAAAGCCCCTCACCGCTGTACCCCATCTCCTTCAAACTTTCTGTACAAACTGGCTTCTTCTTCAGCACCCTGCATTCTCTCTGCTCTCACTCTGCAAACATGGCTTCTCTCTCCTCGATCACACACTAGCAAAACAGTGGCCCTTCCCAAGCAGGAAGGCAATTTGCAATTTCACAGATCACATACATGGCACTGCCCAGCACCTTTTTTTAACACTAAAAGTGAGCAAACTCAAAAAATACAAATTTTACAAACTCATTTGCCCAACAGAAGCCTTCGAAAACCTAAGCAAAACCAGAGCTAGAAACACACATATTGCATTTGTGTGTAGTAAACTTTTCTGAAAGCTTTCCTGAAGACAGAAGCAGAAGGCTTTCACAGTGTAGCAATGCAAGCTGTTATTCAGTTTCCTTCAGCTCCCCACCATGTTGCTCTTTCATCCCATTTCCCCTCCTTCGTTTCTCTCTTCTATGCTTTTATTTCCAAATACCTGTTTGTTTCTAATGCACAGTGCTTTATCTTTTTGTTCCTTGACTACTTGTGCTTGAGGCCTTACATTCCATTCCATGTGGCATATCTAAATATATTTCTTACTAAAGACAATACCCTCTGTTAAAGGGATTTGGGTGTCATTTGTTGAAAGATTTTTTTTTCATTCTGCTACAAAAATATATGTATATTTTAGTGGAGGAAATGGATATGATTCAATTAATAACAGGAAGTAAATGAAGAAAAGCAGGGGAGAATGCTAAATATAAAAATCACCACTGATGTTATGGTATTAGTAAAGCAAAAACCTCTCTAGTAGTAATGTCAGTGCCAGACTATTCTTCCTGGAGCCTGGAAACAAAGGAACAGGCCAACTGGGTGGGGACATCCTGAAATCTAATGGTAGAGTTATTAAAGTTGGTAGTTGTGTGTGTGTGTGTGTGTGTGTGTGTGTGTGTGTGTGTGTGTGTGTTGGGGTGGGGGCCCATTCTGAGCTTCAGGGCCATGTTGGAATGCTCAGCACAGAGGCCTGAGTTCAGCAAGCCAGGGCCGCTATGGGTGCAGGGCTGAGGAAACAGGATCCTAGAGTCCCAGAAGGGGTGCCAGATGAAGAGTGGCCTGAAGCAACGGTGTGCAGCAGAAGGGCCAAGAGGACTGGCCTGTGATGCTCAGAAGAGGACAATCCCCTCGGAACTGCATCTGTTAAAATGTTTCGAGGAGGAAGAGGCATGGCCCCAGCTAAGCAGGGTTACCGCTGCTCTCCTTCCAGCAGTCTGTCTGTTTTAGCAGCAACATTCGCAGAGCTCACACTGAGCCCTCTCAGGAGACTCACAGGAGTGAGGAGTTACAGTTTCTGCCCAGAGAATTTCCCAAGCAAATGGATGAGGAATGAGATGGCTGCAGTAACCACATTTTCTGATTCAAAAGTCAGACAGGCAGACTGACAAATATAAATATACTTTTGAAGTTAAGAAATCTAATGTTTATAATCAGAGTGTCCAAAAGAACATATAGCCCACATCATGAACAATTATATGGGACACACATCCCCCCATGAAAAACCCAAAGAACACATGGAAGGATAGAACAAGGTACACTAGGACAGCTGAGATAAGTGTTCCATGTTCCATGTGACAACAAGTAGGCTTGACTGTTATTTTACGTCTCTGTAACCCAATTGCCCACAGCCTATTGAATCAGTGGTCTCCTCAAAGTAAATCCCTGTTATTTCTGGGAATTTACAAAGCGGTGTCTCCTGTCTGTTCTCAAACTGGTCTGTCATCAGCAGTCATTATTTGGTGCCCTCCCTGCTCTCACTTCTCTGTCCCAGCTCCCTCTCACAGTTGTTCTTTATTCTATCCACTTATGTCCGTAACAGATATCTGCCCATGCTCTTTATTCTTGAGAAAGTCCCTGAAGGTCTCATTCATTCAATACTCAGCGACTGTCTGCTGAGCACCTACTCTGTGTCCTGCCTTATATGAGGCAGTAGGGCAACAGACACCAGTAAGTCACAGTCTTTTGATCAAAAAGCTCTCTGCTCTGAGGGAGAGAAAGGCACATAAGCCGATGGTATAAACTTCTGAAAGTAACACAGATATTGCAAAATTGCTCCTTCTACACTCAGACATGTAAAGGCACTGTTGTACCTTTGTGCCTTTGCAATCTTTCCATGAGCCCCCACCTCTCAGGGCAGCAGAGGAAAACTAAATGTTGAACCACACTGAGAAGCTCAGTCTGATCAATCACTTTAACATTCTCTTGAAGAAGTTCAGTCTCTGCTTAAACAACTCTGACAATTGCTCTAGCAGTCTTTCTCATTTCCTATCTCAACCCAGCTTCCCTGGGAAGGGTGTGGGAGAGTATAGGTGATATGGCATCAGTGACCTTGTGGCGACAGGAAGAGACAATGTCCATGGACCTATGCGGTGTTCTCAGGATTCCCACTGGTCTCTGCACAAGTCTAGGTTGCTGCCTGGTCTGATTACCTATATGCATGGCTCCCACCAGGGCTAGCTGGTGGCTCCAGTTGTTGCCTGCAGAGTGTGGCCATGTGGCTCCTTTCCTCCCAGTCAGCTCGCTGCCAGTACTTTACCCTCCCAGCATCTCTGGGTCGCCTTATGGGAACTTTGGGCACTTTGAGTCATTTGCATATTCTGTATGAATATAAAGAGCCTAAAGTTCATTTCTAGGGCAGAGGAAGGGGAATGTTGAAAATTTACATCCCTCTTTAATATTCCTTTAGCACTCTTTCCTTTCCACAGTCTTCAGAACAAAAAAAAAGCAGACTTTAGGCTATTTCCTGAACATCATATACTTCTTGTACCCTCAGACAATAAGCCTTAAGGCCTGGCCATTGCAAACAAAAGAGGCCATTTGTCTATAGTCCTGTAGAAGAACTCTGTGTTCTGGTCCACAGGCTGTTGTTGTTCTATGATACTCCAAAGGGATAGATAAAAGAAATTATTCTTTCGTTCCTTCCAGAGTCTGGCTTTCACAGTCTTTGTCCTGCTATTGACTCTAAAATACTATGTCAGAAGTTGAATACCGAGTTTCTCTTTTTCATTGTATTCCTGTTGAAAGAACATTAATGCTCCCAGAGGCAGACAGGTGCCTTGAGCTGTCTCGGAAAAAGTTATAGACAAAGAAATACAAAAGGGAAAAATATCTTATTTATGTAAATCAGAATGTTTTTTGGAGTTCCTCTGTGAAGTTCAAAACCAATGCTTCTCAACTCTTCCCATTCTTCAGCTCTTTGGACTATGCAGCGAGTCTTTAGTCCTAGAAATCTGGCCAACTTGGGCTTTCTCTAGGATATAAAAAGAATATTTTGAGAGGTAACTATTGCAAAACTAAGACCACATTAGAAATGACCAAGAGCAGAGCTGTAAACTTTGATCTCATTGTGATAATAAAGATTCTCCACAGGAAAGAAAAGAGGAAGAAGAGGAGGAAGGGAATAAGAAGAGGAAGAGGGGGAAGAGGAGGGGGAGGAGGGGGGGAGAAGAGGGAGAAGAGCAAGAGTTGTTCTTTTATTAAAATTTCAAATGTCTTTGTAACAAGGAATTTCCTAGGCACTCTACCAAATCTTCATCAATCCTCCCAACAATTTCTACAAGGAAGCTACTATTTCCCCATTTCACAGATGTGAAATTGAGGATTAACTAAATTGTGAGCCAGTCCAGAGACTGCACTTAGTAAGCATACATTCTACTGAGAGCCCTTATGAGAATGGCAGACATGGTAATGAGGGGCAGGTCAGAGCTAGGACAACTCCTCGTCAAAGCCTGGAGACAAGAGGAGGTGACCAGGCTGAGAAGCTGCTGACAGATCCCCAGGGTGCTGGCTGTTAGGGTGCCACCTTTATGGTGCTCTGACATATTACAGAAAATTAGCTGGAGGCAAGAGAATAAACAGAGTGCCTTCCGGAAAGAGGTCCTCAGCACCTATCTGATTCTGTGATAAGGAAGAGAACCCTAACTAGGACCAGACACGTATGAAAATAACAGAATTCAGGCCATGTTTCAATCTTCTTCCTATGGGGTTTAACGGGTTTTCCATCTCATCAGCTGTTCTCTGGAGTCTCTAATTTACCAGCCTTTTAAAAGCTCCTATTCTTCCCTCTTCAAAACTTATTGGAGGTCTGTCCCTGGCATTCACCCTCTTTCTCAGGAACAAGGAGTGTGAGGTGGGGACAGGATAGGTAGGGACACGGGTCCAATTTAGTGTGTGCCCCAGCCCATTCCCTATTGAGCCCAAATTGTCATCTCCCCCTGGTTGTGGGGCTCAGCATAGACAGGGAAGACCTGCTGGAGTCCTGGGGCCCATCAGGTTGGCACTCCCACTGGAGATTATCTCCTAAGCAGATACCCCCTTCCGAACTGGGGATGTAAGGCTATGAAACTGGAAAATGCCAGGTCTGAAAGAGAAAAAAGAACAAGTTCAGCAACACACAGAGCCCTGTGTATTCAGAGGGAACTTGGCAGGATTGTGCTCGGGCAGAGAAACTGAGTGGTACAAAGGGACGTGCCCAGAGTGGAGAAATCATGCTAATTGTCTGCACCAGAGCTAGAGAATGCCACCCAAAATGAAGAGAGAAAGGGAAGCCCTGTTCAGAGCCTTCGGTGCCTTACGCCTCACTCCTTTTGTCTACCTTCTTCTGATCCAGACAGGTAGGAGACCAGAAGGTTAAAAAAGGGTTTGGAGAGGGACCAGGGTTTTCAAAAAAGAGGGAAGGGAGAGTGAAGGGCCAGAATGCATTTGGGGCGGGAGGGGAGAGTACTCGGCTGCTGTGAGAAGCATCTCAGGGGACTCAGGAATTAGCGTTGAATGTATTTCTTCATTCCGTTGCTTGCTGCCTGCCCCTTGCCCCCTCCCCCCAAATACTGCATGACATTGGAGCTCCCACAGCATTCAGGACATTAGATGAAGGGCAATGAGCCATTTCTTATGGGATGTCTTGTTGGCACGGGTCAGTCTGGCATTCTTTTCAAAGGTTATGGTGGATCTTGGAGGGATGGGGGAACCTTGATTTTGTGCTTTCCCAGCCCCCCACTCTGGCTTCTCTGAATGTAAAACAGCAAGAGATAGAATAAGCTTTGAAGATAACAAGGCTCCTAATTTTGGAGAGTAACACCCATCTACTCATAATCCACCCCAACCACAGATACCTGTCCCTGTACTACCCCTTACCAACTATTTAGAGAATTGATCTTATTTTAAGTATATTTGTTTATGTACACACACACACACACACACACACACACACACACACACACACACACACACACTGGTCCAGAGAGCCTAGGAATGCACTGATGCAGAGATCATTTTAATAAAACACAGAAACTACTATGAGTCAGATATGCAGAAGATGACCGGGGTCAGAGAGAGTTCACCTGCCCATCAAGAAATTGGTGCTGGTGGTATTGAGGGACTATCAGGTGACGTCACCTGGGAATGTCGGCACTAAATGTTAAAGGATCAGAAGAATAGGTAGGTGTAACAGTGGGGCATTATAGTTGGGAAAATAGACAAAGGTCAACAGCTTGAAATGGCATCCTCTGCTTAGGAGCAGCCCAGACGTTCTCCATTGCTGGAGAAGAAAGTGTGAACTAAGTTAGGCAAGAGCCCTGTAAACTACACTAGGTAAACTAGAACACAGACTGCAAACGATGGAGTGGATAGGGCACTGAAAGGTTTTATCTGGGGACTGGGAGGGCCAGACCTGTGTTTCAGATGCTCATTCTGCAGTGAGGCATCAAAGGGGAAACTGGAGGAAAACAAGACAGAAAAGAAAGCATTTCCTGGGGCTGCTGTGACAAAGAACCACAGACTGGGTGGCCTAGACAGTGAAGTCTATTATTGCCTCACAGTTTTGGAGACTAAAAGTGTGAGAGCAAGGTGTTGGCAAGTCCTACCTGACGGTGCTAGGAAAAGGGCTGTTCTAGGCCTCTGCTTCTGATAGTTCCTTGGCTTGTGGCAGCATAACTTCCATTTATACATGATTTTCTCCCTGTGCCTGTGTCTGTGTCCAAATTTCCCCTTTTTATAAAGCCACCAGTCAGGCTGGATTAGAAGACCATCTTATTCTAGTATGACCTCAGCTTATTACCTCTGCAATGACTCCATTGCCAAATAAGGTCACGTTCTGAGGTGCTGGGAGTTAGGACTTCAACATATGAATTTTAGAGGACACCATCCAACCCATAACAAGGCTATTGCAATAGTTCAGGAGAATTAGAATAAAGGGAATGAGGCACGTTAAGGTAATACTTTGAAGTGAAATCTAGGACCTAGGAATTGATAAGTGGGAAGAGGGGGAGCTACGGTTTCTGTGGGAAACCTTAAACAGGAAAATGGGATATGATTAGAAATATGATAAATAGTATTGTCCGTATTAAGGTTAAAATGCCTATGACACATCTGTGGGAAAATGTTGGCTAGCCTGAAGCTGGGCGGCAGGGAGGTCAGGGCTGATGAGGTATTTGGAAGCTGTCAGCTCATAGATAGAGTAAAATGAGAATGGCTAATAGCCTCTCAGATAAAAAAATGGGCTGAAAATGGAACATTGAGTAACCCCAAGAGTTGTAGAGAAAAAGAAAATCCCATTGAGGAGACCAAGAAATCACATGGGCAGAGAACTAAATGACTGTGGGATACAGAAAGTCAAGGGAGTTGAGAGTTTTCTGGAGAATTAATGCCAAATGTATCAAAAAGAACCAGTATTATAAGTACCTAAAAGAGTTCATTAACTATGGCAATTAAGAGGTTACTATAAACCTTACTGAGAATAGTCTCTGTGGAAATTACAATGACTTGGAGAAATAATGAGAGATGTAGGTTTGGGAACAGGAAGTGGATGTGAAATATTCAAATCAGAGATGTCACTAACTCCTTCAGGTCATAAAGTGATATGGAAAAAAATTTATAGATATTATTTTTTTATGTTAGTCAGTGTGACGGGGCAAAACCAAAATGTGACAAAGGATCTAAAGTGTGGGAGAATGTAACTTAATAAATATAGGAAAAAAAAAACTAACTATAGGCTATGCTAATAAAATATTAGTTCTGACCTATGTTGGTTAAGAAATAAGTGCAGGGTCAGGCCATTGTACTTCTGTGGATTTAGAGCAATAAAGAACTGAGATTCTATAAAAAATTTCTGCCATCAATATATTAGTTAGGAAAATGCCAACTTCTGTGGCAAATAAGTTCCAAAATTTAAGTTCTTGGCATTAACCATGTAGTAGTAAAATGAAATTCCAGGCTAGGCCAGCAAAGAGGAAGAACTCGGCTCCACTGATTTTTTTCAGGGACCAAGTTGATGGAGGTCTATCAACTTTTGACATGTGTTTCCAGTGGTCACTCTGAGGTTTATCTTCATTTCGTTCCAGTAGAGAATTTTTTAAATGGGGATAAGAGATCCTAAATCAGGCTCAAGTGATACCTATCACTTCTACTCGTTCATTGGCTAGAACTCAGTTGCCTGGCCTATCTAACCTCAAGGGAGGCTGGGAAATATAGTTTTTAAGATTGGCACTAAAGGGGGGGAGCTTAGATGATATTGCCCTCACTCCCAAAGATTTACCTAATCCCTTGTGCTTATGGCAGCAGCCACCAGGCCAGCCTCAGACAAGTAACACTCAGTCTTTAATGCTCTGACCCTAAGATAAACTAATAAAGCTTTCCTAAATTCATTACAGCCCATTTCATGAAATATGAAAATAAGGCTTTTCTAGAGGTTAGGACACTATTTTACAGACATAAGTACAGCCATAAATCTAAATAATTAGATTTGTAAGATTTTACTGTCCTGGATCCTATGATTATTCCATTCTCTGGACTCAATAAGAAGTCCCTTGCAGGAGTTCCATCCATTTAGCTCTAAGGTCACTATCACATTGTAGGTACTGCCTTTTCTTCTTCCCTATTAAAAATTACATACACGAAAATGCATTTAACATAAAGATAGTTTGATGAACCTTTAAAAAGTGAATAAACTCATGGTATCAGTGTCCAAGATCAAGTAATAGAACACTTCAGGACCTCAGAAGAACCCCCATACTATTTCAATGACAATTGCCCTCCCACTAAAGTAACAGTGGTATCCTAACTTCCAATACAAATTAATTTTGCATGTCTTTGAATTTTACATAAATGGAAGCATACGTATGCATTCTTTGTGTCTGGTTTCTTTCACTGAATACCAAATTTGTAAGATTCGTCCATGTTGTTTCCTGTTTGGAGCTTTATGAATAGAGTTGCTAAAACATCCTAGTATGTATCTTTTGGTTAACAGAGATATACATTTCTTTGGGGGATATACCTAGGAGTAGAATTGCTAAATTATATGCATGTGTTAAGCTTTAGTGAACCGGGCCAACCAATTTTCAAAGGTGGTTATATCAGTCTACATCCCCACCAGCGCTGTGCCCCACATCTTCACCAACACTCCTATCTTTCTTTTTCATTTTAATCATCCTAGTGAGTTTGAGGTGATATCAAATTATGGTTTAAAATTGCATTTCCATGGTTATTAATGAAGTTGTATCTTTTTCAAATATTTACTAGGACATCCTTTTTTATGAAGTATCTATTCCAAGTCTTTTGTCCATTTTCTATTGAGTTTTCTGGAGTTTTAAAAAATTATTGATTTGCAGGAATTTAAAACATCTATTTGGGGTATGACCCCTTTATAGGATATATGCATTACAAATATCTTCTGCTCTACAGATTGCCCTTTCACTGTCTTAACAGTGTCTTTTGATGAAGAGACACTCTTTTTTTTTTTCTAAGTGAGGGGAGGGGAGGCAGAGACAGACTGCCGCATGCACTCCAACCAGAATTCATCTCCTACAGATGCTCTGCCCATCTGGGGCCATTGTTCAGCAACCAGAGAAGCTCTTAATTTTATTGTGTCCAACATATTTTCTTTTTTTATGGGTGGCACACTTTTGTGTTATATCTAAGAATCTACGTCTGTCCTCCAGTCCTGGATATATTCTCCTGTGTTTTCTTTTTAAAACATCATTGATTTTACCTTTCACATTTAGATCTACAGTCCATCTAGAAGTGATATTTGTGTAAGGTATGAAGGGCCAAGATTCATTTCTTTTCTTCATGGCCCAGAACTATTCATTGAAAAATAAAATATCTTTCCCTACTACATGTCATAAATTAAACAACCATATACAAGTCTGGTTTTGGACACTCTATTCTGTTCCATTGATCTATTTATCGATCTGTGCCAATATCACAAAGTAAACATCCTGGAATTTTGTTTGGTATTGTATAAAATGTATAAGTCAGTTTGGGAGAATTGAGAGCTTAACAGTGACTGTTCCAATCCAAATATGAAATTCTCTGTATGTCATTTTAATACTATTAGTTGGGTGCTCATTACTGAACATCCTTAGAATATAGATTAAAAGTACAACAACCAAGAATCCCTTTCATCCTGAATCCCAAAGGTCTTCTTCCCAATTTCTGTTCCTTGGTTTTCTCCTACATTCCTGAGTGACTGACACTTAAAAGGATTTCACACCCTTGTAGGCAACTGTAGATATCAACAGGATAACAACATAAGAATATAGCACAGTAACTCCAACATGTCCACACTCAGAGATGCCCCTATACCACAGGGACGGAAAAGGGGTTGTTTGCTCAGAGCATCACTCATTAGGAAGAATATAAAAAACCAGAATCAGAAAGCCATATTTTTTCTTTAGAAAACCATGCTGTGTGCTGCCCTTGGATAATTGTATGCAGTTCTGGTCACCACACCTCAAGAAAGAAATAATAGAATTGGAGAAAGCCTAGAGAGGGTATCTATGATGGCCAAAGGGATGAAAGGACTTCTTTGTAGAGATAGAGCCAAACAAAACAAAAAATCCTGTGCATTAAAAAAGAATATAACTGCAGTCTGTGGTGTTAGAGATTGTGGATTAAGTGCATACAGACCAAATCCTATAATGCATGTTTGCCACCATCTTATTGACATTTTTAAAAGGTAAATTTAAGGCAAATCCTAGTAAATGAAAATCTCTGCCAAGCAAAAAAATGAGTAGATAATTGAGTCTTTAAAGGAAGAGGTTATGAAGGGAACCCAAGGATATTGGCAGATGCATTCATACTTTAAAGCTTGATATTGCTTGATGTCACAGCAGATCAAAATCCTACTTGATGAGGGTCACCTACTTGATCTAGTACGGCACTGTTTAAGTTGATAGGTACATTTGCTGCAATATCAATTTCCTTTCTTCCTCCAGTGGGAATAGAAACTTTCTACAGAAAGATGCCTCAGAGGCTAGAGGACAATAATTAAGTTAATCACTTCTTAAGGTTGAATAGTCCTAGTCCCTTTTATTTCTACCATGGATCACAATTGTTAGCTACTTCCTCATTTCTGTGTCTTGCTTTGGCATCTATCCCAGTTCCTTTTTTTTTTTTTTTTAAGTGATAGGAGGGGAGATAGTGAGACAGACTCCTGCATGTGCCCTGACCAGGATCCACCCAGCAACCCCTATTCGGGGTTGATATTCAAATCAATTGAGCCATTTTTACCACCTGAGGCAGATGCACTCCAATCAACTCAGCCATCCTCAGCACCTGGGGTAACACTCAAACCAATTGAGCGACTGGCTGTGGGAGGAGAAAAGGGAGAGAAGGGGAGAGCAGCCATCTGCTTTTCCTGTGCACCCTGACCAGGGGTCAAACCCCAGGATGTCCATACACTGGGCTGATGCTCTCTCTATCCATTGATCCAACCAGCCAATGCCCTGTTCCAGTTCTCTGTGTCCCTTGAAAGCTGTGGAACCCTAAACTTAATAGACTCCACTTTTGGCAAGAGTTTTGGGAAATAGCGTTTGCTCGGCAAAATGCTCTCTTTGTCAGCTTCTGAGAAAGACCACTCCATTCACTTCCAAACGCTCATACTCCCCTGCAAGTCAAGGGCAAGAGGAAGACTCCCACCTGAAGGAGGGTAAAGCCTAGGGCAATCCATATGCTCTAGTTTGTCCAGTGTTTTTATCTTGGAGAATCAAGTTTAAGTTGGCGGAAAGAGCAGATTTGAGGGGGAAAAGACATCACAAAAGGACCTAACTTTTTATGGAATAGGAGGGTGTGTACGCAGGAGAAGCTCAAACAAGAGCCAGAGAAGATAGAAGGGAGAGAGAAGGGGAGAGGGAATCCCTTCCATTTTTCATTGGGGTTAGCACCGTTGCTGTCCAGCCTCCTGGAAGGAGGAAATGAGAAACTCAAAATTTGTGCTTAGGGTCCCTATGCAGCAAGATGGCTCTGACTATATGACCCTCATGTGCACACACTACTTCTTCAGACTGGATCCTGAGAAAGGGGGTTAGATAGTTCTCAATTATTTGATCATCACCATCAGGACCTTATAAAATGCAATGATTTTTTTTCAGGGTTAATTCAGGTCACACAAACAAAAGCCTATTTGCCTATACAAGGAAAGTTGAAAGCTTGCTTTTCTAAATCAAAACAAATCTGGGACCTAGCACTTGCTAGGCAGGTAAATAATCACGGAAACTAGAACTGGAAGAAATCTTACAGATCATGTGGTCACATAGATATACAAAATCATAGGGACTCCTAGTAATACTTCAAGTTATTGTGGAAAACAGGAGTCTGGTACCCACCACCTTTTCTGCCAAGTCAGGGGAGCTAGAACTAGATTTCACTTATTTTCATATTGATATAAGGTTTCATGGGGACAAAAATACCTTTAATAAAAAATATTTTAAAATAATTGATTCTATTTTACCTCCCCCAAAGTAAGACTCCTCTCAATAATAAGCATATAATATTCATATATATGGCAGCTTTAATCATGTGTAGTTGCCTCTATACTTAAGATTTTATGATTCTAGCATACCAGGAAGGTAATGAATATCAGAGTCAAAAGGCCCCTAGAAATCATCTAGTCCCACCATCTCATTATACAGAGGAGGAAACTGAGGCACAAAGATATGAAAGAATAGTCAATTAGCCTTGTCATGACCACTTCCAAAAATGATGAGCTCATTATCTAACAAAGCACTTGTTCTCAAAATAGATTGATGTTTATTAAATCAAGTAAAATCTACTTTGATCTCCACAACTACTAAAACCTTTTAATATGCCATATTTCCCCATGTATAAGATGCAACTTAATTTGGGGGCCCAACATTTGAAAAAAAAATGTGTTACATAAAGTTATTGAACTCAAGTTTTATTCATCATAAAATTCATACAACTCCTCATCACTGTCAAAACTCCCATCCATAAGCTTGTCCTTATCTGTGTCTGATGAATCAATCACTGTCTTCATATACTGCCTCATCCTCAGTAAAAAAATCTACAATAATGAGTGCAAAAACAAGCGTGAAAAAGTGGGAAGTGCAAGTAAGAAAACTACAATCACTGTATAAAATGCACCCAGTTTTTAGACCCCAAGTTTTTTGAAAAAGGTGCGTCTTATACATGGGGAAACACGGTAATTGCCTCCTGGTTCAGTCTAGGCACAAGAGGAGGAGTAAGGAATGTAACTATACAGCTCAGCTTCCTCAGATCTAAACAGCAGCATTAGAAGAGTGGGCAGTAGGGGTGAGAAAGGAAGAGGGAACTTCAGAGGCAATGACAGTAAAAAAAAAGCAGGTAGTAGCACAAAGGGACTGAGAACCTGACATACATGTGTCTTTTTAGTTAAATTGAGCCCTGTTCCCAACTGATATCCTCTTCAGAAGACTCCTCTTCATGTGGTGGTGCTGCTCTTCAAGGCTAGGGGACACCAACAAATAGCATCTGTCAGGCTCTAAAGTGCCTAAGAGATCCCTGAAATGTGAGATGTGTCTCTGGATAGGGCAGCCATTAGATAAGATGGTAAAATGTCAGAATTACAAGGTTGAAACAAATCAATGAAACCATCTAGATTACGATTTATTTGACTTATGGAAAATCTAATTCCTGAACACATTAAGTGACTTCTCATAAGTTAGCAATGGGCAGCCAAATCTCTAATGCCCAGTCTTGTGTCCTCTTCACTACACAATAACTGACATACATATTGTGTTTTTCCACTGTGAACTTGATACAGCAATTGCTCTTTCTATTGTTATTTTCCTTGCTTTATTTTATTTCCTTTTTTTTAAGTGAGGAGGGGAGATAGTGAGACAGACAGATTCCCTCATGTGTCCCAACTGGGATCCACCTAGCAACCCTATCTGTGGCCAATGCTCAAATCACCCATGCTATTTTTAGCACCTGAGGCTGATTCGCTGGGACCAACAAAGCTATCCTCAGTGCCCAGGCAGACACTTGAACCAATCAAGCCACTGGCTGCAAGAGGGGAAGAAGAAAAGGGAGAGTTGGAGGGCAAGCTAAGCAAATGGTCGCTTCTCATGTGTACCTTGACCAAGAATCAAACCTGAGATGTCCATTTGCGAGCCCAATGCTCTATCCACTGAACCAACCAGCCAGAACCTATTTTTCTTATTTTCTAAAAGAGAAGAGTGAATCCTAGAAAGGTGACTTGCCCAAATCCACACAGCCAGTTAGTTGGTGGAACTCAATATTACAAGGTTTTCTGATCCCAAACTTTTTGTTTTACCCATCTTAAATCCCTCTTCTAAAGGGGATACAATTTGGGCTGGAATTTGGATGAATTTCCAAAACCATCTACCCAGTTGCAAGGCTGTTCTGCACTGGGCAGGCCTAGTAAAATGCTGTGTGCAGCTGGGGCAAGGATAGGAGAGGCTCTTGGTCTGACTGGAGCATGGCCCCATTGTCTTCGGGCCCTAAACTTCCCCTTATTGGCACTGTCATGTGACATACTCCTTTCTTTGTGAATCTATGTCCTCCTACTTTCTCCATCGCCCCACCCCACCTCACTCTCCCAATTTTCAATCAAGAAAAGAACCTGACAAATTAACCCTAAGGTCTAATCACTTAAAAGCTACAGGAGATAAAAGTGTTTGTCTGTTTTGCTCATTGATGTATCTCAAAGATACAGAACAGCGCCTAACACATGGTAAGTGCTCAATAAATATTTCTATAAATGGATCACAGTGTGTGGGTGAGCTGAAATCTTCCTCAAGAGGAAGGCAATGGAGAAACTGCCAGAGGCAGAGAGCCAGATAGAAGGGTTAAGGGCAAGGAATGGCTGTGAGGGCTGGTGGAGGAGCAGAGGGCCCAGAACTGCAGGGTAGAAGAGACAGCACCAGAGAGTAAGAAGGAAGGACAGGTGTGAAGTCCAGAATGGGGAGGTGTGAAGAAATCAAAGGACTTAACGATGGCAGTGAGGTAAGGAGCCAAGGGCCTAATGCTGCCCTCTCCCCATGGGCCTCTGTTCACAGAGCCCCTGCAGGGGGTGAACATCACCAGCCCCATACGCCTGATCCATGGCACAGTGGGGAAGTCCGCCCTGCTTTCCGTGCAGTACAGCAGCACCAGCAGCGACAAGCCTGTAGTGAAGTGGCAGCTGAAACGGGATAAGCCAGTGACCGTGGTGCAGTCCATTGGCACAGAGATCATTGGCACTCTGCGGCCTGATTATCGAGACCGCATTCGCCTGTTTGAAAATGGCTCCCTGCTTCTCAGTGACCTGCAGCTCGCCGATGAGGGCACCTATGAGGTCGAGATCTCCATCACTGATGACACCTTCACCGGGGAGAAGACCATCAATCTCACTGTGGATGGTAAAGCGCTCTGACAGGGAAGGAGGGGGGACTGGGACTGAGACTGACACAAAAGCCACTAGGGAGTTGACAGTGAACCAACTGGACATTACCAGTTAGCAGAGAGGCTACACTAAACACATAAAGAATGCTTACTGTATGCCAGACACTATTTTAAGTACTTTGCACATACTGACTTAATGCTAACTTATCTAGGATAGTTAATATCATTATCTCCATTTGCAGAAAAGGAAACTGAGGCACAAAGAAATTGAGTAACTCGCCCAAGTCATGCAGCTAGTAGTAAGTGATAGAGTCAATATTTGAATCCAGACAGTTGAATTTAGGCTTAGTTGTTCCACACTAGGTCAGTTTAAGACATGTTAGAAAGGTATTTAGGAAGAAGGGAAGGGAAGGGCCATGAAGGCAGGGACCATGGCTGTCTTGTCAGCATTGTACCTCCTGTGCTTAGCAGGTGCTCAATAAATAGATGGTAAATAAATGAGTGAATGAATGAATAAATAAATAAATGGCTGGTGGTAAAGAAGTCAACTAATGATATCTGAAGGGCCTCTGAGATCACAAATTGTGTTGTGCTGTGTTGAAGGTAGAGAGTTAAGGGGAAGGGAGACACTTTTGGGCCCATGGCTAACAGGCTTCCTTCCCCCGGCTCAGTGCCCATTTCGAGGCCACAGGTTTTAGTGGTTTCGACCACTGTACTGGAGCTCAGTGAAGCCTTCACTCTGAACTGCTCTCATGAGAATGGCACCAAGCCCAGCTACACCTGGCTGAAGGATGGCAAGCCTCTCCTCAACGACTCGCGAATGCTCCTGTCCCCCGACCAAAAGGTGCTTACCATCACCCGTGTGCTCATGGAGGACGACGACCTGTACAGCTGTGTAGTGGAGAACCCCATCAGCCAGGGCCGCAGCCTGCCCATCAAAATCACCGTGTACAGTGAGTCTTCCTGCCTGCCCTCCCTTTAGGACTCAAAACCCTGACAGGTAGGTGCCCATGAGGGACTACAGACATCCTAGACTGAGGAAGAGAAAGGCAGAAGTGGGCCAACTCTCCGTGGAGGACAGCAACAGGTGGGAAGTAAGCTCAGGGCAAGATCTGCATGGGCCAGCTATACTGCCTGAGGCTCCTCTTCCACCCACTACAGGAAGCTCCGCTCACACCTGGTGCCTCCTCTCAAGCCTCTCTCACTTCTCTACATGTTTCTCTCCCTAGGAAGAAGCTCCCTCTACATCATCTTGTCCACAGGAGGCATCTTCCTCCTTGTGACCTTGGTGACAGTCTGTGCCTGCTGGAAACCCTCTAAAAAGTCTGGGTAACTCCTCAAGTTCCATACCCTGAGTACCCGAATCCTTCAATCCACAGCCCCGTGCTCTCTTTTCTACATCTCTTTAAATGCCTTTCCTCCCAGGGCCCTGCACTTCTTCCCAGGAGATCCACCTCACTACTGTGTGTATCGTGTATAGAGACACCACCTGCGTTCATAACCCCAGATGACCCAGCACTGTGCTCACTGCAGGTTTCATTTGCAGGGCATCTTTCATGGGCTAGGCACCGTGGTTGTGGTTAGTTTGCCACCTTTTAAGTATGATTACCTGTAGTTTACAGATAAGGACACTGAAACTCAAATTAGTTAAATGACTGCCCCGCAGTCACAATGCCACTGGCAAACTCAGGATACAGACTCAGATGTGACTCAGTTCAGCCTGTTCTCCATTTATAAGGCCTCTTTTACAGACATCAAATCACCCGTGTTCCCAACCCGGGACCTCCTCCTGCTCATACTCAGGAGCTCTGTTCATGGTTGCTGGGTCAATTTGCAGAAAGAAGAGGAAACTGGAGAAGCAAAACTCCCTGGAATATATGGATCAGAATGATGACAGCCTGAAACCCGAAGGTGAGCTCCCAGCGGCCCACTCACCCAACCCATCCTCACTCAGATCAGTGGGCTGCTGGGAAAAGGCAGAACTGGGCCACAAAGAAGCCAGCTCTGCAGGGCCCCTTCCTCCACCAACTGCACGAAGACTGCAGAACAGGGAGAGGTGCAGCCAAGGTAGGGCCCCATGTGTTGTGGACCTTTTGGTGGAGGTTGTGGCGGGGCCTTGACTGGCCACTTGGGGAGCAAAATGTAGGTGTTGCCTGGTGGGAAGGGTTCTGTACTTGGACCAGCCACATCATTCTTTGCCCTGTGCAGCAGACACCCTCCCCCGAAGTGGAGAGCAGGAGCGGAAGAACCCCATGGCACTCTACATTCTGAAGGACAAGGTGAGCAGCCCTGGGCTGGGTGCCTCACAAACACCAACGAGTTCCTCCCACATGCTGGTGCTAGGTAGCCAGACCATATTGATATCCCTTTATAGTACTCAGAATAACCTGAGAAGTATTTGTGTCATCCCACTTTATAGGTTAGAAAAATAAGGCCCAGTAAGGTTAAATGACTTGCCCAGGATCAACCAAGAAAATAAGTGGCTGGTCTAGGCTTCCAACCCAGGTATTTGGATGCCAGCTCTGGTGATTTCCTCTCTATTCCACAATTAACTCTGTCCTCAGCTGTTCAAGTCACGTGTAAAGAGGACAATAAGGAGACAAAGCAGTCAAGTTAATGCATTTCAATATTTACTGAGCACATATAGTCTGCCAGGCACCGTGCTATATGTCGTGTATTGCCCAAAACAAGCAAACAACAAAACAGACCTCTGCCTGCCACCGCCCACGAGGCGGGAGTGTGGAGGAAGTTATTTCCTCCACTTTGGTTTTCCCAGTGCAATCGGATACCAGTCGCGCCCTAGCCCTGGCTGCTGTCTGCTGACCCTGGCACGTGTCCTTGCAGGACACCCCGGAGCCCGAGGAGGAGCCTGCTCCCGAGCCCCGGGGCACGACGGAGCCCGGTCCGCCCGGCTACTCCGTGTCACCAGCAGTTCCCGGTCGCTCGCCTGGGATGCCCGTACGCTCTGCCCGCCGGTACCCGCGCTCGCCAGCGCGCTCCCCCGCCCCCGGCCGAACGCACACGTCGCCGTCCCGGGCCCCCGGCTCGCCGGGTCGCTCGCGCACGCTTCGGACTGCGGCGGCGCGCCTGATGCGCGAGCAGGAGGAGGCCAGCCCGGTGGGGATCAGCGCCTGAGCTGCCCCGGGACCGCCCTGTCCCGTGGACGCCCGCGCGCTGCAACCGGGGAGACCCGGAGGCCGGAGAGGCCAGAAAGCATGGCCAGGGGAGGTCCGCGCAGGGGCGCAAGGGTCTTGGCCGACGACGTGAGTGAGCATGCGCAGATGGGGGACACAACGGGGTGCCGGAGAGTGATTTGAAGATAAAACCTGGTCTCATTTGTTTCCCGTTCACTGGTAGTGTCCTCGGTGGATATGGGTTGTACCCCCTTAGGACCATATAGATTATTATATTTCCGGCCCAGTACCGCAGGGGTCCAGTGGAAACTAACATGAGTAACCTAACTCTTGTGACTATCCCATTCCCTTCCTAGGGAGCTCTTGTGCTTCCCACCCACCTCTCTTCCTTGAAAGAAACGCCTAGTTCCTCGGGCACTTTTTCAACAAGCCCGATTAGAGAAGACTTTTGCCCAAAACGCACAATTGTCTACTAAGAGGAAGTCAGATGCTGGTTACTGTGTGTACAGGGTGCTGTTCTGAGCATCCAGAAATCACTGTGGAGGCAGTGCCTTGGAGTACCCCCTTTCTGGGCACCTGGTTCCTGGTTGGCAAGGGAGGAGCTCAAGTACGTTCCTTTGGCCCCAGACCTGGCCCTAGCAAGAAGAAAGGATTCAAGCCTGAATGCTTGGCCTTGGCCTTCTCCCAAAGCCTCCCTCAGTGGCAAGCTAAGCATTTTTTCTGTCTCTATTCCTAGAGAGTGGAATTCTCACCGTTCCCCAGGCCCAGAAAGCTAGATCAGTGAAGAACTGTTTTTAATTTTTCACACCTATACCTTCTCCCTGGCTTTTGCCTTCCCCCGGCTTTCTTACCAAACAAGCCTTTCAAACAATCATTACCCCTGGGAAAGGCTATTGGGCTCCCTTCAACTGTGAGAGAATGGGATTTGACTTTTCAGAGAAATGGTGGAGAGGAGGAAGTTCATTGCTCCCCAGCATGTCAGGGAGTTATGATCCAAACCTTGGACTCCTGCTTCCTACCTGCACTGCTCTCAGATACTCAGATCGCAGGAGACAGGAGAAGGGCCAACTCCCTAATCACACAAACATCAGAATACAGAGAGATTGAGCCACTGTGTAGCCAGGCCATGCCCATCCATGCCCATGCCCCGCTTATGGAACAGTTTGTGGGAGAGACAATGATCTACTGTGTAAGGAGGGAGGGCAATTAAAAAGCTGAAAGAGGAGACCTTCTGTGTCTTCTGACCTCTCTTCCCTCATACCTCTAGGGGTCCTTGCTTCCATGACCCCTCCTCAACCTCCCAAGCTCCAGCTCTGACTCTCCACCATACAACAGAGCAATCCCCAAGGCCCTGTCCCCACCCTTCACACTGGAGCAAGTGTTGTCCCAGCCCAAAAGGCAAAAATATCTCTAGTTGGCCCCTCCACCTTTACCTGTCAGTGTGCCTGGCCCAGAAGCCTGTGGTTGTGCACTTCTCCTGGTTCCTCTGAGCAGGTGTGCTTTTTGTAGCTCCTCTTCATTATGCAAACTGCTTCCCTAACCTTCCCAGGTGCCTCATCCAGATGTAATACATGCAGGGTAAGTTGCTCAGGCAGGTATGAGATGCAGGACTTGGATAAGGGTAAATGGTAGACAGCATTGAGAGGTAGGGTTGAGAATTAGGATGACATAAAATGAAAGCATGCTGTACTCCCTGAGGGCCCGGGCCCAGGCCCAGGCTCAAGCCAAATCTGCCTGGGATAAAAGTGGGGGGGGGCAGGGGGAGGGAGTGAGGAAGTGGGTTTTGTTTCTATTTTATTTTGTTTGGTTTTTCATCTTTGTATTACTAGCATCTAGCAGAGTGCCTAGCACATACTAGATGCTCAATAAACTTTTGATGAAATGAAATGACAACTTTCTTCTGCGTAAGCAAGGAGAACAAAACAAAACAAACTTTAAAACAGCAATCATTTCTCTTTTCTGTTTTCTTCTTCTTTCACCAACCTTTACCTTCTTTGCAAACCCAACATTGTTCATTCCAAAGTCATCACTCCTTCACCCATTCATTCATTTAGGCATTCTTTCATATATTCAAAAATATTTGTTAATCTACCAGGGGCCATGATAGATACTGGGAAACAGCATAACTATGTCATGACTCCTACTCGGAATAAGCCTCATGGAGGAAGACAGATGGGTAAGCAGATTATTACAGTACAGTATGGAAAATGCAGTGACAGAGGTAGATATATATTCTCCGAGAGCATATAGGAGGGTTATCTAACTCAGATTAGGGTATGGTGAGGAGAATAAGCCTACACTTAGTTTTAGAAAGATTACTTAAGTAAAGAAATTTAAAAACAAAAAAGAATGAAAGAACACATTCCAAGCAGAAAGAGCAGCATGTATAAAAGCTTGGAAGTATAAACTGAGTCAGATTACTTAGCCCTCATAAAATGTGGATTACCCAGGGACAAATGTTGATATAGCCCTGGAAACTAGACTTGGACCAGTGACAAGATGGGGGAGCTGAACCTGAGACCCCTGCATTGAGTTGGTATACTAGAAGGGGCCCCCAGTTGTAAGTACCCCGGGCTTCTAAAATAAAAATACAGATCCTCTCTGGAGCAAAGCATCTCTTAAAATGTTCATAGATTAAGACAACTAAAGATGAATTGACAATGAAAGGTTATCATACACAGAAGGAAACAAATCACCATGAATGAGTGTCAGCAGATTAAGAAGCAACAGATTTAGAATCCCCCCAAGGCCTTCAGATACCGAAACTATCAGATATAAAATATAAAATAATTATGTTAGATAAGTAAAAGACAAAATTGCAAAAATTAACAAGAAGCCAGAGACTAGCAAAAGTGATCAAATTTGAAAAAGAACAAAATAGAAATTTTATAAATTAAAATATAGCCCTGGCTGGATGCTCAATTGGCTGGGGCATCATCTTGATGCGTGGAGGTTGCCGGTTTGATCCCCGGTCAGGGCACATACGGAGCAGATCCATGTTCCTTCTCCCTCTTTCCCTTTCTCTCTCACAAAAAAAAAAAAAAATCAATAAATAAAATTTAAAATATAAAAATATAATTTATTGAAATAAAATGTAAATAAGAGTTAAACACATTAAATACAGATGAATAGTGCTAATTGGAAGATGTATTTGAGAAAATATTCAAAATAAGGTGCAAACGAGATGAAAAAGATTAAAGGATATGATATGTACAATGAAAAGGTCTAACACATATTTTATCAAGAGCTCAAATGTGAGAATAGACAAATGAAGGAGAGGCAATATTTGAAGAGTAATGAGTAAAATTTTTGTAGAACTCATGACAAACATAAATACACAGATATGGGAATGATAACACACAAGATAAATAAAAAGATTTGCATACCTAATGTAGCAAAACTAGACTATACTAAAAAAGAGAGATCTTAAAAGCAGATAAAGAAAGATGGGTCAGATACAATTAGACTACAGTAATAATGAAAATCATTAGAAAGTGAAATAATACTTTTTAAATGATGGGCAAAATAACTGTTAATCTAGAATACTGTACCTGGCAAAGCAAACTTCTATATATGAAGGCAAAACAAGTATATTATCTGATGAACAAAAACTACAGTTTACTACGAACACTAAAAGAACTCCTAAAAGTAACACTTTAGGAAGGAAAATTGTTCCAAAAGACAGGTTTAAGGTACAAGGAAGAATGGTGAGCAAAGAGAAGAATACAAAGAGAAAGGTGAATTTGAACAGTGCCGTCAAAAATGATAATATTATCTAATCTGTAGTTTCCAAGTCCTGACAAATAAAATACAGGGAAATAATATCATGTACATTGAAAGGAGGGTATCAGAATGAAACTACTCTAAGGTCCCTGAATCTTTGGGGAGGGAAAGGTGGTCAAGAAAGTAACTTCAAAAGCTTTGCAAGAGCAGCCAGAGGGCAGACGGCGAGTTATGTCCTCTCCGTGAAGCCGCAGCCTGCACTGGTGATCAGAAGGTATTCATTCAGCGAGACTATAGCTGTGGCACGTGCTGCCAGTTCCAGACCAAGTTCCCTGTGTAGCTGGAGAACAGAACTGATAGGCAACAGTTTGTAAAAACAGTTCGAACTCTAAATTTTATGCAAAAGTGGAGAAACATGGGGTTAATCATATCTTTTTTTTTTTTTTTTTGGCAGAGACAGAGTCAGACAGACAGGAAGGGAGAGAAATGAGAAACATCAATTCTGCGTTGTGGTTCCTTAGTTGTTCATTGATTGATTTCTCATATGTGCCTTGATGGGGAAGGGAGGGGCTACAGCAGACCAAGTGACACCTTGCTCAAGCCAGATGAGCCCGCGCTCAAGCTGGCAACCTCAGGGTCTCGAACCTGGATCCTCCACATCTCAGTCTGACGCTCTATCCACTGCGCCACCGCCTGGTCAGGCCATATCTTGAAGGCTGTTTGGCTCGTCTAACAGCGTACACTATCTTCTTATTCATGAAAACTCATTATGAGAAGGTTCTGAAGATCTCCAAATACATTCAATAGCAGAATGAAAAGATACATGCTCCTCAAGGCGCCTCCTCCTGATAGATTCCATTGAGAGAGGACTTCGAATTATTGAAATTACCATTTATGAAGACAGAGGGATGAGCAGTAGAAGATAAACCATAGAATTAAAGATCCCAGCTCCAGCTATGACCCTCATCTACACACAGAATGTTCTGGCCAATCACAGAATGTTCCCTACCTCCTCTCCAGAGCCTCATTCCTTTGTATCTGCTGCTAGAGCCACAGTGTCATTTACTCAAAAGAGTAACTTTCTAAAATTCCACACCTGAGCCCTGGCTGGTTGGCTCAATAGTAGAGCATGGACCTGGTGTGTGGATGTCCCAGGTTTGATTCCCAGCCAGGGCACACAGGAGAAGCACCCGTCTGCTTCTCCACCCCTCCCCTTCCCCTCTCGCTTCTATCTGCTCTTCTCCTTCCGTTCTGAAGCCATGGCTCGATTGGAGTGAATTGGCCCCGAGCACTGAGGATGCCTCCATAGACTCTGCCTAGAAGCTAAAAAATGGATCTAGTTGCAACAGAGCAAGGACCCCAGATGGGCAGAGCATCGCCCCCTCGTGGGCTTGCTAGGTAGATTCCAGTCGAAGCTTATGTGGGAGTCTGTCTCTGCCATCCCTCCTCTAACTAAATTTTTTAAACAAAGAAATTCCATACCTGGAGTAGCCCCTAGTGCAGGGGTCAGGAACCTATGGCTCACAAGCCTGATGTGGTTCTTGATGGTTGCATCTGGCTCACAGACAAATCTTTAATCAAAAAAATAATAATGTGCCTGACCAGTCTGTGGCGCAGTGGATATAGCGTCTGACTGGGATGTGGAAGACCCAGGTTCGAGACCCCGAGCTCGCCAGCTTGAGCGCGGGTCCATCTGGCTTGAGCATAAAGCTCGTCAGCTTGGACTCAAGATCGCTGGCCCCAGCAAGGGGTTGCTCGGTCTGCTGAAGGCCCGCGGTCAAGGCACATGTGAGAGGGCAATCAATGAACAACTATGGTGTCGCAAAGGCAACGAAAAACTAATGATTGATGTTTCTCATCTCTCTTCGTTCCTGTCTGTCTGTCCCTATCTATCCCTCTCTCTGTTCCTATAATAAATAAATAAATAAATATAAAACAGAGACATTTCTTTAAAAAAAATAATAATGTTAAAAATATAAAATATTCTCATGTATTACAATCCATTCATTTCCTCCTTTTAATCAAATAGTCAGCTAGTTAATTGCAGAAACCCTTTGGATGAAGAAGATGGCTAAAAGAAAAAAAGATGAGGAGTATCATACTTTTCAGCAGGAATGGACAGAGGAATTCGCCTTTGTGGAGAGAGCAGGTTCTGCAGTGTGTCTAATATGCAGTGATAAAATCGCATCGATGAAACGGTCAAATATAAAGCGGCACTTTGACACACACCATACTACATTTGCATCGAAATATCCAGCGGGGGCAGCAGGAAGAAAGCATGTCAAGAGCTACTGTGCAGAGTGCAAGCTAGTTAGCAGCAATTCCGTGTTTGGACCCAACAAGGTGACGAATTCGGCTAGCTTTGCTGGTGCTTTAGCAATTGTGAGAAACAGAAAGCCATTCACAGATGGCGAGTATGCCAAAACATTCATGCTCGATGTTGCCAATGAACTTTTTGACGACTTTTTGGATAAAGACAAGATAATCAAACGAATAAAAGACATGCCTCTGTCGGCAAGAACTGTTCACGAGCGTACCATCATGATGGCAAATCAAACTGAGGCAACACAAGTGAAGGACATAAATGCAGCACCATTCTTTTCTCTTGCTTTGGATGAGTCAATAGACTTAAGCCATTTATCCCAGTTCAGCGTGATTGCAAGGTATGCAGTTGGTGACACACTACGTGAGGAAAGTCTTGCTGTTTTACCTATGAGACAACAAGAGGGGAGGATTTATTCCAGTCTTTCACTGAGTTCGCTAAAGAAAAAAATCTACCGATGGATAAACTTATTTCGGTGTGTACTGATGGTGCTCCGTGCATGGTGGGGAAAAACAGAGGATTCGTAGCACTTCTTCATGAACATGAAAAGAGACCCATCCTAAGTTCTCGCAGCATCCTACATCAGGAGGCGTTTTGTGCTCAGATGTGTGGCGAGCAGCTTGGTGAGGTGATGTCGCTGGTCATTCAAGTAGTTAACTTTATTGTTGCCCAAGCTTTAAATGATCGCCAGTTTAAAACACTGCTGAATGAAGTTGGGAATAATTATCCTGGTCTGCTTCTGCACAGCAATGTGTGTTGGTTTTCAAGAGGGAAGGTGCTAAGCCATTTTGCAGCTTGTCTGAGCGAAATCTGGACTTTTCTTGAAATAAAATTGTCGAGCATCCTGAGTTAGTTAACACTGAGTGGCTCCTGAAGTTCTACTATCTCATGGACATGACTGAACATCTGAACCAGCTCAATGTGAAAATGCAAGGCATTGGAAATACAGTCTTATCCCTTCAACAACCAGTGTTTGCATTTGAAACCAAGCTGGAACTCTTCATCGCTGACATTGAAACAGGTCGTTTTCTACACCTTGAAAAACTGGGAGAGTTTAAAGATGCATACACAGCAAGTGACCCTGCTCAACATCTTGATCTCCAGCAGCTAATGGGTTTCACATCTAATCTCCTGCAGTCATTCAAAGTGTGCTTTGGAGAATTTCATGAGCGCACTCTTCTTTTTAAGTTCATCACCCGTCCACATGACTGTGCAGTAGACAGCGCTGACCTGAGTTACATTTCTGTTGTCTCCATTAGAGATTTTGACCTGAAGGCTTCAGACATGTGGGTGAATAAGTTCAAGTCACTGAATGAAGATTTGGAAAGACTTGCACAACAGCAAGCAGAGTTGGAGAGCAAACACAAGTGGAGAGAAATGAAAAAACTTCAACCCACGGATGAGCTAATTGTCAAAACTTGGAATGTGCTTCCTGTCACATACCACACACTGCAGCGTGTGAATATTGCTGTACTGACAATGTTTGGCTCTACGTATGCATGTGAGCAGTCTTTCTCACATCTAAAGAACGTTAAGACCAACCTATGATCACGTTTAACAGATGGAAGTCTCAACGTCTGCATGAAGCTTAACCTCACCTCGTATCAACCAGTCTACAAAGCCATAAGCAAAACCATGCAGCACCGGAAGTTGCATTGATGGTAAGAAGTACTTTATTCATCATTGATTAGCAACAGCATAACAACGTTATTAAAAAGAATTCAGAGACTTATTGTACTTTAAAAGTGTTGGTCTTACATAAAAATGCACACATTTACTTGTATTTAGTGTTAAACATATTGTATGGCTCTCACAGAATTACATTTTAAAATATGTGGCGTTCATGACTCTCTCAGCCAAAAATGTTCCCGACCCCTGCCCTAGTGGCTCAGCATTCACTTTTTCTCTCTAAGTGTGAGACTTGGTAATCTATCTTTTCTTTAGTTTCTTTGAAAACACAATGAAGTATTTCCCTTTTATTTTTTTCCAAAGTTAGAAGCGGGGAAGCAGTTAGACAGACTTCCGCATGCGCCTCACTGGGATCCAGCCAGCATGCCCACCAGGGGGCGATGCTCTGCCCATCTGGGGCGTTGCTCCACTGCAGTAGGAGCCATTCTAGCACCTGAGGCCGAGGCCATGGAGTTATCCTCAGCACCTGGGCCAACTTTTGCTGCAATAGAATATTGGCTGCGGGAGGGGAAGAGAGATACAGAGAGGAAGGAGAGGGAAAAGGGTGGTGAAGCAGATGGGCGCTTCTCCTGTGTACCCTGACTGGGAATCGAACCCAGGACTTCCACATGCCGGTCCAACACTCTACTGCTGAGCCAACCAGCCAGGGCTCAAAGTTTATTTCTTATCTGCTACCAATATTAATAGTTCTCTTCATTCTTTGGCTCAGCTTCCCAAGTGGCTATAGATATCACAGCCATATCTTAGCCAGTGTTCAGACTGGCTAAGATATGACTATGATATATTAATAGCAGGCTTTTCTTCAGGGTTTTAGTGTAAGGTAGGCTGTGTCTGTGGTTTTGCTAATGCATCTCTCAGATTTCAAAGAACTATCAGTTTTGCCATGACTCAAATCTTAAAGATGATTTCTGCTGTTAAATTTCTCAAACTGAAGTTAATTGAAAAAATAGTGGGGTTTTTTTTTTTCAATAAAGCAGTATTTAATACAATTTCCAGTTATTTTTCTTGGAGAATTTTGTTATTATTGCATTACCTTGAATGTTGGGAAGATGCGGTATGTGTTGCTTGTTCTGCACAGTAAAGTGGATGCTAAGCCATCAAACAAATAAATGCCCATGTTGTGTCCCTGAAAGTGTAATAAGCAAGTGTAATAAACAGTTTAATTTTAGTTTTGTTATAAATATAACATGATAAAAAATTGATGGGAATAATACTATATATTGCTCATTTTTAACTATCCCTTCAAGCAAACCTTATGATTCATAGAGTTTCCTCATACACAATATTCATTGCACAAAAATCTTATGATTGATTGGTTCAAGTACAGTAAGTCAAGTGATTTCCTACTAAACCTCTCAAATCTGAGTTAATATTTCTAGTTCTTCTTTTGTTTATATGATTTTAGTGTTGGACTTCCTATATCTTTCATTCATCTTTGGGGTTTGAAAATACCATATCTAGAAGAGAATTAAATATATTAGGATAAAATAAAACAGTAAGTTTTATTTTCAGAGATATTGTAGGTGCTAAATCTGTATTTAATCTTTCAGATTTAATTTCTTTTAGAGGCCTGTTAGTTACTCAACAAATTCCATAGATCTGTGTAATATTTTATTTTTAATGTAATTGATTTCCTTTTAAAAATATTTTATTTATTTATTTATTTTAGAGAGAAAAGAGAGGGAGAGAAAGGTGTGGGGGAGGAGTGGGAAGCATCAACTCATAGTTGCTTCTCATATGTGCTTTAACCAGGCAAGCCTGGGATTTCAAACTGGCGACCTCATTATTCCAGGTTCATGCTTTATCCACTGCACCACCATAGGTCAGGCAGTCTGTGTAATGTTTTAATTGTATAAAACATGTTCATTACTTTATACACTAAAATAATGTGTTTGTCTGCCTTTTAAACCCATTGCATTAATTTTGCTGAAATATTAACACTTTAGTAAAACTTTTCTAAAAAAAAAGAGAGTAACTTCAGATTTTATTAGGAATTCAGGGAGCATTATCAGGGTAACCACTAAAGAATAGAAAGAGATAATTGCTATGAGTTCCAAACCAATAAAGGGGAAAACAGAATAAAAATATAAACACAAACTCAGTCAATTGTTTTTAAAGCCAAGGAAAGAGAGAAAAGTAGATAAAGTGGAACAATGGAAAGTCAAAACTAAGATGGTAGAGACAAGGCTAAGTTGTAGATTATAAATAAGTTATAAATGGTCTATATTTATCAGTTAAAGCACAATCTATTGAACTGTATTTTCAAAAATCCAGCTACAGTCTTGGCTGGATAGCTTGGTTGGTTTTAGGGCATTACCCCACAGCATAAAGGTTGCTGGTTTGATCCCCAGTCAGGACACATACAGGAACAGCTTGATGTTCCTCTCTCTATATTTCTCTATTCCTCTCTCGCTAAAGTCAATAAATAATTTTTTTTTAATCCAGCTATATGCTATTTAAATGAAATATGCCCAAAATAAATATTTGGGAATGTTGAAAGGAAAGTAGTGAAAAAAGATATACCAGAAGCTGGGTAACTCTTGACACAAGACAAATAAACTTTAAGAAAAAAAGCTGGATTAGAAGGATGACCATACATCCTGTTTGCTTCAGACAGTCCTGGCTTACTTCTCTTATCCTAGTATAATTATTACCAGCATGTCCTTTGCCCTAAATAAAACCTCAGTTAAGTAGATAATTATTGGGAATAAATAAGGTGCCTTGAGTTTGAGTGCAAATAATTTATTTTAGGAAACACCAGTAAGGAAATAAGGAAGCAGATCAGGAGAGAGATTAAAGCCAACAAAGACTATTTATTGTTGTTGTTGTTGTTGCTGCTGTTATCAATCCCATTAATACCGGGGAGACTGGCACTCTATTCTATGGAGAATCCTGGGAGACTATTAAACAGCTTTTTAGAATAATCCCAACTTGGAAGCAAGGAAAGGGGGTATTTATTCACCAAATCCCCATCCATCATTGGTTTAAGTCTACTTCTGGGGCATTAACTCCCAGTACAGCTTGCCCTGCATGTGGTTCAAATATGTTTCCCAAGGAGAGTTGTAGTTATTCCCAGAAATCAGCCCTCAAAGTAGAGGTAAATTCTGAGGGGCTACAAACAGAGCCTCAACAGGATCTGCTACAGAGGTAACTACATGATATTAAAAGATTTAGTTCACCAAAAAAATATTAAAACTGTGTATCTAATTCTCTAACCTCAAAATAAGAAAGTAAAATCAATAGCGGTATAGAAAGAAATTTTAAAATCTACTTTTTCAGTGAAAGATCTCAGCAAATATTAATTGGTTAAACAGCCTTAACAAGATAGTAAAAAATTATAAGACTTTAATAGTTTAATATACAAGCTTGGTTTTTAAAAACTATTTAAGGGTCTATCCAATTAAAGAAGACTTATTCTTCTAAGGACACAAAGTATTTTCCAAAAATTTATCATATGCTAGGGGTAAAATAAAGCTCAATAAATTTTGAAGAACTGGTATCATACTGACTACATTCCCTGACTGTAAATTAAATTATAAAAGTCAACAGTAAAATGTTATATAACATTCCATTCATTTGTATATTTAAGGACACATGCCCTGGCCAGTTGGCTCAGTGGTAGAGTGTTGGCTTGGCATGTAGATGTCCTGTGTTCGATTCCCGGTCAAGGAACACAGGAGAAGCAACCATTTGCTTCTCCACCCCGCCCCCTCCCTCTTCTCTCTCTTTCTCTCTCTTCTCCTCTCCTGCAGTCATGGCTTGAATGGTTTGAGAAAGTTGGCCCTGGGTGCTGGGAATGACTCCATGGCCTCCCGTCAGGTGCTAAATTAGCTTGGTTGCCGAGAATGGAGCAGCAGCCTCAGCTGGGCAGAGCATTGCCTGGTAAGGGGCTTGCCAGGTGGATCTGGGTTGGGATGCATGCGGGAGCCTGTCTCTCTGCCTCCCTGCCTCCCTGCATCTCACTTAATAAAAAAAGAAGAAAAACGAACACACTTCTTAATTCATGTGCCAAAGAAGAAACTAAAATCAAAATTTTACAACCTACACAAAACTATAAAACTCCTCAAAAATAACAAGAGAAAACTTAGATGACCTAAGATTTGGTAAAGACTTTGAAGACACAACACCATGAAAAACAAAATTATAAACTGGCCTTCATTAAAATTAAAAACTTCAGCTCTCTGAAAGATATCAAGAGAATGAAAAGACAGACCACAGACTGGGGGAAGAAATACTTCCAAAGCATGTCTGATAAATCCCTATTAGCCAAAATACACAACTCTTAAAACTCAATAATAAGAAAGTAAACAACCTGGTTTAAAAAACTGAGTAAAAGGCATGAGCAGGCATCTCACCAAAGAGAAATACAGATGCCAAATAAGAACATGAAAAGATGCTCCACATCATGTATGATCAGTGAAATGCAAATTAAAACAACAATACAATACCACTAAACACCTATTAGAATGGCCAAAATCTGCAACACAGACAACACCAAATGCTGGTGAAGATGTGGAACAGGGACTCTCATTTGTTGCTGGTACAAATTCAAAATGGTACGGCCACTTTAGAAGACAGTTTGACAGTTTCTTACAAAAATAAAATTACTCTTATCATACAGTTCAGCAATCACACACTTTGGTACTTACCCAAAAGAACTGGAAACATATCCACACAAAAACATGCACAGATGTTTATAGCAGCTTTATTCATAACTGCCAAAACTTGGAAGCAACCAAGATGCTCTTCAATAAGTGAATAGATAAATAAACTGGTGTACTTTCAGACAACAGAATATTATTTAGCACTGAAAAGAAATGAACTATTAAGCCATGAAAAGGCATTAGAGGAAACTTAAATGCATATTATTAAGTGAAAGAGGGTACATACTATATGATTTTAACTATCTGAAATTCTAGAAAAGACAAAGCTATGAAGACAGTAAAAAGATGAGTGGTTTCCAAGGGTCTGGGGGAGAGAGAGGATGAACAGATGGAGCACAGAGATTTTTAGGACGTTGAAAATATTCTCTGATACTATAATGATGGACTCATGTCATTATACATTTGTCCAAACCATAGAATGTACAACACCAAGAGTGAACCCTACAGCAAACTGTAAATTTGGTGTGATTATAGTGTGTCATTGTAAGTTCATTGTAACAAAGGTACCGTCTGGTGTGACATTAATAATGGGGGAGGTTGTGCATGAAGGGGAGGCAAGAGGGTGTATGGACGATCTCTGTATCTCTCCTCTCAATTTTTCTATAGAGCTAGCACTTTTCTTTAAAAATAAAGTTTTAAAAAATCTAAATCAGAATAAAATACTGCATATCAAAACTTGTAGGATGCAGCAAAAATGTCACTAAGCGGAAAGTGTATAGCCTTAAATGCTTAGATTCATAAAACAGAATGACTGCAGATTAAAGAGGAAAGCATCCAACCTAAAGCATTAGAAAACAAACAACCAAAGATAGTAGAATATATGAAATAAAAGACAGCAAAAATTAGTGCAGTAGAGAAAGAAAAATATAGTACAGAGGGTCAACTAATCCAGAAGTTAGTTATCTGAAAAGATTATTTTAAAAGTGAATCTCAAATGAAATCCAAGATGGCAGTGGAGTAGGTGGTTGTTATACTCACCTTCTCCCAGGACAAAACTGGAGTTACAACTAAATTTAAAAACAATCATCCTGAATAACCAATTCATGACTAAATGAAGAGAAGTCCTATAACCAAGGATTCACAGAAGAAGCCATATCGAGACTGGTTGGAAGGGTGGAGATGCAAAAAAGGGTCGGTTCTGCTCCCACCAGCAGTGGCTGAGGTTCAGAGGGATATTTCAGTTGTGAGGGGTATTTTCCCTGAGAAGGGTGGAGCCTTAACCCCAAACCCAGTTCCCCAGCGCAAAGCACCAGAGCCAAGAAGAGGCATTCACATAGCATTTGACTGTGAAAAGCTCTAGGGTTCCTGTCTGTCAGAAAGAGACAGAAGTCTTCAGAGGCACCTTCTTAAAGGGCCAACACACAAAACCTCATTTATAGGCACTTGCTCTGAACTCCTGCAAAGGGAGGGCTGAGCTGATTAGAGTTCTATGGAGTCTGCTCTGGGTAGAGACACAGTGAGAGAAACAGCCACCAAGATCCCTATGCTGAGTCATTCTCCAATACTGCAGTCATCATTTTTCATGGGTAAAGTACTCCCCTCCTCAAGGCATCAGCCTGGGCAAAAGCAGCTGCCCCATACTTGGAACTCCCAAACTCCCTCTTGCTACACCATGCAGAATTAGGCCCTGCTGAGGAGTCAGTGGCCCTGGTCAGGGAGTAGAGGTCTGGACAGATTCAGAGGATGACAGTGACTCAATATTTTGGCTCTGACCTATGGGCCGTTTCCTTCAATTTCCCAGTGAATCTGACTGATGCTTCCCCCTCATGGGAGATTCAGTACAACCATATTCCTGGTTGCTGACAGACCCACCCTCCAGGCTCCAGGCTCCAGAAGTCCCATGTGCCTGACTTTTAGTGGCTTTGCCTTACTGAGGTCAGGGCAAAATCCAAGATACTCTAAGACTTGTTCTCTGGGGTGAGAGCCATACCCACCACCGGAGTCAAATCTAGGGGTGCCTGTGAACTTTTGTTGACCTGCCCAAGCCAGGTGATGATAAAAGCTGGCATTGGTATACAGCTTGGTCCTTCCAGGCTGCACATAAGTCCATCAGAGGAAGCCACAAACTGTGGATGGCTTGTAGCTCAAAACAGGTGGCCAAGGGCTAGTGATAAGCAGTGTCTTACATAAACCTGTACCAAGAGATCAAGAAACAGCACACCCAGTGGCTAGATTCAGCCAACATCAGAACGGGATTCAATTAGCTTTACAAGCATGATATCCAAAGGGAAAGTTTGTCAGGCACCAAACCCCACTGAGGTAAATTATGCATCATGTGGTGAGCACCTGCACAGCAGCTTCTATGCTGTGGTCGAGGTGGAGCCTCATAGTCAGCCAGCTGGAGGGTTGATTCCACTCATGAGATAAGAGCAATCAAGACTCAATTATAATCAGAGAGCCCACATAACCCACAAAAAGGACATTCCTGGAGCACACAGCTCAGGTGATCGAAAAGTCTGCACTACTGGACCCAATAGAACAGTTACTACATAAGGCCACCAACAAAGACTGGGAATCGTAGCTGATCTATTTAATATATAGAAACAAACACAAAGAGGCAGCCCAAATAGGGAGGAATAGAAAATGGCTCTAAATGACAGAACAGGAGAAATCTCCAAAAAAAAGAGGTAAGCGAAACAGAGATAAGTAATTTATCACACATAGAATTCGAAGTAATGGTTATATGTATGTTGAAGGAACAAAGTGAGAACTTCAATGAGATAAGAATCATAAGAAAGGATATGGAAACCATGAAAAGGAACTAGTCAGAAATGAAGAATACAATATCCAACAGCAAGAGTATACTGGAAGGAATAAATAGTAGGGTGGATGAAGCAGAGGACTGATTCAGCCATTTGGAAGACAAGGTAGAAAAGAATGCCTAATTAGAGCAGCAAAAAGGAAAAAGAATTAAAATGAATAAGGATAATTTAAGGGACGTTTGGGATACAAAACATAACAACATCTATATTATACGGGTACCAGAATAAGAAGAGAGAGACAAAGAATCAGGAACTTATTTGAAGAAATAATAACCAAAAATTTTCCTTACCTGATGAAGGAAAATGACACACAAGTCCAGGAAGCACAGAGAGTCCCAAACAAGATGGATCCACAGATGCCCACATCATAATTAAAATGGCAAAGGATAAAGAAAAAGAGAATCTTAAAAGCAGCAAGAAAAGGGGGAAGCAAGATGGCGACGGAGTAGGCGGACGTACCAACTTCCAACTCCCAGAACTAAAATGGATTATAACTCAATTTAAAGAACCATCATCTGGATAAACCAACTATGAACTAAACTAAGTGGACTCTTCAACCAAGGAACACAGAAGAAGCCACATTGAGGCTGGTAGGAATAGCGAAAACGCGAAGAGGGCTGCCCAGCTCCCCGGAGCAAACGGCAGCCCGGAGAGACCCGCAGGGCGGGAGGAAAGTTTGGCAGAGAGGGAGGGACCTGGGTCCCAGGAACCAAGCCCCAGCCTGCAGTCTCAGAGCCTAGAAGAGGCGTTTGGACAGTTTTGAGCTATGAAACAAGTGAGGGAGCTCCCAGGCCTACAGTGTGGAGTATTAGGTCCCTTCCTACTCTGCTGAGGGCTGCTTAAGGGTTAGGGGCGACAGGACGCTGAAACGTGGTTCTGTCGGCGTGGGCAGAAGCCAAGCCGGTGTGAGCCCGGTCTAGCCCAGAGGGTAAGAGGGGACGCGCGAGAGCGGACCGGCAGCTGCGGGCCCGTCTTTAACCCCACTTACGGGGACAAAGCGGGAGGCCAGGAACGGGCAGAAATTTGCTCTATGACCCTGCGCAGGCCGGCCCTGACCGTGGGGACTGGGCTAGGACCGGGGACGGGCAGGGGCTCGTGGCTGAGCTCACGCTACCAGCCCCCTCCCACGCCGGAGAAACCGCGGTTGGCCAGTATACGTGCGCGAGCGGGCTCCGAACGTGGGGGCGGGGTAGAGTCCGGGACGAGCGGAAGTACGCAGCTGAGCAGAAGCCAGCAAACACGCCCTGCCCAATAAACCTTGGTTTCCGACCCTGCGCAGAAGGGCCCTGGCCTCGAGGGCGGGGCTAAATCTCCAGACGGGCAAACGCTCACAGCTGAGAGCACGTCAAAAGCCCCGCCCAACCCGCGAAACTGTGGCGAGCAGGCTCTGACTGAGGGTTCTGGGCGGAAGTCCGGAAATAGGCTGGGTCTGCAGCTGAGCAAAGGTGCTCACCTCTGCCCTTGGTGCTAAGACTTGTGGCTTCAGTGACAGCCCCTCCCGTAGAGGAAAGGCAGAAATCACAGCAAAAGCCACAGTGGGCCGGCGCTGGTAACGCTCATACCCAACCACCCTAGGCACCGGCAGAGGGGGTGAGGGGCCTGCAGACAGACCACACCTAGAGAACACAAAGGCAACACATACTGGACTCCAGTGCCCACAACTTGCTTATACACAGACAAAATGGGCAGGCAGAGGAATGCAAACCAAATGAATCAAGAGAAATCCCCAGAGAAGGACCTGAATGAACCAGATATAACCAAATTACCAGAAGCAGAATTTAGAATAATGATAGTTAGGATGTTCAAAGAAATTAGAGCAACAATGGATAGTCATTATGAACACCTAAATAAAGAGATAACAAGTATAAAAAACGAAATTGAAATAAGAAAAAAGAATCAGACAGAAATGACAAATACAGTATCAGAACGGAAGACCACAATGGAAGGAATTAAAAGCAGGATGAATCACGCTGAGGATCGAATCAGCGAGTTAGAGGACACAATAAACAAAGGCACAGAAGCAGAGAAGAAAAAGGAAAAGAGACTTAAAAAATGTGAGGAAACTCTAAGGGAGCTTTGTGACAACATGAAGAGAAACAACATTCGCATCATAGGGGTGCCTGAAGAAGAGGAGAGAGGACAGGAAATGGAAACTTTGTTCAATCAAATCATAGTAGAAAACTTCCCTAAATTAAGGCTGGGAAACACTCCACACATTCAAGAAGCACACAGAACTCCATTAAAGAGAAACCCAAAAAGATCTACACCAAGACACATCATAGTTAAAATACCAAAGTTAATGGATAAAGAAAAAAATTTAAAAGCTGCTAGAGAAAAAAGGCTATCACCTACAAAGGAGCCCCCATAGGGATGACATCTGACTTCTCAACAGAAACACTTGAGGCCAGAAGGGAATGGCAGGATATAATCAAAGTAATGCAGAACAAGAACCTACAACCAAGACTACTTTATCCAGCAAGGCTAACGTTTAAAATTGAAGGAGAAATAAAAAGCTTCCCAGAAAAAGAAAGCCTGAAGGATTTCATAAAAACCAAACCAATTCTGCAAGAGATACTAAGGGGCCTCTTGTGAACAGTTTAAAGGGAGAAATGAATAGAGCAAAAGAAGAATAAAGCTTTAAAGAATAAAATGGCAATAAACAACTACATATCAATAATAACCTTAAATGTAAATGGATTAAATGATCCAATCAAAAGACATAGGCTAGCTGCATGGATAAAGAAACAGGACCCATACATATGCTGTCTACAAGAGACACACCTTAAAACAAAAGATGCTCATAGACTGAACGTAAAAGGATGGAAAAAAATATTTCATGCAAATGGAAATGAAAAAAAACAGGGGTAGCAATACTTATATCAGACAAAATGGACTTTAAAACAAAGACTGTAGTAAGAGATAAAGAAGGACACTACATAATGATAAAGGGAACAATTCAACAGGAAGATATAACTATTATAAATATCTATGCACCAAACATAGGAGCCCCGACATACATAAAGCAGACTTTGATGGATATAAAGGGCGAGATTAACAGCAATACTATCATAGTAGGGGATTTCAATACCCCTCTAACAACACTGGATAGATCCTCAAGAAAGAAAATTAATAAAGAAACAGCAGACTTAAAGGAGACACTAGATCAACTCGATTTAATAGATATCTTCAGAACTTTTCACCCTAAAGCAGTAGAATATACATTCTTCTCAAGCGCTCATGGTACATTTTCTAGGATAGACCACATGTTAGGACACAAAAATGGTCTCAATAAATTTAAGAAGATTGAAATCATATCAAGCATTTTCTCTGATCACAATGCCATGAAACTAGATATTAACCACAAAAGAAAAACTGAAAAATACTCAAACACTTGGAAACTACATAGCATGTTATTAAATAATGAATGGATTAACAATGAGATCAAAGAAGAAAAAAAAAGTTTCTAGAAACAAATGATAATCAGCATACATCAACTCAAAATTTATGGGACACAGCAAAAGCAGTTCTGAGAGGGAAGTTTATTGCACTACAGGCATATCATAAGAAGCTAGAAAAAGCTCAAATAAGCAAACTGACCCTGCATCTAAAAGAACTAGAAAAACAACAACAAATAAAACCCAAGACAAATAGAAGGAAGGAAATAATAAAGATCAGAGCAGAAATAAATGACATAGAGGCGAAGAAAACAATACAGAGGATCAATGAAACCAGAAGCTGGTTCTTTGAAAAGGTAAACAAGATTGATGAACCTTTAACTAGACTCACCAAGAAAAAAAGAGAGAGGACTCAAATAAATAAAATTAGAAAGGACAGTGGAGAAATAACAACTGATACAACAGAAATACAAAGCATTGTAAGAAAATACTATGAAGAACTATATGCCAAAATATTAGACAATCTTGGTGAAATGGACAAATTTCTTGAATCATATAACCTTCCAAAAATCAATCTGGAAGAATCAGAACACCTAAACAGACCAATTACAACAAATGAGATCGAAACAGTTATCAAAAAACTCCCAAAAAAGAAAAGTCCTGGGCCTGATGGCTTCACAAGTGAATTCTATCAAAAATTCAAAGAAGAACTAACTCCTATCCTCCTCAAGCTATTTCAAAAAATTCAAGAGGAAGGAAGACTTCCAAACTCCTTTTATGAGGCGAGCATAATTCTGATCCCAAAACCAGGCAAAGACAACACAAAGAAAGAAAATTATAGGCCTATATCCCTGATGAATTTAGACGCTACAATTCTCAACAAAATATTAGCCAACCGGATCCAGCAATATATGAAAAAAATCATACACCATGATCAAGTGGGATTTATTCTGGAGAGGCAAGTCTGGTTCAATATTCGCAAATCAATCAATGTGATTCATCACATAAACAAAAGGAAGGACAAAAATTACATGATAATTTCAATAGATGCAGAAAAGGCATTTGATAAAATCCAGCACCCATTCATGCTCAAAACTCTCAGGAAAGTGGGAATACAGGGATCATTCCTTAACATGATAAAGGCCATCTACGATAAACCGACAGCAAACATCATACTAAATGGACAAAGATTAAAAGCAATCCCCTTAAGATCAGGAACCAGGCAGGGATGCCCCCTTTCACCACTCTTATTCAACATAGTTCTGGAAGTCCTAGCTACAGCAATCAGACAAGAAGAAGAAATAAAAGGCATCCAAATTGGAAAAGAAGGAGTAAATCTGTCACTATTTGCAGATGATATGATATTGTATATTGAAAACCCTAAAGTCTCAGTCAAAAAACTACTGGACCTTATAAATGAATTCAGCAAGGTGGCAGGATATAGAATTAATACTCAGAAATCAGAGGCATTTCTATACACCAACAATGAACTGTCAGCAAAAGAAATTAAGGAAACAATCCCCTTCACTATTGCAGCCAAAAAAATAAAGTACCTAGGAGTAAATTTAACCAAGGAGGTTAAGGACTTGTACTCGGAAAATTATAAAACATTGATAAAAGAAATCAAGGAAGATACTAACAAGTGGAAGCATATACCGTGCTCATGGCTAGGAAGAATAAACATTATTAAAATGTCTATATTACCCAAAGCAATTTATAAATTCAATGCAATACCAATTAAGATACCAATGACATACTTCAAAGATATAGAACACATATTCCAAAAATTTATATGGAACCAAAAAAGAACACGAATAGCCTCAGCAATCTTAAAAAGAAAAAATAAAGCAGGAGGTATCACTCTTCCAGATATCAAGGTTTACTATAAGGCCATTATACTCAAGACAGCCTGGTACTGGCATAAGAACAGGCACATAGATCAGTGGAACAGAACAGAGGACCCAGAAATAAACCCACAGCTTTATGGACAACTGATATTTGACAAAGGAGGAAAGAACATACAATGGAGTAAAGACAGCCTCTTTAACAAATGGTGTTGGGAAAATTGGACATCTACCTGCAAAAAAGTGAAACTAGACCATCAACTTACACCATTCACAAAAACAAACTCAAAATGGATAAAAGACTTAAATGTAAGCCGTGAAACCATAAGCATCTTAGTAGAAAACATAGGCAGCAGGCTCTCCGACATCTGTAGCAGCAGTATATTTGCCGATTTATCTCCAAGGGCAACTGAAATAAAAGGCAAGATAAACAAATGGGACTATATCAAACTAAAAAGTTTTTGCACAGCTAAAGGCAATAGGAACAGAATAAAAAGACAAACCACACAATGGGAGAACATATTCGACAGCACATCTGATAAGGGGTTAATAACTAAAATTTATAAAGAACTTATAAAACTCAACACCAGGAAGACAAACAACCCAATCAAAAAATGGGCAAAAGAAATGAATAGAAATTTCTCCAAAGAGGACATACAGATGGCCAATAGGCATATGAAGAAATGCTCAACATCACTAATCATTAGAGAAATGCAAATTAAAACCACAATGAGATATCACCTCACACCAGTCAGAATGGCACTCATCAGCAAAACAACACAGAATAAGTGCTGGCGAGGATGTGGAGAAAAGGGAACCCTCCTGCACTGCTGGTGGGAATGCAGACTGGTGCAGCCACTGTGGAAAACAGTTTGGAGATTCCTCAGAAAATTAAAAATCGAACTGCCTTTTGACCCAGCTATCCCACTTATAGGAATATACCCTAAGAACACCATAGCACTGTTCGAAAAGAAGAAATGCGCCCACATGTTCGTGGCAGCATTGTTCACAATAGCGAAGATCTGGAACCAGTCCAAGTGTCCGTCAGAAGACGAGTGGATTAAAAAGCTTTCGTACATATATACTATGGAATACTACTCAGCCATAAGAAACGATGACATCGGATCATTTATAACAAAATGGATGTACCTTGATAACATTATACGGAGTGAAATAAGTAAATCAGAAAGAAAGAAAAACTGAGAACAGCATGATTCCATACATAGGTGGGACATAAAAGTGAGAATATGAGACATGGACAAGAGAGTGGTGGTTATGGGATCGGGGGAGGGAGGGAAGAGTGGGATAGGGAGGAGGGGAGGGACACAGGGAAAACGAGATCGAAGGTGACAGAGGACAATTTGACTTTTGGTGATGGGTATGCAACACAATTGAATGATAAGATAACCTGGAGATGTTTTCATTGTACATATGTACCCTGATTTATTGGTGTCACCCCATTAGAATTAATAATAATAAAATATATATATATATATATAATAAAAAAAGCAGCAAGAAAAAAAGCAGTTAGTTACTTACAAGGGGGCTCCCATAAAGGGGTCAGCTGATTTCTCAAGAGAAACATTTCAGGCCAGAAGGGATTGCCATGAAATATTCAAAGTGGTAAAAAGCAAGGACCTACAACCAAGATTAATTTACCCAACAAGGCTATCATTTAAAATTGAAGGAGAAATAAAGAGCTTCCCAGACAAGAAAAAGCTAAAGCAGTTTGTTACCACCAAACCAGTGTTATGAGAAACATTAAAGGGTCTGCTTTAAGGAAAAGGAGGAAGAGGAGAAGGAGGGGGGAGAGGAGGAGGCAGGGAAACATAATTAAAAGAATAAAAAACATAATTAAAAGAACATACCTAGCAATAATAACTTTAAATGTAAATGGCTTAAGTGCCCCAATCAAAAGACATGGGGTAGTTGAGTGGGTAAGAAGACAAGACCCATATATATGCAAGAGACCTACCTCAGAACAAAAAATACACAGAGACTAAAAGTAAAGAGATGGAAAAAGATAATTCATGCAAATGGAAATGCTTAAAGAGCTGGTGTAGCAATACTTATATCTGACAAAATAGACTTAAAACAAAGGCTATAGAAAGAGATAGAGAAGGACACTACATAATGATAAAGGGAACAATGCAAGAACAGGATATAACCCCTGTAAAAATGTATGCACCCAAAGCAGCAGCACCTAAATAAGTAAAGCAAATCTTGATGGACATAGCAAGAGAGCAATAGCAATACAGTTATAATAGCAGATTTTAACACCCCATTGACATTAATGGATAGGTCTTCCAGACAGAAAATCAATGAGGAAATGGCAACCTTAAATGACACAAGTGGTCGGCAAACTTATTAGTCAACAGAGCAAAATACCAACAGTACAACGATTGAAATTTCTTCTGAGAGCCAAATTTTTTTAACTTAAACTATATAGGTAGGTATATTCCTTATCGAGGTAGCGCCCGCACGTGGTATTTTGTAGAAGAGCCACACTCAAGGGACCAAAGACCCGCATGTGGCTCACAAGCTGCAGTTTGCTGACCAGGACATTACATCAACTAGATTTAACTGACATTTTCAGAATATTTTATCCCAAAGCAGCAGAATATATATTCTTTTCAAGTGCACATGGAACATTTTCTAGAATAGACCACATATTAGGACACAAACAGGTCTCAGTAAATTTAAGAAGATTAAAATCTTATCATGTATCTTCTCTGACCATAATGGTATGAAACTAAAAATCACTGACAAGGAGAAAAAAAAAAAAAAGCACACAAAGAAACAACATGGAGGCTAAATAGCATGTTCTTAAACAATGAATGGATTAACAATGAGATCAAGGAATGAATCAAAAGATACCTTGAAACAAATAAAAATGAGAACACAAAACCCAAAATCTACGGGACACAGGGAAAGCAGTCCTAAGAGGGAAATTTATAGCATTACTGGCCTACATCAAGAAACAAGAAAAATCTCAAATAAACAATCTAACCTTACATTTAGAGGAAGTTGAAAAATAACAATAAACAAAGCCCAAAATAAGTAGAAGGAAGTAAATAGTAAAGATCAGAGCAGAGATAAATGAAATAAAGACTAAAAAAATGCAATAAAATCAAGAGCTGGGTTTTTGAAAAGATAAATGAGATTGACAAACCTTTAACCATACTCATCAAGAAGAAAAGAGAGAGAACCTAAATAAATAAAATCAGAGATGAAAGAGGAAAAGTAACAATAGACACCCAAGGAAATACAAAACATTGTAAGAAGATATTATGAACAACTATATTCCCACAAATTGGACAATCTGGGTCAAATGGATAAGTTTTTGGAACATACAATCTTCCAAAATTGAATCAGGAAGAATCAGAATCTGAATAAACAGATTATAGCCAGTGAAATTGAACTAGTAATCAAAAGTTCCAACAAACAAAAGTTCTAGAACAGATGACTTCACAAGTGAATTTTACCAGACATTCAAAGAAGAATTAGTACCTATCCTTCTTAACTATTACAAAAAATTCAAGAGAAGGGATGATTCCCAACCTCATTTTACAAGGCCAACATTATTCTTTTTTATTAATTTTTAATTTATTGTGTTCACATGGTCTCAAGTGTCCCACTCAATTATTTTCCACAGCTACATAATATTCCATTGTGTAAATGTACCACAGCTTTTTTATCCACTTTTCCATTGATGGACACTTGGGCTGTTTCCAGATCTTGGCTATTGTAAACAATGCTTCAGTGAACACAGGGGTGCATATATTATTTACAATTAGTGTTTTGAGATTCTTAGGATATATTCCTAAAAGTGAGATAGCTGGGTCAAAAGGCAGTTCTATTTTTAATTTTTTGAGAAAACACCATAGTGTTTTTCATAGTGGCTGCATGAGTCTGCATTCTCACCAGCAGTGGACAAGGGTTCCCTTTTCTTCATACCCTCACCAGCACTTGTTTTTTTATTTGTTCTGGCAGGTGTGAGGTGATATCTCATTGTGATTTTAATTTGCATTTCTCTGATGATTAGTGATTTTAAGCATTTTTTATATGCTTATTGGCCATCTGTATGTCTTCTTTGGAGAAGTGTCTATTCAAGTTCTTTGTCTGTTTTTAAATTGTATTTACCTTCCTGATGTTGATTTTAGAAGTTCTTTATAAATTTTGGTAATTAACCCCTTATCAGATGTATTAGCGAATATGTTCCCCATTGAGTGGGTTGTCTTTTTATTTTGTTAATGGTGTCTTTTGCTGTGCAAATTCTTTTTAGTTTGGTATAGTCCCACTTGTTCATTTTGTCCTTTATTTCACTTGCCCATGGAGACATATTGGCAAAAATATTGCTATGAGAGATGTCTGAGAGTCTATGTTTTCTTCTGAGGTTTCTATGGTTCTGCGACTTCATTTAAGTCTTTTATCTATTTCAAGTTTGTTTTTGTGAATGGTGTAAGTTGCTAGTCTAGTTTCATTTTTTTTATGTACCTGTCCAATTTTCCCAATACAATTTATTAAAGAGACTGTCTTTACTCCATTGTATACTCTTGCCTCCTTTGTCAAATATTAACTGACCATAATGGTGGGGGTTTATTTCTGGGTTCTCTGTTCTGTTCCATTGATCTGTATAAGGCCATCATTATTCTAATTTCAAAACCCAATAAAAACACTATTAAGAAAGAAAATTATAGGCTTATACCCCTGATGAACTTAGTTGCTAAAATCTTCAACAAAATATTAGCAAACTGGATTCAGCAATACATTTTTTAAAAGATTACACCATGATCAAGTGGGATTCATTCCTGGGGTGCAAGGTTGGTATGACATCTGTAAATCAATAAATGTAATACACCACATAAACAAAATGAAGAATAAAAATCACATGATTGTATCAATAGATGCAGAAAAAACATTGATAAAATACAGCACCTATTTGTTGAAAACTCTCAGCAGAGTATGAATTGAGGGAACATACCTTACCATTATAAAGGCCATATATGACAAACCCACAGCCAATATCATACTCAATGGGAAAATATGACAAGCATTTCTTGAAAGATCAGGAATAAGAGAGGGGCACCTGCTATCACCACTTTTATTCAATATAGTACTGGAAATGCTAGCCATAGCAATCAGACAAGAAAAAATAAAAGGCATCCAAATTGGAAAGGAAGAAGTAAAAATGTCATTAATTACGGATGACATGACACTGTATATAGAGAACCCTAAAGATTCCACACAAAAAAACTGCTAGAACTGATAAATAAATTCAGTAAAATAGCAGAATACCAAATAAATACCCAGAAATCAGTTGCATTTTTATACACTAATAATGATCTAGCAGAAAGGGAAACCAAGAAAACAATACCATTCATAATTGTTTCAAAAAGAATAACTAAGAGTACGTTTAACCAAGGATGTAAAAGACCTGCACTCAGAAAATTATAAGACACTGAAGAAAGAAGTTGAAGATGATACAAACAATTGGAAGCATATACCATGTTCATGGCTAGGAAGACCTAACATCATTAAAATGTCCATATTACACAAAGTAATCTATAAACTCAATGCAATTCCTATCAAGATACAGTGGTGTATTTCAGAGAACTAGAACCAATTTCCAGAAATTAATATAGAACCACAAAAGATTTTTAATAGCTAGGCAATCTTGAGAAAGAAAAACAAAGTTGGAGGAATCACGCTACCTGATATCAAACTATACTACAAGGCCATAGTATCCAAAACAACTGGCATACAAACAGACATACGAATCAATGGAACAGAACAGAGAGCCTAGAAATCAACCCATCTTATATAGTCAATTAGTATTTGACAAAAACGGCAAGAACATACAGTGGGGTAAAGACAGTCTGTTCAATCAATGGTGTTATGAAAATTAGACAGATATGTGCAAAAAAGTGAACCTAGACCACTTTCTTACACCATACACAAGAATAAAGTCAAAATGGATTAAAGACTTAAATATTAGACACAAAACTATAAAAGTCCTAGAAGAAAACATAGGCAATAAAATCTTAGACATTTCTCATAGCAATATTTTTTTAGCTATATATCCTTGGGCAAAGAAACCAAAAAAATAAACAAACAAGTGGAACTACATCAAACTAAAACATTTTTGTATAGGAAACCATCATCAAAATGGAAAGACAACCCACCAAATGGGAGAACATATTTGCTGATATATCTGATAAGGGATTAATATATAAAAATTATAAAGAATGTATAAAACTCAACACTAACAGCACAAAAAATTTAATTTAAAAATGGTCAAAGGACCTGAATAGACACTTCTCTAGAGAGGACATACAGATGGCCAATAGACATATGAAAAGATGCTCAATGTCACTAATCATCAGAGAAATGCAAATTAAAGCCACAATGAGATACTATTTCACACCTGTCAGAATGGTTATCATCAATAAATGAACAAACAGCAAGTGCTAGTGAGGGTATGGAGAAAAGAAACCCTCATGCACTGTTGGTGGAAATACAGATTTGTACAACCACTATAGAAAGCAGTGTGGAGTTATCTCAAAAAATTAAAAATGAAACTGCCTTATGACCCAGAAATTCTAATTCTGGGAATTTATCCAAAGAAACCCAAAACACTAATTTGAAAGAACATAGGCACCCTTATGTTCATTGCTACATTACGTACAATAGCCAAGATCTGGAAACAGCCCAAGTACCCATCAGTAAATGAGTGAATAAAAAAAGCTTTGGCACATTTACACAATGGAACACTACACAGCCATAAAAAGGAGCAAATCTTACCTATTGTGACAGTATAGATGGACCTGGAGATCATTATGCTAAGTGAAATAAGCCAATCAGAAAAAGACAAGCACTATTTGACTTCACTCATATCTGGAATCTAATGAACAAAATTAACAAGCAAAACAGAAACAAATTCATACATAGAGACCATACTGACAGTCATCAGGGTGGGGGAGAGTTGAGTGGTAGGGTTGGAGGAATAGAGCAAAGAAAAGACACAGACAACATCATGTTGATTGCTGGGGGCTGAGAGAAGGTAGAGGAGGGTGTAGGGGGGATAAACAGTGATGTACAAAAACTTACCTTGGGGGGGCATGAACACACAATATGGTATACAGATTATGTGTTATAGAATTGGGCACCTGAAACTTGTACAGTTATGTCAACTAATGTCACGCCAATAAAAATTTAATAAAAAGGAATCACTTCACCATATATATATATATATATATATATATATATATATATATATATATACCCACCCGAATTCCTCCCTTTTACCCCACCAACATGGCAAGTAGACACCCCTGTCTGCATCTTCAAAGAACACAAAATAAAAAGCCAGAAAAGCCAGGAACCAGAGGTGGAAAACTTTCTGCTGGAGGTTCTGTTAGAAGGGTTCTCAATCCCTGTCCTCTCTCTTCCCTCTTACAAACAACCATGAATTACTGCCAAAACACAAAACTTTAAAACCAGAGGGTAAATTAAGGTAGTATTTTCTAAACTTGTCAGTGGGTCTACACATCACAAGGGCAAGGAGCAGGGCTGCCTTAAAATGAAATACAACTTCCACTGACTAATTATCCCTTTGACTCATGCAATCAGCACTTCCTTAGTGAGTGGAAATGAAATAATCAGGATGCTGATGGGCCGGGATGCTAGAAATGAGCACTGTGGTCTCTGGGAGCCATCCAGACTCACCTTAATGTTAAAAAGTCTCCTTAGGCATCACTCCATGGATCCCTGAGTGCCCTCAATGATTGGATCAAGTAAGGGGAAAAATCCCTAATGATCTGCAGGAATAGATCAGAGCAATTGGTCCCTTCTATTCCCCCTCAATTCTTATCCCCTGACTCCCCAGAGTCTAGGAATGGGATGGGATGGGATGGGATGGGATGCAGACAATTTCCAGGGATGAGGCACATGACTGTGGGGCAAGGGTCATGCCTTGGGCTGCCATAGCCTCTGGGGCTCTGTCCCGGCAGTACAGCACTGGCACCGCTCCTCACTCTATCATCCTCCATCTTCACTTAGCTGAGGACAGGGATAATCATGAATCTGAATTCCTTTGGGACTTGCTATAGTTTTTCCTGAGGGAAATTTATATCATTTTTCTGGATTATACACATTTGAGTAAAATCAAGTTGGCATTAAATCATTAGCAGAGAACTTGGTTAATCTTTCCAAGTTCAAATGTGTAAGCAGAAGAGACTAACGAAAGACTGCTAACAGCAATGTTCTCAGGGAGCAAGCAGTCAAGGGATCAGACAGTCTTAAGGCTTCTGTACTTGGGAAATCTCAGGTTGGCAGTGAGTGCATAAATTCATCTGTTTCATCACATCCTTTCTTGTCTTACCCTTGGCTGACTTCAGTGTTCATATGAATACACCTTTCATCCTTCTGGCTCCACAGATCCTTGACCCTGTAAACTCTACTCCATTCTGCCATAAGCCATGGACTTTGTCACTGCCCTTAGCTCCTCCACATCTGAACTACCAAGCTATTCTTCGACCCCAATTTCTATCTTTCCAGCTCTGTCACTTCATTACTTTCATTGTGTGACCCCTTGAAAGGGCTCAGGTTTTAGGAACCATGGTGTTCTTGCTCCTTTTGTTTTAATCAATCTTGGTCTATGTTTGATTAACAGAAGGGGTTGTGAAGAAGACCTTCTTGTCTCTTGGTAGGTTGTTAAGACTGTGACTGTGGCTGGGGCTGGTACTGAAGCCAGGCTGGGAAGGGGGAGGAAGGGAGGGAGTCAGCTGGGTTAGGGGCCCCACAGAGAAGCTGGCCAGTAACAATTAGAAACAAAGGCTGGACGGTCTTCCGGTCTTCCGTTGAGCCCCCAGAACCAGCCTTGGCTTTCCGGAACAGCTCCAGGAAATGGCTGAGATTCCAGATTTGGAAGGAAGAGACCTGTAAACAGGAGGTGGGCTTTGAGAGGGGAGTGAGCCTCTCTCTAGGGAGAGGGTTGGGGGCAGCGATATGCGTACTGACATTATAGGTTCTGAAGCTACAGGCCTGTCTGCAGAAGGCACAGGGTTTTAGGGTTGGAAAGACTATTAAAGATCATTTCAGGGCCTGAAAGATAACCCTAGAGAGTATGCTTAATAGTTTCAGTGATGGGATGTGCATAAAAATAACAATATTGGTTAAACTTACTGATCATTTATAATGCATTAAGTTACTGTACTAAGTGGTTTATATTTTATCTCATTCCATTCTTACTCCAGCCATCAAGGTAGGCACTACTATTATTATTCCCACTTACAGATAAGGAAAGTGACTTGCTGGGTTAAGGTCCATGCCCAAGCTCTCCCAGAAGCTCATTGCACCTGTCCTTGAATAGGAACACATGATGGGCATCTCCAGCTTGTCCCAGAGCCTCCGAATCCTTCCTGTCATCTGGCCTACACACACCTGTGCTCCATCTGTCCCTGCAGAATGAAAACAGGAATGACCGCTCTGCTCCACTCAGTTTTCTCAGCCACAGCCCACTGTCCTCTATCCTCAGTTCCTTCATGCTGTGCCCGGACATCCCACCTTTGGGTTTCTGTCCCACTCTAGGGAGGGATACCTGGAAGCAAAGAAATAGGATGGGGATTCAAGGTTTAAATAGAGGCTTAAGGTTAAAGGATCAAGGTTGTGGTTAGTTATAGCTAGTGTGAGGATTACCTTTAAAAAAATCCCAGACTAGATCGATCACAAGGTAAACCTTAGAGCTGGGGTTGAAGTCAGGGGTTATAGGATCAAGTTCAGAGAGTTTCTCTCTTCTGGGCTCCTCCCAGTTCTTCAAGGCACTGAAGGCCAGGCAGGAAGCAGTGGTTTCCTCAAAGCTGCTTCCTCTGGGGCAATCTCAGCCACAAACAACCACCACCGGCCCATTTGCCCCTCCTTCCCTCACTGTGAGCTCAGAGCAGTAGGACAAAGTGCTTGGGACCAGGACAGAAATCTGAGAGCAGCCATGGGCTCTGGAGGAACGTGCCTCCTTGGGGTCCAGTGGCCCCTGCCTCTCCTGCTTCTGCTCGGCATGGGTGAGTGTGGCTTTGCCTCTCCTGGCCCTTGCTTTCCTGACTCACGGCCTGGCCAGGGAAGAAGAGGCTCCTTTACTCTTTTGCCTCCTTTTTGCAGTAGGGACATCAGAGATGATGATGAGGAGGAGGTGTGTGTGCAAGACAGAGAGACAGACTGATTGAGAGTTCGAAAGACCCTCTCCCCTCTCAGCCAGCTTGTTACTTGGGAATTGGCGCTCAGATGAGAGAAGGCAGATGAGGTATGCAGAGAGATGGGGCTTGTTGGCAGTCAGACCTAGCTGCACGTTCCTTTCCCTTCCAGGAGGCATGGCTCAGGATTCGCCACCCCAGATCCTAGCGCATCCACAGGATCAGCTGCTCCAGGGCCCTGGCCCCACCAAGATAAGCTGTCGAGCATCAGGCCAGCCACCTCCCACCATCCGCTGGCTACTGAATGGGCAGCCCTTGAGCATGGTGCCCCCAGATGTATACCACCTTCTACCTGATGGAACCCTGATGGTACTGCGGCCTCCTGCCCGAGGACATGCCCATGACAACCAGGCCCTACCCCCAGACCTGGGCATCTATACATGTGAGGCCAGCAACCCGCTGGGCACAGCTGTGAGCCGCGGTGCTCGGCTTTCTCTGGCTGGTGAGGCCTGGAAGGGGAGGCCCGGTGTGGGGTACATCTGGGGCGATATGGCTGCAGTGGGGAAGATTTGAAGGGATATCTGGGAGGGGAGGCTCAGGCTGAGAAATGGGACAAGATAGCTGGGTTGGAGGTGAGCATAGATGGAATATCTGGGAGGTGGGGCTCTTAAGAATGGAAACCAGCCAATGAAAAAGCAGAATGGGGCAGGTGTGGTAGGAGACACCAAAGGGGGGCCTTCGGGGAGGGGCAGACCTAGTAGTGCTCCCTAAAGAGCCTCCATCCTCCCCAAAGTCCTTCAGGAGGATTTCCAGATCCAGCCTCAGGACACAGTGGCCATGGTTGGTGAGCAGGTGACCCTGGAGTGTGAGCCACCCTGGGGCCGCCCAGAGCCCACAGTCTCATGGTGGAAGGATGGAAAACCCTTGGCCCTCCAACCAGGGCGGCTAGTGGTAAGTGTAGCTCCCTTCCCCATACTTCATCCTGTCCTGGGCTCTACTGGACATACACTGGCGGGCTGGCTTACCTTCCAGCCTTGAGTCCCCTGCAGAATTAGAGGAAGGGAACACAGTTGAGGCTGTAAGCTCCCATCCCCAGTAAGAGCCCCTCCCCACCTGGGAGACTTCACAATGCACCTGGCCTTGACAGGTGTCCAGGGGTTCCTTGCTGATGGTAAAAGCAGAGAAGAGCGACGCAGGAATGTATATGTGCATGGCCACCAACAGTGCAGGACGACGGGAGAGCCGGGCAGCCCGGGTGTCTGTTCAGGGTAAGGGGGGTTACTAAAGTCAGGGCCAGTGTGGGGAGGCTCCAGTTAGGCTGGTGTGGCCTAGGTTGGGCTGAGGTTAAGGTATGTGGAGTTCAACCTGCCATCAGAGTCAGAGTGATGGGGACCCCATTGAAGGGGAGGTTTCCCCACCCTAAAGTGGAAATAGGAGTGCTCTAGTTCAGAGAAACCTGGGAGTTTGGGGTTCCTGGTGGCTAAGGGATATTCAACTTCTCAATTCCTTCACTCTGGGTTATAGACCCCTCCCCAGCCCTGTCCCCCACAGAGCATCAGGACTACAGGGAGCCTCTGGGACTTCTGGCTATGCGCACTCAGTTAGAAAATGTGACCCTCCTGAACCCAGATCCCTCAAAGGGCACCAAGTCTGGGCCTGCTGTGTGGCTCAGCTGGAAGGTGAGGCCCAGGACCCGGGATGGGAACCAGTCCAGGGTTTGAGAAAGGACTGGTCATGAGCCCCTGACTCCTTCACCTTTTTCTGGACTCTTTACCAGGTAAGCGGCCCTGCTGCCCCTGCTCAGTCCTACACAGCACTGTTCAGAACCCAGCCAGTGTCAGGAGGCCAGGGAGTTCCATGGGCAGAGGCCCTGCTGGCTGGCTGGCAGAGTGCAGAGCTTGGGGGCCTCCAATGGGGCCAAGACTACGAGTTCAAAGTGAGACCATCTTCCGGCCAGGCTCGAGGTCCTGACAGCAATGTGCTGCTCCTAAGGCTGCCTGAACAAGGTCAGGGACAGATGCCCCCAGAACCCCAAAATTGTTGGGTTCCTTCTTGTCTGGGGGCCCTGAAGGACTGTCCCACTCCAGTCTAGGGGGATAGCAGGTCCTCCTCCTGGACTCCCCTTTTCCCCGGTCATACAAGCAATACCCTTGTTCTCATCAGTATGGTCTCCGACCCTGTGTCCCCATCACAGCTCTTTTCCCTAGGGTCCTCTTCTTCAGCATTCCTTATAGTCTCTCTCCCTTCTCCCAGTGCCCAGTGCCCCTCCTCAGGAGGTGACCCTAAAACCTGGCAATGGCAGTATCCTTGTGAACTGGGCCCCACCACCTGCTGAAAACCACAATGGCATCATCCGAGGCTACCAGGTACCCCCACAAGCTGACACATCGCTTCCTAGTGGTGACAAGACATCCCTCTTCCCTGGATCCTTGCTCTGGGCATTGAGAAACGCACCTGTGCAGAGAAGCAAGGGACACTTACTGTTGTTGAGCAAGAGTCTGCCAGATCCTGCTGAGCAGTTGCCTACCTGATCTCATTTCATCTCACAGCCCACCTGGGTTCTTCTCCCCAGTTGACAGACATGGAAATGAGGCTAAGGTCAGAAATGTAGGACCCAGGACAGGAATAGACATGTGGGTGCATGTGTGTATGGGGGATATTCTCTGGTAAACAGCAGGGCAGGATGACCACAGGCCCAGAGTCTAATCTGCAGATGAAGGGCTTCGTAGCTGGGATGGCGCCCCAGGCTGCTGCTCTCCCATTTGTCCTTAGGTGTGGCGCCTGGGCAACACCTCATTGCCCTCAACCAACTGGACAGTGGCAGGTGCACAGACCCAGCTGGAGATTGCCACTCAAACGCCAGGCTCCTACTGTGTGCAGGTGGCTGCAGTCACTGGGGCTGGGGCTGGGGCGCCCAGCAGCCCTGTCTGCCTCATTTTAGGTGAGCACACTATCGGCTGACCCCACCCATCCTCCTCAGCCCCAATTTCCACCTTCTTCTCTCCCTGTTCCCACCCCACACTTTCAGCTGCTCTACCTTCTTTGCCTGACCCTCATTGCCTCACCTGTCCCTAACCTCTGAGCTCCGAATCCCATACAGAGAAGGCCATGGAGCAAGCCACCCGAGAACCCAGTGATGATGGTCCATGGACCCTGGAACAGCTGAGAGCCACCTTGAGGCGTCCAGAGGTCATTGTTACCGGGGGTGTTGTGCTCTGGCTGCTGCTGCTGGGTATCACTGTGTGTGTCTACCGCCGGCGCCGAGCTGGGGTGCACCTGGGCCCAGGTGAGAGTGAAGTGGACTCCAGGTGGTCAGGACCCCCTGGGTTCAGTCAAAACACTATGGGGGGGTAGATCTCTAGCCTAATGCTAGGGACTCTAGATTTAGCCTTCTTTCTGCCCTCTCTCAGGTCTGTACAGATATACCAGTGAGGACGCCATCCTGAAACACAGGTCAGAGATGAAAGGGGAGTGGACTGATGTGGGGGAGGGGCAGTGGGACTAAGGGTTAGTGGAGCTGGGACAGAGAACTAGATGGAGACTCCCCTACTCCAGGCTATTCAGAATCCTAGTACCTGAATCTCTCCTCAACTCCAAGTGAGAATTATTTTCTCTTTCAATAATGCTACTATCACACTACTTGACAGGAGGGTAAACTGAGAATCATAAACTTAAGTGACTTTGCCCAAGGCAACACAGCTAGCCTTCTGAAGCTCCCCATCCAGTGCTCTTAGCACCAACCTGTCACTAATAATACTGACTACACTTTCTTGCTGACGCATTCTCCTGAGTGGACAATAACTAGCATGGGAGAACCAGCCTAATTTCTAATTTTCTCTGTACACTCAGTGTTCACCTATCAGTGACTTTGCGTTTGGTAAATCACTTAAACCTATTGAGCTCTTTCCTTCACAATAATCCACTCACAGTTCCAGTAGAGGGCACTCTGTCCCTACACCGTAGAGTCTTACTATTCTCAGTAACAGGGCAGTTGATGTACCTCTGCTTCAAGTGTTTGGCTACCAGAGCAAGTCTGTGGTTATGAGACAAGATGCTAAGAGAGAAAGCAGCCTTTTTAAACCTATTGGCCAGGCTTTACACTAAATAACCATTTCATCTGCTGATGTGCTCCCGCTCTTTATCTCATTCGATTTCCTCTGGGAGGTTTCATACCCCAGGTCTGCATCTTTCAACAGAAGTTTATTCAGCACCTACTGTATGCCAGACACACCTGGCCAGAGCAAGATTCCAAGCTGCTGCCATGTTCCTGTGTTGTTTCGTGCTCACTGGCCTTTCTCCGCTCTACCCTGAACTATCTCTGCCCCTCTTGGGACTTTATTCCTGTCCTTGAGGAAGATTCACTCATTCTTTTAGAACAGTCTCCATCTGCCAGGAGCTCAGTCTAGACAGAAACATTCGTGCTAGTATATGAATGCAATCCAGAACTGGATGTGGGCAAACGTGTCTAAGACACACGGAGGAGACTGGGGTGGGGAAACATGAAAGGAAGATTTCACATTTACCCTGACAGTAAAAAGGAGAAGTCCAAAGAGGACAGCCAGAAATAGCTTCTGTGTTCACAAGAAAGAAAGCCATTTGGTCTGGCTAAGGCATAGCGTGTGAGGTGGTCAGAACAAAGGCGAAGGTTAGGGAGCTGGAAGCCAGACCCGCAAGGGCACTGTTAGCCATGCTAAGCATCTGGGCTCTCTCTTGGTAGATGGGGAGCCATTGAAGGTTTCAAGCAGAGAAATGCTTTGGTCTGATCCCTGTTGTTGAGTGATCACTCGAGCAGCCAGACCCCGTTCACAGGGAACCAGACTAGGTAGAGAGGCCAACATCCACATAGCAAGCTCCTGCTCTGCCAGTATCTGCTCTCACACTTCCTCACTCCATCTCACATCATCAGCCTTGTATGGGAGGCCTGTGTTACTTTGACAGATGGAGAAACTGGGGCTTAGAGCGGCTGGCAGACTTGCTCCCAGGGCTGTACAACTGGGCTGCGGCAGACAGGACTTTTCAAACTGGGTTTGTCTGGCTGCAGATACATGTGCTTTTCATGTTAGCACACAGCTGTTTCTCTTTAATACCTCCTAGCTCTGGGCAACCTGGACTTCTTCTGATCTCAGGATAAAAAAGGGCACTGAGTTTGAGGCATCAGGTCAGAGATTTAAAGGAGTCTGAAGGGCTGAAAAGTAAGCAGAACAAAGCCTATACCACCATCGCCTCACCTCCCTTTAGCCACCCTCTGGTTCTCATTTCTCCGTTTCTCCTGCCCCTCCCCCACCCCCCTGTGCTGCTGCAGGATGGATCACAGTGACTCTCCCTGGCTGGCAGACACTTGGCGATCCACCTCTGGCTCTCGGGACCTGAGCAGCAGCAGCAGCCTTAGCAGCCGGCTGGGAGTGGACCGCCGGGACCCACTAGACCGTCGTCGCTCGTGTAAGCATGCCTGGTGGGGGCCAAGGACTAGCAGTGAAACAGAGATTCTACAGCTAGAAGAGGGAGACGTGGGGCAGGCTGAGTTCACCATAATTCCTCCTGTCTATTTTTATTGTAGTGATCTCCTGGGATCCCCGCAGCACTGGTGTGCCCCTGCTTCCTGACACCAGCACTTTCTATGGCTCCCTCATCGCTGAGCTGCCTTCCAGCACCCAAGCCCGACCAAGCCCCCAAACCCCACTTATGAAACATCTCCCAGCCCAGCTGGCCCGGGGCTCCAGCCCTTGGCCCAGTTCAGACAGCCTCTGCAGCCGCAGGGGGCTCTCTTCCCAACGCTTTTCTGTGGCTCCTGCAGAGGCTTGGAAGGCCAAAAAGAAGCAGGGTAAGGATGGGAAGGACAGACCATCCTGGAAGAGCTGGGAGAAGGGACCAGGAGTAGGATTGTGGTGGCAATGTGCCCTGGGGCCTTGAAGTTGGGTATTGGTAGCACCCCACAAATAGCTTTGATTTTCCTGTCTTCGTGAATACCCATCCCCAAAGCACTCAGCTAGGAGTATGCTGGCCTCAGCTTTTCTTTACAATGTGCTCATGTTTCAGTTTGGCTACACCCATAGTGAGCCCTGCTTCTGCAGTCAACTCTATTCAACATTTTAATAAGCACCATTGAATGCCAGACACAGGGACCCAAGAGATATCAGATATGGTCCCTGCCCTCTAAGGGCTCACAGTCTAATGAAAGTACCTGACCAGCACACTAGTCATTCTAGAACCTGGCAGAATGTGACCAGAGCTGGCAGGAAGCCTTTGACTCTCGTGAACAACTCTTCTTGTGCTCTACACGCAAGTCTACCCAGCATGTTCCCAGAGGATGGTTTCCTTTCTGCCAAATTTCTCCTGACTTCTAGTAATCTGTGTTGACTTTCCAGAGAGAAATAATTATAGTCTCTGTTTCTTTAGCAACCCTTATGTTAGGTCTTTTACTTATATTTATTTCATTTAATCTTCATAGCATGTTGACTTGGTGTTATTTCTCTAATTTCACAGATAGGGAAAGAGAAGTAGATTGAGTAACTTGTTCAAAGTCCCATGTCAGCAAGATGCAAAACTCAAATCTGAAGTCAGAGTGGTCTGCCCCAAAGGGCTACTTTGAATCTCTCGGGATACATACTTGGAAAATCCTATCCTCTTGCTGATCTTTTCTCCCATTTCTGAACATTGGCCTGCACTCTATCTGCTGTCTCCATGAGTAAGATTTACAAATGTTCAACAGCCATTTATTTTAAATTTATAATCAAACATTTATTAAGACAAATATAGATTCAGAGTAATTAAGAGCTTGTCCAATATCCAAAATTTCATGACTCTAACTATTAGCAAAGCTAGCATTTTTTCCAGTTTTGCCTCAAAGTTATTGCATTAGGAATTCTCAGTGGTAATAAAATAAGAGTTAAATAGAATTGTATAAATCTCATTTTAAAACTAGCTTTCCTATGGAGAAGTACATGGCCTTGAATATAGTGTCTAGCCCCTTTTAGACCATTAATACTACTGGGAGAGGGTGAGTAGTTTTCTGCAGTTGATTCTCAAGAAGCGGTCCAATTCTGAGATGAAGCTTCCTGACCTCCCTCAGAGGTTTAGGTCCTCACTTGACCATGTCTCTCTTCACCAAAACCTCACCACACCACTGCCCCAGGATGGGTTGACCACAGTGACTCTTGTGGACTGGTGGAAACTTGGCCCACCTCTGACTCCCAGAACCTCAGCAACTCCTGCAAGATTAAGCTCCAATCCAGGGGTGCTCAATACGTCGATCACGATCTACTGGTCAATCACGAAGGAAGTGTGGGTAGATCGCATGACATTAAAAAGACATTTGTCTTTTGATTGGCATATAAGGTAGCCAATCTGACGTCTGAACTTTTGACACCCTACGCATGCACGTTAAACCCCGCTAACTTGTTCAGTTACATTGCTGCGTAGTTAGCCTTCAATTTATTTAAACTAAATACAACAAAGGGTATAAAAATGAGTGCCACAGCTGGTCCGAGTAAGAAGCCTAAAACCTACCACTTTCATACAGAATGGGAGGGGATTTTTTTTCACTATGTCATATTCTAAGTGTGTTTGCCTCATCTGTCTGTGTGCCATTGCTATTCCAAAGAAGGGAAATGTGGAGTGGCTTTTTCGGACTGTTCATAAAAACTATGCCATTGACTTTCCTCCGAAAAGAGAGCTGAGAAGGAGAAAGGTGAAAGAAGAATACACAATATTAAATAGTAATAATAGTAACTTAAATAATGATAATATAGAAGAAATAAATTTATGTTTTGCATTTTTATTGTAGGTAGATCATTTTGACTTGGTCATCTTATAAGTAGCTCGCAAGCTGAAAAAGTGTGGGCACCCCTGCTCCAATCTTTTCCCAAGCTATGGTGTTTGCTCTTCTGCTGTCACCTAGTCCAAGACTGATGATTCTTCATTTTCTAAAACTGGCAGGCTCTCTCACTGCCCCTATTTTCCTTAACATACTTATTCCTTTTTCTTATTATTTGACCTTAGTTGGGGTTTTCCTCCATGATTGATATTATCACAACTGCACTCTCCAGTATATCAGGTTCCTACTCCAGTGTTCTTTGCCAGATACATACATTGAATGTCCTCATTAATTCAAACAAATATATATTGCAATTCAGGTATGGCCAATGAGATTTGGCCTAACCTTGATAACATTTTTATTGTATAGTTTATTCACATAACATTGAAACTAAAATCCAAGTAACTCAAAGCAAGGTGGGAGGAGGTTTTTTGTTATCAGAATCCTTTAGAGGAAATGAAAAGTACCAGGAGAAATGTGGCCTTTTCCAGGACTGGGCTTTTCCCTTCCCTTTCATACAACCAACCAACATGTGTCCCTGTTTCTGAGCTTAGTTAAGCCAATCACTAGATAAGATAAAGCTGATGATAGCAGAGTTGGGGCACCTGAAGTTGGCCTCCTTGGGTCATATGACAACTAAAGGAAATATATAAAAACCAAAGCAACCAAAATACAAAAGTAAAATTTGATGGAGGAAGTTCAGCCATTGTGTGGGTTTTCATCTCAGTGGCTCAGAAGATCTGGCCACTGTGCATGGATTCCCAGGGCCCAGCTGAGATCTTAGTCGCTGCTTCTCTGAACTGCTCATGGTGGCCGCCCTCCCAGGTCTTTGAGATCAGACTGACTAGACAGCTCTGCCTCAAAGGTCCTGCCTGGTCTTTGGTCTGAGCTTCTGATCATGCAACACTAATCTGAAAGCTGTTTCTTTCCTCCTTTGCTTGATGTTCTCATTTCTGGGTCTTGGGAAAATCTATTATTTTCTTTTTCTATTATCCAGTTCCTCTCTTGTTTAAACTTAGATCCATTTGGGTTTTGGCCTGATCAGGAAGCATTGTACATGGCTGGGTCTGTTCTTTCTATTACCTCAGCTTCTCTACTGTCAGATTCACTCATTTTGTCTCAAGTGTGAAAGCTGCCATCTTGTATGTGATTCACCTATGTGAATCATGTATGTATGTGTTTACACCTACAGCTCTAATATCATCCATCATTCATTCACTTATTCAACAAATATTGATTATCTATGGGCAGGTCATTGCTTCTCTGGGTGAGACTAATACATCTGCCCACTTTAAAGTTCCTTTTCCTGCCACATCTGGCCTGGTTAGGGTTACTTGTTTTTGTCTTACTCATTTGGCACAACTTGACAGTCCAACCTCCCCAGGCAAGAGACACTCAGGTTTCTCAGGAAGGGCTAGCCAGAACCATGTGAGATTTTCACAATGTGAGAAAAAATGGAAATTAATAGATTCTCTCCAAGAAAAGGAGTATGTATCTTCACAGACCAAAATTACTAAGAATAGCCATGCGAGTATACAGAGGTCAGGAGATTGGAACGTATACATTAAAAAAGAAGACAGCTATTGGGTGCCAGGAACTTTCAGATCTATTTCTATCAATTGGAAAAAACATCATCTGAAGTGGGTGTTTACAAATGAAACTGAGGTTCTGAAAGTGAATGGATTTACCTGAGGTCACACAGCTACTGCATGGTTCAGCAGGACTAAGAGGGCCCATTTTTGGATTACAAACCTAGTGCTCCTTCCACCCTCACGAAGAGGGAAAGGGGAAGGAGAAGATGGAGAGAGGTTCTTCTCTCTTTTCTCTGCGTTCAGGAACCCTAAAGCATAACTGAATGACAAGGTTGAAGATAGAGCCTGTGAGTGGGGTCTGGAAGACCCACCCTGGCTTGTGCCTCAACTGCTGACTCCTTCTTTGCAGAGCTGCACCAGGCCAACAGCTCCCCACTGCTCCAGGCCAGCCGTCCTGTGGAGCTCTGGGCCTGGGAGTTGGGGAATAAAGGCCCCAAGAACCTTTCCCAAAGCCCAGGTAAGAGGAAGTGAGGTGGTGAGGTGGGGTGCAGGGTCCTACCAGACCCTACAGTGAATTTCACCTGTCCTCAAAGAGACTGAATGGGTGCGGGGTAGGGACAGGAAGTCGAGGGGAGGGGTGGGCAGGGGGCAGGCTGGGGTCTGGGGCTGATAGGCACTCTGCCATTCTCATGCTCAGTCTACTGTTCCCCAGGAGCTGTGCCCCGAGCTCTGGTTGCCTGGCGGGCCCTGGGACCGCAGCTCCTCAGCTCCTCCAGTGAGCTGACTTGCCCTCTCCCGTCAACAACCCTCTCTTCTCATGGACTTCTGACTCGGAATCAAGTGACCCAGTAAGAGGGCATGGATCAAAAAGCAGGATTGTTGGGGGGGGGGCAGGAGGTGAGGTGTATTAGCTGAGCTTGGACAGGGCTGGGGGAGAAGTGAACAGGGACTTGAAGAACTGCACTAACCACCCTGCCATCTCTGCCTTACCCCAATCAGGCACTTTGTGGAGCCCCAAACTCCGTCCTCCCTCCAACTGTCAACAGCCCCCGTTCCCATCGTCATCTCATCCAGTACCCCCAGCCACTCCAGCCACCAGGCCTCTTCCCTCTCTGGTCCCAGCCCAACGTCCAGTCGCCTGTCCAGCTCTTCATTATCATCCCTAGGAGAGGATCAGGACAGTGTGCTGACTCCTGAGGAGGTGGCCCTGTGCCTGGAGCTCAGTGAGGGTGAGGAGACCCCCAGGTGAGTAACCTGAGTAAAAACCAAAGAATTAGAGTCTGCCTGTCCCTACTTTGTTCCACCCTTCCTCAAATGGGATGTATCTGCCTTACCCCACCTCAGCTGTTACACTGTCTCCCATTTGCCTCTTCCTAGGAACAGTGTCTCTCCTATGCCAAGGGCTCCTTCACCCCCCAGCACCTATGGCTACATCAGCGTCCCGACAGCTTCAGAGCTAGCAGACATGGGCAGGGCTGGAGGAGGGGTAGGATCCGAGGTGAGGGGTCTGTTGTGCCCACCTCGGCCCTGCCTCACCCCCACCCCCAGTGAAGGCTCCTTGGCCAATGGCTGGGGCTCAGCCTCTGAGGACAACGCTCCCAGTGCCAGAGCCAGCCTCGTCAGCTCCTCTGATGGCTCCTTCCTTGCCGATGCCCACTTTGCCCGGGCCCTGGCAGTGGCTGTGGACACCCTAGGCTTTGATCTGGAGCCCAGGGAGGTAGATTGCGTCTTCACAGGTACGTTAGACCACTCCCACCCCTTGGAGTGGACACTGCTCCTATAAGACCCCCTTCTCCCCAAAGAAGAGCCAAAGCTTCCTAATCATGGCCTTTGTTGTCATTGTCCTTAAAATGGCTAGTTTTTTGTTTTGTTTTGTTTCTTTTTATTTATTCTTTTTAGAGAGGAGACACAGAGTGAGAAAGAGAGAGAGAGAGAGAAAGGGGGGAGGAGCTGGAAGCATCAACTCCCATATGTGCCTTGACCAGATCAGTGCAGGGTTTTGAACTGGTGACCTCAGTGTTCCCAGGTCAATGCTTTATCCACTGCGCCACTACAGGTCAGGCAAAAATGGACAGTTTTTATTAAGTGATTACTACACCCAGGACTCTATGATAAGCACTTTACATACATTGAATAACAACACCTCTATGAGGAATATTCTTAATTCTTTTCCAAATGAGGAAATTATAAGTCAAAAAGGTCTATTAACTTGCTAAGGTCACCCATGAGAACAAGGACTAACTGTCCAAGTCTGAAGTTTGGAGGCAGCCAGTGCATGGTCCACCCCCCACCCCCAAACCCTTCTCCCCCAGACATAGATCTCCACAAAGGTGGCTCCTATCCTTTTTACTGACTATAGTCCAGTGCTTCTGATTTCTCCCCACTGTAGGAAGTTCTGTTTTCTCTCTTATGTCTACTGTGCTTCCAAGCCCTTCCTTTTACCTTGACTGTGGCTGTGGGGGGAGCAACTGGCTCACCCTTCACATGTCCAACAGAGTGGGACCATAATCCAACAGAGGTAGTCAGTGCTCCCCATGCCCCTTTGGTGTTCCCTTTTTCATCTGCTCTATCAGATCCCCTATACCTGTCTTATGATCCCCATCTCTACCCTGTGCCCCCAAGAAAAACAACCAGGCTGTGGTGAATAAGAGAACAAGAATTATCCCAGGCAGAAGTTCCCATAATGAAGGGAAAGAGGATGACAGGGAGTGGGAGAGTGAAAGGAATGTATGAGCAAAAGGGCAGTTCGAGATATTCTTTCTAAAGAAATGAACAGGCTGCCTTGCTGTACCTGGGGCTGGGGCCACCAAGACTGATGGGCTAAGTAGGGGTTAGATTAGGTTTAGCATTGTGAGTATGCCTCAAGATGGCCCCAAGCTTTCTGCCCTAAACTGGTTCCCAAGGTGAAGGCCAATCCTCCACAGATATCTCTACCACCCTCCCACACACAGGTGCCTCATCACCTCCCTCTCCCCGGGATGACCGCTGCCTGACCACCACCCTCTCCCTGCCCCTGTGGGAGTGGAGGTCAGACTGGCTAGAGGACATGGAGAACCACCACATCCAGCAGCTAGGAAGGGGATTCCCCCCCTGGCCCCCCGACTCTTAGAACTTCCCCCTGAGGAATCATCTCAGCTGTCCTGCACCCAGGCTGGCAGTAAGTGTCCGTCTGTCTGGCTGGTGTGGTTCTGGGGAGGAGCCACGAAGGAGCCTGGGATCTGGCAGGAGAGATAAGGAGCAGGGGGATAACTCCACTCTCCTCCGATTTTCCTACAGATTTCTCCTGAGGCATGTCCCTGAGACCCCCAAGATGAGACTTGGAACTCCCTCTCCTGTCAGCCACTGGCCCTAAGGGAGGGATGGGCCCTGGACTATGCATCTCTGCACCTGGGAACACCTTACCCTACGGGCCTCTAGGAGAGCTCTCACTCTGGGCCAGTGAGAACAAACGGAACAACACAAAACCAGAGCAACTCCGACCTGGAGCCTCAGAAGCAGAGTTATCCCCACCTGAGGGCCTTGCTTTCCTCTGCTCTGTCCAATCCCACAACCAAACTGTGTGGCCTCAGGAGCAGCCCACCTCCTGATCTTCCACTCACAAGGATCACGAGAAATGGGGGAACCAGGGGTCTTTCTGGGAGACAGCAGCAGCTTGTGGGGGGTGGGCCATGGAGGAACGGGCTCCTCAAGCTTCCCCTTAGTCTCACTGGACTGCTGTTGTGTAGAGGCTGCTCAACTCCCACCACACTGTGTGAGAAAGAGCAGTGCCCCCGAGGCTGCGAGACCAAACCCAGCACCAAGGCAAACGTTGCAGATGGACCCAGGGCGGGAGAGAAAGGGAGGGAGGTGTGGAATGTGGGAAGCGCCCTCCTTGCACTCAGTCACTGTGAGCCTGAGGAATGGAAGCTATAAAATGGCAATGCCTTGTGTTCTGAGATCTTTCCTGGGAGCACCACTTTGGGGAGGGACCTGGAGATACAGGACCATTGCCTGCACTAGAAATAGAGCAAGTATTCATTGACACCCGGAAGTGTCACTCATCTCTGTGCTGTAACTAAGGGGAGAATTATGTTCATCCATCAAGTTTCTAGCAGAACCTTAGGAAAGGGAGGGCTGGGCATTTCCAGGGTCTGCTGGTCTTAGCAACTTTTCCTGAGAAGACAACTTCTGTGTTCAGTAGCCCCAACCTCTTCCCTAAAGACCATATGGTTTCTTAAAGTAAACAAAGTAACTCATTCCACAAAAGGTAGAACCACCTGTCATGGCTGGCTAGTGAACACCCTTCCACCAAGACAGCAGAACTGAGAAATGGGGGCAGGACTTCCAGGGCCAAAGACACAGAAAGCTGCTGAGAGCAGTAATGGCACCTTTCTCACCTGGCAGGAAAGGTCAGGGGCAGAATCTTCAAGCTGGGGAAATGTACTGAACATGACCAGGGTCACTGGAAGACACCTTCAGAGAGGGTTGATTGGAAAGGGCCCTGAAAGGGGGTGATAAACCCCCAAACCTCAGAGGCTCTACTGGAGGCCACTCTTCTTTGAAGGCTGAGCAAGACAGGGCCTGGGGGCCCGGTGCTGCCTGGACTGCCCTACTCTGGCTCTTCCGGCTAGAGGGGCGTGAACCAGAAAGAGGACCCATGCTGCAGACACATACCCTCCCCTCTAATTGCTTTTTCGTGTCTGGATTTGCTTTTCTTTTAGCTTCATGGTAAAAATTCCTTTTAAAAATATTCCAACCTGTTTGCTAAACCAAAGGAGAAGGATTTGTATACACTTAGGTCAAAGCGGCAGGAGAGGTCAGCGCCCGGGCATGGAGGGCAGTGGTGTTCCCCTGAAAACCCACGGAGGTTACTGAGCCAGGGGTAGAGCAAACAAGAGGGAAACAGACCTCAGCTAACCAGTGAGTGGCATTGGCTGTGTGTGTGTGGTGGTGGTGGTGGTGGTGGGGTGATAGGGACTATGGCCTTCACGGTCAAAAGTTTTTAAATTCTGTGTCAGCCAAACCAATCACATCTGGGCCTAATCTGCCCAGAAGGTGCCTGTTTGCACACCCCCTATGTGAGGAGGTGGTCTGGAGTTTGAAAAGCCTGTTTTTCCCTCTTGACCAGGGATTTGGCCTATCAGCTTCTCCGTTCTTTGAGTTTTAAAAATTATTACGAGGGCATCTCCTTGCAAGAGAGGATACACCCCCTAAGGGAGGGCCTGGCTTAGTTCTCTGAGGACAGAGAACTTATGGTTGGCTTTTTGGAAAGTCCCTCTGGTTGTTACGGGGGACAGTGACTTCAGCTCCTTTGGGAGGCAGGACAGTTGGGTCTCTTAGCCCAGTCTTCACCGAGAGTTTTGACAGAGAAGTTCAAAAGGAAATGCACTGATATACACCTGCCTGTAGCCCCCTTCTTCTCCACATCTTGTACAACACCAGACAAATGGCCCAGGGCTCTGATCAGACTCTTTATTGCCTTTCTTTTCCCCCACAAATGGGTCTTGGGTAGGAAGATATGGAAATAGTAGAGGTGTTTCTCTGGTTTCTAAGCCAGTTCCTCAGGGAGCCCCACCATCTGGGAGGGAAGAGACTCCCTCTGCTCCTCTTTGCACCTCCTCATTTACCAGGGGACAGCTCACACCCAGGCTCCTGGCCCAGGGACAAGCCTTTCCCCATGGAACTCCTGACATTCTCATCAAGGGTTATCTTGGTTCCTAGAAAGAGAGAAAGACAGAGAGGCTGGAGAGGCTGGCCCCAGGCAAACAGGCCATGGGAGGGAATGTTCTTTGCTCATCAGCCTCTCTCCTGATGCACTTCTACAGGAGCCCAGCCTCCTCTATAATGTGTCATCATGCCCTCACCCTTTGTCACTGTTCTCCAGGAGCCCTCCTGCCCCTCAATCATGGGGCCCCTCTTTTTCACGCCTCCCCTGCAAGCCCTACTCTATCTTCCTTTTTTCAAGGAAGCCCCCACTGTTCCAGTCCTCCATTCTTAGTTTGGTGATCCCTGGCCCCCACCTCTCGACATTTCCGTCCTGGCCTTTGGCTATGGCTCCGGCTCCGGCTCCGGCTCCGGCCAGGGCCCCGGGAGCCTCGAGAGCTGCTGGAACCTCTGGAAGAGTTGCTGCCAGCAGTGGAACAGGTGCTGGTGCCCTGGCCCTGGGACAGGAAGCTCGGTCGGCTGTAGGAGAGCCAGGCCTCTTCTGCAGCACAAGAGATAAGGGAAGCTGTGCCCAGGCAGGGGGAGAGAACAACACTACTGACCCACGGTGCCACCCCAACCACCATCCCAGCTCTGGAAGAAGAGTTGAGGGCAGGCAAAGGGTTCAGATCATCCTGAGAGCTGAGAAGCACAGTGCCCAAAACATGGCCTTGACATAACATGTTCAGAAGCTTGCAGGGAACTCCCTTCATAAGGAAGAAGGAACAGAACACCCAGCTGCTATTCTTCTGTCATTGGGGCTTCAGTCCTGAGAAAGGATACAACTTGGGAACCTCAGGGGATTTTGCTCAAAGACAGCTGAGGAGACAAGTATCATTGATGTTAATTAAATGTATGAACCCAACTGAAAGTGAGGGATGAGTTGGGTTGAAATTAGTCCATCAATGGTACCATCTATACTATACTGTCAGCCTCCAGTCCTAAAGCCCACCTTCTTATATAGGAGTGGCCCTCCAGCCCGCCTTGGTCCCCCTTACCATCCAGGAGGGGGCCCCGATGGGCCCCCAGGGGCCCCACCTGCACCATTCTTTTCTCCCCACTGTGCTCCCGTTCCAAGGAGGACATGCTGCCTGCTGCTCTCAGCCCTAAGGCCCAGCTTGCCTCTTCCTCTGGTGGTGGCAAGGGTGGTGGGGGCAAGTCTGAGGAGAGACCTGTTTCAGCAGAGTCTCCTGCTTCCCCGACACCAGTCTCTCCCACTCCCATTCCCTGGTACCAGGAGGCTGAGAATAAACAGCCCAAGATATGGGTTTGCCTGCTCCCCACCTCAGCCTTCAGAGCTCACCCTTGGTTTCCTGCCCATCTCCACTACTGCCTGTCACCATCCCCCAGGCCCATGGCCCCTTACCCCCAGGACTGTGCTCCCGCCTGTAGGGAACAGCCTTGGGTTTCTTCCGAATCTGGGCACGGGGTCCTTGAAGTGAAGGGGTCATCTCCCCAGGCACCAGCCGGGTTCTCCCTGTAGCATCAGGAGATGGGAAGAGGAGCAAGTAAGAGAGAAGGTCTGGAAAGGGGCTTGAGGGGGAAGGGTAAACAAGCTCAGTGAGGGGTGTGAGGCAGCGGAAACTAGTTGAGGGTTCTACAGACTCACCTGGGGCACTGCTGGCTGTGCTAGGGACAGGGCTGGGCCAGAAGTGGTGGGAGGCTGTGGGGCCAGCCCCCAGGCCAGCTGGCCTCCCTTCTTGGCTATTCAGAGTGGGCTGGGATACACTGAGAGGGGAAGTTGGCTCAAGGGGCACCCTCCTGCAATGACATACGGTCTTAGCATCTGTTCCCTCAACAAACCCTAAGTACCTACTATATGCCAGGCATTGTGTTAGACACCTAGTCTAGTACTCAGATGAACAAGACACAGCCAGCTCTCACCAGACTCCCAAGCTAGTGCAACATAAGAAAAGCCATGTCTTTGAAACACTCCAGGAGCTTACAAAGTCACTCCGATGGAGAAACAGTCTGAAGGGAGTGAGAGACCTTGTTAGCCTCCAGGTTTCTCCCCAAATCATACTTCTACCTTCATACAGCCATGAGACCTCTGTACCCCAAATCCATCCATCTATCCATCCATTGAATAGATAATGTGCAGGGTACTATTCTCCTCCCTACCTGGGCATCTGGTGGAGATGGGGAATGTCAGTGAGGGGCTGGGGAGGGTCAGGAGGTGATGGGGTGAGAGTAGCTGTGGACTGCTGTCCACAGGAAGGTGTGGGAGAGGTGGTCTCCCCTTGGGATGCAGGGACCAGGCACCCTCCACTGGAGCTGGGCTCTGCCAGGTGGCTCCTCCCAGGCACTGATGGGCACCACTCTCCTGGCTCTGAGCTGGGGAAAAGAGGCAGGAGGGTGGGGACGACTGAGTAGTTTCCATACCTTCCCTTTGGCCTTCCTGTTGCCCCTGTCCTTCCTCATCCAGCTCTCTAGCCTCTCCTGTAGGCGGCCACGGTCTAGTCCCGTGTAGAGTATCTGTGGCAAGATGCATCCTCACCTGCCTTCAAGTTCCTCCTCAGGCCCCGCCAGGCAGCTCAGTTCACAGGAAGGAGGAGGTGGTGGCAAGGCTTCTGGCCAGTTGAGGGAGGGCATCTGCACAGGTTTCCCCAGAAGCTTCACTTTCCCTCCCCGGGGTTCTGAGGAGCGTAGGATGGGCATACCAAGATATGGGCAGGAGAGAGGCAGAGATGAGACATGTCAGAGGAAGCGCTGGGGTAGGTCCCAGGAGGGAAGAGTGGGGTATGAGGAACTGGAAGTCATACCGCTGTCCCCCTGACTCCATTCCGGGGGAGCATACTGGCTCCAAGTGCCCAGGTCCCCTGAGGAGTTTGAGGGGAAGCCCCCATGGAAAGTCTGCAGTTCCTCCCCAGCTGGGTCAATGGTGTTATAGACAGGGCCCTCGGGAGAGGCAGTAGTGCCTCGGGCCGTCTGAGCCAGGTAAAGGGAGATTCCAGCTTCTGAGGAGAAAAAGGGAGACCCAGGTGAGGAGGCAGGGGCAGACACAGAAAACAGAGGACAACAGGAGAATGGAGGGCAAAAGGAAATCCCACCAGATCGATTCTTCCGCTACTCCAAACCTTACTTCCAACCAGGGTATAGGTGAGGCATGAGGGAGACTCCCCCAACTCACATCCTCCTGAGGACTGACCAACCAACCTCAAGTGGTCCCCTCAGTGTGCCCCAGCAGATTGAGAGGAGAGAAGGGTGCTGTGAACAGGTGGGCCCTTGACGGAATTAGAACTCCTCACCATTGTAATATCTGTCGTCTGGGTCGGGATTGCTGGGGCAGCAGCTTTCCCTGGGTTCCTGGGCTGAGGGGCTTCGAGATGGGTGGGGCCAGGAGTCTGCTAGCCAAGGGTAGGGAGCAGCGCCAAGGCCCACCGGCAGCCTGAGGGAGAGCATGTGAACGTTGGGACGGAGAGCCTGAAGAGGCCAGGGAAAGTAGAGGAGGCAGGGGCAATCTGAGGATAGGACAGTGATGGCGCTGTCTCAGGTGGGGGCAGGTCAGAGTGAGAAGACAAGGAGGCCTGGAGAGAATGGGGCGTGGTCTGTTGGTGGAGGAGACTATCCTTAGGAGATAAACTGAGAGAATTACCTGGAACTGGCTCCAGAGAGGCCCTCTGAGTGTGGGAAGGACACTGGGAAAAAGGAGGGAGACTGGATGAGAGAAGAGCTGGTATTGGGGTCTAAACACCACAGGGCAGTCAGTGATGGCTTACCTGCAGGTGTGTAAGCAAAGGAGGCTTCCGAAAAGGATCCCATGGGAGAAAGTAGAGGGAAAATGGAAAAAGGATCAGAAATATCCACACTCTTGTCCACTCCCTGGCCCCGTCTCAATTCCACTACTCAGGCAGCACCCTGGACCAGTTTCATTAGAGTGAGATGAACTCGGGTATCAATATGTTTCTAAAACTCCTCCAGTGATTCCCCTGTGTAGTCAAGTTGGGAACCACAGATATAGGTGCTCTCAGAACTCTCCAGACGCGCCTCTTACCGAGTGTAGCAGAACCCCAGTCTCCGCCTTTCAGTGGGCCTGCTTTTCCACCCAAACCCAGCCTCCCGAGCTAATACCTAGGCTCCTGGCCACACCCCTCCAACCAGGTCCGCCCCCACGAGTGCGTTTCTTCTCCGGACTTGGCCCCCTGTACTGACCCTGACTGCAGAGCCTGCGGCTTAAGGGCACATCTTACCCCCGCCCAGACTCAGGTGCCGCCCCTCCGAGCCCCTGTCCTCCCGCTCAGTCCCGCCGCCTTCTTGATGCGCGGTGCGTGCCTGCCCCTCTCCAAGGGCCGAGCTGCGGCGCGGCCCAGCCCCCGCCTCCTACTCCCTCTCTCGGTCCCGCCCGCCTTTCTCCGTGGAAGTTGGCTCCAGGCTCCGTCCGCTTTCAGGCCCTCGGTGCAGTCACCCCGTGTCCGAGGACGCCATCGGCCCGCAGACCCCCGGTCCGCCGCCCCACGGCCGGGTCTCACCTGTGTAATGGCTGAGCTCCTTGCGCTGCCTGCGGCGCCGGCAGAAGGCACCACCGAGCCCGAGGAGCAGTGCCCCGCAGGCCGCGCCACCGCCCGCCAGAAAGGCCGGCTCTCGCAACACCCTTGCCAGCCGCTCCGCCAGCCCCTGGCCCACCTCGAGCGTGGGCTCCAGTTCCGGTGGGGTCGCTGTGGGGGTCAGAGCCATGAGCCGAGTAGGGGCCTGGAAACCCAGGAGCCATTCCGAGACCCCGGTACTTTCCCAGCCTCGCCCTCCCACCACCCTCTCCTCTGGACTCACGCAGCTGCACCCACACCAGGGCACTGGCCACGCCCACGCCAGCACTGGTGGCCGCTGCGACCTGGATCCGGTAGGAGAGACCTGGCAGCATTCCGTGGAGCACCGCAGATCGCGCCCAGCCTGCCGCAGACCGATTGAGGTGGAAGCGGCTCTCGTTCCCCAGGCACCAGATCTGGGGAGTCCGAGACCCAGGTTTAGAGTCAGAATTGGGATTCTGGCCTCATGTGGAAACTTAACGCTCTGAATGGCACGGTGGGGGGAGGGGGGGCTTAGCTAAACGTAATTCAGCTTAGAACACTCTAAAACCTCTCTCCTCTCCCAGAACCTCATCCCCAGCCACCTCATCCCCAGCCACTCTTAGGTTTCCTTCCTAATCCTAGCCCTAAATCCTCCTCTTCCTCCCACCCAGACCCTTCTCACACCCTGTACCTGGTATTCCTTGATGACCCCATTTTGCTGGGAAGGGAGCGGAGGTTCCCAGGATACAGTGATACTGCTGTTGTTGCCTTCACCCCCCAAGACTACTGCCACTCCCTGCGGGGGACCACTGGGGGCTGGCCAGGGTGGATAGAACAAGGTGAGAAGGAAAGTCATTGCAAACGGCCCCTCAGGTACCAACCTCCCCAATCCCAGCTCTAAGATTTTAGGGAGCTTAGGCACCCGCTTCCCACCCACTTGCCTTTCTCTTCCCCTGCAAACTTTCATCCTCCCTCATTCCCACTTCCCTCTTCTACATCCCGCATCTTCATGCCCTGCTCTCTTACCCTCCTCAGGAGTGCTCCTGGTCACCAAGAGACTGTCAACACCCAGCCCCTCCTGGCCTTGGGCTTGCACCTTGATCTGAATTTGGGCTCCTGGGGGGAGTCCTCTTAGCACAGTACTCTGCTGGCTTGGGGACTGTAGGTCCAGCACTGTCCAGCTTCCGTCATCATGACCTGCTACCTTCCAAGACACCCGGAAACCTTGCACCAGCTGAACTGGGCCATCTACCTGTACGAGACAAGAGTAAGCATAGTAGGAGGAGAGGCTTGGGCCACACAAGTCCTCCAGGCCCCGCCCCTCCTCCATTCACCCATCTTCCTCAGCCGTGCCCTCCCCACTCTTCTGTACCCATTCTTGGAGACCCCTATGTCCCCCACCATTATTTCTGCCCTTTACTTCATCCCTATGCCACACTCACAGTCCAGGACACCTGCAGGGTCCGGGGCCCAAGGACCATGGGCTCCTGCATACGCACAGTAACTTCAGTCAGTCCAGGCTGGCCTCTCCATGAGTCCTCCACTGGCCTGGATAGGTTGCTATCTATTGACCAAAAAGCCCACTCAGCAGAGACCAGCAGGGGCAGGGAGTCAGGACTGACAGTGCACTATGTCCTGCCTCTGCCCTGCCCCACAAACTGTACTACTTAGTGCTCCAGAGCACATCCCAGGGTCAAGAGGGGCTGGTCAGGGAAACGTTTCCAAAAGTGGGCCTTCTAGTCCTGATAATCTACACACATTGTGGGTAAGGGACTCAGAAGTGAGAAATTACCAAAGTAACTAAACATTCTTCCCTCTCCTCGCCCCTACCACTCTTTCTTCTTTCCATTCTTCTTCCTCCCTCTCCCTCCATCTCTTCCTCCTCTTCCTTCTTCTTTATCTCTTGTTCCCTCAATGAGAGGGAAGCGTGACCGCCTGTTTCAGGTCAGTCACCAGTATAGATCTGGCACAGCAAGGAAGAGCTGCCATGGTGCCATGGTTTTGTGGAAGGGGTGCTATGCAGTGTTATACATCGTAACTATGAGCCAGGGACGCTGACCTTACCCTGGGTGCGGACAGGCTCAGAGACAGGGCTGGGCTCACTGAGGCCCCAGGCTCCCACAGCTCGCACCAGGAACAGATAGATGGTATTGGGCTGCAGACCGCTGACTGTGTGTGTCTCCAACTGCACACCATCTGCCACTGTCCGCCATGTGTTGCCAGCTGCTTGGCTGCAACAGGAAGGAAGTGATAGAGTTATCTGAGCCAGAGACCGCCACTCTGCCTACTCCATCTCATCCCTTCTCTATGGCCCCCTACTGCCTCCTCACCCTGGGAGATGAAACTGGCAAACTTCTCCCCATGATAGCAAAGACCCTGAGGATATAAGGTTGCCTCCTTTTTAACTCTCCATATTTGCACTCAAAACTTTATCTGTACCTGAAAGCCTCTATCACATAAGAGGTAACCATGGCCCCAGCCTGTGGGTTGGGCTTCCAGGTCAGGGTAATGCTGTTCTTGGTGATCTCCGTGACCACTGGCTGAGACGGAGGTCCCAGAAGATTATTGGGTTCTGTAGTCAGGTCCGGTAATTCTCCCCAATCTTCTGCAGTGAAAAGATAATCTTTAAGTAGAAGAATGGGGAAAGAATGTAACCTGCCTCCTTCACAGATGAGCTGTGACAGTGGCGAGGGGGCATGGTACACTAACCCCTACTCACATCTGCCTCCCAGGCACAACTTCTGTCTCCTCCTCCCACTACCATGGTCATGGCATTGGGAAGATAAAATCAGTCCTGGGATTTGATGAATATTGACTGCCTTTGAAGAATGCTTGGAGAAAAATGCTGGCAAAGAAGGGAACAATGGAAAAACTCACCCCGCCTCCTAAGCCAGGCACTCCATGTGACCTCTCCTGTGGAACTCTTGGCCACACAGCTGTAGAAACCCATGTCCGTCTCCTATAAGAGAGGGTAGAGGACTAGCAAACCGGGAATGGGACAAAGTAGAGTGAGAGGGTGGAGGTGGGTATTCAGAAGGATGGGGAGGATGCTCTCTCAGACCACCTAGAGTAAGGTGGTCTGAGAGAGCAGAGGGGTAGAATGGAGTGAGAGTCCCAGTAGGTACTTACTGGAGTTGGACCTTCTCAGTTACTTGGGCCCTGGGTGAGACTCACCTGTACATTGGCGATGTACAGAGTACCATTAGCCATCAGGTTGAACTGAAGGTCATCTCCCAGCAGCCACTGCCCGTCTTTCTTCCATTGAACACTAGGCTGAGGGTTCCCAGTCACTCTGCATGGCAGCCACACAGAGGAGCCAAGTGCCAGTGTCTGATTTGCTGGTCCCTGGAGGATGATGGGAGGCAGCCCATCCATCGAGGCTGAGAGAGGAAGAACTTGGGTACCTCAGAGAAGGGTCCTAGGTTCAGGCAACCAACCCCTTGTCCTCATTCTCTTCTCCTAAACATACCCCCTCCCCCAGAGATTGGAGGAATTTCCATAACCAGATGTAGTCTCTGCCTGGAACGAGCCATCTGTTAGTGGCGTCTGTGCCTAATTTCCAAACTTCAAGGACATATCTCAGGAACATGCACTTCCCCTTGCAGACATATTGTAGAGAATCCAAGAAAAACAGATCTCTTTAAGCCATTATCTCCTCCTAGGCCACGGGTCCTGCCTCATCTCCATAGGCACATACCTTCTTTTACCTCCAACAGGGCCTTGGCCAGGATGCTGCCAGCCACACTGACAGCCTGGCACACATAGTAGCCAGCATCCCCACTCTGCACTTCAGTAATGTTGAGCTGACCTCTGTGAGAGACTGAGAAGCGCCCTGTGGGCTGAAGAGACTGATTAGGGAAAAGCAGGACCTGGGGACAGAGTAAGGAACCAAGCAAGGTAGGGAATGAGAAGGCAGCTGGCAGAGAGCACTCCCCGTTCCTGTCAACACCAGAATCCAGAGCATTCTTAAGGTTCTAATTCATACTCTGTCCCCAGCCAGTTATGTGCCCTTGGACAAACTAGTTAAACCTATTCACAAAAATGAGCAATTTTATTAGATTATTTTGGGATGTACTTCCCAAATCTGTGCAAGCTATTTAAACTTCCTGAGCCCCAATTTCCCCAAATGTGACCCGTAAAGGATAGTTATGAAGATTAAATGAAGTGATCATATGAAGCTCTTTTAATATGTTTTGTGATAAATGTTAGACACTTTCCCTTCTTTCTAGTTCTAACATTTTACATTAGATACATATACAGAAGGCAGTGAAGTAGGTTTGGGCCCCAGGATAAATGGCACCGTGCTGCACCCTGACTGATACCTACTCCCACCCTCTACTACTACTATGATCAGATTTTTATTCATTACAGAAACTAATGAAAATGCAGCAGAATCTGAGGCTAGAGAAGACATTGGGAAAATCATGGCAATGGATTTGGAATGAGGTAATAGGTGGCCTGCTTTCTCAGTGGGGTGGGGTTAATCAGACTTATTTTATTATACTGATCTTGTTTCCTAGTAGCAAAATTCTCACCCTTCCCTTACAGGAAGTTAATTATGTTATAACTTTCTTTAATGTTCATCCCAGTTGTATATTCAGGGATTTGTTTGCTAATCTTGAAGAGGATGACTGTGAGTGCCCCCTGGTGGAAGCCTCTTATAAATAGAAGAGCAAGTCATGTTCTACCCTGAGCAACTTTGGTCAAGTGCTACTAGCTTTCCAGAGCAGTGTATTAAGCCCAAGGACCCAAGGGTCTGGAGAAGGGGGGATCTAATTGGATTTGTTGTATCCTTAAGACAACCTTGACCCAAAGAGAAAGATTCCAAGGAATTACTATGCAGGAATGTTCCATACCATGTAAATATATATCATGGATTTTTTAAAATGTTGTATATGTTCATTATCTTATTTAATCCTTCTAAATAACCTACAAGTGTTCCTGAGAGGACCAAAGGTAAAGTAGAACCCCGAGAGACGTTTGCAGAATATAGAAGAGGGAGGCTAAGATCCAGAGGAGAAGCTGGTAGGAAGACCCTTGGATCTGGCACCTACTTGACTTCCCTCCTTCTGCCAGAAGATGGCAGGAGGGGGGTTTCCTTTAGTCTCGCATTGGAAAGTCACACTCTCTCCAGTCGCTGCCATCTGGTCCTGGGGCTGGGTCACCAGCTGGGGTGGGACTGACAAGGGGAGGGGAGATAACGGAACAGGAAGTCAGGGATAAGAAGGGAGATTGAGGAAACAAGAGAGAGAAACCCAACCTTGGCTTAAGTAAGAGCAGATATTCTTCCATCTCTTGCTGAAGCCTGCTTAGCTGTCTACTCTCTCTCCTACAAGTCTCAGGTGACCCCACATCTCCCACTGTTCTTTCTCTCTCATTTTCTACGTTGGCCCACCCTGCATTTGCCCTCGTTTCATCCCTGCTGCAGGCAGTCCCAGGTGGAGCCTCACCATGAACACTGAGGGAGCCAGACGCTTCCACTCGGCCCACGCTGTTCTCTGCCACACAGGTGTATGTCCCCTCATCTTCAGCACTCACACGCCCAATCCGAAGGCTGTGGTCACTCCGGATCTCATACCTGTCCACTCCCCACCCCCAGCCTGGGTTGGCCACAGCTACAGACCCCGTAGTCTCCCCCAGGAGAGACACCAGGGCAGGGCAAATAGATAAGGCTGGTCTCAACAGGGACAGAAGCTCTGTAAATGGAGGTGGGGATTGGATAGGGCAGGGCCACAGGCTTTGGGGAACAGACTTCTCTGGAGTATCTGCCTTCCAGTTTTCTAGGGCAAGGCATACTTTTGAGCTGCTTGGGTCTCCTCACAGGCAGGAGGAAGGGGATTCTCACCTGCCTGTGGGCAGTTCTCCATCCTCCTTGCGCCAGTGTAGATGAGGTGGGGGGTCCCCCTGCACCTCACATGGGAAGTCCACAGGGGCATCAGCCAGGACCACCTGATTCACTGGTCTCCGCAGGAATGAGGGACGCTCTGTGGAGTGGGAATGAGTGAACAGTCAAGGGTATGCACAGCTGCATATCACCCAGACTCCATGCTCCCATAGCTCCAAAACTGTGTGCCTACCCAGGACCAGGAGTTTGGCTGCCCCACTCTCCCGTTCTCCCGCCATGTTGGAGGCCACACACACGTACATCCCTGCATCACTCTTGTGTGTATGTGACATCATCAGCTTCCCTCCACGGAGCTGCCGAGTAATAACAGTAACTTTTGTCCTTTATTGCCATCACAGCATATTTATTTGATCCTCATAACAAAACCATAAAGAAAACCAGTGAATTTGACCCATTTTAGATAAGGAATTGTTAAGTGTTTTGCCCAAGGCGAGACTCAGGTCTATCTTTTCTCCCCGGCTCCCTGGGGCATCATGCTTCCACCCATCTTATACCAAGTCCATCTTACCCATCCTCATTTATCTCTCAGCCAGCAGCTGCCTCTCGGCCTCTAGTCAGCTAATGCCCTGACCTCAAATCTCCTATCTTATCACCCCAAGCATTATTTTCGACCTTCTAAGACCCTTAGATTCAGGCCTCCATCCTTGGAGGCACGTTCCAGACCCCTAGCTATGGCTCCGCCCCTCATGACCGCAGGTCCGAGCCCCTTGTTGGATCCCCAGCCTGGCCCAGTCCTCACCGTGATCCTTCCCTCCTCCTCCCTGACTGGGGTATTGCCCTTCTTCCAGGATACCGATGGCTCAGGGTGGCCGCGGGGGGGCACGCATTCCATTACAGCTGGCTCCCCCACTGCCACCACCAAGTTCCCAGGAGACTGCCGGAAATCATCGCGGAGGACTGGAGAGAGAAAGAATAAGAATGTATGAATAGTATATAAATATGACCGCCCCCTCCCCCGCCAAAGGTGTGAAAATACCAGGACCGGGAGTGGGCATTAGAGACCAAACGCATGGTCCTAACGGAAGACGATGGATCGGCTGAGATCAAGGCTGGTTCTAGATGGGATTGCCTTGTGTCCTCCCGCAGCCCCCAGGCTCTAGAGCAACCAGCTGATGACTGGGCTCTCACCTGCTACTTCCAGGGAGGCATTCCTGCTTGCCGCTACCCCCAGGTAGTTGCGCGCTACGCACGTGTAGACACCTTCGTCCGGCCGCGCGCGGCGCCCATGCATGATACGCGGAAAGAAGAGGGCACCGCTAGGCAGCAGCAGGCGGTGCGCGCGCGGGTCCTCGCGTGCGGTGGCCACGCGCGCCCCATTTTTGTACCACTCGATGTTGGGCCGGGGCCGGCCCTCCGCACGGCAGGGCAGCGTGGCGGGTTCACCTCGGGACACCAGCAGATCTGGCGGCTGCTCCACTATGCGCGGCATCGCGTCCTCTGGCCCGACCCTTGACCCTGGGGGATGTGAGGGACGCAGAGCATTCAGACCGAGAACTTGGGGAAAGATGGGAGCTCTGGAGAGAAAAAGACCCCGCCTGCCACCCCTGCCCACCCTCTCTGTGTGTGTGTAGGATCCGGTTTCTCCTTTTCGGAAGACGCTCCGCGGTCTTGGGCTCTAAAGGAGGTGTCCGTCTACAGGTGGGCAGATAAGCCAAGCAATCAGGACACCCATCTCCTCTCCTGCCAGATCTAGGACTAAAAGGCCACCCACGCCTCTAGCTGACTGGTTTCTTCCCCCATCCGCATTCGTTAGCAGATGTTCTTGCTCGGTGAAAAACCCTAAATTTACACCAAGGCCAACACTTAATCCCTCGCCTCAGCGCAGTCCCAGGCAGCAACATGTAGAATGTGGCCAGATCTGGGTCCCGTAGGACAGGGAAGGCATGAGTAGTGGGCGGGACTGAGAGCCCATGAACCGGCACAGAGCCCTTCTATTGATACCCCAGACTCATGTTTCGGCGTCCTGTGAAGTCACAAGAATTGAACCAATGCATGGTAGTGAAAGGTCACAGGTTTCAGCATATTTTTCTCCGGGTTGATGTAGCCAAGAAAGGTTAAGAACCATTGAGAAAGGAATTCCTCTCCTTTCCTGGTTCTCTTTAATCTGTTCACCGCTTGTTCTGCTCCTGCCCCTCACTGGAGGTACAGGCTTCTGCTCGCTTCGTCTTCTGCAGTAGTTTGGGATCCAGGAGCCTACAGTCTGACATGCTCAGATATCACAGCTTCATCGAAAGTGATATTGTGACCCCTAGTGGCTAGGAGGCGCCGCTGCCGCCTCACGGAATCTTCACTAACCAGGATCTAACCACCCGCTTCTGTTCTCCACCTCTCCATCCTCACTCTGCTTCTCCCAGCAGAATCCGCTGGGACCTTTGCTTCCAGTCTTGGTGTGGGATTTCACTTCCCTCCGGTACTCTTAGACGTTCCGATGGAGCGGAAACTGGATGGATGCCCGCAATGGTGCTGTTTTGGGAAAAGTACTTAATGGATTAGGGACAAGATCAGTTTCCATCCCATTTAGGGAAGGGAGTAATGTTCTCGATTTCCCTTCTGAATAGGAACTTTCAGTTCTCACCCAATTCCCCTCCATCCCATCCCAGGCCCAGTTTAGGTAAACCCCATGGTGAACAGCATTGGAATAGTTAAGAGCTCAGGGGTTGACTGGGGCAAATAGAGTGGGAATCTCACACTTCGACACCAACTACTGTAAGACATTGAGCAAATTATTTAACTTATCTGAGTCTCCGTTTCTTTATGTAGAAGTAGTTATATAGTTGTCAGAAGGCCATAATGTATATATACAAAGCACTTGGGGGAAGGCTCAGAAAATACGGTTGTTCTAAGATTACTTAAGAGTTCTTCCTCCCTGCCCACCTGACCTTATCTGGGCTCCTACAGTCTCTACCTGAATCAGATTCTACCAGGTCCTAATATTTCTGTTTGCTCTTCACATAATCATTCGGTGTAATGGAAATAAACAGGTCTGTTATTGCCAAGATATGCGCTGCTTTTGTGACCATCAAGGTACTATCTACCTTCTTTAAATGTGTTTCCTCTGCCACAAATGTAACCATCGATTTCTTCCCTACAAATCTCATTGAGACCGTGTAGAATGAGGACACTCTGTAAGAGCACGAGGTGAGAAGAGGTGTCTGTGCGAAGGGCTCTGTGCTTAACCCCCTGGGAATCTGGGAGGTCAGGAAATTGGAGAATCCCTGCTCATACCCCATCTTTCTCCCCGTTCCCTCCTTGCATAGCACACCTTGCGGGTGAGCCCATTTCCCTCTAATTGCTGTAAACACAGCTTCAGGATCTTTCCCTGGAATTTTCTCCCTGTCATCCCGGGTCTCAGGAGAGGTTTCGACAGAAGCTAATGAATAGCTAACGGTCATGCTAATGAGGCTCTGGGGCTCCTCCCCAGCACCTGAAGTACACACGCGTGCGCGCATATTGCCCAGGTCCCCTTTCTCGCTGCGTTGGGGTCTCTGGCACAGCGCTTGCCCTGGATTCAAGTTGGCGGAGACCAATTGATCCCGCCCAGGGAAGAAACGGAGGGAACCAGGGCCAAGATGCCAGGGAACGCGGGAGTTCCCGGCGCGGCCGGCAGGGGGCGAGCTCGGACCTCTCCCAGTCTCCCGAATGGTTTATTAATCACTGTAATTAGAGTTGATGACCTCGCCGCCCGCGTTGCCTGCCCGCCGCAGCTCTGATGGGTGGGCCAGCTGCGAGTACACCTCTGTGGGGCAAACTGCTAAGTTCCCTGAAATGGTCGCCGCCTCTGTCGAGCTCTGTAGCAAACACATTCAATATTTTACCTTCCTCACCTTCGATCTAAGTGAGTTCATGGCAAACTTAGGTTCCCAGAAAAAAACCTGCTACATGAGTGGTTCACTAAGTGGCCCGGCTCGACCCAGGACCGCCAGCCAACGCACCCATCCTCTGCCCTCCCCGCAGTGGGTCCTGTCTCTCCTAGCCCGAGCTTTTCCACCCCCAGTCACGGTTCTCCTCACCTGGGAAGGCCTGAAGTCGGCTGGGAAGGTAGGGAGTAATGGACTCAGCAGCCATCTCTTCCCAAACCCTATTCTCCGCCGGTACCCCCACTCAGATGCTTAAAGGCTAAATTACCCCTTTGTCCCCACCGCCTGGGAAGGCACCGGGAGGTGTCCCTCGGTCCCGACGTGGGACAGGAGCTCTTGGTCATTCCCTCCACGCCGCCGTCCCACTTTACCCACGGGACAGGGGCTTACCGTTGAGAAGAGGCTCGCCAGGGGACAGTAGGCTGTGGTTGAGCGCCGCCCCGGAGGAGTTGAAGCCGAAGAGCAGGTCGCTGGAGTTGGATATGTCCCCGGCCAGAGAGTCCGCGAACAAGTTCATCTGCAGCAGCGTTTTGAGCAGGTAGCGCAGCATGGCGCGACTCGACTGTGACCGGGACCGGGGCAGGGGGCTCGGGACCCAGCCCCTGGGTCTGAGACCCGCGGGCTGGGAGCCGCAAGCCCCTCTGCCGCCTCTGCGCTCTGCTCCAGCCACGGTGCCGCTGTCCCGCCGGCCGGCGCCTGGGTGCCGCGTGCCTCCGCGCGCCCTCCTCCTTCGCTCGTCCTTCTCTCCACCCCTCAGTGCTGCGGTCCCGTGGGAGTTAAGTGACGGAAAGCAGGTGCCAGACCGATCACAGCGTAATTAAGGGATTAATCCGCCACCCTCCACCCTCCCATCCCCGCCCCGACGGCCACTAGCAGGACCAGAGACTAGAGTCGCGAGTTGGAGTCCCCGCCCCGATCCCGGAGTCGGGTTCCGGACAGCGCAGGAGAATTTCTGTCCTTTCTTAATGAACTCGAGATGAGAAAGGAGGCTCTGCCGGACTCTGTCCCGCCTGACATAATAACAGAAATCCCTTTTCCTGGTTTTTAAGAAAACTGAGGCAAAATCTCCATTTCCTCCCGGGTCCCGTAATTTATCCGCGGGAGTGAGGGAGACTGCGGTGGTTTGGGGTGGGAATTAAGGGTGGTGGAAAACAGTTCCACAGGGGATGAAGTGGGGCGTCTTGCCCCTAATCTAGTAGTGCCTGTAGAAGACTCAGAACAGGGATTAAACTGCAGAGGGAAAGCCCGGGAACACCCAGGCATCTCGCATCGATTTGCAGACTTTTGCATTACTTTGCTATGACATTTTTTAAAATTAAATTGTTTCACCTTTTTGAAGAGACTGAAGTTCCAGGGAGTGTGGGACAAACACAAAGAGCAATACTGCTTCTATAGAGGCAAGTGCAAAAGAAGGGATGCAGGTGATGCAAAACTCGTGCAAATCTGCCCAAACCTGATAACGTTCTAGGGGTGGGGTGGGGTGGGGAGAACATGACCCAGTCCCAGTCTGCTCCTGACTTTTCCAGAGTTCTTTTTACTGAATATCTCCCAGTCCCACATGCCATAGACAGACAGACACACACACACACACACACACACACACACACACACATTCCTAAACTGGGATAGCTAGCATTTTGGAGTCAGGGGAAGAGAGAGGCCTGCCTTCCTATCTGGGGTAAGGTCCTGTTGATGGGGGAGTGGACAGGTGAACAGGTCTAGACTCAGAGAAGTGGATGCTTCACAGCTGTAGACTCCAGAGTTAAGTGGAGTCAAAGTCTGGAGTACGTCAGGCAGCCCTCAAGCGATGGGGGGGGGGCTTTCTCAAGGGGTGAGGGACTTGTCCTCTCTCAATCCATACACTAGCCCTTGGGACCTCAAACTAACTGGTGTTCAGATGTCTTCCTGTCCCCTTGCCTCAGCTCTGCTGGAGACTCCACAGTGCCACAACACAAAGTGCTGGGACCTGGAGATGGGAAGAGCCCACTGGAGGGAGGCAGCACCCTACAAGCAGCTCTTTCAGCACCTCCCTGAAGGTGCTGGGCTCAGAGCCTGGCAGCCCACAGAGGACTGCAATCACAGCAGACCTTGGGGTTGAGAGTTGGGGTAGGTGGGAAAGAGGCTAGTGACACCCCTCTTCTTTTGAAAGCACCAGTATACTAAGAGATGGTATTTGATTCTGTCCCTTGCTCTAGGGATAGGATGTACTGCAATCAAGTAAGAGGGATAGGAAGCAAAAGATTTGGAATGATCAACCTAGAAGTAGGTTCCAATCCTGTATTTGCCAACTAGAAGATGTCACCGGACCTCAGTTGCTCTGCTTGGAGGCTTCAGATGCTCAGTCTGGGGTCCTCTATTCTTGCTGACCTGGGTCACACCAGAGGCTGAATCAGGACAGAAATCTGGGGTCCTGCAGGGAGGGTTGTAGCAGACAGGAAACTGCACCCTGCCATTTGGCTTTTGCCCCATCCTAATCCCCTGATTTGCTCCCCATCAGCCTCTCAGCAAACACAGGACCTGCCAGTGTCTAGGGGCTTGTCACCCTGTTAGCGGATTTGTTCACAGAGACGTGGCAGTTAATTGGCCTTTTATGTGGGGATCAGGGAGTATTTGCTCAGGGTTCCCTGAATGGAGGCTGTGACTCAGCCCCTGGGCAAGGCCTCCTTCCTGATCACCATCTGAGTTTGGAGGCTAGACAAATGGTGAAGTGACTGTCCTTTCCAGGACTCTCCTGGCCCAAATCTCTTATTCCTCTTCTCCACCACACACCTTCTTCATACACTTTTTCTCTCCCCACTTTTATTGTAGTTTCTCTCTGCTATTTTTTTTTCTTTGTACTTCCCTGCATCTTTAGAATGCTCTCTTTAAACCAATTCAGACCTAATGCCAAAAGAAGGTGAAGCACTCAACTGGGGTGTGAGAGAAAATAAATACTTCCCACCCATAGTTTAACTTCCTTTCCCCCCACGCTATGTTCCTAGAGCTGTGGACCCAGTAAGGGGAGGGCAGAGTGGACAGAGTGAGCAGAAAAGGCACAGCAGGGTTCATACTTTCCAGCTCTTCTTCAGTCCTCTTCTACCTTCCCATTCCGCCCCCCCCCCCTTTCCAAGTCCAACTCCTCTCCAGGCTGTGCCCATAGGCAGTTCTGAAAGGAGCCTGCCTCCCTATCTCCTCACTGCTTGCTCCCTGCTCCCCCCAAATTGCCCACACACCTCTGCTTCTGCCCCTTGCTTAGAGAGGGAAGGTAACTCACTGCATCTGTCTCCATTCTTTAGACTATAGATTCTTGTATAGCACCTAGAACACTTTGAGTATAGTCACTGTAACTGGAGGGCCCTTGTCTGGGGTGCTGTTTAGTTATTAAAAATTTCCATCTCAAGCTGAAGAAAGAATTAGAGTTGAGTTCTCTCCTTTCTGCTGTCTCAGAAGACTTCTTCTGTTCAAGGGTTTTATTGAAACAGTCTGCACTTTAGAAAGGGTAGAAAAAAGAAGAGGAGTTTTGAAGGGATTGGCATAAAGGAGAGGGAGTAGCAGGAGGTAGGGTGGCTGGAGATAGTTGAGTCTGAGGAGGTAGAGGGTAAGTTTATTCTGATAGTGCTATGGCATCTGATGAGAAGGAGTGTGTGTGTGTGTGTGTGTGTGTGTGCGCACACGCACGTGTTTTGAGGGAGAGAACGGTTACCCCATCAGACCAACTTCCTTATCCTAGCACCAGCACACTGGTCAGAGAATGCAGCTGGGAATTTTCAGTGAACAAGCTGGAAGCTGTATGGGAGGCTTCTTGGTGGTCCAATGCCTGCATGCCAGCTGGTAGTGGATGAAGCTGCTGGCATGTGATTTCCCGGGAGGGCAGTCTGAGAACAATCCCATCCCCCCCATCTCATACTGATTACTGCCACTGTCTCTCCCCAGTACACACACACACTGACTAGTCCATTTACATCCCCCTAGAGTCTGCAATTTGCCATCACTCTCTCTGCTTGGACCCCTTCCCAGGGCACTGATACACATTGAGCATATGTATGTATTTTGGTGGTGGTGGAGAGGGGGAGACAAGGGACTAACAACTGTCCCCCATCCTCACTAGGCAGTGCCTGTGAATGGCCAGCAGGGCTGCTGGCTTCAGAGCTATGATACCAGGGGCCAATGACCAGCCAGCAGGGGCCAGAGAGCCAAACAGGAGAGGAAATCAGAAAGCAAAGAGCAGGCACCCACAAGAAAGTAGACAGCAAGAACCTGCCCCTGGCAGAAGCCAAGGTTTGTTGGCTCAACCACTGTAGCTGCTGAGATAAAAAACCAGGGACCCCTATCCAAAAATACCCCTTTCCACACAGGATTCCCACAGGGAGCCTATGGGGAGACACTTTGCAACTCACTCCAGGAAGTCTGGAAATCTGGAGGCAACTGGGTGGAAGTGTGCACATCCTTATACAATGGGAACAGCGGAGGAACAAGAGCATTCTTGGTTCCTTAAGTAAAACTTGGTAAAGGTCAAGCACTCTATAAGTATTGGTTTAGCGAAAACATCTGATGAACCAGTTAGTCCTTACAACTGCCCCTTCAGAGCCCACTAACCTTCTCTGCCCCTCTACACCTCTCTTTGAGCATGCCACTCCAGTTTCTGAGTGGTGTTCCATCAGCTCTGTACCTCCTGCCCACCTCCCTTGCCACTGCCTTAGTCTAGGTCCTCACCACCTTTCACTCCATTGCAAACTAACTCTGCATTCAGTGTCTCACTGCAAATCCATCATCTGCACAGCTGCTTAAGGAGTTCTCATGTATTTGCGGAACCCCTGTTTACTAAGCACCTTCTAAGTGCCAGACACTGAGCCACATGCTTGTCTCTAATGTTTAAATCAGATCATGTCACTTGCCTACTTAAAAATATAATGGCTCCTCAATTCCTACAGGATAGACCTCAGACATGTGGCACTCAACAATCACCATATTCCTAGATACTGCCCTTTCAAGATCTTCTCCATTACCAAACTCCCTTGTGCCATTTCCTCTGCCATCTATATCTGACCACCAAGCCACCTTTTTCATTAATGTGTGGTGGTTTCCCTACTTTTATGCCTTTGCTTCTGCCATTCCCTCTTCCTGAAATGCCCTCTCTCCTCCATTCTCCAGCTGGTGGATTCCTTTAGTCCTGGCAATCCAGCCTCAGTCACCTGAATAGTGAAGTCTTTTCTGATTCTCCCAGACTGTAGGGCCCTCCCAGACCACTTGGTTTATTCCCCTGCAGTAAAACTTAGGATGTTTTAACTATTTGCTTACATGTCTATCTTTCCTGTAAGCTGCAAGTTCCCCTTAGACAGCAGGAGCTATGTCTTACTCATCTTTGCAGCCCTGGTGCCTGATGTAATGGGTAGCATATAGTTGGTACTCCTTTTTTTTTTTTTTTTTTAGTGAGAGGAGGGGAGACAGTGAGATCAACTCTTTTATGCCTTCATGTACCCTAACTGGGATCCACCTGGCAACCCCCTCTGGGGCTGACACTGGAACCAATTGAGCCACTGGCTGTGGGAGGGGAAGAGGGAGAGAAGGGGGAGAATGAGAGAGAGAGAAGCAGATGGTCGCTTCTCTTGTGTGCCCTGGCCAGGAGTTGAACCTGGGACATCCATACGTCCAGTGGACACTCTATCCACTGAGACAAGTGGACATGGCCAGTTGATATTCATTTAATGTTAATGAAGATATGAATTATAGTAGGTAACATTTACAGTGAATTTACTATTGCCAGAGCTGTTCTAAGTGCTTTACTCATTCAATTCTCCTAAAAACCCTATGAATAGCTACTGTTATTACCCTCATTTTACAGATGAGAAGATTTGGGCACAAAGTGGTTAAGTAACTTGCCCAAAGTTACTTGGCTATTAAATGGAGGATCTAGGATCTAAACTGAGGCTGACCATACCCCTGTATGCTTCATATACCACATCTCTGCGAAAGACCTGCACCTAAGGATAGCAGAAGACTCCCCCTGTTCACCTCCTCCTCAACATTCTAATCTTACGTATATTCTAATAACAGAATCACTTCTAAAATCAATCTGCTGGCCTGACCTCTGGTGGCCCAGTGGATAAAGCAACAACCTGGAATGCTGAGGTCACAGGTTTGAAACTGTTGGCTTGCTTTGTCAAGGCACATATGGGAGTTGATGCTTTCTGCTCCTCCCCCTTCTCTCTCTTTCTCCCTTCTCTAAAATGAATAAGTAAAATCTTAAAAAAAAAAATTAAAATCACTCTATGCATAATCCACTAAGATCTCCAGATCTTTTTCTATCATTCTGTTTTAAGTTCCTAAATCCCTTAGTCACTGCTACCTATTAATAATTAAACCTGCTGCTCTTTGTATTTGCTCATTTCTATAATTTCTGGCACTTTTACATTTTCAGCGAAATCAGAAATGAACTCCGTTCTTTAGCACTCTGTCTCAATTTCTCTGTCTCCATTCCCTCTTCCTCTCTCTCTCTCTCTCTGTAGGTGAGCACCAAATTCACAAAGGAAGAGACCAATTAAGATCTTCAAATCCCCTGCATCCAGCAAAAGATATCTTATTCATCAGTTAAAGAGAATTTTCCCCTGCCTCTAATAAATTGCATTCAAAGGAGAATGTTTCTGCATTTAATACATAGACAAAAAGCTTTCCACCTTACATCACTGAGACTTCGTTCTCTGTTTTTTAGTTTGCTTGTGTGGGTGTTCATAGATTTTTTTGTATTCTGGAACACTGGACCTGTCTCCAGTATTTGCAGGGATCCCTCTGCCCTGGATTCCTCCTTCTCACATTTATCTTCATATATCATCAAGGGCTCCATTTCACTGAAATATCCTGGAGTTCAATTCTTTGGAGCAAAGATGACTCCAAGATGTCTCTGGGCTCCCACATAGAAACACAGTCTTTCCTGGAAAAGTTTAACCTTACTCCCATCCATAATGGGTAGATTTTAGGGTCACACAGAGAACTCAATACTCTGACAAGTCATGAGAACTTACTTTTTCTTAACTTCCTTTCTTTTTCTTTAAACAATTTTATTTTATTGATTTTAGAACAAAGAGAGACAGAGAGAAAGGGAGGGGGAGCGGGAAGCATATGTGCCTTGACCAGGCAAGCCTGGGGTCTCGAACCAGTGACCTCAGCATTCTAGGTTAACGCTTTATCCACTGCACCACCACAGGTCAGGCTTTACTTCCTTTCTTGTGTCCCCTTTCTCATTGCTTCCCTTTCATGTCTCACCTTCCATCTTCCCTCCCCATCCCAATGCCTGTTTATGTTCAAAGCCTTACCTCCTAGGTCCTGATTGCATAGCTCATAAATATTCAACATTTCCTAGAAGCAACAACCTCTGATATTCACCACTCAGTGTTGTTCCCCCACCTAATTAGAAGTGGGGCTTCACTTTTCTCAGGGTCACTTGCCTTCACCCCCTGAACCCTGCAACACTGCACTTCTCAGTATGGGGCCTATTTTCCTTCTCAGGGTAATCATAAAGGGACTGCCCTCTGTGGCTTTGGTGCCCATTATGGATTCCAGACATTTTTTTAATAGGGACAGAGAGAGAGTCAGAGAGAGGGATAGCTAGGGACAGACAGATAGGAACGGAGAGAGATGAGAAGCATCAATCATCAGTTTTTCGTTGCTGTTGTGACACCTTAGTTGTTCATTGATTGCTTTCTCACATGTGCCTTGACCGCGGGCCTTCAGCAGACCGAGCACCCCCTTGCTGGAGCCAGCAACCTTGGTTCCAAGCTGACGAGCTTTTGCTCAAGCCAAATGGGCCCGCGCTCAAGCTGGCGAGCTCAGGGTCTCGAACCTGGGTCTTCGGCTTCCCAATCGACGCTCTATCCACCGCGCCACTGCCTGGTCAGGCACGGGTTCCAATCTTATAGGTCTTAAGACCCTATCTCTAAATGTGAGAGTTTCCAACTACTCCATGAGAAGGTTTACCTATTCCGTGGCAACAACCTGGCACTAGAAGAGGAGAAGAAAAGCTAGAAATGGATCTGGAGTTACAATCCACACAGAAAAATTATAAGCACTGTACCTGGCACATAGATGACACTTAATAAAAAACTTTAGTTGCAATGAATGATTTTCTATTTGAATATAAAAAATGGTAAAAAATAAACCAGAGCATAATCAATGGTTGAGTTAGATACGAGTGTATCTGTACAATTTTTTCATATTTCCTCCATTTTAAAATATTTTGTTGCCTGACCAGGTGGTGACGCAGTGGATAGAGCGTCAGAATGGGATGCGGAGGACCCAGATTCGAGACCCCAAGGTTGCCAGCTTGAGCGCGGGCTCATCTGGCTTGAGCAAAAAAGCTCACCAGCTTGGACCCAACACTGGCTCAAGCAAGGGGTTACTCAGTCTGCTGAAGGCTCGCGATCAAGGCACATATGAGAAAGCAATCAATGAACAACTAAGATGTTGCAATAGCAACAAAAAACTGATGATTGATGCTTCTCATCTCTCTCCGTTCCTGTCTGTCTGTCCCTATCTATCCCTCTCTCTGACTCTCTATCTCTGTCTCTGTAAAATAAATAAATAAATAAAATACTTTGTTAATAATGGGGAATATAAACGTCTCGCTTTTAAAACGTTAACTAGAGAAAGCAGAGCAGGCAGATTATGGCTCGAGGGGTCTCTTCAGTACACAGAGCCTCTGCCTCAGTGGGTGCCAGGAGCAATTCATGCTCAGCCAGAGCCCAGTCTCTCCTTTCCCCCTTTGGTTTGGAAGAAGGATCAGCAAAGCTCATTATATTGAGGGGAGGAGGGAACAGAGAGGTGGGAAAGGAAGCAAGTGCAGAGAATCAGAGAATGGTCGGTCCCTTTGCAATATCCTTCCCAAACCTCTTTTCTATGGTATGTTAAACATATCTTGTCCAGGCTTGGCTTGAACCCTTCCAGGGACAGGGAGCTCAAAACCTGATGGGGAAGCCTAACACAAGAGGAGGCTCTTGTCTGTAGATACCTATCTCATCTTTTAGGCTAGTTCTAGTTCTGCCTTTAAATAAAGAATTGGTTGGGAAGTGGGTAGGGATAGAAGTAGAATCAAGAAACAGAAATAGAGTCCAAGAATTAAAGAAAATAAAATCTCTTGGTAAGATTCCAATATTAGTTGAGACAGAGACTGGGGGCCAAGCAAATCTTTGAACACTGCCTTAAGCCAGCCCACAAGAGGACTTAGATTGGCACAAGTTGGGGATGGGGTGGGCAGCAATGACTTGGACCACTGTCCAAAGAAGCGGCTTCACACTCCCCACTTAAGTTCTATTTTGGCACAGCTTAGGTTGGAGGTGGTAGTGGGGAATATTCCATGGGCTATTTCCAAAGGCCAGGCAGCTGTCAGAGGAAGCTGCAAAACTGTGTGTGTTTGTGTGTGTGTGTGTTGGGGGGATCAGTGTGTAGATAGGACCCATGTGTTTTTGGCTCTATTAACTAACTCTTTCCCATCCATCACAGCCTCCCCCCTGGGCTACTGCAGCCCTGGCAGCTGGGTCACCCCGGGGAGGCTGGGCTGGAGGTCCCTGAGGGGAGCCAGGCTTCAGGCAGAGCAGTAGAGACACATGTGTGCCTGGCTGGGTTGGGGCTGGCGCCTCATTGAGAAGGGGGCTCTTCAAGCTGGGCTTCATTAGGGCAGTGGCACTAATAGGGGAAAGGGTGCAGGGGGCTGGGCTGACAGCCAATTACTTGCTCGTCTGCATTATGGATTAACCCATCTGGGCCTGGGAGATTGGCTCTGAAAGGGGCACAAAAGGGGGGCGTGACCACAATCACACACTGAATTATTGTGTCTGAGCGCAATTGTCCACCAACAAATGGGCCTCAGGATGGGTGACCCCCTTGGGTTCCATCCTTCCCCCACCCCTCACCCCACAGGAAGAGCCAGAGATAATCTGCCGCCTGGTTAAGAGGCCCGGTCTGAGACAAGGAGAACCAGGATGCCACTTCAGAGAGGCAGGGGACTTAAGGGAGGGACTGGGTTTAAGGTTAAGCCAGAGGAGCCAGGAACCAAGGAAAAATTCTTTCAACAGACTTCTATTACCTCAGTCCTCTACCTCAGAGGTAACTCGTTTACAGTATATGGAACTGACCTACCTGCAGAAACTCAGAGAGCAGAGGCCTCAGTCCAGCCTCTGGGAAAGCCACAGCAGGACCCCCAGAAGTGAGGGTCTTGTATCTCACCCATCACCCCTTCTGGGACTGATTCCATACATGAATAAGGGGTCTTGGAGGACCCCTGCCTTGCTCTGGCATCTCTGATGCACCCCTAGCAGGAGTGCCCACACCCTCCCCACATCTCCTCTTTCAGGAATAAGCTCACTAAAGGGCGATGGAGGGGAGGGGGCACCAGGTGGGGGGGCTCCCTCCTCTGGCTAATCCCCTCATTACCATCTCATAATCAGAATCACGCTTTCAATGTAAATGGGGATGTTAAATATTGGTTTCTCTAGGCACAGGCTCCTTTGGAGAAAATTATTGATGTACCCTGTTCTGCCAGTGCTGGCCCGCTCCACAGTCAGAGAGTGGGTGGTGTGAGTCAGTGGTGAGGCCTGGGGGCTTAAGAGTTCAGTTGGTAGGGAAGGTGGTGGTGTCTGACAAGAGTGGGCAGACTCATTTGTTTTGAGTTGGCCTAGGCAGCCTCAATTTCCCTGATTCAGCAAGGGAGACTCAGCCAGAAGAAACAGGCTCATTTCAAACTCATCAAGACTTTGTTAGAGCTGATTGGCTTCTGGTCTCAAATGACTCTCGCCTAGAGATCAATAAGCTGTTGCAGATCCCAAAGTCAGAGTACTGAGGTAGTGGAGATGTGTTCACTGGGGAGCTCAGGCACCTGTCCTCTTATCTATTGCTGGGAATCCCTGGCACACACAGGGAATTGACTTGGACTGTCCTTCCAACCAGTTCTAGATACAAAGCACAACATAAAGTTACAATAGCTTTTCACATGCAAAGCTTCATGTTTGTCCTTCAACAGCATCCTGTGAAATAGGGATGGTGGCTATTCCCAACTGCCAGATGAGGCTCAGAGTCATCAAGCCACTCACTCAGATGCGCAATGCTGGTCACAGATTCCTATTGGAACATGATTCTGGGTCTAGACTCAGCACTATCCCTTGACACCATGATCTGTCCTCTAAAATTGAGGCTATGACTCCTATCAGGACATGGGAGACCATTTTGTGTGTCCATGGTTTGACCACAGAGGTATGTGCACAGAGGGTTGCATAGAGGGGCTTAGGCAGAGGTCATTTTCTGCCTGGCTCCACCATTAATGTTAAGACACAAGCCACAGTATATTGGAGAGGCCACACTGCTTGTTCTCTCTCTCTCTCTCTGTTCAGGGGCTCGGTTCCTCACTGCTTTGTATCTAACGTGGGTTCAAGACTCAGGCAAAAATATTAATATTGGCTTCTTCTCACATTTACTTAGCATTTTACAATTTACAAAGTCCAAAGTCCTTTTTTTGTGTGTGGTTTATATTATTAGATCCTCAAAATCTCCTTGCAAAGTAGCACATGGCTTAAGTACACAGATTCTGAGGTCATTTCCCACCTCCACTGCTTAGTAGCTCGGTCACCCCAAGGATATAGCTGGGTGATCTCAAACAGATTATCTCATGTTCCCTGCCTCAAAGCCCTTATCTATGGAATAAAGATGATCATAATAAAGCCTACCTCCTAGACTTTTGGAGAACAGTAAATGAGATTATACATGCCAAATGTGATACAGCTTAGAGTAATGTCTGGTACACACTAAGTTCTCAATCAATGTTAGTCATTTTGTAGTGGGGTAAGGAGTATGATCCCATTTGACAGGTGCAGAAACTGAGGCTTGAAAGACTAAGTAACATGTCTAAAGTTACTCAGTAATGACATAGCTGGTTCTTAATTCAGGTGGGGAATGAAATCTGCAGGTGGTCTGGGACCTCTGTCCAACAACATTCCTCCAGGTGAAAAAAAGAGGGTGGTTTCCTGAGGTCCTTTGTCGTGTCTTATTAGTGAGGGTATGCTCTTTCTCTGTTTTTCTGGGTTAGGGACTCGCAGAGGAAGAAAGGTGAGCTCCCACAGTGGCCAATGTGAGGGGGTGCCCCTTCTTTGCTGGGCCAGCACCATGCAGAGCCAGCACACACCATGTGCTGCACTCAGCCTCCCTGATAAGATTGGTCAGAGGATAGAGAGGGCTTAGATGCCTTCGGAGGCCCCACCACCACCCTAGGGTCTGTGAGAGGTTCCACTGCTCAGCTCCCTCCGTTTAGCTTTCTCCTCATTAACTCCCTGGCCTCATTAATCAACCCCATGAAACGCACCCCGGGGAACACTGCCTGCCAGCTCTGCAGCTTGGTGCTTTAATTATCCTCCCAGCAGGAGGAGGAGGGTGCCACACACACACACACACACACACACACACACACTCATGTACACATACACATAGATACATATTCAGACTCACACACCCATATACATATACACACGCACACACACTCACACACACCCCAATCCTGAGATGGCCCAACTGAGACAGGGCCCAAGTCATGACTCAGCCAGCACAGCAGACACTGGACTCAGTTCCCAGGAAGCTACATCAGCCTCAAACAGTCCTAAAGTCTACTTGGCATCCGTCAAGTGGGTTTACTATGGTGTTGTCATTTGCATCAAGTCCCCTCCCTACAAGGGAAGGAGAACTTCCTTCTGTCCAAAAAATTTTACACACCTTCAGCCCTTTGTCTAATTTTATTTACCAGCCAAATCTTCACTGACCACCTCCTATGCGCTGTGGTTCTAGATGTTGGAGTTAGATACAGTGCCTATCACGTCTCAGGCAGCTCCCAAAAAAGGTTTTCCTAAAATAAAAGCTTCATGTGGGACTTAAACTGTAAGTGGGAGTTAGCTAGTGAAGGAGTGGGTGCTAAAAGAAGCAAACAGCAAATACAGAGGACAAAATATAGACAGTACTGTGTGAAGAGCCCCCTAGATAATGCAGTCTGGATGGACGGCAGGGTCTGGATAAGGGGCAGCATGAGGTAAGGAGGCAAATGTGGTAGGTAGGTAGATCCAGGGCATGGGGACCTTGAATAAAAGGCAAAAGATCTAACCTAAATGTAATGAGGAGTTACTGGATTCTAAAGCCAGAGAATGACATGACTTGTTTTGGAAACCTCTTTCTGAGTAAGAAGGCTGAATTGGGGGGCACAGAAATTGAGGCAAAGAGGGTAATTAGGAGGTGAGGTGACTGACTGAATGTGGGAGGCAAGAGAGAGAGAGAGAGAGAGGAGTTTGAAATATTCCCAAGTTTTCTGTACAAAGGGTATTTTGAGAATTGGGAGGAAGGTTATCTCAAGGTTTTCCAAAGTCTCTACCTCAACCCAACTTGAAAGTAAGGCAGAGTCCAGCTGGTTCTCTCCTCTGGGGAGGCAGCCAGGAGACATGTCTTGTCCCAGGTAGGTTAAATTACTTAATCAGCTCTCTCATCTGTAAAATGAAATACAGATTAAGTCTGCTTTGTAAACTCACGACAGCAGGGTGCAGGGAGGTAGAAAAGATTTGAGTGGATCAAGGCAAGAATAAATGCCCACTAAAGAGGGCAGTGCTCTTCACCACAGCCTGTTCCAGCCACGCTGGAAGGGGTTCAGTGTTGCCAGGTCATCTGGAGGAGCAGCCAGAGATCAGTATTTTTAATATTATATCTCCTAACTTTAAAATATCCATGCAATAAAAACACACTTCGTGTGAAACAGATCAAATATATTTCAATCTACAAGTTCATAATGATGTTTTTCTAAAAAATCATTGCTCACCTACAGAGGGCCATAGGGTATCAACTCATAATTTTGAGAAATAACAAGTAAACAAAAAGAACTAAGAATTTAGGCACCTTAGGTTAAACAGCTGGTGACAGGTGTTCTTCAGAGAAGTATTCCAGCTAATACATGAAAATGAAATCACAGAAATAGGATGTCATAACTTGGCAATTTCTAATGAACAAAATGATTGTGGGCAATGACTATTACTGTGTACTGTACTAATACAACAAAACAGACAGGCAGATGTTACTATTACTCCTGAGACAATACAGCCTAAGAAGTATTCTTGCAAAAAAAGAAAAAAAGAAAAAAATCAAGTATTAATTGGTCAAGCCTATTACACCTAACGACCAATTTACAGGAAATATAGAGGCAGAAGAACATGTTAAATGACACCATGGGGATACATTTAGCAAAATCCAGACTGTGGAAATTCTACAGAACAAATGACCCCGTTTCTTCAACAAATTGCAAGGAAAAAGGAGATTAAGGGAGGGACATCTGGCTAAAAGGCATAGAGACATTCCACTCTATAGACACATTTGGATCCCAATTTGTACAACAACAGCAATGAAGAAAAGTAATTGAGACAATTTGGGAAGTTTGAAAACTGATTATACCTTTTAGGTGCGATAATGGTATTATTATTGTTATTTAATTACTTCCCACCTTCTACCTCAGCATTCCAGAGCCCAAACAAAGGCATGTACTGCCCAGGAAAAAAAGTAATAATAAAGGTGGGCATCTCCCCGAGCAGTTCGGGTCAGGGAAGAGGGTCCTCAGTCTGAGAAGACAAGCGTTTGGGGCGGAAAGGGGAGCGACTGGAAGTCCCCTTATCCACAGCCACTCGGAGACGATGTAGGGGTAGCCACAGTGCTGTTTTTGTGCGGTCTCTTCTTAGCGCCCAGCGTCGCGTCAGCCCAGCCCAGCCCTCCGCCCGACCTCCCTCCGCAGCCGGCGCCCCTTCCCCTGGCATGTGTGTGCGGCGCGGGGGCCGCGGGCACAGGCGGAGTGCAGGGAGCGCGCTCCAGAGAGCGGCGGGTGCCGCATCGCCCCGCGGCCGCGCAGTGTTCCCAGATTCTTCTGCCCGGCGGTGAGAGCCCAGGTCCGCGCTGGCCTTGTGGGATCTTGGCCGCGGCCCCGCCTTCTGCCCTGGGTCCTCCCCCCCCCCCCCCCCACATTTGCTCTCTGCTCCCGGGTCTGCGCCCCGCGCTCGTGCGGTCGACTTCCCTGCTCCCGCCTCCTCCGTCACCCGCCCCGGGCAGGTCGGGGTAATTATCCGCCCTGGCGAGACCCCATGCCATTGTCTGCATGTGGGGGCGAAGCCAGGTCTCCGCGGTGCTCTGGAGGGTGACCGCGCGCGCGGCTGCGAATGCCGCTTCACACCTGCTCCTGCCCTTGCTTCCAGCCCGGGGCGGGCGCTGTGTCCTCTCCCTCCCCGCGGGAGGGGTCTCAGCTGGGGCTGCACTTGGTAAAGAGGCCATAGAGAGGCCGGCGAGGGCCTGGGAGGAACTATAAATTTGGAGCAGATGCGGCTGACAGTCACCGGGCTTGGGCAAATGGGGAGGCCCCCGGCCCATGCCCATTTTCTAGTCGGCAGCTGAGTTTAATGGACTCCAGGCCGAGGTGGCCCGGACTTTGGAAATACGGAGCCAGTCTCCCCACTCGGGCTTTTTTTGTGTGGCCAGGTGTAGAGAGGAGGCATGGAGGGCAGGGAGCTGCATGATGCAGCTTAGTACTTCCCCTGCTGAAAAGACGGGTTTTTGTTGTTGTTGTTCTGGGTTTTGTTTTTTTTTTTCCAGAAGAGAATGACGAAGTCTGCACCCCTGGCTCTGAGCTGGCACTTTTTGGCAGCAGCTAGGGAAAGAAAAACCCATGGAAGATAGCAGAAGTATGCTTCAGTTGTTTATTTCACATTATTTGTTAAGTGTCCATTTGTGCTAGAAACGCCAGAGAGGAAGGCACAGACAGAAGTGATGTGGGTAGGGTGAGAAGGGGTAGCAGAAAAACACTAAGGAATAATTCCCACCTTGTGGTATTATATGTACTGCAACACTGTGCCCGGAAGTAGGGTTTTCCTTTAGTATGTAGTGCTCTTTCCATCAGCAGAGGAGGGAGCAGGGTACAGAGTGCCTCCAGGGATTTGATGGAGTTAGTGTTCATTCCAGCTATACCCGCCACTGCAGGGGGTTTTCCATTGCAACACACTGCCAAGGAGGTGAGATGAGACTTCCATGGATCTGGAAAAAAGTGGAGAGAGTTGGAGCTGAGAATGGGTGCAGTGGGCATAGCCCTGGTGCATCTTACCTGCTCTGGACACTGTAGGGCTCCCTACTAGTGTGAATTGAAGGCTGAATCCATGTCTTCAGTCTGAAGATCTTGGTACCATTTATCGAGAGTGAATTTGAGGGTTAGTGTCCAGACACCAGTGCTAACCTTAGTTGACAAAAGCCTCTGCAATGACTGTCGTTTTCTTTTGTAGCTGTTTGTGGGGCAGCTGTGTTAGGCTTGCTCACTGGTGAACCAGCTGCAAGCATTTCGCTTGATCAGTGCGTAAGCATCTGGCAGAGGCATGTATGCATAGCTTGTATAAGGCTATGAGTGCTTGTGTGCGCCCTAGGGGGCGGGGGAGGAAGGGAGGAAGAGAGATGGGGGATTGAGGATGCCTGGATTGGCTGCCTGCCACTGTAAGGGGCCATTTTGCCGTTTGTTTGCCTGAAAGGCAGTTTCCCTTGACAGTGTACTTGTTCGCCATTGTGAGACTTTATTCAACGGAATGGGCCTAACACTTTCTGGCTCCACATTTTTCTCTACCATCTGCCAAATCCAATGTGGACCTGCCTGGCCTGAGCCACTGGCATTACACTGTTCCTCAGCTTCCTCTTACATGCTGTGGGGCTAACTGGAATGCCCTGTAGGGCCCACTTTTCCTTTCTTTACCTGCCACTCACTTCTGCCAGTCTTGCTGGTTGGAACTCACAGGGCTTCCTAGATTAGTGGTTCTCAAATTTTAGCATGCATCACAATCGCCTGGTGGGGGGGGGGGTTGTTAAAACACTCCCAGGATTTCTGATTTATTTGATCTAGGGCATGACCTGAGAATCTACATTCTTAAAATATCCAAGGTGATGAAATTACTGATGCTAAGGGCCACATTTTGAGAGCCTAGATGAAAAGGAAAAGTTAGCATTGGTGAATGAGAAAGGAACCAAAGTTTTTGCAGTGCTGGAGGTTATTAGAAGTCTATGCTCACCAGGATACTGGGGCATTTTCACTCTCTGTGAGGTATAACAGGCCAAATCCTCAGGAACTGTGGGCAGAATTAGCCCAGCTTGTGTTTCCTTTCTGGAGACTTAGCACTCACCTAATGGACTTCTGAATTCTTCTCTGCCTTTTGAAGGAAGCAAGAATTACCTGATTTATCTTCCCAAACTAACTTGGTTATCTACTTGTCTCCTTGTCGCTAAAGGAGCAGGCGGGTTGTTTTAAACATTTCTGTTTATAAATTAATTAGCATAGGTTTTGGTACTCAACAGTGACCAAATGAGTGATTGTGTACAAATGAATGAATTCATGCTTTCTTTCTTCTGTAGGAGAACCCTTACCTACCAGTTCTTCCTCCTCACCTTTGTTTCTTCCAGATGTTCTAAAACAGTTCAAAGGTGACTTAAGGCGACTGATTTCCAGATATTTGATGAAAAATTCTCTCCAGGGGTCAATATCATTATTGCCATTTAGGAGCCTTTGGCTGGTGGCAAGCCAACAAGCCCCAAGTCAAAGCCTAAGGAAGGGTTTGAAAAAATAGGAATTAAAAAAATGTATAGAAAAGCTAGTGACATTTTACTTCTTACCACCAGGTGGCAGAACTTGCTGTATTAATGAGAATTAACTGTACACTTAAAGCTTGACCTAAACTCTACTTTCTCAAATCAGAACTATGACCAGAGTCGTGTTTTTCTACTGAGGTGACTCAGGAGTGGAGGCAGGGAGAGCAATTGCTTGAAAACACCTTCGCAACTTCCGCCAATGTACTTGAGCAATCCCATACCTTCCTCCTCAGTGACAAAGAGCTCCTAAAACATTCTAGTTTTTCATTCTGAAAAACAGGTATAACCTCTTGTTGAGGTAATAAATAAATAAATAAATAAATAATGGGATACCTAACTAGAAACATGCAAAGAATGTAACTCCAAACTAAAGGTTTCTGACATCATATAAACAGGTGGCTGCCCCAAGTCACATACCCGCATATCGCCTGGATTCTTTCTCCAGCACCTGTCTTCAACACCCTCTTGTTTCCTATGATCCAAGAGTTTTTTGTTCTGTTGCTCATATGGAACTTCCCTCAAGCTAAAAACAAAGGTTTTGTTCTAACTCTAAAATCTGCTCAAGGGCTGTCTTACTAAATTACAGTTTACGATCTAATCATGTGCATGTGCATGGTCGTTATTATGCCCCAAATAATCATGACCCTCATTTGATATTTAACCTACCATACCCATAGCAAGAGTTACACACATACAGACACATATATATTTCCTGTAGATAATATATATTCTTTTTATATATATATATATTATTATTATTAATTCTAATGGGGTGACACCAATAAATCAGGGTACATATGTACAATGAAAACATCTCCAGGTTATCTTATCATTCAATTGTGTTGCATACCCATCACCAAAAGTCAAATTGTCCTCTGTCACCTTCTATCTGGTTTTCCCTGTGTCCCTCCCCTCCTCCCTATCCCACTCTTCCCTCCCTCCCCCATCCCATAACCACCACTCTCTTGTCCATGTCTCATATTCTCACTTTTATGTCCCACCTATGTATGAAATCATGCTGTTCTCAGTTTTTCTTTTTTTCTGATTTACTTATTTCACTCCGTATAATGTTATCAAGGTACATCCATTTTGTTATAAATGATCTGATGTCATCGTTTCTTATGGCTGAGTAGTATTCCATAGTATATATGTACCCAAGCTTTATAATCCACTCGTCTTCTGACGGACACTTGGGCTGGTTCCAGATCTTCGCTATTGTGAACAATGCTGCCACGAACATGGGGCGCATTTCTTCTTTTCGAACAGTGCTATGGTGTTCTTAGGGTATATTCCTAAAAGTGGGATAGCTGGGTCAAAAGGCAGTTCGATTTTTAATTTTCTGAGGAATCTCCAAACTGTTTTCCACAGTGTCTGCACCAGTCTGCATTCCCACCAGCAGTGCAGAAGGGTTCCCTTTTCTCCACATCCTCGCCAGCACTTATTCTGTGTTGTTTTGCTGATGAGTGCCATTCTGACTGGTGTGAGATGATATCTCATTGTGGTTTTAATTTGCATTTCTCTAATGATTAGTGATGTTGAGCATTTTTTCATATGACTGTTGGCCATCTGTATGTCCTCTTTGGAGAAATTTCTATTCATTTCTTTTGCCCATTTTTTGATTGGGTTGTTTGTCTTCCTGGTGTTGAGTTTTATAAGTTCTTTATAAATTTTGGTTATTAACCCCTTATCAGATGTGCTGTCGAATATGTTCTCCCATTGTGTGGTTTGTCTTTTTATTCTGTTCCTATTGTCTTTAGCTGTGCAAAAACTTTTTAGTTTGATATAGTCCCATTTGTTTATCTTGCCTTTTATTTCATTTCCCTGTAGAGAGAAATCGGCAAATATACTGCTGCTACAAATGTCGGAGAGCTTGCTGCCTATGTTTTCTTCTAAGATGCTTATGGTTTCACGGCTTACATTTAAGTCTTTTATCCATTTTGAGTTTGTTTTTGTGATGGTGTAAGTTGATGGTCTAGTTTCATTTTTTTGCAGGTAGATGTCCAATTTTCCCAACACCTTTTGTTAAAGAGGCTGTCTTTACTCCATTGTATGTTCTTTCCTCCTTTGTCAAATATCAGTTGTCCATAAAGCTGTGGGTTTATTTCTGGGTCCTCTGTTCTGTTCCACTGATCTATGTGCCTGTTCTTATGCCAGTACCAGGCTGTCTTGAGTATAATGGCCTTATAGTAAACCTTGATATCTGGAAGAGTGATATCTCCTGCTTTATTTTTTCTTTTTAAGATTGCTGAGGCTATTCGTGTTCTTTTTTGGTTCCATATAAATTTTTTGAATATGTGTTCTATATCTCTGAAGTATGTCATTGGTATTTTAATTGGTGTTGCATTGAATTTATAAATTGCTTTGGGTAATATAGACATTTTAATGATGTTTATTCTTCCTAGCCATGAGCACGGTATATGCTTCCACTTGTTTGTATCTTCCTTGATTTCTTTTATCAATGTTCTATAATTTTCCGAGTACAAGTTCTTAACCTCCTTGGTTAAATTTACTCCTAGGTACTTTATTTTTTTGGCTGCAATAGTGAAGGGGATTGTTTCCTTAATTTCTTTTGCTGACAGTTCATTGTTGCTATATAGAAATGCCTCTGATTTCTGAGTATTAATTTTATATCCTGCCACCTTGCTGAATTCATTTATCAGGTCCAGTAGTTTTTTGACTGAGAGTTTAGGGTTTTTAATATACAATATCATATCATCTGCAAATAGTGACAGTTTTACTTCTTCTTTTCCAATTTGGATGCCTTTTATTTCTTCTTCTTGTCTGATTGCTGTAGCTAGGACTTCCAGAACTATGTTGAATAAGAGTGGTGAAAGGGGGCATCCCTGCCTGGTTCCTGATCTTAAGGGGATTGCTTTTAATTTTTGTCCATTTAGTATGATGTTTGCTGTCGGTTTATCGTAGATGACCTTTATCATGTTAAGGAATGATCCCTGTATTCCCACTTTACTGAGAGTTTTGAGCATGAATGGGTGCTGGATTTTATCAAATGCCTTTTCTGCATCTATTGAAATTATCATGTGATTTTTGTCCTTCCTTTTGTTTATGTGATGAATCACATTGATTGATTTGCTAATATTGAACCAGCCTTGCCTCTCCAAAATAAATCCCACTTGATCATGGTGTATGATTTTTTTCATATATTGCTGGATCAGGTTGGCTAATATTTTGTTGAGAATTGTAGCGTCTAAATTCATCAGGGATATAGGCCTATAATTTTCTTTCTTTGTGTTGTCTTTGCCCGGTTTGGGGATCAGAATTATGCTCGCCTCATAAAAGGAGTTTGGAAGTCTTCCTTCCTCTTGAATTTTTTGAAATAGCTTGAGGAGGATAGGAGTTAGTTCTTCTTTGAATTTTTGGTAGAATTCACTTGTGAAGCCATCAGGCCTTTTCTTTTTTGGGAGTTTTTTGATAACTGTTTCGATCTCATTTGTTGTAATTGGTCTGTTTAGGTGTTCTGATTCTTCCAGATTGATTTTTCGAAGGTTACATGATTCAAGAAATTTGTCCATTTCACCAAGATTGTTTAATTTTTTGGCATAGAGTTCTTCATAGTATTTTCTTACAATGCTTTGTATTTCTGTTGTGTCAGTTGTTATTTCTCCACTGTCCTTTCTAATTTTATTTATTTGAGTCCTCTCTCTTTTTTTCTTGGTGAGTCTAGTTAAAGGTTCATCAATCTTGTTTACCTTTTCAAAGAACCAGCTTCTTGTTTCATTGATCCTCTGTATTGTTTCTTTTGCCTCTATGTCATTTATTTCTGCTCTGATCTTTATTATTTCCTTCCTTCTACTTGTCTTGGGTTTTATTTGTTATTGTTTTTCTAGTCCTTTTAGATGCAGGGTCAGGTTGCTTATTTGAGTTTTTTCTAGCTTCTTATGATATGCCTGTAGTGCAATAAACTTCCCTCTCAGAACTGCTTTTGCTGTGTCCAATAAATTTTGAGTTGATGTATGCTCATTATCATTTGTTTCTAGAAACTTTTTTTTTCTTCTTTGATCTCATTGTTAATCCATTCATTATTTAATATCATGCTATTTAGTTTCCAAGTGTTTGAGTATTTTTCAGTTTTTCTTTTGTGGTTAATTTCTAGTTTCATGGCATTGTGATCAGAGAAAATGCTTAATATGATTTCAATCTTCTTAAATTTATTGAGACCATTTTTGTGTCCTAACATGTGGTCTATCCTAGAAAACGTTCCATGAGCGCTTGAGAAGAATGTATATTCTACTGCTTTAGGGTGAAAAGTTCTGAAGATATCTATTAAATCAAGTTGATCTAGTGTCTCCTTTAAGTCTGTTGTTTCTTTATTAATTTTCTTTCTTGAGGATCTATCCAGTGTTGTTAGAGGGGTATTGAAATCCCCTACTATGATAGTATTGCTGTTAATCTCGCCCTTTATATCCATCAAAGTCTGCTTTATGTATGTCGGGGCTCCTATATTTGGTGCATAGATATTTATAATAGTTATATCTTCCTGTTGAATTGTTCGCTTTATTATTATGTAGTGTCCTTCTTTATCTCTTAGTACAGCCTTTGTTTTAAAGTCCATTTTGTCAGATATAAGTATTACTACCCCTGCTTTTTTTTCATTTCCATTTGCATGAAATATTTTTTCCCATCCTTTTACCGTCAGTCTATGTGCATCTTTTGTTTTAAGGTGTGTCTCTTGTAGACAGCATATGTATGGGTCCTATTTCTTTATCCATGCAGCTAGCCTATGTCTTTTGATTGGATCATTTAATCCATTTACATTTAAGGTTATTATTGATATGTAGTTGTTTATTGCCATTTTATTCTTTAAAGCTTTATTCTTCTTTTGCTCTATTCTTTCCTCCCTTTAAACTGTTCACAAGAGGCCCCTTAGTATCTCTTGCAGAATTGGTTTGGTTTTTATGAATTCCTTCAGGCTTTCTTTTTCTGGGAAGCTCTTTATTTCTCCTTCAATTTTAAACGTTAGCCTTGCTGGATAAAGTAGTCTTGGTTGTAGGTTCTTGTTCTGCATTACTTTGATTATATCTTGCCATTCCCTTCTGGCCTCAAGAGTTTCTGTTGAGAAGTCCGATGTCATCCTTATGGGGGCTCCTTTGAAGGTGATAGCCTTTTTTTCTCTAGCAGCTTTTAAAATTTTTTCTTTATCCATTAGCTTTGGTATTTTAACTATGATGTGTCTTGGTGTAGATCTTTTTGGGTCTCTCTTTAATGGAGTTCTGTGTGCTTCTTGAATGTGTGGAGTGTTTCCCAGCCTTAATTTAGGAAAGTTTTCTGCTATGACTTGATTGAACAAAGTTTCCATTTCCTGTCCTCTCTCCTCTTCTTCAGGTACCCCTATGATGCGAATGTTGTTTCTCTTCATGTTGTCACAGAGCTCCCTTAGAGTTTCCTCACATTTTTTGAGTCTCTTTTCTTTTTTCTTCTCTGCTTCTGTGCCTTTGTTTATTGTGTCCTCTAACTCGCTGATTCGATCCTCAGCGTGATTCATCCTGCTTTTAATTCCTTCCATTGTGGTCTTCAGTTCTGATACTGTATTTGTCATTTCTGTCTGATTCTCTTTTATTATTTCAATTTTGTTTTTTATACTTGTTATCTCTTTATTTAGGTGTTCATAATGACTATCCATTGTTGCTCTAATTTCTTTGAACATCCTAACTATCATTATTCTAAATTCTGCTTCTGGTAATTTGGTTATATCTGTTTCATTCAGATCCTTCTCTGGGGATTTCTCTTGATTCATTTGGTTTGCATTCCTCTGCCTTCCCCTTTATTTCTCTGTATAAGCAAGTTGTGGCCACTGGAGTCCAGTATGTGTTGCCTTTGTGTTCTCTAGGTGTGGTCTGTCTGCAGGCCCTCCACCCCCTCTGCCGCTGCCTAGGGTGATTGGGTATGAGCGTTGCCAGAGCCGGCCCACTGTGACTTTTGCTGTGATTTCTGCCTCTCCTCCGTGTGAGGGGCTTTCACTCAAGCCACAAGCCTTAGCACCAAGGGTAGAGGTAAGCACCTTTGCTCAGCTGCGGACCCAGCCTATTTCTGGACTTCCGCCCAGAACCTGCAGTCAGAGCCTGCTCGCCACAGTTTCGCGGGTTGGGCGGGGCATTTGATGTGCTCTCAGCTGTGAGCCTTTGCCCGTCCAGAGCTTTAGTCCTGCCCTCGAGGCCAGGGCCCTTCTACGCAGGGTCGCAAACCCAGGTTTATTGGGCCTGGCGTGTTTGCTGGCTTCTGCTCAGCTGCGTACTTCCGCTCGTGCCGGACTCTACCCCGCCCCTGCTGCCGGAGCCCGCTCGTGCATGTAGGAATGCAATCCTCGGTTTCTCCGGCCGGGCGGGGATAGTAGCAAGGGCTCAGCTGCGAGCTTCCACTTGTCTCGGAGTCCACCCCGTTCCTGCGCTCGGAGCCCGCTCGCGCACGTATAACGGTAAACTGCGGTTTCTCCGGCGGGGGCGGGGGACTGGCAGCGTGAGCTCAGCCTCGAGCCCCTGCCCGTCCCTGGTCCTAGCCCTGTCCCCGCAGTCAGGGCCAGCTTGTGCAGGGTCACAGAGCAGATTCCTGCCCGTTCCTGGCCTCCCGCTTTGTCCCCATAAGTGGGATTAAAGGCGGGCTGCAGCTTCTAGACCGCTTTCGCGCGTCCCCTCCGACCCTGCTGGGCTAGACCGAGCTCACACCGGCTTGGCCTCTGCCCACACCGACAGAACCACGTTTCAGCGTCCTGCCACCCCAAACCCTTCAGCAACCTTCAGCAGAGTAGGAAGGGACCTAATACTCCACACTGTAGGCCTGGGAGCTCCCTCACTTGTTTCACAGCTCAAAACTGTCCAAACACCTCTTCTAGGCTCTGGGACTGCAGGCTGAGGCTTGGTTCCTGGGACCCAGGTCCCTCCCTCTCCGCCAAACTCTCCTCCTGCCACGCGGGTCTCTCCGGGCTGCCATTTGCTCCGGGGAGCTGGTCAGCCCTCTTCGCGTTTTCGCTATTCCTACCAGTCTCAATGTGGCTTCTTCTGTGTTCCTTGGTTGAAGAGTCCACTTAGTTTAGTTCATAGTTGGTTTATCCAGATGATGGTTCTTTAAATTGAGTTATAATCCACTTTGGTTCTGGGAGTTGGAAGTTTGTACGTCCGCCTACTCCGTCGCCATCTTGCTTCTCTATTCTTTATATATATATATTTCTTATAGGATGGCTCAGCGAAGGTTTTGGAGAAGAGCAGGTGAAGATGTTTTACCTTTCTTATCTCAGGTATTAGTACAACAGATACTAACAATATAGCAGTGCTGGTTGGCTTAGCGGTACAGCATTGCCTGGCGTGTGAAAGTCCTGAGTTTGATTCTCCGATAAGGCACACAGGAGAGGCAACCATCTGCTTCTCCACCCCTCCCCACCCCTCTTCTTCTCCTGCAGCCATGGCTCAAATGAGAAAGTTGGCCCCAAGCACTAAGGATGGCTCCATGGCCTTGCCTCAGGCACTGGAATGGCTTAGTTGCCAAGCAACAGAGCAGCTGCCCCAGATGGGCAGAACATTAGCCCCACAGGGGGTTGCTGGTGGATCCCTGTAGGGTGCATGTGGGAGTCTGTCTCTCTGCCTCCCTGCCTCTCACTTGATTGAAAAACAAAGAACAGTATGGCAGTATCCACTACAATGCCATGGTTAGAGCAGATCTATACCTTACATAGAAAACAGGGAATTTCATGTACCAATACTAAGTTCTCTAATATAGGTGGGAAATTACCCTTTTAGCCTTCTCAGTCATTACATCTCTCAGCTGATCAGTGTGAGGCCTCCTCCCTCATTTGGGGTGGTCAGATCCCAGATATACACAGTCCTAGACCAGGTAAAACTTTCCAGCCAAGGGTACTTCATTGGGCAATTCCCCTCTACTGCAGCAGCCCCCTTATTCAACTTAAGTGTTTATGGATGTCTGCGTTAAAGACACAGATTATGAAAGAAAAGAAAAAGAAAGCAAGTGAAATAGCACATATTTTTTTTCCTATGTGGGTTAACAGAGTCAGTCAAAACATATTTATGGAATGCTTGTAGGGCACATAGCATGGTACTTCATACTTCATTGAAAATCCATTAAAACAACTACTAGGTCATGCTTGGAATCTTTTTTCACAAAGGAATTTGCTTTAGTTGCTAGATTAGCAGGAACTAATTTGATAAGCAAAACTAACAACTCCATTTGTACTAGGAAGCCCTTATATAAACCATCACACACTGTAAATAATATGTGTGAATTGATTTATATCTGTGTCTGGGTATATGAACTTAAAAGCTACAAACCTAATGTACTATATAAGGGAAGAAAAAATTTAAAAGTTAGTGAGTCATCTTCTACTAATGCTCCAGAGTTAAATGTTTACCTGGGAGGTTGTGCCCTCGTTATAGGCCATTAATGACCATAAATAAATAAAATTTTGTTCACATCTATAACACATCCTCCTGCCTCTCATACCAGCAAACTAGCTTTAAAATATCCACTTTTTATTGAAATATTATTGATCAAGGCTAGAATCATTTAAACCAACATTTGGCCTTTGAAATTCACTCATAAACATGTTTCATAAGTTTATTTTTTTTCACTAATGTCAACAACCTTTATTAATACACACACACACACACACACACACACACAGTTGGTCCTGTCTTCTTTCTTTTTTAAATTTATTTTTCTGTCTTCTTTCAATTATTTATTTAATAAAGAATTTTGATTACCTAGAGCACTGAAATAGAACATCCCCCCATATCTTAAAAAGTTCAAGTTATCTAGCAGAGAGATGCAACTTGAGGGAGTTTTGTGGTCTTGATAATGGTTCTCAGTTGTAGCAGGATCCCTACCATTTCTACTCCTGTCTCATGCTTCTTGTCCCAAATATTCTCTGCAATTACTGTCCGATCCAAAATTCTTTATTGTGTCTCCTGCCTTCTCAGGGCAGGAGGAGAAAGAGTGGAGCAGAGGGTCTTATTCTTTAAAAAATGACACACTTTCTATTAAATAGTTGGGTTGGCAAGAAAGTATTTTTGGCCATTACACATAGAGAGCGTTGCAATTGTTTTTGAAGGATTTCTGTCAGGTTTTTTCCTTTTGACATTTGATATCAGTCACATTTAGGTTACTTTAGAAGTAAGTCGTGTGTAATTTTGTTTGTAGCTGTTAGTTTAGGGTCAATTTTAACATGGAGTGCAGAAATGAACATTTTCGGCATGTTTTACTCTTTTATTTCCATAAAGGAAAGATAGCTGCTGAGGCTCACAAAAAGGTATGTGAAGCTTATGGCGTTGATTGAATAACAGAATGAATGTGTCAGAATTGGTTTTAAAAATTTTGTTCTGGAGATTTTTCACTCAAATATGTTCTGGTTGACCTACTGATGTTGATGATGATCAAATCAAAGCCATAATTGAAGAGAATCATCATATAACTGTTCGAGAGATTGTAGAGAGGTTAAATGTATCGCACACAATTGAAAATTACTTAAAATGTCTTGGACTCACTAAGAAGCTCGATATTTGGATTCCGCATATGAATTGAAAGAGATTCACTTAACACAACGAATCAATATTTGCGATATGCATCTCAAGTGCAATGAAACCAACCCTTTTTTGAAAAGAATCATCACTGGTGATGAAAACTGGGTCATCTACAGTAACATCATTTGAAAATAATCATGGTCCAAGTGTGATGAGCCAGCACAAACCACATCTAAAGCTGAATTGCATCAAAAAATGGTCATGCTGTCAATTTGGTGGGACTACAAAGGTGTTATGTATTTTGAGCTGCTTCCAATAAACCAGACGATCAATTCAGATGTTTACTGTCAACAACTAATGAAACTGGATGAAGCAATCAAAGATAAACGGTCAGAACTGGCAAATCGCCAAGGAATTGTGTTTAATACAAAGCCTCACACATCTTTAGTAACTTGTGGGAAATTATTGGAGCTTGGTTGGGAAGTGATGTCGCATCCCCCATACAGCCCTGACCTGGCACCATCTGATTACCATTTATTTCAAAATTTGCAAAACTCTTTGAATGGTAAAACGTTCACAAATGATGATGACCTTAAATCGCACTTGGTTCAGTTTTTTGCTGAAAAGGACCAAAATTTCTACGAGCACGAAATCATGAAGCTGCAAGAAAGATGGCAAAAGGTCATTGAACAAAATGGAAAATATATAATTGATTAAAGTTTATTTTTTGTATAAAAGAGTTTTATTTCACACTACAAAACCGAAATTACTTTCTTGCCAACCCATAGTAAAACTGTGGTGACTGATGTAAGGAAAGTGTTATTACGTTTAGATCATAAGCTGGGACCAGACAGTCTCAGAATCAAAGTTCAGATCCATCGTTTACCAATGATATAATTTGGGGAAAGTAACTTCTCTGAGCTAAGACTAACTAAGTGAAGCTGAAATAAGATAATGCATGCAAAGTGCTTAGTATAGTGTCTATGAGAAAGCATCCGTGAACAGACAAGTTCTTGGTATCTACCAGATCCAAAGCTCTGTAAGCATAGAAGCCTACTTCACTTCTGACGCTTTGGGAGGCTTCTGGCAGAACTTTAGTGTGATTAAGAAAATATTATGCACTTGCATTATGGCATAAAATTTATTGAACTGTCAGTAAACCAAAGCACTGTATCATAGGAACTTTCCATTCTGGGAAAAAAAGAAGAAGAAAAAAAGCTCTGGTTTAGGTAGAAGTCAAAGATGAGCAAGACCCTTTCCCTTCTAATCATTGATTGGTTAAGTACATTCACTTTCCATTCTGGGGAGCGGGGAAACTCTGGGGCAGAAGCTTTTAATCATTGGTTGGTTAGGTTAGCTCCTTCCAGATATAGACACTAAGACAAGAATTAGAGTGTAAGTTTACTTGGGGGGAAAGGATCACCAGTAGGAAGAGGTGTGGGAGAAAGAGGAATAAAGCTAATAAAAGGGCAAGTTGTGAGTAGCTGGGGTTTAATTCCATCAAGGAATCCTGGGAACTAGTGTTGGCCTCACCTCAGAATTATCCCATGTGATGAGCAAGGAAGTTGAGATATTTATCTATCAACTCTTAATTGTTGGTTAAGATCCACTTCTCAGAACATTAACTGTTGCAGGCATGGCCATGCAGCAGAACCTTGTGGTGTACGTTGCAGCTTTTTAAATAGAGCTTACAAGAGACTCCATATGGCATACACATCTGCAACAAACATCACTAGCACCATGGAATTTACTGGTCATATGGCCACTTAAACTATAGCCAGAACCTGAAGCGGAGTTTAGTCCTTCTCTGCCCCCTCCCCAAAATTTATAGCTTTCAGAATCTCTCTCTTTCTCTCTCTCTCTCTTTCTCTCTCTCTCTCTCTCTCTCTCTCTCTCTTTATATATATATATATATATTAGTGCAGTATTCCCCAATGTCATATATGCTTTCTCCAAAATCTAGAGTCCTCCAGTATTCTGCTTCTGAGTGATAAGAGGAACAAGGTAAAATAATTGTCCTCAAACTTGGAGTGAATATTTTGGTTGGCATGCTCCAGATGACTGGCCCCTAAAAACTTAGGTGATATAGCAGCCCCCTGAATCATTTTACAGTTTATTTTCTCTCCTCCAGTATTCAAGTGACCTGATTAACAATGCCATCAAAATAGGGGAACTTTGTGATGTCTACATACGTGTGTAGACAATCAAGTTCTTCTGGGTGATACTTTGAGGCCGCTGTGGGGAAACACACATGATATTCTCAGAAACCCTAGTTGAGAGAGTCCTTTAGGCATTATTTTAAATTACTAAAGGGGTCTTAGCAGGTCGCAGGTCTTAGCAGGTGTTCTACAGCCATGCCCTTAATTTGACTTTTGACTTTGAGAAAATTTTACCACTGAAAAAAAGGAGGAAAAGAGACAGTTATATTTGCCAAACCAGCAAATTCTTGGGTTTCCATTTCTCTTCTAGAGTTAGACGATGCCTACAAGTTGAACAGTTCCTTCTTCTGCTCATCTCTCTTCCTGGACATTCAGTTAGAGGAAACCTAACCATACTTTCAACATTCTGTCTGAAGATTTCTTTATCATATATTTTTTCAAGTTTATTAAGTGTATTTCTTTATTCTTAAAGTTTCCATAAAGACCATTTTGCCAACTATTCCATTACCAAATGACACAAACTGTTCTTTCTCCAGCCTTTAATACCATTTTCTTTCTGCATTCCCAGCCTCCAGTAACTAACTGTTTATTCACCATTCCCTAATCTTTGCTAACAGCCTCTGGTGTTTTTCCAGCCTCTAACCACCAGCTGTTGAAGGGGCAAAAAGAATTCCAAGCTACAAGCCTCTGGTGGTTAAGCTCTGAGTCAGGAATAACACCACTTCTACATTTCATTGCTCAAAGCCCCCCACAGGGCCAGTCCAGACAAGCAGAATAAAAAAATAGACTCAACTCTGCCCCTAACCCCCAGAGAGACAGGAAGAGAGACAGATATGGATGGACAGACAGGAAGGGAGAGAGATGAGAAGCATCAATTCTTTGTTATGGCACCTTAGTTTTTCATTGATTGCTTTCTCAAATGTGCAATGACCGGGGCTCCAGTAGAGCGAGTGACCCCTTGCTCAAGCCAGCAACCTTGGGCTAAGCCAGTGACCTTGGGCTTTAAGCCAGCAACCTCTGGGCTCAAGACAAAGACCTTTGGGTTCAAGCCAGCAACCATGGCGTCATGTCTATGATATCACATTTAAGCCAGCAAGCTGTGCTCAAGTCAGGTGAGCCTGCGCCCAAGCTGCAACCTCAGGGTTTCAAACCTGGGTCCTCTGAATCCCAGGCCAATGCTCTATCCACTGCACCATCGCCTGGTCAGGCTAGACTCAACACTTAATAGAAAGAATTATAAAATATTGTAACAATATTTTTCAATCTACAGGGAACATCGAAATATTGCTAAATCACCTTAACAGAGATTACACCAATTTTGAATCTCACTAGCAACATATAAAAGTACCAGATGATGTTTCCCCAGATCTCACACTCAGTGTGTTATCCAGTTCTTTTTCTCTGTCAATATGACAGGTAAAACTTACATCTTGTAGTTTTAATTTGTTTTTTGCATATTATTAGTGAAATTGGGCATATTTTATTTATAGCCAATTGTATGTATTTCTTTCTTGAAACTGTATATTTATATGTTTGCCATTTTCCATTTGGTTTATAACCTTGGCTCAATATATTTCAATGCACTCAAGAATTTGTACATGTTAGTAATGGGAGACTTGGATACCAATTCTAGGGAAGGTTCTTTTGAGTCTCTAAACTGAAAGTTTCTTTGATTACCCAATTTTGGTCTTGCTGAGGGTAGCAAATTCTCTTATCCCTAGGGAAGGGTCATTATTATGAGGAGTTCTAAAGGAATACCTGGTCTCTAACAGGAGAGGACCTGAGTTTCTATATTTATTTTTCTCCAAATTTCACTGCCCCGAAGGGAGAAAATCACAGGCGAATGTGGAGAATACTGAGCCTTAAGTCTGTAGTTGCTTCAGTTTCCTAAAATGGTCTAAAGGAGAGCTGATCATAAACATCCCCCTGCATATGTATTGTAATTGACTTCTACAGTTTGTGGACCCTGGTGTAAAGAGCTCTGCATTGAAGTAGAGTACCTGTGTTTGAGTCTAGTGACCTTGGACGAGTGTATTCCCTTTCACTTCAGTTTATCCACCTGTAACCAAAGGTAACATTACCTGTTTTGAAGCTCAAATGTGAAAGCAACTGGCAAAGGTAAGTTGTACAAATATTTGGTGCTATGATGTTTACCTAGATGGACTGAATATCATGCAAGATCTAATACAGTGTGTAGAAACTCAGCAGTTTTAAACCATTATTGCCTGCAAGATACCACTATTTCTCTCAACCTGAGATACGATATTCTTGCTTAAGCTCTTGTAATGCTACCATGAGTAGTCAAACTTGAGGTTAAGTGCACAGTCCTCCAGACTGCCATGTGTTTCCAAGTCTTCAGGCATCAGCTGCAATTCAGGGATCCTTTGGTCCACCCTCACTTCAGACTAGCTGGTTAAAAAACAGGGGCTCATGACCACCTCCAGGTTCATTAATTTGTTAGAATGAGTCATAGAACTCAGGACTTCTGATTATAGTTTTATTATAATGAAAGGATACAAAAAGAACCAGCCAAAAGAATAGACACATATGGTAGAATCTAGAACTGAGAAGGTTCCAACTGCAAACATTTGTGTTCTCAAGAATGTGGGTCCCTCTTTAGCATCAGTGTGTGGTAATATGCAGGGTTTTGCCAACCCAATAAGCTCACCCACATGCTGTGTATATTCCAGAAAGAGCAAGAAGGCCATCGTGACTGGAGCTGGGGTCAGCAGTAGGAGATGAGGTCAGACAGGCAACTGGGTGGAAGCAGGAAGACACCTTAAGCAGTCCTTGAAATAATCTAGGCAGGAGAAAATGGTGCCTTGGAACAGCAATAGAAGTGGTAAGAAGTCAGATTTTAAATACATTTTGAAGATAGACCCAACAGGATTGACCAATAGCTTGGACGTAGATTGAGAAAAAGTCAATGACAATACAGTGGTTTTTGGCCTGAGTAACTAGAATAATGATGACAAGTGGAAGGAACAGGCTCAGAGGGAAGACCAGGAGCTGCTCTGTCTGTAGAGATTGAGAAGTATATTAAGAAACAATGTGCAGATGTCACATAGGCAGTGTATCTTATGAGCGTGCAGTTTGGAAGAGACACCTGGTTTGGAGATACACATTTGAAATCCATCAGCACGTGGGTGATTATTGAAAGCCATGAGACTGGATGAGATCACCAAGGAAGTGAGTGGACTGATTCTGAGGCACCAGCAAAGAGATTGAGAAATAAATGTGGCTGGAGGAATACTAGGGACCAGGAGAGAGTAGTGTCCTGAAAGCAAGGTCTTGAAAGCATTTGATGGAGGAAGGTGAGATCAGCTATGTCAAATACTGCTGACAGGGCAAATAAGAAGAAAATTAGATTTTTGACTCTAGAATTTAGCAACTTGGAAGGCATTGGTGACCTTGACAAAGTAAGTTTCATTGGGTTTGTGGGGGAACAAAACCCGACTGGAGTTGGTTCCAGAAAGAATTTGGCAGGGGCTGGGAGGAAGGAGGACAGGAATTGAACATAAAATGCTGAGAACATTTTAAGAGGTTTTGCTGAAGAGGTAGGAGAAAGAATTACTTCTGGAACAGCACTATGAGGAGATCTGCAGACTCTCTCCAGAGAAACAGCCCTAACTGATGAAAATTATTTTTTAAAAAAGCCAACAACAGAACAACAAAAAAACAACGTTTAAGTTCCTGCCAATTGTTCTAAGGGCATACAGCAAATGAAGAATTATTTATTTAAGAAAAATCTATAAATCCCAGTTTGAACAGAAAGAGTCGGTGGCACTTAAACCACAAGCCACTCCCTTTCAGGCCCACGTCCCCAGCTCAACATGATAGAAGCTCTGCTCAGGGTAGCAATGGTCCTTCCCCCAGCTCTCAGTTGAGGACTGTTATCTCCCTATGCAGGGCAGACTACCAGCATTTCTTGTACCTTTAAACTCTGTGTCGCAGAGACTAAATTCCTGGGAAGTGCTGCCCCGAGATTGGGCGCTCTCTTTTTTTCACCAAGCCCTTGTTTGTAGGTCAGGGGCTCCACCCAGGTATGACATGTCTAGACCACTGAGCCTGTTTGCTCTCAGCCCAGCTCACTCATTCAGCACAGGTTCCACAGGGGGAGAAGCAAGCCAAGAAGATGAGAGGCTTACCACCTCCACCCAGTACCTTCTGAGACATAGGTTACTCTGAGACATGCTGTTCACTGTTCCCACACCAGCTCTGACGCATTTAGAGCAGAGATCTTGCAGAGGAGGAAGATAGGCCAGAAGCATAGAGAATGCCGAGGCTTTCCTCAAGGGAACTGCCTTTGTTTGTAACAGAGTGTAGGGAAGTTCAAGCCTATAGATGCTCTTGAAAATACTGGAGATTTTTGCGGTGAGCAATTAAAAAGAGGCTGGAAGCTTCATGAGAATAATAAGGGAAAGAGATAGCTAAAAACAGCCACCCTAGCGGCAGGATGAACTCCACAGACTGATCTCAAAAACTATCCTGCAGAGACGACCAGGTTTAACTGTTTTTGGCTGTGGAGTAATTTGTCCCCCTTGTCATTGTAGAAAACAATTAGTGGAGCCTAATAGGTGAGTGTGAATATAGATGCAAAATTCTCAAAACAAAACAACACTAACACACTGAATCCAATAACATATGGAAGGGATTATACCATAAGAAATTGCAATTTCTCTCAAAAATGCAAAGTTGTTTAAATCCGAAAGTCAATATAATTCACTATATCAATAGGACAACAATCACATGATCATTTTAAAAGAGGCTGAAATATAAGGTGACCAATCATCCGCCTTTAGGGAGGACAGTCCTTCTTTTGTAAGTTCCATCCTCCCTCAAAAAGTGTCTTCCTACATGTCCTCCTTTTTGATATTAGGAGACTAATCTGTAAATGTTCATATCTGATTGATGCAGAGTCGATCCATTGCATGTGATGTGATGTATTTGTATTTGAAATGATGATTCGTCAAGGATCAGTGCAGTGCCACAAGATGTGATTATGAGACACATGCACTCCACATGGGAGACCTTGAGAGAGCACGCAATATACCAAGCTTGCAAATGGCTTTGTGTATTTTTTTAAAATTCATTTTAGAGAGGAGACACAGAGTGAGAGAGAGAGAGAGAAAGAGAGAAAGGGGGGAGGAGCTGGAAGCATCAACTCCCATATGTACCTTGACCAGACCAGTGCAGGGCTTTGAACTGGCGACCTCAGTGTTCCCAGGTCGTCGCTTTATCCACTGCACCACCACAGGTCAGGCACTTTGTGTATTTTTTACTGAAACATGACACGGCACATACGACATTGTAGACTCACAATTATTTCTTTCTCAGTGAATATTCAATCATAGACAGGTAAGCACAATTCACGTTTTATTAATTCATTATCTATTTAATAATTTCCAAATACATATAATTTTATTTACAAGTATTTTCCTGAAATTTGAGTTTTAAAGTGGAAATCTAACCTCAAACTATATCTACTAATAACACATTTTGATTAAATAGTTGCATAAAACAGACGTTTTTTAATTAGAAAATTATAAATACACCTGAATATCACTCCAAATTAGTGGTTTTATTTGATATTTAGTTTTACTAAATGAGTACTTTTTTCTTACAATTATCAAAAAGTAATAGGCATGTAAGCATAATTACAATATAAAGTATTATAAATGTTTTTATTATTCATTTATCATATAATAGTGTATTATTGTTGCATTGAATAAAATGTTTCTTTTATTTACAATATTATTTCCTTCAATTTATTTTTGTCCTCCTTATCATTGTAAAAAAGTTGGTCACCTTATGAAATAGTATTTGACAAAATCCAAACAGTCCAATATCCCTTTAAAAAACATTTCCTCAACAAACTAGAAATGGTAGAGAATTTCCTCAACCTGATAAAGGACATCTATGAAACACTCACAGCTAATATCATCCTTAATGTGCAAGACTGAATGCTTTACCCCTAAGATCAAACAAGGATATGTGTTCTTACCACTTCTAATCAACATTGCATGGGAGGTTCCAGCCAGGGTACTTAGGGAAGGTAATGAAGTGAAAGTCATGCAGGTTGGAAAGGAAGAAGTAAGAATATCTCTACTTTTAGATGGCATGCTCTTGTATACCAAAAGCCATAAAGAATTGACTAAAAATTTTTCAGAATAATAATAAGAATGTTCAACAAGTTTGCATGTTACAAGGTCAGTTACATAATCAGTAGTATTTCTAGACACTAGCAATGAACGATCTCAAAATTAAATTAAGAAAACAATTCCATTTAGAGTAGCATCAAAAAGAATAAAATACCTAGGAATATATTTAAGAAAATAAATTTAAAACTTATATTCTAAAAACTACAAACATTGTTGAAAGTAATTAAAGAAGATTTCAATAAATGGCAAGATAGTCTATGCTTATTGTTTGGAAGATATTGTTAAGATGGCAATTGTCCCCAAATTAATCTACAGATCTAATGCAATCCCTATGAAAATTCTAGATAGATTTTTTTTTTACACAAATTAACAAGCTTATGCTAAAAATCACATGGAAATACAAGGGACCCAGAATAGCCAAAACAATCTTGTATAAGAATAAACTTGAAGCCTGACCTGTGGTGGCGCAGTGGATAAAGCGTCGACCTGGGAACACTGAGGTCACCAGTTCAAAACCCTGCCCTGGTCTGGTCAAGGCACATATGGGAGTTGATGCTTCCAGCTCCTCCCCCCTTTCTCTCTTTCTCTCTCTCTCTCACACTCTGTGTCTCCTCTCTAAAATAAATAAAATTTTAAAAAAAGAAATTAAGAATAAACTTGAAGTAAGTCTTCACAATTTCAAAACTACTATAATGCCACAGTAATGAAGACAGTGTGATAATGGTATAGTGATAGACATACAAAATAAAATTGAGTCTAGAAATAAACCCTCACATTTACAGTCAATTGATATGTGATAATTCAATCGGGAAAGAATAGTCTTTTCTACAAAGAGTGCAGGAGCAACTGGATACCCAGGTGTACAAAGAAAGGGGAAAATTGGACCCCTTTATCACAATGTAATTTGAGAGGCATATTAAACAGACATAAAATAGTCATACAGGAGAGTAAAAGAATAAATAAGAGAAATTAAATGATTGCTGAACCATATCAAAGGCCCAGTTGAGGTCAGCATTCACAATTTAATTGCAAGGCAGACCAGTCGGCCTGATTTTGTGTTCTTTCTCCAACCACCAACAATTGCATGGTGTGGGTGTGCATTCGGCAAGCAGTAGGATTTAAACAGGATTGTGAGAGAAAGGAAGTGAGTTGAGAGAAAACAGCCTTCATTAGCAAGGGCTGAAGGGGGAACTTGGCACACTCAAGGCTGAGTAAGAGCAAGGAAGTAGAGAATGGTCAGACAAGAGACTGAGGACATGGGAAGGTTTCCTGATCACCAATCACAAACACTGGAGGACACAGGAGTTTGGAAGGCTGGGTAATGGAATAAGAAAAGAGAATTTACAGAGGTCCATGGGTATTAAATTCCAAGACCTTTATAGGATATCCTGGGATCCTGTACTTCTTGTAGTGACTTCTTGTAGTGAAAGGTATAAACAGGTAAAGGGCATGATGAGATTAGTCCTAATGGTCTTTAAGTTAGATAGCTGTGGCAAGGCTGCCAAGGTTGAGTCGGGTGAGGGTTTGACAGTGGGAGACCTTCCTGAGCAGCAAGCAGATAAAAGGAAATAGCAACAGCTATCTTTTATTTACACCTCTCACAAACATTAAGGAATATTTTATCAGTTCATATTTATTTTGAAATATCTCCTAATTTTTGTGAGCAGTATACTGTCTAGTATATACCAGCCTCTATGCAAACTGTACTTCATCATTATCTTATTTATACTTCATACTCTCCTACAAGGTATGCTTTATGTCCCCATTTGGGAACAATTGACACAGTCTACCTTTAATGTTACAGTGATGCAGCAGTGGAAGAGAGGAAAGATTATTCATTATTTCTTTTAAAAATAATGTTTTTTTAATTCTTTTAAATATCACAAAAGCCATCATTTCTTTCTTTGTAAGAAAAGAAAGATAAATAACAAAAATTAAAAGCAGCTTGATCAGTGGTGGTGCAGTGGATTGAGTGTCGACATGGGACACTGAGAACCCAGGTTCAAAACGAAACCCTGAGGTCGCTGGCTTGAGCTCAGGCTCACCAGCTTGAGTGTGGGGTCACTGGCTTGAAGATGGGATCAGAGATATGATCCCATGGTCACTGGCTTGAGCCCAAAGGTCACTGGCTTGAAGCCCAAGGTCACTGGCAAGGAGTCATTGACTCAGCTGGAGCCCCCAGTCAATGCACATTTGAGAAGCAATCAATGAACAACTAAAGTGACACAATGACAAATTGATGCTTCTCATCTCTCTCCCTTCCTGTCTCTGTTTCTCGCTAAAAAATAAATAAATAAAACCATCAGATATGACCAGTATTAAAATCTGTTGCATATTATTTCAACCCTTTTAAAAATTAGTAAATGTATGTCAGCCTATTTGTAAAAATTTATCAATAAACTTTTTTCTTAGAACTGTTTTAGGTTTATAGAAAAATTGAATGGAAAATACAGAGTGGTCCACCCTTCCTCCCACACCCACCCCTGCATGAGCGCGCGCGCGCACACACACACACACACACACACACACACACGCCTAGTCTTTCCCTATTATTAACATTTTGCTTTCCTGTGGAACTTTTGCTAGAACTGATGAACTAATATTGATACATTGTTGTTAACTAAAGTCCATAGTTTACATTTATGTTAGCTCTTTGTGTTGTAGAGTTGTGTAGGTTTTGACAAATGAATATCATGTATACATGTGTGTATGACAGTTTCATACAGAATAGTTTCACTGCCTAAAAATCTGCTGTGCTCCACCTATCCATTCCTTCCTTCCTTCCTGCTGATCCTCCAGCAATCACTATTCTTTTTTACTGTCTTTGTAGTTTTGCTTTTTCCAAAACATCACATAGTTGGAATCATACGTTATTTAGCTTTTTCAGACTGGCTTCTTCTACATAGCAATATGCATTCCCCTGTGTCTTTTCATGGCTTGATAGCTCATTTCCTTTCATTACTGAATAATATTCCATTGTACCTCAGTTTGTTTTTCCATTCACCTGTTGAAGAACTTCTTGATTATATCCTGGTGTTTTTTGTTTTGTTTTTTTTTGTGTTTTTTTTTAACAATTATGAATAAAGCTATTAAAAGCCTTCATGTGCTGGTTTTTGTAAAGACATAAGCATGATTCTGGGTAATATGGTAAGACTATGTTTGGTTTGTAAGCTGCTATACCCTTTTGCATTCCCACCAAATAAATGAGAGCTCCTGTTACCTCACATTCTTGTCAGCATTTGACATTGTTTATGTTTTGGATTTTAGCCAATCTAATAGATGTATGGTGGTATTCATTGTTTCAATTTGCAATTCCCCAATGATGCATTACTTTGAGCATCTTTTGATATGTATATTTTCATCTGTATATTTTATTTGTATATATTTTCTTTCTCATCTGTATATTATCTGTTCAGATTATGCCTGGTTGTTAAAATATTTTATTTACTGATTTTAGAGAGAGAGAGAGATGGAGAGGAAAAAGAAGTATCAACTCATAGTTTCTTCACTTTGGATGTTCATTGATTGCTTGTTGTATGTGCCTTGACCAGGCAAACCCAGGGCTTGGAACTGGTGGCATCAGCATTCCAGTTTGACTCTTTATCCACTGCACCACCACAGGTCAGGCTCTTTTGCCCATTTTAAAAGTAGATTGCTTGTTTTTTATTGTTTTAAGTGTTCATTGTATATTTTAGATACAAGTCCTTTATCAGATATGTGTTTTGCAAATATTTTCTCCCATCTGTGGATTGTCATTTCAATTCTCTTAACAAGCCCATTATTCTTGATTAATATTGTAAACATCTAAGTTACTTCATTTACTACATCATTTTTCCTGTCAGAATATTTCATGGAATAAATATCATCGCGTTCATTTAACCACATTCTTACAGCTGGATTTATAGGTCTATTCTAATTGTCGGTATTGTATGTAATGTAGAGGTGAACAATCTTGTAATTAAATCTTTGTGTACTATCTTGTTCTTTTTTAAAAACATACATTTCTAGATGTGAAGTATCTGGATCAAAGGGTTCTTATGTTTTTGAAGCTCATGATATATATTTTTAATTTAAAGAATTTATTTATTGATTTTTAGAGAGAAGGAGATAGGGCAAGACAGAGGGTGAGAAGCATTCACTCGTAGTTGCTTCACTTTGATTATTCATTGATTCTTTCTCACATGTGCATTGAGCAGGCAAGCCCAGGGCCAGGAACTCACCACCTCCGTGTTCCAGGTCAATGCTCTATCGACTGTGCCACCACAGGTGCATTAAAATTTGTTTACAGGACCTGGCCATTTGGCTCAGTAGTAGAGTGTCAGCCATGTGTGTGGAAGTCCCACGCTCAATGCCGGGTCAGGGCACACAGGAGAGGTAACCATATGCTCCCAAACTGCCCCCACACACACACACATACTCTCTTCCCCTCTGGCAGTCATGGCTCAAATAAGCAAGTTGGCACTGGGTGCTGAGGATGACTCCATGGCCTTGCCTCAGGCGTTGGAATGGTTTGGTTGCCAAGCAATGGAGCAGCAACCTCAGATGGGCAGAACATCAGTCCCAGATGAAGGTTTGGGTGGATCCTGGTAGGGGCCCATGCAGGAGGAGTCTGATTTAGAAAAAAAAATTTTTTTTTTTTTTTTACAGGGACAGAGAGTCAGAGAGAGGGATAGATAGGGACAGACATACAGGAAGAGAGAGGTGAGAAGCATCAATCATTAGTTTCTCGTTGCTGTTGTGACACCTTAGTTGTTCATTGATTGCTTTCTCACATGTGCCTTGACCGCGGGCCTTCATTAGACCTCGCAACCCCTTGCTGGAGCCAGCGACCTTGGGTCCAAGCTGGCGAGCTTTTGCTCAAGCCAGATGGGCCCACGCTCAAGCTGGCGACCTCGGGGTCTCTAACCTGGGTCTTCTGCATCCCAGCCCGACGCTCTATCCACTGCGCCACTGCCTGGTCAGGCAAAAAAAATTTTTTTACAGATTATTTTTTAGTTTACATTCTTATTTGCAGTGTAGGAGAGAGCACTTATTTCCCCAATCTCTTGCTAAGTACATATTATAAAATGCTTTAGAAATGGACATAGCTTTCTTTATTCTTTTTTTTTAAAATCATTTTTTTAAATTTTATTTATTTGTTTCAGAGAAAGGGGGGGGAGAGAGAGAGAGAGAGAGAGAAGGTGGGGAGGAGCAGGAAGCATCAACTCCCATATGTGCCTTGACCAGGCAAGCCCGGGGCTTTGAACCTGCAACCTCAGCATTCCAGGTCAACACTCTAACCACTGCGCCACCACAGGTCAGGCTTTCTTTATTCTGAATATAAAATAACTCATGCTGTCATTTAAAGCTATTTGGAAATTGAAAGGTTAAAAAGTTTTTCATTATTTCAATATGTATTTTTTCAATTGCTATGAAGTTAAACATTTTGTCAAGAAAAATGTTACCTATAGTCTCACTTAGGAGACATTAATCTAATGGATATGTAATAAATGTTTTGTGATAATATTTATAAAATAGCATTTGAATACTTATCTTGACATAGTACATTGCTGGGGATTACATAAACATAAATAGAAAATCAATCCATAAACACTAAGAAATCAGTCTAAGAAAGTAGGTGGCCAGGCAACAAGTGTTTGTTTATTGAATGCCTACTATTTGCCTGAAACTTTTTTTAAGTGAGAGGATGGGAGATAATGAGACAGACTCCCCATGTGCCCTGATGGGGATCTACCCAGCAACCCATCTGGGGCTGATGCTCTGACCAACCAAGATATCCTCAGCACTAAGGGCCGATGCTTGTACCAATCAAGCCACTGGTTGCAAGAGAGAAAGAGAAAAGAGGGAGAGGGATGGGAAGAGAAGCAGATGGTTGCTTCTGATGTGTGCTCTGACCAGGAATCGAACCCAGGATGTCCATACACCAGGCCAATGCTCTATCCACTGAGCAAACCAGCCAGGGCTTGAAACTATCTTGATAATACCTTTATGGAGTTATAATTAACATACAATGAACTGGACATATTTAAAATGTACAATTTGATCATCTGTATCCATCTTGGTCAATGGTGAAAGTCTGCTCATCTCTACTTTAAGTGCTGGATCTATTAGCAGTGAACAACATGGACAAAATCCTTTGCTTCAAACAGCTTACATTCTAAAGGGGTATTGTATATAATAAACACATGAAAGAAAAATGAACATATATAGATAAATTATTTCAGAAAATGTGTGTCAACAAAACAGCAGTGTAGTAGGCAGTAAAGAATTCTCTAAAGGGAGGTGACATTTGAGATGAATTATGAGGAGGGGGCCACTTGAAGAGCTAAGATAGCAGTGTTCTCAGATAAGGATCTACAACATGTCTAAAGGCCCCAAACAGAAATAACTTGACTTGTTTAATAGGACAGATACAAAGCCAGTGTGACTGGACTGTGTTTAAGGTGGGAGTAGAGGTTGGTGTGGTAGGGACAAAAGGATTGTAGATCATTGTTTCAGTTACCCATTGCTGAACACCTTAAAAGTTAGCATCATAGAACAATAATAATCAGTATCTGGGGATGCCCAGCATCAGCGAGGAGCTCTTGCTAAGGGTCTCTCATATGGTTGCAGTCAGATGGTGGCTGGAGCTGGAGTAATCTCAAAGCTTCTTCATTCAGATGTCTGGAGCATGGGCTAGAGTGACAACTGGAAGCTAGAAAACATCTGGCTCCTTGGCTATCTTTCTCTCTCTCTGCAATCTCTCCACATGGACTTAGGGTAGCCCAATTTCTTACATGGTTTCTGCAAGTGTTCAGACCAAGTATCTCAAGAGAAACTTGCAGATGCTTCAGGGTATTTCCAAACCTAGCCTTAAACATCATGGTGTCACTTCTACCACATTGCTTCATCAAGGTAGTCATAAAGTTTTATTCAGATCCAAGGAGAGGGAACAGACTTCTTGTTGGTGTCATATCATGTTCAAGCCAACATCCCCAGTGGATGCCTGACACCGCATGCAGTACTAAATCCTGTACATACTACTCTTTTCTTATATATACATACCTACAATAAAGTTTAATTTATACGTTAGGCACAGTAAGATATTAACAATAACTACTAATAAAATAGAACAATTATAACAATACACTATGATAAAAATGATGGGCATTTTTATCTTCCTCTCTCAAAATGCATTATTGTAGACATCCCTTTACTTGCAGTAAATGCTTGGTGTCACTTGTTTCAGGGGATTTCTTGCTGAAGTCTTCTTATTGGCTCATGCTTTCTGGAGCAACACATCGCCATCAATCAGAAGACATTTTCTGTTTATGTCTTCCACCCACAAATTTAATACCTTTCCATCTTAACTAAGCAGTTACCACGCATTGTGGCCATAACTTTTGCAGTTTGAGGTGCTACAGGCAAAGTAGCAGGAATTCAGTTTTCCTTCTTCACAATTTCATGGGTAGAAGGTTCATTCTTACTGTAGATAATAGCAAACTGAGTATACAATTTTTTCCCCTTAAGAACTTTCACTTTTTTACTTAAAGGAAGTATTTTACAGCCTCTCCTTGGCATATCCAAATTTCCAGCCTCACTACTATTAAACTTTGGGGCCATTACTAAGTAAAAGAAGGGTGAGTTGAACACAAGCATGTGTTCAAGTGATATCATGACAGTTGATCTGGTAACCCAGAGGGCTCCTAAGTGACTAACTGGTGGAGATCATCTATAGCAGTGATGGGCAATCTTTTGAGCTTGGTGTGTCAAAATTCGCCAAAAAAACTGAGCATAACTCAGGTGGTGTGTCACTTCAAAAATGGCCTAACTGGAAGTCCCAGAACTAGACACTCTGTGCCGGAGTTCTGCTGTTTTGACCTACAGACCTCTGGCACAGAGTGTATACACTACAGCAAATGTTTTATCCTCGGCTACTGCACCTGGCCATGAAGAAGCCGAGGATGAAACGTCCTTCTCTGCATGCGGCCCCATACTTCTCTGGTATGCGGCCGCGTGTCATCGAAAATGGCTACGCATGTCAGTTCTGACACGCATGTCATACATTCACCATCACGGATCTATAGCATAGAAATGCTGGTTAAAGGGATGAGTCATGTCCCTGTCAGGAAAGAGTGGGATGCAATGAAATTTCATCCCAGTGCTCAGAACATTGTACAATTTAAAACTTATGTGTTATTTATTTCTGAAGTTTTCCATTTAATATTTTCAGACTGCAGTTGACCACAGATAATTGAAACCATGGAAAATGAAAATGCTGATGAAGGGGAGAACTACTGTACTAACAAAAAAACAAATAGAAAATAACTGTAAAAATGATATCATTTCCAAGTGTTAAAAAAAATGTCAACTACCTAGGAATAAATCCAACAAGAAGTGTGTAAGAACTTCATGCAGAAAACTATAAAACTTTATTGAGAGGAACAAACAAAAAAGCTAAATAAATGAAGGGCTATATCATTTTCGAGGATTATAAGACTTTCCTTGAAAGACATCCAATTACTATAGACATTAAATTTTTATAGACACCCAATTACTATAGATATCCAATTACTATAACATCCAATTATTATAAAGATGTCAGTTTTTCTTAAATTGGTCCATAAATTCAATAAATAACCATCTAAACACTCACAGTCTTTTCTGTAGAATCTGACAAGCTAATTCTAAAATGTATATAGCAAGCCACTCTTGAAAAAGAAAAGAGGAAGGAGAAAAGGAAGAGGAGAAAGAAGAGGGACTTTGTCTAGTTGACATACGACATCATTAAGCCAGTGTGACACATTATTAGGTCTGTGTGATATTGTCACAAGGAACACAAATAGAAAAGCAAATAGACCAATGTAATAAAAGAGCCCAGGAATAGGCCCATGTACATATGGACATTGATTTATGCCAAAAATGCACTGCCAAAGAAGGAGGGAGAAAAATGGTCTCTTTAGTAAACGAAGTTGGGATAACTGGGTATCCACATGGAAAGAAGGAAGAAGAAAGGGGAGGGATAGAGGGAAGGAAAAAGGAAAGTCTGCAGAAATACTTGCACATATGCATTGGGAGACACATACAAGAATGTTTGTAGCAACATTACTCATAATATCCTAAATTAGAGACAACACAGTCAACAGAAAAATGAGATATATTCATAAGAGTATTTTATAGCAACAAAAATTAATAAACTACAGCCTCATACAGAATAAATCTTAAAAACATAATATTGAAAGAGGTAAGCCAGACATAGAATACATATAATTTCATTTACAAAACATTCAAAATCAGATAAAACATTGAGTATGCATAACAAAGTAATAAATTATGAAGAGAGGCAAGTCAGGATAGTGATTATCTGTATCAGGTTAATACTGGGATGGGGTTGGAGTTAGAGCTTCTAGAGTACTGGCTTTATTCTATTTCTTGACCTGGATGGTAGTTATGAGGCATTTGTTTTATAATACTGTAATTTGTGTAGTAGCTATTCATGTATGTTTTATGTATTTCTCTATATGCATGTTTTATTTTATAAAAAAAAAACAAAAATAAGTTCAGTTTGGTTACTGTGTAATTAGACAAGTGTGCAAACAGGAAGTCAACTTGTCCAGTAAAGATATGGTAGAAGCTTGGACTAGGTTTGAAAGCAATGAGATTTAGGAAATATTTATAGGTAAAGATAATGGAACTTGATGTGAAGTAAAAAAAAACAAAGCAACAAAACACAGTAAGAAGGACGGCAAGATGGCGATGGAGTAGGCGGACGTACCAACTTCCAACTCCCAGAACCAAAGTGGATTATAACTTAATTTTAAGAACCATCATCTGGATGAACCAACTTTGAACTAAACTAAGTGGACTCTTCAACCAAGGAACACTGAAGAAGACACATTGAGACTGGTAGGAAAAGCGAAAATGCGAAGAGGGCTGCCCAGCTCCCCGGAGCAAACGGCAGCCCGGAGAGACCCGCGTGGCGGGAGGAGAGTCTGGCGGAGAGGGAGGGACCTGGGTCCCAGGAACAAAGCCCCATCTTGCAGCCCCAGAACCTAGAAGAGGCGTTTGGACAGTATTGAGCTGTGAAACAACTGAGGATACTGTTTGTGAGACAGAGACAGTTTTCTCAGACCCAAGATTCTTCTTAAAGGGATAGCGCAGAAAACCTCTCTCACAACCACTCACCCAGGGCTCTGGGGAACGGGGACAGAGGAGAGGAACAGAGCAGCGGGAAGAGAGTGTGGACTGAAGACACAGGGACAAACACTCTGAGGGACAGCCACCCTAACCACTGGGCTAAGTCACTTCCCTAATTGAAAATAAATATTTCCCCTGGAACTAGCAATACCAGCAAAGAAAGACAGGACACCAGCCGAACAAGCTCTCCCACGGCACTTAGAGCAGAGCTGCTTAGACAGAGGGAGCTTCCAGGAATACAGTATGGAGTGTTAGGGTCTGAGCTGCAATACCCCCACCCACACTGCTGAGGTTTTGCTGGAGGGACGGTGGCGGTGGGATGCTGAAACGCGGTTCTGTCGGCGGGCGCGGAGGCCCAGCCGGTGTGAGCTCGGTCTAGCCCAGCAGGGGTGGAGGGGACACGCAAAACCGGTCCAGCAGCTGCGGGTTTGCCTGTAGCCCCATCTGTGGGGGAAAAGCGGGAGGCCAGGAACGGGCAGAGATCTGCTCTGTGACCCTGGACCCTGCGCAAGCTGGCCCTGACCGTGGGGGCGGGGCTAGGACCAGGAACAGGTGGAGGCTCATGGCTGAGCGCACGCCAGCAGCCCAGCCCGAGAAACCACAGTTTGCCGTCCTGCATGGGTGAGTTGGCTCTGAACACAGGGGCGGGGCTAAAGCCCCGGATGAGCGGAGGCTCGCAGCTGAGCGCACACCAGCAGCCCTGCCCAGCCCGATAAACCGTGGTTTGCGATCCTGCGCAGGCGGGCCCTGGCCTCGGAGGCGGGGCTAAAGCTCCGGACGGGCGGAGGCTCACAGTTGAGTTCATGTCAGCAGCCCCATCCAACATGAGAAACTGTGGTGAGCAAGCTCTGACCCCGGGGGCTGGGTGGAAGCCCAGGAACAGGCTGGGTCCACAGCTGAGCAAAGGTGCTCACCTCTACCCATGGTACTGAGGTCTGTGGCTTGAGTGCAGTACACAACCCAACCTGTGCGGGCGAGGTGAAGGCCCAGGCAGGCTGAGGCTTGTAGAGCCGGGAACCAGAACACAGAACCTCCTGCAGAAGAAGGCGGAAATCACAGCAACAGCCGCAGTGGGCCGGCACTGGCAATGCCCATACAAACCGCCCTAGGCAGCGGCAGAGGGAGTGGCAGGCCTGCACACAGAACACACCTAGAGAACACAAAGGCAACACCCATTGGACTCCAGTGGCCACAACCTTCATATACACACGCAAAATGGGCAGGCAGAGAAATGCAACCTAAATGAATCAAGAGAAATCTCCAGAGAAGGACCTGAATGAACCAGATATAACCAAATTACCAGACGCAGAATTTAGAATAATGATAGTTAGGATGTTCAAAGAAACTAGAGCAACAATGGATAGTCATTACGAACACCTAAATAAAAGGATAACAAGTATAAAAGAGGAAATTGAAATAATAAAAAAGAATCAGACAGAAATGACAAATACAGTATCAGAACTGAAGACCACAATGGAAGGAATTAAAAGCAGGATGGATGAGGCTGAGGGTTGAATCAGCGAGTTAGAGGACACAATAAACAAAGGCACAGAAGCAGAGCAGAAAAAAGAAAAGAGACTCAAAAAATGTGAGGAAACTCTAAGGGAGATCTGTGACAACATGAAGAGAAATAGCATCCGCATCATAGGGGTTCCTGAAGAAGAGGAGAGAGAACAAGAAATAGAAACTTTGTTCAATCAAATCATAGCTGAAAACTTCCCTAATTAAGGCTGGAAAACATTTCACACGTTCAAGAAGCACACAGAACTCCATTAAAGAGAAACCCAAAGAAATATACACCAAGACACATCATAGTTAAAATACCAAAGCTAAGAAATAAAGAGAACATTTTAAAAGCTGCTAGAGAAAAAAAGGCTATCACCTACAAAGGAGCCCCCTTAAGGATGATATCCGACTTCTCAACAGAAACACTTGAGGCCAGGAGGGAATGGCAATATATATTCAAAGTAATGCAGAACAAGAACCTACAACCAAGACTACTCTATCCAGCAAGGCTAATGTTTAAAATTGAAGGAGAAATAAAGAGCTTCCCAGACAACAAAAGCCTGAAGGAATTCATTAAAACCAAACCAATTCTGCAAGACATACTAAGGGACCTGTTGTGAACAGTTCAAAGGGAGGAAAGAATATAGCAAAAGAAGAATACAGCTTTAAAGAATAAAATGACAATAAACAACTAAATATCAATAATAACCTTAAATGTAAATGGATTACATGATCCAATCAAAAGACATAGGGTAGCTGTGTGGATAAAGAAACAGGACCCATACATATGCTGTCTACAAGAGACACACCTTAAAACAAAAGATACACTTAGACTGAAGGTAAAAGGATGGAAAAAAATATTTCATGGAAATAAAAAAAAAAAAGCCAGGGTAGCAATACTTATATCTGACAAAATGGACTTTAAAATAAAGGCTGTAGTAAGAGATAAAGAAGGAAACTACATAATGATAAAGGGAACAATTCAACAGGAACATATAACTATTATAAATATCTACGCATCAAATATCGGAGGCCCGACATATATAAAGCAGACTTTGATGGATATAAAGGGCGAGATTAACAGCAATACTATAATAGTAGGGGATTTCAATACCCCACTAACATCACTGGATAGATCCTCAAGAAAGAAAATTAATAAAGAAACAGCAGACTTAAAGGAGACACTAGATCAACTCGATTTAATAGATATCTTCAGAACTTTTCACCCTAAAGCAGTAGAATATACATTCTTCTCAAGCGCTCATGGTACATTTTCTAGGATAGACCACGTTAGGACACAAAAATGGTCTCAATAAATTTAAGAAGATTGAAATCATATCAAGCATTTTCTCTGATCACAATGCCATGAAACTAGATATTAACCACAAAAGAAAAACTGAAAAATACTCAAACACTTGGAAACTAAATAGCATGTTATTAAATAAGGAATGGATTAACAATGAGATCAAAGAAGAAATAAAAGTTTCTAGAAACCAATGATAATGAGACACAGCAAAAGCAGTACTGAGAGGGAAGTTCACTGCACTACAGGCATATCAAAAGAAGCTAGAAAAAGCTCAAATAAGCAACCTGACCCTACATCTAAAAGAACTAGAAACACAACAGCAAATAAAGCCCAGGACCAGTAGAAGGAAGGAAATAATAAAGATCAGAGCAGAAATAAATGACATAGAGGCTAAGGAAACAATACAGAGGATCAATGAAACCAGGAGCTGGTTCTTTGAAAAGGTAAACAAGATTGATGAACCTTTAACTAGACTCACCAAGAAGGAGAGAGGACCCAAATAAATAAAATTAGAAATGAGAGTGGAGAAATAACAACTGACACAACAGAAATACAAAGCATTGTAAGAAAATACTATGAAGAACTCTATGCCAAAAAATTAGACAACCTAGGTGAAATGGACAAATTTCTTGAATCATATAATCTTCCAAAAATCAATCTGGAAGAATCAGAACACCTAAACAGACCAATTACAGCAAATGAGATCGAAACTGTTATCAAAAAACTCCCAAAAAAGAAAAGTCCTGGGCCTGATGGCTTCACAAGTGAATTCTACCAAAAATTCAAAGAAGAACTAACTCCTATGCTCCTCAAGCTATTTCAAAAAATTCAAGAGGAAGGAAGACTTCTAAATTCCTTTTATGAGGCGAGCATAATTCTGATCCCAAAACCAGGCAAAGACAACACAAAGAAAGAAAATTATAGGCCTATATCCCTGATGAATTTAGACGCTAAAATTCTCAACAAAATATTAGCCAACCAGATCCAGCAATATATGAAAAAAATCATACACCATGATCAAGTGGGATTTATTCTGGAGAGGCAAGGCTGGTTCAATATTTGCAAATCAATCAATGTGATTCATCACATAAACAAAAGGAAGGACAAAAATCACATGATAATTTCAATAGATGCAGAAAAGGCATTTGATAAAATCCAGCACCCATTCATGCTCAAAACTCTCAGTAACGTGGGAATACAGGGAACATTCCTTAACATGATAAAGGCCATCTACGACAAACCCACAGCAAACATCATACTAAATGGGCAAAAATTAAAAGCAATTCCCTTAAGATCAGGAACCAGGCAGGGGTGCCCCCTTTCACCACTCTTATTCAACATAGTTCTGGACGTTCTAGCTATAGCAATCAGACAAGAAGAAGAAATAAAAGCCATCCAAATTGGAAAAAAAGAAGTAAAACTGTCATTATCTGCAGATGATATGATATTGTATATAGAAAACCCTAAAGTCTCAGTCAAACAACTACTGGACCTTATAAATGAATTCAGCAAGGTGGCAGGATATAAAATTAATACTCAGAAATCAGAGGCATTTTTATATACCAACAATGAACTGTCAGCAAAAGAAATTAAGGAAACAATCCCCTTCACTATTGCAACCAAAAAAATAAAGTACCTAGGAGTAAATTTAACCAAGGAGGTTAAGGACTTATACTCGGAAAATTATAAAACATTGATAAAAGAAATCAAGGAAGATACAAACAAGTGGAAGCATATACATGGAAGTGCTCATGGTTAGAAAGAAGAAACATCATTAAAATGTGTATATTACCCAAAGCAACTTATAAATTCAATGCAATACCAATTAAAATTCCAATGACATATTTCAAAGATATAGAACACATATTCAAAAAATTTATATGAAACCAAAAAAGAATATGACTAGCCTCAGCAATCTTAAAAAGAAAAAATAAAGCAGGAGGTATCACTCTTCCAGATATCAAGGTTTACTACAAGGCCATTGTACTCAAGACAGTCTGGTACTGGCATAAGAACAGGCACATAGATCAATGGAACAGAACAGAGAACCCAGAAATAAACCCACACCTTTATGGACAACTGATATTTAACAAAGGAGGAAAGAACATACAATAGAGTAAAGACAGCCTTTTTAACAAATGGTGTCGGGAAAATTGGACATCTACCTGCAAAAAAATGAAACTAGACCATCAACTTACACCATTCACAAAAACAAACTCAAAATGGATAAAAGACTTCAATGTAAGCCGTGAAACCATAAGCATCTTAGAAGAAAACATAGGCAGCAAGCTCTTCGACATCTGTAGCAGCAATATATTTGCCGATTTATCTCCACAGGCAAATGAAATAAAAGGCAAGATAAACAAATGGGACTATATCAAACTAAAAAGTTTTTGCACAGCTAAAGACAATAGGAACAGAATAAAAAGACAAACCACACAATGGGAGAACATATTCGACAACACTTCTGATAATGGTTAATAACCAAATTTTATAAAGAACTTATAAAACAACACCAGGAAGACAAACAATCCAATCAAATAATGGGCAATGGAAATGAACAGAACTTTCTCCAAAGAGGACATACAGATGGCCAATAGGCATATGAAAAAATGCTCAACATCACTAATCATTAGAGAAATGCAAATTAAAACCACAATGAGTTATCACCTCACACCAGTCAGAATGGCACTCATCAGCAAAACAACACAGAATAAGTGCTGGCGAGGATGTGGAGAAAAGGGAACCCTCCTGCACTGCTGGTGGGAATGCAGACTGGTGCAGCCACTGTGGAAAACAGTATGGAGATTCCTCAAAAAATTAAAAATCTAACAGCCTTTTGACTCAGCTATCCCACTTTTAGGAATATACCCTAAGAACACCATAGCACTGTTCGAAAAGAATAAATGTGCCCCCATGTTCGTGGCAGCATTGTTCACAATAGCGAAGATCTGGAAACAGCCCAAGTGTCCGTCAGAGGACGAGTGGATTAAAAAGCTTTGGTACAATATACTATGGAATACTACTCAGCCATAAGAAATGATGACATCGGATCATTTACAACAAAACGGATGTACCTTGATAACATTATACGGAGTGAAATAAGTAAAACAGAAAGAAACTGAGAACAGCATGATTTCATACATAGGTGGGACATAAAAGTGAGACTATGAGACATGGACAAGAGTGTGTTGGTTATGGGGTGGGGGGAGGGCGGAGAGGGTGGGAGTGGAGGGAGGGGAGGGGCACAAAGAAAACCAGATAGAAGGTGACAGAGGACAATTTAACTTTGGGTGATGGGTATGCAACATAATTGAATGATAAGATACCTGGAGATGTTTTTTTTGAACATATGTACCCTGATTTATTAATGTCACCCCATTAAAATTAATAACAGAAAGAAAAACACAGTAAGAAGGTATGCAACACAATTAGCTAAGTTTTGAAAAAATATGAATGTGAAGTGCTAGGTTGTTTGATTGGATATTTGATGGAGAGCTTCTATCCAACTGATTAGGAGGTTTTACAGCAAAGCTGGGAAAATAAACACTTGACACAGACTGTGGAGGAAGTTGATGACGGGATAATTCAATTAAAGGAGTAGCTGAGCATTTACAGGTAGATTAATATGTATTGTTCTATACTATTTTGTACATTTTTGAGACATTTCACACATGAACTCTCACACATTTTTATCAACTTATGACTATCATTTAGATCCACATTTCTCCAAACACTGTACCAGTCCATAAATTCTGATTAAACTATAGTATGAAGTCTTGAACAAGCTCATCACATAATCTTAGAATCCAGGATCAGACATGGTAGATCAACATGAAATATGCATGATCCTGGTTGCCTATATCACAATGACTTTATACTATGTAATATATATTAATAGCTTTTACATTACTTAGTTTTCATTTTAGAATGTTACTGGAAAAATTTTTTTGATATAACTTTTTCTCATTATTTAAACTGATGGGTCTGGTAATGAAGGGCGGGTTATATAGGAATGTCTAGAAACAGAAGTTTGTGGGAAGTAAGCCTTCTCAGTTAACCTACTTTATCTAGGAAGGCTTCCCTCATGAGTCAGAGTTGATTTGAGAATCACCCAGAATTAACAATAGAAGGCAAGAGGATTTTTTTTTCAGGCTCGTGGGAAAACTGGAACAGGCTAAGTAGTGATTTTAAAACTTTTTGCTGTCTCTGATTTGGTATGATCTAGGCATGACTCTCCCTTTCATACACATGAAATATAACATTAAAAAACTTACTGTTGGACTTAATGATAATGAATTTGCTTTAATAGATGTCTTGAAATTCCACAAGAGCCCTTAAGAGAACTGAAAATTAGAACACTGAAACCAGTGGTGGAGAGCAAGTGACAAGGGGAAGCTTCTATTACCTAGAGAATAAGCAAAGTGACACTAATATCTAATGACCATACAATGTTAATGGCTGTGAAAAGGCACCATTCTAAGGACTTTACCTGTATTAACACATCTAATTCTCACAAGAATGCTGTGAGTTCACCTCATCTTATAGATGAAGACACCAGGGAACTCAGAGGTTGGTTAAGTAGACTGAGATTGCAGAACTGGAATTTGAAGCCAGGCATTCTGGCTGTAGAATCCATAATCTTTACCAACATACTACACTATACTTTTTTTCTCAAAAAAAGACAGAAAACTCATGGACACAACAGTGTGGCGATTGGGGGGGCGGGGTGCAGGTGCGATAAATGGTGGTGTACAAAGACTTGACTTTGGGGGGAGTGAACACACTGTACAGAGACGCACTGTAGAATTGGGCACCTGAAACCTGTATGTCATCCAATGTCATCCCAATAGTTTTTTAAAAGAGGAAAAGGTGCAGAGATAGCATAAATTCTGGAACTTCTTCATCATATTGGTAGCTTAGAAACTCTGGTGGTATTTTAATATGATATTTGAATACAAGGATCTCTACTTTATCCCTATTGCTTATTCCTTCAGCTTTTCAATGACAGCCTTATCATTCTATTGGATGACTCTGTTAACAATGTAGCTGACCTCAGCTCTCTTTTTGACTTAACACGTTTGCTATTCTAAAAACTGTTGCATAGCTTATTCAAATTTGAAAAAAAAATAATCCGAGGTTTTTAAGTTAAAGATCCAAGATAAACAATTAGATTTTTGGCTTTCAAGAATATTGAAAAACCTTACAGCTACATAATGGATTTGTGCCAATGTTCCTTAAATTGCAGCACTTTAAGGAACCTTCTGCAGCGATTAATACACTAATTACCAGAGGTCACTGAGCTGTCATAACTGAAGTCTTCTTTTCAATATCCTTAAAACAGCGGGGAAAACAGTTCAACTTTTAAATTAGGGAGAATAAAGAATGGTATTGGGAAGTAACTTTTCTGCTGGTTCCGGTGTTCGAACATATATGTAACCTATAAATGAACTGCACAAACGAAGTAAGAGATCTAAATCCTCGGCAAACGGTCCCACCCACCCACCTACACTGACTGGAAAATCTATCATAATTGCTTTCCTTTAAATAATGCACTTGGGTTTCGTGAAAAGCTACAGGACTCCTGCTTTTTAAAACCTTCCCAAGAGATGCTCGACCTCCAGCTCTGTCACCTCCCTGGACACACGTCCCGAGCTCCTGGCCCCCACTCGGGTGTCGGCCCTGTGCCCCGGGCCCGGCTGGGGGGAGGGGCGGCCGAGCCGAGTTGGAGAGAAGCGCGATGGTCCATTCCCCCTTAACCGCGGCCCCGCGCGGCGCCCTCCCTCGCGGGGGCTGAGGCTGGAGAGGAAGTGGGGAGGGTCGGCTTCGTCCGCACAGCGCGCCCTCATGCCCCCTCCCTTCTCCTCCGCGCCGAGCTCGGGCGCGCCATCTCTGCAGCCCTCGCCCCAGGAAGGGAGAAGCCGGCGCGGGCGGGCGCGCGGAGAGAGACCGCGGCAAGCCGACTACTTGCACCGGGCAGCCGAGCCGCCGAGCCGCCGAGCCGCACAACCCCAACCAAGTCAGGCCCTAGGGTGGCCCGGGAGACCGCGGCGGCCGGAAACGCGGGTGCGTCACTTCCGAGCGCTGCAGTGGCGGCCGCTAGGAAAATGGCTGCGCCCTGTGGCTCCGAGCGGCCCGCCAACTCGCCGCTTAAAATCCCGAAGATGGAGGTGCTCTCCCCTGCCTCTCCTGGTGGCCTGAGCGACGGGAATCCTTCGTTGTCCGACCCGTCTACGCCTCGGGGCACTTCCCCCCTCGGGCCGGGCAGTGCGGCGGGCTCGGGGACAGCGGCGTCCGGGGGTCTCGGGCTGGGGCTGGGGGGCCGCAGTGCTGCCTCGTCCTGGGGAGCCCCCGCCGCCGCGTGTCGCGGCATGTCGTGGACGCCTGCCGAGACCAACGCGCTTATCGCAGTGTGGGGCAACGAGCGGCTGGTGGAGGCGCGGTACCAGCAGCTGGAGGGAGCCGGCACGGTATTCGGCAGCAAGGCCCCTGGGCCGGCAATGTACGAGCGCGTGTCCCGGGCCCTGGCCGAGCTGGGCTACGAGCGGACGCCGTCCCAGTGCCGAGAGCGCATCAAGGTAACCGGCCGTCCGGCCCGGGGCAGCGAACCCGAGGCAAAGAGGAGGCGGGGAGCGGACCTCGGGGGCGGGGCCGGTCCGATCTCGGGGCTCCCACCGGAGCCCTCTGGGCGACTTGCATCTCTTCGCCTTTTTCTTCTCTCCCTGGGAAGGGGTTTTTCTCCAGATGGCCGCCAGCCCGTAGGTTTCCCGAGTTTGAAGTTGGGCGTGCCTGCCGCCGCCCCTCTTTCTTGCCAATGGAAGACGTTCCTGTGCTCTCAAGTTGGTTGTTTCTTGTTGTGCGCGGTGGGCATCCCTGGGCCCGGGCGCTCTCAACCCCACCGCCGGGGTCTCGCTTTGTTCCAGGCAGAGGGGGGCCGGTGGACCCCCAGTTTAGGAATTTTCAAATGAGTGCAGTGGCAGAGCCGTACAAACAGCGCCTTCGGATGACTGGCCTTTGTGTCAGTCGCCTTGCTTCTAACTTGAGCTATGAAGGACGAGTAAGACTGGAGATGCTTTGGAGAATTGAAAAGGCTTGATTGGAGTCAGATTGTTATTGTGAAGTTAGGCTGGCAGAGTTGGTCTGGAATTTGGAGTGTCGATGCCTCCAGAGTTATTTTGGCTTGAGGTATCTTACTAAATTCCTTCATGAAAACCAGTTTTTCCCTGATTTAGTTATTGTGCCGGATGTGGTGATAAGTAAAGCTCTCAGTGTGCATCTGGCCATCCTTGTATACATGGATGTTTAAATACAGAGGCTTAATTTGGGCTAGAAATTATACCACCAGCCGGGTTATCGTTTTACTGTTTTTACTGACTTTTAATCTAGGCGTTCAAATTTGTAGCATAAGCTGATGTGGAGTTGTTTTTTAGATGAGCTAGTTCCCTCATCACTGTCTGCTGAAAGATTCTGGTAGGATTCTTTCTCCCAATTTTCACTGACCTACTTCTCGTTCATAGTCATAGTGTCTGTGAACTTTTCTGAAAGGGATGGCACTTTTTCTGGAACTCCTGGATAGGGTGGGGGTGGGGATAAAAACCCAGTGAAGACAGTGATTACCACACTGAAGTAGGAGAATGCTCCAAAGTTCTAGAGATCTTGGCTCAAGTAGTGTTCGTCTGGGAACATTGTTCCTTAAGAAATTTAGTTCAGAAACTAAGACATTTCAGACTTATTAACTATTCAAGGAATTTGACGCCCATTTCTCAATTACAAAATTAAATTGGTTTACTTGATAACATGTCTTATGACTCCCCCGACTCCTCTTTTTTAAAAAACAGCAAACCCGAGGAATGTCATTCGTAGTTTACAGACAGGATTTTGAACTGTGTGGGTCCCCATAGTTTTTATTTTTTAACTAGTTTTAATCTTTATTAATTTTAGAGAGAGAGAGAAACATCCCTGTATGTGCCCTGACCCGGATCCAACCTGCAACCTTTGCGGTTCAGGAGGAAGCTCTAACCAATCAAGCCACACGGCTAGGGCAACCCATATTTTTTTCAAAACAGTCAGTCAGCCCTCTGTATTCCGGTGTTTAGCATTCGCGGATTCAACCAACCCTGATCGAAAACGCGGTATTTTCGCTTTCCCAGCCGGGCTTGATTGAATCCACAGGTGCGAAGGACCTACTGTAGTTGAGGTTTTGGGGAGTCAAATGTTATTTTCCGGTTTTCCACTGCGTGGAGGAGAAGGGCGGGGTTGGTGCTGCTAACCTCTGCGTTATTCAGAGGTCAATTGTAGTAGCTAATAGTAGCCACTGTTCACTAGATCTCATTCATTCTTCCATTCAAGGTCATTAAGGTTCATGGGGGAGGGGCGGGTTGTTTTTGCAATGTGCTGATTAGCTTCTGTCTGTGACTTTTCTTGAAGTTTAGAAGTCCACCTTAGGCATTTGTGACTGTTTTAGCTTGATTTTTGTCCATAGAAATTCCCCAAAGGAAAAAAGTGCTTTGCTATCAAAACCTCATTGAATATAAATGTATCTATAAAATTGTTTCTCACATGACCAGGAAATCTCTAGTTGGGTCGCCTCTTTGTCCAGTTATGAGAAATATAACCTAAAGCAAGGAAAGGAGATTGAGTTTCTCTGAAGACTATTTTTAAAAGCATCAGTTTACCTGTCTCCAAAGAGATAAGACCAAACTGACCTCAAGCTCTTAGTATATTTTGAGTATATGTTGAAAATAATGATGAGTTTCTCTGATCCACAGTATCAATTGATAAGGCAGGCACAGAACTTTTTAAGGGCTGTGCTCCTTTAGTGTGATTTAAACCAAGGAACAGATTTCTTTGGTTAATAATGGTGATCTTTCCTGTCAGAATTATAAATTCTGTAAAGAAAAGTTCTGTTCTCTTGTTCACTACTGTAGCTCCAGTGCCTAGCACATAGTAGGCTCTGGATCCATATTTATTAAATTCACCAAATAAAGTCTAGAAAAAAAATTTTGGAAAGTATAAAAAATCTAGAGCAATGTTACTTAAACTTTAACCCAAAGACATAGACTTTGAAACCCAGTTTGAAAAATACTGCATTGAAAACTAAGCTCTGCCCCTCTAGGAGACTTAGTATGAATGTCATTTTAAGCATAGAAGCAAATGTGGTGAGTAAAATCATAGCCTTACATGGTTATGAGGTGGATGTCCCAAGTAATCCAGATTACATTTATGAAAATAAAAGTCTTAAAAATATTCTCAGAGAATCTCAAACCCCTGAAAACAAACCTTAAGATCCCAGGTCCCAAAATGCCAATTTAGAACAAGTAATTTAGAAATCTCTTTCACTTAATTATTTTGATGAGAACTGCAAACAGAAATTCAGTAACTTTTTTTGCTTTACATTTTACAAAATAGAAACAAAGTAGATCAGTAAAATGGCCCATGGGGAATTCTTGTACAGGCTAATATAATGTGCTCACTTAAAAAATGTGAATTCATGTCAGAGGCTCATGGAGAAGAAACACTGTCTATCAGTTACATTTCTGGTCTAATGTGTGTTAAATATCTGTCAAACTTCAATTATGAAAACTCTGAATAATTTCTTCTAAGTTTGAAAGGAGGGAAGAGATATATAGTAACTTAAAGTGTTTTTTTCCAGGAAACTTTTCTTAATCATAGTTTCAGCATATTGATCTAGGAGCTTTCATCTCATCATATGAAGGCATCAGAAAGCTGAGTCCTATCCCAGCCTCTTCTCTGGCTACCTTCCTGAATAAACTTAAAGCACATCATTTCTCTTCTCTGGACTGTGCCTCAGTGCTCTTATCTATACAATGGAAGTATTGAAATTGTAAATATTGAAGTTGAATTAATAGCTTTTGGATTTTGCTACCAAAGTACAATTTTTAAATATTACCCAAGTGATTATATTTCTAAGCACACAGAATTTTAACTTAAAGTCAAATAAACATGTGTATTGCTACAAAGAGTTTCATTTTGAAGTCTGATATGCCTGTTATTAATACTTGTTCAGTCATTTGGATAAAATGAATATGTTTGAGACTGTGTTGCTGCCTAAACTATTGTTTGGCTCTGATGTTTTGTTACTTTTTGTTTGTTTGCCAGAAGAAAATTTGTCTGCTAACAATTCCTGCCTAATTTTGGAGCCAGGTAAACCAATAGGTGATTTTCTGTCTAATCAGTACATGATTTTTATCCTTTTGTATAGGCCTTTTCTTCATATCTCCATTTATCAACTACTCAAGTGCTTGCTATGTACAAGGTTGTCCCACTAGATGTTAGGGTGAAGAAAAAAACTGTAATACACAGTCTGAGAGCTTATAGTGCAGTTGAAGTCTGTATACATATATCAGAGAGTTAAATGCTCTACAAGACAACACAAGGGATAGTATACACCATACTAAAACAGATAATAAGTGGGATGACTTCAAAAGAGGGAGAGAGCACATCATAGTTCATATTGTAGTGGTTGAAAAATCTCTCTAGACTTGGAATTCATGAAAAGTCACCTCAAGTCACGTGCTGTATTCGCACTTCTGTCAGTCTGTCAGTTAATCTGATGTACTACACACTCATTCTTAAATCCCATATTTTTGGGTTTTCTCCAAAAATTTGCCTCTTCAGAGTTGGCTTTATGTCTTTGAAACAGATGTGTTCTTTCAGCTGTGCCTGAAGATGAAATGCAAAGTGACTGCATGACCTAAAACACTGGTCTTTGCTGGATCAGTGCTGATGCTATCAGATATATTTCAAAGTGGTAGGCTGTCTTCCCACCAGCATTTTTAGGGATATTGCTTAGATTTATTCATCAGTAACTATCATAATCTTTTGAACAAATTTTATACTTTAGCAGACAAATCACAATATAGTATGTTTGGTATTTATTTATTTATTTAAATTAATTGAGAGGAGGGGAGGCAGAGACAGGCTCCTGCATCCCTGCCATGCCTAGGATCTACCAGTCAAGCCCACTAGAGCAGGATGCTCTGCCCATCTGGAGCGTTGCTCAACTAAGCTTTTCTTAGTGCCTGAGGGAGGTGGAGGCCATGGAGCCATCCTCAGCACCTGGCCCAACTCGTTCCAATCAAGCCATGGCTGCAGGAGGGGAGGAGAGAGAGGGAGAAGGAGAAGCGAGAGGGGGAGGGGTGGAGAAGCAGCTGGGCACTTCTCCTGTGTGCCCTGACTGGGAATTGAATGCAGGACATCTACACGCCAGGCCAATGCTCTACCACTGAGCCAACAAGCCAGGGCCTAGTCATTGTTTGTAAAGAGCCGATAGGGCAAAGATAACTTGGAGCTAAATGCTTGTCCCTGTGTAAGCATTTTATCAGATTCTGCCCACCTCTGAGGACTTTTCTCTAGTGTTCGCAAACAAGGCTTTTCTTTTGTATTATCATTGAAAGATTTCCAAGTAATACAGTATACTATTCAAATCATTAATAAGATTGAGTCAGATTTGTTCCCTTCTATTTTTTAGATATTCAGTTTCTATTGTTTCCATGCCACTGTCACCCAAAAGCTTGTGCATTCTGCTTTGTTTTTCTTCCTGTGAATCTGACAGGGGCTTGATGTGCATCTTAAAAGGATATAGTTATGCACCGCATTAACAACATTTTGTTCAACAATGGACAGTGTATGATAGTACATACCACATAACCCGTGTATATGATTAGTAGTAGTAACCTGCACATGACTGTAGATTTAGTCTACCAACTATATACACTTATATTTAGTCTTTCAGTAAGGATCTAACAAGCACATGTTGAAACTGAATGAATAGGTTTCTGAATTTCATTTTAATCCATTTTAAATTATAACCACATGTCATTAGTAGCTAACATACTGAATAGTGTAGGTAAAAGATTGTTATTCAGAGTGTTAAAGAAGTCTATATTATGAAAGGATTCTCTTGGCTGCGCACTCAGACCTCTGTGGGGAGTTCAAGGTTCCTTCTTAAACTTCTTGTCACTTTACCCCTGAGTGGGAGGAACTTTGATAGAAGTCAAGAAAAATGGAACCTGGCCAGATAATTCGGTTGGTTAGAGCATCATCCCAAAGTATAGAGGTTGCCCGTTTAATCCCCAGTCAGGGTACATACAGGGACAGTTTGATGTTCCTGTCTCTCTTTCCCTTCCTCTCTCAAATAAACATTTTTAAAAAAAGAAAAGAAAAAGCCTGACTTGTGGTGGCCCAGTGGATAAAGCATCAACCTCGGACGCTGAGGACCCAGTTTCAAAACCCCAAGATTGCTGGCTTGAGGGCAGGCTCATCAGCTTGAGTGCAGGGTCACTCACTGGCTTGAATGTGGGATCATAAACATGATCCCATGATCACTGGCTTAATTAAGCCCAAAGGTCATTGGCTTGAAGCCCACAGTTGCTGGCTTGAGCAAAGAGTCCCTGGCTTAGCTGAAGCCTCTGATCAAGGCACATATGAGAAGCAATCAGTGAACAACTAAATGATACACCTATGAGTTGATATTACTCATTGGTCTCCGTGTCTGTCTCTCACTCACCCCCACTCCAAAATAAAGGCCCACCATTCTAGGGAGATCTCAGTTGGCTGGGGCAAACAGTGTCATACTCTTGGTTGTCTAGAACAGTGCTATCTAATGGAGTTTTCTGTGATGATATGAATGTTCAATATCTGCACTGTCCAACACCTGCTGTGCAGTAACCACTAGCCAAAGGTGGCTGTTTAACATTTGAAATGTAGTTAATATGACTGAAACTGAATTTTTAGTTAATTTAAATTTAAATATTTATATGCGGCTAGTAGGTATTATATTAGCCAGAATAACTCTTTTGCTTCTATATTCCCAAAATAGTTCTGAAATCCATGTACTCTCTCAAACATTTTTAAATTAATATAGGGAAGTTTACAGGATATAAGAAATATTAAATCTAGTGCGAGATGAGTAAGATAAGGATTGGCTGTAAAACTTATTGAATAATAATAATACTCTGAATCTGAAAAAAATTCACCCAAAGTTTTTATCTGTAGGTTCTATCAAATGTATCTTGAAAATGATGATCAGACAATATTCCACTTACATTTAAATGAAACAATATTAATAACCTATATTGCTTTGGTTGTTCTAAATTAAGGAGCCAAGCTTCACACCTAAAATGTACTGGAAATGATAGGAATACCTAAGGTTTTAAGGTTCCTTGATGAGTCAATCAAAGAAAGCATATGACTATCCCAGTTGAAGACCACTACTTTAGAACTCAGAGCATTTTTTCAATATCTTTCTTGACTGATTAGTGGGCTCTTGAATTCCACTGCACTTAGATAAATGGGAAAGGTGTGGAGCTTAACTCTTGGCTAAAATCTAAGCTTCGGGGGAGGATTTGGAGATCTTGCTCATTCCCTTTTATCACACTCAATTGACACATTGATCTCTGGGTTTCTATAAATACTAAGGACTTTGATTTTTTTAATTATTATTATTATTTAACAATAAATGTTTGCCTGCCTCCTGCATTAGGTCCTAGAAATATAGCAGTGTACCATTTAACTGTCATGGTGTCCACCTTTCAGTGGAGTCAGACTATTAAAGCACCACCAGTCACAGTATCTGTGAGCAGGTATTGTGTTGACAAGCTCATGGGGCTAAAGGTATATACAGGAAGGGCATGGCTTTAGCTTTTTAGGTGGTAGATCCTGAAGGTGAAGTGGGACTGAATTGGGCAGAAGGGAGTAGAGACAAATGAGCAGTTGGAGTAAAAGCCAGGGAATAGTATCACTTAAAATGGTGCAAACTATAGATACAGTAAGATATATTTTGTTTGAGAATTCAAAACTGGAAGCATCCAAATAATGTAGTTCTAAGCAATTTATAAATAATCACTGTTTAAACAGTCATACCTTTACTAAAGACAAACTCACACACATAGAGAGCAGGCTGAAGCTAGCAGGGAAGGGGGGTGCTGGGTGAGGGAGGTGAGGGATAGAGCAAAAAAGGACAAAAAAAACAAAGTAAAACTCACAGACATGGACAACAATGTGATAATTTGCGAGGAAAGGAGGAGGTGGAGGAGGGTATGGGGGCATAAATGGTGATGGATGAAGACTTGATTTGGGGGGTGAATGCACAATATGATATAGGGAGATGCGTTGTGGAATTGGGCACCTGAAACCTGTATAATTATGTTAACTACTGTTACCCTAATAAATCCAATTTCTAAAAAGTCATGCCTTTCAATTGAAGAAAAATTTGCCATAGTGTGCCATTTGGTGAAATTATAACTTAGAAGCTACAGATGAATGGTTGGTGGTGTCATAAAGAAACATGCAAAAGATCGGGAAAGATAGTTTTAACTTAACAGTATAGTATACATACCAATTCCAGATAATTTATATGTTTTGATAAATAACTTTTATAGTGTTTAATGAAATTATAGCAAATAACCATGATATGTCTCATTCCTTTATATGCTGAAAGAAGAAGCAAAGCACCTTTTTGAACATAAAATAAGAAATATATTTTACCTTTGGCCTAGCACTCAATATAATATATATGAGTAGCTGAAACAAATATCACAAAATAATAATGAACATAGCTCACACTTGTATAGAATTTACTGTGTGCATTCTTCTAAGTGCTTTACAAATATTAGTTTATTTAATGACACTATACTTAACTATGCGTGATACATTTTTGTATGTTCTGTTCTATTTGAACACAGGTAATCTAGCTTCTGAACCACTAGACTATAGGTCCCCATATACAGCATGTGAAAGCACCCAACACAAGCTTGCACCTGGTATGCCCTCTTTCTCCACCACCCCCCCACACACCTCCACCTCCTCCCCAGTACTTCTCAACTCTGCCTCCCCTTTCACCCCAGTCCCTCTGGTACCTCTCACCTTCCCCCTACCCCGGCCACAGTCTCAGCTGTCTCCCAAAGTCCCTCACCTAAGACTGGTGCAAAGAAAACCTGGGAAGATGGGGGTGGCCGCTCCCACTGGTACTGAGCAGCCGGCTTACTCCTCGGGGATCGGCAGCTCAGGGTCACGTTGGTCCCCACACGGGGCACACCCAGGAGATGGCAGGATGGAGGAGCTGGTGGAACTGGTGGAGGGGAGACAGGTTAAAAACTTACACCCAAGAGACCAACAGACACACACACAACACCAACTTCTACACACATACCCTTTGTCCTCCATTGACCCCTCCTCCAAAGTTTACAGTCAGCCGCTTGGGAGAGAGACCTGCCTGACCTTTCATGGTGATGGTGGAGGTATTGGAAAGTGTGTGCTTCTTCTCACTTACCCAACACATCGAGTTCTAAAGTTTTGCTGCTGTGACCCATGTTTACACCTTGACGGTCTTGCACATTCACAGAACAGCGGTAGGACCCGGAATCTTTCTCCTGGAGGCTCTGCAGCCGCAGGGACACATTCCGGGAGGGCATGGAGTAGACCAGGGATGCTCCAGGTAGGCTGGCCGTGGCCTCATTGATGTGTGCCAACACCTGGTGTGGGTGTAACACCTCCCTGTTATTAAGTGCCTGCACTGTGCCCACAGGTTCAGCCAGTCTCCCTCCCCCAAACTGTCAAACCTCATATGCCCCTCACCTGCACCCATCCCCTCTAACCTGTACCAGCTCCCATTCACCCGTCTCCCTCGCCACCCTCTCAGCACCCCAGGTCCTCTTCACCGGAATGCTTCTTGATCCCCTATAGCAGTGGTTCTTAACCGTTTTTGAGGTACCGAACCCACCAGTTTCATATGCACATCACCGAACCCTTCTTTAGTGATAAATAAAATATGATTTATTTTTCCAAATTCAAGACATAGGTACATGTTTTTTTACTGGTGCACAAAATGAGCCGTGCATGAGCATCACCTTGCTCAAAGAACAAAACCAACAAAGTGCATGAACTCACAACAAATTACGGTATTACTTTATTTTGGCCTCTGCGGCAGAGGCTTCTCCGAACCCCTGAGACCGACTCATCGAACCCCTAGGGTTCGATAGAACCCAGGTTAAGAACCACTGCCCTATAGTCTCTTCACCTCCCACTCAAGGTGTTTAGAAAGGTGGTCACAACCCACTAAAATTGACTTCTTAACCCACTAATTGAGTGGTTTTCAAACTTTTTGAAGTCGGGGCGCATTTGCAATCCTACAAATAATTGTAAGAGCACTATATACAAATTTCTGAGAAATATTATAATAATTAAGTCAAATATTAAAGAAAATATAAAGTTCAAGCGTGCTTTTATGGTAATTAAATGAAATAAATATGACAAAATTAAATTTATTCTGACATTAAAAACATTTTTATGTTACATTTTTTGAGTTACGCTTTTTAGAATTCGTAAAAACGAGGGGTTAAAATATAAAAAAACAACAAAAAAGTTATCTTTTTATATATATAGATACATTCTTAGTAAGATTCAGTAAACTCGGCAGGTCCCAGCGTGAATGTGTTAAGTTTTTTCATTCTTGTGTTTATGAGAAACAGGAGCCTGATGTGTCCTAGCGATTTCTTCAATGTTTGGGCATATATTTGAAAGGCAAGCTCTCATTTTCTTGTCAATACATTGAAGAATTCCTTTCTTTTTACTCTTAATTGTGTTGAGGTTAGAAAATCCTAATTCACATAAATAGGATGTTGAAAATTGTAGTAAAACGTTCAAAGCTTTTTTAGATATTGCCACATATTCTTCTTTTATAGAAATCCAAAAGGCTGGCTTCAAGAAACAATTTCTTATGTTTAATCATCAATCCAAAACCCCCACCATACATATCATCTTAACTTTACACCAAACAAAGGATAGAAGAAACTTGCCTCCAGTCTTTCCGGGGAACATGGGGGGTAGTATAAACAATCCAGCACCACAGTTTAACAGCCTTTTGCAACCTAATCAGTCAAGTGAGGTGGGGGGTCGGGCAGACTGTCAGCTTACAGCCAATTCCCCACACCTCTGTCCCCCAATAATCTAAACTCCAAAAACCCTGTTGGTTTTTTGGTCCCCAACAGACACATATTTCTCTGGAATACCATAGGGCGCACCTGGAAATCTTCTAGGGCGCACACTTTGACAACCACTGCACTAATGGGTCATAACCATCAAATAAAAGAGGATTAGAAGATAATGAGATAAAATGAAGTCTTAGTGAATCTGGGCCTTTTAGACTTAAGGTATCAAAATCCCAGAAACATTAATTTGGAACCGGTCATGTCCCAAATATTCTGGTGAAATGTGTTCAATTATGTACTTTTAAGCAGATGGAGTTCAGGGTTTGAGGGAAGAGGGTGCAAGGAGGTGGGAAGTTGTAAGAAATGAGACGGGACATCAACAGGAGGTCAGGTGATGTGCCGAGGAGTTTGCACTTTATCCTAATCATCAAAGAATTTTAAGCTGGAGAGTGACATGGTTAGTCCTAGATTCTAGAACTGGCTATAATGTGGGAAATGAATTGGAAAAGGTAAGACTGGAAGCACAAAGATCATTTAGACTTCTTGCAATAAGTTAGACAAGCAGTCAAATCGAACAAACAGTGGCAATATAAAGGAGAACTGATTTCAAATATATCATCAGTGGATCTGAATATTCTAATTTATAGGATTTATTAGATCTTAACCTGTCACAAAACTCACTCTTTACTGCTATACCAACTTACACAGAGGATTCTTTGTTGTGTCACCAAGGGTTATCACAGTACTTCATAGCTTAAGTTTTTACAGTTGATCCTAGAACCCAATGAGACCCAACTAAAACACCATTTTAGGTTAGGACAGTCCTACTACCTCGAGCATTTACTCTGTACACACTCTTTTGGATTCCAATTTGTTACTCAGTCTTCAGAAGTGATCCTTTTGCCTTCTTTTTTTTTTTCTTTTTTTTTTCTTTTTCATTTTCTTTTTTATTTTTTTTTTAAAGGGACAGAGTGAGAGTCAGAGAGAGGTATAGATTGGGACAGACAGACAGGAATGGAGAGAGATGAGAAGCATCAATCATTAGTTTTTTGTTGCCATTGCGACACCTTAGTTGTTCATTGATTGCTTTCTCACATGTGCCTTGACCGTGGGCCTTCAGCAGACTGAGCAACCCCTTGCTGGAGCCAGCGACCTTGGGTCCAAGTTGGCGAGCTTTTTGCTCAAGCCAGAGGGGCCCACACTCAAGCTGGCAACTTCGGGGTCTCAAACCTGGGTCTTCCGCATCCCAGTCCGACGCTCTATCCACTGTGCCACCGCTTGGTCAGGCTTTTCTTTTTCTTTTTTAACATAACTGAGGATAAGCACTAACATTCAGATCTAAAATGTCAAAAGTTAATTGTCATAGGGCACTCTGAAATATATGCTCATGTCTAGCTTAAGATAGAATAGAAGTCATCTCCCCTCCACCCCTGCTCCTTTGGAAGGTTAAATGTGTAATTGTTTAAAAGTGTTTTTAAAAATGGGAGGAAAAAACTTGAGTTTCAAACACAAAGACGCTGGAAGCTCATGCTGTATAAGACCATTCAGAGCTCTGATTTTAAACAATTGATTGTTAGGTACTCTAAATTTATTTCTGTTGTGTAGTTCGTGCAATGTCTTCTGCTTGCTGTTTACCAAAAACTTCATTCATTGTTCAAAATAAAGTCTTAGTGAATCTGGACCTCTGTGCACATGTTAAAATTATCTAGAGTTTGGAATCAGTGTGGGGTCTTTCCCCTACGGTTCTAAATAATCAAAGAATGTCTTCATATTGGGAGAAGACAAGTATTTAAGTCTTTATAATACTTACCCATTTGTAGTTGAGAGAGTCCTTGAGAGCCAGTGCAATTCTTTTTTCTTGGCACTGATCAAGTGAGTGTGATCTTGTCACTTAGTAGGATGTGTTGTCACTCCTTAGGAAAATACAAACTGGTGTTTATTCTCAGACATTTTAGGATTAACAGCCATCATTTTATATTTATAATGTATTTGTTTTTGGCTGTAGTCATGAATTACATATTTTGAACTACCAAATAATACTTTATTCAGTATAAATTGCTATAATACAATGGAAGTTTATTTATTTAGATGTTTTCTAGTTGCATTTTCTCAGCCTATGTAAGACTACTTTGTTATAATAGCTAGAATTTTTGAAGCTCACAATATTGTTTCTCTACTATTTTCATCTTCATTTATCCAAATAACTCAATTATGTTTGTAATTGATATTTAATAAAACAGAATAAAGTTTATGTTTATCTCAAACTGCTTTTATTATTATTATTATCATAAAGTTGCAAATAGTTTTCTCTAAGTGAAAAGAGCTGGTTTATGATTTAGAGAGAAATGTATGATAGGTCAGTCTTCTGTTTGATCTCTCAACTGCCACATACAATCTTAAAGAATTTTTATTCATTTCATTCATTCATTTAGCAAAATCTAGTGGGCCACTTCTGCATGCTAGGCATGTGATTTAGGTGCAGGGAATACATCAGTGAACAAAACTAATGGGGGTAGGGGTACCCTGACTTCAAAGAACTTGCATTCTGATAGAAAACAATATGATATTTAAGATATACAATTCCCAACAATTAACAGGCTGAGAAAACCCTTCAAATATTATATTTCTTGATATCAGCCTTATTGATCTTAGAGAGTTTATAATTTCTACCTCTCATTATGCACAAGAAAGAGAAATATATTTGGCTCTGCTTATTAAGAGTATTTTACATGATTTTATTTTATTTTATTTATATATTTTTAGAGAGAGACAGGGAGGAGAAAGATGAAAAGTATTGATTCATAGTTGGTTCACCTTAGTTGTTCATTGATTGCTTCTCATACATACATGCCTTGACGGCGAGGGGTGGGGGGCTCAAGCCAAGTCGGTGACCCTTGCTCAAGCCAGCAAACTTTGGGCTTCTAGCAAGCAACCTCTGGGATTTGAACTGAGGCCCTCAGTGTCCCAGGCTGACAATCCATTGCACCACCACGGGTCAGGCCACATGATTTTATATTTTGCCTTTTTATTATGGTATGTTCACTTGGCCCTGAAGTTGGCCCCACCAAGCAGCAAAGTGTAGCATTGTTAGTATTCATTCATTTCTTAGGTAATGAGCCCCCCTGTGCTGGGTTCCTAGTTTCAGTCTTCAGCAAAACCAGGTAATATTCCTTCTCTCTCCTGCAATTTAGGAAACATGGTTAATAGTTGGACTTTGATAGGTCAGAGTTGTGCCAATTTTAGAACAGTATAAAGTAATATTTTTCTTATATAAGTAATACAAATCAGATTTAAAAATTAAGAGCAGCCTGACCAGGTGATGGTGCAGAGGATGGAGGCTTGGACTGGGACGTGGAGGACCCAGGTTCAGGATCCCAAGGTCGCCGGCTTGAGCGCGGGCTCATCGGGTTTGGGCAAGGCTCACCAACATGAGCCCAGTGTTGCTGGCTCGAGCAAGGGGTCACTCAGTCTGCTGTAGCCGCCCCCAACCCCCGTCAGGGCACATGTGGAAAATCGATCAATGAACAACTAAGGAACCGCAATGAGGAGTTGTTTCTTGTCTCTCTCCCTTCCTGTCTGTCTGTCCCTATCTGTCCCTCTCTCTGACTCTCTCTTAAAAAAATTAAGAGGAAAAATCAAAGGAAAATTTTAACTTCACCATAGCCACATATTCATGAAATATTTTTAAAAAGTCATGGTTAATCTGATTTTAATTCCAGTAAATTTCTATGCACCCAAAAATGAATGAGAGGTCTACATGCTTTTTGTTCTGTTGAACTCCAAGAAAATACATGGGTCATTCGAACTTTTTATTTGATTCGTGCTGAGTGTTGCCTGCCCCCAGCTTCCAGTGAGCGTGTTGCCCAGCGAGGAAGGCTGAATCCTCACTCCAGATTCCTTTTTTCTCCGTTGGTGTTTTTTAGTTTGTTTTTTAAACTTATTTATTGATTTGAGAGAGAAACATTGATTTATTGTTCCACTTAGCTTTGTATTAATTGATTGATTCTTGTATGTGCCCTGACTAAGAATTGAACCTGCAACCCAGGTGTATCAGGATGGTACTCTAACGAAGTGAGCTACCTGGCCAAGGCTCGTTTTGTTTTAAGTCAGTGTTTTAGTCACCATGTTCCTGCCAACACTGTAAACCTTTAGAAATGGTTAAATGATTGATTTTATCTATAAAAAAAGAAATAAGACCAAAAGTTGAAGAAGCTATGATGATATAACCAGGTGTTTCTGAAACTTGAGTAATAATGGATGGCAAAAATGTATATATAACAATGTTTTGTAATAGGTAACAAACCTAAATCTATGTATAAAGCCCTTCTACACATAGATCACACATGTTATCAAACAAAAAGAACATTATAAAATACCTTTAAATACTAATAAAATAAAAATAAAGTCAACCTAGTATTCCTTTAATATTGGAGGACATGGATTAGCTGAAACTTACCTGCTTTTTCAAACAAGATTTTGATAGTGTTACAGTTAGGTTCTTTGAGTTTGTTAATCCTGCCATTAGCTTTATAATAACATTTTGTTGCTAATTTTTTTCTACTTGAACTAACCTTTATTCATAAGACACTTTGGTCTCCATATTGTGTGACTCTGTAATTTTTGTAATGATAATAATAATGGTTAACATTTATTGAATGTAAGCTATTGGGCAGACACTGATTTAAATGCATTACTTATATTTTTTATTTAACACACACAAGTCTATGAATGAAATGTTGTTATTAGCCCCACCTTACAGATAGAGAAGGTGAGGCACAGAGATATTAATTTGTCTAATGTCACAAAGCTAGTAGGTGGGGAAGCTAAACTAAGCCATCTGACTTCATGCTCTTAACCACTTGTTTACATTGCTTCCTTATTAATCATCAGTCCACCTTTATTAAATTTTGACAATTGAAGTAATATTTTGACAACAGTGTGATCATAAGCAGTCATAAATGCAACACCAAAATCACATAGCAACACCCAAATGGGTATTATACTCATACGTGTTCCGTATCATAGACCTAAAAACACAAAATGTAAAGATTCTTGTAGAGAATTTATGGTGTCCTAAAATAATAAATACAATGAGAAACATTGATTTGGAAGAATTTAAGAGAGGTGTTGAAACAAAACTTACTGGGGAAGACATTCACATGTCTTTATATAAATGATGGTATTTATTGGACTACCAACTCTTCTTAAAGGAAGTAAGTTTGAATTATAGAAGGAGAAACATTTACAAAGTAGAATTACCTTTTGACAATAAGAGCAGTTAAGGATGTGGCTGACAAAGAAGGCCATAGAATGTCTGATATTGTACATCTAACGTATAAATGGTACTCTTCTCCTGAGAGATGACATGGGGATGAGATGGACTGCTTTATAATATATAATATGAACATACCAACAAAAAGGATATGCATGTGAAGAAAGCTGAATATAGACAAAATAAATCAGTGCAGGAAGTGTAGCTGTAATCCAGGTAAATAAGGTTGTTTCAACTAAATATTAAAATGAGCTATAAAGTTCCCAGCAGCTATAGCAGAAAAGTAAATGTGGTGACTTGTGGTGACTTTTTATACTTTTCAATGTCTGATGAAAAGAAGCATACCAATTCTAGTTTTGAAATCAAAGGTTAATTTACATTAAATATACTCTGATCGTGACCTTGAATAAGTTGCTGCTTTTCTCTTAGTTCTCTTTTCTGTTAAGTAAGGTTCATCACATATCTTCATGCAAAGACCCTTCCACCAGTAATGAGACACCAGTCAGTCCCCCTAGCTGCCTGGAGTGCTGAGTGATGAGGGCTTCTGGTTGGATTCCACCTGGGAATTTATCTTTACTCAAGGAAGCTGTCTCCTCCAAGCAGTGGTGGGATTCAAAGAATTTTACAACCCATTCTCTGCCCTATAAAAATATTTAAAAAATACCAAAAGATAGTTTATTATTTCATGCATTTAATACTTAAATAAGAACAATAAAAGAGGTATACAAAACTAGATTATGTTATAAGAGTTTAAAAATATTAATGAAAATATTAAATAATACCTGACAAAAAACAATAAAACTGTTGTGATAATTCCATATTGCTTTTTTGAAACTTGTTCACTTTAGAGAGGAGAAAGAGAGAGAAGGGGGGAGAGGAGCAGGAAGCATCAACTCCCATATGTGCCTTAACCAGGCAAGCCCAGGGTTTTGAATGTTCCAGGTCGACACTATCCACTGCCACCACAGGTCAGGCTCCATATTGCTTCCTGATTGGCGTCCTCACTTGCAATTTTTTTCACCTATGGATGGAATGAACTTTACTACAGGTGCTTAGAATACGCTGTTGTGCAGATGAACGTTAAAGAAGAGTGAGAAATGTAAATTTGTGATTTCCACATTGGGCAGCTGCCCAGGCACCAACCTTAAAGTGAACCCTAATTAGAAGTGCCGTTTTAACAACCAGTTCACCGAACTCAACAAAAAATTAGGTATTTGTTCTGCTGAACTGGTGTGAACTGGCTGAATCCCACCGTTGCCTCCAAGGTTAGGCTCCCTGTCCTATGGCAGCCTGAGTCCATTGACTGGTCAATGCCTAAAAACAAAGGTACAGCCTCCTTGCTTCAATTCAGGACAACTCTGAAGAGCCATCCAAGTTCCATACCTCACACTGGGATTAGCCAAGGCCTCTGTTTCAGCTGTCTTCAGTTCCTTTGCCCAGCCCTGCATATTTCAGTCTCTCACAAGTAACTTCCTCCGAGTCTGTTGTCTGGGACCCTCTCTTTTAGCTTTATTATAAAAATTAGGAATATCGGTCCTGGACAGTTAGTTGGCTCAGTGATAGCCAGCCCAGCATGTGGAAGTCCCGGGTTCAATTCCTGGTCAGGGCACACAGGAGAAGCACCCATCTGCTTCTCTACCCCTTCCCCTCTCACCACTTTCTCTCCTCTTCCTGCAGCCATGGCTCTATTGGAGCGAGTTGCCCCAGGAGCTGAGGATGCCTCCATAGCCTCGCCTTGGGTGCTAAGAAGAGCTGGGTTGCTGAGCAATGGAGCAGTGCCCCAGATGGGCAAAGTATCACCCCCTAGTGGGCTTGCCAGGTGGATCCCGGTTAGGGTGCTTGAGGGATTCTGTCTCTGCCTCCCTTCCTCTCACTGAATTAATAAAAAGTAAAAATAATAATTAGGAATAATAAATGTAAACTGCTTAGCCCAAATCTCAGCACACTGTGAGCACTAGGAAAATAGTACTTATGGTTTACCTTCATTACATGAGACATTGAGACACCTAAAGAAAAGTTTGATTTTTGTAGAAGGTACAGACATTTTCATATGGCCATTGCTGTTAACCCATCCATGTTATAAAGGTAAGAATAAAGTATTAAAATGCTACCAAATGAGCTATAAAAAGTATAATGATTGCCTAAATTTCTTTCTAACAACTTTCTAAAGTTCAGGATAGATGCATAAACTTAAAACATGCTTATTTTCAGATTTTTCATAGGACGGGTGTCAGATGTGTTCTTTTCATGCACTTACGACTTGTAGTTTACACCATGTAAATGCAAACAAACAAAAAATTGACTGAATCTTGACTTAATGCTTATACCCAGATATCTTTTCTTTTTTTCTTTTTAAGTGAGAGGCTGGGAGATAGATTCCCACATGTGCCCTGACCAGAATCCACCCAGTGACCCTGATCTGGGGCCAATGCTACAATCAACATGAATCAGCCAAGCTATCATCATCAGTGCCTGAGGCTGACACTATGACTAACTGAGCCACTGGCTGCCAGTTGGAAATGAAGAGAAGGGAGAGGGGGAGGGAAGAGAAGCAAATGGCCGCTTCTCAGTGTGCCTTGACTGGGAATGGAACCAGGACATCTGCACACAGAGCCTATGCTCTATCCACTGAGCCAACTGGCCAGGGTCATACCCAGATATCTTGATAGAGGATTTCTTTTCCTTTTTTTCTTTTTAAGGTTTTACTGTTTATTGATTTTAGAGAGAAGAGAAAGAGAGAGAGAAAGGCAGGGGGAGGAGCGGGCAGTATCAACTTGTAGTTGCTTCTTGTATGTGTCTTAACCCAACAAGGCCAGGGCTTTGAACTGATGACCTCAGCATGCCAGGTTGATGCTTTATCCACTGCGCCACCACAGGTCAAACGGTAGAGGATTTCCAATAACCTTAATTTTTATTAGATGATTTACCTGAGTGTCAAGATTATTTCTTTCTCCCGCAATCAAATACATAAAATTTACTAATGGGAAACTGTATTATAGGTTATCTTTGCATTACAGATGGTAGTTTTTAGTGTCAACTGAAGGTCAGGTGTTGGCGTCATTTCAACACCAACAGGAATTCCCAGTTTGTGGTGCAGTGAAGAAGTAAACTTTTTAGCGCAAAGAGCTCAATTGTGGCACAGCAGGCTATGAAAACGGTATTGCTGTTAGGAGGCCCCAGGGCAAGGTCCCTCTCCAGCTAGGCAGCTCTGCTATGTTCCTTGCTGGTCTGCTCTGGTCTGTGCCAGTCTGCTCTAACATGTGCTAGCTTGCTCTGGAGAGAGCTTTGGGGTTTCAGCTCTAGGCAGGGAAAGACAGTCTTCACTGGAAAGGGAAAATGTACTTTCAGAGCCAGGACTGAGTTTGACTTATACAGACAGAAGCCCTCACCTCTGGTCCCTGATTAGTCCTCATGCAAAGGAAGAGGCCAAATCCTCACAGTTTGATTGTTTCATAGGACACTGTCCTGATCAGTCATAATGGAGCCTGCTCTGATTTGTCATTGAGGCAGCTGATGGGGATATGGCTGCTTATCTCCAATTAGACGTGGAAAGTCTCAGTATTCTTGGTGGAAACAGGATTCAAAAAACTCATTTATAAGGGCTGGCATAGATGGCAGGAACACAGTGCAAGTAGGCAGCTTAGTGCAGGCTTCTCCCTGAAGTGCAGTTTGCAAGAGAGGCCCCTGTATAGACATGATTGCTAGGCTGTTTTTTAAAATATGGGCCCCATTAGCCACCTGGAACCCTTTTAGTACTTATCTTTTTTCTCAAGATCCACCTTAATAAGAAAATAACATATGAAAGGAATATAGCCTGGAGGGATAGGAGGACCTGCTCTGCACAGCTTCCCTTTTGTTTGTTTATTTATTTATTTATAGGTGAGAGGAGGGGAGATAGGCAGACTCCCGCCTGTGCCCTGACCAAGAACCCCCTGTCAACTTCTTTCTAGGGCCAGTGCTCAAGTACTGAGCTATTTTTAGCACCCAAGGATGACTCTCAGACCAACTGAGCTATTTGCAAGCTATCCTCAACACTGGGGCCATGCTCAAACAAATTGAGCCACTGGCTGAGGGAGAAGGAGGAGAGGGAGGAGGAAAGAAGCAGATGGTCACTTCTCCTGTGTGCCCTGACCGGAAATCAAACCTGGGACGTTCATACACCGTGCTGATGCTCTATCCACTGAGCCACCAGCCAGGACCCGTTTAAAAGTGTTCCTTTTAAACATTGGTCTCATGAATAGAAGAATGTACTATTGTGTTTAGGAAGCAATACAATACAAATATCGTAATGATATAGCTGTGTGAGGTATTTTTGTTAGTTGTGTGTGTACACATCTGCATGTGTAAATCTTAATTTTTGGACATGGTTGATTATGGGACAATCAGTATGTAATGCAGGATGTTTGTATGGGAGAACTTTAAGGATGAAGGATGCTTCTTAGTTATCTTAATATTTTAGATGATTCTCTTGAATCATCATATACTAGTTATCATATTTTAAATATTATCTGAGTACCACTTTGAGGTTGTGCCCCAGGGTGTAAGGTACTGAGAAAAAGATTTGACAGATATTCTAATGTAGCAAGTTTAGAGGTGATATAGGAGGTCAGATGAAAACAATCTCTAATGCAAGTCACTTCTTTACTAAACAGCTGATTTTTTCCTTTTTATGGGGAAGAAGTTTTAGACAAATAGTATTATGACTATCTTTTCTTTTTTTTTTTAACAGACAGAGAGAGAGGGATAGATAGGGATGGACAGACAGACAGACAGGAACAGAGAGATATGAGAAGCATCAATCATCAGTTTTTTGTTGCGACACCTTAATTGTTCATTGATTGCTTTCTCATATATGCCTTGACCGTGGGCCTTCAGCAGACCGAGCCACCCCTTGCTGGAGCCAGCGACCTTGGGTAAAAGCTGGTGAGGTTTTGCTCAAACCAGATGAGCCCGCGCTCAAGCTGGCAACCTCGGAGTCTCGAACCTGGGTCTTTCGCATCCCAGTCTTCCGATGCTCTATCCACTGTGCCACCACCTGGTCAGGCATGACTATCTTTGATGACTGTAACTACCTGTTGCTACATCTGTGTGAAATAATTAAGTAGTTCGGTATACTCTAAATTTTTGACCTGTTTTGTTCTAAGTAAAAAAGTACTTGATTCCATGTTTTGAAGGATTCTTGTATCCCAAAGAAGTCCTTAAACATGACCATACATATTAAGTATGGCTTTTATAGTGTTGCTGCCAGTATGAACAATTGCATGAGTACTGTATAATTTACCCACAGTAAAAGCTTTATGACCACATGAATATAATTCCTTGAGCAGTGGAAGATGTTTGTTTTTCACAATTAGTATTGTCCTTGCGCAAAACCCTCAGCTGCTAGCATGGAGAAACGCAGAAAACTTAAGGCTTGATACTACTCACTGAAAATTAAAATTTCCTGAATTATTTGTTCTGTGCAAGAATCTCTCTCTCGTGAAGACAGTACTGACCAGTTATAGACATAAAAATGAGTCGTTGATAGCCAGTTTCGGGAGGAATGACAAGCTGGTAGAATTCTGTCCTGAACAGTTCCCCTCAGACTGGGGCTCCAGAGAGGTAAGATCTTGGTTTCTGGTGGTCCTTCTTTCATTTGACTCTATTACAATCCAGGAAACAATTTCAGTCTTTCTTTTCCCCTTTGCTATCTTTAAAAGAACTATTCCATATTTTAAAAAAATATTTAATTTTTAAGGTATAAGAAATAATAAAGTTTGAACAAGGCTGCAGAGCTTCATTTGGTAGGTGACCCCTCCCCTCCCTAAAGAAAAATATAACAAGAATTTATGTTAATTCATTTTTTTTCTCTCTCTCTCTATAGATAGATAGATAGATAGATAATTTTTCCTCCCTTTAGAAGCAGGGATGCAGTCAGGCTCCCGCATGCGTTGGACTGGATTCCACCCAGCATGCCCATTAGGGGGCAATGTTCTGCCCATCTGAAGCATTGCTCTGTTGTGGCCAGAGCCACTCTAGTGCCTGAGGTGGAGGCCATCAGCTCCCGGGCCAGCTTTGCTCCAAAGGACCCTTGGCTGCAGGAGTGGAAGAGAGAGATAGGAGGGAGAGGGGGAAGGGTGGAGAAGCAGATGAGCGCTTCTCCTGTGTTCCCTGACTGGGAATCGAACCTGGGATTTCCACACACTGGGCCAACACTCTACCACTGAGCCAACTGACCAGGGCCTATTAATATGTTTAATGGTCCTATGTGATGGGCCCTTTTCTGGGATTAGAGAAATAGTGAACAGGGCAGACATAATCCCTACCTCATTGAGCTCACAATCTAGCAGCATAGTTTTCTTAGGAAACATTAACATTCTGTGGGCCGCATTTGGTAGTTTTTATATGCCAGAACCCTTTTGAGGGAATACTTATTTATCTTGGGGCCTTGGCTCCTCATTTGTTAAGTGAGGAACTTGGACTAGATGATCTCTAAAGTTCTTTTCCACTCATAACTTCCATAATATTTTGCAAGTTGGAACCTCGTTTGTCATTAGAGCCTTAGGCAACTCCGCCCACATCCCTGTCAATCAATACATTACAGAAAGTTTTATAGGAGATATTTGGCAAGGATAATGACATAGATAGGTAATAAATAGTATCAAATGCTGTAGGAAACTCAAATGACTTAAGGACAATTTGAGGACCATTTCTCTTAGTATTTGAGAAGATGTTGCTGGCCACAATATGAACAGTTTCGTTGGAATAATAGATAAACTTTGATCCCTTTGGGTTAAGGACTGAATAAATACAGTGTGTCCGTAAAGTCATGGTGCACTTTTGATTGGTCACCGGTCAAAACTTACTTTCCTGTACATACTTGTTTCTAGATATGTGAATTTCCCTGTTTTAAGTTGTTACCTTGGGAAATTTATCTAGCATTTATATTGATGTTAATCAGATAATGAATGGTCAAGTACTATGTGATAGAGTTGGAACAGATAATCAGCATAACTGCTGAGTCATTTAATATTGCTTATTTGCCACTTCAGAAAAATATTTCTTTCCCAGGAAATAGAAAATAGTGCTATATTTTTGTAAAGAGTAAGTTTGATATCCTTGTATGATTCTTTTAAGAAATGGGAATTTTGCTAATTTACCTTTTAAAGAAAATATTAATGGTGCTCTACCTAAATGAGCCGAATAGTGAGTAAAATGGATAAATTATACTTAAACTGGATGTCCCAATCCTTAGAATCTCTTGTAAAACCTAAGACTTGAATGAAGTTTTCCTTATCCTGGGTTTTTGACGACTACCTGTTATATTCTTTTATAGAAGAAACAACTACATGGTACAGAGAAGAGGTTTTAACCTGAGGTTATTGTATGGGCTCTTCCGAGAGTCTGTGTTCCCCATGAAATTGTTTTGTATGTACATTTTTCTGTGAAGGAGATCCATGACCCAAATAAGTTAAGGATCTCTGCTCTGGAGAGGAAAAGGAAAAGGGAAATTTAAGAATATTCTTTCTTTTGCCAAACTTTCCTGTGTAGCATTAAGAACTATGGGAGTGTGAAACAAGTGCTGTATTTTTATGTTTTGTTTTGGCAGGGGAGGGGGGTGTTTGGTTGACTTTAAAGGATTTAGGTGACTGGCAAGTCAGTTTGCCAGATTTTAATGTATAGAAAACCTAAGAAAATAGGTAAAAGTTATGCTGACCCCAGAGTCTTTCTTAAAGATACTGAATTAATGTGGTGTGTTACGTTACCTCAGTTAACTAAGCGCAGCTAGTAACCATCAAAATAAAGCAGTAATTAAGTTTAAAGAAAGAAGATAAGTTTATTTCACAAAGTTTTCTGTTTTTTTGCTTCAGACTATACATCTGCTTAGACTGAGGTATTGTTTTCAACCCTTCTATAATCAGTCACTGGAGATTTGCTCCCCGTGTAATTTCCCCTATCTCTTGTGGAATATAAATATGTGATTTTTACGACTTTGTTTGCAAACAAGTGTATTCTTTAATCATTTGGGTTGAAAGACTATCAAATTTGTCATAGTCAGTTGGCAGAATGTTAAGGTAACTATGTAACCCATATCTCCTATGGCCAGTTTGACAACTACATTTGAGAATCTGTTTCATGGCTTGTTTTTTCTTAGAACATTGTTTCCTGCTATTTATTATAACCAAGCTGTCCTCCCTGCAGTTGGACTTTATTTTTCCATCTGACATCTTAAATTGATTGTGCCAGTGAATGTTTTCTACACAATATGTTTATATAACTATTACGCCTTATTTCTATTCCTCCTTGTTGTATACCCTGTCCCACCTGTAGTCAGTTCTGTTAGAACAGTGGTTTTGTCATGGTGCTCATTTTATGATTGAACGAAATGGGGTAAATTTTGAGAAAATGATTGAGCCAGTAGCAGAATTAGTTGGCATATGCCCATATGGTTTGCTTAGCTTGCTTTCTATCTTGGCATACCATGGAAGAATTCAGTTCTTCCTATTTCCTGATGGTCAAAGGAGGAATTGGAGGACACTGAAGCAAAAGAAACATTATTTTTACTTCAAAGGTGGTTTAATTAATGTCAGAAAGGGCCTTGATGAAACCACTGGCCCTACTTACAGATCTTATTTTCCAAGCCTTTCATTATATTATTTGCCCTTTTCTGAACTCTACAATTTCCCTCTTTTGTAGCTGGTTCGATGCCCAGAACTGAATGCTGTGCTCCAGCTGTGGCCTCACCGGTGCTGAATAGAGAGGAAGAGCCACCTTCATAGCTTACATGTGATTCCTCTGCTTATACAACCCAATACTGGATTTACTTACTTTGGCAAGATAGCTGCATTGTGCACTGTATTTAATGTTACGTGTACTGTAACCCTGGGTCTTTCTCTGCATTGCTGCCCTTAAACCCCCAGTCCTGCCCATCTAAAATTCCTGCTTTGTTTACCTGCTCCCTTACCCCCGACCCCTGTAGATTCCCCTTACATTCATCCACAATGAATGTCATCTTTATTCTCCCAATTCTTTTTGCTCTAGTCTTGAACTTTGGCAAAACTTTCCTTCTATCTATAAGTTGTCAGTTGTCAGCCATCTTATTTTTCTCCCTGCTTTGGTGATGGGACATCTTTCAAGTCTTTTCTCCAGTTCTTTTCCTGTTGTAGTCATTAAACATTTGGCACAGTGGATTTAGTAAGCATTTCCTGGCATTTTTTCCAAATCAAATACCTATGAACGCCTCTGATTTGGCCCCCTATAGGTAGTTAGCCTACACTTTAGTTCCTCTATCCAGATTTCCTTGACTCCTCCTGACCGGTGTCCCTAGGACCTCATTCAAGATGCAGTGTGTCTCACAGCTCTTCCCCCAGGGAGGAGACAGTAACCTCATTTTACCCTGGAAATTTCTAGCAATAAGGAAAGTGTTCTTTTAATTGTGAATAAAATAGTCTTTAATAACTGAGCAAATTTCTTCTCTTGTGAGATCTTAGTTTAAAAAAAAATGTTAGAGGTTCAATTACTAAATTTCTAAGATGAGTGAAGAACAGGAAGAAGGAAGGGAAGGCAGGTTCTGGTACTGAGCAGGGAGTAGGAAATGGCTCTGGGAGAGAAGCTCAGCTGAGGGCCCTGCTGGGTTGGTGCAGCCTTCTGAAATGGGGGCGAGGCTTCGTTTCCCCAGGTTCTGGAGCACTTTCTTCGTTTTAGATTCAGAGCAGGCTTTTAAGTTGGTTTACTTAGAACTGTTAACACACACGACCATTTAAGTGTATGCGTCAGTGTGTGAAAGCTGTAAACCTGTCTGATTTTTTATGAGTGATAAGAGTTTGATAAGGTCTCTGTATGTCCCTTTTATCCATTTCTAAAATCCCTCTAGTTTAAATAAGTCCTAGTGTTTTTTATAGTAGCAGTCAAGGTGATGTTTGAGTTCTTACTTTTTCTTTCTTTTTTAGTTAATGTGTTCTATCAAAACAGCCTCTCCTTGGAGCTGTAGTCTTGACTGAACCCAGAAGGTGTCTTGTGTATTTATGCTTTCAGAGAGTTCGATCAATTTGGAAATCTTTTCAACATTATTTCATTATATCAAATTTTATTATAATGGTTTAGGATTACCAAACATTTTTTTCTTCACCCCTATTAGACATTTTACCTATTAGCATATTAACTATTAAAGTGTATCACACAAGTATACTACTAAGTAAGGCATATAAAATATATCACCTTATTGTTCTTCCATATCTAAAACCATTAGCTATTGCTAGTTTTCTTATTCACAATTATACTGTATAAGCCAAGTCAAAATTTAAGCTCAATTTGTTGGTTTCAAAGAAAGTACATCTTTCCTGTGGTTTCCCACTATATTGTCAGAGATTGGTGGCTTTGATTATACCTACGTCACATCCTGATAAGGAACATTAGTTGTATTTCCTGACTTTTGAAGTAACCCTCAGTGACAGAGCTGACCAGTCTCTTCTGTGTGCTGAGTGCTTTTCTCCAGGAAGCCAGGCAGTGGTGGCATGGTTTACATTTCCATTTATGGCTTTGAAAGGGTGAAGGGGACATGGCTGGGACTCTCCATGTACGGTCCTTGGAGGAGTCAAAAAGAATGGTTGGGGTGTTCTTGGAGGCAGCAACTAGACATTGTGAGATAAAAATAAATTAGCAGGAGATGTTTGCAATTCCAATTCCGGTCTCTGCTAGCAGGGCAGAGGACACTGGGAAAGGGGAGTGTGTAGAAAGTTTACCGAGATCTGCCGCAGGCAGTTGTCTCCTTCTCTTGGAAGGGCTGCCCCTGACACATTTCCCAAGTTCATTTGTTCTAGAAAGTGTTGCTATGTACTTGCTACTATCCTTGACAAAGAGAAGAAAGAAACACTTTTAAAGAGTGTATTAGCAGAAACCTTAGTTCTTTAAGTCATCATTTGAGGCACCAGAAGAGATCTGAGAGGGAAAATGAGGAGGAAGGTGCTATTCATGGAGTAGCAGGCTGGCTGGTATTAGGACAGGGTGATGCTAATCACTGCTCCATTTATGTCTGAGAAATATCATTATATGTGTAATGCTTTTATTATTCATTTTGCCTGTCTGGACTTCTGGCATCATGGGACAGATTTGCAACATATTTGACAGAGTGTTTTCTTTTGATTTGTGAGCTGTGATTTGAAGGTACTGAACTTTCATGGAGGCTCTATAAAGATTTTTGAGTTGTTTTAGTTTGGTAAGAACAGGTCATGCATTGGGGTGTGGAAAGTAATCTCATATTTAGGAGAAATGTAGTCTGGCTAATGCAGATACATTAAGCTGAGTTGAACTGGATTTGCACAGGTGTGTTAGAAAGTATTTGGGAGCCACCAGAGTGAAAGGGGCTTGTCTCAAGAAAATTCTCAGAGTGAAATCCAGTAAAGCGGAAGGAACCATGGGAGGCAGAGTGAATGCAACTAAATTAAATTTGGAAGCTGGATCTAAGTCCTTTACTTATACATATTTTGCAATATCATATAAGATAGCATAAGGCGTGCCATTAAACTAAGGAAACTGGCTAATAATAAGAAATATACCTTAGAAGACCATGAAGAAAATTGAAGGGTTGGGCAAGATAATAAAAGTATCCAGGTTTTGTATGTGGACTTGCATAATGATATTTATTTGCTGTGAACTACAAGACAGGAAAATAAGTGAAATAACACCTCTCCACCCCACTTCCTCCCCCCAAAAGAAATTATTGGCCTCATTTGTTGGTTTTGCTTGGCTGGTATTTTGAGTTGATAGAATAGACTGGTTTTATTGGCTGATTTTTAGACATAGGTATTAGTGGATTGTTTCTTGAGATTGGAACTCTGTAGCATATTGATTTGACCTCTTTTAAATTTTAGCAACATCCCCAAAGATGGAGTGAGTGAGTATGGAATATGGACTTTGTAAGGAATATCTTTTACTAGTTGATCTGTTTAGGCCATTGTTTTTGACCCTGTATTTCTTCTTAATCAAAAGTAAGGAAAGTTATATTCTTTGCTTTGGGAAATTCCTCTTTCTATCCTCCCTCCCTCACTTTTTCCAAATTCTGGCACAATAGCAGCTCTGTCTCTTCTGTGGCAGGTGTGCATCCTATTGGCTGGCTGGTATTTCTTGTTTTCTTTTTCTTTTTTTAATTCTTTTTAAGTGGGGGAGGGGTATAAAATATGTGTACGGGGTACGTACATGCAATAATGTTGTAATGGTTTCTTGTTTAATGGATAATTAATTGCAAAATTATTGTTTGAATTATAACATGTTTGAGTAAATGCTAAATTAGTATTTTTTCTAATATAATAATGAATTTGAAATCTAGCATTCCTGTAACAATGTGTCTGTGTTTGTCTGTTTATGTCTGTCTAATAGTAATTAATATCTGTGGTCCATAACTGGAAGAGGAAGTACAGCTTTAAAGGAATAACAAAAGACTTTGTGTCTTAGACCCTTCGCAGGTGTTACAGTCGGGTGAAAGAACATGGTGTTGGGAAAAGAAAGAGCAGTTACACATTTGAACAGTTGGAACAGGTGTTTGGTCAGGGAGGATGGGATGCTCAGCCCTGCCAGCCTGTACTTATTAACAGTAGTGGCTTGTACCAGGAGCTGGAGTCAGATGGCAGCACTATGGAGGAGTATTCACAGGAGGACTGGGGAAACCACAGTCAGGATCTCCATGGCTACCCAACAGATCAGGAATTGGGTAAGAAAGCCGATATATATACTACTCGTGTGTGTCTATATATATATATATCTATATATCTGTATATGCACGGGACTGGTACTGTTCCCACTGTCAGCACAGGCAGATAGTGTATTGGGGGCACTTTGGGTGCCCTTGGTTTATCCTTAAACTGCCAGCAAGTGCTTGGTGTTGGGTCATTTGGTGAGTTGAGTACCAGCAAACTTCCTAAACACAGAAGAATTCCTCTTTCTAAGCTCAAAGGAAGCTTGGTGACAGAACCACTGTAATTTTAAATATCCCGCACCTCGTTCTGTGAGGCTGCCCCAAGCATTGGCTCTGGCTCGGCGGCTGTAGATGGAACTGTCTTTTTCTGCCTTTCTCCCAAGTCATTTTGTTTTTCTGCTTGTAATTTGGAAAAGTTCCCCTCCGAGACTTCAGTCAAAACAAAATATGAAGGGAAGCCTCAGTTTATCTCAAAAAGGGCTCATATTTGAGTTTTATCAGCAGTCATATTCCTTCAAACTTCATTAACGATCACATCCCAACAATAGCTGAAATGATTTAGCCACAGTCTTAACATTAAAAATGGAAATAAAACTCCTGGTCATTGACCTGGCCGGATAGCTTGGTTGGTTTAGAGCATCGTCCCGAAGCACAGAGACTGCCGGTTCAATCCCTGGTCAGGACACATTAGGAACAGCTCGGTGTTCTGTCCACCCCCCCCCCTTTCTTCCCCTTACTGTCTTGCTAAAGTCAATTAAAGTTTAAAACAACAACAACCTCCTGGCCATCAAATCTGAACTTGTGTGGCCTAATTAAGAGAGTATGAGTAAGTTGCTTTCTGTAGTTTGTGCTCCAGAGTTGATTTTCATGATTTGGAAGTACTGATCAAGTTTCTGCTGCAGCTATTGTACCTTAATAGCAAGTTGTATAAAGAGTACTCACTTTTTAAGTAAATGCTGTTACTCCTCAGTGAGGTTCTCAGGCAACCCCCAGGAAAATGTAGTAGGAATTACACTATCAGTGTAGTTCCCCAGCTCAAGATAGAAGTCCAAGGGACACTGTTTTACAGAATTCCTGATGACAGAAATGTTCATTTAAAAGAAACAGGGTTAAATGCTAGTATTTCTTATGAATGATGTTATTTTTTTTTACTTTCTCAAATATTAGAAGAGAGAGAGAGAAAAAAAATTGTTTAAGACTAACACAATTTGAGGGAGATGTAAAGAATCAGAAGGGCAGATGCTAAGTGATTAATTACTACCTCTTAATTTCAAAACAATAACAGGGCTAAATTACTTTGGTATCCCATAACTCTGGTTTTGCCATAGAAAGTTAAGTCACCAAATTCTTTGGGAAATAATAACATGCAGAATATGTTAATCCTGATATTGGAAAAATAATTGTCCTGTAAAATCTACATAGAAAATCTAAACATTGCAGAATTATTTTCATTCTTGTTCCTTTAAAAATCATGTTTGCAGCGAAATTAAGCTTTAAGCTCCTACCTACAAACCTACTGGTGACCTTGAAAAAATTTTATACTTGTAGAGCTGGTTTCTGATCCTGCATATAAATGTGTGCATCTCATTATATAAGAGTTACATTTATAAATCTGGCATTGGGCAGTGTTTGAAAAGTAGAGTTAAGTCCGTGAATTGGGAAGTGTGGGATGAACAGTAAACATATATCTACTTATCTACATAAGTGTATGCCACCACTTAGGAAAATATAATTTCTTTCAAAAATTTTGCTTTTCAGATGAAATGCCTGTCACAAAGAGAACATTAAAAATAAAACAAGAGTCTTCTGAAGAAGCACAGTAAGTAGATACTTCCCTTTCTACAAAGTGTATTTAAGTTTAATAGGAAGATGCTCCCTCAGCCACTTCACTGAGGAGCATGTCTAGTCATTCTTCCTTATTTTCTTAGCTTAAGGGTTCCAGCGGTTAATCTAAAATGTTGAGACTTTTGTGTATAACAAGAAGAAATCAATTTTACATGAAAATAAACATGTTATTGTGTTACCCTGTGTGTGGATGTGGATACCTGGATGTTTAAATGAGATAGAAAGGTGAGTCACAGGACTCTGATTTTATCTGGTTTTAGGTGAAATAACAGGAGACCTAAGAGGAACACTTAAATTTCTTATCATATTACATCTTGGGAATCAAACAGCCGGTTCTTAGATGACCTCGTTATGCATTTGGAAAAGAAAGTATGACTGATTGAAAGACTGAAGAAGTCCAAGGGCCAGGGTCCTTCACTGGCAGGCATCATCTGATCTTTCCCCTGAGAGTTTAGCATTATCTCTTTTTTAAGGAACCCACAGTACTCTGAGTTTCCAGTGATATTATGTTTGCAGTGCTTTTAAATAATTTTAATTAAGTCTCTGGTGAAATTTAATTATTGAGGGGACTAGATTTAAAAGGCTAAGGAGGAAAGTGAGGAACATCACTGTTCGCACCTGGCCCACTTGTTCTGAGGCGCTTTCCTCACACACCTGGTCCTGAGGTTTGAGAGGTGGTGGAGAAAAAGTGAAAAGGAAGACATAAAGGGGAGAGGACTGATAGATAACAAGTAGCACAATGAAGAAATACTGTTAGTTATTTTTATTCAGCCAACCACCACCACCAGCTCTTTAAAATGTTCGTTCCTTTTTCAGAATATCTCTTTGGAACCAGAGAATTCCCAGTGTCAGCTGATTCCGTGTCTGGGGCAAGGGTGAAAGTTTAGGGATCAAGAATTAATTATTTCCCCAAATTGTAACCATTTCCTACTCATTAAAGTGTATGATTTAAATCAGTATGTTTGAGGCCATCTCTTGTTGAAAGGTAGGTCTCTTAAAATTATGACATCAAAGTGTCCCAAAGGAAGGGTAACTTTGCTGAGATTTTTTAAAAAATGAATCTTTTAAAAGTCCATTCCTTCGGATCCCTGTTCTCCAAAGAGGCCAGCGTTTCTTTCACTAAGTTGTCCCATGCCCATTTAACCTCTCGAAGCCTGCAGAGGAGGCTCCGTTGTTATAAGTAGGGGTGAACTCAAACTTCCCAGAATTGGTGCGATTTCAGAATTCAGGAAATGTGACCATTGTCAGGGACAGTTTCAACTCTAGTTCTCCCTGTGCCCCACCACTTTGAGTCTCAAGCCCATGGAGCTTCAGGCTGATCAAGGGGACAGGAAACTGAACAGGTTCCACAGAAATATTTAGCCTGTGCTGCCTCTTCTCCAGGTGTCAGCTTACATTTTATTCTCCAGTGCAGGTTTCCTCAGTGCTATTCCTTACTGATGATTTAGGGCTGTGATAGTGCTGAGTAAAATAATTCATTTGGGCATTGGATTTATTTCTCTGCAGGTGTGTTGTAGGTGGGATCAGCCTCAACTAGCTGATGTTACCTATAGTAAAATACCATCCTTCATCCATGAAGAAGAGTCACCTGTTCTCCTTTATTCAACATTTACATATCAAGTACTGACTATATGTAAGGCATTGGGATACATCAGTGAGCAAAAATCTCTGCCTTCCATTTCGACTACTTAGCCTCGTCCTCTTTGAGATCAGTAAAATGTTTCAAAAGAGACAAGAAAAGATGGTGGCTATAAAAGATAGTTGTGTTTTTTTTTTTAAGCATTGACCCATGCAGAAACATAGTCCTATATCTTAACCTCATAAGCAGCACAGTATAAATATTACGAAAGTGATCAAGTGCTGCCCTGGCTGGTTGGTTCAGTGGTAGAGTATCGGCCTAGTGTGTGAGTGTCCCAGGTTCAGTTAGTTCCCAGGCAGGGCACACAGGAGAAGTGACCATCTGCTTCTCCACACCTTCCTCTCTCACCTCTCTCTCTCTCTTCCCCTCCTGCAGCCATGGCTTGATTGGAGTGAGTTGCCCTGGGTGCTGAGGATGGCTCCATGGCCTTGCCTCAAGCACTAAGAAGAGCTCAGTTGCTGAGCAACAGAGCAATAATAATTAAGATGTTCATTACTTTAAGTGATACTAGATGCCTTTCTGAGTACACATTCTTCACTTGCTTTTGGTAGTTAGGTTTGAAGGCCATCATGTGTTATAGTAGCCACTTAAAACAATTTACGGTCCTTGGATTTCTGAAGTTGTAGGGTCTTATATATCAATAGTTGCTAAGATTAATACAACCAACTTGTATAAATATTGGAAAGCAGTTTATCATTAATATCACTTCCCAGGGGAGAGTGTTTATCAGATTTTAATACTATGGTTTTCTAGACCTGCCCTGTCTAATATGGAAGCTCCTAATCACATGTGTTTATTTAATTGTGATTTCAGATTATAATTAAAACTTTAATACCTTACACTAGCCACATTTTAAGTGCTAATGGTTACCATATTGTGCAGCACAGATTAGAATATTTTTATCGTTGCGGAAAGTTTTGTTGGACAGTGCTGATCCAGACACCTGAGGAATTTGATTTTTATTTTTCATTCTAGGAAGAGAGACATCATGCAAAATATTGTGCAGATTTTGGAATCAGTACAGTTGAAATGGGAACTGTTTCAGAGCTGGACAGACTTTTCAAGGCTTCATCTTTCTAATAAACTGGCCATTTTTGGGATTGGTTATAACACCCGTTGGAAAGAGGATATCCGCTATCATTATGCTGAGATCAGCTCCCAGGTGCCCCTTGGCAAACGACTCCGGGAGTACTTCAACTCCGAGAAGCCTGAGGGACGGATCATTATGACCCGCGTGCAGAAAATGAACTGGAAAAATGTTTACTACAAGTTTTTAGAGATCACTATTAGTGAAGCTAGGTGCCTAGAGCTGCACATGGAAATTGACTGGATACCCATTGCCCACTCCAAACCAACTGGAGGGAACGTTGTTCAGTATTTATTGCCTGGAGGCATTCCGAAAAGCCCAGGCCTTTATGCCATTGGCTATGAAGAATGTATTGAGAGGCCCTCTTCACCCCACATGGAGCAGAGTTCCCTGGACCCAGGAAAGGAAGGCAGAGTTGACTTGGAAACCCTTTCAGCACAAGCCTCATTACAGGTGGAAATAGAACCCACCCGAATTATCTATTGCTACCTCGGGATTGCTGAGGTGAGGACTCTGCAGCAATGCTTATTTTTACATTTCCAAGCAAATACCAAAACCTTCAGCAAAGATTGGGTTGGTATTAATGGATTTTTGTCTCAGAACTGCATTGTGGATCCTGGAATCTCCCCCAAATCCATCTACATCAAGTTTGTGGAAGTAGAGAGGGATTTTCTCTCCGCTGGCTCTTTAGTTGAGTGCCTGGAAAAAGCCATCGGATACCCCTTAAAATTTAACAACTGAATGTCATCCTTTATAAGGATTGGGCTTTTACCTCCCTCTTCTCACTTCCCATCACCCAGACTGTCCCTCATCCAGATGCTGCCATCGGACTCTTCATGGAAATGTTTTCCACGATTGGGCCAGTACAACTTCTAAAGAATCACAGTAGACTTTGAGCAAACAAAATAGACCTCACCTGACAATGCTCATTTTGAGCAAACAAGATTTACAGCGAAGCTGCATGGTGGGTCAGCTGTTTTATAAAAACAAAAAATTTTTAAATGGATATTAGAGCCCTAATATAAACAAATGTAGGTACATTCCATATTGGACAAAACTTATACTTTGAGTTTCATATGAAATTGAAAAATTGTATTTTTTCACAATGTTTCATTTTTACACATCTCTATGTCTCTATATAAGTATTATTTACAACCCTGAATAAATAAGCAATAGATAATGACAAGTTAAATCTTGAGTCACAGTAAATAAGACTTTTTCAATATCACCTTTAGCTACTATTGTATATAATTTAGAGTTTCATTTTTTTCACCAAACAAGTGTTTTGCTATTCCCAATCAGTGTTGCCTGCAAAGACCTTTGTTTCTGTGATGTACCAACTTTATGGTTGTATTGCCGTTTAAACTTAAAAAAACAAATTAAAGTAATTCTTGACCTCTTGGTGTATTGGTTGAGCTTTTTATAGCAGAGTGTGGCCACGTGGGCAATGAGCACTGTGTTCTGACTTACTGCTAAGAATGAAAAGAAGACACACGGCAGGATATCTTCACTTTCTCTCACCCTCTGCACCCTCTGATCAATGTTATTATTTCTTGTCCATTTGTATTTCCTTTTAAAAATGACTGGGATATTTCTTCTGACCCTAAGTACATTAATGCATTAAAAAACTTTCATTTCTCAGCTTTATACTCAGTAACCAAGGGCAGTTCTCTCAAGGTGTCAAGTGGAGAATTGATGTCATTGTATTGCCAATTAAAAAGGAGAGAAGATCCAACAGAAACATCCAAAAAGGTTTTTAAGTGATCCATAGGACAGGAAACTGTGAGGTATATCAGTCCATAAAGAAGGGAACTGTCATGTTTAGACCTTTCAGAGATTTCCATGGGTCAACTAGCATTCCACTTAGAGGTTAGAGCTAAGAGCCAGCTTACTAGTAAGGTAGTCAGGGACTTGTTAGGTTTGTTATTTATCTTTAATGATTCCCTAACATCCCTCAGCGCTTTACTTTAAATGGACTGCAAATCCAGGAAAGAGCTATAATTCTCCCTGGTTTCTATACTAGTGAAGATAAAATTGCATATTGATGAAAAGTATTCTTTTCCCAACACCAATAATTTCCTTATCCTGATACCTCTTGGTTGGTTGATGTTTATTTATCTTTTTTGTTTTTCTTTTCTTTTAGCAAGAGCAAGAGAGAGGGACAGACAGACAGGAAAGGAGAAAGATGAGAAGCATCAGCTCCTAGTTGCGGCACCTTAGTTGTTCATTGATTACTTTCTCATACCTGCCTTAACCGGGGTAGGGGATTCCAGCTGAGCCAGTGACCCCTTGCTCAAGCCAGCAACCATGGGGTCATATCTGTGATCCCATGCTCAAGCTGGCGACCTTGGGGTTTTGAGCCTGGATCCTCAGTGTCCCAGACCAATGCTCTATCCACTGCACAACCTCCTGGTCAGGCTTATTTTTCTAGTGGCTAGAGAACTTCTAATCAAAAGGATTTTTATTAACGTCACTTGAGTATAGGTTTATAGAGTTGGCTAATGTCTAATGTGAGCTTCTAAAAATGAGTGCTAGTTCAGAGAGAGTATATAAATAGTGTAGAATGTTTGATTTTAGCACCTCTTCTCCCTGGACACCGTCTATAGGTACAAGGCCTTAGGAAATTCTCATGAATTTATTTTTCTTTGGAACTTGAAATTACAGTCAAGGCTGAGGCTCCATTGACCATCTCATAGCAATAATCTCACAGTATTCAGTGGTAAGTGCTAAAAAAAACCAAAAACATTATTACCAGTACTGTAGGCCATCCCCAAAACTTTGCCACAGACCAACCCCAAAACTAAATTATGCTTCATGCACTCTTTTTCAATCCCACTCTCCATAAGTGATAAGTACATAGATCGAGCAGCGCATTTTGTGAACATTGCTTGAGGTGTTTTCGATCTACTTCACACCTCACATTACTGACAAAGGGGCACTGCCAGGTCACTGTGAGCAGCATGGGGACGGTGGCAAGACTGGTCTAGTCCATGATTTCAGCACCGGGCTTCAGATGGGCGAGCAATAGGGGCAAGAGGACAGAGCTGAGCATTGAGAAATAAAGACTTGGGAATAAAGTAGCTGGTTGATACTGAATATCTGGTAACTTTGGCCAGAACATTCTAGAAAAGAGGACAACAGAATGTCAGATAGCTACATAAGCATTGCTAAAAACAAAAAGTAGACTAGACCTTAATGAAGCCTTATAATTGATTGAAAGGGGATGTAAACACCATATTCAAACATAAGAATCAGCACTAAAAAATACTTTAGCAATATGAGATGTGACTGGGAGAAACGCTAGTGACCTGTAAGTCTCTTAACATATGGAACTGTGAACTTAGCTCTTGCACACACCATGGTTATACTGGCAGTTCCCAGGTCCCTCACAGGTCATCTGTCCCATTGTTCTCATTTTACACAAAGGAGCAGTGTTCACCCTAAAGTACTTCTTGACAAAAATGTTAAGTAATGGAGCTGCTCTGCTAACTTCTACCACTTGACCGCCTCAGGGTCAGAAGAAGGGTTTGGAATAGGAGATAGTGTGGAATTTTTTTTCTTTTTTTAAGATATTATTTATTAATTTTAGAGAAAGAGGAGAGGTAGGAAGCATCAACTTGTAATTGCTTCTCTTATGTGTCTTGTCTGAAGCCTTGAACCAGTGACTACAGATTGCCAGGTCAATGCCTTAACCACTGCGCCACCACAGGTCAGGTGATACAGGAATTCTTTGATTGGGATAAGGGCAGTGAAAGTCCTGAAATGACAGGCGCTGTGTCACATGAAAACATTAATTGCCTACAGATCTTTAGTTGCAGCTTTACTTGCAGCATTGCAAATTATCTGGGATTCAAATTCTGAAGAAAAAGCTACAGAGAATGAGTGTTGAGACTATAACTTAGGGAGCAAGCAGCTCACAGAGATGAGTGTAGTGTACGTAATTAGGTGCTGTGGTATTATTCCTGAGATAGACAACCAAGGGACTGTACTGAGTTTCTGTACTTTTGGGGGGTGGCAGCCTTGGCGTGGAAACAAAGGAGAGATGTTTACAAGAGGTGGTTCACAATGTTGACTAAAGTCAAAAAAATTTGAGTGTGATCGAATAGAAAAACCAAACCACCCCACCCCCACCCCCATATACACAATCTACTTGACAATTTTAAGGCTGTAGGTTGTCACTTGGTAGATATTAGACTGGCACTTACCTATTTCTTTTGCCTTCGCTGCCATTGAGCTGCCAAGTTTAGATTTCAGAGTTTGCACTGGCAGTGGAGTGTTTGCGTAGGTATTTCTCAAAGCCACCGCCTGGCAGTTATTTAAAGAGCAGCCGGGCAAGCTTGTCACACTAGGAAGAAGCAGCTGGGAGGCTCTGTGTGCAGTGCAGGCACAAGGTACACACTCAGTGTTAAGAGCAGAACTGTTTGGAGTAAGTGGAATCCAGGAGGCCTAGCTACTTTTCTTCCCATTCAACTGTCACCGAGAGCATGCAGCTCCAGAAATTCGTGGTTATGCTTTGTGTCCTCAGTGGCCTTTGCGCGGAGGTTGGGCTGTGCTAGGATATTTGAAGCATCTTTGTTTTGGCTGTTGGAGAAGCAGGAACAGGTGCGAGCACTTCCTCGAGGGGCCGAGGCCGCCAGGGGGCGCAGGTGGCAGGGGTGGTGCGGTTAAATTTAATTTACCAGAACAAGATCTAGTCCAGGGAATTACAGCATTAGAGTGGGCCTGAGGAGGGTACGAGGCCGTGAAGAGACGGGGAATAAAGTGATGAAGGGAGTCTGTCCAGTCTCCCCGCAGCCTCCTCCTCCCCAGCCAGCATAAGGCCCAGGAGCGGATGTTTGCAGAGGTGAGTAGCTGGGACCCCGGCTCGTGTTGGCCTTAGTTTCCCACTCAACTCCTGGGGCATCCTCCCACCACGGATCTTTCCTCGGCTCGTGGGACCAGCACAAGACCTGGTGATTCTCGGGCCAGGGTTTAGGGCATCGCCGAGAACACGGTGCGAGCCTTCCCCTCGCCGCCCACAGGCGAAGACGGCCCCTGTGTCCCCACGCTGGTGTGTTCCTTGCCGGCTGGGCCTCCTGCCCGGCGGCCTCGGACTTAACTGTTGGTGCAGAGGTGGCCGTAACCCATCTCCTGACCTGCTCCTCCCGATGTCCAGCCCTTCTTGCCACTCAAGGAAAGCGATTATTCCTGTCACTGAGCGGCCCCGAGCCGGGCCCTCTGGCGCCTTCTTTGCTGATCCCGACACCCAAATGGCCCAGAAAAATGCTGTTCCCCTCTTCCTACTTCAGGAAGGCCGCCCAGGTTAGGTTCGGAGCTGGTTAGTCGGGCCAGAGCCCAGCCGTTTACAGTGTGGGGGTGCAGGTGGCCCCTTGACACCGGGGAATACCCAAACTTCTCTCCCTTCCATTCTCCTCCCACCAGCCCGCGGAGGGAGAAGCTGTGTGTGCACTGTGACTGGCAGGACCCTTCTCTTTCCCTGCCCCAGGAGGCTGTGAGCGCACCCTGCTCACCCGACCCCACCCTGCGTGCTGACCAGGTCAAGGCCACGGGATCCGCGAGCTCGAGGAGGGTCACCCGTGCGCCACGCCCGAGAGGACAGCGACCTCTCCGCCCCTTCAAATGCCCCGCCCCCTGTCCCTGACGGTCCCCACCCCACCACCGGCGCGCATACACACTCTGGCTAGAGCTGCCCTCGGTGTCAGTGGACCCGCTCCTGGGTCCTCTTGGCTCTCGTGCGGCCTCGGTACCTGACGGTCACTGTGTCCCAGAGCCAGCGCCCCTGACCATCGGGGCCAGGGACGGCCATGGTGTCCCTCCCAGGGTCCCCTGCGACCAACCTGCTGCAGGTTTTGTTCCTGGGGCTGAGTACCTTTGGTGAGTTAAACCCGGAACCAGAAGGGGAGATGGGAGATGGGGTGACTTCTCCACCTGGTGAGGAACTGGGTGGGACCGGACTCCCGCCTCAGGTTCTTATTCTGCCCACCCAGGGCATCACTGTTGGTGCTGACTATCCCCACTGTTTGGGAACAGCTCCCACTTCAGGTTCAGGGTGTGTGTATTGGGGAAGAGAGTTACTGCATCTTCAGGATAGACCTCTGGATTGACTTAGTGGAACCATTCTTCACCCCCACTCCCTACCACCACCCAGCAGAGCCAGATGAGCTGAGCTGCTAGATGAGACACTGGCTAAAGAGCTTAAGGACTTAACTCCAGCTCCTCTCCTGCCCCCACCCCACACACAAGCTGAGCACCAGAGCCCCCCGGGGGAATTCCCTGGTCCCAGGCTAGATACAGCACTTCATTTCAATTCCCTAGATCAGATAGTCCCTCTGGCCCCCTCCTCCTGCTTCCTGCCCTGGGAATCAAGGGAGGTGCCCAAAAGCATGACCATGGGGTCATTTGGGATACAGGAAATGGGGGAGGGGCTTAAATGCCTAAAGGAGCAAAATCATGCCCCCCTCATACGTCCACCACCCTCCTTGGTTCCCGGAGGAAAAGGGACATAGAAAATAGTGAGGAGGGCCTCAGAGTCAGAGTCCTTGGTTCAAGTGCCTGAGGAGTGTTGGAAGCTTCCAGGAGTGCCCAGTAGCTCAGGGTTGGCCCCACTGGGGAGAGAAGGACCCAGTAGGAATGAAGCCTGTTCCACTGCTACCTCCCAGACTTTCTTGCCATTCCTCTTCAGGGATCCCCAGTGGGGGAGAAGGGTGGGTTAGGGGATGTCAGTCTGAATTCATTTCTCTCACGTTGGAAGCTGCCAGTGCAAGTAAGGCTAGGTAAGATGTAGAGTGAGATTCAGCAGTGATGGGAACTGAGGTGGGGACCACCAAACTCTCACCTTTGTCCCCTTTAGCTTGGTCTGTGCCACAAGAATTTCAGGGCATGAAGTATGAAGGGCCCCCAGACAAAGTGAGGCTCAAGAGCAGCTCACCAGATACCAAAGCCTGGACAGCTTCCTGCCCATTTAGGCTTGGTGGCCTGTTCCAGGGTATCTCAACTTCTCAGCCACTCCCCAACTCCAACCTTAGCACCTCTTTTTCTTCTGCATTCTGCCTCCAAACCCCTCAACCCCCTTGCTGCTGGGAGTCTCCGAAGCAAGGTATAAAAATGCAACTTGGCTGCCTGGGCATCTCTGCAGCTCTCCTGCAACTCCCCCCACCCCTTTTAAGATTCTGAGCCTCAGTTTTCTTCTTTTTTTTTCTTTTAAGTGAGAGAAGGGGAGATAGACTCCCAGAGGTTCCCCTACTGGGATCCACCCCCCTCTGGGGCTGATGCTCAGAATCCCAACCCCCCTCTGGGGCTGATGCTCAAAATCCCAACCTAGCTATTTTTAGTGCCTGAGGCAGCAGCTCCACGAAGCCAACCTTAGCGACCAGGGCCAATGTGCTGGAATCAACCAAGCCATGGCTGCTGGAGGGGAAAAGAGAGAGAAAGGAGGAGGAAGGGTGGAGAAGTAGATGATCACTTCTCCTGTGTGTCCTGACCAGGAATCAAACCTGGGACTTCCTCACACGGGCCGATGCTCTACCACTGAGCCAACCTGCCAGGGCTAAGCCTGTTTTCATAGTGACAGCCCAGGCTCACTGTCTCTAGCTGGTGGCTAGTGGCTGGGTGATTGCCGAGCTCCTGGTTATGCAAGGGTTAAATGGCGCTGGGGACCAAGGTTCTGGGGCTGACACTGGCTCTGCCCACTAGGGCTCTCTACAAGGCTCTTGTATTCTTGGAGGCTCTTGTATTCTTTGCTCCTCAGTAGCCCAGCTCTGCTGCCCCTGGGGCGTGAGAAGCCCGCAGGGGGAATTTCTCAGAGAAAGAGGGAGACTAAAAATAGTAGCCCTGGGGAGCAGGCCCATTTTCACTCTCCTTTGGCCCTTGCTCCCTTGCTCTGGGGTAGGTCAGAGGGTCCCTTTCTTGGGCTGCTCATGTCTCCTTCCCCCAAATCCAACCACCCCCTTCTCTTCTGATGGCATTGTGGACCCTGAGAGCAAAAAGGGACCAAGAGCTGGGGACTTCTGCTCCAGAAGACACTAAGGACTTAAGGGGAAAGCCTCATGTCTCTTCAGCTCCTGGTTTCTGACTGGGGGTGGGGTTAAGAGAGGGAGCATTTTCCCAGAAGTGTGTCCATTACTATTCTCTTAACCCCTTTTACCTTTACCTCTTTCAAAATGAAATTACGCATGGGGACCTGGGGGATGCCCCTGAGGATTCTACTGAGGGTTTCCCATGCCTGGCCTCCCGGAGCATGCGGGAAGGCCGGAGAAGAGGCCCCACCCGAGGTGGGGAGAGGGAAAGGATGTTGTTCCTAGGGGTTTCGGGCTCCTTGAGGCAGTGGCTGTTTCCGCTTGTAGAGCCTCGGGTTTAACGCCCCCCATCACCACATTCCCTGTCATTGTCTTCTAGCTTATCGTTAGGCACAAGTTTCCTGCCGGGCCGGCCGGCCCCGCCTGTAGGAACCCGCCAGGAAATGGGAAGGGGGTGCTGCAAAGGCTAAGGAATAGGTGTGGGACTCAGTAAAGACGCACAGCAGGAAGCAGTGGGGGTGGTGTGCATCCCGGCCTGTCGGCTTCTGGCCTGAGAGGCCTTCAACCTCGACGCTCAAAGGGCACAGAACCGGTCAGTCTACAGCCTCTGGGCCTCTGTCCGTGCCTTGGCTTCCTGGTCACCACGCGGAGATGGCAGTGCAGAGTGTGCGAGCCTAAGGAGGCCAGCATCCTCAGACCCGGGGTTTGTAGGAGCCGAGGGTATCTCCCAAATGGCTTAGGACTCATTGGCTTTCCGAAGGGCAGAAAGGTAGTATCTTGGACACCAAGGTACAACGTTGATTAGATAGTCCCCTCCTTGAAACCACCACCCCAGACCACCTGCTGGATGCTGGACACACGCAGCCGCAACTTTGTACTTGAGTTTGTACTTGGGAACCTTCTTTTGTGCTCCAGCTCTACCGTGATTACCCAAGATCTCAGAGGACCCGCCCAGATCGCCTGGACCCCAGAAGGACCCATGGGAGTCTTCTGGGTCCTAACTCTCCTCTTTCCTAGAGAGAGCACAGCAGTCACTGGGCCACTCCAGTCTCTGCTCTGGGGTGTTCAGCAGGAGCCTCGGGTTACTCCGTAACCGGAGGCCTCCCAACCTTTCCACCCCTCTGGTCAAGAACGCTGGGGGGAGGAACGCTCTGATCCTGACCAGCCTCATCACCTCGCTCCTGCCTGGGGTAATTGGGGGAACAAGTGGACTAAGCAAAATGTAGATAAAAAGTATTAAACCCGCCCTTCCTCTTGGATGTCTTCCCCTCGTCGCTGGAAATCTATGCCTCTGGATACTAATAAATGGCACATAATTGTGTCCTCTCTCTGCGCTACAAATACAAAGGCTGAGGTTTCAGAGAATAAGCGCGGATGACACTGAAGACAGGCACTAGGTTAGGGTCTCATGGTGGTCTTCCAGCCTCTAAGGGCGAACCTGTGAGGTCGTTCTCCCTGTTGGCGGGACTTCCTGGCCCTCTCCTCTACGGGGATGGGAAGGTCTACACTAACGCCGCCTCTTGTCTCTTCCTCAGCGCCGGGTACGAGCGCCCAGCTCCAACTGCACGTGCCTGCCGGCCTCACCAGGCTGCAAGCGGTGGAGGGAGGAGAAGTGGTTCTCCCGGCGTGGTACACCTTTCACGGGGAGGTGGCTTCGGCCCCACCACAGGAGGTGCTCACCTTGATGTGGTTCTTGGAACAGGAAGGGAAGGATTTGAAACAGGTGAGGGATGGGAGCTTCTCAGCTTTGCCCAGTCAGGGGCAGGGGAGGAGGAAAGAGATGGTACCAAGGAAGGAGGTGTGGAGGTGATGGGCCAGAGAATGGGGGACAGGAAAAAGTTTCCAGAATAAAAGGTTCTCCTCCCAGGTTTAATTTTGTTCCAGTCTTGGAGGCATCCGAAAAGAATTCTCTTTTCCCCAATTCCCACTAGAAATCTAGCACACAAAACCCTGAAAAGTGAAGAGGCACTTATTTTACGTTGCTATGGGGGTGAGGAAGCAAGGATTGGTGGGGTTGAGAAGGCAAGAGTTAGGGCAAATATCCTGTAAGTGTTTTGGGGTTTTTTGTTTGTTTGTTTGTTTGTTTGTTTATTAAGTGAGAAGGAGGGAGATAGTGAGACGGACTCCCACATTCATCCCGACCAGGATCCACCTGGCAACCTCCATCTGTGGCCAATGCTCAGTCAGCCAAGCCATTCTTAGCACTTGAGGCTGACCCGGTGGGACCAATAGAGCTATCCCCAGCGCCTGGGTCTACACTTGAACCAATTAAGCCACTAGCTGCAAGAGGGGAAGAGAGGGAGTAGAGGAAGGGGACAGGGAGAGAAGCATATGGTCACTTCTCATGTGTTCCCTGACCGGGAATCGAACCCAGGATGTCCATACACCTGGTGAACGCTCTATCCACTGAGCAACCAGCCAGGGCTGCAAGTTTTAAAAATTGAGTATTAATATGTTTTCACATTCTCTGAGCTTTGGACAGTCACAGTCCACTACCTATTATACCCACCTTGAGAGGCAAGGAGCAGTCTTCTACAATCTCCCTTCTAGCCTCTTTCCTGACATCACACGTAAAGTCAGAGGCAGATGCACCCAAAGGCCAAGGACACTCAATTTTCAGAGCCCGTTATTTGCATGGGTCCTTCCAACGCCCTAGAAACTGCCTTCAAGAGGTCATTTGATAAATAAGAGGTATGTATGGAAGAAACTTAGATTGTAGGGGTAGATCTAGATTTCATAGGACCTTAACTTACACATTTGGTGTGAACAGGGGTCATCTCAAGACAAAATATCTCTTTAAATTTTGAATTTACTGCCAATCTATGTTCCTTTCATACATAACCCCTATTTACATGATCTCTCTCCAATTTTGCCACCTTTCCAAATACCCCAAGTGGAAAATGAAGAGACAATATATAGGGGCTCAAGAAGCATTCCGGTGAAGAGGACCTGGGGTGCTGAGAGGGTGGCGAGGGAGACGGGTGAATGGGAGCTGGTACAGGTTAGAGGGGATGGGTGCAGGTGAGGGGCATTTGAGGTTTGACAGTTTGGGGGAGGGAGACTGGCTGAACCTGTGGGCACAGTGCAGGCACTTAATAACAGGGAGGTGTTACACCCACACCAGGTGTTGGCACACATCAATGAGGCCACGGCCAGCCTACCTGGAGCATCCCTGGTCTACTCCATGCCCTCTCGGAATGTGTCCCTGCGGCTGCAGAGCCTCCAGGAGAAAGATTCCGGGTCCTACCGCTGTTCTGTGAATGTGCAAGACCGTCAAGGTGTAAACATGGGTCACAGCAGCAAAACTTTAGAACTCGATGTGTTGGGTAAGTGAGAAGAAGCACACACTTTCCAATACCTCCACCATCACCATGAAAGGTCAGGCAGGTCTCTCTCCCAAGCGGCTGACTCTAAACATTGGAGGAGGGGTCAATGGAGGACAAAGGGTATATGTGTAGAAGTTGGTGTTGTGTGTGTGTCTGTTGATCTCTTGGGTGTAAGTTTTTAACCTGTCTCCCCTCCACCAGTTCCACCAGCTCCTCCATCCTGCCATCTCCTGGGTGTGCCCCGTGTGGGGACCAATGTGACCCTGAGCTGCCGATCCCCGAGGAGCAAGCCGGCTGCTCAGTACCAGTGGGAGCGGCCACCCCCATCTTCCCAGGTTTTCTTTGCACCAGTCTTAGGTGAGGGACTTTGGGAGACAGCTGAGACTGTGACTGGGGTAGGGGGAAGGTGAGAGGTACCAGAGGGACTGGGGTGAAAGGGGAAGCAGAGCTGAGAAGTACGGGGGAGGAGGTGGAGGTGTGGGGGGGGGGGTGGAGAAAGAGGGCATACCAGGTGCAAGCTTGTGTTGGGTGCTTTCATGTGTTTATAACCATGATACTAAAGACTCTAGAGCTAGACACCTGCCTACATTGAAGTTCTAGCTCTGCTGTTCACTAGCTGTGTGACTTGGTGCTTCTATTTCTTCATTTTTAAAATGTATATTAGTAGCCCTGATTCGAACACACCAGCCGTGAAAGTCATTTTGGGGCAATTAGGATTTTTTTTCATTTCTAGTATGATATAATTGATGTAACATTTTTAGTATGGAGTATTAGATTCTTTTACAGAATTATTAATTATCAGGTATGGCAATGGTATTGTGGTTATGTGGGACAGTGTCCTTAATTTTTGGAGATTTATGCTGAAATATTTATTTTAAAATGTCTCAGGAAATAAGTATAGCAAAATGTTAGCAACTGTTGAATCTAGGTGGTAGGACCTCCCTTGGGATCTTGTTGATAAGCTCATGCTCCAGCCAGATCAGCCAGAGCTCAAGCCGGTGACCTTGGGATTTTGAACCTGGGACCTCAGTATCCCGGATCAATGCTCTATCCACTGCACCACCACCAGTCAGTCATTTGACCATTTCATAATAAATTTACTATTTCTTACGTAGTTTTTACCTCATAAGTTTGTTTTGAAACTTTTATGAGTTAGTATATGTAAAGAGCTTAGTCTTTGCTATACAAGAAGCCAGTAAACTATAACTGTTATAATTATTATGTCATATAATTTTTTCAACACTATCCAGAAGGTTGTATTACTTCATTTTACAGATGAAGAAATTGGGACACAGGATATCAAGTAACTTGCTTAAAGTTACATGGTCTATTCTGGAACCTAAGTTTTCTCATTTCTAGCCGAATGTTCTTTCTCTCACACTACTCTGCCATTTAGGAATAAAAGTGAAACCCATGTTTTGGTTTTGGGGGCATCATTTCTCCTTTAGTCTCCTTTCAGAATCAGTTGGGGACCCTGGCTGTGGAAATGGAGAGGAATATTGAGCTAGCAGTTCTGCAATGGGGAGCAGAACCCAGTGTGCTCTCCATCACCCCTGTTCCCCCCCTCAGGAAATAGAAAGCCAAGCTTCCCACAGTGTCAGTGAGGACATTCCACAGAAGGGGCAGACTTTTCTGTTTTTAATGGGAAATAGAGTCCCTGTACTGATGACTAAATTGTGTCCACAGATGCCATCCGTGGGTCTCTAAACCTCAAAAACCTTTCCACGTCTATGTCTGGAGTCTATATCTGCAAGGCCCACAATGAGGTGGGCAGTGCCCACTGCAATGTGACCCTGGCAGTGAGCACAGGTCAGTGAGGGGTAAGTGGGGTTAAGGAGAAGATTGGTCAGTGGTTGGGGTGGGGTTGCAAGAGAGGGGAGGAGGCCTGTCTACTGAGGCCTCTCATTGTAACAGGCCAAGGAATTTGTCCTGGTCAAATGTTTGAACAAGTGTTGGTCAGTGACCATTTTCTGCTTGACAGCCACCTCTTCAAAGGGAAAAAGAGAAAATGTGTGTGGTGGCAGTGGGGTAGCTGGGTTGAAGACGGGTGGGGAACAGCTGGATGTCACCCTCTGACACCAAGGTTTTTCCAGGGCCTGTGGCTGCAGTGGTCGCTGGAGCTGTTGTGGGTACCCTGATTGGATTGGGGCTGATAGCTGGACTGGTCCTCTTGTACCGACGCCAGGGCAAGGCCCCAGAGGAGCTGGCCAATGATATCAAGTAAGTGCCCTCTGGTCCCTGGCCAGATGGGGCTCTCCTAGCTCTCTTTAGAAAGGATGGGAATTCAGACAGTTCTCATCTGATGGGTAAACAGTCTCTGAAATATTATTCTTATGGGTAGCTTTTACGGGAGAGGAGAGCTGAAGTGAGGGAAGGAGAGAGTAAAACAAAGCATGTAGGAACTTTCATCCTTTCAGTTTTTGACCTTATTACTTCTTTGGTAAATAGGGAAGATGCCATCGCTCCTCGGACCCAGATGCCCTGGCCCAAGGGCTCAGACACAATCTCCAAGAATGGGACCCTTTCCTCTGTCACCTTGGTACCACCCCTTGGTTCACCCCAAAGCCATCTCAGGCCTGGTGCATTGATTCCCATACCAAGCCCTCATGGGGTCTCTTCCTCTGCTCTGAACCGCAAGGGTGCTGTCCCCGTGATGGTGCCCGCCCAGAGTCAGGTTGGATCTCTGGTGTGATGGGCCAGCCATTTATTGGCAGTGCCATCTGGTTTCTCTCTTTCCTATAGTAATCACTATAGGGTCACCCTAACACAGAGGCCTGAGTCTGGGAGTGTGGCTACCTCCCAGATCTCCAGTCCTCTGCCCCCACCTTTCTTTACTATGAAAAAACTGGGTCTTAGTTAAGACTCAAGCTTCCAGGAGGTAGAAGGAGAAAAGGAAATGGACCCGAGATTAGTAAGAGTCTCCTACCCCTCCTGAGGCCTCTCTGAAACTGCAAGAGAAATACTGTTGAGATTGTCTACCCACCCCCCAGGACCTTGGTGGGTACTGCCAGTCAATGAGTTCTTCTGGCCCCTTGATCTATCTGTCCCATGCATACCTAACACCATTCCTCACTTCTATTCCAGCCCCCTGTGTTAATGTCACCCGTCCTGCTGGCTTGGTTGGGTTTTGTTGGGGCAGGGAATAGAGAAGATATTTGTTAAACTAACTTGAAATGTGTTTTTGTTTTTATTTTACCAATTTCAATAAAGATATGTCTGTTTGTATGGAAAGCGAGAGTCAAATTACCTTTTCAAACTTAGAATTGCCAGGAGAAGTTGAGGATGATGTAAAGAGGACCCCTACCCAGGCTGTGTACCAATGACGGCTTCTCCAGACAGCTGCTGCCCTACTGGCTCAGGATAGCTCTTCTAGAATCTTTAATAGGGTCATTTGCTGCCAGGTGGCATGGGAGAGGCACAAAGAGCTTGAGGCTGAGAGGACCCTAACCCCCTCTGAGCAGCAAGGGAATGAAATTGGTGCACTTTCTGCCAGAGCCCGAGTGTTCAGGGTTTGGGTGTATGGGCACTTAATCTCTTGCTTCCTCTTTAAGGACAGGGAAGAGGAACGTGACTGGGTTGCCCCTCATCCAGACCACCAAACCCTTAACAAACACTTTCTCCAAGTCTCAGCCTCTCCGTTCATAAAAAGGAGTGGCTCTGGGAGAAGGGAGGCAGCTGTAGTTTCCATGGAGACTCCTATCTCAGCAAGTGGTGATAAAAGTGTCAGAGAAGGGATCTCAGGGAGAAGATGAGGGGCTTGGAAGGAACAAGTCTCTGAAGAGGTCAGAAAGGGTTTTTGGTGTTAAGCAACAAAGCGGTGATGTCATTTGTCAGCTCACAGGTTGTCAGACCACCTACCTCTGCCTCCAGGACACTCTTCCCTACAGAGCTGCAGTTCTGACCCCTTCCCTTCAAGTGTCCACCCCCATTCTGGTCCTTTCCCCAGGGCCTGACAGCTTCAGACATTGGGGGAAGGAGGACATTAGAATAAAGCTAAAAAGCCTCCAAAACTGGGCATGGAGGAGAGAGGCATTTCCTTACTTGAGGGTGCTGGCCTCTCCCCTTATTTGCTCTCAGATAGCCAGTCTCGTCCCTACCCAGCACCGGGAGGCTGCCCTGTGGGCACCGCCTTCCTTTCCTGGACCTGGACGGGGACACAAGACCAGAGACGGCAGGACATGGCCATGGCCCGGCTCCTGGGTTCTTTGTTCTGCAGGTCGCTGCTGGGTTTGATCTACTGGACTGGTGAGGAGGGGACTGGGGCAGCGATGGGGGCTGCGTGAGACCCGGGAGGGGCGTCCAGGGCTAGGACTAGACGAGCAAACACGCCAGCGAGTTAGGCCTCCCCTGGAGGGTTGAAACACCACAGAAGCATTGTTTTCCTCTTCCGGACAAACACACCCTCATACCTGGCCAGTCTCGTCCTTTTACCCACAAAACAAGGCTGTGATGTGTGCTCCTCCCTCCTGGAACTTCAGGTTTTGAGAAAGGAGGGGTAGGGGGGCAGGGTAGGCCCAGCCTCCTAGTAGAAGACAGGGGGCGGGGCTCCAGACCACTGAGATTTGGAGCCTGGCCCCTGAGCCCACCCTCTCTCAGCCCTTGGGTGTTAGTCTGAGCGCTGCCCCCTGTGTGACCCCAGCCCCCGTGCTGGCAGTGGAGGTGCATGTGCCTGCGGAGCCCCTGAGCACGCCCGTGGGCAAGACTGCCGAGCTAGCCTGCAGCTACAGCACGTCGGTAACAGACAACTTCGTCCTGGAATGGAGCTTTGTGCAGCCTGGGAAGCCCATCTCTGCGTCCCATCCTGTGAGCTGAGGAGGTGGGGATGTGGGGGAGGGAAGGGACTTTGTGCTGTAGCCAGCTGGGTAGGACCGGAGAGGCAGGAACAAGGGGGGCCCACCCAGGTGAGGGAAGGGAGATGCCTTGGGAGATCAGCATGGTTGGATGAAAAAATAAGTGAACTTTTTCTAGATCCTAGGACAGTAATCTGCTTAATCACAGGTCACAGAGATGGTTTTGAATACCCACCTTCCTCTCCCATAGCTGCTATATGCCACTCCCCTGTGTTAGTGCAGTCCCAGCTTCAGTTAATAAACGCTATTAATTGACACTCAGATATTGTGATTGAAAGTAGGATAAAATGCTGTCCCTTCCAGGAATATTTGTATACACACACACACACACACACCAAATTGAGAGCCATACTTAGCTGAAAGCAATTAATATAGTACATTTAGCACCTGGGAAGGACTGGTAACTGGGGAAATAGGGTTCTGGCTGCAGGGTGACAGCTTCACGGGCTGATATAAGGGAGGGACCTTTTGAGAAAGAACTGTAGAGTTGATGCCAGGCAAGAAAAGGAGCATAAGTATGTGTTCTGCTTCTCCCCAGATCCTGTACTTCTCTAATGGACATTTGTATCCAACCGGTTCTAAGGCAAAGCGGGCCAGTCTGCTTCAGAACCCTCCCACAGGAGGAGTAGCCACCCTGAAACTGACTGATGTCCACCCCTCAGACACTGGAACCTACATCTGTCATGTTAATAACCCGCCAGACTTCTACACAAATGGGTTGGGGCTAATCAACCTTACAGTATTGGGTAAGACAGACCGGGGACCCACAAACCCTGAAAGATTACGCTGGCCCTGATAAATGCTCCTCCTACCATATCCTGATTTCCAGTCAAGCACACAACTACACTGGGGACCCCAAAGGAGGTACCTCCTTCCTAAAACCTTCTAATCCAGCATAATCATATTCCTGCCTCACCCTCCACAGAGTACTCCTCCCTCAGTCCCTAGTAACAAAGGTCCCACACACAGGGTCTGAGTCACGCCCCCAACAGCTCCATTTTTGGATAACCTCCCATTCATAGCTCAGATTCTGTCCCTCCCCAGGTCAGTAGCAGAGAAGGGGGATGATCATTGAAGGCACAAGGTCCCCTATCACCGAAAACCAACTTTGTGTTCAGAGCTTCTGCTTGGAGACAAGCAAACAGAAGAAATTACTAAAGAAGCTGGGGATGTTTAGATGGAAAAGAGAAGACTTAGGAGGTAGTGAATGGCAGCTGCTTTTAGAAATGTGAAGAGCTATCCTGTGGAGGAGAGATTTTTCATTTCTCTTTGTGGGCCCAGAGGGCAGGAATTGGTACCAATGGGTAGCTATTATATTGACACCAATTTGGACTCAACATGAGATTTTTCTAACAATCAGAATTTCCAATAGTACACATTGTTTCCTGGGGATATAGTGGTATGTGAATAAAAGTGGACCACTGTTTGGTTGGAGTACTGAAGCAGGGAATCTAGCACTTAGTGAGACAGAGTAGGGTTAGATCACTAAGATTCTTTCTGTAATTTTTGCAGTACCTCCCAGTAGCCCCTTGTGTAGTCAGACTGGTCAAATCTCTCTGGGGGGCTCTGCTACACTGAGGTGCAGCTCTTCCAGCGGAGCACCCAGGCCAGTATACAACTGGGTTCACCTTGGATCTTCTCCTACACCTTCTCCTGGTAGCATGGTGCAAGGTAAGGACCAGGGCATCAAGAAAGAGGGGACTTGGGATCTGGGAAAATCTGGTGTCTAAACTACACACACACACACACACACTCTGTCTACCAGCTCTATGCCTTTGGGTATGAGACAAATGCTGTACCTTCTCCCTGCATCTTTCTTGGTTCATGAATTTATCCCTCCTGTCTGTCTTCCTGAACGGTCTGTGGCTGCATGATCCTAGAAGCATTTCTCAAGCTAAATATGCTCCTGATACCCTGGGAAAGAGTTGGGAGCAGGGACATTCTGTGATTCCCTTTTGTCTGTTTTGGAGGGATTTCTTAAAGGTCATGACTCATTTTCAGACTTCATATAAGAGAAACTGAGGCAGAGTAGCATGACTGTCTTGAATCATTTAGCTAGTTTCTCTGGAGGAACCATATAGCTGGCTAAGAGCCTTGGCTTCTTGGCCTCTTCATGCTACTAGCTCCAGTACCCTGTTTCTCCTCCCAGAGCCTCCATATCACCTCCTGGTGTGTGCTTTGCCTTCTAAAGGGAAGGCAAGTAATTTAGAAAAGCCCTTGGTCAGCTTAAAGCCATCCCAGAGGATACAGTTTCTAGTGAAGTCTCCCCCCGCCGCCCCCCCCCCGCCACCTGGAACCTGATATTCAATAAGCACCCCAAACCAATTTCGTTGCCAGTTTCTGAACCCTTCATGGATGTGTAGTCTCCCTCCTCCCCTGAAAGATCAGCTGTATAGGGTGGAAAGAGCACAGAAGTTGCAGTGGCTTTGGCACTTCCTCTCTGGGTCACTTCATACAATTATTTTTCTTTTTTGAGCAAGTTTCCCACTCAATAAAATGAGGTTAATCTCTTCCTGACAGGATGATTATAAGGATAAAAAGAAAAATGCTTTTGTCATTGTGGGTGCTCAGTGTGAGTCAAATGAGTGATGGAACATTTCCTCTTTACCCTCTAGATGACGTGTCTGGTCAGCTCATTCTCAATAATCTCTCCTTGGCCTCCTCCGGCACCTACCGCTGTGTGGCCACCAACCAGATGGGCAGTGCATCCTGTGAGCTGACCTTCTCTGTGACTGGTAGGGATGCTGGGCAGAGGTCAGGCTGGCAGGCCTGGATTGTAGAGGCTGTATGAAATTGTCTGAGGAGGGGTTAAGGAGGGTCTGCAGCTCTGAGGATCCTGTGTATCCTTAGACCCTTCCAAAGGCCGAGTGGCTGGGGCTGTGATCGGGGTGCTCCTTGGTGTGCTGTTCCTGTCCATTGCTGTGTTCTGCTTAATAAGATTCCAGAAAGAGAGAAGGAAGAGGCCTAAGGAGACATACAAGGGTAGTGACCTTAGGTAAGCAGAAGGGTTGGGGGAGGTGCAGAGAGGGAGGAAAGGGCTTGGATTAAAGGTAGATGATGTCAACCCTCAAATTCTGGCATCTTTGGGGTGTTTGGGGGTAAGAAGTGCTGCTCAGCCCTGGGATTTGGTGGTGGGGGTGGCAGTATAGCTCATGTATTTGAGTGTACGAGCAAGGTGTTTAGGCGAAGGGGTTGGCCCATAAGCTACCCTCATCCTCCTCATAATTAAAAGAATTTTCAGGTGTTAAGCCCTTTTCATATACATTAACAGAATGTGGATGCCAGGAATTAAATGTGCCCTGAGCACTCAGCTGGGTGTGGGGCAGCATGGAGAGGAGAGATAAAAGCTACCTGTCATCTGCTGTCAATTGTGGAGTCCAAAATATGGACCAAAGCAGTATTTCTCCAAGTCCATTCCTTCCAGATTCAGACCATTTCCTACCCCTCTGAAGTAGAGACAGAGAGGGAGATTGTATGTGTGTGTGTGTGTGTAGGGGGGGAGTTATGGGGCCAGGAATCTTTCTTTCAGCCAAAGTTCCACAGATTATTACCTGGGTTGGAGGTGGGGAAAAGGGGTGTCCTCTGAGAGATGAGTACAGCTTTCACTAAAAATGCGTTTATATTTATCAGAGAAGACGCCATCGCTCCTGGGATTTCTGAACAAATTTCTCTGAGGGCCGATTCTAACAATGGGCTCCTGGAGAAGTCCCCCTCTGCCAGCACTGTGAAGACCAACAATTCCAAGCTACCTATGGTTGTCTGATTTCTCTCCCCATTGCTGAGCGGGTATATCAACAATTAAAGCCTCCTGTGCGATGTTGTCTTCCTCTTCTTTCTGCTGACACAGTACATTCCCCTAGGCGGCTCAAGAAGTATTACCAGTAAGGGAAGGAATGGGCTTAAAGTCCCAGAGGTGATGCTGTAGGGAAGTTTGGTTGGTTCCAAAGGGTAAGTTTTAACCGAGGTCCCTCGCTCCTTTCCCGCTCCCACCTCCTTTTTGGTTTGGTCAAAGGAGACTTGTTCAAGTTTTGAGCAGTGGCTTTGTGCATGCACCCAAGCACTCTCCCCTCTGGCACCCTCAGAACTCGTACATTCCTGTTTATTGTTCACATTCCAACCCAGCACGGTCACATGCATACAGGGAGATAAAAAACCTTCCGGCCACAGCCCCAGGAGCCCGTCGGGGGCGGAGCCAGGAGGGCAGGGGCTGGGCCACAACAGACTCCTCCTACCGAGCCCGCCAATTCCCCCTGGCTCCCACCCCCCGCTTGGCGTCAGCAAAAACAAGTAGAGAGCTGGTGGAGAGGTGGCTCTCCGGGTGGGGTGCGCAAGGATGAGGGGAGGACCAAATACAGGCAGGCTTGGGTGGGGTGTGAAATAGGGACTTCCCATCAGAGCAAGGTGTATCCGACACCATAAAAACTCTCTTCCCCTCTCTCCTGGCCCCAGATCCAAAGTTCTGGGGCGAGGCAACGGCTAGAACAGCACAGAAACGAAAGGTGCCCCCTTTAGCTGCGCCCCAAACGAAAGGACTTTTTGAGTGTCCCCGGGCAACACAGAGGGTATCGCGCCCTCTGCGGTGTACCCAGGGGAGCACACGGAGACTGCGGAGGCGAAACTGCATGCTTGTGCGGGGAGACACCGGCAAGAAGCAAAGAATGATGATTGGGGAGTGCGAGGTTTGGGGCTAGGGTGGGGAAGAAGGGCGAATGGGGCCATACTAGAATGGAGAACCAAATGAAAGGGCACGGACTTAGCTACTTCTCGACGGAGCCCGCCTGAGACAGGGTCGCTGGGGACGTAGGCCCCTGAAGCTGGCAGGTTGGTGGGAAGGAGAGGGTCACAAACACTGCAGGGAAGTCTCGTCACTGCGAAGGGGATGCGGCATCCATCTCTCCTTGGGAACTGAGGACAGAGAAAGTCTGAGCACCAGCCCTCTCCCGTACTTCCTCTCCCTATTTCTAGACCCGGACACCAGGGTGGGAGCGCCAGGGGGGCCCAGGCACCCTAAACTCCACCCCACCGCTACCCCCACACCAAAGCACTAAGCTGAACCGAGTCGCTGTCTGTACATGTGCGCGCCACAGTGCTCTCAGAGCCCCCGGCAGTTGCTCATGTTGCCAAATGGGGTGACTACAAATCTGTGTTGGTCCAGGTGTGTTACCGTCGTAACCTCGGGCGTCTTGATGTATCAGAAACCCGGCAGTCGCAGTGTTATTTTCCCCGGCTGAGAAGGGTGAGGGCAGGCTGAGGGAGGGGGTGGGGACTGGGTTCTTTCCTCCCTCCCACTCAGGATTCCCACCCCGCCGCTTCGAAGTCGTACCGTTACCTTCGAAAATGCTCAGTTCTTCGGTCCGGGAGGAGAGGTAGGGAGGCAAAAGGGAGGATGTAGAGAGAAAGAGGTGAGCTCTCAGATCCGCAGCGCCCTACTCTCCCCCACCACCTCTCATCTCAGATATCCAGTGCCCCGCGCTCAGCTTCCCAAATCCCTCTCCGCGCTCAGCTTCCCAAATCCCTCTCCGCCCTCAGTTTCCCAAATCCCTCTCCTCCTTCAGTCTGCCTTCGGCCTTCCTTGCTCATTCTGTGGAGGAGCGCACGCTCTCGGTGGGCCCGAAGGCTGGGAAAAGACTCGCTCACCTGGCCTAGTCTCCGCTGGGGCCGCTGCCGGAGCCTCCCCGGGCGCCCCCAGCTCCACCAGGCCCTCCGGGACCCGGGCCCTTTCGGCCGCTTTCTCTGCTCTTGATCTTCTTCCGTGCCATGTGGCCCCGGAAACTCGCCTGGATTTTGGCAGCGGCAGCGTTGGCACCAGGATCATCCAGCGGGATGTCTAGAATGTCCTCCTCGGGCTTGGAGCAGGCGCTCTCCTGGGGGCGGGGCAGGGGTACTTGTGCGGTGACTGGGCCAAGATTCAGAGAGGGTTGGGTAGGAGAGGAGCCTTGGGGGTTGACTAGGGCGACACAGCAGTGGGAGTGCAGCGAAGGTTAAAGAAGAACTAAGGCAGGGTGGTGCACTGGTGTGTGTGCCTGTGTGTCCCTCCTTGGAAGCGGCAGTGAAAAAAGGAGGTTCAGATTCAGGAGGACACAGCTGTGTTCCCTCTTCAGGAAAGAGAAGTGTAGCCAACTATCCCCAGTGACCCTAGGGCCCATGGCCATCAATAGAGTTGGGGAGCAGCAGAGCTGACTGCGGGGAGCGGGGGTTGGAGGAACAAAGAGAACAGTAGGCACTCCTGGATGCCGCAGCCCCCCCCCCTTCCTCAGAGGTGCCTCCAACTAGAACCAGGCCCCTTCTAAAGTCAAGATAATATCTACCTCTGTGGGTTTGGGGGAAGAATAAATAACACGACATGCATAAAGTTTCTGGCACAATCTAGTTGTTCAATAAATGGCAGATATTACTACAATTCTTTTAAATACAGTTGTCCCTCGCATTATGGCGGTTCACTTTTCGCAGTCTCACTGTATCGCGGATTTTAAAATTGTATGTATCTAATTTTGTATCGCAGATTTTTTCGCTATATCGCGGGATTTTGCAGTAATAGATATTTTTATATATTTATTATTTAAATTATTTTGCCGTAAAATAAGCATAGGAAGTGTTTATAAGAGTGTGGAAAAGGTTAATAACAGTGTGGGAAAGGTTTATGAGTGTGGGGAGGGTTTATAAAGCCTTAAAAATATATAAATGATAAATACAAGGTCGCTATTTCGCGGATTTTCGCCTACCGCTGGGGGTTCTGAAACCTAACTCCTGAGATAGACAAGGGACCACTGTAATAAGTTCATGTGAAATAGTTGCTTTTGTAGGCCAAAGGTGGTCATATCAAAACAATTTTATGTGGTTCAACCTAATAATAAGCAGATCTACCCCAATACCCTAGGATTCTGTTCTCCCGCAGCTTGCCCAAGCTGAGCGTAGAAAAGGGCAAGGCACTGATAGATGGTATGGACTTCACAGGCAAGGCTTTGGCATAGAAGGGGCTGCAGCTCCTGAGCCCTTGGGTGCTCAGTGTTAATGTGGGTTGAGATGCTGATGCAGTCGGCAGGGCATTTCTCCTTTGATTTAACCCTCTGACATCTAGGAATTTGTCCTTATTTTTTGGCTTGAGGTCTTCCACTGCTTTCACCGTGTTGTGCTTCCTGGGCATGAGATGACCAAGGTCTCTCACATAGTCATTCAGTTCTATTCATTTCCTCATCCAATCTCCAAAAGTGGAATGGGTATCACTGGGGCTTCAGTGATCACCACCTCTACTAGGTTCTGTCCCAGGAGTACAGATTTAAACCCCAGATGTTTACAAATGCCTTCCCTCATGCTTACAAAGGCTGGGTCAAATTTCTTCAGTGTGCACCCATAATTGAGTTAAATGCAGTTAAAAGGAGTTACTGAGAGGCCAGCCTGGTCGTGGAGGGCCCGGAACACTTTTTGTCTTTCCCTGGTCTCTGTGGACATCTTATACTTCACCTATGAACCAAAGTAATGTTTTTTGTTTCTTTGGTTCTCAGAGCTCAAGACTTTCTTGGGATATTGTCAGAAAACTGGGAAGCTTCTCCTCAAAAAGACAATGACCAAAAAACCAGTCCCAACCCAGCTCTCTTCAGCTGGCAGCTATGAAGGTTGAGTCAAGGAAGGGGTTTCTTTCCCCAACAACACAAGACTGACCTGCTGTCACCACCCATCCCAGCTAGAACAACTAGGATAATTGTGTATTTGCCTCTCCTGTACTGTTTGGTGGGCAACTTCTCCTTTTATTTTTAGAGGACACTCATTCCAAACATGCCTACAAATCACTCAGTTTGGCTTTCTGGACACTGAAGAGTATGGTCAGAGCAGACCAGGGCCTACAGGCAGGGAACCAACATTCTACCCTAATTATTCCTTCAGGCACCATCTGAGACAAGTGACATTCCTTCCCCAGCCTCTTGGATTTTTTGCTCTCTCTTCGCTTTCCACTCACTATGCTGCATACTCTCCTTTCCCCATCATTCTTACCATCTCAGCAATACTGCCTCCCCTAGTACCCACTCATATATAGAAATCTCCATCCATTTATTTTCTCTACTTTATAAAATACTGCTAGTAAGGTATTGTGCTTCAGTGGAGCCCAAGAACCTCCACTAAGAGCCCATTCCTCCCTCCACAACCAAAAATTGCTTCCTGCAGAAAAACAAACAGAAGGCTGGAATAAGATATGTATCAGGGCTTTTCCAGGGGGTGGGATTATAGATGATTGACATGTTTTTTAAAGCTAATCTTTAGTTTTTACATTTTCTATGATGAGCATATTACCTTTATAATGAGTAAAAATAGTAAATATTTAGAGGGGCAGTAAAGTATTTGAATCAGAAAAGGCTATGTTTGAATCCTGCCTCCTTGAACAAACCACTTAATCTTTCTAAACCTCAGTTTATACATCTGTAAAATGGAGAAAATAATATCTACCTTATAGAGCCATTGTGATGATTAAATATAAAGTGTAAGATACATGGTAAGCATTCACAAGTTGACAACTATTATTGATATTAATATGAATTAAAATTATGATACCACATGCCTTGGTCCTAAATTCTTCCTGCCCCTTAGATTTCAGTTATAAGGAAGTCTCATCTCTTATAATCTGAACTACCCTTTCCTGCCAAACCTCACTATTTTTTTATTAAAGGGTGGAGGGTGAGGAACAAACAAATTCATAAGCTCTTGTATCCTAGCTAGATTTACCGAATGGCTGAGAATGCAAGGACTTCGCAGTAGTCTTTCTCCATAGGTAGGGGCTAAAAATCAATAATCAAAAAAATAGCCCTGGCCCTGGCATGTTAGCTCAGTCGGTTAGAGCATCACTCCAAAACACCAAGGTTGCTAGTTCGATCCAGGGTCGAGGCACATATGGGAAGCAACCAATGAATGTACAACTAATTGGAACAACCAATGAATGCTTTTCTCTCTCTTTCTCTTTTTCCCTTACTCACTGTCTCTCTAAATCAAGAAAGAAAGAGAGAGAGAGAGAAAGAAAAAAAAAGAAAGAAAAGCAAAGCCAAGCCCTGGCTCACTGGACAGGGCACATATAAGAATCAACCAATGAATGCCTAAATAAGTGGAGCAAACAAATCGATGTTCTCTCTCTTTCTCTCCTTTCCTCTCTCACTAAAATCAATCAATAATTTAAAAAATAAATAAATTTTACATATGTATGATCACTGTACTCTCTAGTGAGCCAGGCACTTTCGTACCAGAGTCCTCTTAACAGCAACCTACTTTGCCGTTAGGCACTTGCTCATCCAGGTCTCCGTGGGCGCTGACAAATTGCAGACGCTTCCTTCTCTCGCCAGCAGGGCTCTCTCGCGGTCACCCAGTCCCTTCTGGGGCTAGAGGGCACTGGGGGCGGGGCCAACCCCTACGCAGAACTACACTGATTAGGCTCTTTGCTGTCCATCATCATCACTATTAAGCTAACCGATATGAAATTACTATCCTACCCTGAGCCAAACAGGGCTCCAGGGTCCCGAAGATCATACCATACTACCATACGCCTACCGACGGCGACGGCAGTGGATGGGGAATGGGGTGGGAACCAAAGAGCAAGGTTAAAGGGAATCGCTGCAGCCTCACTAAACGACGGTTTCCAGCGTCTCTCTAGGGGGAAGTTTCTCATTTCTAACCTGCAGCTTCCGTGCTGCAGAGCCCTGCCGAGTTTCCAGTCCAACCCAGACCGCTTGGAGGATGGGCGACCAGACGCCCCCGCGAATGGGGATCATTTTTCCAGGGCTTCCAAGTCGGGCAGGTGCCTTCCACCACCCACCACCACGTCTCGGGAGGAAAACATCTATTGCTCCTAGATCTTTGCACCCACTTCCCTCTCTCCCTCAGCCTCCAGGGGGTTCTCAGGAGTCGTTATCATAGACCAAGCAAGGTGCCTGTCCCCCAGGCCCTCTAACTTACGGTGCAGCAGTCCATACTGATGTTGGGGGTCCCCGGCTGGGCGGAGCTGGCGCAGGGAGGGGATGAGTTTGTGTGATGCCGGGTGGAGACTCGGGGACCGAGCAGAGAGCGCGGAACCGCGCGGAATCCTCAGCTGCGCTCTCAGGTCCGCTCTCCCGCGCTCAGCTCTGCTCCCGAATGTAACCTGAGCCCTGATGTCTAGAAACCAATCAGGAGCCGTCTAGGACAGGATAGGCGGGGAAACTAGAGGGATGACCACGCCTTTCCACTCCCGCTCCAACCCCTCCTCCCCCACATTTCCATCCACTCCTACACACCCATCCTCCCAAACCCAACCCCGCCGCTGAGGCGGCAGACTGCCAGGTAGATGGAGGCTACCGACATCCCTGGCCCAAATACACTCACATCTGGGCACTACACCATCCCTCCCACATACAGTAAAACGGTGCACTCCCCCACACAACCTAGCCAGAGTTCCAAATAGGGTTTCCTCTAGTTTCCCTACCCGTCAGTGTTCAAAGTAAAGCCCCAAAGACGGGCAGTAAAAAAGTCCCATCAGCCTGACCAGGTGGTGGGGCAGTGGATTGAGCCTCCACCTAGGACGCTGAAGACCCAGGTTCCAGCACAGAGATCGCTGGCTTGAGCGTGGGATCATAGACATGACCCCATGGTCGCTTACTTGAGCACAAAGGTACCTGGCTTGAGCCCAAGGTCACTGGTTTGAGCAAGGGTCGCTAGCTCACACATGAGATCACTGGCTCAGCTGGAGCCCCTTGTCAAGGCACATATGAGAAAACAATCAATGAACAACTAAAGTGCAGCAAAAACCAATTGATGCTTCTCATCATCCCTCTCTCTTCTTGTCTGTCTGTCCTTGTCTATCTGTCTGTCTCTCTCCCCCCCCTCTCTCAAATAAATAAATAAATAAACAAACAAACAAATAAACAAGAGTTTCAACACTGTTGCAGAGTAGTGAACACTACGGTGTCTGTACATAACCAGGTAGTGGGCACACAAACACAAATGCTCACAAACCCACGTGGTTATATATGATTCTCCCAGTTTCACTAAACGTGCACTTCAACATGAAGACACTACACATACAACCTAAGAAAATAACTATGCATACCGTGCACACAGTGTGCAGATAAATGCTGGTGCACGCGTGAGCACACATGTCAATGGCCCTAAGGGAGAGAGAGGTCTGTGTTACATATCTATTATCTATTTTTCTATCTGTATGTCCTCCAAACAAAGTTTAATGTGCACAATACTAATTTTGTATGTATTCATATATGGATACTGACTTGGGAAAAACATTTTTCTCTCACTTTCCATACCAGAGGTTCCCTAATCTCTTTATCTAATACTTCAGAATAAGAGCAAAACTGGGCCACTCTCTCTCTAATGACCCTAGGAAGACAAATACCCTAAATTCCAATACAGGGAAACATTCCAAGTTATGGCTCTTTGGGTCCATGACAGAGGAAGGATGTGGAGTTGATGAGAGGCTGGAAAAGGGATATATGGCAGAAGCATCTAGGAGGAGCAGCCACCACTTCTGTGGTTCCCAGCCTTCCCCAGCCTGTCAAAGTTCTAAAGCTGGCAGTGTCGCATGTTATGTGGATGGGATGGGTTATGTCTGAGAAAATTAGAAAGCCTTTCTCAGCTAAGGTCCCACAGGAGGGAAGGAAGAAAAAACCATTTCTACTCAGGCCTGTTGACTGAAGCAGAGCAAGGAGGGGAACATGCTCTGGCGCTCTGGTTGGGAGAGGAGATTTGAAAACAGCACTGCAGTGAACCCACAACCACTGGCCAGTCACAGCACTGCTGTTTTATGCTTCCTTCTTACCTAAACGTTTGTGTCATTGACTTTGCTTGTGAAAAGGAAAACAACTGAGAGGGAAATTCCAGTGGCTACTCATTATGGCAACAGGGTTAGCCAGCTTGGGCCCCCAAGCTGATCTGGATACTGGCTAGGATTTCAAGGCTCAGGGTATAAGAGTGTCTCTCCCAGCATGTTTGGGACCACCCACCCTGTAACTGAAAATCTGTTCCCCAATCTGTCTCTGGCACATCCTCCATCTCCCACCTCCACCAAATGGCAGAATGTCCCGGGAGCTCAGGCTCTTGACTAAACTGCTGTGCACATCAGGGCCCATAAATTGTGCCAGTTCCAGTTGGACTTCAACTCCGGATTACAAGGGAGAGAAAAAAAAGAGGAAATTGGAGGCACAGTGGATATCAGGCCTGGACTCTGTGCTTTTCTCTTCCCAAATTAGAATTCGGGATTTAGTGAGTTTGCTGTAAAGTCTCCCAAGTTGCTAGGCAACATCCCTCGGAAGCCTGTGCTACCTCTGGGCCCCCTTCCTGCTGGCCAGAGTTGAAGGGGAGGGGTATCTTTACAACGCGCCACCCTCCCCAAACTCCGGCACAGGCATCAAAGCCCTTTTCCCTTGTAGAAGACACATTTGTGTGGGGCGAAGGTATCTTTCAGCATTGGCATGCCTAAGTGGGAGACCAGGTACGACAACTGTCAGTTTCTTCCGCAAAACAGCCATTTCAGCAACAGCCCACTTGAGGCGCCTACGCAGAACTAGCCGCGGAGCTTGCCTTGGGGGATGGTCAGGCTAGGAGGTGAGGGAAAAAGGTAGATGGAGAGGAGGACAGAGACTATAAAGAGAAGGCTGGCACTTGCAAATTCAAATATCCAGAGGCAGGAGCAGCAACATGTACGGCCTTATTTAAATGACACACATAGTTCCAGGTGCGCGGACACACACATTCACAGAGACATGTACTGTGGGCACGTTGCCACACACGGATATCCTAAGACATGCACAGAAGTGGACCCCTCCTCCACCACGAATCAAGGGCACTTCTGGACCAGATGGCCAGGGTTTGTCAGCAAGATGGGCTGGTTGGCACCCTGAGCCTCTGATTCCCAAACGGATGAGCTAGGAAAAGGTATCAGAGCAGCGCGGAAGGCCGGAGTCTGGCTGCTTGGAGGAGCAGGCTGCCTCATTGTATGGGCGCTGGGCCTTGGCAGAGCAGTGCCAAATAACACTCCGCAAGGAGGACTGCTTGGTCTAGGCCCTTGGTGTCAAGTTCAACTTTTGAAGCATTACTTATCAATTAGCTGGGCCTGGGCCTGCCATTGTCCTTCTTGTCTCTTCACATTTCAAAAACTCTTGGTTTCCACAGCTACTGAAGGAAAAGGACTAGAGGCCTGGAAGACAGATGGGCTCTGGAAGGGCCAGATCAGAGAGGGCACTGGGCATGCGGGTAGGTGGCTGGATCCAGCAGAGAACATGAGGGGAGGGGGTACTGACTAGAAGCCCAGACTAGTAGAGGAGTTGGTTAGACAAAAAAGATTAAAGATGGATTAATAAGAAGTTTCTGGGGTCCAATACAGATCCTTCTTAGGACAAACATACAGGAATTTGGAGAGAGTTGGCCCTTGTAAGCAGGAAGAAAAACCAAGGCACATAGCAAGCTATTTGCCAATACTTGTGGCTTCCCCTCCTTGGAGTAGACACGTTCTGAGCATAACATCACAGTTCAACCCCCCAGAGGGGTAACATGATCAGAAGAGGCCTGTGCCTTTGGTAGAACTGATCTGCGGGCTCCTTAGGTCAGGATTTTACCCATTTCAGTGGAAAGGGTGGAGGTAGCAGGAAATTCAGTGTTTTGTGCAAATATTTCAGCTTTGCTATAAGCTGTATTTTTAGCAACTTGGTTGGCAGAGGAGGAGCCCAGGCACATTTTTAAAGGGGCCTCTGCCAGACTGGAGGCCTCCTCCCACCCTCACCCACATATTATAAAGGAGAGGAGAGAAACACAGGCTCAATGTGTATATTTAAATGTAAAGTCAGGTTTGCTGGAGATTAGGTGACTAATTACTCATCGTTAACAATAATTCTTATTAGTCCTCATCAACATCACATCAACATCATTATCATTAACAGCATTACCCAGAAGAGTAAATATTTCTGAACTTCTCCTATTTGCAAGGTGCTGCTAGGGACACAGTATGAAGGCTCAATATAATGCTCTTGGTAAGACTGGAAGGAACCAACAATTCCGAGTGAACACTAGGTGTCCTGTGCTGTGCTAGTCACAATGTATATGTGATTTCATTTAACTCTGACAACAACCCTGTGAACTAGTATTATGTCTCCTGTGTTATAGATGAGGAAGCAGAGGCTTCTGGGGGTTAATATCTTGTCCAAGGCTACACAGACAATAATTAGAAGCGTTCAGACTAAAATTCAGAGCAGAATAATAACATTATCCTTAATCTGAATAGTGCTTTACAAAGACTTCCATGTCCAAGATTTAATTTTGTGTTCTTGAGAACTATATAAGTGGTTACTTCTTTTTAATTTATTCATTTTAGAGAGGAGAGAGGAAGAGAAAGGAGGTGGGGGAGGATCAGGAAGCATCAACTCCCATATGTGCCTTGACCAGGTAAACCTGGGATTTTGAACCAGTGATATCAGCGTTACAGGTCTACATTTTATCCACTGTGCCACCACAGGTCAGGCAGTATTTTGAATCCCTTTCCTAAGAAGGAACCCAGGCCTAGAAATCTCTGTTAAGTGTCTCGTGACTTGTTTAATATTAAGACCTCTATTGAATTGCAGAACTAGGGTTAAAACACAAGAATTCTTACTTTAAATTCTGTGTGTTTTCACCTCTAAATGGCTGTGTACTGCTCTCAACACTTGCATTGGGCTAAATGGAATGAATTACAGTCATTACAGATCAGACATAGTCTCTTCCCCCTTGAAACTTTGATGATAAAAATACATATGTATATGTGTGTATATATATCTGTATAAATATGTATCTATGTATATATGTATGAGATATATTTATATCTTCTAAAGTAATGATAGATCCAAATGAATGATGCAGACAGCAAATGTTATGGGAGTTGAGATATAGGAGAAATAATTGATAATTTGAGTGATCAAGGAAGGCTTCCTGGATAAGGATGATTTGGAGGAAGAATAGGACGTAGAAAAGTGTAGAGGTTGGGAATGGGCAGAAGGACACTTCAGGCAGGGGCAATGTTGTGAGCCAGGAACTACATTTAGTGCGACTGTTAGTTTATGCTATCCCAGTCCAAAAGGCCCTGAGGACAACAATTCTAATCTCCTAGCCCTCACCCAGGTTTTATATCTAAACCTCAATGCCCTGACTTTATCTATGGGGACATGTTGGAGCCTGCCAGGACCTCCAGGTACACACCAAAAGTGTGCTCGCGCTTGCTTCACAGCCCTGCTCTTCTTTGGAGCTCTAACACACACCTACCCCTTTCTCCTACTGGTGTTCCAGGCTTCTTTCACTTCCACCCCCTTTTTCTCTGTGTTTCAGTATAGTTCAAAGTCCTGGAGCTAGCATACAACTTGTTCCCCTATTGCCCCAAACATCTACCTGTTCTACACTACTCCACTCCCCTTTGCCCAGTTTGCTTCCCCTCCTTTCTCTCTTAATCAAAGCTAGTGATGGTCAAGCAGCCTGGGCCTGTGAACATTGGACCAACATAATAATTTTTATAACAAGGAAACAACCATTTTCTTAATATTTTAATAACAAATTCTGGCACAAACCTAATAAACACCTCAATTTTGATCCAGACAAATGCTTATTTTAATTAGATTGTGTGTGTGTGTGTGTGTGTGTGTGACAGAGATAGAAAGAGGGACAGATAGGGACAGACAGATAAGAGGGGAGAGAGATGAGAAGCATCAGTTCTTCATTATGGCACCTTAGTTGTTCATAGATTGCTTTTATCATATGTGCCTTGACCTGGGGGCTACAGCAGAGCAAGTGACTCCTTGCTCAAACCAGCGACCTTGAGCTGAATATATTTTATCTGACTCAAGACAGAGACTTTGGAGTTTCGAACCTGGGTCTTCCGCGTCCCAGTCCAACACTCTATCCTCTGCGCCACTGCCTGGTCAAGCTTAATTAGTTTTTATAAAAAGATTTACACAAAGTATTGTTCTATCTTATTCTTTCGTCCATTTCAAGATCCTCTCCCCTGGCCGGTTGGTGGCTCAGTGGGTGGAGCATCGGACTGGGGTGCAGAGGACCCAGGTTCCAAACTCCAAGGTCTCCAGCTTGAGTGTAGACTCATCTGACTTGAGCGGGGGGTTTACCAGCTGGAGCGCAGGGTCACTGGCTTGATTGTGGGATCATAGACATGACCCCATGGTCGCTGGCTTGAGCCCAAGGTTGCTGGCTTGAGCAAGGGGTCTGTAGCCCTACCCTTCAAGGCACATATGAGAAAGCAATCAATGAACAACTAAGGAGACTAAGGAGCCACAGCGAAGAATTGCTGCTTCTTATCTCTCTCCCTTCCTGACTATCTATCCTTCTCTCTGTCTCTGTCACACACACACACACACACACACACACACACACACACACAAATAAAATAAAGAAAAATAAATAAATAAAGGCCCCCTCTTCTTTTGTGATTTGGTCAGTCAGATAAAATATATTCCTGGTTTTACCAGCAATGTGTGTCAACTGGGGTTCACGCCATTCTCCCATCATTGTCTACCTCAGGGAAGAAGGGGAAACTCTTATCCAAAAGATGGAGACCCTTTTAAAGTCATCCAGTGGCACTGTGGATAAAGCACCAGCCTTGGATGCAGAGGACACAGGTTAGAAACCCCAAAGTTGCCGGCTTGAGTGTGGGCTCATTTGGCTTGAGCACTGGCTCACCAGCTTGAGCACAGAATCACTGGCTTGAGCATGAAATCATAGATATGACCCTATGGTCTCTGACTTGACCCTATGGTTGCTGGCTTGAGTAAGGGGCCACTGGCTCAGCTGGAGAGTCCCTCTTCCCCGGTCAAGGCACATATGTGACAGCAATCAGTGAACAACTAGGGTGCCATAACTATGAGTTGATGCTTCTCATCTCTCTCCCTTTCTGTCTGTCTGTCTCTATCTTTCTCTTAAAAAAAAATGAAAGAAAAAATGTCATCCAGAACAAGCATCTCTTGGAGCACATGTATGTGGTCAGAATCCCAGCCCCACAGTCCTTCAAGCTAATACTCTAATCTGAAAGCATGGAATGGTGGTTTTGATGTGGATCCACTGGCCATGGCTGACATTCATTGACATCTAGCAATTGACATATTAGTACTTTTAAACCAGGGGTCCCCAGACTTTTTACACAGGGGGCCAGTTCACTGTCCCTCAGACCGTTGGAGAGCCAGACTATAAAAAAAACTATGAACAAATCCCTATGCACACTGCACATATCTTATTTTAAAGTAAAAAAACAAAATGGGAACAAATACAATATTTAAAATAAAGAACAAGTAAATTTAAATCAACAAACTGACCAGTATTTCAATGGGAACTATGGGTGCAGATGCATCCTGTGCTCCTCTCACTGACCACCAATGAAAGAGGTGCCCCTTCCGGAAGTGCGACAGGGGCCAGATAAATGGCCTCAGGGGGCCGCATGCAGCCTGCGGGCCATAGTTTGGGGATCCCCGTTTTAAACTATTTGCTTTATTTAGAAAAATTTAAACACATGCAAAAGTAAATAAAATACTATATAATGAACCCAATTGTACCCATCACTTGCATTCAACAATTCTCAGCTCATCACCAAACTTATTTATTATATTCCTAATAATTCCCTTATTATCATTTTATTCATAAATATTTAAGTATGTGTCTTTGAAATATAAAAACTCTTTAATATCTCATTTTAAAGTATATGTTCATTAGACTGGAAGCTCCATAAGGAAAGAAATTAGAGCTATTATTTACCTATTTATCTATCTATTTATTTATTACCACTGTAGCCTTAGTGCATTGTCTGAGACATAGTGCATACTTAATAAGGATTTTTGGAATGGTGGAATGAATGAGGGACTGAATAAATAATATTGTTAAGAGGGAGCAAGAGGTAAAAAAAAAGTGCATATTTCTATGGTCAGGCATGATCTAATTTGCACTGGGCCATAATTCTGTTAGCCCAGGTATGTCTTCAGCAAGAACTCAGTAGGTAGCCCTTAAATAGGGAGACAACTTCTAATCTCTCTGGGATTCAGTCTCAGGGCTTCCCTTCTGAGGAGCTGAGACATATAGATAAATGTTTATGTTTATAGACACATGAGGTAGCCCAGCTTCAGTAGAGCAGTGTGAGAGATAGAGCAAGCATCACAGGACCTGAGAGCCTGGGAAAGAGCCACGCCTACAGACCAATTTATCTAGTATAATGTTTCTCTTCATTTTATTATTTCCTTCCTTTACCTTGGTTAAGCATTTCAACTTTGTCTTCAATATCCAAGGGAATATTTAATTTTAATTTTATTTTATCCTTTTTACAGGGACAGAGAAAGAGAGTCAGAGAGAGGGATAGATAGGGACAGACAGACAGGAATGGAGTGACACCTTAGTTGTTCATTGATTTTTTTCTCACATGTGCCTTGACCGCGGGCCTTCAGCAGACCGAGCAACCCCTTGCTGGAGCCAGCGACCTTGGGTCCAAGCTGGCGAGCTTTTTGCTCAAACCAGATGAGCCCGCGCTCAAGCTGGTGATCTCGGGGTCTCAAACCTGGGTTCTCTGCATCCCATTCTGATGCTCTATCCACTGCTCCACTGCCTGGTCAGGCTACAAGGGGACATTTAAAGAAGAGTTTTATACTTAGCCTTAGATCAGAGAGCTCAAGGTGGAACAACCAATTTAGTGACAACTGTACTTAGTGAAGCATCTCAAGAGGACACCGGCTCTCAGGGAATCAGTCAGGGATGTGGGCTTGGTGCTCTCTCTCCCATTTGGGGTCTCTCTTTCCATTGATAATCTTAGAGGGTTTTCTTATTATTTTAAAAAATGGGAAGTTCCTTTCATTGGGGGTAGTGTGACATAGTTGATCTCAATTCCCTTGAATAAGTTCACGTATTAATGACTTCTGCCTACCAGTTCAAACCAGTACCCAGTTGGGTGGATGAAGACCAACCAGCCACTGCCATTTATAAGTAATGATGAGCCTAATACTTTTTACTTTCTTTAAACCAATATTGATCAACCATCTGACTGGAATGATGTTACCAACCATAGTCTTCTACTGAAGTTTCATATAAGCATCTGAGCAACAGTAAATGTTGGTATGAAAAGGTCTTTTACTTTTGGACTTCTAAAGGAAGGAGACATTGGCAGAATTGTCTTAGCAGTCTGCTATTCAGTGTGGCCAAGATATAGGTGAACAGATATTAGAACTTAGCCATTATAGGGCCTGGAGGCAGGTCACCTGTAAGAGAAAGCTACTTCAAGGGTACCATTCAAAATGAAAAACAAGTTACACACCCTTGGAAGTAGAATATGACGTCGAAATTTGGTCATTTAGTTTAATGTCTTTGAGTAGTTCTACCCAGATTAACCCTGACTCTAACTTTGGGAAGTGATATTTGTTTTGTTTGACTATTTTTTTCTTTTTGGTTGGACTGAAACACTAGAAAGTCAAGGGTTAATAACCACTAACTTTTATTTTTCTGTCTTTTGGATGGAATGGTTTAAGTTTAAGGAGGTAAGTACTGATAGTTATTTAGGTTGATATACTTTTGTTATTTTTGCTTTGCCTGCCGTGGGATTGTGTGTTGGAGTGGGTTGAGGGTGGGGAGTGCTGGAACATGAGCTGTTTTTGGATTGGATTGTTAGAAATGTTCCTGCTGCTTAGAGAGAAAGCATGTTGGGTAAAAGCAATTTGGCATTTGACCCTGAAGACTTCAGTTATGTCTTTTTACAGGTGATAAGTGTTCACACATACCTAGAAAACTGAGGCAAAAATCTATACAGTAGACATAGTTCTATGTAGTAGATATTCTTCAAAGTAAAAGAATATAAAGGTTGTTCTTTAAAAAAGAGAGAGCACTTTCTGTTCTACTGGGAACAGGATGGTTGAGCTACGCTGCTTTATGATTTGCTCAACATATGTCAGTTTATAACAACAGGAAACTTCCATATTTGGGATCTACACATGTGAAAATGTGTAGATCTTAAAACTATCAAGAGAGACACTGCTGGTTGCCTAACCAGTATTCTTGTGTTCCCCCTTGTTGCTTGCTAACGAAACTGTAATGTTGTTGAGGGAGTCATGAGTCTGTACCTGACAATGCTTCATAATCAGTCTAAGTTCATTTTTACTTTCTCAGCTTTTATGACAGCACAGGCTGGTCACAAGACCCAGATGTAGCCAATGAGATATAAGCATATTTCTGCTGAAAACTCTTCTGGAAAAGCTTTTGCTTTCAAGATAGAAGGAGACAGACATGGCTGGTACCACCAGTCCCACTTCTTTCTGCCTTGAATCCAGACCTGAAGTCTAGAGCTGCCTCAGTTATCTTTTCATGTGAAGCAATAAGTCAAATGCTAAAACCATGAGGAAAAAAAAATTTAAGCCATTATCATTCAAGTTTTCTAAGAGAATTACACAAACGTATTCCTAATACATCATAATAATACAAGAGATGTTCAAGTGCATCAGATCAATGTACCAATCATTTTGACAAGATGGGACTGCTAGTTATTTTCCTGGATTATTTGATGACAGACCCTGAGAATTATAAACTGTAATAGTTGATAATTCAGACTAGTTTGTGCAGTCTTGTACAGCTTGCCTTCCTAATTGGTTTTCCTAGATTGGCTCTGCTTAAATGAAGGAATCATTGTAGGATTCTAAGTGACCATTTATAGTTCCTGCAGTCATGCTCAAAGCCTTTGTCCCCTGGTCTCTCTCAGCATTTCTATCACACCAGCCTCTCCCAGTTGTCCCATATCCGCTGTGTGGACTTGTTATAATTAGACTTACTGATAATGAAAGGAAATTTCTTTAAGACAGAGATGAGAACTCAGAGATAGATGAGGACTGTGTGGGTTTGGGCATTTTATCTTCAGTAAGATGGTTGATCTGCATTGGTTTTTAAAAAGTGATAGGTGGTAGACCCTCAATTTCTTATAAATGACAATGACAAGTTGGTCTTCATCCAGATAACATGTCATTGATTTAGCTCCGGAGGCAGAAGTCATCAACACATAAATTTATTCAAGGCAACTGGGATTAACCATATTAGACTACCCAATGAAGAAACTTCCCACCTTTTAAAATAAAAATAAAATCCTCCAAAGAGACAAATTCAAGACAGAGCAGATTTTCATCCAGAATCTCTTGTTTGTCTAGCCTTTAGCATTCTCTTAGTACTTGGCTCCTCTCTTCCCCCAGTCCTCAGACAACATGTATAGTCCATGTGCAATTGCCCATCTAGTTGTGCTGATATTATAAAAGGTTAATTAGATATTCTCAGGACAAAATTTTCTGCCAGTTTTTTGGTTGAAGTAGGCTTGTCTCATTTAAAAATGACCATTATTTTGGATAGAGCATCGGACTGGGGTGCAGAGGACCCAGGTTCAAAACCCTGAGGTCGCCAGCTTGAGCACAGGTTCATCTGGTTTGAGCAAGGCTCACTAGCTTGGACCGAAGGTTGCTGGCTTGAGCAAGGGGTCACTCGGTCTGCTGTAGCCCCCCAGTCAAGGCACATATGAGAAAGTAGACAATGAACAACTAAGGTGTTGCAATGAAGAATTGATGTTTCTCATCTCTCTCCATTCCTGTCTGTTTGTCCCTATCTGTACCTCTCTCTGTCTCTCTGTTGCAAAAAAAAAATTTTTTTTAAATAAATAAGATGACCATTATTTCTAACTACTACTTATGAATGGCTTGTACCTATAAGCAGAAACCTCTGGGACAGTAGGAGGGCATCTATTATTAAACATTATCATTATTGTAAACCAGTACATATATGCAAGGACTTCTGAATTTACCTTAAATTAGACATTTTATAAGTCTATAAGGCCTTACACTATTTTCCTGGGAGCACTTTCTGTGCCAAATATTTATTATTAGCATTATTTTGTGTTATTTACTTTATACTATATGCTGTATTGATAAGACTCTCTTGGTTGCAAGGAATAGAAACCAAACATGCATGAACATAAGCATAATTCACTACAGGGGCAGAAATGAAGCTCAGGAACAACAAGACCCAGTAGTATAAAATCTTACCAAGACTCTTCTCCCCTTTTTATCGTTTGTCATTGCTTCCTTCTGCATAATATGGCCATCGCCATAATACAAGAACCATGGCCTCAGGCAACCCTGAACTTAAATCATTATAGCTTTGGGACCAAAGAGAAATATTCTTCAATCCCAACTTTATTAATAATAATTTCAAAATTCTCGGGTGAGGTCTCTGATAAACCAGACTTGGGCAGCATGTCCATCCCTGCAGCAATCCCTATGACTATGAGAATGAGGTATTATAACTGACCCAGCCTGTGACACAACTGTGTGGCCAGCTGGATTATATGATTGGCAGTGCCCTCTAGAACCATTTGGTTAGAGTGGCAGAAGAGCAGTTCCACAAGAGAAAGGGAGTTATTTCAGACCAGGTTGACTGAGTAATGTATGTCCATCTCAGTACTCTATGTCATGTAATGCTCGTGCTAGTCCAATGAAGCAGATACTGTTACCTACGTTTTACAAGCAAAAACCATGTGGGGAAACAGAGAGGTTCAGGAATTTGAATGAGGTCACACAGCCGATAAGCAACAAAACTGGGGTTCCACTTGAATCTGTTTAACTTCATAGCTACTCCATTATCTGGCTGCTTCTCCTGCCTAGAAGAAGTCTCCTCACTTTATGTGTATTTGAGTCATGAAACCATTAGGCAACCACCTTCTATCCTCCTTCTCCCCTTCAGGAAAGGCCATCTTGGTATTGAGAACTCTTTTTAGGCTTCTGTTTTCTTCTGGAGTTACTAACATAAACAACAACAAAGGACCTCTTGGGCCACCTAACTGGGTTAGCATGGCTGGCTCCAGGGGTTTAGAATGGGGCTGTCAGGTCTCTGTTTCTCTTCTCATCTTTCAGCAGTGCTTCCCCCAGTGTCTCTTTGTTTTAGGTTGACCATCAGATAGGTGAAAAGCTTGCAGACAGGTAAAAACTACAGCTAGTCCTTGACTTATGACCACGATTGGTTCCGACAGACAGTCGTAACACGATTTGGTTGTAAGTTGAGTAGGCTATATGTACAGTACTGTGAAATGATGTTATAAAAATCTTTAAGTCATGCCTGACCAGGCAGTGGCGCAGTGGATAGAGCATCGGACTGGGATGCGAAAGACCCAGGTTCGAGACCCCAAGCTTGCCAGCTTGAGCACGGGCCCATCTGGCTTGAGCAAAAGCTCGTCAGCTTGGACCCAAGGTCGCTGGCTCCAGCAAGGGGTTGCTCAGTCTGCTGAAGGCCCACGGTCAAGGCACATTTGAGAAAGCAATCAATGAACAACTAAGGTGTTGCAACGGCAATGAAAAACTAATGATTGATGCTTCTCACCTCTCTCCATCCCTGTCTGTCTGTCCCTATCTATCCCTCTCTCTGAGTCTTTCTCTGTCCCTGTAAAAAAAAAAAGAAAATAAAAAAATCTTTAAGTCATATTTTATGATAATTTTCTTTCATTATTGTTAAATATCATAATTTTCTTTGTTCATTTTATGCCATTTGTATCATCTCTACACCATTTTGTTTCTTATTTTTACATTCGTCAGGTTTAAGTAAAACACTGCATTACCAGTACAACTGGTTTAATATTTGCAAAACATACAAAATCACAAAATACAGGTGCATACAAAAACTGCTCCAGACGCAGAGCAGTCCTGGCTAGCGATTGTGGTCATAAAGTCAAATGGTCGTAAGTTGCATAGGTCGTAAGTCGATCAATACCTGTACTAAAGAAAAAGAGACTATCTCTATGTATCCATTTATCAAATGTTATGAAGAAGAGGTTTGCAATGCCCTTCCTGGCTACATGTCCACATAACTGATGAGCGCTCCAGGACAGTGGCCTGGGCCAACCTGAGATGAGGTTCTAGCAGTCATATACATGTCCACATCAATGTCTAATAAGTGGAATTATGATTGTAAAGAGTTGCAGTCAGTCCCTTTCTTATGCATATCCCCTGGCACTCTGTATGTACTTTCTTAACAATTACCACACTGTCTAATAATTGTTTACATCTCATCTTTCTCACTAGGCTATAAACACCTATAGAACCAGAATCTGTTTTTTTATTTTGACATTTCAGCATCTAGCATAGTACCTGACATATGGTAAGAATGCAATAAATATTTATCAAATGAATGAATAGAATAGAATGCAATGCTATGGTTGAGAAAATCAGCATTGTCCAGAGGTCTGACATGCATCACAATAATAAAAGTTATCACTTAGATGCCACTGTGTGATTTACAAAGTAAATGATAACTATTTTGTTGAAAATTTTTGTATATGCATCTTATTTATTTATTTTTATTTATACTTTTAAAGATTTTATTTATTGATTTTAGAGCGAGGATAGAGAGAAAAGTGGAGGGAGGAGCAGGAAGATCAACTCATAGTAGTTGTTTCTCATGTCTGCCTGGACCAGACAAAACTAAGGTTTTGAACCAGTGACATCAGCATTCCAGGTTGATGCTTTATTCACTGTGCCAGCACAGGTCAGGCTATATATGTATCTCATTTAAACCTAAACATGAGAAAATTTATGCAGCACTTCTTATAAGCCTTGCACTTAGTTCGGTATAGAGGAGGTTGAGGGAAGTCACAGAAATAGAGGATGTGACATGTAAGGAGAGTTTGGTCTTGTGGTGAAGCAAGATAACTAAGACAACTAGGAAACCTCTTCAAGACAGTATGTGGTAAGTTCTTCCATTTAAATTGATGCTTAGGTTCTCCCTGAAGAAGGTCCATGTCTGTTCAGCTTCCAAGGAGGAACCTGGGGGATATATTTAGAGCAAGGTTAGAAGAGTGACAAGGAGATGAGCTAAAAACATGACAGTGGAAAGGTTAAGGGAATTGGAATGACTCAGGTTGGAGAAGAGAAGGCCCAGAGGAAAAGAAGGGGGATGGTGACCAGCTGTCCTCCTATGCCTCTGCATGCAAGGGGAAATGGGTTTAGACCGAAGGCAGAACTAAGATTAGAGAGAAAGAAGAACTTGGCAGTGAGGGGTGTTGTATAACCTACTTTCGGAGCCGCTTGGGGACTGAGGAGACTCCCACACTCCTGGTCTGGGCCCAGTGGATGTGTATATGGGGATGGTCTGGCAGGCCAGCTGGGAACGGAGGAGGGGTCCTGTGGGCCTCCTGTATGTAACCTGATCTTTCTCGGTGTCCTCAATTTCCCCTTGGAAGTTAAGTTCCCAAATTTTGGAGCTGGCAAGGCAGCACCTCCCCCACCCACCACGCACTGCACCAGTGTTCTGGGCTGGGTAATAATGCCTGTCATTTCCTCTCCGGGGGAGTGGGGCTGCAACCACCCTGACAGCCCCGAGGGATTGAAGGTAACTAAAAATAGTGCATTATATATAATCTGTCGAGGGGCACATTTGCATTCCCCCAACCCCCTTCATCCTCCTGGGCAGGCCAGGCCTGGACCTCGTTCTGAGCACTGGGCTCCAACTGCTTTCATTTTGTTGCAGTGGGTGCTCTAGACAATCTAGGGTCCTCAAGGCTGTCCTCTGTCATTCCTCCTCACTTCCCATTGGGCTGGGTAGGTCCTTTGGAGCCCAAAGGTACAGGGAGAGAAACTGGAAGTGGGGGAGGCAGTGTTGAAAAGGGGAGCCAGCTCAGGCTTTGTTCTCCCATCAGCCACTTCCGTCTACTACACAATTTCTCTGAGGTTAAATATTAATTAAGAGCAGAATGACAGTGAGAGCTGAACAGTGTCACTTTTTGTTCCAACACTAATGTGAATTTCCTTCCTGGTATAAAGTGACTTTGGAGTAGGATTAGCAGCCCAGGAAGAACAGCTGGGGAGTAGTCAGGAAAGGAGGTGAGATGAGATGGGCAGCCTTGCTCCGGAACCATTCTGAGGAATGAGGCAAGAGAGGTATTGATGCTGGAAATCAAGAGAGAGAAAAACGTTTGTCAGGTTATAGAGGATTGTCACAACTCAATCCTCGTCCCTCTCCAAGCTGACAAGAGTGATCTAAGAAGTAGGGGTGGAGCAGGCTCTCCCCGTGTTTCTAAGGCAGAATTCTTAACCTGGGGTGCGTCCATTGGTTTCAGTGCTCCTTCAAACCCTGGAAATTTTTTGCAAAACTGTGTGTGTGTGCACATAAGCAGCATTTGCAGATAGCCATGAATTTCCATCAGAGCTGGTATGATGCTCCACAGTGTCACCCTCAGCATGTGGTACCCATCTTTGAGGTCACCTCATGGTTCAAGATGATGGCTAGAGTCTTAACTGAACTTCCATTTTCTAGGTAGGAAGAGAAAAGTGTGGTGGGAGAGTGGAGCAAAATAGCTCCACTCCAGTTTTCTGTCCCCCTGTTAATAAGCTATCCCAGAAATCCAGTTCTATCTTACTGTTCACACTCACCTGTAAGAGAGGGTGGGTAATACAGTCCTTCAGTCATCCATAAAATCAATGTTTCTGTTCATGAGAGAAGAAGAGAATGGCAGACAAAGATTTCTCCTGAAGTCTTTGTCTCACTAGATGTCAAGAATCCCAAATTTGGGGGTAGAAGGATGTTACCATCTTTCCAGGTTTCCTTGTCCACTGGCCAGACAAAACTGACTAAAGAAAAAAGACTCAGCACTCAAGTGCCTACTTTGAACTGAGCCCCATCAGGACCAGTTCACAACTGGTCCTCGGAGCCCGGTCCTCCCAACTGAGGTTGGCAGGCTTAGTCTCTGACAAGGGTGGCTATTTGAAAGAAGGCTAAATAAATGGATTCTCATTCCATTGAAGAATATAGCTTGACAGGGGTTTTGAGGTGTGTGTTTAGGAGTGGCTTTGTTTGGTTTCTCATAATTATCTTCTTCCTGGTAGCACCTTGTTCCCCACAGCCTGGAATAGGTGGCTAAAGAGAGGAAAGGCATTTTTACTTCTGAAGGAAAGATGCAACTGGGCATGGATCTGGAGTGTGGGTGTCAGAGAGGTGAACTGAGCCTGAGTGAGAGTCCACTGGTTAAGGACCTGGTGGTAAATTCAGTTCAATCCATTTCTCTGTGGTCATTGTGCTTTTTTGCACAAGTTCTTGCATCTCATTGGAGTGATCACCCCATAGTGGACCTTTAATCCTCTTCATAAGTTAGCTCCATGAACCCATTCCTGATTTCTCCTGTTCATACTCCATTCCACCCCTATCCCTGTCTTAGGAAAATTCTTGGGATTCTGAACATATTCTCATTACAATATGCATCACATTGTTTAAAACACTGTTTACTGGTCTTCCTCCACTGGGCTAAGAGCTCCTTAGTGATAGAGACTGTTTTGTGATTATGTATCATAGACAGTTCTTAGTAGGCGCAATACAAGTTTGATGCAGATGAACAAATTTTTTTTTTAATTTATCTTTATTTTATTCATTTTAGAGAGGAGACATGGAGTGAGAGAGAGAGAGAGAGAAAAAGGGAGGAGGAGCTGGAAGCATCAACTCTCATATGTATGTGCCTTGACCAGACCAGTGCAGGGTTTTGAATTGGCAACCTCAGTGCTCCCAGGTCGACGCTTTATCCACTGCGCCACACAGGTCAGGCCAGATGAACAAATTTTAAGAAATGTTAATGAGGCAACTACTGTGGGCAAAATATTAGAGGTAAGAAGTGGATTTTAAAATTAAAATTATGTAAATACTGGCTTCTAAGAGTTCATAGGATAGTGGGGGAAACAAAAGAATACCCTACTGATCTGAAACAAAGGTAATGGGGGTAAAGGGCAAGTGTTATGGAACAGGGAGAAATTAATCGAGGAGGAGAATCTGGAAAGGTAACTGATTTGTGTGAGACCTTAAGGAAAAGTCAAACCCCCATCTTCAGGGCAGTGATCGGAGAGAAGGGGCAAAGAGAAAAGAGAAAATATGAACTGTTGGTGGAGATCTGGTGTTTTGAATGGTTGGGGAATTGCTAGAAGTGTGTTTTGTTTGTTTTCACGTGGGGAAACCGATGATCTGTGTATGTTAGGCTGAGCGCAGGCCTGATCATTTTCTGGAAGAGGACTGCATTGTTCTGTTTCTATACTTGAAGGTGCTTGTGAAGGTGTCAGGACTGGAGATGGTGCTGTTTGGGGAAGAGGAGGCAAGAGGCTTGAGTAGGATGGGGGTCTGGCTTGGATGCTACCTTTGTTTTGGATGCCTTTGGGAAGGAGATCTCATGCTAGGTGCTCCCCTCATCCTTCCCTTTTCTGCTTTTTTTTTTTTTTAAATACCCTGTGCTTCTGCAGCAGTGGCAGCTGATCTAAATAAAAGCAGCGGAAATGCAAATGGTCAGATTCTCCTAGCAACAGGAGCCAGCCCACGCAGGGCAAGGCATGTAGAGCAAAGCAAAACGGTCCTGGGGCTGAGATGCGGGTGGTTTGGGCAAGAAAGTCTTCTGTTACAGCTTTACCCTTCTAACTCCAGAGAAAGCTTGTCTGGTGGGCAGCCACCAGAAGAAACCCTTAATGAACTGGACTGGGCAAAGGATTGTGGGGAGAGGGTAAAGGGTAGGGGTGACAGCAGCCATCCTAGTTTAAGAGATCTCCTGACAGAAATGGTTGGAATGGTGCCTCTCAGAACCTGGCACTAGGCGTGTAATCAGGTGCATGTTTGGCAAGGGCCTGGATTTATACACCTGTCTCTATATGTCCATTTGAATCAACGCATGGAGACTTGTCATTCCCAAGGTTATAAAATAAAAGGAAGTATAAAAAATGCTCAGATTCCTAGGTAAGGGGATTTTAATGCCGGTGGCCAAGGACAGGCAAGTCTACATTAGGTTCGGGCAGATCGTAGACAAACTGCGAGCCAGAAAGCATTGGGGCCATTTTCATTTAATAAAGTCTCACAAGGGCAGACAAGCACACAGGTAGGGGAAACCGCTTCTCAGGCACACAAACAACAAAAAAGGCCCCTCACAGTGGCGGGCAGGCAATCTGCAATCTGTGATCTGCCCTGAGGGCAAGTACCAAGTAGCCTTACACAGACTCTACACACATGCTGCTGCCACGTGCTCACACACTAATCAGGCAAAGTACAAGTGAGCAAGCCTAACACAGCTTCTTTTCCCAAGGGATCAAAATTGGGAAACTTCAAAGAGTCTCAGATAAACCTGGTTTAGTCCCCTTCTGTTACAAATGAAGAGACAGGTCCAGAGAGGTGACTTCCTCAGGACACAGATCTGATTAGTGGTAGAGGTGAAACCAGAAAACAGGTATCCAAGCCAAGACACACCCCATTTTAAGTTGAAACTGCTGTTGGCCCTGCTCTGCACATTGCTAGGCAATTAAAAGCCATGATAACCTTGTTGGGCTCCTGGGAAAAATATTTAGTCATCTTAGGCACATCAAATGAGTCTAAAGAGGTCCTGGCCGGTTGGCTCAGTGATAGAGCATCAGCCTGGAGTGTGGATGTCCCAGGTTCGATTCCTGGTCAGGGTACACAGGAGGTGCTTCTCCACACCTCCCCCTCTCATCTCTCTCTCTCTCTCTTTCTCTCTCTCTCTCTCTCTCTCTTCCCCTCGTGTAGCCATGACTTAATTGGAATGAGTTGGTCCTGGGCACTGAGGATGGTTCCATGGCCTCTGCCTTGGGCGCCAAGAAGAACTTGGCTGCTGAGCAACAGAGCAACGCCCCAGATGAGCAGAGCATCACCCTCTAGTGGGCTTGCTGGGTGGATCCCAGTCTGGGTGCATGTGGGAGTCAGTCTCTTTGCCTCCCCTCCTCTCACTGAATAAAAAAAAAAAGACATTTGAGACACAAATGGAAGTCACCCTGTGGTGTGGAAAGTGAGCACCTAAAGATGAAAGGGGGTAGAAATAGAAGGGTGTCACTCAAGGTGCATACAGCTCCTGGTGGTCACTATGCACAGTTATTCTGTGGAGTCTCTCAGTGGGAAAGGGGAGGAAGAGTACCACCCTGTCAAGATTACATGGGAGGAAATTGGAGAAGATGGTGACTCGCTCAAGTAGATAGGTCCAAGTGTAGAACTTGGTATAGTACCCTGTACCAAGCCTGGCTCCTTGGCTTCCAGAAAAATCTGTGCCCCAGACAGTGTGATTTCCTATTACAGAAGCAACTCTTTTATTACTCACACTCTGCTTCCTCCTGCAAATCTCCTATAGCATCTCACCCAAAATACACAGTAGAATCTCGGCGACTTGAGTACATGGTCAGTTGTAAGGATTCCAGGATAGGTAGCAGAGTGGATTACAGCCACAAGCCAAGTCAGGGAAACAGCTGCTGTCCTCAGAGCTTTATTTCAGAACAATTGACTACAAAGGATCTGCATACCTGCATGCATCATTTCCCTGTAGCCCCGTGGCACCCCATGGCCAAAGCCAAGGAAAGGGGCACTCGGTCCCCACCTTCCCAAGCTGCCCCACCAAAGGCCAAAATGCCAACTAAGGCAATTAGTTGATGACTAGAAGAAAGAACATGGGCTTTGGTGTCAGCAGCCTGGAAATCTTAAGCAACTTAATCTGTGAACTGAGAGCAATTGTGTCTGTCTCATGGTGTCATATCTCATAGATGTATGTAAGGTGAGAGCACAGTCAGATACACTGCAGGCATTGAACACAGTGCTTTCTGTGCTTCTTATTTGTGGTTGCAGTTGCTTGGGGACCAGGTGGGAATTTCAATTGCTATTGCCAAGACAGAGAATGCTATTTTCCAGGGAGCCCAAGATGGAGCTCAGAATGTAATTCTCCCACGCACAAAAATCAGTTTGCCTTTATTATTGGTTAAGTAGCTTTTTAATAAACTGATTTGGGAATGTAACCTCTAGGTCCATTTTTTTACCATTGTGTACCCAGCACCTGCTGTAGTAGGTACTCAATGAACAACTTTTGGGTGAATGAACAAATTCATGTTGTTTATGTGAGAAAAGGCATTTTTTTCTTTCTTTTCTTTTTATTTTCTACAGAGACAGAGAGAGAGAGTCAGAGAGGGTGATAGACAGACAGGAACGGAGAGAGATGAGAAGCATCAATCATCAGTTTTTGTTGCCGTTGCGACATCTTAGTTGTTCATTGATTGCTTTCTCACATGTGCCTTGACCAAGCAGACTGAGTAACCCCTTGATGGAGCCAGCGACCTTGGGTCCAAGCTGGCGAGCTTTTGCTCAAGCCAGATGGGCCTGCACTCAAGCTGGCGAGCTCGGGGTCTGGAACCTGGATCCTTCCGCATCCCAGTCCAATGCTCTATCCACTGTGCTACCGCCTGGTCAGGCTCTTTCTTTTTCTTTCTTTCTTTCTTTCTCCCTCTCTCTTTTTCTTCCTTCCTTTCTTTCTTCCTTCTTTCTTTTATTCAGTGAGAGGAAGGGAGGCAGGGAGACAGACTCACACATGTGCCCGGACAGGGATCCCTCAGCAAGCGCCCTCGGGGGTGATGCTCTGCCCATCTGCCCATCTGGAGGGTTGCTCTGTTGCTCAGTAGCTGAGCTCTTCTTAGCACCCAAGGTGGAGGCCATGGAGCCATCCTCAGTGCCCAGGGCCAACTCACTACAATAGAGCCATGGCTGCAGGAGGGAAAGAGAGAGAGAGAGAGAAGCAAGAAGGGGAGGCGTGGAGAAGCAGATGTGTGCCTGTAAAGCCAATGGCCAAGGCCACCATCACAGCCGCCTGGCCAGTGCAGGTTCGCATTAGATTTGGACAGTTGGTAATGAAACAACGGAGCCAAGAACTGGTGAGCCATCAGCTTTAATTCTAGCTTACACTGGCGAGCAAGCAAAAACACACATTGGGCTCCAAAATCCACTCATTCAGTGCTCACAAAGCTACTAACTTATCCGAGTTTCCTAGGATCAAAGGTTTCTAGCTCACCAGACTTATTCACCTTTGTTTCCCATCTCCTTCTCTCTGCACTAACTAGCTTCTCCCTCAGCACTCCACCATCTTGGCTGCTTCTCCTGGCCTCCTCTACGTGGCCTTTCTCTGCTCTGCTCTCTAATACTAACCTCAGGAACCGAGAGAGTAAGCTCCCGGTCTGCCCCACTTTATAGTGTAGATTCAAAACCCTTAGTCCAATCTACAAACAAGGAAGTCTCTGATACAAAGTCAGTTATCTGAGACATACTGGGAGGATTCCTCAGGAGAGTGCACCCCACATCATCCAATCAGTCAAAGGTGTGGGGAAAAGCTTACTCTTAAAACTTGCACGTGGGCAGTGCCATCTTTAACAAAGTGAGCATAATATATTTTATCTGCTCAACAGTACCCCTCCTGTGTGCCCTGACTAGGAATCAGACCTGGGACATCCACACACCAGGCCAATGCTCTACCACTGAGCCAGCCAGCCAGGGTCAAGGCATTTTCAATAAAAGATAACCAGCTTACAAAAGAATATTTGAAACATAAGGAGTTCTTAAGTTTGGTCTTCTTATAGAATCTCTTTGAGGCCAGGCCAATAGAAGACCGGTCAGAGTCTAGGGTAAGTACCTGATCTGCTAGTGGGTCTACCCAGTCATGTATGACCTATATCCTAGTTGTGGACAGCTTCCTGGCTCAGACAAGACAAGCTGAAGTCATTTATAGAAATGGGTTTTCAGGGGAAGGCCTTTCCAGCAGAACTCTGAGGAACTGTTGGGGCCAGTAAAGTGGAGAGTCAGCTTTGACCTTGGCAACTTAATCTCTATCCCACTTTCCCAGCAGATGAAGGCATATTCAACTGAGGTTTCCTCCAAAGAGTGATTTGTTCCTGCCTCTTAGTTGTACCCCTCACCCCACCCTACCACCTCAATTTCTCTCCCATTCTCTCTCTCTCACACACAGAGGCATGCATATACATATGAATTTAGATATTGATCCTACCATTTTAATTCTAATTTCTGTTTTTAAAATATGGATAATTCTGGCTTATTCATTCTTCTTTTGTAACTGGAGTTGTCATAAAAGTCAGTTCCTCATTGCTGAGACAATGGTTCTCCAAGACTCTAAGGGGCTTGGCAGGGACAATGGCCTCCCCATTGAACCCCTGGGAAATTATTGAGACTGTTATAACTGTGGGCTCAGTCTTTGAGGTTCCTAGGGGATTACAGCTCACTCCTGGGAGAGTACCCACTGAACTTATTCACAATCTTTGAGTCCCAGGCTCATTGCAGTGTCCAGATCTTTTGCTTCTTACACTGAACACATACAGACCTGCAAGAGGAATCAATATTCAGAATCTCTAAGTGACAAAGTGTTTGGCCTTAGTTTTTTTTTTTTTTTTCATTTTAAAACAAGAACCTTCACTCCCTGGAATCAGGCTGCCTGATATCATTATCCATGAAATGGTGGAGACTAAGAAAATTTTATTTCTTTTCGTGAGTGGGAAATCAGGTCATCCTTTCTAAAGGTACAGAATACTCCCCTGGGCTTTGGAGAGCAGGTTCTGGTTTCTACCCACCACCCTTAAAAAAAAGAAAAGAAGAAAAACTGCAGAGGAAAACTGCAACTGTCTACTACTGAGTATCAGGGGAGAATGCTGAGATATTTTTAACCTAAGGAATATCATTTAACAGAATGCTAAGGAACTAAAAACCTTATTCCAATAAATATGAAGCATATGCTCTTCCTAAAGGAAACCTGGCTTCTGCTATATACAAATTTCATGAAGGAAAATGTTGAAAATTACAGAACTATCTAGCCATAAGTGGGCTACAGCCACTTGCTATAGGAGACCAAGAAGGCTGTGCAGATGGTGTGGAAAAAGTGACCAGGTGGCACCAGGTGTGTGGGGTCCTTGGACAGCTGATCATGCAAATCTCCAGATTGTTCAAAGCCTTCTGGGGTCCTGGAACCACAGGCTTTAAATGGACATTCTCACATAAGCAACCTTAGTTTGTAGTGTCAGGGCGTGCATGACCAAGCATATCATCATCAGCTTTGCTACCCTAAATCCTCAAACATGGGAAATGCCTGTCTCAGTGGCAGAGATTCCGATGAAACATGGCACTGCAGGTTTTATGTGACAGATTCTTCCTTTTGTAACCAGGAAAGGCAATTTGTATTAGTGAGGTTCTAGCAATTGGAGATAATAGTTTCATTGCTAAACCTAGCAAATATTTTACTATTTCTTGTAATGAGTAATTGCATTTCCAACAGCCTCTCCTTTTGTGCTGCCAGATGGAAAAGATGTGTTTGCCATTTTCATTAATACAATTAATACCTTAGCATTGCCTGCCCGTCCCCAGCAGTAGTTTCTGTAATGAGTAGGAGAAGGGGGACAGAGCAAAAGCTTGCTAGGGACCCAGGTTCTTGCGAGCTAGGTCCTGGGAGGGCTGCCCAGGGTACTGCAAAAGAGGTGAGGGCTGCCACGTACTAATCTCAACAATAAAAACGCCGCCGCCAACACCTGTGTGGTTGAGGAGAAACCAGCCATGATATTCTCCCCCTACCGCAAAGTCTCGGTCTAGAATAGCCCCGCACAAAGAGCGCGGTCCTCGTTCCCCTACGGCCTGACCCGTGACGCGCAGCCAACGCTCGGTCCCCACTGTCCCTCGCTGTCACCTAGCTATCTCCACAGTCCCAACTGTCGGTCCCCGTTGTAGCCCGCTGTCCCTGCTCTTCCTCCAGGGCGGCGGCCGGCTCTTCCTTCAGGGCGGCGGTCCCACTTCCAGACACCGAGAGCCCTCAGGGAAGGAGATGCTGCCCTGTCTGCAGGCGGCGTTGGAAAACCTGCCCTTCTTCCTGGGAGCTGGAGCTGGAACGGTGCTCAGCCGCCCAGCCCCTGCTACTCTCCAACCTCCCCGCCCCCGCCCCCACCACGCTTGGCGTTCTGCCGGGATTCACTGCGCTCCCGCCTCAGGCGCCGCCGCAGCACCGACTGGCAGACAGGGTTCTGATCAGTTTCTCTCCCGAGAGATCCCGGCAAGTGCAGGGGCGGTGTTGGGGTGGACTGCATGAAGTTTGTGTCTCAGTTCCTTTCTGCTGATCCCAAAATGAAACCTGGGATACGCAAACTGTTCGCTGGACGCTCCCAGGTTCCAGGGAGATGGGGGCAACAGGCATCGCCGCAGCCAGAGGGTAGGCGAAGCTAGACAGGGCGCCCTTTCCACTCCCCTTCCCCCCGACTTCTGAGTGCCGACGTTAGGGATGAGTCAAGAGAAAGCACTTCTAAGGTAGCCAAACTCTGCTCCTAGGAAGAAGTCTGTTGTTATAGAATGAAAAACAACTTTTAGCCCTAGCCGGTTTGCTTGGTAGGTTAGAACATTGTGCGGAAGCTAGAGGTCGTTGGTTCGATTCCGGTTAGGGTACATACAGGTACAGATTAATGTTCCTGTTTCTCTCTCCCTTTCTCTCTCTCTAAAGTCAATAAAATAGACATAAAAACCATTTAAAAATTATTCTTGGATATGTCAATTAAGAGCGGCTACAGCCACTGCACTGTGTAGATTTTTATGTAGGACATCACGTCTTTTTCCCTTTTTCTCACTCTTTGATACCATTTGCCCAGAGGTGGCGCTGCTGCTAAAAACTTACATTAGGGTTTGGAAGAACTTGGGTAGCAGAAAAACATATGGTCCCTAATCCTAGTTGCATCACCAGAGGACAAGAAAGTTTGAGACTATGTGACCTCTCTAATTTAAGAATGATACTTCTTTCTGAAACTGGGGTTTTTGAAACAAAGCTAAATTCAAACACATGAGCTGTTTCCCTGACGAGAATGAATTCACTCTTCCTTTTCAATATATGACCACCATACCTCTTTCTCCCCTAGAAAATTCTCTTTGACCATAGCTGTGCAAAATAACTTTCGTCGTGAATGAACTCCCTCTTTCATTCACTTACTATTTTTTTCATTCACTTACTATTAATCAGCGTTGTCCTATATTAAAAGTGGCAGTTGTCGCTCACTCAGCAACCTGTTGCAAAGTCTTTTCTGTTTAGACCTTGCTCAAAACTGACAACCTTATGAATTTCTTAATAAATGGGTAGAAGCAACACACTCACTCTTATGTGGTATATATTTCCTTTAAATCCAAAGAGTCCTGCCAAGCATTGTGTCTCATTTTTGTGAGTAGTAATTGTCTTTTACTGCAGAGATATCCTGCCATAAACTAGACCATTAGATCCTTAGGAACTTCACTAATGTGGCAAGACTTTGAGCTTTCTATCATGGTACCAATGTAATGGATTATTACTATGATGTTCTATGGGATATAAAGACCATCAAGTTTTCTCCAAGGGTACGACAAAGAGTTGGAACATTAATAGTGAAGGAATATTGTTGTCCCTGCCAGTGAAGATAAATTACTTTGCTTCTGATTCTGATTATATTTTGTGATAAGAATGGGGAGTTAGAGAGAATTTGTTAGGCTAATATCTATATACCAGCTTCCTAGGACTCCTATTATTTTGCTTCAGCAAAATTACTACATCCACAATCAGCTGCAAATGGCACCACTGATTGTGTGATAATACATTCCTTCTCCAAGATCATATGGTTTTGCAAGAGCCAGGAAGAAAGTTAAATGGGGATGTGGTTGGAATCACACCTCTGCCTCTTTCAAGTCTTTAATGGTGGTACTAATGCTGTAATTTCTCCAGGTTAGTAGGTTTGCTTTTGGATTACCAGCTTGGCAGGAGGGGGGCAGTGTTGGGATAAGGCGGTCTCAGCCAAATAGACCTCACTCTGTGGGTCAGGGAACCAGGATGAAGATTCTTCCAGTTACTAAGTATATCTATTCCAAATATATGTAATAGATCATGGTCCCACTGGACTTGGATGAAAACTCTATCTTCAACTTGATTTTCATACTCTGACTAGTGAACCAAAGTGACATTTCAGGTTTTAGGATTAGCGCCAGTTCCATTCATTTCTTTTTTTTTTTTTTTTTTTATTCATTTTTAGAGAGGAAACACAGAGTGGGGGAGAAAGAGAGAAAGGGGGAAGGAGCTGGAAGCATCAACTCCCATATGTGCCTTGACCAGACCAGTGCAGGGTTTTGAACTGGCGACCTCAGTGTTCCCAGGTCGACGCTTTATCCACTGCGCCACCACAGGTCAGGCTCCATTCATTTCTTAATGCCCCGAATAATAGAGCATCCTCTGGGACCTTCTGAAGGAATATGGCTAGGGATTGGTTGTGCAGGTTGCTTGTAACAGATCCATTTGGCATTCATGTTCTTTAGTCTTCTTCTCTTTCTATAGTATTCTAGGGAAGTTATGGCATTTCAGTTTCAGTGACTATATAGCTTACTCTTGAGATTGGCCAACCTAGCTGACAAAGCCACTTCCCAAGTGCTTGAACCATGACATTAAAACCCACTTCACAGTTGTACACCCATTAAAAACTTACTAATCAAGTCTTAAGTTATATTATTCTTGGTCTAACAACCTTACTATCCACTTAATTAATGATACCCATACTCCTTTTGATACAAGTTAATAAAGTTTTGCAACTCTTTTGACATATAGTCTACTATCTCTTCTAAACTCAGGTCTTATATTTACAATCTGTACTATGCTGCCATTTAACTCTTCTTGAGGATCTGGAAGAAATGAGGGTAGTGAAGATAGGTCATGAGGAAAATAGAATTTCTTTGGTGCAGTCATTGAAAGATTTTTATTCAATGGAAATGGGATTGCAGGATATTCAGAAAAGTTTAAGAAGATTTGAGCATTCAAGTTCTTGGTCTCATTTGTGTTTGCACAAATGTCTCCATCCCATATCTTGGGGTCACAATTTTTTCCCATCAGTACCCTCAGCTTATTTTAAAAGACTGAAGTTGAAGGATTTGAGTATTTAATTAGGTTTTCAGCTCTTCAACCATTAAAATCATTCTCTAGACTTGGTCCATATGCATAGGAGTCCAGATAATACAGGAGAAGGAATCTTTAGAGTTACTATAGAAGCTTTCTGATTTCTACCTAGTTCTGAGTTGGGTGCTCAAGGATTTCAATATGTCCTTTTCCTTGTTTACTCTCTTTGGAGCCATCACATGCAGCCAGGTGAGTCCACAATCTTTATTCCTTGCCACTACCTGAACTTTATTTCTTGCCAGCATCAATAATAAGTTGAGTCACCCTAATGCCAGTGAATGCCATGAATTACAAGTATCCCATTTTCTCCTGATAAGAAGGATAGTTGTGTCTTAAATATGAGATCAACAGAATATCAAAATTCTGTTTGGGGGGGCTGTATACTTGGCCCTTTCTAGTATCTATTATTACATCAGTCTAGAGCCTGGAAGGCAACACATAACACGCTCAAATAATGTAATAGATTTAATAAAGGAACTACTTATAAAGATGAAGGCAAGGATGGTAGACTGAGTAATTGAGTTAAGTAATTCTTTTTCTTTTTTTAATCGAGAGAGAGAGGTAGAAACGGGGACAGATAGGAAGGGTGAAAGATGAGAAGCGTCAGTTCTTCATTGCGGCACCTTAGTTGTTCATGGATTGCTTTCTCATACGTGCCTTGACTGGGGAGCTCCAGCCAAACCAGTGACCCCTTGCTCAAGTCAGCATCTTTGGGCTCAAACCAGTGACCATAGGGTCATGTCTATGATCCCACACTGAAGCCAACAACCCTGTGCTCAAGCTGGTGAGCCCGTGCCCAAGCTGGGAACCTTAGAGTTTTGAACCTGGCTCTTCTGCATCTCAGGCCGATGCTCTATCCACTGTGCAACCACCTGGTCAGTCAGAGTTGAATTCTGTGTGTGTGTGTGTGTGTGTGTGTGTGTGTGTGTGTGTGTGTGTGACAGAGATAGAGAGAGGGACAGATAGGGACAGACAGAAAGGGAGAGAGATGAGAAACTGAGAAACATCAATTCTTTGTTGCAGCTCCTTAGTTGTTCATTGATTGATTTTCATATGTGCCTTGACCGGGGGTGGGAGGGCTACAGCAGACTGAGTAAACCCTTGCTCGAGCCAGCAACCTTGGGCTCAAACTGGTGAGCCTTGCTCAAACCAGATGAGCCCACACTCAAGCTGACGACCTCGGGGTCTCAAACCTGGGTCCTCTGCATCCCAGTCCGATGCTCTATCCACTGCGCCACCGCCTGCCTGGTCAGGCCAGAGTTGAATTCTTAATACTTACCTTTATCAATACCCTTTCATGTTCTTATTATGGGTGAAGTAGACTTCCTTGCCTCCCATCTTTGGGCTTGGTCACATGACTCTGGCCAATGTCATGTGGGTAGAAGTGAAAGTATGCCAGTTCTAAGCTTAGGCCTAAAGAGGAACCACATGTTTTTGTTTGCTCTTGTGCACCTCTGCCACCACCACAAGAGAAACCTACCCACTGGTCGAAGGAAGATGAGAGACATGTAGAACTGAGTTGCTCCAACCATCCCATAGACCACCCCATGAAGTAAAGATGCCCAACTGAGCCCAGCCTAAATCAGCCAAGTTCTAGCTGACCTGCAGTTCTAGGAAAACAAGTGGGTGCTTAAAGATATTACAACTTGGAGTGATAGATATGCACCAGTAGTGTTTCAATAACTAGCTACACACCAGCATAAATAAAAACCAGTAAGAGATAGGACAGAACCTTGGAGATGTAGGTTACAGGATCACAGGGAGTAAGAATTTACTAGAACTGGGATTGAGTAGCTATAAGAAAGGATATTTGACAAGAGCTGTGGCCTTTGGTAGAGGGATAGATAATCCATAGAATCCAAAGGGGTGGCAAAGGGAATAAATAACATCCCTTTGCTCTCTTTTTATCAAATCTAAAAGGCAAGGAAACCCATTGATGCAGCTATTAAAAAGTTCTCCAGTGCACAAAGTAAGATGACAGTCTGGAAGGGAAAATGGAAAATAGACAATACACTTCACATGTTGGAAAATGCCTTTCTTTTACCCTCATATTTCTATAAGATAGTTTGTTGAAACAGAGAGTTCTAGGTTTGAAATAATTTTTCTTAGAAGTTCAAAGAAATTCCAGTTCAGTGTAGCTATTGAGAGGTTTGAAATTCTTCTGCTCTTATCCTTTATGTGTGACCTGTTGTTTCTCTCTATGTATCCCCGTCCCCTTTAATTAGTAAAATCATGTGGTCCCCAAATAGTCACAAATTTTCTCCATGTACCTTGCAGTAGAATCACTTTCATTTATTGTCATAGACACTCATAAGGTCCTTTTCAATCTGGTAATGTGTCCTTCAATTCTGAAAATGTTTCTAGAAGTATATTAATAACTGGGGAACAATTTCTTTTCATTTTCTGTTGCTTGAAGTTTTAGAACTGTTTCTATATATGTATGCATTGTTGATTCCAAATATGAAATTCATTTTCTGGTGCATGCTCTAATTTTTATGCAATTTTAATTTATTTTTGTTACAGTTAATGGCATGCATTGGTTTTTAAATTAGAGTTAAAGGGCAACGACTCTTGGATTGAACATAACCACAAGGGAATTAATGTTTTATAGACATCACTTTTACATAACTGTAGTTGTTTTTAAATGTAAAATATTCTTATCTGATAAAAACACCCTCTTATTTTGTTTTAAAACTGAATCGTGGCTTCTTCGAGTAGGCGTAAATGTAAGAATAGTCCTGAATCCTTCTGTTATATGTGGCTGTTACACACTTCAACGTCAAAGGTGCAATATTTCATCATTTGTGACACGTGCATATATTGCCTATTTTCAAGTTCCCCTTGGCAATAAAGACAAGAATTGGGTTCGTCATATTGTGTGTCATAATTGTGAGGAAATGCTTCGTTACCGGACAAAAGGAAAATGCAAAGAAATGCCTTTTGGTATTTCCATGGTTTGGCATGAACCTAAGGACCACAGCAGTGACTGTTATTTCTGACTGATCCATACAAAGGGCATCGGCAAGAAAAAACAGCATATGATCGCATATCCTAATATTCCTTCAGCAATACGACCTATCCCACACTCTGAGACACTCCTGGTTCCAGTTTTCAATGGTTTTATTTCTTCTAAGGATGAAGAAAGTGAACATGGTAATCAAGTGTATTTTGATAAGATGCATGAGGAAATGGTTATAGAATCTGAAGGGTCTTCTTCTGATGCCAAGCAGTTTAGCCAACCCGAATTGAATGACTTAGTAAGAGATTAGGGCCTATCAAAGAAAGCAGCTGAGTAATTAGCCTCCAGGTTTCAAGAAAAGAATGGACTTCACTGGTCAGCTAAAGTATCCCATTTCAGCAAGTGTGACCAAATTTTTGTGGACTTTTTTCTCAAAGACAAACACTTTGTTTACTGTCATGATATCAGTAGTCTCAGCCAGCTAGGTGTTACCACTTACAGTCTAACAAAATGGTGGCTATTTCTTGACAGCTCTAGATGAAGTCTGAAATGTGTTCTCCTACACAACGGTAATGTTTATGCAGCAGTTCCAATTGGTTATTCAACTCATCTGCGAGAAGATTGTAATGACATAAAAATTGTCCTCGACTTTCTGAAGTATGAGGAGCATAACTAGATCATTTGTGTAGATCTTAAAATGGTAAATTTTCTGCTAGGACAACAGAGAGGTTTCACGAAGTATCCTTGCCTTCTGTGTTTGTGGGACAGCTGAGCTCGGGAGAAACACTGGATACAGAAGGAGTGGCCGAAACATGAAGCTCTGGAAGTAGGGATGCAAAATATTGTAAATAAACCTATAGTTAATCGAGACAGGATCATTTTTCCCCCACTTCACATCAAACTTGGCTTAATGAAGCAGTTTGTTCAGGCTTTCAATAGAGGTAGTGAATGCTTTCAACATATTATTTCTGCTTTTCCTGCCTTGTCTTTCGAGAAGATAAAAGCAGGTATATTCAATGGACCTCAAATTTGAACCCTCATATGTGACGAAGAATTTGCCAGGAAGATGAATAAGGAGGAGAAAGCAGCATGACAGTCTTTTTGGGCAGTTACAAAGAACTTCCTTGGCAACAAAAAAGCAGAAATTATGAACTTCTGGTTCAAAGGATGCTGTTGGCTTTCAGTGACATTGGATGTAACATGAGCATTAAGATTGACTTCCTGAACAGTCACCTTGAAAAGTTTCCCAAAAATCTTGGAGCTGTTACTGATGAGCAGAATACTGCTGGAGCATCAAACGAGATTGTCCTCAACAAGTACACAAACACAAGAGCTACAAACGCAAATTTTTGCCTGAATAGAATTTAAATAAGTTTTGTGCAAATTTTATGATTAAAATAAGTGCTTTAATATGTTTTATTTCAAAATTGTAGACAAATTCTGATGCAATTATATCTTTTAGTGTATTTACTGCATTATATAAATTATTATATTGTCACAAAGATGATGCCCAAGAAGACATTCTACTTCATTGTGTTAAACTAAATGTTGAAAATTTTACAATAAGATGAAAACCTAAAATCTTGAATTGCAAAAAACCCTGTAACTTACAGAGAAAAACTAATGTCAGATTTGAGATCAGGACACTTGAATTAGGTAAGAACAAGTGTTTTTGTGGATACAACAAAAATTTTGTTCCCTGATGTTTGCCTTATCCTGTTTTTCTGATCTTCTTTTCCCTAAATTTCTATTTTTTCTCTCCTATTTTCTATTTTTGTGTTTTTACTCTTCTTTCTAGGTGATTTCCTAAACTTTTTCTTTCAATTCTTTTATTGACTTTTATTTTAAAAGTATTTTAAAATTTAGGTATGCCTTATATAACGTATAATTCACCATTTTAAAGTGAACATTTCAGTGATATTTAGTATACTCACTATGTTGGGCAATCATCACCACTATCAAATTCCAGAACATTTGTAGCATCCTAAAAAGAAACCCTGTTCAGGCCCTGGCTAGTTGGCTCAGTAGAAGAGCATCAGCCCAGCATGTGGATGTTCCAGTCAGAGCACACTTCGGAAGCACCTATCAGCTTCACCACTTTCCCTCTCTCACTTCTCTTTCTCTCCCCCTCCTGCACATGGATCCATTAGAATGAGTTGGCCCCAGGCGCTGAGGATGGCTCCATAGCTTCTGCCTCAGGTGCTTAAAGAGCTCAGTTGCTGAGCAACAGAGCAATAGCCCCAGATGGGCAGAGCATTGCCCCCTAGTGGGCTTTCCAGGTGGATCCTGGTCAGGGTGCATGCAGGAGTCTGTCTTTCTGCCTCCCCTCCTCTCACTGAATAAAAAAGAAAAAAAGGAAGGAAGGAAGGAAGGAAGGAAGGAAGGAAGGAAGGAAGGAAGGAAGGAAGGAAGAAAGAAAGAATCCTGTTCTTATTATCAGTTAATCCCAATGCCCTCCTACTTCCACACCCTGGACTCACTAATCTATCTTCTGTCTTCATGGATTTACCTATTCTAAACATTTAATATAAGTGGGATCATGCAGTATATGTTCTATTATGTCTGTTTTTATTAATTTAGCATAGTCTTTTTAAGGTTCATCCATGTTCCAGCATGTAACAATACTTCATTCTTTTTTATGACAGAATAATATTCTATTGTATGGCTACACCACATCCTTTTTATTCATTAATCAAATAATGAACATTTGAGTTGTTTCCAATTTTTGTCTATTATGAATAATGCTATTATAATATTCAAGTACAAGTTTTTGTGTAAACATTTTTTCAATTCTATTGAGTATACACCTACCTATAAGTGGAATTGCTAGGTAACATGGCAATTCTATGTTTAACGTTTTTGAGGAACTGCCAAACTCCATTGAGTTAAAATTCTGCTATCAAGTTTGACATTTCTAAGAGCTTTTTTCATTTTCTGACTGTTTCTTCTTTTTAAAAATTGAATGTAATATCTTTCGCCTCTGATGATATCAGTGATATTTTTTTTGAAGATTTCTTATCCTTCCATTGTCAGTCTCACAAGCTTTATTTATTTATTTATTTATTTATTTGTTTATTTATTTATTTATTTATTTATTTATTACAGGGACAGAGAGAGAGTCAGAGAGAGGGATAGATAGGGACAAACAGACAAGAATGGAGAGAGATGAGAAGCATCAATTATTAGTTTTTCGTTGCCATTGCGATACCTTAGTTGTTCATTGATTGCTTTCTCACACGTGTTTTGACCAGCGGCCTTCAGCAGACCCAGCCACCCCTTGCTGGAGCCAGCGACCTTGGGTCCAAGTTGGCGAGCTTTTGTTCAAGCTGGTGACCTCGGGGTCTCAAACCTGGGTCTTCCGCATCCCAGTTCGACGCTCTATCCACTGTGCCACCACCTGGTCAGGCTCACAAAGTTGATTTAAATAAATTATTTGAAAAACTGTGTTTTCTTTGTCAGAGGCTTTGTCCAAATGTTTGTGTCTTAAAATCCTTGGCTGTTCAAAAGTGATTGTATTCAAGAACAAAGAACCAGAAAGCTGATTGGATCATGCTCTCTATCATGTGGGTAGTCTGATGACTTTGAGTATCAAAGTGACTTGATGGGCTATTTGTTGAGGACCCCCAATGCCACTTATGTAGGTCAGATTCTTCAGTGAAGAACTCTCTGATCTCTCATTTGGAAGGTTAGGATCTTGACCCGAGCTTGAGGGATGACCGAGGTAAAGAGGCCTGAAGTCTCTGGACTCGTGATTCAGTAGGCACATGATCACTCATACTCTTTTTTGGGATGGTGCTTCTGCATTCACATGAGCCTACTAACTCCCATTCTAGAGGTTATTCTATTTGCTCTAGACTTAAACCTCCAGAATTATGCTAGGCTGGGGATGCAGGGCATGCTCCCAATGGCAAGAGGTAAAAAAATGAATCTAAGGACCTCAGTGCTTCTCAAATAGCTTTTACCCCGCTTTCTTTTATTCAGCCTTTCCCCTTATATCTCTACTTCCAGTGCTAATGATACTGATCTTGCCTATTCCCGTACCTCCCTTTGGGTTTGGGATTTGGATCTCTGAGTTCTGCTGAATCTGGTTAGCAGCTTCCAAAACTTGTTGATTTTTTCTCGTTTCCTGATGCCCTGACCCTGTCTTAATTTTGAAAATTTATTTATTTTTGTTACTGTTTTAATGAAGTTTCTGAATGATACAGAATTAGATGGACATGTTCCATCTTTCATCTTAATCCAGAATTCTCTAACCCATTCTTCTAAGTAAAAACAACAATAACAAAAAAATAAGAAAATAAACTATTTTTATTCCTATCTGAATGTCACCTTCTAATCAGGGGACAGAACACTTATTTTAATACATAAAATTTATTGTAAAGAATTATTAATCAGGTACAAAGAATTGTCAACATGGTGAGTAAAAAATCTAAAACAGAAAACTCAGATATTACAGAGACAGAACTGCAGGAGGCAGCTACTATTCCCATACCTGGAGGAACAAAGAGAAGTTGGAATTACTAAAACATAGAAACCTAGTGAAAGAACCTCAGAGAACTGAAACTCAGTCCTCTGAAGAGGAGCAGTGTCTGGGTAGGCTGGTGTTTCTGAGGGAACTTGAGAATGCTAGCTACGGGTATTGAAAACTGAATTGGATAGCTGCTTCTGGACTGAACTGCTCTGGAGTAAAGAAGAAGCAATGTTGAGTAGTAGCGACAGGCATAGAAAGCCAACATGAAGTCAAACAGAAAGGAGCATGTGCCATCCTCTTTCTCCTGTCTTGAAGTCCCTCTCCATGGCCCTTGTTAGAGTTCCAAAGAGATCCAGTTGGCAAAGGAGAAATGTGATATTCAGAGCCCAATCCCAGGATGACAAAGTCAACTAGAAGGTGGGCTTTAGGCTAAGTGACATCAGCTTAATTGGTATAGTCTATGTTTTTGGCTACTCAGATTCATGTGTACCCTACCCAGCATATTTGAACTTCCATACAACAAAAATCAACTCTATGTTTCTACTTTCTTACAAAATCATCCTTACTCTCCAAAAATGAGGAGATGCAAGGTCCAAATAGTAACTGTATTCATATGTGGGAGATAACCTCACTATTCTCACTATATCTGAGCTATATTAATTACTGATCCAGTTGTAGTTTGTAGTTCCATCTAAATATTATTTCGAAACACTATCTTTTTAAAGTGTCTTTAAACTTTTTATTTATTTGAGAGAGAGAGAAAGAGAAAGAGGTCAATTTGTTGTTTTACTTAGTTATGCATTCATTGGTTGATTCTTGTATGTGTCCTGACCAGGGATCAAACCTGCAACTTTGGTGTCTCAGGACAATGCTCTAACCAACTGAACTACCCAGCAAGGACCAAAACACTACCTTTTTATCCAAATTTTTCTCCTTAGTTTCCATCAGTTGTTTCAGAATTTGGGTTGGAAAGAGAGGGGTATTATACATTGACCTTCTTAAACACTAACAGGTATGCTTATTGTCAACAAGTTTATTAGCTTTTGTGTAAATTTACATCCATTCCCAAGGGCAATATAAATGAGTTCCAGTTGTTGCACATCATCCACTTAGTATTGTCAAACCTTTACATTTTATCAATCTACAAATTGTTTTTCTTCTTAGTAATTTGCTGGAATTCATTAAAATAAAAAAATTTTTTTTAAGTAAGACGAGGGGAGATATTGGACAGGCTACTGTATGCACCCTGACCAAGATCCACCCGGCAACCCCCGTAATCAACTGAGCTATCTTCAGCGCCTGGGGCCTGTGCTGGGGCCAATCAAGCCACTGGCTGTGGAAGAGGAAGAGAGGGAGAGGAAGAGAAGTAGATGGTGCTTCTTATGTGGGTCCTGACTGGGATTGAACCTGGCACATTTGCATGCTGGGCCAACACTCTATCCACTCAGCCAACTGGCCAGGGCCCATTTAAAATTTTTCATAAAACAATTTTGAAATATAGAGATAAGAATGGAGGACAATAAAAAAAGTATTCATGTTCCTACCAACCAGCCTCATTAAAGTATCTTATCTTTGTTCATTGCCTTATTTGCTTCAGAATTTTAAAAAGAAATTATATATATATATGTACTTGATATATTCTTTTGGCCCTCATCTCCAATTCTATTTCTCTTCCATTCCTCCCACAATAATCACTATCATGAATTTAGTGTTTATCACTCCCATGAAAAGTTTTTATACTAAATAGGAGTTATATTCTGAATACTAATCCTTTGTTAATTTTATGCATTTTGAATTGCAAATACCTCCTCTCCTTCTGTGCTCTGTTTTTCACTTTGCTTTTGGTGTTTTTGTGATATATGAAAGTTTTAAATTTTAATGTGATCATACTTATCTGATGTTTCTTTTATGGTTCTTTTTTTTTGTGTTATATATATATATATTTAAAGCTTTTTAAAATTTATTTTACAGAGAGAGAGAGGAGAGAGAGGGGCAGGGAAGCAAGAAGTATCAACTCATAGTTGCTTCACTTTAGGTATTCATTGATTGCTTGTCGTACGTGCCTTGACTGGGTAAGCCCAGGCTTTCGAACCAGTGACCTCAGCATTTCAGGTCGACGCTTTATCCACTGCATGGCCACAGGTCAGGCTGTGTTATATTTTAAAATCCATTTTCTGTCTTTTTTGCACTCCTTTTGTGAATGTATGTTTTATCTTATTGATGAAAGTCTATGTTCCCTTAAGGAAAGGGTCATGATTTATATACTTCTTACATCCTCTATAATGTTAATTCCAGTAGCTTCCAACTGGTAGGTCTAAAAGACCAAACTGGTGGACAGCACCTTGTCTTTCTCTGAATCTCCAGCTCTGGCTGCTGCTTCCTCTAGTCACTATGTTGTATTCTTTCCTCTCTTCTCCAGTCTCTTCATATTTGTATTTACCCTTACCATTCTCTTATGCAGAACTCACAAGTTTAGAAGAATATCTGTGACAGGTGAGAACTATTGAAAATTAAGGGAAGATTAATTGGCTCATGCAAGTGGAATACCCTTGGACTTTTAGCTTTGATTCAGCAAGTCACTGACATGATCGCTGAAGGAACAGCTATGGTGCCTTTGCCTTTTAGCCCTGCTTCCTATTGGTTCGGCTTTATTCTATAGCTTTCTCTCCCTTGAAGCCACATGATTTTTGATCCCTAATTCAGAGTTTCTCAACTTGACCTTAGTGATATTTGGGCTGAATAATTCTTTCTTGGGGAGTAGAGGTTGTCCTGAACCTTGCAGGATATTAAGAAGCATCCCTGGCCTCTACCCATTAGATAGCAATAACACTCCTTTTCTCCCTGAGTTGTGATAATCAAAATTATCACCAGACATTGCCAAATGTCTTCTGAGCTAGGTGGGGGAGGGGTTAAATCAGCACTGGTTGAGAGCTTTTATCCTAATTAGATGAGCTCACATCATATGTCTGGTCCTGAAACAATGAGGGCCTGCTGAAGGTTGGAAAATGCTGATTGGCTTAATCTAATTTGGATTTATCTCTAGGTCTGGAAGTATACCAGATAGTCAAGAAATGGCCACTCCAGAAAAATCTGATATGAGACCCAAAATGGCAACTAAATGACCATTGCCTCTCCCATTTTAATACCAGATAAATAATTAACCCTTAGCCTTTACCGTTAGCTCTTCATTTTAGTGGAGAGAGAGAGGAGAGGAGAGGAGAGGAGAGGAGAGGAGAGGAGAGGAGAGGAGAGGAGAGGAGAGGAGAGGAGAGGAGAGGAGAGATGATGGGGAAAAAGAGAATCTCTGGTATGTCTTTTTATAAGGACACTAATTCCATCATGAGAACACCACCCTCATTACCTTATCTAAACCTAATTATGTCCCAAAGATCTCATCCAAATACTATCACATTGAGGGGTAGGGCTTTAACATAAGAATTTTGGAGACACAATTTAGTACATAGTATTACTATTTGGAATTCTGGTAATTAAAATTCATTTAGAGAAGAAATAGAAATGTATATTTTTCTATTATAGGTTAGCCCCTGATCACCAGGTATACCCATTCCTTAATTTTTATATAGATGACAGAGGAAGCAAAGAGGTTTTTTTAAAAAGATTTTATTTATTGATTTTAGAGAGAGGATATATATATATATAGAGAGAAAGGCAGGGTGAAAGGGAGAGTGGGAAGCATCAATTTGTAGCTGTTTCTCATATATGCCTTGACCAGGCAAGCCTGGGGTTTCGAACTGGTAACCTCAGTTGACACTTTATCCACTGTGCCACCACAGGTCAGGTAAAGCAAAAAGTTTTAAAATATGCAGGCATGTCAGAGATTTTCAATTTACCTGTGCATAGGTCTGGTTCCTAGGAATGGTTTTTCAGACCAATGGTTTTGAGAATTTGAGTAGAGGTGTTTTATTGGAGAGTACATTCAAGAACAATACTGGTAAGGATAGGGAAGCAGAATTGGATAGAGGGTGAAGTTGAACTGTGATAAATCCTATGCCCGAGAGTAAAGTAGAGTTGTCTCAATTTGAGTCAAAGGGCCCTTTTACCATGGCAGTGACTAGTCCAGTGGTTCTTAACCTGGGTTCTATCAAACCCTAGGGGTTCAATGAGTTGGTCTCAGGGGTTCGGAGAAGCCTCTGCCGCGGAGGCCAGAATAAAGTAATACCGTAATTTGTTGTGAGTTCATGCACTTTGTTGGTTTTGTTCTTTGAGCAAGGTGATGTTCATGCATGGCTCATTGTGTGCACCAGTAAAAAAACATATACCTATGTCTTGAATTTGGAAAAAAAATCATATTTTATTTATCACTAAAGAAGGGTTCGGTGAATGCACATATGAAACTGGTGGGTTCAGTACCTCAAAAAAGGTTAAGAACCACTGGACTAGTCATTAGATGCAAACTGCCTCCAGGGAGGTTAAAACCTATGATGATGCAGCTCCCTAGTGCTGAAGACAATTCTTAGAAAGGAAGTAGCTTTTAGTCCTGAAAAAGAGAGGTGGTGTGGGGTGGGGGCTGGTCTGGGAAGCACATCACAGCCTTCACTACATTACCCAAGCAATATGAAAGGGTTACCGGGACAAGTTGGTGTTCAAGTTGCCCATTGCCACAAAGTCAATCACAGAGATGAGTACCAAATAGAATATGAGTGTCTTTAATCAAATTGCCAGCAACCTAAGAAAGCAAGGGGCCTCATTGCTCCCAAAGCCTACCTTAACAGTCTCTGCTGACTGGCCTGTATACGTTTTTTGGGGAGGTTAGTGATTTATCATAGAGCATGCAGTTAGTCACATAGCAGTGCATGGGAGGCGTGAGATGGATCTGCTGGAGTGCCTTCCTGGAATGTCCTCCTGATGCCAGCTCAGGTCTATCTGGCGCCCTTGCTGTTATCTCCGGAACAGCTGGGGTTGTGATGCCTCTGGGAACTATTTGCAAAAGAAGTCCCTGTGTCTATAGGCAACAAAGTAAAGGATGAGGTTTTTGAATTAAGCTTCTAGCTATCTACTGGGACACCCCTCTCACAAGAATTACTGTGACTTAAACCCTTAGAAAAACAAAGAATTTGCCTGACCTGTGGTGGTGCAGTGGATAAAGCGTCGATCTGGGAACACTGAGGTCGCCAGTCCAAAACCCTGCACTGGTCTGGTGAAGGCACATATGGGAGTTGATGCTTCCAGCTCCTCCCCCCTTTCTCTCTCTCTCTCTCTCTCTCTCTCTCTCTCTCTCTCTCTGTGTGCCTCCTCTCTAAAAAATGAATAAATAAAAATAAAAAAAACCCCAAAACAAAGAATTCTAACCTCATTATTGGGATAGCACTGTAATGGTCATGTTTCCCTACCAATTGCTTGTTAAGTCTCCAGGCAAACATATTTTCTGTTGTCTCAGAATTTCAAAAATGTTTTTTTCTGATAACTTTCAAAATTGTTTTAATGCTTGGTTTATCAAACTGAGCCATACTTTATAGTAAAAATATTTTGGGTCTTGGTCAGAAACCTACGAGACAGGTGTCTTCAGGGGTAGAATAATGGCAGACTTCACACGTTTGCCATTATATCATACCTTTGGGGCTAGTGTGTTTATACACTTCCTGTGGTGATACCTTGGTCTGGTAGAGTTGACAGAGCTTGGCTAAGGTAACTAGTAATGAGTGTGGTGACCTTTGAGATTTTAGTTACAATAACATCACAGCAGGCTTTTCTTTTTTAGTTCTACACAACAAACACTGCTTACTCCCAAGAACATTTCATTCACAAAAATAAGTTCATATTTCAAAGTATTGTATTTTGTATGTTCTGTCTCTTCTGAGAGCCGCAAGGCATAAATAATTATCAATCACAGTAGATTGTTATGTGTTATGTGTTAAAAGCACTTCAACTGCAAATGAGTTTATCCACATTATAAATAAGAAAGTATGGTGCCTGGTATAATGTTCCCAATAGTAAAAAAACTCAGGTTGATTTGAGGAATAGAGAGAAACTACTGGACTAATTTTATTGAGAAATCAAGGAAGTCACTGTTTAGTTGGTTTGAGAGCAACAGAAGTGAATGATGTCATATGTTTAAAGGCAGAAAAGGACAGCAAAACATTTATATTCATACTTGGGTTCATCTCTCACTCAGAGGCACTGACTGAATTCGTATTATGGTGCAACCAAGAGCAAGTCCCTCCAGATTATGTTAGACTTACATTTCTGGAGACAGAAAATGACCGGTTGATGATTTTGACAGAAGGCTCCTTTTCTATAGCAAGTGTTCGTAGAATACTTTATGGAAAATTTATGTTTAAAAACTCTCACATTTAGCTTCCCACAGAGTAAATTTTGCATATATTTTAAGAGTTTAAGTTCTTTGTCCCATAATTTTTCATATTCTCCTAGCATCCAAAGCTCTTTCTTTGGATTCCCTGTTTGCATTTCACAACTCCACACATTGCAATTTATTTGGCTGGCTACTCAAATCTCTACATTCCCAGATTTATTAATCCCTCATTAGCTGTTTTAAGTTTTTCCTTTCATTACTGATACTTTCCTATCCTTTGGTTTTGATAAGTAATTTAATAATCAGTACAGTATAGTGAGAAACCATGTGGTGATTAAAGAATTGTAGTGGGTATTTGTTGCTTACCTGTCCAGCATCCACTATTTCTTCCTCCTAACAATATTATTCTATTTCCTATAAGAGACTTCCAACTTTCTTGACTTTCAGTCAGATATTTTAAATTTTTTATTTATAAAATTAAATTTGCCTGACATGTGGTGGCACAGTGGAAAAGCGTCAACCTAGAATGCTGAGGTTGCCAATCTGAAACCCTGGGCTTGCCCAGTCAAGACACATGCAGGAAGCAACTACTACAAGTTGTTGCTTCCTGCTCCCCCGCCCCACTTCTCCCTCTCTCCGCTCTCTAAAAATCAATAAATAAAATCTAAAATAAAATCAATATAACAGAGTGACATTGATCAATAAGAGTATGTAGGTAAACATTTCTGTAGCATTTAAACTGTTGATTATGTTGTGTATCCATCACCCAAAGTCAAATCATTTTCTGTCACCGTATAATTGTCCCTCTTTACACTTTTCCCCCCACCGCTCCCCCACATCCTCCTCCCCTGGTAATCACATTTATCTATGTCCACGAGTCCCAGTTTTATATTCCACGTATGTGTGAAACCACAGAGCTCTTATCTTCTTCTAATTTACTTATTTCACTCAGTATAATGTACTCAAGATCCACCCATGTTGTCATAAATAGCACTGTCATCATTTCTTATGGCTGAGTAACATTTCATTGCATATATGTACCACATCTTATTTAGCCAATCCTCTATTGGGGGAAACTTTAGTTGTTTCTATGTCCTGGCCACTGTGAGTAATGCTGCAATGAACATGGGAGTGCATGTGTCCTTATATACCAATATTTTTTAGTTTTGAGGGTAGATAGATATCTAGTAGAGGGGTTGCTGGGTCATATGGCATTTCTATTCTTAAGTTTTTGAGGAACCACCATACTTTCTTCCATAATGGTTGTACTAATTTGCATTCCCACGAGCAGTGAATGAGTGTTCCTTTTTCTCTCCCTCCTATCCAATACTTGTTATAACCTGTATTGTTGATAATACCAATCTAACAGATGTGAGGTGGTATCACATTGTAGTTTCAATTTGCATTTCTCAAATAGCTAATGAAGATGAGCATCCTTTCATATATCAGTTGGCTATTTGTATAACCTCTTGGGAGAAGCGTCTGTTCAGGTATTCTCCCCATTTTTTAATTAGATTGTTTGCTTGTTTGTTGCTAAGCTTTGTGAATTCTTTATATATTTTGAATATTAACTCCTTATTAGAGCTGTTGTTTGCAAATATCATCTCCCATTTAGTTGGCTGCCTGTTTGTTTTGTTGTCAATTTTTTTTGCTGTGCAAAAGCTTTTGAGTTTTATATAATCCCATTCATTTATTTTTGCCTTTACTTACTTTGCCTTTGGGGTCAAATTCATAAATTGTTCTCTATAGCCAACATCCATGAGTTTAGTACCTATGTTTTCTTCTATTTAATTTATTGTTTCAGATCTTATATTTAGGTCTTTGTTCTATTTTGAATTAATTTTTGTGCAAGGGGACAAACTGTAGTCAGGTTTCATTCTTTTGAATGTATCTTTCCAATTTTCCTAGAACCATCTATTGAAAAGGTTTTCTTTTCTCCATTGTGTGTTTTTGGCTCTTTTGTTAAAGATTATTTGTCCATATATATGTGGTTTTATATTTGGTCTCTTGATTCTGTTCCATTGGTCTGTATGTCTGTTCTTCTGCCAATACGATGCTGTTTTGATTATGGCAGTTCTAAAGTATAATTTGAGTCAGGTAGTGTGATACCTCCAGCTTCATTCTTTTTCCTCAGGATTGCTTTGGCAGGGTTTTTTATGGTTCCATACAAACTTGATGTTTTCTTCTATTTCTTTAAAATTTGACATTGGGATTTTGATGAAGATTGCATTAAACTTGTATATTGCTTTGTGTAAAATGGCCATCTTAACTATGTTGATTCTTTCAATTTATGAACATGGACTATTTTTCCATTAAATTGTGTCTTTCAATAATTTTTTTGTAGTTTTCAGTATATAGAGCCTTCACATTCTTTGTTATGTTTATTCCTAGAAAGTTTTTGTTATTGTTGTTGTTGCAATTATAAAAGGAATTGTTTTCTTTTTAGTTCATTTTCTGAAATCTCATGATTGGCATATATTGATTTTGTATCCTATGACTTTACTGTATTGGTTTATTGTTTCTAATAGCTTTTTGGTGGATATTTTTGGGGTTTCTATATACAAGATCATGTTACCTGCGAAAAGTAACACCTTTACTTGTTCTTTCCTGATATGGATGCTTTTTATTTCTTTCTCTTGCCTGATTGCTCTGGCTAAAACTTCTGGAACAATGGATGTTGAGTAAGAGTGGAGAGAGTGAACAGTCTTGTCTTGTACCTGATTTTAGAAAAAAAGCCTTTTTTTTTTATGAGATTAGCTGATGGTTTGTCATATATGGCCTTTATTATGTTGAGGAATTTTCCTTCTATTTCGATTTCCTTGATTGTTTTAAACATAAAGGGATGTTGTAACTTATCAAATGCCTTTACTGCATCTATTGATAAAATCAATGATTTTTGTTCCTTGTTTTGTTTATGTGGTGTATTACATTGATCAATTTTCATATGTTGAACCATCGTTGTGCTCCTGGAATGAATCCCACTTGATCGTAATGTATTATTTTTTTAATGTGTTGTATTCAATTTGCTAGTATTTTGTTTAGGATTTTTGCATCTGTATTTGTTAGAAATATTGGTCTGTAGTTTTCTTTTTTTGTGTTGTCCTTGCCAGGTTTTGATTTCAGGGTTATGTTGGCCTCGTAAAATGTGTTAGAGAGTGTTGCTTCTTCTATTTTTTGGAAGACTTTGAGAAAATAGGTACCAAGTCTTCTTTGACTGTTTGGTAGAATTCATTAGTGTAGCCATCTGGTCCTGAACTTTTTTGGAGGGAGGTTTTTGATAGCTGTTTCTATTTCCTCCCAGCTCATAGGCCTATTTAGGTTTTCTACTTTGTGACTCAGTCTGGGAAGATTGTATAGTTCTAGAAATTTATACATTTCCTCCAGGTTGTTGAATTTGGTGGCATATAATCTTTCATAGTATTTTACTATGATCCTTTGTATATCCATGATGTCTGTGGTAATTTCTCCTCTTTCATTTTAGATTATGTTTATATGAGTTCTTTCTCCTTTTTTCTTAGTGAGTCTAGCCAGGGATTTGTCAGTTTTATTGATCTTTTCAAAGAACCAGCTCTTGGTTATATTAATTTTTTCTATAATTTTATTTTTGTTCTCTATTTCATTTAGATCTGCTCTAGTTTTTACTATTTTCTCTCTTCTGCTCACTCTGAGTTGCCTTTGTTTTTCTTTTTCTTGTTACTTAAGATGTGATATTGGGTTGTTTACTTGCAATCTCTCTTGTTTCTTGATATAAGCTTATAATGATATAAACCTCCCTCTTATTACTGCTTTCACTGCATCCCAGAAATTTTGATATATCATAATGTCATTTTCATTTGTCTGTATATATCGTTTGATATCTGCTTATTCCTTCTTTGACCCAGTCATTTTTTAGAAGTATGTTGTTTAATTTCCATGTTTCTGTGAATTTCCTTACTTCCTTTTTGCAGTTGAATTCTAATTTCAAAACCTTATGGTCAGAAAATATGTTTGGTATTATTTCAATCTTCTTGAATTTTTTGATGGTAGTTTTGTGGCCCAACATGTGATTTACCTTTGAGAATGTTCCATGCACACTGGAGAAGAATGTATAACCTAATGATTTAGAATGAATGTCCTATAAATGTCTATTGTGTCCATTTGGTCTAGTGTGTCATTTAAGGCCAATATTTCTTTATTGATTTTCTGTTTGGATGATCTATCTAAAGCCGTCAATGGTGTGTTGAAATCCCCAAGTGTGACTGTGTTTTTGTCTGCTTCTTTTTGTAGATCAGTTATTAGATGTCTTATATATTTTGGCACTCCCTGGTTCAGTGCATATATATTAAGAAGTGCTATGTCTTCTTGATACAGTGTCCCCTTTATCATTATGAAATGTCCATCTTTGTCTCTGGTTACCTTTGTTGTCTTGAAACCAACTTAGTCAGATATGAGTATGGCTACACCTACTTTCCTTTGGGTATTATTTTCTTGGAGAATTGTTTTCCATCCTTTCACTTTGAATCTACTTTTGTCCTTACAGCTTAGATGTGTCTCTTAAAGGCAGCATATGGTTAGGTTTTGCTTTTTGATCCAATATGATACTATGGGCCTCTTTATTGGTGAGTTCAATTCATTTACATTTAGGGTAATTATTGACACTTGAGAATTTCCTATAGCCATTTTATGTTTTGTTTTCTGGTAGCTCTGTGTCTTATTTGGTTCTTCTGTGTCTTCTTTCTGTCGGTTGTTTTTGTTTGGTGGTATTTCATACTCCTTTCCCATGTTTCTTCTTTTTTTAAGCTGTGTATTTCAGTAATGGATTTTTTGTGGGTGTTACCATTAGGTTATTAAGAGAAAAATGTTCATATGTACTAGAGTCCTTTGTCTTATGAGTGCTTCTGCACTCCGTCCTTCTTTACTACTGCAGATCTTTATCCTCTCCTCTTTTATGTTATTATTGTTACAGATTATCCTTGTTTTTATTGTGAACTTGTTGGAGCTTTTACTTGTAGTTTTGATTTGTTTTGTTCTTTGTGTCTGGTTGAAGAACCTCTTTGAGTATCTCCTGCAGTGGGGGTTTTCTGGTGATAAATTCTCTCAACTTCTGCATCTCTGCAAAAGTTTTTATTTCTCTTTCATATTTGAGGGATAACTTTGATGGATATAGTATTCTTGGCTGGTAACTTCTCTCTTTCAGTACTTTGAATGTTTGGATTCACTCTCTTCTGGCTTGTAGAGTTTCTACTGAGAAGTCTGATGATAACCTAATTGACTTTCCTTTATATGTTATGTTCTTCTCCCTAGCTACTTTGAGGATCCTTTCTTTGTCATTGATTTTTCACAATTTTATTATGATATGCCTTGGAGCAGGTCTGTTTGGGTTGAGGTAAGTCAGTGTTCTGTTTGCTTCTTGGATTTGAAGCTCTAACTCTTTCCATAGGCTTGGGAACTTCTCATAAATTATTTGCTTCAATAGGCTCTCCATTCCCTCCTTCTACTCTTCTGATATACCCATTATTCTTATATTGCTCCTTTTTGATGGAGTCAGACAATTCTTGTAGAGAGCTCTCTCTGTCTTTATTAATTTGCAAGTCTCTCTCCTCTTCTGTCTGTAGCATCTCTAGTTGCCTATCTTCAATGTCACTGATTCTTTCCTCTATCTGGCTTGTTCTATTAGCTAAACTTGCTACCTCAGTTTTTAATTCATGTATTGAGTTCTTCACCTTTGTTTATAAAGTTTCAATCTCCTTGGAGAGCACATTAAGATGCCTATTGGTCTTTTCTTGAATCTCATTGGATATTTTCAGAACTTTAATTTTGAATTTTCTATCATTTAATTCCAAGGTCTCTATGTGATTGAGATTTTTCTTTTGTGGATATTTTTCATTTTCTTTCTGAACTATGTCTCCATCTTGTGTATCCATGGTAATTGATTTCTTCTTCCTTGATTCAGCCAGACTTTTTTGGACAGAACTGACCCTCTACTCCAGAGGTGGGTTCTGACGGTCATAGTTATAAGCTAATGTGCATATTCTATCCTCCTGGTCTCAATGATTTTTTTCTTCTCATATGTGTCTTGACCAGGCAAGGCTGGGTTTTGAACAAGCTTCCTCAGTATTCCAGGTCAATTCTTTCTTTTCTTTTTTTAAAAAGGCTTGCCACTCTTTTTAAAAAAATTTTTATTCATTCCTTTTTAGAGAGAGAGAGAAAAGAGACAGAAAGAACAGGGGGAGGAGCAGGAAGCATCATATGTGCCTTGACCAAGCAAACCCAGGGCCCCAAACTGGTGACCTTAGCATTCCAGATCGACAGTTTATTCACTGCGCCACCACAGGTCAGGCCCAGGTCAATTCTTGATCCACTGTACCACCAAAGGTCACACTCAATGATTCTTTCTTTTTAGATGTTCATTTTATTGATTTTAGGGAGGGGAAAGGAGAGAGAGGGAGAGACAGAAACATCAACCTGTTCTTGCATGTGCCCTAACTGGGGATCAAACCGACAACCTCTATGCTTTCAGATATGCTCTAACCAACTGAGCTATCTGGCCAAGGGCTGATCTCAATGATTCTCTAAGCAATGAATGTATAACCCAATTAAAGCTAATTTTATGGGAGAAGGTATTGTTAGGGCTTCTCCCACTCCTGTAGGAGCCACTAGAAATGATTCATTGTTTCCTGCTGTATGTAAAAAAGGCAGTGAAAAAAATAGCAAATCTCTATCCTTTTGGAACATACATTCTCTTAGGAAGAAGCAAGGAGTAAACAAGATATTTATATATATTAGCTGGTGTTTAGAACTAAGGATAGAAATAAAAAAGATACAGGACAGGGGTTAGAAAGGTAATGGGAGGCCAAGATCAGCATAAAAAATTTAGACAATTATGAAGACTTTAGCTTTTACTCTGCATGAGATAAGAATCCATTGGTGGCCTGACCAGGTGGTGGCGCAGTGGATAGAGCATCGGACTGGGATGCGGAAGACCCAGGTTCGAGACCCCGAGCTTGCCAGCTTGAGCGCGGGCTCATCTGGCTTGAGCAAAAGCTCGTCAGTTTGGACCGAAGGACGCTGGCTCCAGTAAGGGGTTGCTTGGTCTGCTGAAGGCCCACGGTCAAGGCACATGTGAGAAAGCAATCAATGAACAACTAAGGTGTTGCGACGACAACAAAAAACTAATGATTGACGCTTCCCACCTCTCTCCGCTCCTGTCTGTCTGTCCCTATCTATCCCTCTCTCTGTTCCTGAAAAAAAAAAAAAAAAAAGAATTCATTGGTTGTTTTAAGCAGAATGGTATCATATGACAAACTATAATAGGACACTTGACAGCTATGAAGTTTTCCTATACAATTTGTCATTTCTCTTAATAGAATTAAATGAAGAGAGAGAGAAGGAGGTATATCTTTTAGAATTTTTTTTATATATATATTTTATTATTATTAATTCTAATGGGGTGACACCAATAAATCAGGGTACATATGTACAATGAAAACATCTCCAGATTATCTTATCATTCAATTATGTTGCATACCCGTCACCAAAAGTCAAATTGTCCTCTGTCACCTTCTATTTGGTTTCCCCTGTGTCCCTCCCCTCCTCCCTATCCTACTCTTCCCCCCCGCCCCCCATCCCATAACCGCCACTCTCTTGTCCATGTCTCATATTCTCACTTTTATGTCCCACCTATGTATGAAATCATGCTGTTCTCAGTTTTTCTTTTTTTTCTGATTTACTTATTTCACTCCGTATAATGTTATCAAGGTACATCCATTTTGTTATAAATGATCCGATGTCACCGTTTCTTATGGCTGAGTAGTATTCCATAGTATATATGTACCCAAGCTTTTTAATCCACTCGTCTTCGGACGGACACTTGGGCTGGTTCCAGATCTTCGCTATTGTGAATAATGCTGCCACGAACATGGGGGCGCATTTCTTCTTTTCGTACAGTGCTATGGTGTTCTTAGGGTATATTCCTAAAAGTGGGATAGCTGGGTCAAAAGGCAGTTCGACTTTTAATTTTCTGAGGAATCTCCAAACTGTTTTCCACAGTGGCTGCACCAGTCTGCATTCCCACCAGCAGTGCAGAAGGGTTCCCTTTTCTCCACATCCTCGCCAGCACTTATTCTGTGTTGTTTTGCTGATGAGTGCCATTCTGACTGGTGTGAGGTGATATCTCATTGTGGTTTTAATTTGCATTTCTCTAATGATTAGTGATGTTGAGCATTTTTTCATATGTCTATTGGCCATCTGTATGTCCTCTTTGGAGAAATTTCTATACATTTCTTTTGCCCATTTTTTGATTGGGTTGTTTGTCTTCCTGGTGTTGAGTTTTATAAGTTCTTTATAAATTTTGGTTATTAACCCCTTATCAGACGTGCTGTCGAATATGTTCTCCCATTGTGTGGTTTGTCTTTTTATTCTGTTCTTATTGTCTTTAGCTGTGCAAAAACTTTTTAGTTTGATATAGTCCCATTTGTTTATCTTGCCTTTTATTTCATTTGCCGATGGAGATAATTCAGCAAATATATTGCTGCTACAGATGTCGGAAAGCTTGCTGCCTATGTTTTCTTCTAAGATGCTTATAGTTTCACGGCTTATGTTTAAATCTTTTATCCATTTTGAGTTTGTTTTTGTGAATGGTGTAAGTTGATGGTCTATTTTCATTTTTTTGCAGGTAGATGTCCAATTTTCCCAACACCATTTGTTAAAGAGGCTGACTTTACTCCATTGTATGTTCTTTCCTCCTTTGTCAAATATCAGTTGTCCATAAAGTTGTGGGTTTATTTCTGGGTCCTCTGTTCTGTTCCATTGATCTATGTGCCTGTTCTTATGCCAGTACCAGGCTGTCTTGAGTATAATGGCCTTATAGTAAACCTTGATATCTGGAAGAGTGATACCTCCTGCTTTGTTTTTTCTTTTTAGGATGGCTGAGGCTATTCGTGTTCCTTTTTGGTTCCATATAAATTTTTGGAATATGTTTTCTATATCTTTGAAGCATGTCATTTGTATTTTAATTGGTATTGCATTGAATTTATAAATTGCTTTGGGTAGTATAGACATTTTAATGATGTTTATTCTTCCTAGCCATGAGCACGGTATATGCTTCCACTTGTTTGTATCTTCCTTGATTTCCTTTATCAATGTTTTATAATTTTCTGAGTACAAGTCCTTAACCTCCTTGGTTAAATATACTCCTAGATATTTTATTTTTTTGGCTGCAATAGTGAAGAGGATTGTTTCCTTAAGTTCTTCTACTGACAGTTCATTGTTTGTATATAGAAATGCCTCTGATTTCTGCGTATTAATTTTATATCCTGCCACCTTGCTGAATTCATTTATAAGGTCCAGTAGTTGTTTGACTGAGACTTTAGGGTTTTCTATATACAATATCATATCATCTGCAAATAATGACAGTTTTACTTCTTCTTTTCCAATTTGGATGCCTTTTATTTCTTCTTCTTGTCTGATTGCTATAGCTAGGACTTCCAGAACTATGTTGAATAAGAGTGGTGAAAGTGGGCAACCCTGCCTGGTTCCTGATCTTAAGGGGATTGCTTTTAATTTTTGTCCATTTAGTATGTTTGCTGTGGGTTTGTCGTAGATGGCCTTTATCATGTTAAGGAATGTTCCTTGTATTCCAACTTTACTGAGAGTTTTGAGCATGAATGGGTGCTGGATTTTATCAAATGCCTTTTCTGCATCTATTGAAATTATTATGTAATTTTTGTCCTTCCTTTTGTTTATGTGATGAATCACATTGATTGATTTGCGAATATTGAACCAGCCTTGCCTCTCCAGAATAAATCCCACTTGATCATGGTGTATGATTTTTTTCATATATTGCTGGATCCGGTTGGCTAATATTTTGTTGAAAATTTTAGCATCTAAATTCATCAGGGATATAGGCCTATAATTTTCTTTCTTTGTGTTGTCTTTGCCTGGCTTTGGGATTAGAATTATGCTCGCTTCATAAAAGGAGTTTGGAAGTCTTCCTTCCTCTTGAATTTTTTGACATAGCTTGAGGAGGATAGGAGTTAGTTCTTCTTTGAATTTTTGATAGAATTCACTTGTGAAGCCATCAGGCCCAGGACTTTTCTTTTTTGGGAGTTTTTTGATAACTGTTTCGATCTCATTTGTTGTAATTGGTCTGTTTAGGTGTTCTGATTCTTCCAGATTGATTTTTGGAAGGTTATATGATTCAAGAAATTTGTCCATTTCATCTAGATTGTCTAATTTTTTGGCATAGAGTTCTTCATAATATTTTCTTACAATGCTTTGTATTTCTGTTGTATCAGTTGTAATTTCTCCACTGTCCTTTTTAATTTTATTTATTTGCGTCCTCTCTCTTTTTTTCTTGGTGAGTCTAGTTAAAGGTTCATCAATCTTGTTTACCTTTTCAAAGAACCAGCTTCTGGTTTCATTGATCCTCTGTATTGTTTCTTTAGCCTCTATGTCATTTATTTCTGCTCTGATCTTTATTATTTCCTTCCTTCTACTTGTCCTGGGTTTTATTTGTTGTTGTTTTTCTAGTTCTTTTAGATGCAGGGTCCGGTTGCTTATTTGAGCTTTTTCTAGCTTCCTATGATATGCCTGTAGTGCAATGAACTTCCCTCTCAGTACTGCTTTTGTTGTGTCCCATAAATTTTGAGTTGATGTATGCTCATTATCATTTTCTAGAAAAAAGTTTCTAGAAAAACTTTTTTATTTCGTCTTTGATCACATTGTTAATCTATTCATTATTTAATATCATGCTATTTAGTTTCCAAGTGTTTGAGTATTTTTCAGTTTTTCTTTTGTGGTTAATTTCTAGTTTCATGGCGTTGTGATCAGAGAAAATGCTTGATATGATTTCAATTTTCTTAAATTTATTGAGACCATTTTTGTGTCCTAACATGTGGTCTATCCTAGAAAATGTACCGTGAGCGCTTGAGAAGAATGTATATTCTACTGCTTTAGGGTGAAAAGTTCTGAAGATATCTATTAAATCAAGTTGATCTAGTGTCTCCTTTAATTCTGCTGTTTATTGATTTTCTTTCTTGAGGATCTATCCAGTGTTGTTAGTGGGGTATTGAAATCCCCTACTATGATAGTATTGCTGTTAATCTCGCCCTTTATGTCCATCAAAGTCTGCTTTATGTATGTCTGGGCTCCTATATTTGGTGCGTAGATATTTATAATAGTTATATCTTCCTGTTGAATTGTTCCCTTTATCATTACGTAGTGTCCTTCTTTATCTCTTACTACAGCCTTTGTTTTAAAGTCCATTTTGTCAGATATAAGTACTGCTACCCCGGCTTTTTTTTCATTTCCATTTGCATGAAATATTTTTTTCCATCCTTTTACCTTCAGTCTATGTGCATCTTTTGTTTTAAGGTGTGTCTCTTGTAGACAGCATATGTATGGGTCCTGTTTCTTTATCCACGCAGTTACCTTATGTCTTTTGATTGGATCGTTTAATCCATTTACATTTAAGGTTATTATTGATATGTAGTTGTTTATTGCCATTTTATTCCTTAAAGCTGTATTCTTCTTTTGCTATATTCTTTCCTCCCTTTGAACTGTTCACAACAGGCCTCGTAGTATCTCTTGCAGAATTGGTTTGGTTTTAATGAATTCCTTGAGGCTTTCTTTTTCTGGGAAGCTCTTTATTTCTCCTTCAATTTTAAACGTTAGCCTTGCTGGATAGAGTAGTCTTGGTTGTAGGTTCTTGTTCTGCATTACTTTGATTATATCTTGCCATTTCCTTCTGGCCTCAAGTGTTTCTGTTGAGAAGTCCGATGTCATCCTTATGGGGGCTCCTTTGTAGGTGATAGCCTTTTTTTCTCTAGCAGCTTTTAAGATTTTTTCTATATCCATTAGCTTTGGTATTTTAACTATGATGTGTCTTGGTGTAGATTTCTTTGGGTTTCTCTTTAATGGAGTTATGTGTGCTTCTTGAACGTGTGGAATGTTTCCCAGCCTTAATTTAGGGAAGTTTTCTGCTATGATTTGATTGAACACAGTTTCCATTTCCTGTCCTCTTTCCTCTTCTTCAGGCACCCCATGATGCGAATGTTGTTTTTCTTCATGTTGTCACAGAGCTCCCTTAGAGTTTCCTCACATTTTTTGAGTCTCTTTTCCTTTTTCTTCTCTGCTTCTGTGCCTTTGTTTATTGTGTCTTCTAACTCGCTGATTCGATCCTCAGCGTGATTCATCCTGCTTTTAATTCCTTCCATTGTGGTCTTCCGTTCTGATACTGTATTTGTCATTTCTGTCTGATTCTTTTTTATTATTTCAATTTCGTTCTTTATACTTGTTATCTCTTTATTTAGGTGTTCATAGTGACTATCCATTGTTGCTCTAATTTCTTTGAACATCCTAACTATCATTATTCTAAATTCTGCTTCTGGTAGTTTGGTTATATCTGGTTCATTCTGGTCCTTCTCTGGGGATTTCTCTTGATTCATTTGGTTTGCATTCCTCTGCCTGCCCATTTTATCTGTGTATAGGCAAGTTGTGGGCACTGGAGTCCAGTAGGTGTTCCCTTTGTGTTCTCTAGGTGTGGTCTCTCTGCAGGCCTGCCACCCCCTCTGCTGCTGCCTACGGTGGTTGGGTATGGGCGTTGCCAACGACAGCCTACTGCGGCTTTTGCTGTGATTTCCACCTCTCCTCCGCGGGAGGGGCTGTCACTCAAGCCACAAGCCTTATTACCAAGGGCAGAGGTGTGCACCTTTGCTCAGCTGCGGGACCAGCCCATTTCCGGAAGGCTTACGCCCAGCCCCCCCTGCAGTCAGAGCCTGCTTGCCACAGTTTTGCGGGTTGGGCGGGGCTTTTGACGTGCTCTCAGCTGTGAGCCTTTTCCCGTCCAGAATTTAGCCCCGCCCTCGAGGCCGGGGCCCTCCTGCGTAGGGTCACTAACTGAAGTTTATTGGGCCGGGCGTGTTTGCTGGGGTTAGCTCAGCTGCTAGCTTCCGATGGATCAGGGCTCTACCAAGCCCCCACGTTCGGCGCCAGCTCGCGCACGTAGGGTGGCCAGGCACCGGGATTTCTCTAGCCAGGTGGGGCTAGCAGCGTGAGTTCAGCCATGAAAGCCGCTCACGCGCCGCGCCAGGCGGGGCCAGCATCGTGAGCTCAGCCGGGGAAGCCGCTCGCGCCGGGCGGGCCAGCGGCGTGAGCTTACCCGTGGAAGCCTCTCGCGTGCCATGTGGGGCTAGTAGCGTGAGCTAAGCCGCGAAGTCCAGCGCGCGCACACAAAGGATTTCAACCCACTGCGGTTTCTCCCTCTGGGCAGGGGTTGGCAGCGTTAGCTCAGTCACGAGCCCCTCGCCCGTCTCTGGTCCTAGCCCCGTCCCTGCGGTCAGGGTCGGCTTGCTCAGAGTCGCAGAGCCGATCTCTGCCCGTATTTTTCCCCACAAGTGGGGTCACAGGCGGCCCGCAGCTGTCGGACTGCTTTCCCGCGTTTCCTCTGCCCCTGCTGGGCTAGACTGAGCTCTCATCGGTTGTGCCTCCGCCCACGCCGACAGGACCGCTTTTCAGCGTCCTGCCGCCAACATCCCTTCAGCAGCGTTTAGAGAGATAGCAGTGTCTTAAGTCTCCACACTGTAGGTTTGGGAGCTCCCTCCCTCAAAGCAGCTCTGCTCTAATTGCCGCGGGAGAGCTTGTTTGGCTAGTGTCCTGTCTCCCTTTGCTGGTATTGCTAGTTCCAGCGGAAATATTCGTTTTCGATTAGGGAAATGACTTAGCCCAGGGGTCAGGATGGCTGTCCCTCAGAGTGTTCTCGTGCCTTCAGTCCACTCTCTGTTCCCGCTGCTCTGTTCCTCTCCTCTGTCCCCGTTCCCCGGCTCCCCGGGTGCGTGTTTGTGAGAGAGGGTTTCTGCGCTGTCTCTTTGAAAAGATTCTTGGGTCTGAGAAAACTCTCTCTTTTTCACAAACAGTATCCTCACTTGCTTCACATCTCAATACTGTCCATACGCCTCTTCTAGGCTCTGGGACTGCGGGCTGGGGCTTGGTTCCTGGGACCCAGGTCCCTCCCTCTCCGCCAAACTCTCCTCTCGCCACGCGGGTCTCTCCGGGCTGCCGTTTGCTCCGGGGAGCTGGGCAGCCCTCTTCACGTTTTTGCTATTCCTACCAGTCTCAATGTGGCTTCTGCAGTGTTCCTTGGTTGAAGAGTCCACTTAGTTTGGTTCAAAGTTGGTTTATCCAGATGATGGTTCTTAAAATTGAGTTATAATCCACTTTGGTTCTGGGAGTTGGAAGTTGGTACGTCTGCCTACTCCATCGCCATCTTTTTCCCCCTCTCTTTTAGAATTTTTTATTTATTGCCTGACCAGGTGGTGGTGCAGTGGATAGAGGGTTGGTCTGGGATACTGAGGATCCGAGTTCAAAACCCCAGAGATGCTGGCTTGAGTGTGGGATCATAGACATGACCCCTATGGTCACTGGCTTGAGCCCAAAGGTTGTTGGCTTGAGCCTAAGGTTGCTGGATTGAGCCCAAGGTTGCTGGCTTGAGCAAGAGGTCACTGACTCAGCTAGAGCCCCTTGGTCAAGGCACATATGATAAAGCAATCAATGAACAACTAAGGTGCCACAAGTATGAGTGGGACCCTTCCTGTCTCTCTCTCTCTCACTTAAAAAGAAATCCTTTATTGATGTTAGAGAGAAGCGGAGAGAGAGAGAGAGAGAGAGAGAGAGAGAGAAAGACAGAGAGGGAGAGGGACAGACAGACAGAAACAGAAACATTGTTCGTTCTGTCTATACCCGGACTGGGGATGGAACTGGCAACCTTTATTGTGATGACATGCTAACCAGCTGAGCTATCTAGTCAGGATGAGGGTGACATATCTTGAGAGACATTGTGGGTATAACTTTTGGCACATGGAATTGATTGGAATCAAACATATATAAAACTCACAAAGTTTTTAAGAAAAGTCTATGGGCAAAAGCATTACCAACAACTAAAAGAGACTGATAATGTGCAAGGTGTAAACAGATCTGTGGACTTTCAATTTTCTATAGGCAGGAATCAGATTGAGAAACCCACTTATCCACCAAGAAGGGCATATTATCCAATGCCCTTTCCAAATGACTAAAGAAGGTAAAGGAAAAAATTATTTTCTAGACTGTGGGACCAAGAGTTATAAAGAATAGACTGGATAATTATTTAAAGGGAGCAGAACCAATACCTAATCATGGAACATCATCCCTGCTCCACAAATAGCAAAACTTGACAATCTTTGCTCAGTATAGAAACTAGTAACTGCTTTTTGCTTTCATTACTCACCTTTTTGAATGGGAGAGTTGTTTTGCTGTGGTTATATTGACACTGTCCTTTATATGTTGTATGTTGGGCATATGAGAAGATACTTGCTCTTTTAATTTATAGGTCTCTACATTAAGAACAGCCATATCGGGATCTAATGTTGATCCGAATTTCAAGGATTTGGTGGATCTTTTAGGGGTCTTGCGATAGGAGTGAATGTATTTTGCATATGAAAAGGGTGGGAATAATTATAACTAAGAGAGCAGACTGTGGTTGATTGAATAATTGGTTCTTCACAAGTTTTCACTACCCTGTATAACATTATGCATACATAAGGTCTTTGCTATGTTTGCTGGTGAGGAATGTATTTACTCACTTCTTGACTTTCGGGTTGGTCAAATGATTTTTATTTGGTGAATGAGAAGTCAGTAGAAGTATTATGAGCAAAAGTTTGAAATATTCTTCAATTTTGGCTTTTCCTACTTGTGCTTCTGTGACCACCATGAGAAGAGCATGCCTTGGGTAGCTCTTTCAGTATGGGCTCTGAATAGGACACATGGAACAGAGGTAGTACAATTTACATTTGGGCTCACAGCCTGAATCAGACCTTTTGCAGCCAACCCACAAACTCTCAGTTTAGGGCAGACCTGAACTTAATCTCAAGCCTGGAGTCCAGTTTAGTTCCAGCAAAGGTGCTTCGGATCCATAGATCCATGGGCAAAATAAATCACCGACTTTAACATGGGTTGTGCAGCACAATTGTGGCAATGACTGACCAATATAAAGGTAATTGCAGTAATTCATGAGAAAGATGATGGGAACTAGGACCAGGGTAGTAACATTAGCAGTGGTCAGATTCTCAGAATATAATGTAGATAGAGCCCACAGGTCATGCTGATAAATTGTAAATGAGGTTTGAGAGAAAGAGAGGAGTTGAGGATGTGAGTTCTGTATTTCTGTCTGAAGTAAATAGATGAATACAATGGTCATTTTCTTAGATGGGAAAATGAGGAAATTTAAGATTTGAGGTATAATATCAGGAGCAATAATATGTTATTGAACATGTTAAGTTTGAGTTGCCTGTCAGCATCCAATTAAGGATTAAGGAGGCAGTTGAATACATAAGTTTGGGGTTGGAGTGGATAAAAGGTCCAACGTATCTGTATACATCTGGGAGTAATCAGTGTGTAGATGATGGCTTTTAAAGCCATTATATTGGATACAATCAACAAATTAAGTGTGCTCACTTGAAAAGGGCTCAAGGACTACACCTGGGATCAACATAGCATGTAGTAGTTAGGGAACTGAAGAGTTACTAGTAGAGGAGATTGAGGAGAAGCTAGAGAGATAAGATGAAAACCAGTAAGTGCTAATAAAGTGTTATTTCTGTGTTGTTATAATACCACATTCATTCTTCCCTATTTTCTCCTCTTCCTTTTCCTCCTTCACCAAAAACACCACTGCCACTAGAACACAAATGTATATGCGTGTGTGTGTGTGTACTGGAATGCACAATGTTAATCACTTTACATGTATAACAGTATTGTAAAGATTAACTGGTATCTATTTTCCCCCTGCCATGTCTTTTTTCTTCTGGTCTGCTTTTCAGGACTGGGAAGCTAAGTCTTTGCATTAATTCTGGGTCACGTTGATAATCCCTCAAGCAGGATGGCTTTGAGGAGAGAGGGGGTTGGAAGCTGGTGCTTTGAATGCAATTGGAGATGAACAGCTGGGATACTAGAGGAGGGTTGATTTTTTTTCTTTCCAAGCCTGGGAAAGGGGGTTAAGGATGGGAGGAAAGGGTCCATTGGATATTAGGGAATTACGTTTAGCTAGCATGCGGCTCTCTACTGCCAGTAAGACCTTGAGAGGGGGATGGCTGTCCAGAGGTGAGTGGAGATTAGAGAATGGCGCCACAATCTCGAAAGCATTGTTATAAAACCAGTGTCTGCATTTCAACAGAGGTCACTTGGATAAACTTCTGTTGTGGAGCCTGATAAGAGATCAGTGATGGGGAAGGGATATAGGGCACCTGAAATAACACCACTTTGTAGAAAGTCAAGCTTAAGACAGAGATCTAAGTGTTTGAGTAGACCACTTGTTATACATAACCTCCAGTGGTGGGATTCAGCTGGTTCCCACCAGTTCAGTAGAACCAATACCTAATTTTTTGTTGAGTTTGGCAAACCAGTTGTTAAAATGGCACTTGTAATCAAGGTTCTCTCTAAGGTGAATTCCTGGGCAGCTGCTCAATGTGGAAATCACAAATTTACATTTCTTACTCTTATTTAACGTCCATCTGCACAACAGCATATTCTAAGCACCCATAGTAATGTTCATTCTGTCCATAGCTGAAAATAATTGCAAGTGAGGATGCCAATCAGGAAGCAATATGGGTGTAAAGCCAGTGGCCAAGGCCACCATCACAGCAGCTTGGCACATGCAGGTTCGCATTAGATTCGGACAGTCGGTAATGAAACAACGGAGCCAAGAACTGGTGAGCCATCAGCTTTAATCCTAACTTGCACCTGGCGGGCAAGTAAAAACACACACTGGGCTCCAAAACCCACTCATTCAGTGCTCACAAAGCTACTGACTTATCCGAGTTTCCTAGAATCAAAAGATTCTAGCTCACCAGACTTATTCACCTCTGTTTCCCATCTTCTTCTCTCTGCACAAACTGGCTTTTTCCTCAGCACTCCGCCATCTTGGCTGCTTCTCCTCTACTCCACGTGGCCATAATCTGCTCTCTTCTCTAATGCTAACCTCAGGAACCGAGAGAGAGCAAGATCACAGTCTGCTCTGCCCCACTTTATAGTGTAGATTCAAAACCTTTATTTAAGCCAATCTACAAATAAGAAAGTCTCTGATACAAAGCTATTTATCTGAGGCATAATGGGATTCCTCATGAGAGTGCACCACCCTACATCATGCAATCAGTCAAGGGTGTGGAGAAAAGCTTAGTCTTAAAACTAAGCCTTCGGCTATAACGACTTTGCCTGCTTACAGCCTGTCCCCCCCCCCAATAATATAATTATGCCCATCCCAAGCATAAGGGCAACTAATATCACCTGCATGACTTGCTTCCACATGGGTAGCACCATCTTTAACAAAGTGAGCATAATATATTTTATCTGCCCAACAATCCACTCCTATGCTCACTTTACTACCCACAATCTACACCACCGGCATCCCTGTACAAGGAAATTAGGCACATTACACAGATTACAACATGACAAATCATACAATTTCAACAATTACAAAGATACATTTCACCAGTCTCTGAGCACTTTGCCAAAAGCGAAAAATGTCCTTGGCCTTGCCTGACCAGGCTGTGGCACAGTGGAAAGAGCGTCGGACTCGAATGTGGAAGACCCAGGTTCGAGATCTCGAGCTTGCCAGCTTGAGTGCAGGCCCATCTGGCTTGAGCAAAAAGCTCACCAGCTTGGACCCAAGGTCGCTGGCTCCAGCAAGGGGTTGCTCGGTCTGCTAAAGGCCCGTGGTCAAGGCACATGTGAGAAAGCAATCAATGAACAACTAAGGTGTCGCAACAGCAACGAAAAACCAATCATTGATGCTTCTCATTTCTCTCCGTTCCTGTCTGTCTCTATCTATCCCTCTCTCTGTCCCTGTAAAAAATGGAAAAAAAAATGTCCTTAGCCTTTTTTCTAGCCATTTGAAAAGCTTCCCGGGGTAGGGGGAGGGCCTCCATCAAAGCCAACCCCCACCCCCATCAGGGTATTTCACATTGTCCAAAATCCTTAAGTCCATTCAACAAAGAAGCCAGTGCTCGCTCTGGTCGTAGTCGTAGTCCAGGAAATCAGTCCACACACATGGGGTGTTAGCCTCCCCCCTCATTCCTGCTGGCATGGCAGGTCTCACACTGTCCTAAAGAGAAGCATGTGGCAATGGCAGTCAGCATTTCCATATCTGCTCTGGGGAGCATGATGGCATCCAACCCTATGTTCCAAAATCGCAGACCTACCAGGAGTGTAACTGGGCTCTCATCTTCTGGAGACTGCAGATTACAACTCCAGCCCAATTCTCTTCATTCTCCAAAAAGGAACTGAAAACATCAGCTCCCCATATTCTAAGTACCCGTAGTAATGTTCATTCTGTCCATAGCTGAAAATAATTGCAAGTGAGGATGCCAATCAGGAAGCAATATGGGGGTTCCAAGATGGTAGCAGAGTAGGCAGACATACAAACTGCCACCTCCCAGGACCAAACTGGATTATAAATTAAGAACACTCATTGTGGAAAACTAACTTTGGACTATAAGAACAGGACTCAAAAACCAAGGAGCACAGAAGAAACCACACCGAGACTGATTGGAAGTGTGAGGACATGGTGGGGGGCTGCCCCGCTCCCAGGAGCGAGGGGCGGCTGAGGGTCCAGAAGGATTCTCATTGCAGGGAAAGAGACGCTGAGAGGCGGGGGTCTTCAGTCCCAGGACTGGAGCACCAGCGTAGAGACCCAGAGACTGGAGGAGATAGCCTGACAACATTGAGTGGGGAGAAGAGTGGGATTTCTATCTGTGGGAAAGAGCTTGCAAACAAGTTGCAGCTCCTTAAGGGCCAGCACAGAAAATCTTGCTCACAGCCACTTGCCTGGGGCTCCTGGGATGAGGAGAACTGAAAGGACTGGTCTTGCGTGAGGAGAGTGGTGAGATGGAGGCACAGGGACACAAACAGTGACGGGGAGAATACCTGTGCTGAGTCATTCTCCAATACAGAGGTGACCATAGGCAGAGGGAGGGGCACTCCCTCCATCCAGCACAAATCTAGCTTAAGGCCAATTGACCCACCTCCAGAAAGCTCTCCAGCTCCAATGAGCCATTCGGAAAGAAGGAAGTAAAGGGAAGGGGCAGTGACTCAGGTTTCCAGGGAGACCTGAGCTACACTTCCCCCTTCTAATAAGGAGAATGTGCCCCACCCCCAGAGAGTACCTGGGCAGACCACACCTTCTGGTTCTCAGAGATCATACCCACCACATCCCTGTGGATTTACCATACAGAAAAAGAAAAAAGAAAAAAATGCCAGGATAGAGTTTCAACTGGGGCAAAGAGCAGGATATGCCCACTATCCTCATCCTAATCACAGAAGATCCCTGCTAGGCTCAGCAAACAAACAGCAGGGAAATTAAGACTTTTATGCGGCTCAACTTGTTAGGGAGAATTAAAATCTGAGCAACCAGAAGAGGCTGAGAGATTAAGCCTGGAAAAGGGGCCGCATTCCATGTGCCAACCTCAGCTGCCCTACCCCAACAAGCCTGCAAACTGTACACAGAAAAAATGGGAAGACAGAGAAATGTAATCCAAGTGAATCCACAAGAGAAATCCCCAGAAAAAGAACTGAATGAGATGGAAGTAACCAAATTACTGGATGCAGAGTTTAAAATAATGATTGTTAGGACGCTTAAGAATCTTAGAGCTACAATAGATGGACATAATGTTGGGCAGATAAACTATAGTATTCTCACTTTGTTAAAAATGGCGCTGCCCACATGGAAGCCCATCACCCAGGTGATATTATTTGCCCTTATGCTTGGGATGGGTGTAGGGGAAAGGCTGTAATGTAAGCAGGCTGGGTTGATATAGCCTAAGGCTTGGTTTTAAGAGTAAGCTTTTCCCCACACCCTTCACTGATTGGATGATGTAGGGTGGTGCACTCCTGAGGAATCCCATTATGCCTCAGATGGGTGACTTTGTATCAGAGACTTCCTTGTTTGTACAATTGGATTAAAGGTTTTGATTCTGCAGTATAAAGTGGGGCAGGCTCTCTCTTGGTTCCTGCTATCACCATTGCAGGGGCCTCCCTGATCCCTTGCCCTCCATGGGAAAAGCTGGTTTTCAGCTTTTCCCTTGTCTTCTCTTATGGCTTGCCTGTCTTGGTGAGACACCAATAAACAGAATGGCCTACCATCCTCCGACTCTGCCATTTCTTCACCATCAGCCCGAATCCAATGGGAACCTGCATGTGAATGGCCACGATGGCGGCTCCTGGCCTTCCACATAATGAGCACCTAAATAGCAAGCATCAAAAAGGACACTGAAATCATAAACAAGAATCAATCAGAAATGACATTTGCAATATCAGAAATGAAGACTACACTAGAAGGAATCAACAGCAGGCTAAATAAAGCAGAGGATCAAATCAGCGATTTAGAGGACAAGATAAATAAAAACACAGAAACAGAGCAGCAAAAAGAAAACAGGCTCAAAAAGTCTGAGGAAACTATAAGAGAATTCTGTGACAATATGAAGAGAAATAACATCCACATCATAGGGGTTCCTGAAGAAGAGAAAGAACAAGGGATAGAGAACCTGTTTGAAGAAATCATATCAGAAAATTTTCCTAAACTGATGAAGGAAAAAGTCACACAAGTTCAAGAAGCACAGAGAGTCCCGGTAAAGAGGAACCCAATAAGGCCTACATCAAGACACATCATAATTAAAGTACCAAAGTTAAGAGATAAAGAAAAAATACTAAGAGCAGCAAAAGAAAAGAAGTCAATTACTTATAGAGAAGCCCCCATAAGGATGACATCCAACTTTTCAACAGAAACAATTGAGGCCAGAAGGGTATGGCAAGAAATATTCCAAGTAATGCAAAACAAGAACCTACAACCAAGACTTCTTTATCCAGCAAGATTATTATTTAAAATTGAAGGAGAAATAAAAAGCTTCCCAGAAAAAAACCCAAAACTCAAGGAATTCATTACAGCCAAACCAATACTGCACAAAATGTCAAGGGGCTTGTTATAAAAAGATCAAAGGAAAAAAGAAATCAAGAAAAAGAGGATCATAGATTTTAAAGAATAAAATGGCAATAAACAACTACATATCAATAATAACCTTAAATGTAAATGGATTAAATGCTCCAATCAAAAGACACTGGGTAGCTGCATGGATAAAAAAACAGGACCGGTACATATGCTGTCTACAAGAGACCCATCTCAGAACAAAATATACACATAGACTGAGAGTAAAGAGATGGAAAAAAATATTTCATGCAAATCGAAAGGAAAAAAAGCTGGGGTAGCAATACTAATATCTGACAAAATAAACTTTAAAACAAAGGCTATAGTAAGAGATAAAGAAGTTCACTACATAATGATAAAAGGAGCATTACAACAGGAAGATATAAAACTATTATAAATATATATGCGCCTAATATAGGAGCACCTAAATATATAAAACAGATTTTGATGGACAAAAAGGGCGAGATCAACAGCAATACTATAATAGTAGGGGATTTTAATACCCCACTAACATCAATGAATAAAACCTCCAGACAGAAAATTAACAAAGAAACAGCGGCCTTAAATAACACATTAGATCAACTGGATTTAATACACATCTTCAGAACTTTTCACCCCAAAGCAGCAGAATATACATTCTTTTCCAGTGCTCACAGTACATTCTCTAGGATAGACCACATATTAGGACACAAAACGAGTCTCAATAAATTTAAGAAGATTGAAATCATATCAAGCATTTTCTCTGATCACAATGGCATGAAACTAAAAATCAACTACAATAGAAAAACTGAAAAACATTCAAACACTTGGAGACTAAATAGCATGTTATCAAATAACAAATGGGTTAACAATGAGATCAAGGAAGAAATAAAAAACTTCCTTGAAACAAATGAAAATGAACATACAACTAAAAATTTGTGAGACATAGCAAAAGCAGTCCTAAGAGGGAAGTTCATAGCATTACAGACATACCTTAAGAAGCAAGAAAAAACTCAAATTAAAACTTAACCCTACACCTAAAAGAAATAGAAAAAGAACAGCAAGTAAAGCCCAGAGGAAAGTAGAAGGAAGGAAATAATAAAGATCAGAGCAAAAATAAATGATATAGAGACAAAAAATAATAATAATAATACAGAAGATCAATGAAAGCAAGAGCTGGTTCTTTGAAAAGGTAAACAAAATTGATAAACCTTTAACCAGACTCACCAAGAAAAAGGGAGAGAGGACTCAAATAAATAAAATTAGAAGTGAGAGTAGAGAAGTAAGAACTGACACAGCAGAAATACAAAGGATTGTAAGAAAATAAGAAGAACTGCATGCTAAAAAATTGGAAAACCTAGCCTGACCAGGCGGTGGTGCAGTGGATAGAGCATCGGACTGGGATGCGGAGGACCCAGGTTTGAGACCCCGATGTCACCAGCTTGAGCGTGAGCCCATCTGGCTTGAGCAAAAGCTCGCCAGGTCTACTGAAGGCCCATGGTCAAGGCACATATGAGAAAGCAATCAATGAACAACTAAGGTGTCGCAATGAAAAACTGATGATTGATGCTTCTCATCTCTCTCCATTCCTGTCTGTCTATCTCTATCTATCCCTCTCTCTGACCCTGTAAAAAAAAAAAGGACAACCTAGATGAAAGGGATAAATTCCTTGAAACATATAATCATTCAAAAATCAATATGGAAGAATCAGAAAACCTAACAGACTGATTACAACAAATGAGATCGAAACTGTTATCAAAAAACTCCCAACAAACAAAAGTCCTGGGCCCAATGGCTTCACAGGCAAATTTCACCAAATATCGAAAGAACTAACTCCTATACTTCTCACGCTATTTCAAAAAATTCAAGAGGAGGGAAAACTTTTAAACTCCTTTTATGAGGCGAACACAATCCTCATTCCAAAACCAGGCAAAGAAACTACAAAGAAAGAAAGCTATAGGCCAATATCCCTGATGAACTTAGATGCTAAAATTCTCAGCAAAATATTAGCAGATCAGATCCAGCAATACATGAAAAATATCATACATCATGATCAAGTGGAATTTATTCTGGGGAGGCAAGGCTGGTACAATATTTGCAAATCAATCAATGTGATTCATCACATAAATAAAAGGAAGGAGAAAAACCACATGATAATATCAATAGATGCAGAAAAAAGCATTTGATAAAATCCAGCACCCATTTATGATCAAAATTCTCAGCAAAGTGGGAATACAGGAAACATACCTCAACATGATAAAGGCCATCTATGACAAACCCACAGCCAACATCATACTCAATGGGCAAAAATTAAAAGCAATCTCCTTAAAAACAGGAACAAGGCAGGGGTGCTCCCTTTCACCACTCTTATTCAACATAGTTCTGGAAGTCCTAGCCACAGCAATCAGACAAGAAGAAGAAATAAAAGGCATCCAAATTGGAAAAGAAGAAATAAAACTATCATTATTTGCTGATGACTTGATACTGTACGTAGAAAACCCTAAAGTCTCAGTCAAAAAACTACTAGAACTGATAAATAAATTCAGCAAGGTAGCAGGATATCAATATTCAGAAATCAGTGGCATTTATATACACCAACAATGAACTGTCTGAAAGAGAAATTAAGGAAACAATCCCCTTAACTATTGCAATTAAAAAAAAAAAAGTACCTAGGAGTAAATTTAACCAAGGAGGTTAAAGACCTGTACTCAGAAAATTATAAAACATTGATATAAGTTTTCATGAATAGGAAGAATAAACATCATTAAAATTTCTATATTACTCAAAACAATCTATAAATTCAATGCAATTCCTATAAAAAATATCAACGTCATACTTCAAAGATATAGAACAAATATTCCAAAAATTTATATGGAACCAGAAAAGAACACAAATAGCCTCAGCAATCTTGAAAAAGAAATAAAACGGAGGGTATCACACTTCCTCATATCAAGTTAGACTACAAGGCCATTGTATTCAAAACAGCTTGGTACTGGCACAAGAACAGGCATATAGATCAATGGAATAGAACAGAGAACCCAGAAATAAACCCACACCTTTATGGTCAATTGATATTTGACAAAGAAGGTAAAAGCATGCAATGGAGTAAAGACAGTTTATTTAACAAATGGTGCTGTGAAAATTGGACAAGTACATGCAAAAAAATGAAATTAGACCACCAACTCACACCATTCATAAAAATAAACTCAAAATGGATAAAAGACTTGAATATAAGTTGTGAAACCATAATCACCTTGGAAGAAAACAGGCAGTAAGCTCTCTGACATCTCTCACAGCAATATATTTGCTGATTTATCTCCATGGGCAAATGAAATAAAAGACAGGATGAACAAATGGGACTATATCAAACTAAAAAGCTTTTGCACAGCAAAAGACATGAACAAAATAAAAAGACAACCCACACAATGGGAGAATATATTCACCAACACATCCAATAAGGGGTTAATAACCAAAATCTATAAAGAACTTGTAAAACTCAACACCAGGAAAGTAAACAATCCAATCAAAAATTGGGCAAAAGAATTGTATGGAGATTCCTCAAAAAATTAAAAATGATACTGCCCTTTGACCCAGCAATCCCACTTTTAGGAATATATCCTATAAATACCAAATCACTGATTCAAAATAAGAAATGTACCCCCATGTTTATTGCAGCATTGTTTACAATAGCTAAGATCTGGAAATAGCCCAAGTGTCCGTCAGTGGACGAGTGGATTAAAAAGCTGTAGTACATATATACAATGGAATACGCAGCCGTGAGGAAGAAGGAAATCTTACCTTTTGTAACAACATGGATGGACCTGGAAACTATGGTGCTAAGTGAAATAAGCCAGGCAGAGAAAGAAAAATATCATATGACCTCACTCATTTGAGGAATCTAATGAACAATGTGAACTGAGGAATGGAACAGAGGCAGAAGCAAAATCAAAGGGACCAGAGGAAAAGCGGTCAGAGGGAAAGTGAAAGAGAAGATGGGATCAGAGAAGGGAAAGAGATTAGTGAAATCATATATACATAACACAGCATTATAGAGAACAGGACAGCAAATCCTGGAGGGAAGAGGGGAAGGCACTAGGGGGAGGCGCTAAGGGAGGGCCTAGGGTAACATGGGGGTGGGGAGAGATCTATTCAGTGGGACACTTGAATCTATGTAAACACAATAAATTAAAATCATAAAAAGAAGCTGTGGTATATATACACAATGGAATACTACACAGCCATGAAAAAGAAAATCTTACCCTTTGTGCGAACATGGAAGGACCTGGAGTCTGTTATACTAAATGAAATAAACCAGGCAGAAAAAGAAAAATATCAAATGACCTCACTCATGAGGAATCCAGTGAACAAGGTGAACTGAGGGATGGAAGAGAGGCAGAGAAGTGGTCAGAGTCCAGAGGGAAAGGGATGAGAGGAGGGGATCATAGAAAGGAAAGACATTAGTGAAAGTATTTATACATAACACAGAGATAGAGCAGGATAGTAAATCATAGAAGGAAGGGGGAAGGCAGTGGGAGGAGGAGTCAAAGGTGGGTATCAAGGAGAACATGGAGTGGGGGGGAGGAAGGGAGATATATTCGAGGGAACACTTGTAACTATGTAAACACAATAAATTAAAATCAATAAAAAAGAAAGCAATATGGAAATATCTTAAATAACAGTTCTATTATTTTTGTCAGGCATTATTTAATCTTTTCATTAATATTTTAACTTATAAATCTATAGTTTTGTGTACCTCTTTCATTGTTCTTTTTTAAGTATTAAATGCATGAAATAATAAACTGCCTTTCAGTATATCTAGTATATCTTTTTTTATACTTAAAATGATCATTAGGGCAGAGAACTGGTTAAATTATTTGGTTAAATTATTTGAATCCCACCACTGCCTTTGACTGGTTTTAAAAGCTCCTTAAGACCAGCCACCCAGGCATGTTTTTGAGCTATGGGTAACAATGGCTGTGTGAGAGGTATAATGCTAGAACCAAAGCCTGGGGCATCCAATGTAGTGCCCACAGGAATCTGAACCCACCACAACGCTACCTCAGTCTGCTGGACTAGGCTGCATCATTGCGGTAGAAGGTAAATGGTAAGAATCTACTTCCCAGTTTTCCTTGGGAAGGGAATTGCATCTTTTGGTGTAAGATGTGAACCCTGTGGTTTCTTGAATATTCAAGGATGGGGAGGTCTTAAAAAGGAGACTGAACTTTCAAAAAATAAGGCACTACGACTTGAATGGCTTACTGAAAAAAGTTTATGATAAAGGTATTATCATTTATACATTAAAGAAACGTGGGAAGTTTTGGCTGAAGAAGAGAGTTTTTATGAAAGCTTTCAGTTTTTTCAAATATGATGTATTAGTCTTACTCTGTTTTGTTCTGGAAAGCAAGACAATAAAAACTTTTAGTTGCATAAGTGTAAGATCAGATATTCACCACTAAACCCTAGCACATGAATTCTGCTCAATATTCAATATATGATTGAATGTAGGCATGAGATGAAAACTAAGGGGGCAGACTTTTGACTCATTTTAGCTTTCTAATAATTCAAGTTATTCTAAAAATTAAATGGATTACCCTTGAAAGGGAGTAAAATTCTCTATCACTATGAGTGAAACAGGAGCTAAAAGACCATTTTTCAGGGATGTTATAGAGAAGATTAATTCATTAGGTAATGGTTAGACCACATAGCCTCTGAGATCTCTGAAAACTTGGATATTCCAGTTCTACAACCCTAAATCCAAGTGGGTCTATACATAGACTTGGGAGAAGTATAAATAATACTTATCTCAGAGAAATCTTCAAGAGGCATGTGTTTAATGGCATGTTTATTAAACAAATGCTCATGACAGATTTTCACAACAGCAACAAATGTTATTTTGCTACATCAAATCTCCCTTACTAAGAAAAAAAAACCAATCACAAGGTTGATGCATTTGAATTATTTTTTCATGTTTTCTGGGGGGCAAAACCAGTCTCCTCAGTTGTTTTCCTGTGTTTTCTCTACTTGAGCATCATCTGTCTTCATTTTCTTCATCTCCTCTCTGACTAAGTGTCCCCGGAAGACTGCTTGAATTTTGATAGCAGCATTCTCTTCTTTTTCCTTATCTGCTTCAGAAGATTCCTTCACGGAAGGGAGAAAAAGCAAAGTCATAAACATCCTATACAGCATTTTGATATCACAGAAATAGTGTATAAATTTAATCAATTTAGGGATGTAACAACTGAGATCTATTGTTTCCTAAGGGAACTTTATATATTGTCATGTTGTCTATGCACCAAATGGTAAATGCCAAAATAGTAGGCATTTTATTTTTCATTCTTTAATACATCTCTGCAATAAATCATCATTGCCAACTTTCTTCCTCCAAAATAACTCCTATTTAACAGTTTCCTGAGCATAACATTTGGGGGAAGACGGAATAAGTAAGAATCCTTGAAGTACGGTAAAATGTTGAGAATAATAGCTGTGTCAAAATAATCATGATTATATAAAATAAAGTGTTAACTCCTTAATTTCTCAATAACTAGCTAACCAAAGGCACACAATTAAAGTGGAGTGCCAGAGAGAAACCCACTAAGTCCAATAATATCATTTTTAATGTGACTGGTTTAACTTTTGTATCTAGCTTCTGTTTTTTGTTTTTTAAATTTAAGTATAATTTATAGGCAGTGAAATGCACAGCTCTTAAGTGCATAATTCAATAGGTATATAGCTTTTAATATTTTAAATTATAAAAGTAATATATACAAATCTAAGAACTTAAAATATCACTGGTAATGAAAGTGTTCTCTTTCTAAATCCTGCTCTTAAGAGGTCACTATTATTATGGGTTGAGTGTACATATTCTCTCAAAATTTCTCAATAGACAAAGTATTTATATGGGTATATGAATTTATATATACTTTTTTACTTTTTATTTTTTAGTGAGAGAGAGGGACAGACAGGCACAGACAGACAGGAAGAGAGAGAGATGAGAAGCATCAACTCACAGTTGTGGCACCTTAGCTGTTCATTGATTGCTTTCTCATATGTGCCTTGATCAGGGGGTTCCAATTGAGCCAGTGACCTACTGCTCAAGCCAGCAACCTTGGGCTCAAGCCGGCGACCATGAGGTTATATCTATGATCCCATGCTCAAGCCAGCAACCCCATACTCAAGCTGGATGAACCTGTGCTCAAGCCGGCAATCATGGGGTTTCGAGCCTGGGTCCTTAGTACCCCAGACTGATACCTCTATCCATTGTGCCACAGCCTGGTCAAGCATAAATGCCTTTTAAAACATTTTTTTAAATTGATTGATTTGAGACAAACACACACACACACACACACACACACACACACACACACACACACACAGAGATATAGAGAAGCATTCATTTGTTGTTCCACTTAGTTGTGTATTCTTTGGTCGCTTCCTGTACGTGCCATGACCAGGAATAGAACCTGTAACCTGGTGTTTTGGGATGATTCTCTAGCTGACTAACCAGCCAGGGCCACCATTTTAAACTTTTTCTTTTAAGTGAGAGGAGGGGCGATATAGAGAGACAGAGTCCTATATGTTCCTCAACTGGGATCCACCCAGAAACCCCTGTCTGGGGCCCATACTCCAACCAATCGAGCCACTGGCTATGAGAGGAGAAGATAAAGAGAAGGGAAAGAAAAGCAGATGATCGCTTCTCATGTGTGCCCTGACTGGGTATTATTGAACCTGGGACTCCCACACACTGGGCTGATGCTCTATCCACTGAGCCAACCAGCCAGGGCTTTAAACTTTTAAATGTGAACAAAATGGTATAAAACCCTCTGAGATGATGCCTCAATATGGACAAATAAATTATTCTGAGATTGGAAACCAACGGGATCTGAACTCAAACTCATGAAAACCTATGTTAGGGCACCTATTAGGGATGTACGGAAAGAATACTAATACTCCCTATTGGGTACTGTAAATTAGCCCTACTGGGTAGGAGCTTAGGTATTCCTTGAGGAGGATGTCCATTTTAGGTGTTGATTATTGGGTAACTAACTAGAACATGAAAAGAAACTCAAAAGTTTAGCCTTCAATATTATGGAGAGTAAGTTGTTTCTCACTAGGCTTGGTCCTCTTGAGTTTGGACTATAAAAAATATAGCAAAAAGAATTAAAAAAACCCACAGAAAATATAGATAGTGATATGCTGATAAATACTTAAATACTTAAAAATTGGCTTTCCAGGAAAAAAAAAAAGTCCTGATGTACAGTATTTGTTATAGTCTTAATATTCCTTCTGTGGCTGATTACAAGCTACCAAAGTGAGATTACTGAGTACAGGGCTATGTAGAGATGTACTCAATTCTCTCCTGAGAGCTGAAAGCTGGCTCTAGCACACTACAAAATACAGGATTCATAAAGGTGTTTATCTAAACTTTAATCTACCTACATTTTACTTTGGAGATCTCGTTAAATTTCAACTTCTGATTTGTAGATCGGGGGTAGGGCCTGAGAATGAGTTCCCACCGAGGTCTCAGTTGATGCCAATGATGTTAGATCCTACACAGACTTTGTCTCTGCTACTTAGATGTAGGCTCTCAGGAAGTTAAGTCAGTTTTGTGGAGGGCAATGCATGGAAGGACACATTGTATAAAGCCATTTTATGTGTTATGTGTAATTCCCTGTGAGTTTCCTTTTGTTATCTCTAAGTCTTTCACTGTGTGGTGGTAACAGCATCAATTACTAAAAAGTTCCCAAATTGGAAAGTGGATCTGAAGAATGAAGAATGGGGCTGGTGAGTTCTACCTGTTCTTCCCCTTAAGGAGCTTTTTCCATCTGTTGACAATCTTGGGAAATAAGGTGTTTTTTTTTTTTTAAAGGGAAGAATGAGTTTTACTTTATAAGAGGCATGGCTAAAAATGATCCACCAATCAGTTTATCACTGATGTTAGTTATCTAGAAAAAGCAAAATCACAATTTTAACAACATGGTAACAGATTAGATTCATATTTAGAGTATAATTTTAAATTGACTGATATTCTTTCTGTGAATCAATAGTACATAGAGAACATAACTTACTAAGGCTGTGACTGGTGTCTCCTCTTCTACAGATGTCTGAGATTTTTCTTTCTCGGATGGTTCTTGTTCCTGGAAGGGAGAAGGCCAAATAGGCAATGTTTCAAAAGCAGTAAAGTCTTGAATCAAACTGCTTAAAGGTAATTAAATATTAATTTAAGTTACTGAGAAGAAGTGAGAATTAAATGCATACTGATTTTTTTCTAACAAGGATAGTGGGTGGAAAAAGAATAAATAAAAAAAAACTCTCAAGGAAATATTAATAAACAAATATTAAAGACCAAGGAACTGGTAAAAAAAATGTTAGCTTTTTTGCTTTTGGAATGTATGTGACATTGTTCTATGTATATTAAAACAAACCATTGTTTTACACTAAAAGTTGATAAAATGTTGTAATGAATCCTGAACAAAGTATAAAAAAGAGGCGCCAACAGTTTCTAAGATAGAAACAAAATAAATGTCTTTGTGTTGCGTAGTGTAAAATCAAGTTGTCTTTTTGATGAAGTTTTTATATTAAAAACTTAGTAAAAAAAAGTAAGTTTTGTTGTGGGGAGTACTTTAAGATATTTTATTTTTATTTTTTATAGGGACAGAGAGAGAGTGTCAGAGATAGGGATAGATAGGGACAGACAGACGGGAATGGAGAGAGATAAGAAGCATCAATCATTAGTTTTTCGTTGCCGTTGTGACACCATAGTTGTTCATTGATTGCTCTCTCACATGTGCCTTGACCACGGGCCTTCAGCAGACTGAGCCACCCCTTGCTGGAGCCAGCGACCCTGGGTCCAAGCTGGCGAGCTTTTGCTCAAGCCAGATGGGCCCGCGCTCAATCAAGCTGGTGACCTCGGGGTCTCGAACCTGGGTCTTCCGCATCCCAGTCCGACGTTCTGTCCACTGCGCCACCACCTGGTCAGGCGTGGGGAGTACTTTAAATAGAAAATGGGAAAGCAGCTCTGCCTGTTTTAATATGGCTATTAAAATCTTCCTCCAAAATAGAGACATTGCTAATTCATAACTTACGGAAAGAGCTTCCTTAATCCATAAAACAAAAAGGACATGTAAGCTAACCAAACAGTCTTTAAAATTCAAAAAGAAACAGCTGATATGACACAAATACTTTTAAATTTTCAGCATTTTCCTTAGATTTCAATAAAGCATGAACACAGAGAAATCTAGTTAAATGGAAATAAACAGCACATTTTATCTGGTAGGCACAAATGAATGGAAATTCACTTTTGAACTGATAGAAAAATGACAGATATTTCCCCAGGAAATTCCCCAAATCTACTGTGGAACACCATCAAAACTTGAACCTTGTTAATTCCTTTTAATACAAATATCTGAGGGTGCTTTGAGGGTAATGTTTTATCCAGCTGTCTAGAGTAGTGCTTTCTCAAACTTTAATCTACCTACATTTTACTTTGGAGATCTCGTTAAATTTCAACTTCTGATTTGTAGATCGGGGGTAGGGCCTGAGAATGAGTTCCCACCGAGGTCTCAGTTGATGCCAATGATGTTAGATCCTACACAGACTTTGTCAACCAGTATTTCTTATCTGAACCAATGAACACAGAATATTCTGAGCAACTACTGTCTCAATTCTCCCCAGCATGATACATAACTGGACACATTCTAGATAAAAAGGAGAGACATTGATTCCTTACATGCAAAGGGCGCCCTTCTGCTTAGTGCTTATTTTGAGAAACCTTGGTTGAGAAAGACTGGTTAAAAGAATGCCATTAAAGAGAAGGTAGGGTCAGTCTCTGAGAGTTTAGCTTTAGAGAGCAAACTCTACCATCACTATCTTTAATTTTACTCAGTCTTCTCAAAAATGTCAATGAGAACAAAATAATTGGATGAATAATATTTTATTTTATAAAATATCATTCATTGATTCAACAAATTTTATCTGCTACTGCTAAGCACTGCAATGCCCAATAAAATTTGAATGATAACTTACAGGTACATTCCTCCTGTTGATCATCTTTACATTTAAACTATATACCTGTATGTGATTCAGATACTTTAGAAAATAATTCCTCATCAGAAAGAACATTACAATTAAGAAAATTTAATAAGATATTTGTAACGCCTCTCACAATTTTCATGATTCTAGGGAGATCCCACAATCTGTTTTGGAGAAAGGAAGAAGAAATAACCAAATCCCTTAGTTTCACAGAACCATACCTTGAATGCATGGTTATTATAGAAGCGGTCGTCTACCTTAGTGCCCCATTCTGCTGGATCAAAGTTGGTTTCTAAATAATAAAAATTTAATAATTTTAGACTTATTTTGGGTTCATTAAAGTAAATCTAGAATAATAACACAAGTTGTTGGGATTTTTCCCCAAATCACAGGTTTATTACTGCCAGTTGAAAATCTTATTGCTATCGTACATAGCCTAGCACTGCAGATACGACCAGTGATCATTAAATATATGCTGATGACTTATACATTAGATGAGCCACTGGGTATATTTAGAAAGGCAGTAAAAAACTGTAAGTGCTGCCTTCATAAAATTTATAACAAAATAAGAGAGAACAAATGCCAATACTTAATATAAGTATAGAAACTTATAAGCATGAATTAGTAAACACAGGAAAATATATAAAAATAAATGCTAAATAGTATGAATGTTTGGAAAAGTGAAGGGAACATTGTTTCTTTTTTTTTTTTAATTCAGCCATATTATATAGTCAGCTGACATAGACAGGAAGAAGTATTTATATTTAAACAATTATTTTTCTTTAACTTCTAATTATAAAGACTTTTAAACTTAAAAGCTCCCATGTGCAAATTACTTAGATTCAACAATTATAAACTTATTATTTTCAAGCCAATCTACAAATATTTTAGTATGCATTTCTAAGATTTAAAGCAAAAATACCATTAACATACCTAAAGATACTAATAATTCCTTAATATCATCAACTATCCAAATTTCCATTGCCTAATATGGTTTTAGTTTCTTTTCGTTTGTTCAAATCAGGATCCAAACAATAGGCATACACAGCCTTTTACTATGTCTTCCAAACAAAGCTCCCTACCTCCCATCACATTTTTTCTTGTAATTTATTTATTTATTGATGAATTTATTTATTGATGAAATTGGGTCATTTTTCTTTGGAGCTTTCCATAGTTGATATTTTTTATTCCATTCCCATAATGATTTTAAACAAGTTCCTCTCTCTACTTTTGAATTTCCTGTTTACTGCTGGTTAGATCTATGGTTCCAACTGATTCAGGTTTGATTGTATTTGACAAGAATATTATAGCTAGCGAAGTGTAATTCTGTCAGGAGATATGTAATACCTCATCTCTCTTCATAATTTTTATGGGCCAATTGATGATTGGTCATATAATTTCTTCAGGTGTTGCATATGTCAGTGTTCTAATTTTAGCATTATTTCAATTCTGGAAGACTCAATAAAGAAAAACTTACCCTCAACTATTTGGTTAACCTGAAATACAGTTCTTACAGAAATGTTGGGTTAAAGGTTTTTGGTTTTTATTTTTAATTGAGAGGAAGGGAGGCAGAGAGACAGACTCTTGCATGTGCCACAACTGGGATCCACCAAGCAAGCCCCTATGGGTGATGCTCTGCCCATCTTGGACCGTTGCTCAGCAACTGAGCTATTATAGTGCCTGAGGTGAGGCCATGGTGCCATCCTCAGCACCCAGGGCCAACTTGCTAGAATGACACATGGCTGCAGGAGAGGGAGAGAGGGAAGGAGAGAGAGAAGGGGGAGTGGTGGAGAAACAGATGGTTGCTTCTCCTGTGTGCCAGGAATCAAGCCTGAAACTTCCACACTCTAGACCAATGCTCTACCACTGAGACAACCTGCTGGGGCAAGTTTGATTCTTTCCCTTCACATGGCAGTTTTCAGAATAATCAGTTGCTTCCTTAGAATCCTCTCAAGGAGCTTCTTCTTTTTCTTTTTATCATTATGGATTCATGAATAATTAACAAATAGGATGAATTTCAATCCATTGCATTTATTATTCTCACTGATGTTCTAATTGTCCAGAATTGGCCAGTAGGGGCTTATTTGGTTGCTTGGATGCTCTCGAGTCCTTGGGAAACAATTCTAGCAATCTTTGATAGTTTCCTTATTTTCTGCTATGGTAAGATGTTCAGACTCATATTTGTATTTCCTGCCCAGTTCAAAGAATCACCTAATTATCCAAAAACCCTGGTTCCTAGAAAAGGGAGAGTCCATGGTCTAGGAACTAGATGCTTACTGGTAGTGGGTTGGTCTTTGTTTTGAGGACTTTTAAGAAAATGTATAGAGCTAGAAAATACTTCTATTGTTTTAAAGAGCAAATATATCATGAGGTCACACTGTAACTTTTCCTTCAGTTTTGTGATTACAATATTTTATTAACTTTATTTCTATATAACAATTATATTTATATAACTTTATTTTTATATTTTAAATTTGAATTTTTCAATACAAATTCAGGATTACATTATAGAGCTCTTCCTAATTTTTTCTTTTTTTAGATTTTTTAAAAATTGAATTTATTAGAATACTAGTTAACATAATTTAACAGGTTTCAGGTGCCTAACTCCACACTCATCTCTGTACACCATATCATGCGTTCACCAACCCCTTCACCCAAGTCGTCTTCATCAATCACCATTTATGCCTCCACACCCTCCTGCTCTCCTCCCTCTTCCCACAGGCAATCACAACACTGTTGTCAGAATACTAGTTAACATAATTTAACAGGTTTCAGGTGCCTAACTCCACACTCATCTCTGTACACCATATCATGTGTTCACCAACCCCTTCACCCAAGTCGTCTTCATCAATCACCATTTATGCCTCCACACCCTCCTGCTCTCCTCCCTCTTCCCACAGGCAATCACAACACTGTTGTCAGAGTCTCAATCTGTATTTTTACCACTGTATATTATTCATTGTATAGATGTACTCTAGTTTATTCAATAGATCCCTATTATGAATATTTGGGTTGTTTCCTCAAATAACAATGCAGTGAAGAGTGAAGAAGTAGATAGAATTCCTGGGTCAAAGGTTAAATATGTATATAGTTTTGGTAGACATTGCCATTTTCCTCTCTTTGGGATTATATAATTTTATATCTTCTCCAGCAATATATATATATGAATACTTATTTCCCTCTAGCCCTGCCTAGAATAAACTGGCAAACTTAGCTTTTTGCCAATCTGATGGTCGCGGTTGGTGGTGGTGGCTGATGCCACCTCAATGTAGTTTTCATATGGGCTTCTATTTGAGTTAGCTTGAGTGTTTTAATATGTTAAGTGCCATTTGCTTTTATTTTTGTGTGATTGTTGGCTCATATCACTTGGCGTGTTTTTATAAAGCATTGTTGGTTTTTTTTCACTTTTTTTTAAAGCTCTTTATTTATTAGGTTGATTAACCAGTTGTAATATAAACTGCAAACTTTTTTCTCAGTTTGTCATTTGTAGTTTCATTTTCCTTAGTGCAATTTTTGTCACACAATATAATCAATTTTATCCATCTTTCCTTAATTGCTCTTGGATTCTTAAAGTAATTATAGCAACTTAGTTAGCATTTTTTTATCCTTTTTGGAACTTATCCTGGTGTATGTATCGTGTAAGAAATAGATCAAATTTAATCTTTCTTCGTCTTTATTATATCATTTAATAAAAGCCCACCTTTTCCCTACTGATTCTGAGATACCACTTATTTCATTTGCTAACATGTTTCCTGTCACAAAAATCAAAATTAAGACTAGAATTACCTATGAAAAATGTTAGTAAGGGAATACTTGGATTGTGTGAGAGACTGGCCTAGAGAACTTCGTTCTTCCCTTTTGGAGAGTAAATTCTTATACTTGTATCAGTTGGATAACTCACCTTTGGTTTACATGAATGAAAATGGGTATGATGCTTAACATTTTTTTCATATAGTTTTTCCCATTTTTCATTAGTTAGAGAGCTAGTATTCTGAGACAATTACTCTGAATCACCAATTGCTTTAATTACCATGATCCAGTAACAATGACTCAAATGTTTTTGTAATGGGATGTTTCTGAGGTTTAAAATTAGGCTAAAGGTATTTTACTCATGAATCTGTAAAACAAAATTGTAACAAAATTAAATTAATGTTCATTACAATTCACTTCTTACCCTGAAGGATTTCTCTTAATAGCTTTTTAGTGTCAGTTGAGTTTCAGATTGTGCAACAAATATTCTGTGACTGGATATGGAAAAGATCAGCAACATTCAGGAAACTGGCAGAGATTCTGAGCTCTGCCAGGGTAGAGCAAAGACAACAAGGGAATCCAGAGCTATACAGTGTGTATGGGAGTTGTTTCAATTCAAGCCTGTGGTAGGTTTTCTCCCTCTCAAATGACTTAAAATGGAATGTTTATTTATTTGTGGCTATTTCTAGGTACCTTAACCACTCTGTAGGAATACTGTAATCAAAAGTAATCATATAAACTTATATTAAAATGGTTGCTCTAGTTATAAGTTCTTTACAGAAATTTATAGCTGTAATAATTCCCATTTTGACCATTAGGTTGGGTCATGATAGTCCTGAACCTTCAAGGCTGGGAATTTAAAAATTTTATTTATGAAAGTAAAGAAATTGCTCTGGCTCTCAACTAAAGAGTCACTGTTAGCTTGAATCTTAGTCTCTGGGCAGGATGGGAACTTGGGAGTAAAGAAAAAATAATATAAATGACCTTTCCAAGCTGGAAGTTCACTTTTTAAAGTTTCTCCCTGTAATTTTACTGTAGAACAGTTTCACATCCCTTAGCAAATACCAATTTATTTAATCTAAGGTATATAAAATTATTTTTTACTATATTTATAATATTTTCAAGTAAAAAGAGCAAAGAATGTAAAGAAAACCACCAACTCTCATCCTAGTATAGACAGTCAACTGCTTTGGATGCATAGGAACAGCCTGCTGGAAAATGGAGAGCTATACTAGATGATCTCTTGAGGCCACTTTCCACCCAGTGTGTCAATGAGAAATACAGCCAAGGTCTGGGTAATAAACTGATAATCTTCAATAATGTGAAGTCATGTGATTTAAGAGGACCTGCGAAAAAGGCACGTTTCATACATAACAAAACAGCATGAACTGTTATTTGAAGCTACCTGCCTCATAAAGGCTTTCTGTGAAATACAAATGGTCTTAAACAAGTTTCATCATAATACCAAGTGCTTAGTCTCCAGTATCTATTTTTAAAAAGCTTACTCTCTCTATTCTCTAGAAGATTCTCAAAATATGCTGCTGCAAAAGATGGTATATTGTCCGGTTGTTCCCTCAGAATCTCACGTGTCAGCCCTTCAAGAAGATTTCCAAATCCTTGTGGAATTCGGTAGTGGGTGTTGGAGAATGGAACCGACATCTCCTTGGAAGGAACTGCCTACAGTACCTAGAGATTCATTAAAAAGTACTGTCTTTAAATTTGTCTGATTTTACTTATATAATCACAACTACGGCAACAAATTGAGTACCAATTCCTGGACTTCAATATTTTTAACCCACTACAACCCAAGACCATCCATTTGTTCTAAAGTTTTGAACTCTCCATTATTGTTTAGAATATTACAAATACAGAGCTATAGGTCAAGTCGTTATCTTAATCACAAGAATCATAGACTTTTCAATATAACACTAAGTACTTTTTCTTTCTATCTCAATGTCTTTTTGTATTTAAATGGTGAGGGTAGCCCTGGCCGGGTCCTCCGTTATTTGGAGCGTCCTCTGGATTTACCGTTATGGTTCAGTCCTGGTCAGGGTACAAACAAGAATCAATCAAAGAGCCTGATGGTGGGGCACAAGGAAACCCTGAGGTTGAGGCCTCTGGCTTGAGCAAGGGGTCACTGGCTCTCCCTCCCCCCTCAAGGCACGTATGAGAAGCAGTCAATGAACAACTAAAGTGACACAACTATGAGTTGATGCTTCTCATCTCTCTCCTCCCTATCTCTCTCTAAAATTAAAAAGAAAATAGTAATCAGTCAATGAATGTGTAAATGGTGGAACAGGTTGGTGTTTCTTTCTCCTCTCTCTCTCTCTCTCTGAAAATCAATGAAAATTAAAACAGTAAAAGGTCAAGGTAATTTTTGCTATCTAACAGGAATTTAGAGAATGATTGTTAAAACTTCACCATAAATTGCTGATAACCCTGTTTAGGATCTAAAATTAAAAAAAGAAAAACAACAACAACAAAACTTAAGTCAGAACTCGTCCTGGTTCTAGAATTAAATTTGTAGCTTTCACTTCTGAAGCATGACTTACAATGCCTTGAAACACCTATATATTCTGGAAGGGACGGTCAGGATTTTGTAATCACAGCCGCCAAAGTTCTGGGATTGTTACATTTTGTGGCTGTCTTGACCAGGTCTTATCTCCTCGGTTTTGGAACACAAGTTGCTGGATGCAGCCAGACACACTCAGGGCCCGGCCGCTAGGAGGGCGCCTCCAGGCTGGGCCGGGCGGGATCTCGGCGCGGGGCCAGGAGGTTTCTGAGGGCCCGGCCGGTGGGACCTATTTTCCCTTTTCCGAGGGAAGAGGAGAGCGATCCTTTCAGAGAGATGCACCGCCTGAGGGACCGCGCGCCCGCCTGGGGCGCTCAGGGCAACCCAGGGGTGGGCCGCCGAGGACCCGGGGCTTGAGAACCGGCTGCCCGGGCTCCCAACAGTGCCCCAGGGTCGCGCGGAACGTGTCGGGATCCCGAGAGAGGGCGAGAGGTGAAGGGGAAGGCGCGGTCTCGGTTTCGGAGAGGAAACGGGGTAAAACGCCTCACCTCTCGGATCTCCCAGAGCTGGTGCCGAGTCCGGTGGCTTTTTCCCGTTGCCGAGGAACCGTTTCTTGACGCAACTACGGCGACCGAGAAGGGGAGAGGCACCGGCCTGCGGGAGGCGGCACGGGGCTTCGCGGACAGAACGGCCCGGGGGGATGGGGTCTGGCCGGCCCCGCCCACGGCCCCGCCCCTGGCTCGGGGTTCCCGTGGCCCGTGCGGGGAGACGGGGTTCCGCAAAGATGGTGGCGCCCGGGTTTGTAGTGGGGCTGTTGCTGCCATTAATCCTGCGGACCCACACGAGTGCAGGTGAGGCGGCCGGCTCGCCCGACCCCGCCATCGGCCTACGCCGGCTCCTACATCCCGCGTGCTCGCAGGAGCCCTCTGCGCAACCCCTCTCAAGGTCCAGGAAGGGGTCCCCAACCGAGGCCTGCACTGCTAGTTGTGTTGGGCGAGAGCCCCTACCCTTCCGCTTCCTCCTTCCCCCTGTTCGCCCCGGTTATGGTGCAGCGCGTGGGGCAGACGGAGAGTTGGGTTATCTGAGTGGGGCGGCCCTGAGGGTCTTTGAGTAACTGCTGGGGAGCTTGAAGGGGAGAGGCGAAACCAGTAAGATAATATTTGGAAACAGGTGCCTGAATCATCCAAAACAGTTCAGTGCTGCTCCCTCAGTAGTACCCTGAGGGAGGGTTTGCTTCAGGCAAGAAATTAAATTTTACTAGTTTAAGTGGTAATAGGGCTAAGAAGTACAACCCCCTCACTAGCTCAGAATAGTTAAGGCTCAGCTTTGGTTTCTGGTGCAGCTTACAGATAGTGGTAGTGGGATAAATTGCAAGGCACTGGGGAGAAGGGTGACTCACTGACCTGTCCCAGTCAGATCTGGTCATGTTAATACACAAGACCGGACATTGGGTCACAACTATGGAAAAACCAGATGTTAACGTGATAGTGCTGAACTTATGTATTCCCTCAGACACTCAAATAGCACACCACAAAGATCCCTGTTAAGAAATGAAGTTGGCCCTGGCTGGTTGGCTCAGTGGTACACCGTGGGCCCAACATGTGGAAGTCCCTGTTCCACTTTGGTCAGGGTACAGAGGAGAAGTGACCGTCTGCTTGTCCACCCCTCCGCCCCATCCTTCTCTCTCTCTCTCTCTCTTTCCCACCCACAGCCAGCTTGAATGGTTTGAGCAAATTGGCCCCCTGGCACTGAGGATGGCTCCATGGCCTCTGCCTCAGGCGATAAAGTAGCTTGGTTGCTGAACGATGGAGCAACGTTTTAAATGGGCAGAGCATCCCAGGGTAGGGGGCTTGCCAGGTGGATCCCTGTTGGGATACATGCGGGAGTCTGTCTCTCTGCCTCTCTGCTTTTCATTTAATAAAAAAAGAAAGAAATGAAAGTTGAGGTGGGGGAACAGTTGGAGAACAAAAAAATGCTGCTTTGCATAAGAACCGAATAAGTACCCAGATTCAGAGAAACTGCAGCGTATAGGTGGTTCTGGTTCAACCGAAGTGTAAACTAATCTTTTTTCTCTCATCCTCACACAGTGACCTTTGAGTCTAGCATATGAGGTGGGGAGACGATAAAGAGGAGAGTAGGACTATTATTTTATTTTCTCTGTTAAGGGCTGTTAACTTTGATATTAGTATTTTATCTTTGCCTTTGGGTTGCATTGTTACATCACCTTCATTAACAATGGCTAAATTTTTCATTGATTAATGCTCTAAAATTTTCTTCTTTATTTGGTTGCATATGCTGAACTCTTTCCTCCAGGTCATTCCCCTGTGCTCATGTTTATCATGTAAGATTTGAGATGTACAAAAGTATATGGAACCGTGAAATAATAAAATGAACACCCATGGGTGCTCCATCCAACATAAGATCTAGAACAGTGGTTCTTAATCTGGGTTCTATCGAACCCTAGGGGTTCGATGAGTCGGTCTCAGGGGTTCGGAGAAGCCTCTGCCGCGGAGGCCAGAATAAAGTAATACTGTAATTTGTTGTGAGTTCATGCACTTTGTTGGTTTTGTTCTTTGAGCAAGGTGATGTTCATGCACGGCTCATTTTGTGCACCAGTAAAAAACCATATACCTATGTCTTGAATTTGGAAAAAAAATCATATTTTATCACTAAAGAAGGGTTCGGTGAATGCGCATATGAAAATGGTGGGTTCGGTACCTCAAAAAAGGTTAAGAACCGCTGGCATAGAACATTGCCAGTTTTATTGAGGTTCCCTGAGTGTTCCTCCCCAATGCATCCACCAGTTTCTCACCAGGGATAACCACTGTCCTACTTCTGTCAGCCTACTTTTATGATGGTCTCTTCCCCAGAACCCAATTCCTGTTTTTTACTCCAATACCCAAATGAAGAAAATATTGAAGACAAAAAAATATCAAACCTTAAACCCAAGTTTCTTGTGTTTGACAAAAACTTACCACTCCTGCCTGCTTTCTTAGTCTCCTGGTTTGTTCATTGCTCCATTCCTTTGAAGTACATATTTGCACTGTTTACTGTTTGGAATGTGAGCTTTAGAAAGAGAGGAAATATGATCTTTGACTTATTACCAGTTTCAAACTAGCAGAGTGGAAATTTCAGTAACATTGGAATCAAGTGGCTTTGTTTCTAATCCTGTCATGAACTACCTTTTTGATTTGAGGCCAAAGAGAATTAATGTCTGCATTGTGTTGAGTATAACGCCTTCTGTAAGGAAGCACAATCAGTAAGAATGTAAACTCCCTATAGGCAAGGACTTTGGTTTTATGTTGTTTTTTTTTTTGGTTTGAGAATGCCTCCTTTTTTTAAATTATATTTTAATGGGGTGACACCAATAAATCAGGGTACATATGTACAATGAAAACATCTCCAGATCATCTTATCATTCAATTGTGTTGCATACCCATCACCCAAAGTCAAATTGTCCTCTGTCACCTTCTATCTGGTTTTCCCTGTGCCCCTCCCCTCCTCCTTATCTCACCCTCCCCTCCCTCCTCCCCCTCCCCCCACCCCATAACCACCACTCTCTTGTCCATGTCTCATAGTCTCACTTTTATGTCCCATGCTGTTCTCAGTTTTGTTTTTCTGACTTACTTATTTACTCTGTATAATGTTATCAAGGTCCATCCATTTTGTTGTAAATGATCCGATGTCATCATTTCTTATGGCTGAGTAGTATTCCATAGTATATATGTACCATAGTTTTTTAATCCACTCGTCTTCTGACAGACACTTGGGCTGTTTCCAGATCTTCGCTATTGTGAACAATGCTGCCAAGAACATGGGGGCGCATTTCTTCTTTTCTAACAGTGCTATGGTGTTCTTAGGGTATATTCCTAAAAGTGGGATAGCTGGGTCAAAAGGCAGTTCGACTTTTAATTTTTTGAGGAATCTCCAAACTGTTTTCCACAGTGGCTGCACCATTCTGCATTCCCACCAGCAGTGCAAAAGGGTTCCCTTTTCTCCACATCCTCGCCAGCACTTATTCTGTGTTGTTTTGCTGATGAGTGCCATTCTGACTGGTGTGAGGTGATATCTCATTGTGGTTTTAATTTGCATTTCTCTAATGATTAGTGATGTTGAGCATTTTATCATATGCCTATTGGACATCTGTATGTCCTCTTTGGAGAAATTTCTATCCATTTCTGTATGTCCTCTTTCTATTCATTTCTGTATGTCCTCTTTCTATTCATTTCTATTCATTTTTTGATTGGATTGTTTGTCTTCCTGGTGTTGAGTTTTTTAAGTTCTTTATAAATTTTGGTTATTAACCCCTTATCAGACGTGCTGTTGAATATGTTCTCCCATTGTGTGGTTTGTCTTTTTATTCTGTTCTTATTGTCTTTAGCTGTGCAAAAGCTTTTTAGTTTGATATAGTCCCATTTGTTTATCTTGCCTTTTTTTAAATTTATTTTTTATATATATATTTTATTATTATTAATTCTAATGGGGTGACATCAATAAATCAGGGTACATATGTACAATGAAAACATCTCCAGGTTATCCTATCATTCAATTGTGTTGCATACCCATCACCAAAAGTCAAATTGTCCTCTGTCACCTTCAATCTGGTTTTCCCTGCGTCCCTCCCCTCCTCCCTATCCCACTCTTCCCTCCCTCCCCCATCCCATAACCACCACTCTCTTGTCCATGTCTCATACCCTCACTTTCATGTCCCACCTATGTATGTAATCGTGCTGTTCTCAGTTTTTCTTTTTTTCTGATTTACTTATTTCACTCCGTATAATGTTATCAAGGTACATCCATTTTGTTATAAATGATCCGATGTCATCGTTTCTTATGGCTGAGTAGTATTCCATAGTATATATGTACCATAGCTTTTTAATCCACTCGTCTTCTGACGGACACTTGGGCTGGTTCCAGATCTTCGCTATTGTGAACAATGCTGCCACGAACATGGGGACGCATTTCTTCTTTTCGAACAGTGCTGTGGTGTTCTTAGGGTATATTCCTAAAAGTGGGATAGCTGGGTCAAAAGGCAGTTCGACTTTTAATTTTCTGAGGAATCTCCAAACTGTTTTCCACAGTGGCTGCACCAGTCTGCATTCCCACCAGCAGTGCAGAAGGGTTCCCTTTTCTCCACATCCTAGCCAGCACTTATTCTGTGTTGTTTTGCTGATAAGTGCCATTCTGACTGGTGTGAGGTGATATCTCATTGTGGTTTTAATTTGCATTTCTCTAATGATTAGTGATGTTGAGCATTTTTTCATATGCCTATTGGCCATCTGTATGTCCTCTTTGGAGAAATTTCTATTCATTTCTTTTGCCCCTTTTTTGATTGGGTTGTTTGTCTTCCTGGTGTTGTGTTTTATAAGTTCTTTATAAATTTTAGTTATTAACCCCTTATCAGATGTGCTGCTGAATATGTTCTCCCATTGTGTGGTTTGTCTTTTTATTCTGTTCTTATTGTCTTTAGCTGTGCAAAAACTTTTTAGTTTGATATAGTCCCATTTGTTTATCTTGCCTTTTATTTCATTTGCCTGTGGAGATAAATCGGCAAATATAATGCTGCTACAGATGTCGGAGAGCTTGCTGCCTATGTTTTCTTCTAAGATGCTTATGGTTTCACGGCTTATGTTTAAGTCTTTTATCCATTTAGAGTTTGTTTTTGTGAATGGTGTAAGTTGATGGTCTATTTTCATTTTTTTGCAGGTAGATGTCCAATTTCCCCAACACTATTTGTTAAAGAGGCTGTCTTTACTCCATTGTATGTTCTTTCCTCCTTTGTCAAATATCAGTTGTCCGTAAAGCTGTGGGTTTATTTCTGGGTTCTCTGTTCTGTTCCACTGATCTATATACCTGTTCTTATGCCAGTACCAGGCTGTCTTGAGTATAATGGCCTTGAAGTAAACCTTGATATCCGGAAGAGTGATACCTCCTGCTTTATTTTTTCTTTTTAAGATTGCTGAGGCTATTCGTGTTCTTTTCTGGTTCCATATAAATTTTTGGAATATGTGTTCTATATCTTTGAAGTATGTCATTGGTATTTTAATTGGTATTGCATTGAATTTATAAATTGCTTTGGGTAATATAGACATTTTAATGATGTTTATTCTTCCTAGCCATGAGCACGGTATATGCTTCCACTTATTTGTATCTTCCTTGATTTCTTTTATCAATGTTTTATAATTTTCCGAGTACAAGTCCTTAACCTCCTTGGTTAAATTTACTCCTAGGTACTTTATTTTTTTGGCTGCAATAGTGAAGGGGATTGTTTCCTTAATTTCTTTTGCTGACAGTTCATTGTTGGTATATAGAAATGCCTCTGATTTCTGAGTATTAATTTTATATCCTGCCACCTTGCTGAATTCATTTATAAGGTCCAGTAGTTGTTTGACTGAGACTTTAGGGTTTTCTATATACAATATCATATCATCTGCAAATAGTACCGTTTTACTTCTTCTTTTCCAATTTGGATGGCTTTTATTTCTTCTTCTTGTCTGATTGCTGTAGCTAGGACTTCCAGAACTATGTTGAATAAAAGTGGTGAAAGGAGGCACACCTGCCTGGTTCCTGATCTTAAGGGGATTGCTTTTAATTTTTGTCCATTTAGTATGATGTTTGCAGTAGGTTTGTCATAGATGGCCTTTATCATGTTAAGGAATGTTCCCTGTATTCCCACTTTACTGAGAGTTTTGAGCATGAATGGGTGCTGGATTTTATTAAATGCCTTTTCTGCATCTATTGAAATTATCATGTGATTTTTGTCCTTCCTTTATTTATGTGCTGAATCACATTGATTGATTTGCAAATATTGAACCAGCCTTGCCTCTCCAGAATAAATCCCACTTGATCATGGTGTATGATATTTTTCATATATTGCTGGATCCGGTTGGCTAATATTTTGTTGAGAATTTTTGCGTCTAAATTCATCAGGGATATATGCCTATAATTTTCTTTCTTTGTGTTGTCTTTGCCCGGTTTTGGGATCAGAATTATGCTCGCCTCATAAAAGGAGTTTGGAAGTCTTCCTTCCACTTGAATTTTTTGAAATAGCTTGAGAAGGATAGGAGTTAGTTCTTTGAATTTTTGATAGAATTTACTTGTGAAGCCATCAGGCCCAGGACTTTTCTTTTTTGGGAGTTTTTGATAACTGTTTCGATCTCATTTGTTGCAATTGGTCTGTTTAGGTGTTCTGATTGTTCCAGATTGATTTTTGGAAGGTTATATGATTCAAGAAATTTGTCCATTTCACCTAGGTTGTCTAATTTTTTGGCATAGAGTTCTTCATAGTATTTTCTTACAATGCTTTGTATTTCTGTTGTGTCAGTTGTTATTTCTCCACTGTCCTTTCTAATTTTATTTATTTGAGTCCTCTCTCTTTTTTTCTTTGTGAGTCTAGTTAAAGGTTCATCAATTCTGTTTACCTTTTCAAAGAACCAGCTCCTGGTTTCAATGATCCTCTGTATTGTTTCCTTAGCCTCTGTGTCATTTATTTCTGCTCTGATCTTTCTTATTTCCTTTCTTCTACTTGTCCTGGGTTTTATTTGCTGTTGTTTTTCTGATTCTTTTAGATACAGGGTCAGACTGCTTATTTGACCTTTTTCTAGCTTCTTATGATATGCCTGTAGTGCAATGAACTTCCCTCTCAGTACTGCTTTTGTTGTGTCCCATAAATTTTGAGTTGATGTATGCTCATTATCATTTTCTAGAGAAAAGTTTCTAGAAAAACTTTTTTATTTCTTCTTTGATCTCATTGTTAATCCATTCATTATTTAATATCATGCTATTTAGTTTCCAAGTGTTTGAGTATTTTTCAGTTTTTCTTTTGTGGTTAATTTCTAGTTTCATGACATTGTGATCAGAGAAAATGCTTGATATGATTTCAATCTTCTTAAATTTATTGAGACCATTTTTGTGTCCTAACATGTGGTCTATCCTAGTAAATGTACCATGAGCGCTTGAGAAGAATGTATATTCTACTGCTTTAGGGTGAAAAGTTCTGAAGATATCTATTAAATCAAGTTGATCTAGTGTCTCCTTTAAGTCTGCTGTTTCTTTATTAATTTTCTTTCTTGAGGATCTATCCAGTGTTGTTAGAGGGGTATTGAAATCCCCTACTATGATAGTATTGCTGTTAATCTCACCCTTTATATCCATCAAAGTCTGTTTTATGTATGTCAGGGCTCCTATATTTGATGCGTAGATATTTATAATAGTTATATCTTCCTGTTGAATTGTTTCCTTTATCATTATGTAGTGTCCTTCTTTATCTCTTACTACAGCCTTTGTTTTAAAGTCCATTTTGTCAGATATAAGTACTGCTACCCCGGCTTTTTTTTCATTTCCATTTGCATGAAATATTTTTTTCCATCCTTTTACCTTCAGTCTATGTGCATCTTTTGTTTTAAGGTGCGTCTCTTGTAGACAGCATATGTATGGGTCCTGTTTCTTTTTATATATATATATATTTTATTATTATTAATTGTAATGGGGTGACACCAATAAATCAGGGTACATATGTACATTGAAAACATCTCCAGGTTATCTTATCATTCAATTATGTTGCATACCCATCACCAAAAGTCAAATTGTCCTCTGCCACCTTCTATCTGGTCTTCCCTGTGTCTCTCCCCTCCTCCCTATCCCACTCTTCAATCCCTCTCACCATCCCATAACCACCACTCTCTAGTCCATGTCTCATATTCTCACTTTTATGTCCCACCTATGTATGAAATCATGCTGTTCTCAGTTTTTCTTTTTTTCTGATTTACTTATTTCACTCCGTATAATGCTATCAAGGTACATCCATTTTGTTATAAATGATCCGATGTCATCGTTTCTTATGGCTGAGTAGTATTCCATAGTATATATGTACCATAGTTTTTTAATCCACTCGTCTTCTGATGGACACTTGGGCTGGTTCCAGATCTTCGCTATTGTAAACAATGCTGCCACGAACATGGGGGCGCATTTCTTCTTTTCTAACAGTGCTATGGTGTTCTTAGGGTATATTCCTAAAAGTGGGATAGCTGGGTCAAAAGGCAGTTCGATTTTTAATTTTCTGAGGAATCTCCAAACTGTTTTCCACAGTGGCTGCACCAGTCTGCATTCCCACCAGCAGTGCAGAAGGGTTCTCTTTTCTCCACATCCTCGCCAGCACTTATTCTGTGTTGTTTTGCTGATAAGTGCCATTCTGACTGGTGTGAGGTGATATCTCATTGTGGTTTTAATTTGCATTTCTCTAATGATTAGTGATGTTGAGCATTTTTTCATATGCCTATTGGCCATCTGTATGTCCTCTTTGGAGAAATTTCTATTCATTTCTTTTGCCCCTTTTTTGATTGGGTTGTTTGTCTTCCTGGTGTTGAGTTTTATAAGTTCTTTATAGATTTTAGTTATTAACCCCTTATCAGATGTGCTGCTGAATATGTTCTCCCATTGTGTGGTTTGTCTTTTTATTCTGTTCTTATTGTCTTTAGCTGTGCAAAAACTTTTTAGTTTGATATAGTCCCATTTGTTTATCTTGCCTTTTATTTCATTTGCCTGTGGAGATAAATCGGCAAATATAATGCTGCTACAGATGTCGGAGAGCTTGCTGCCTATGTTTTCTTCTAAGATGCTTATGGTTTCACGGCTTACGTTTAAGTCTTTTATCCATTTAGAGTTTGTTTTTGTGAATGGTGTAAGTTGATGGTCTATTTTCATTTTTTTGCAGGTAGATGTCCAATTTTCCCAACACTATTTGTTAAAGAGGCTGTCTTTACTCCATTGTATGTTCTTTCCTCCTTTGTCAAATATCAGTTGTCCATAAAGCTGTGGGTTTATTTCTGGGTTCTCTGTTCTGTTCCACTGATCTATGTGCCTGTTCTTATGCCAGTACCAGGCTGTCTTGAGTATAATGGCCTTGTAGTAAACCTTGATATCTGGAAGAGTGATACCTCATGCTTTATTTTTTCTTCTTAAGATTGCTGAGGCTATTCGTGTTCTTTTCTGGTTCCATATAAATTTTTGGAATATGTGTTCTATATCTTTGAAGTATGTCATTGGTATTTTAATTGGTATTGCATTGAATTTATAAATTGCTTTGGGTAATATAGACATTTTAATGATGTTTATTCTTCCTAGCCATGAGCACGGTATATGCTTCCACTTATTTGTATCTTCCTTGATTTCTTTTATCAATGTTTTATAATTTTCCGAGTACAAGTCCTTAACCTCCTTGGTTAAATTTACTCCTAGGTACTTTATTTTTTTGGCTGCAATAGTGAAGGGGATTGTTTCCTTAATTTCTTTTGCTGACAGTTCATTGTTGGTATATAGAAATGCCTCTGATTTCTGAGTATTAATTTTATATCCTGCCACCTTGCTGAATTCATTTATAAGGTCCAGTAGTTGTTTGACTGAGACTTTAGGGTTTTCAATATACAGTATCATATCATCTGCAAATAGTGACAGTTTTACTTCTTTTTCAATTAGGATGCCTTTTATTTCTTCTTCTTGTCTGATGCTGTAGCTAGGACTTCCAGAACTATGTTGAATAAGAGTGGTGAAAGGGGGCATTCCTGCCTGGTTCCTGATCTTAAGGGGATTGCTTTTAATTTTTGTCCAGTTAGTATGATGTTTGTTTGCTGTGGGTTTATCGTAGATGACCTTTATCATGTTAAGGAATGATCCCTGTATTCCCACTTTACTGAGAGTTTTGAGCATGAATGGGTGCTGGATTTTATTAAATGCCTTTTCTGCATCTATTGAAATTATCATGTGATTTTTGTCCTTCCTTTTGTTTATGTGATGAATCACATTGATTGATTTGCGAATATTGGACCAGCCTTGCCTCTCCAGAATAAATCCCACTTGATTGTGGTGTATGATTTTTTTCATATATTGCTGGATCCGGTTGGCTAATATTTTGTTGAGAATTTTTGCGTCTAAATTCATCAGGGATATATGCCTATAATTTTCTTTCTTTGTGTTGTCTTTGCCCGGTTTTGGGATCAGAATTATGCTCGCCTCATAAAAGGAGTTTGGAAGTCTTCCTTCCTCTTGAATTTTTTGAAATAGCTTGAGGAGGATAGAAGTTAATTATTCTTTGAATTTTTGATAGAATTCACTTGTGAAGCCATCAGGCCCGGGACTTTTCTTATTTGGGAGTTCTTTGATAACTGTTTCGATCTCATTTGTTGTAATTGGTCTGTTTAGGTGTTCTGATTGTTCCAGATTGATTTTTGGAAGGTTATATGATTCAAGAAATTTGTCCATTTCACCAAGATTGTCTAATTTTTTGCCATATAGTTCTTCATAGTATTTTCTTACAATGCTTTGTATTTCTGTTGTGTCAGTTGTTATTTCTCCACTCTCCTTTCTAATTTTATTTATTTGAGTCCTCTCTCTTTTTTTTGTGTGTGAGTCTAGTTAAAGGTTCATCAATCTTGTTTACCTTTTCAAAGAACCAGCTTCTGGTTTCGTTGATCCTCTGTATTGTTTCCTTAGTTCTATGTCATTTATTTCTGCTCTGATCTTTATTATTTCCTTCCTTCTACTTGTCTTGGGTTTTATTTGTTGTTGTTTTTCTAGTTCTTTTAGATGCAGGGTCAGGTTGCTTATTTGAGCTTTTTCTAGCTTCTTATGATATGCCTGTAGTGGAATGAACTTCCCTCTCAGAACTGCTTTTGCTGTGTCCCATAAATTTTGAGTTGATGTATGCTCATTATCATTTGTTTCTAGAAACTTTTTTATTTCTTCTTTGATCTCATTGTTAATCCATTCATTATTTAATAACATGCTATTTAGTTTCCAAGTGTTTGAGTATTTTTCAGTTTTTCTTTTGTGGTTAATTTATAGTTTCATGTCACTGTGATCAGAGAAAATGCTTGATATGATTTCAATCTTCTTAAATTTATTGAGACCATTTTTGTGTCCTAACATGTGGTCTATCCTAGAAAACATACCATGAGCGCTTGAGAAGAATGTATATTCTACTGCATTAGGGTGAAAAGTTCTGAAGATATCTATTAAATCAAGTTGATCTAGTGTCTCCTTTAAGTCTGCTGTTTCTTTATTAATTTTCTTTCTTGAGGATCTATCCAGTGTTGTTAGAGGGGTATTGAAATCCCCTACTATGATAGTATTGCTGTTAATCTCGCCCTTTATATCCATCAAAGTCTGCTTTATGTATGTCGGGGCACCTATATTTGGTGCATAGATGTTTATAATAGTTATATCTTCCTGTTGAATTGTTCCTTTTATCATTATGTAGTGTCCTTCTTTATCTCTTACTACAGCCTTTGTTTTAAAGTCCATTTTGTCAGATATAAGTATTGCTACCCCTGCTTTTTTTTAATTTCCATTTGCATGAAGTATTTTTTTCCATCCTTTTACCTTCAGTCTATGTGCATCTTTTGTTTTAAGGTGTGTCTTTTGTAGACAGCATATGCATGGGCCCTGTTTCTTTATCCACGCAGCTACCCTATGTCTTTTGATTGGATCATTTAATCCATTTACATTTAAGGTTATTATTGATATGTTGTTGTTTATTGCCATTTTATTCTTTAAAGCTGTATTCTTCTTTTGCTATATTCTTTCCTCCCTTTGAACTCTTCACAACAGGCCCCTTAGTATCTCTTGCAGAATTGGCTTGGTTTTAATGAATTCCTTGAGGCTTTCTTTGTCTGTGAAGCTCTTTATTTCTCCTTCAATTTTAAACATTAGCCTTGCTGGATAGAGTAGTCTTGGTTGTAGGGTCTTGTTCTGCATTACTTTGATTATATCTTGCCATTCCCTTCTGGCCTCAAGTGTTTCTGTTGAGAAGTCCAATGTCATCCTTATGGGGGTTCCTTTGTAGGGGATAGCCTTTTTATCTCTAGCAGCTTTTAAAATTTTTTCTTTATCCATTAGCTTTAGTATTTTAACTATTATATGACTTGGTGTAGATTTCTTTGGGTTTCTCTTTAATGGAGTTATGTGTGCTTCTTGAATGTGTGGAATGTTTCCCAGCCTTAATTTAGGGAAGTTTTCTGTTATGATTTGATGGAACAAAGTTTCCATTTCCTGTCCTCTCTTCTCTTCTTCAAGCACCCCTATGATGCGAATGTAGTTTCTCTTCATGTTGTCACAGAGCTCCCTTAGAGTTTCCTCACATTTTTTGAGTCTCTTTTCCTTTTTCTTCTCTGCTTCTGTGCCTTTGTTTATTGTGTGCTCTAACTCACTGATTCGATCCTCAGCGTGATTCATCCTGCTTTTAATTCCTTCCATTGTGGTCTTCAGTTCTGATACTGTATTTGTCATTTCTGTCTGATTCTTTTTTATTATTTCAATTTCATTTTTTATACTCATTATCTCTTTATTTAGGTGTTTATAATGACTATCCATTGTTGCTCTAATTTCTTTGAACATCCTAACTATCATTATTCTAAATTCTGCTTCTGGTAATTTGGTTATATCTGGTTCATTCAGGTCCTTCTCTGGGGATTTCTCTTGATTCATTTGGTTTGCATTCCTCTGCCTGCCCATTTTGTCTGTGTATAAGCAAGTTGTGGGCACTGGAGTCCAGTAGGTGTTCCCTTTGTGTTCTCTAGGTGTGCTCTGTCTGCAGGCCTGTCACCCCCTCTGCCGCTGCCTAGGGCGGTTGGATATGGGCGTTGCCAGCGCCAGCCCACTGCGGCTATTGCTGTGATTTCCACATCTCCTTCGCGGGAGGGGCTGTCACTCAAGCCACAAGCCTCAGCACCAACGGTAGAGGTGAGCACCTTTGCTCAGCTGCGGACCCAGCCTGTTTCCGGGCTTCCGCTCAGCACCTGCAGTCAGAGTCTGCTCGCCACGGTTTCGTGGGTTGGGCGGGGCTTTTGACGTGCTCTCAGCTGTGAGCCTTTGCCCGTGGGGAGCTTTAGCCCCGTCCTCGAGGCCAGGGCCCTCCTGCGCAGGGTCGCAAACCGCGGTTTATTGGGCTGGGCTGGCGTGCACACAGCTGTGGACTTCCGCTCATCACAGGCTCTACCCCACCCTCGCGTTCAGAGCCAACTCGCGCAGGCAGGAGGATGTCAAACCGCGGTTTCTCTGGCCGGGCGGGGCTGGTAGCGTGAGCTCAGCCGTGAGCACCCGCCTGTCCCAGGTCCTAGCCCCGTCCCTGCGGTCAGGGCCGGCTTGCGCAGGGTAGCAGAGCAGATCTCTGCCTGTTCCTGGCCTTTCGCTTTTTCCTCGCAGGTGGTGTCACAGGCTGGCCCGTAGCTGCCGGACCACTTTCGGGCATCCCCTCTGCCCATGCTGGGCTAGACCGAGCTCACACCAGTTGGGCCTCCTCCCCCACCGACAGAACTGTGTTTCAGCGTCCTGCCGCCACCATACCCTTCGGCAACTCTCAGCAGAGTAGGAAGTGCCCTAAGTCTCCATACTGTAGACCTGGGAGCTCCCTTCCTCTAAGAAGCTCTGCTCTAATTGCCACGGGAGAGCTTGTTTGGCTGGTGTCCTGTCTCCCTTTGCTCGTATTGCTAGTTCCAGGGGCAATATTCGTTTTCGATTAGGGAAGTGACTTAGCCCAGGGGTTAGGGTGGCTGTCCCTCAGAGTGTTTGTCCCTGTGCCTTCAGTCCACACTCTCTTCCTGCTGCTCTGGTCCTCTCCTCTGTCCCCGTTCCCCGGAGTCCCAGGTGCGTGGTTGTGAGAGAGGTTTTCTGCGCTGTCCCTTTAAAAAGAATCTTGGGTCTGAAAAAACTGTCTCTTTCTCACAAACAGTATCCTCACTTGTTTCACAGCTCAATACTGTCCAAACGCCTCTTATAGGCTCTGGGACTGCAGGGTGGGGCTTGGTTCCTGGGACCCAGGTCCCTCCCTCTCCGCCAAACTCTCCTCCTGCCACGCGGGTCTCTCTGGGCTGCCGTTTGCTCCGGGGAGCTGGGCAGCCCTCTTCATGTTTTCGCTATTTCTACTGGTCTCAATGTGGCTTCTTCTGTGTTCCTTGGTTGAAGAGTCCACTTAGTTTAGTTCAAAGTTGGTTTATCCAGAGGATGGTTCTTAAAATTGAGTTATAATCCACTTTGGTTCTGGGAGTTGGAAGTTGGTACGTCCGCCTACTCCATCGCCATCTTCAAGGATTTGGTTTTTGTATGTGTGTGTGTGTGTGTGTGTTTGTGTTTGTGTTTTCATTTCACTCTTATGTCCTCAATGCTTAAAATGGTTCCTGGCACATAGTAGGCATCAATAAATATGTGTTAAATTAGTTAATTAATATGCAAGCTATTTTTTAAAATTACCTAATCTACTTGGGTCTTAGTCTTTTGATCAGTAAATAACATGATTATATCCCAGGGTGTGAAAGATCCTTTCTACCTCAAAAGTTCTTTAACTCAGAATAGAGGCCTGCACAAAGAGTTTCAATATGTGTGCATTGGAGAAAAGAGACTGATTTGGAAAGGTGTTTGCCCTAGCCTTTGAGACGGTGGCTGTACACACCTAGAGCCCTCCATTTGCACCGGCTCATATGCCAGCCACAGCCAGATTTCTTCATTCCCTCACCCTTACCCTCTCTGCTTAGCTCTTAGGCTTTTAGTTTTCAGTATTGTTCTATAAGAAGCACCTACCCAAGACAAGGCCCTCCCACACTCGTGCTTCCACCCTTTCCTCCAGCAGACTGCCAGTGCTTATGCAATTACCCCTAGTGCAATAGTCTCAGAGCATTTTGCTCCTGGCAGCCACGCATCTCCAGCCCAGTGAGCATTCTGGATGAACTTTGTCATGTAGGTTTTGTGATGGAACTAACTCATAAGAGAGAGCTGAGGTTGTTTAGGGACTGGGGCTGTTATTTGAAGTGCAGGACAATTAGGCCACTGAGTCTATATAGGAGGCCCCATTAGCTGTGCTGCTCATATAGCCTAAGGGGCCATCATCATTTGTAGCTTCTAGGGAGGAAAATGTCAACCTTGTTAGGTCTTGTTCTTTTTCCTGCCTATCATTTTTATTTAAAAATATTCTTTAAAATCTTAACTGTGTTAATTATTTTATTCTAGGAGTTTCTTGTCTGTTTTGTTCAGACAAAGATGGAAGTTAAGTTTTTTCTTCCCCTTTTAAGTTTTGATGAACTCACTGAGATAATTTGGATAGATGCTTATTAATAAAATATAGGCTGGTGTTAAAAATAGGAATGATCTTGTTAAAGTGAGTTTTTATTCAGTCTTGTTAGTGACTCTGGAATAGAATCCACAGTTTGAAGTGCTCTTCCTCTGTGCATAATTTAGCTTGTGAAATGGGTAAAATGATGACAAAAGAGCTTTGTTCAGACATTTGACCTTCTAACTCTCACCGACCTTATTTTTTGCCTCTTAATTTATCTGAATTTACCCTAGAAGGAAGCAAACTTGTTGTAGAGACTCACAAATGCTTTTTACTGGCTCCTATGCTGGTAGAAATGAATTTTAGATGGGTTGTCAAACAACCACAATAAGGGGAGTTATCTGGGGGAAATTCACACCGGTAGGGTGGAAAGGGTAAAAAAGATTAGAAAGGGCTGTGTTAATTCCCAGCTACTTGGGAGCGGGCATGACAATGTAAAGTAGAGGAAGGAAATGGTTAATTTTTCTCATAAACATCATCTGACAGGTGCATAAAAGGAGCTTCTTAGGAAAGAGAGTCAAGCATTAGGGCCAAGCCTGAGAGCGAAGGCAGATCAAGAGCTCTGAAGGGGAAGAGGTCTGTGACACATCGGTTGCTCTCAGCTCTTGGAGTTTTCCTTTCTAGTCTTTACCATCATGCATATTGTTGGAAACTGTTCTCATTATGTTGCTTACCTAATTAAGAGGAATAAGATCTATCTAGTTTTAGAAGATTAAAGTAGTGAGTATATTCAAATATTCTTGTATGTTTCTTGCTCTGTAACCAGATTTAATCAATGATGAATCTTGCTGGTGATGCTCCTCTGTTTGCTAATTTTTTAGGTGTTGATTTTCGATTTGCTTCGTTCATTGATAATTACATGGTGCTACAGAAGGAACCTGCAGGGGCAGTGATTTGGGGCTATGGCGTATCTGGAGCCACTGTGACAGTGACTCTATGTCAAGATCAGGAAACAGTCATGAAGAAAATGACTCATGTGAAAGGTAAGGCAGTTTTCATTCTCTGTTCAGCTTTTGTACTCTTCTGCCACCTGCTGAATTATCTGAAAATGAAGGCTTACTCTCCAGCTCAGGTTATTCAGCCAGCCAGCCAGCCAGCCATCTAGCAGAGTTATTTGAGTATTTGTCATGTGCTAGGCACTGAGGATACAAAGAAAATGAAGACTAAGTCAAAGTGCCTGTCATCAAGGAGCTCAGGGAATACTGGGAATAGACACCAAGTTATACAGGGCAGAATGATAACTGCTATGATGAAGGTGTATATGGGGTGTCATAGGATACAGAAGAGAAACATCTGCCTCAGATTGGATGCTGAGGGGAAGTTTACATAGAAGGTGGCATTTGAAGTGAATTATAGATAAAGAAGGCAGGATGGAGGACTGGCTAAGAACCTAGGCTCTGAATTCACTGTCTAGGTTCAGGTTCTGACTCTGTCATTTAATGGCTATATAACCTTGGACATATTATTTAATATCTCTGTGTCACAATGTATTTTTAAAGTGAGATAATGATAGTATTTGGGATTATATGGGTTTTAAATGAATTAACACATATAAAAATACTTAGAACAGTATCTGGTACATAATAAGTACTGAATCAATGTTAGGTATTGTTATTATTATTATTACTTTAGTCAGTCCCTAAAATACTGAGTGGCTACTATGTGCCAGACACTGTGTTATGTACTATTGATACAGTGATGAGCAAAACAGATGTGGTCTTCCTCCTAATGAAGCTAATAGTTTAGGTGAGGCTCTAGAAAAATAATAAGCAACTATTGTTAAGTGTGGTAAGTGCCACAGTGGGCTATGGGAGTGCTTAGTAGGAATAATGAACTTAGTCTAACTTTTATCTTGAAGGATGGGTAGGGCAAACCAGGTAGAGGGAATAGCCTGGGAAAAGGCATGGAGGCACATAGAGGAATGACAAGTAGGTAGGTTTGTCTGGAACACTGGGATAAGTGACTGGTGGTGGAAATGTAGGGAGGCTTGTTTGTCATTATTAGGGGTGGGTACTCTATTTTGGATGGATGGATTTTTAAGAACAAAAAAAACACAATCAGATTTGCATTTTAGAAAAGTTACTCTAGCAGGACTATGGAAGATTGATAGAGATCAATCAGACTAGAATTGGTGGGATCTGTTATCAGGCTATTATGATATTCATTCAGGCAATAGACAGTAAAGGCTTGACCCAAAGCAGTTGCTGTGAGGATGGTCAAGAAGGTGAGAATTAGCAGCCTTACAAAGGAGCCTCTGTCTGAAAGAGATATATATGGTGGTGGTGGTGGGGAGTAGATCTATTTGTTAGGCTTTCCACATTTGCTTGGTGTAGAAAAAAGGTATATTTTTGTTTTTGTAGATACACAAGCTTACTTTAGTGGGCATCTTGCTCTGTTCTGTTCTGCCCGTGAAACAAAATGAATAAAGTGTTATTTGGAATGAAAAAGGTAGATAGATATGTAGGAAACTTCACAGGGCAGAAAAAATGTTTCTCAAAGGAGACACTACAGGGTATATTTTAAGAGTTGATTTCTATTTAAATATCGTTGAAGACTCTGGGATTTTTCAGCCAGACAGACTACCTCAGTTCACCACTCTATCTATCTTTGTTAATATTTAACCTACTTACCTGTAATCCCCTAGGTGCCCACAACAGAGTGGAAATTTAACAACATACAGATTTTTGTCTGGCAGACTGACTCTTAGGTATTGGGAAAATTAAAACCTGATAGATGGTTGGGAATATGGCAGGTACTGGGCCTGTTCAAACCAGGTTGTCAAATAATGCATGATGGTTCAGACACAAAGAATAAAATTGAGGAGAATAGTGTATATTTTCTCACTCTGACACAAGTGGGGATGCATATGTAGATGATAAAATGAGGGTGTATTTGCTTAATTTGTCAGTATGATTGACGTAAACATGTATTATTTCTAATTTAGAAAATTACAAGTTCCCATGCAGTGTTAGCATGCATACTAGTTTTCTATGCTACATAATAAATTACCACAAACTTAGGAGCTTAAAATGACTCATTTTTACTATTTTACAATTTCTGTAGATCTAAAGCCTGATTATTATTTAGCTGGATGCTCTTCTCAGGGTGTCACAAGCTGAATGAAATACAGGCATCAGCAAGGCTGTGTTCTCATCCAGAGGCTCATCTGGGGAATGGTCCATTTCTAAGCTCCCTCAGGCTGCTGGCAGATTCATTTCCTTTGCCTGTGGGATTCATAGTTGCATCTTGGCTTCTTCCAACCTCTGACCTCTAGACACTCTTTTAAAGGGCTTACGTTATTAGGTTAGGCCCACCCAGGATAATATCCCTTTTTATTAACTTAAAGTCAACTGATTAGGGACTTTAATCACAGCTGCAAAACCCCTTTATCTTTTCCATATAATATAACCTAACCATCAGAATGACATCTGATCCCTTTTGCCATTTTCTGTTGGCTAGAAGCAAATCACAGATTCTGCCTGCACTTGAGGAGGAGGGAATTATATAAGGGTGTGACTTATTGGGGGTCATCTCAGGGTGTGTCTGTCATAGCATGTTATAGTTTAAGTAACTTACCAAAACAGTCTTATTGACTGATAAAAATTTAAGTTTTGTGGGGTTTTTTCTACATTTATATTTGGTGGTAATGGAGATGGACTTTATACAGAATAAATGCAGGTCAGAAATGAGCAGTTTGGCCTGTAAAACTTTCTTTACCTCCAAGTAATTTCTACAAATCACTGAACCAATTTGCAGCTGGTGAAGTGCCAGGGTTCTATGTGGGAAGAAGTGAATAAGATGGTTTCTTCCAGCTCTAGGTTTTTCCTTGTGGGAAGGGAAAGGTTGTTGATAATTTTCCTTTTTCTGTTCTTGGCATCTGAGACTTGGCACAACAACCTGAAAACTAATTAACAGTCTAATGTGAGTAGAAGAAAGAAAAAAGAAAGCACTTTATGACTAATCATCTGTTTAGACAAATTATTTTAATTTTTTCCCTTTGTTCTTGCCAGTTTTAGATGGGGTTGGTCAGGGAAGTGAAGAGAAAATGGAGATAGAGCGTTCTTTACATACGTCTTTGGCTGGAATGTGAAGAAAATAGGAACAGTAAATAGGCCACCAGAGATGCTAACTGTTAGACATGACAACACAAAGCTCTAGTTAATTTGCAAGGCTTTCTTGTCAGTATAACCAAGGGTGGGAGTTTATTTGTCATTTACATGATGGAGTGCCTGGCACACTGTCAGTAGCTGTATTATGAAGGAAGGAGGTTAATCTTTCTAGATGGGAGAAGAAAATGTGAGGAAGCAGAGATTTGAATGTGAAACTGGGAAAAGAGGTTACAAAATAGCAAGTGATTAGAGCCCAGAAGAAGGAACCAGAACCACTGTGGCTCTGAAAACCCAGCAGAATCAGTAGGAAGCCAGCTGGGTGGTGAACTCAGTTTTATTATTTGGACTGAACCTATTGAACTTAGTGGGTTAACATATCACATTTCCCCATGTATAAGACGCTCCCATGTATAAGATGCACCTTAATTTGGGGGCCCGAAATTTGCAAAGAAAATGTATTACATAAAGTTATTGAACTCAAGTTTTATTCATCATAAAATTCATACAACTCCTCATCACTGTCAAGACTCCCATCCATTAGCTTGTCCTAATCTGTGTCTGATGACGAATCACTGTCTTCAACAATGAGCACAAAAACAAGTACAAAAAAGCGGGAAATGCAAGTAAAAAAATCCATAACCACTGTATAAGACTCACCCAGTTCTCAGACCCCAAATTTTTTGGAAAAGGGTGCATCTTATACGTGGGGAAATACAGTAGTTTCTAAAAACTCTAACTGGACTTCATCATCCTGTGGTGAGCTCCACTTTAACTAGTCCTAAACCAACAGGCCAAGGACGAATCAATCATCCTTGTGAAATCCGGAGGCTCTGCCTTTATAATTCCACCCTTGCTTTTAATCTAACAGACTTCACAGGTGCTACTCTCCTTTGTATATACTTATCTGGGAGTAAATCCTCATTGTTTTATATGAATTGTTTTTGAATTACTTCAGCCATTAGTAACCAGTCTTCAGTAGATCTGATTTCCCCTGCTTTACCTGGTAGTTAACTTTACTTAACACTCATAACCATATCAGTTTATTTTTCTATCATGTGAGAGAGGGGAAAAGCTGGAAACTAAAGGAACTTGAGGACTAGAACAGAAGGAATTTCTCTCCAAGATCTTCAAGTGAGCTGAGGTTTCCTCAACAGTTCTTGGAATAAGGCTCAGGCCTTGATTTGTAGTTCTCTTCACTCCTGGGAAGGGCTCATCTTGTGGCTGAAGTAGGATGCTGGTGTCTGTTTTGCCTTAATGTCCCCCTTCCCTTATTTGTTTTTTATTGCTGGGAAGCAGAACTTTCAGAAGCTCTGTTGAAGGCATTTTTCTTCACCAGTCACATTGCCTAAATTGAGGTGAAGTGTTAATATCGGATTAACAGCAGTGATGAAGAATGAATCATACAGGCATAGAAAGCTAAAAAATAGCCCTGTGCTAGGTTTTCTGGGGGTTGACCTTATCATTATAAGTGAGTAAAGCTGGTGGCAGAAGGACGGAGCTGCAGTAAGACATATCAGTGCAAGAAGCCTGGAAGGACCTTGGCAACACTGCGGTTGGGGCAGATTGGAGTGTCTGCCTGCTCAGAAGTGTGAGCCACATGGAGCACATGCACCTGTGGGCTACAATCTGTACTGGCTGCCCACTGTTTCCAAAACAGTGATGCTTCTCCCTTTACGTGAATTTTACATTTAATATGTTCATGTCTGGCTATCAGTGGTATGAAAACAGTAGTGGACATTTGGTCTTGGGCTTAATTGACTTCTTAGGGCTGGGAGGAGCAAACTAAGTCAGTTGCGCTTTTTTTTTTTATTTATTTTTTTTACTCAGAGAGAGAAGGGGAGGCAGAGCCGGACTCCTGCATGCGCCCCAACTGGGATTCACCTGGCAAGCCCACTACAGGGCGATGCTCTGCACATCTGGGGCTTGCTCAGTTGCTCAGCAACTGAGCTTTCTTAGTTAGTGCTTGAGGCAGAGGCCTGGAGCCATCCTCAGCACCTGGGGAAAAGAGAGAGAATCAAGAGGGGGAGGGATGGAGAAGCAGATTGGCGCTTCTCTTGTGTGCCCTGACAGAATTGAACCTGGGATATCCACACGCCAGTTCGACGCTCTACCACTGAGACAACCAGCCAGGGCCTAGTTGTGCTTTTTAGAGGAGCAAACACTGATGCCTTGTGGGTTTTGGACATTTTCCCCCAAACTGAGCAGTACTTTATGGTTTGAACTTTTACTAATCTCCTGTCATACATCCAGACTTCTCATGCTTCTGCCAAGCTCTGGCTGATTAGAAAGAACTTAGCACACTGTCTAGCACACAATAGTCACTGGGTAGTATTTTAATAATTACTTGTTTTACAGGTTGATATAAAAACTTCATTTCCAGATTTTACCATTCTTTATTTTTTGTATTTTTCTGAAGTTAGAAGTGGGGAGGCAGTCAGACAGACTTCCTCATGCACCCGACTGGGATCCACCTGGCAAGCCCACTAGGGGGCGATGCTCTGCCCATCTTGGCCGTTTCTCCTTTGTGGCTGGAGCCATTCTAGTGCCTGAGGTGAAGTCCTCGGCTCCCGGGCCAACTTTGCTCCAATGGAGCCTTGGCTGTGGGAGGGGAAGAGATAGAGAAAGAGAGAAAGTAGAGGGGGAAGGGTGGAGAAGCAGATGGGTGCATCTCGTGTACCCCACTGGAAATTGAACCCGGGACTTCCACACGCCTGGCCAACGCTCTACACTGAGCCAATCAGCCAGGGCCCAGATTTTACCATTCTTTTCCTTTGACTTTACATTAATTTGATGGGCACAAATTATAAATTATTTTCTATTATTCTAAGACTATTTCTTTTAAAATAATCATCTATTTTCTCATTCTCCATTTTATCAACTTTGTTCATGTTGTTTGGATCTCATAGGCATAATCTTGCCACTTTGAAGATATTTTTCTTAAGTTTCTGAGTATGATGTTTTCAGGGGTGGTGGTTTGAGTGGGTGAGAGGTAGGAAGGTGGCAGGGAGGAGGTTCCTAAGGAATATGCTATGAATTTCTGAAATAGGGCCTTGGATAGCTTTTCATCTCCTTAATTGAGTCTGAAAACCATAAGTCTGGTAAATAACTCTGTGAAAATAATTAATGCAGGCCAGCCACATTGCCTGAATTGAGGTGAAGTGTAAATTCCAAATTAACAGCAGTGATACCTTATTCACAGAGAGGTTAAATTATATGCCTCCTACTACTTCATGTGACATGTTCTCCACTCACCTGTTTAACTGTTGAAGGAGAACCCAAAACTACTGCTAGTATTAATCCCAGGTGGCAACATGGGGAGGAGGTGTGGGATTGATGACAAAGATGATACCATCAGGTAAGGGAAAGTTTCAGATTAAAAATAATTTTCTCTAATTACCAGTGCTCACATTTGTGGCATTGTGTAAATATAGTAGATTATGATTATCTTTTTTTTTTTTTTTTGTATTTTTCTGAAGTGAGAAGCAGGAAGGCAGAGAAACAGACTCCCACAAGCACCCAACCGGGACCCACCCAGCATGCCCACCGAGGGCGATGCTCTGCCCATCTGGACCTTTGCTGGGTTGCAACCAGAGCCATTCTAGCGCCTGAGGCAGAGGCCATAGAGCCAACCTCAGCTCCCGGGGCCAACTTTGCTGCAGTGGAGCCTTCACTGCAGGAGGGGAAGAGAGGGAGAGAGAGAGAGAGAGAGAAAGAAAGAGAAAGAGAGGGAAAGAAAGCAGAGGGGGAAGGGTGGAGAAGCAGATGGGCGCTTCTCCTGTGTGCTCTGGCGGGGAATCAAACCCAGGACTTCCACACGCTGGGCTCTACTGCTGAGCCAACCGGCCAGGGCAGATTATGATTATCTTAATATTGACAGTTGGATCGCATAATGAGAATTTCTGTTTTTATTAAACTCCCTCGATTTTTAATTTTCTGTATATTTTTGCCTCTCCTCATTTAGGATTATAGCTGGCTAATTTATTTATCTTGTAAATGCTTCAGTTAAAACTAAGGAGGGATTGGCACAGATTAAAGATAGAAATACCACTGTTGTTATTTGTATTTGCTTGTCTTAAATTTGGCCAATTTTCATAGCTTTCAATTTATTTGATCGCTGAAGCTGGCTGGGAGTGGCCTGAAATGAGTATGATGCATGACAGGATTGGGCTATAATTTTATTTTAATTAATTGATTAATTTCTTGGACTCTTGTTATTTCAGCACACTCTAATAGCTGGTTGGTGGTACTGGATCCTTTGAAGCCTGGTGGACCTTATGAAGTGATGGCACAGCAGACTTTTGAGGGAAAGAACTTAACCCTGAGAGTTCATGATGTCTTATTTGGAGATGTCTGGCTTTGCAGTGGGCAAAGTAACATGCAGATGACAGTTTCACAGGTAATTTGCAGAGTCAGTGATAATAAATAATGTTGATGTTGAAGAAAAAAGAAGGAGATGGAAGGGGCAAGAAGGAGAAAGGGGTCGAGACCTTTTTTAGCATGTGCCAAGATCTATTCTAAGTGTTTTCCACATTTGATTTTAGAAGGTAAGTACTTTATTCAAATCTCACAGACTAGGAAACTGGACCATTGAGGTTAAATTACCTGTCTAAGGTCACAGTTAATAGTGGAGCCAGAATACGAGCTGGTAATGCAACTTCAGAGCCGGCTTTCTTAGTCACAGCAAGTGTTCCATCAGTGTGCCAGGCACTCTTTTCCCACCTTGCTGGGCTAAAGGCAGAAGCTAGAGTGTATCTGATGGTAGTGGAGATTTCATTACAAACTGAAGACAAAATAAGTTAGTTTTCTTTTTGATTGGTCTTAGAAGATGAGCTTCTGGAGAGAACCTAGGAAAATAAAACAATTAGATTTTGTTTTAATGCTGTGCAGCTAATGTACAATATATCTTTCGTTGTCATGGAGATTGAAAAATTAAGATTGAATGTTGGCTTTGCCTTTTACTAGGGAATGGCTTAGAGCAATTCACTTGGTATTTTTGAGACTTCCTTTTAAAACATACTTTTAAAAAATATCCCTAAATGATCCTGGGCTGGATAGCTTGGTTAATTAGAGCATCATCCCAAAGTGCAGGGGTTGCCGGTTTAATCCCCGGTCAGGGCACATACAGGAGCAGATTGATGTTCCTATCCTCTCTCTATAGGATCAATAAACGTAAAAAAAATGTGCTTTAATGAATATTACACCCTTTGACCATTGGTAAGTATATAATTCAGTAGCATATAGGGTGGGACAAAAGTAGATTTACAGTTGTGAGTATGCGAAACACAATTTATTCTTGAATTGTTATTTATTATTATATTATTTTCCATGCAAACAGCTGTAAACCTACTTTTTGTCCATCCTGTATTCACAATGCTCTGCGTACCCATTACCTTATCTATGCACAAAACTATTTTATCATCCTCAGCATAAACTTTGTACCTGATAAGCAATAATTCCTTCTTTTCTCCTTCCTCCAACCCCTGGTCACCTCTATTCTACTTTCTATGAATTAGCCTATTCTAGTTACCTTGTATAAGTAGAATCTTATAATAGTTGACCTTCTGTGTCTAACTCATTAAGGATAATGTTTTCACAGTTAATCCATGTTGTAGCATATATCAAAATTTTATCCCTTTTTATGGCTGAATTATATTCTAATGTATATGCCACCTTTTGTTTATCCATTTGTTAATGGCCACCTGGGTTTTTACCTCTTGGCTATTGTGAGTAGTGCTGCTATGAACATTGTTGTGCAGATATCTATCCAGTCCCTGCTTTCAATTCTTTTAAGTATATACCAATGAATGGAATTGCTGAGGCATCTGTCAGTTCTACCTTTAACTTTTGAGAAACCACCAAATCATTTTCCACAGTAGCTATACCATTTAACATTCTTACCAGCAATATGCAAAGGTTCCAGTTTCTCTACATCCTCTCTAACACATGTTACTTACCTTTTTTTTTTATTATAGCCATATTAGTAGATGTGCAGTGGTATCACTCTGTGGTTTTGATTCACATTTCCCTAATGACTAAGGATATTGAGTACTCATTGGCCATTTGTAAAACTTCTTTGGAGAAATGTCTGTTCAAGTCCTTTGTTCATTTTTTAATTGTGTTATTTGTTGTTGAATTGTAGGAATTCTTATATATGCTAGGTACCAATCAATATGCTGAAATGTCAGGCATATGAATTGAAAATATTTTATACATTCTTTAGGTTGTTATCCCACTTTCTTGAGGGTGTCCTTTGATACACAAACATTCTTTCTTTTGATCAAGTTCAATTTATGTTTTTATTTTTTTCAGGGGCAGAGAGAGAGTCAGAGAGAGGGATAGATAGGGACAGACAGACAGGAACGAAGAAAGGCGAGAAGCATCAATCATTAGTTTTTCGTTGCCATTGTGACACCATAGTTGTTCATTGATTGCTTTCTCACATGTGCCTTGACCGTGGGCCTTCAGCAGACCGAGCCACCCCTTGCTGGACCTTGGGTCCAAGCTGGCGAGCTTTTGCTCAAGCCAGATGGGCCCACGCTCAAGCTGGTGAGCTCGGGGTCTCGAACCTGGGTTTTCCGCATCCCAGTCCGACACTCTATTCACTGCGCCACCGCCTGGTCAGGCCAATTTATGTTTTAAAATTTTTTTTACTTAATGATTTTAGATAGAGAGAAAGGAAGGGGGAGAGAAACATTGATTTGTTGTTCTACTTATTTGTGCATCCATTGGTTGATAGGTTCCACAGCCTTGATATATTTGGGATGATGCTGTAACCAATTGAGATACTTAGCTAGGACTGTTTTTTTTTTTCTTTTCTTTTGTTGTCTAAGTTTTTGGTGTCATAGTCATTAAATTATTGCCAAATCCAGTGTCATGGACATTTTCTCCATGTTGTTCTCTAAGAGTTGTAGAGTTTTAGCTATTAAGGTTAGGTCTTTCTTTTTGCATCAGTTTTGGTATAGGGCGTAAGGTGAATGTTTAACTTCATTCTTTTGTGGGTAGATATCCAGTTCTCCCAGCACCATTTGTTGAAAGACTTTCCTTTACCCACTGAGTGATCTTGGCAGGCTTGTCAATAATTAACCTTATATTTGATGGTTTATTTCTTGGCTTTCTTTCTTATTCCACTGGTATATAGGTTCCTCCTTATACCAGGACTATATGGTTTTATGGTTTTAATTATTGTAGCTTTGTAGTAAATTTCAATATTGGGAAGTGTGAGTCTCCTGACTTCTGCCATCTTTTTCAAGATTGTTTTGGTTAGTCATGGTCTCGTGCAGTTCCATATGACTGTGAGGGTATGCTTTTCCATTTCTGAATAAAAAGGCTATTAGAATTTTGATAGGTATTGTGTTTGAATCTGTAGCTTTCTTTGGGTAATATTGGCTTTTTTTTTTCTTTATTCATTTTAGAGAGGAGACACAGAATGAGTGAGAGAGAGAGAGAGAGAAAGGGGGGAGGAGCTAGAAGCATCAACTCCCATATGTGCCTTGACCAGACCAGTGCAGGGTTTTGAACTGGCGACCTCAGTGTTCCCAGGTCGACGCTTTATCCACTGCGCCACCACAGGTCAGGCCAATATTGGCATTTTAACTTCTGTTATAAACATGGAATGTATTTCCATTAATGTCTTTAATTATTTTAAGCAATGTTTTATAGTTTTTGGTATCTTCTACTTCCTTGACTACATTTATTCCCAAGCATTTAATTCTTTAGTTGCTTTTATAACCTGAATTTCTTTCTTAATTTCTTTTTAGGATTGTTTCTTATTGGTTGGTGTATAGAAACAAATGATTTTTTGCATGTTGTTGACCCTGTATCCTGAAACTTTGCTGAATTTACTTATTATTAGCTCTAGTAGGGGTTTTGTTTGTTTGTTTGTTTGTAGACTCCAGGATTTTCCCAGTGGATAGAAGTATATCATCTACAGTAGGGGTGCTCAATACATCGATTGTAATCTACTGGTTGATCGCGAAGGAAGTGTGGGTAGATCGCATGACATTAAAAAGACATTTGTCTTTTGATTGGCATACAGGGTAGCCAATCTGACGTCTGAACTTTTGACACCCTACGCATGCGCGTTAAACCACGCTAACTTGTTCAGTTGCATTGCCGCGTAGTTAGCCTTCAATTTATTTAAACTAAATACAACAAAGGGTATAAAAATGAGTGCCGTAGCTGGTCCGAGTAAGAAGCCTAAAACCTACCACTTTCATACAGAATGGGAGGGGATTTTTTTCACTATGTCAATTTTTAAGTGCATTTGCCTCATCTGTCTGTGTGCCATTGCTATTCCAAAGAAGGGAAATGTGGAGCTGCTTTTTCGGACTGTTCATAAAAACTATGGAATTGACTTTCCTCCGAAAAGAGAGCTGAGAAGGAGAAAGGTGAAAGAATACACAATATTAAATAGTAATAATAGTAACTTAAATAATGATAATATAGAAGAAATAAATTTACGTTTTGCATTTTTATTGTAGGTAGATCATTTTGACTTGGTCATCTTATAAGTAGCTCGCAAGCTAAAAAAGTGTGGGCACCCCTGATGTACAGATATAGTTTTACCTCTTTTTCCTTTCCAAATTGAATGCTTCTTTTCTTCTTTTTTTAAAAATCTAATAGGTCTGGCTTGAACTTGCAGTACGATGTTAAATGGCAGTAGTGAGAGCAGAGATTCTTGTCTTGTTCCTGGTCTTGGGGGAAAGCTTTCAGTTCCTTACCACTGAGAATAATGTTATCAGTGGGCTTTTCATAAATGTCTTTTATCATGTTGAGGGATTTTCCCTCTATTCCTAGTTGTCTGAGAGGTTTTATCATTCAAGTATGTTGAATTTTGTTAAATACCTGAGGCTTGGTTTTTTTGACACAGTGATTATGTTTGACCAATTTAATTAATTCACAGGATTTTTATGAAAGAGTTAATTATGTTTGTCTCTAAAAGGCCCTTATAAATTGAAAACTTCTGTCTAAATATAAGATGTCATTATTTTTCAACTTTTTATTATAAAGTTTAAAACACACAAAAGTTAAGAGACTTATAAAATCCTAAATTCCCATTTATCTGGATTGACAGTAGTTAATATTTTTCCATATTTGATTTATCTATTTCTTTTCCTTTGGTGAACAATTTCAAAGTAATGTTGCAGACATCTTAATACTTTAATTAGGTGTCATATATCAAATTGATATATATATTCATATATAAAATTAATTTGTGTGTGTGTGTATATATATATATCTTTACACAGAAATAAGTAATAATACACCAGTGATGACTTTTTTGATTAACTTTTTCATAACCTGATTCTTTTGTTAGTATCAACTATTTTTTCTCTGTTTCAGTTACTACCTTTGAAGATGAACTATTCTTAAATTTTGAGACCTAGTATTTTTCCTTCTTAATTATAAATATACAGAGGCATCACTGGCCTCACTGTACCCCACTAGAGTGTGGGGAGCAAGAGCCCTGTGTAGACTCCTAAGTAGGAATGGGACATATACAGTACATGAGGGATCTGGTGGAACCTATCAGGGGAATGCTGACTTGCCGATATGTTGGTCAGTGATAAAACTCACCTTGAAGTGTTCCTATTTCCATTGCTATTAGAGAATAGGGACCCTCTGGTAAATTATGAGTAAGGTCTCAAGTAAAGCTGGATAAAAAGGACATTGAAAAAGTTATCAAGGGAATCAAGCCTCTTAATAGTTTTACTGATATTTTAGATAGGCAGCCATAGTAGAACAAACGTCTTAGCACTGTATGTCTTTAGCACTTAGATTTCTTTTTTGGAATCAACTCTACTTTCTAATTAAACACAAAAACAGTCTAGAATAAAGAGAATGGATTTCTGGTTTAGGGTGTGATGGGGTTAGTGCTTTGAGCATCAATTGTCATTGCTTTATTTGTTTAGTGGTAGCTATCTGATTTAATAGTAAAAGTAAGGCTCTGACCAGTGGCAACTCGGAGGATAGAGCCTCGTCCTGGAGTGCCAAGGTTGCTGTTTGCATCTTGGGGTAACTGACTCAATCCCAAGATCACCAGTCCGAGCCACAGTAAGGGCATGTATGAGAAGCAACCAGTGGATGCTCAACTAAGTGGAACAGTGAATTAATGTTTCTCTCTCTCTCTCTCTCCCTTCCTATCTCAATAAATAAATAAAGACCATTGTTTTTTCATTCAAATTAGGATCCGGGCTAGACAGTGTAATAACAGGTTTATAAATACAGTATATTAAAACTTTATCAGCTTAAAATATTAGTGAAAGATTAATAAAAACTCAGTATTTTAAGTTATTTTTTGCCACTGAGAAAGAAGGAACAGGAAGGCCAAGAGCCACAAAGTGTGGAATAATAAAGGCTTTATTAAGTATCAGGCATCCTGCCCGACGATGTCCTCTGGTCCTGGGGTTCAGAGGCCAGAGGAGTCGTCATAATTTGACTGTGCGAGAGGTATTTAAAGGGGTCCTCTGGGTGGGCGAGTAGTTATGACGTGGTGAAATCTCACTGGCTGACGGACTGTCAATCTTTTCCCAAGGTCCTCTGGGAACTTTCTTTTGGTGTGCTTGGTTGTGTGGGTGGCCCCAGTTAAAGTTCCCGGGCTCTGAGTTTCCCACCTGACTGTCCCCCATTAGCCACCCCATTCCAGCCTTTTTTGTTAAATAGAAAAGGGGCTCTGTATATTCGTCTGGCTGCTTCCTGCTGATTAGGGGCGTCGTGGGGATGGGAGGTTGGCTGGTGGTGGCTTTGAGGGGGTGTCAGGAGGAACATTTGTTTGGCCGTGAGTTGAGAAATTTCGTGGATGCAGTTCTGTAAGAATTTAAAAAAGAGAAGAGCAAATGTGTGTTATACGTTATTAGAAGATTTAAGATAGGGGCAGTCCAGGTAAGAATGTGTGGCTGCTATTAGGAGTCAGGCAGATTGTAGGAGGAGAGATTCTTGCTCACAGACGGTTGAGGAGATTGAAGCTTCCTTCATCAGGCCAGTCCTACTGAACAGCATTGCTCCCTGCTTTAGCTCACTCTGGTGGCAGGTTCCTGGTGGGAGGGGCAGGAGTAACAGAAGGGTCTGCAGGGCCCAACCTCTCGGTGAGCCACAGATGAGTAGGGCCCAGTGGTTCCAAACTGCCAACAATCCTGCATGGGAGCAAGCTTGAGGTGAGAGACATGGTTAGAAATGAGGGTAGCATTGATTATGGGAGAGCCCTTGGTAGTGAGGAATGGCAGGAGTAAGTGGGAAGATGCTATCGGCTGGATAGTGGCTCCAAGAATGTGTAGAATGTCTCGACCCAGAAGGGGTACAGGGCACGATGGCATAAATAAGGAGTGCAAAGAAAAGGGAATCCTGTTCAAACTGCATCTCAGGGTTGGAGTGCAAAGGGGAAAAAAAGGGGTCCCATTCATTCCCATAACCCAGACCTGTGAGGGAATTAGAGATCTAGAGTGTGGTGGCAAAACAGAGAAGGCAGCTCCCGTGTCCACAAGAAATGAGATGGACTTACCCATTAGTTGCAGCATACCCTGGGTTCTCTGAGACCAGGCCGTGTCCTAGGAGTTTGAATGATGGGCCAACGTGGCTGGATTGTCCTCCCATTCGGGTGGCTTATCCTCCACGTAGAGGTGTTGAGGATGAGCCTGCTGCCCAAAGAGGCAATTGCTCTGCCAGTGACCAGGCTGCTTGCAGTTAGGGCAGAGCTCAGTGGGCAGACGCGGGCAGAAGCCCTGTCGGGTACAGTGGTCCTGCTTGCCACACTTAAAGCAAGCTGCTGGTGGGATTCCTCTTTGCAGTCCAGACTTGGGCCGGGCACTTCCTGTGCCTGGGTTTGGAGCATCACCTTCTGCTGCATGCAGGCCTGGCAAACAGCCTTGGCCTGTTCCTATTAGCTGCAACCATTGAAAACTTTAAATGCCATGTTCACAGGTCCCAGATAGGGGTTTTGGCGTTGAGAATAAAAGGAGGAGGGCTCCTAGGGAACCTGGCCCTCAGATCCAGCTGGAAATGCTGGTACAGTGGGCAGGACAGGATGTTGGGAGTCCTGCAAACTGGTGTAAGAGCCAATGGTAGGCGGAGATGCTCTGACAGAGGAGGGACTTGAGAACACAGTGTAGAAGAGAGGGGCCCCTGGCCAGCAGGGGAGAAGAAATAGAGACTGGTATTTGCAAGTGAATGAGAAACAGGATTTAGCGAAGGGAGGGGGAGGGGCTCTCTGGAGGGAAGAGACTAGAGCGAAAGAGGTCCGCAGAGGGACCAGAGAGTGGTTCCAAGAAAGGGAAGCCCCCAGGGGTCAGGCAGGAGAGAAAGTTGAGAGTCCATGAAGAAGGATAGATTACGAGCGGAGGGTTTTCTCTGGTCAAAAATGGCCTGCGCAGTGAAACAGACGGCACAGAGATTAAGGACAGGTGCGAATAATTAGAGGCTCTGGGTATAAAGGGATCTCCAAGCTCCCAGCCACCTCTGCGATAGTTAAATTGGTGAGTGTGTGAAAACCAAAAGTCCCTTCAGGAGGCTACCTGGTCCGATTATCCAGTGGGTTCTGTGGCCTGATGACAGCAGAGAAAATGAAGTTTCTTCTTCTTTAGGGAGGGAGAGATTTCAGATAAGGCAACTCCTGGAGTGTTTTGGGATTCCTGTGCCCCCACGGCTGGCCTCAGTTCTCAGGGTGGTCAGAGTTGAGGATTGGCGTCCCAAAACTCAAGCTCTGGCCACGGATGGATAAGGAAAGTGGATGTGCTCGGACGTCTCCAGGGCACACACACACTTGGACAGAAAAGGCTTCCCTGGCGTAGCTACAGTTTCGGACAGGGAGCCTCGGTGGAAAGAACTAAGGGAAGTTTGGAGGCATGAGACTTACCACACCGTGTGCCGAAGTGGGTGGAAGGTCGGAGATCCTGAGATCCTGCTTCTTTCTCAGAAGGGAAGGGGAGAGGAGCGGCCCCAGTGGGCATCTGACTCCTCCCGGGTTTTTGGCACCAAAATGTAAGGTATTTTTTCCTGCTGAGAAAGAAGGAACAGGAGGGTCGAAAGCCACAAAGTGTGGAATAATAAAGGCCTTATTAGGTATCACGCATCCTGCCTGACGATGTCCTTTGGTCCCGGGATTCAGAGGCCGTAGGAGTTGCCCTAATTTGAGGTTTTTAAAGGGGTCCTCTGGGTGGGTGAGTAGTTATGATGTGGTGAAATCTCACTGGCTTACGGACTGTCAGTCTTTTCCCAAGGTCCTCTGGGAACTTTCTTTTGGCGCGCTTGGTTGTGTGGGCGGCCCCAGCCAAAGTTCCTGGGCTCTGAGTTCCCCACCTGACTGTCCCCCATTAGCCACCCCACAAGTATCAGCACTCCAGAGAAATTAGCATGAGTTAAGTTCTTTGGCACATTTGAAATTGTGATTTTTTTTCCTGATTTAAAAAAAAATAAGCATGAAATGACAATAGTTTCAAAAGAAAGTTTTAAAAAATAAGAAATTGGTATTGCCTGACTGGTGGTGGCACAGAAGATAGAGCATTGACGCTGAGGTCCCAGGTTCAAAACCCGATGCCATGTGCTTGAGCGTGGGCTCACCAACTTGAATGTGGGGTTGCCACCTTGAGTATGGGATCATCAACATGATCCCAAGGTCGCTGGCTTGGCTTGAGTAACCCCCACCCCCCATCAAGGCACATATGAAAAGCAATCAGTGAACAACTGAAGTGACACAACTATAAGTTGATACTTCTCATCTCTCTCCCTTCCTGTCTCTCTGTCTCTCTGTCTCTCTCTCTCTGCAAAAATAAAAAAGGAAAGGAAAAAACAAATTGGTATTGACTTAACTAATCTCTTAAATATATTAAAGGCTCAGTTTACAATAAAGAGGAATGTTACAAAAATAATCTTAGAAATAAAAATTTGCATTATTTATTGTCATTAATATGTTCTGTATTGTTTTCTTTAATAGATTAAGAATTTAAAAAGGTTATTGTCTTCCCTAGCGTTTCTCTAAAACTCAGTTTCTTCTCAAGTTGATTTTTCTTTTCCTGCCTTTTATTATTTATTTTTACCTTTGAGAAATACTTGAATTTCAGATTTATAAATCTCTACAATGAGACCATAATCTCAAGGAATTTATTTTATAAATAATTATAAAATTGAGTTTTCACATACATTATGATTTCTTATTTTGCTTCTATTGTTTCTGCCCCTTGTAGTTCCTTCTTTCATTCATTCCTTCCTTCCTTCCTTCCTTCCTTCCTTCCTTCCTTCCTTCCTTCCTTCCTTCCTTCCTTCTTTCCCTCCCTCCCTCCCTCCCTCCCCCCTCCCTCCCTTTCTTTCTTTCTCTCTTTCTTTTTTGATGCTTTACTAAATAATGCTACTAAAAAGATTCTACTCTGGACCTATCTACTTCATTTCATTATAGTGTTCTCATTCAAAATCTAAATTCTTGCATTTATGTCTTCCTAACCAGTATTTTATTTCCTCCTGCTTCCTGTCCTGCTTAAATATTTGGAACCCTTTGAATGTAAATGTTTATTAAAATGAACTTTAGCCTGACCTGTGGTGGCGCAGTGGATAAAGTGTAGAACTGGAATGCTGAGGTTGCCGGTTCAAAACCCTGCACTTGTTTGGTCAAGGCACATATGGGAGTTGATGCTTCTAGCTCCTTCCCCCTTTCTCTCTCTGTCTCTCTCCTCTCTAAAATGAATAAATAAAAAAAATTCTTTTAAAAAAAATGAACTTTAACTAGACTCCCTTTTAACATAAGTGAATGGAAGCAAAATTGAAGTTTTAGCTCTTGATAGAAAGCATGATTTTGTATAGAAGTAGAATTGCTGCTAACTCGTTAAGGAAAACAGTACTTTTCTTAATTGCAGTTCTCTGTTTGCAAAGAAAGGCATGGACCAGATGTATTTTGATTTATACAGTCAGGTTCTCAATAACAGTCAATGCCAGGGGATCTCATCCCATTTTCTGGTGAGCTAAATCAGATTTTGATTGGTGAGAATAAACACATTTTTTTCTGCCTAGAATTTACTCTTTAGCCTCTTCTCTATTAAATGAAGGCTACAAGCTCTGAGATATAGGAAACTAGATAAAAGATTCCACCTGACACAGCCAAGTGTTAAATTTTTTTTTTTTTTTTGGTTTTAAATCATACACTTTATTTGCATGGCAGCATTGTACGTGCTTACAGTACCAAAAGCCAAGTTTTCTAGTCTCTTAACATTCTGTAGGACTGTGTTTTTGATCAAAAGGATACTGTATCTGTAGTCTTTCATTATTCCTTTTGCTCCGTTCTCTCCAGGGTCTCCCCCCAATCTTACCTCCCACAAAAACAGGGTGTCTGTCTCTTTCCTTTTCCTTTCCTCCTCCAGGTGACTTCTCTGAGGAGGTAAGATTTCTACTCTAACCTACCACTCTTCACATTCAAATGAAGGACATGGCAGATTGTATGCCCATCTTGTTTTAGGGTAAAGTGGAATTTTTAAATTGAGTGTTATTTATAACACTGAGTGTGATGTTTATAAATGGAGAAAAGTCTAAATGTTCATCTGTTGCCTACTAAAACAGGGTAGGTCTTAAGATTTGAGTATTTCTAGTTAAGCTCAGAAGAAGATGGCCAATATTAGACAGGAAACCCATTTTTCAATATCTTGGCAATCCCCACATTTTTACTTTACAAGTAGAGAAATTAAAATCCAGAAGACAAGGTTTAATAGCACAGCACAATAAAAGATTCACAGAAGTAATGATGAATGGCTTATGCAGAATGCACCCACATGCTCTCTCTCACACACACAGACCCATCTACACATATGCCTTGCTCCCCATGCTGATCCCATGCTGAGATTCTCTGGGAAATAGATTCTTGACGTTTCTTCATTAATTCAAGAATGCGGTGGAAAGGTCACAAATTGAACACCCGTGAGCAGCTGCTTTGATGGTGAACTGCTGGTCCCTAGAGAGGTAGTGTTGCTCCCTCTCAGCCACATGAGCCTTAATGACTTCAGATACCTTGGTTTTCATTTACATCCTTATTTAAATACTTGGTAAGAAAATAATTACACCGAGGTGTTTGATGAAATGAAATTTGATCTCAGCAGATGGAGGAAGGCTTCCCCTTCCATCAGCAGGGAAACCAAGTGTCATTTAAATGAAAATCTTATGAAATCTCTTTATTTCTAAGTTTGCTACTGGTATCTCTAAGGAAATGCATCCATCAAAAAGGCTTAGTGACACTGGGAAGGGATACCAATTGCAGAATTAATTGTCATCAGGTACAGCCAGAATTTTCCTCCCACCCCATTTTTGTTACCATTTTCTGTGGCTTTCAAGTTTTGACTTGACGTAATAAACAAATGTGCATTTGAAAATGGAAGTGTTTCAGCCAATGTTTTAGATCTAGTTCTGTGTGCAGGTAATAATACAGAATGCCAACCACCCTGACTCTTCTGGCCTTTACGCCACAGCATTAGCAGGGGGTCTAAAGGACAAGTAGCATGTTCACTATGCTGCCTCCCTAAGCTGAGGAGGTACTTGAGTTTCTAGTCAGTGCTGAAGCTAGCGTGGGTGAAGAGAACGGAAGCAGTTCCATCCACTGTTTCCATGGAAGCAACAGATCCTTAGCACTTAGTGAAGAACGGGATTTCAAGGGAGGTGACTCTTTACAGGTACTTGCTGCTGAAAAATAATTTCCCTGCCAGAATATACTCTGAGTGCATTAGCTTGTCCTCACTCTTTAATGTTTATTTTACATTAACTTGCCAAGCAAGATCCTGAACAAACAGATTTGAATTGCCTATGGAATTTTCCTGAGACTGTGTGTAATCTATGACTTGATAGTGAGAAGACCAGTAACTCTGACAAGCTAGGGCTGCAGCTGCCCAGGGAGCATTTCAGGCTGTGGCGTCCATCATGTCAGAAAAGAGCCATTTGTGTCTGGCCATATTGGCCACAGCAGGCTCAGTGGCAAGTCAGGAGGCGGTTCAGGGGGCAGCATATTTCAGTGAAATGCTCTGTGGGGGCAATCTGGCAGCTCTATCATTTCTCTTACAGTGTGGGCTGGAGGGCCAGCTGTATTCTCTGTGGTGGGCGGGAGCGAAAACAGCCAGCTGCGCTCTCTGCGGCTAGCGGCCAGTGGAAGGCACCCAGCCGCCTGTGCATCTCCCTGCCATGGCCCTGCCTCAGCTGGAGCACTTGCTCCCTGAGGCCAGTGATAACCGGGCTTCCTGACACTCCTGTTAGCTCTTTGTTTTGGGAAAACCAGACTAGTCCAGGGGGATAGAGAGCAGACAAAAAAGAACAAACACAAACAGAGCAAAATAATGTATTTATTTAAAAACTTAAAGAGCTAAAAAAAAGGATTAAAGGAAAAGCACATATGTATAAGTTTATAGAGGAATGATGCCCAATAGGATCAACAATGAATTTACACAGTACAGACCATACACATTCTTGCCCAGAAACACCCTAAGAGCTTCTGTGAGTGAAGGTTCACAAAAGTGACTTGGGAAAAAGAAATATGTCTGTGGATGGACGCTTGTCTTTGTTTAGTTTCTCTGGACTGTTCTCAGCAGTCACTCTGAACACTATTGTGCAAATTGCCATGTCTCCTAAGCATTTCTTTGGTGATTTGCTGAGACCCAGATGGAAACAAGCATTTTGAGACTGATTTCAGTATGTTTCAGTAGTTCAACGATCACTTCGTAGGTATGTTTATTTATTTACTTATTTATTTTTGTATTTTTCCAAAGTGAGAAGTGGGCATGGGAGGGTATGTGGGGGGAGGCAGACAGACAGACTCCTGCATGCGCCTGACTGGATCCAGCATACCCACCAAGGGGCGATGCTTGGCCCCCTGGGGTGTTGTTCTGCTGCAGTGGGATTCATTCTAGCTCCTGAGGCAGAGGGCAGAGTCCATGGAGCCATCCTCAGCGCCTGTGGGAAGGGAAAAGAGAGAGAGAGGAAGGAGAGGAGGAAAGGTGGAGAAGCAGATGGATGCTTCTCCTGTGTGGCCTGGCTGGGAATCGAACCCTGGACTTCCACACACCGGGCTGACGCTCTACCACTGAGCTAACTGGCCAGGGCCTGTGTTTCTTTTGAAAACACTTCTCTTATATGGTATGGGTCACACAATTCTACCTCCTGGTCTTTTTGGCTCTATTTTTACTTTTATTTATTTTTAAGATTTTATTTATTGATTTTAGAAAGAGAGAAAGGAGGGGGAGGGAAGTGAGGGAAGCATCAACTCATAGCTGCTTCCCGTATGTGCCTTGACTGGACGCAAGCCCAGGTCTTTGAACCGGCAACCTTAGCATTCTAAGTTGACCCTTTATCCAGTGCACCACCACAGGCCAGGCTCCATTTTTCCTCTTATCTAATATGTACTTACTCCTTGAGATCTCAGGTTTTATTGCCTTCCTACCTTCTTTGGGGACATGATTCCTCATGATTTCTTTTGGTCAGTGTGGATCAAGGTGACTCACACTAGCCCATCATTGGTTTTGGTTATTCATTTTATCTTTATATATTGAAGGCTCAGAAATAGCTCAAAGGGCTGTGTTGACATAAGAAACATCCAAACCCGTAGAGAATTTTTATGAATTTATTTGAGCCAAACTCAGAACAATTGTCAGGAAGCAAAATTTCAGTAGATTGAGAAAATGCTCTGGAGAATGGCAGTTTTATAGTTTGTTTTGTACTTTAGAATTGAAGGAGATGTAACGAAGACATGTGAAATCCACTGATGGTAGACTAAGGGGGCGAGAGAAAGCATAGTGAGGAAATACCTAGAATTGGATAACAACAAAAAAGAAAAGACACATACTTTTTTTTACATCTATGGGTACAGGATAGTAACAGTTACAGCACAGAGAGATAGTATGGGGGAAACAAGATAACAATGAGGGGGTTCGTAGTCTCCTGCTATGGTACAGAGGTGTCTGGAAAAGGAGATTATGCTGATATTTCAAAGGTCTGTTATCTTAGATGCACAAACACAACAGACAGGCTCACTTCAGGTAAAGACTGACTTTTGTCAAGAAGCTGCAGGTCAGGACTGGACTACCTGCCCTGACTTGTTTTTGTTAGAAATTTTTTATGTATGGACCATCTGTGTCATTACTTTCTGTCTCTGAGTTTGTAGGGCTCTCCTTGCTGGCTTCCACTGAGCTTGTCAGGTTTAGTTTGTGACCCCTTTTTGTCCACAGTTGGTAGTGTTTAAGAGGCAATGGGATAGTTGTCCACCTGCTGAGTAGGCTGGTGTAAGAAATGATGTTCCTATTTCTTTTCTAGATATTTAATGCCTCAAGAGAGCTGTCTAACACTGCTGCCTATCAGTCTGTCCGCCTTCTCTCTGTGTCGCTCACTCAGGCAAAGCAGGAGCTAGAGGATCTTGCTGAGGTTGACTTGCGGTGGTCTCAGCCCACCTCAGGTAAGTGATTGTTAGAACGTGTGCCATCTCTTATATAGAAAGTCAGTGCCCTGGGTAGAATCTGTAATCCTGAATTTGGTTCTTACCTATTTATTATTTGGTTCTTATCTATTTATTATGATTCAACTATCCTTTCTTCATTTCTTATTGATTCTCCACCCATTCCTGATGGTAGCCATTCTGTAAGTTTATTCCCAAGACCGCCGGTGAGTCTTCATACTTTCTATAAGCAGATGACTACTTGCAGCTTTGCTGAATACATCAAGGCCATTCAGTATGACCTCTACCAGCATCTCTCTTCACAGCCTTTTTTTTTTTTGTATTTTTCTGAAGTGAGAAGTGGGGGGCAGCAGACAGACAGACTCCTGCATACACCTGACTGGGATCCACCCAGCATGCCCACTAGGGGCCGATGCTTGGCCCATCTGGGTGTTGCTCTGCTACAGCCAGAGCCATTCAAATGGCTGAGGTTGAGACCATGGAGCCATCCTCAGTGCCCGGGCCAACCTTACTCCCATGGAGCCTTGGCTGTGGGAGGAGAAGAGAGAGATAGAGAGAAAGGAGAAGGGTAGGAGTGGAGAAGCAGATGGACACTTCTCCGGTGTGCTCTGGCCGGAGGGAATCAAACCCAGGACTTCCACATGTGGGTTGATGCTCTACCGCTAAGCCAACCAGCCAGGGTACACAACTTTGATGCTCTGTTCTTTCTTATTTTTCTTCCGTTGTTTCCGGGTCTGAACACCACTGATTGGTGTCCTCCCCTGGCTACCTCTGATGTGGGCTCTTATGTCTTAGGGCCTTCTTTACCCATGTTGTTTCACCACACTATCCCTGCAGCAGGAAATCTTTATTTCCTGCCTACTCCCTGTGGCTCTGTGCTAGGCCACAAGGTGGAAGCAGTGAGTAAGACAAACACAGCCCCTATTCTCAAAGCTTAGCTTTTATTATAACAAAACAAAACAAAACTGAATGTAACAAACACCCTCACACAATGCCTTACCTCTTTGTTAAACCTTTCTAGAACATCTTTTACTTTTTCTTCCTTTTCATTGCCTTTCCATGTATTCACTCTTTAACCCTTTATAACAGGGGTCGGGAACGTATGACTTGCAAGCCAGATGTGACTTTTTCGATGGTTGCATCTGACTCGCAGACAAATCTTTAATAAAAATAATAGTAACGTTAAAAATATAAACATTTTCATGTATTACAATCCATTCATTTTCTACCACTCATGTTCATGGTTACGGGTGGCTGGAGCCAATCACAGCTGTCCTCCAGGACAATACCAAATTTTTATTGGATAATGCGTAATGTACACAGGTCGTTGTGAGGTCAAGAAGTAAACTTCCCTCCTTTTAATCAAGTAGTGAGCTAGCTAATTGCAGAAACCCTTTGGAAGAAGAAGATGGCTAAAAGAAAAAAAGATGAGGAGTATCGTACTTTTCAGCAGGAACAGACAGAGGAATTTGTCTTTGTGGAGAGAGCAGGTTCTGCAGTGTGTCTAATATGCAATGATAAAATTGCATCAACGAAATGGTCAAATATAAAACAGCACTTCGACATACGCCATACTACATTTGCATCAAAATATCCAGTGGGGGACAGCAGGAAGAAAGCATGTCAAGAGCTACCGTGCAGAGTGCAAGCTAGTCAGCAGCAACTTCGTGTTTGGACCCAACAAGGTGACTGGAATTTGGCCATCTTTGCTGGTGCTTTAGCAATTGTGAGAAACAGAAAACCATTTACAGATGGGGAGTATGCCAAAACATTCATGCTTGATGTTGCCAGTGAACTTTTTGACAACTTTTCGTATAAAGACAAGATAATCAAACTAATAAAAGACATGCCTAAGACCTGACCAGGTGGTGGCGCAGTGGATAGAGCATCGCCACCTGAGTTACATCCCCGGTGTCTCTGTCAAAGATTTTGAGCTATAAGCTGCTGACCTGAAGACCTCAGACATGTGGGTGAATAAGTTCAAGTCACTGAATGAAGATTTGGAAAGACTTGCACAACAGCAAGCAGAGTTGGCGAGCAAAACACAAGTGGGGAGAAATGAAAAAACTTCAACCCGCGGACCAGCTGATTGTCAAAACTTGGAACGCGCTTCCCATCACATACCACACACTGCAGTGTGTGAGTATTGCTGTACTGATAATGTTTGGCTCTACGTATGCATGTGAGCAGTCTTTCTCACATCTAAAGAATGTTAAGACCAACCTACAATCACTTTTTTTTTTAAATTTATTTTATTTTTATTTTATTCATTTTAGAGAGGAGACACAGAGTGAGAGAGAGAGAGAAAGAGAGAAAGGAGGGAGGAGCTGGAAGCATCAACTCCCATATGTGCCTTGACCAGACCAGTGCAGGGTTTTGAACTGGCAACCTCAGTGTTCCCAGGTTGACGCTTTATCCACTGCGCCACCACAGGTGAGGCCAACCTACAATCACTTTTAACGGATGGAAGTCTCAATGCCTGCATGTAGCTTAACCTCACCACGTATCAACCAGACTACAAAGCCATCAGCAAAACCATGTAGCACCAGAAGTCGCATTAATGGTAAGAAGTACTTTATTCATCACTGGTTAGCAACAGCATAACAATGTTATTAAAAAGAATTCAGAGACTTAGTGTACTTTAAAAGTGTTGGTCTTACATAAAATGCACACATTTACTTGTATTTAGTTTTAAACATATTGTATGGCTCTCACGGAATTACATTTTAAAATATGTGGCATTCATGGCTCTCTCAGCCAAAAAGGTTCCCGACCCCTGCTTTATATATAATCTGTCTTCTGCTTCCATCTCAACAGCTTTTTCACCTCAAAGTGACTGCTGTTCTTCTAATTATACACTCTGGGTACCACTGCAGCATTTGACTGCATACCACCCCCTTTAGGAACAACACATTTCTGTTAGCTTGCGTGCTACTTACTTCCTTTCCCTAGTTGTCTCCTCTGTCTTCTCCCTGCCTGTCTTTGCTTTCTTCAATGCCTTCCTCAAAATGTGATCCCTGTGCTCTTTCTAGTCCCTCCTTTTTTTTGTCTGTACATGCTTTACCTTGGTAGATTTGAATGCTCCTACATGTTCAAGTATTAATTAATTTAACACATATTTGAGTGCCAACAATGTGCAAAGCACTGGCCTGGGTGCTGGGGGTATAGCAGTGAATAGAACAGGAGACAACAGCTGGCCTCATGGAGCTTGCATTCTGGAGCAGGGGAATATAGAAAATGAGTGCCAAATTAATACATTTTACAGGAAGTATTTGACATTATTCGGTATGACACTATCTGAACTCTTCCTATAAGAATTTAGGAACTGCCTGACCAGGCGGTGGTGCAGTGGATAGAACATTGGACTGGGATGCGGAAGACCCAGGTTCGAGACCCCGAGCTTGCCAGCTTGAGCGTGGGCCCATCTGGCATGAGCAAAAACTCACCAGCTTGGACCCAAGGTCGCTGGCTCCAGCAAGGGGTGGCTCGGTCTGCTGAAGGCCCGCGGTCAAGGCACATGTGAGAAAGCAATCAATGAACAACTGAGGTGTTGCGACAGCAACGAAAAACTAATGATTGATGCTTCTCACCTTTCTCCGTTCCTGTCTGTCTCTCCCTATCTATCCCTCTCTCTGACTCTCTCTCTGTCTCTGAAAAAAATAAAATAAAATAAAAATTTTAAAGAATTTAGGAACTAAATTTATTTTGGTAAATTTTTTGATGAATCTTTTGGTCTGTGAACTCTAGCTACATGTTATCCAAAACTGAGGGATAATGTGTTTATACCTTGCTGTCACTTCCCTTTCACTCTCTGAACTCAGAACCAGATAAATTCTGGGGTATTAGGGATAGGTTAGATGGTGATGTGTGCTAGTGAGACAAAATAAATAGATTAAATACATCAAGGAAGGAGGGAGCAATAGGGACTCTTAGGGCTAGGATGGGTAGTGGTTTCTAGTTTAGAATGGCCATGGAAGTCCCAACGAGAAAGGCCATATCTCAGTAATAACCTGAAAGAGATGAGCAATGCCGATACCTCAGGGAGAGCATAGTAGGCCAAGTCCTTCTTACATTTCAAGTCTCTCCTGCCTCTTCTGTTGTCACGTCTCTCTGTCTGTAGTGGGGAAGGTGTCCTGACTTTAAGGACTCATGTAATTAGAGTGTAATTTAGGACCATCTCCCATCTCAAGGTTCTTAACCCCAATCATATTTACAAAGTCCCTTTAGCCACAAAGGTAACATATTCATAGATTATAGGCATTAGGGTGTAGCTATCTTTGGGGGACTATTCTGCCTTATCCACAATCTCATTCTCAAATATTTTCAAGTGGCTTTTCATCTTTTTTACTCTTGGATGTGACTCCAACTTTCCCTGCAGTCTTATCTTCCTTTTGTAACCTGTGTTCCAGTCAACACTTTAAAATTTTTTTCCTGTTTTTATGTGGCTTATATATGTATTGTGTTTTCTGCCTAGAATGCCAACTCTGCTTATTAAACTTCTGTCTATTCTTCAAGGCTTTCCCCACTTCTCTTTATCCGTCTTAATTACCTTTCCAATCGACTTGTGCATCAGTGCGTCCAGCTTTATACCAACCACCCACAGGCACGCAGCATCAACCAACAAACATCTATGACACTTTGTTAGGTCCAGACACCTAATAGGGTGAACTAAACTTATAGTTTAGAGTATTATGGAAGCACCAAGAGGAGGTCAGTCTTTATTAGACGTTTTATGATCTGTCTTTCCTCCCTCCCTCCCTCTCTTCCTTCCTTCCTGCCTCTCTCTCTCTTTCTCTCTCTCTTTCTTTCTTCCTTTCTTTCATCTTTTATTTTTGGAGAGAGAGGGAGAGGAACAGACAAGGACAGGCAGACAAGAAGGGAGAAAGAAGCATAAACTCAGAGTTGTATCACCTTAGTTGTTCATTGATTGCTTTCTCATATGTGCCTTGACAGGGGGCTCCAGCTGAACCAGTAACCCCTTGCTGAAGCCAGTGACCCTGGTCTCAAACCAGTGACCTTTGGGCTCAAGCCAGCGACCATGGGTCATATCTATGATCCCACGCTCAAGATGGTGACCCTGCGCTCAAGTTGGTTAAACCTGTGTTCACACCAACTACCTCGGGGTCTCGAACCTGGGTCTTCAGCATCCCAGACCGACGCTCTATCCACTGCGCCACCGCCTTTCATTTTATATTTTTTCTTTTGCTGTTAAAACCCCTTAATACATGTTAATAGCTCTTGAGGCACATAACCATATTTTGCCTTATATTTTATTCAGCTGAATAGATAGATGTCTTATTTTGTAGAATGTAAGACCTATGAGGAGAGGTTCTATGTTTCTCCTTTTCTTTTTATTTACAGTACTCCCATCATCTAGAAATGCCTGGCACCTAGTAGGTGCTCCGTAAGTTTTAAATGATTGGGAATTGATATGAATTCCCACTATCACACTATCAACTTTTTGAGTACCAGAACTATGTTGAATTTGGATCTTTAATAGTTCCAAATGAGTGACTTATACATAGTGGTTCTTCAATAACTATTAGGTTGAAGCCCTGGCCATACAGCTCGGTTGGTTGGAGTGTCATCCTGAAGCACAGAGGTTGCCGGTTTGATCCCTGGTCAGGGCACATATAGGAACAGCTCGATGTTCCTGTCTCTCTCTCTCTCTCTCTCTCCCTGCCTCTCTCTCTAAAAATAATAATAATAATAGTAATGAGTGTAATATAATATATAATACATTTATTAGGTTGAATGATCCTGACAGTTTAGTGTGTGTGTGCATATTCCCCTTCATCAGCTTTCTTTTAACATGGAAATGTAGTACTCTGGTGTATGTTGGTTACTGGGCTGTATGGACACATGAGCTAGACTATGCTGAAAATTTACATACCAGTTTTGTTTTTTGTTGCTTTCCCTTTTAGCCAAACTTACCATCATTTACTTCATATTTTTATTATCATAACTATAAAATTGGGTATAAAACTACCCAGAAAAAAATACATATTCCTTCTTGATATGCTTCCTGCTTGCTTATTCCCCTTGGTAGGGCCAAGTGGGAACAAATGGTGAGGTAGGCAGTAGAGGGGCCCAGTGCCTTTCTTCCCCTCACTAATACTAATGGGAGGACTATTAGTATTCCTGGGTTCTCGGGAACCTGTAAGTGATAGGGAGCATGGAGGGGGTTTGCTTGCCTGGCTAGGGAGTTTCGCTCTCTACTACTGAGCCTATTGCCTCTCAATCATACCTTACTTTTGTAAATTCTTAGAAAGGAATGCAAGGGCTGATCCACACCCATTCTTCTCACCTAGACCCATCTTGTACCTGCAGTTTGTATCCATCTACTTATTCCCTGACTCCTTAACTGTTTCTCTGAACAGAAAACTTGGGCCATGGAAATTTCGAGTACATGTCGGCAGTGTGCTGGCTCTTTGGGCGTTACCTATATGACACTCTGCAGTATCCTATCGGACTGATAGCGTCATCATGGGGTGGGACACCCATTGAAGTCTGGTCATCTGGAAGGTCACTGAAAGCCTGTGGGGTCCCTAAGCAAAGGTAAGAAATCATCCTTCAGTCTTGAAAAGAACCTACCAGGAAATTATATAAGGGAGAAGGATCATGGTTTCCTTTGGGGAGTCAGGTATGTGTTGAAAGTCCAATATGTGTTAACTTATTCCATGCACAGGTAAGGTATTATTTTTACTGTCATCACAATCACAGTCATCTGAGATTATGACAGAAAGCAATTATGATTCTTTTTTATTATTATTATTTGTATTTTTCTGAAGTGAGAAGCAGAGGGGGGGAGGCAGAGAGACAGACTTCTGCATGTGCCTGACAGGAATCCACCAGGCATGCCCACCAGGGGGCGATGCTCTGCCCATCTGGGCCATTGCTCTGTTGCAATCTGGAGCCATTCTAGTGCCTGAGATGGAGGCCATGGAGCCATCCTTAGTGCCCAGGCTAACTTTACTCCAGTGGAGCCTTGGTTGCGGGAGGGGAAGAGAAAGCTAGAGAGAAAGGTGAGGGGGAAGGATGGAGAAGTAGATGGGCGCTTCTCCTGTGTGCCCTGGCTGGGAATTGAACCAGGGACTTCCACACGCCGGGCCGACACTTTACCACTGAGCCAACTAGCCAGGGCCTTTTTTTCTTAATTATAGCTAATAATGAAAATTATGCTCAAAATGTTAGAGTTTATATATAGTAACACATTTAATGCAACAGCCTCTTAAAATGTAGATACTATTAACATATATATTGTGGATAAAGATACTAAGTCTGAAAGGGTTTTAGTAACTTGCTCATGAACAAAATGACCAAATGGCAAAGTCTGGCCTCAGTGTCTGTGCTCCTAACCACTGTGCTATATTGCCTATCAGAATAAACAACGTAACAGGAAGAACAAATATAAATGTAATAAAAGAAACGTATAGTATATTGATTATGAAAGCATACTTAGAAAAAGCTGGATCAGGAAGATCACTTGGTGACGGGGGTGGGGGATTGGAGAATGGGCTAGTTAATAACATCTTGATACTCATGCTAACCTAGACATTAACAATACATGAACTGCTTTCACAGCCATTGTCTCATCAATTCTGTAAAGACCTCTAGGAAGAGGGTGGACTTGAGCTCTTGGTATAGCTTGGGTAAAGGCGTGCCTATCAGGGAGTAAAGACATTCAGTTTTGGAGCAGAAAGAATTGCCTGTGGTAAAGTAAAAGGCATCTGAAGCCAGGCTTCCCAGTGCTCTGAGGACATGGACGGGGCAATGTCCCCGTCCAAGGTGTGGGGAAGTGGGCATTGTCACATGCAGCTGCTGCAAGTGTAAATGCATTCAGTTATTTCACAGAGAAATTTAGGAACATGTTGAAAGCCTTAAAAAAATGTGCCGTTTGACCCAGCAACTTTATTTCTGGGAATTTACCTTAAGCAAATAGTTAAGTCTGGATGTAATGATTAAACTATAAAAAAGAATTATGGCATCGCTTACAAAAGCTTAAAACAATCTAAGTGTCTTATCTACTGAATACCAGTTAAATAAATGTATTGCATGTGTGAGAGACTCATAATATACCATTTCTTCTCTCTGGTTTTAATGACCTTATCTGGTTACTGGAATAAAACTCAAAGAAAACTGATTGACACACTTATTCTGGGAGGAACCTGGAGGTGAAATTCAGAGACTGTTCACATGTTTACACATCAAACAGAGTGGTTCATTTTAATTCTGTGTTGCTTTCATCAGAAGTGAAAGTCCAGTTCTCTCATGACACTTGTGCATCTTAATGATTTCAGGTTTATTCCATCTGATTCTGTAACTGGTCCCAGTGAATACTCTGTTCTCTGGAATGCCATGATCCATCCACTACATAATATGACTCTGAAAGGTGTGATATGGTACCAGGGTGAGTGTTCAGTTTGCTATTTCTCCATTGTATCAGTTAGTTTTGTTGCATAGCAAACCATCCTAGACTTTAGTGACTTAGAACAAAAATAATTTTATTTAGCTCACTATTCTGTGGGCTAGCAGGGTAGTTTTTCTGTCTGGGCTGCTTTGGCTAATTTCTGCTGGGATCTCTTATGTGTCTTTGGCCACCTGACAGGTAGTCTGATGGCTGGGTGACTTGGAATGGCCTATCCTTCATGTGAGTTGACTGGGAACTCTCTGTCTGCTGGGCCATGTGGTTCTCATATGGTCTCCCATTCTTTAGCAAGCTAGCTCAGATTTATTTATTGTTTACATAGCAGTTTCAGTGTTCCAAATATATCAAGAGAGAACAAACCCTCAAACTGAAGCACTATTCAAGTTTCTCCTTGCATCATGTTTGCTGATGCCCTGTTGACCTGAGCAAGTCACAAGGCCAGTCCAGAGAAACTGCAGGAAGGCCCACTTCCTAAGGGCATATATAGAGATTGGGGAGTAATTATGTGGCCATTTTTGCATTTACCCTAAACTCCTCTCACACTTGGACTGTTTTTAGGGGAGGCCAATGTAAATTTTAACAGGGACCTGTACAATTGCACATTCCCTGCACTCATTGAAGACTGGCGCCAAACCTTTCACCGTGGCTCTCAGGGGCAGACAGATCGTCTCTTCCCATTTGGATTTGTTCAGGTACATGTTGAGGGGAGGAGGGTTTATAGACCTTGCTATGGGGATGTGCAGTTGAGATTTCTTTCCTGGAATCCATATTTCTTTTTTCAACCTAATAGCCACTGGTCAATACATGTGTATTATAATTAATGTAAGACTTAGTTCATCTCTGTTCACTGATTGGACAATTAAATCTTTTTAAAAAGCTTAATAAGTAACTAATATTTTTTCCTATTAAAAATCTTTACATGTTCGTTAAAGAAATATTAAAAACATTTATAATTCCACAATTCAGAAATAAGCAGACTTTTCTACTCATTATTTTTGAAATAGGATCCATACCATAATACTGTACCATATCTTGTTTTTTCTTGCTCATAATGTCATATTGTGATTATTTTTTTCTTACCAATAAATGTTAATTTTGGTACAATTTATAATGATTACAGAGTATCCTAAAATATGGTCGCTTTATAATTTATTTTACTAGTCCTCAATAGAAGGGCACTTCGGTGGCTTTAAACATTTTGCTTTTATAAACAGCATGTTTATATTTCTTGTAGCTAAATCCTTATAAACAGGCTTAATTATTTCCATAAGATAAATTCCCAGAAATGAAATTACTAGGTTAAATTGAATACTTTTAAGGCTTTAAACATGCTTACAAGTTTTTTCTGTAAAAATATATGAATTTGTATAAATATATACCCTTAGCAACAATGTGTGATAATGTTCACTTCCTCACGCCCTCCCTAAGTTGGTGTTATCCCTGCCACTCCTAAGAATGAACCTTGTTCTCTCACTCCCAGTCCATTGCACATGCTCTTTGTCTGAAATAATCTTTCTCTCCCATACTTTTCTAGCTAACTTTTAATTATCCCAAAGGTCTCAGTCTGGATATCAGTTAGGAAGCCTTCTCTGACCATCCAAAGTCTGGGTTAGATACTCCCTTTCCCCAAATAGGTGATTTTGTAGCACTCGCCATTTCCCTTTTTACTTACATGTGTATTATAAATGTGACCATATCTTCGTGGATCACTTTTATATCCCCACTACCTAATTGGTTGACACTTATTAAATATGGCCTAACACATGAATTAAAAAATACATAAAGAGAAAACATACTCTTAATTTCAGGTTTATTCCATCTGATTCTGTAACTGGTCCCAGTGAATACTCAGCCTGTCCAAAAGCAATAAACATATTTAACAAAATTTATAATTGCTTTACCTCACCTGTTCACATGACCCCTCTAAGACCTAGACTTTTGGTAGCGTGGTAGCTCTGACTTTGCTGGAACATAGGAAATTAAACAAGTAAGATGTTATAAAAAAAAAAAAAGGCCCAATTCACAACATAATGATGAAATGGGTTAGATATTTGAATTGGACAGAATATTTTCAGAGAGCTGCCTCTAAATGTCCACGGATTCCTTCTTCCAGCCATCTGCCAACCTCCTCTACCTTGTTCTACTTCACTATACGTTTTTGGATAAAGATTTTTATAGACACTCTTTGTTCTTATAATTACTTTACAATCATTTTCTTCCTTACATATATTTTTACTTTGAAACAGATTATTCTGCTCATTATTATCAAAATAGCAATTCCTGTCACCATCTCTATGTTACTGTTGGTGGAAACTACACTTGGATACTGAGGTATCGTGTCTCTTAGCCAGTGTAGATGGTGATTTAAATGTGACTTCAGCCAATTCAAATCAAAAGTTTATGTTGAATGCTTATGATATACTTTGAACTGTGTAAGGTGCTTTATAAACAGTGTGAACTGGAGAAACCCTGTCCTTGCACTATTAGGCCTTACAGTTTAGTAGAATTCCCTTAGCCTCTGGGCTTTCACTTTACATCATGAACAAAAATATGTTCATTACTTGTGGAAAACTGAACCTATAAACATATATCTTCAAAGGGAAATCTCAAACATGGCTATATAATGGTCTAGAGCAGGGGTCCCCAAACTTTTACACAGGGGCCAGCTCACTGTCCCTCAGACCGTTGGAGAGCTGGACTATAAAAAAAACTATGAACAAACCCCTATGCACACTGCACATATCTTATTTTAAAGTAAAAAAACAAAACGGGAACAAATACAATATTTAAAATAAAGAACAAGTAAATTTAAATCAACAAACTGACCAGTATTTCAATGGGAACTATGGGTGCGGATGCATCCTGTGCTCCTCTCACTGACCACCAATGAAAGAGGTGCTCCTTCGGGAAGTGCGGCAGGGGCCGGATAAATGGCCTCAGGGGGCTGCATGCGGCCCCCGGGCCTGTAGTTTGGGAACCCCTGGTCTAGAGCATGGATTTGAAGCTAGTCTGCCTGGATTCAAGTCCCAGCTCTGATACTTCGTTAGCTATGTGATTTTGAATAATATATCAAACTTCTTGGTTATTTTAAGTAATGAGTTAATCGGTGTAAAGCCTGACACATGCCAGATAATGTTAGTGTTTGTTTTTAGTAATGAGAGAAGTCAAAATCTGGAGGGACAGTTGGTCTGGAAGGAAAGATGATAAAGTGTTGGGTTTAGATGATGGTTGCAGTAACTGGACCACAGTTGGAGATGAAGGACCCAAGGTCAGTGGATAGGCCAGACCCATGTGTCAGTTATTCATAGATCAGGGGCCTGAAGCAAGGGAGGGAGAGAGAACAAGAGGCTAGTGACTAGAGACCCTCAGACTCTGCTTTTTTAAAAGGGATTTGGAGAACAAGAACAGACTGCAAAATACAGTATATTGTTGTAAAGTCCTCTGAATGTGGACACCTTTGTGTTCTCTGGCTATTACATGCCTTTGTAAGCAGCAGTATTTTTATAAATCACCAGGGGAGAATGAACAGCAAGCATCCTGCTATATCTCAGATTAGTAAAGAGTTTAGTTGTGGAGTATGCTGGTGCCCCCATGTGGCCAGTATGTACTAGTGCATTCAATGAAACGAGAATTGCTGCAGGGATTCTCAGCAACACTGCCTTTGAGAATACTTCCTTGACATGAGTGATTGTAGTTAGCATTTCTTCCTGTTGTGCTTCCAGCTGGACTTACCCTAGATCTTACTGTGATCCCCATCATGACACTGACTAGTGGACATGGTTCCATTTTCAGTCTTCTGAGTGTCATATGGAAAGAAGTGGGGTGACTCACGGATCTTTCCCATTTTTTTTAGTGCACATAGTAGAGACAGGAAGGGAGAGAGAAGCATCAGCTCATTGTTGTGGCACTTTAGTTATTCATTGATTGCTTCTCATACGTGCCAGCTGAGCCAGTGACCCCTTCCTTGCTCAAGCCAGCAACCTTGGGCTCAAGCCAGTGACCATGGGGTCATGTCGATGGTCCCATGCTCAAGCCAGCGACCTTGGGGTTTCGAAGCTGGGTCCTCAGTGTCCCAGGTTGACGTTCTATCCACTGTGCCAGCACCTGGTCAGGCTATATCCCATTTTATAGTTTCATGAGATTCCATTGTGAAGCTTCAGCACCTTTTATCATTTCATAGATTTAAAGTCAAGTTGCATAAGATATAAGACAATTGGAAATATCCCCTACATTCCATATTATAACTGTTAATGTAAGAAGCATACAAACCTGTAGAGAATTTTTATAAATTTATTTGAGCAAAACTGAAGACAATTGCGGGAAAGCAAAATTTCAACAGATCGAGATTTGTGTCATAGAATGGCAGTTTTGCAGTTTATTTTATACATTAGAATCAAAAGAGGGGACTTAAGGGGAGTTACATTATTAAGGGAGTGGGAGAAAGAAAAGCAAGGAAATCTCTGGGATTAGATAATGAGTAAAATAGAAAGACACATACTTCTTTTACCTTGGTGGGTACAGGATAGTTAATAATTAACATTAAGAGCACAGAGAGATGGTATTTGGGGAACAAAATAACAATAAGGGGTTCTGGCCTGACCAGGCGGTGGCATAGTGGATAAAGCATCAGACTGGGACACGGAGGACCCAGTTTCAAAACCTCAAGGTCACTGGCTAGAGCGCGGGCTCATCTGGCTTGAGCAAAAGCTCACCAGCTTGGACCCAAGGTCGCTGGCTCCAGCAAGGGGTCACTGGGTCTGCTGAAGGCCCGCGGTCAAGGCACATGTGAGAAAGCAATCAATGAACAACTAAGGTGTCGCAACGAAAAACTGATGATTGATGCTTCTCATCTCTCTCCATTCCTGTCTGTCTGTCTCTATCTATCCCTCTCTTTGACTTTCTTTCTGTCTCTGTTAAAAAAAAAAAAAGTAGTGAGCTGGCCCAGGCATATCATGCTCATGGTGATAGCATAAATGCAATAGAGTAACTGGAATCATGCAAGGTCTCTTGAGGCCTAGGCTAGAAATTGACACACACCATAACTTTTGTTTCATCCTCCCAAACTGGCCAAAGGAAACCACATAGCTGAGCTGAGAATTAAGTGGTGTCTCTTATTTTATTTTTTGTGACAGAGACAGAGGGACACAGAGAGAGGGACAGATAGGGACAGACAGGAAGGGAGAGAGATGAGAAGCATCAGTTCTTCATTGCAGCACCTTAGTTGTTCATTGATTGCTTTCTCATATGTGCCTTGACTGGGGGGCTACAGCAGACCGAGTGACCCATTGCTCAAGCCAGCAACCTTGCTCAAACCAGATGAGCCTGCGCTCAAGCCAGTGACCTCGGGGTTTTGAACCTGGATCCTCTGTGTCCCAGTCTGACGCTCCATCCACTGCGCCACTGCCCGGTCAGGCCTAAGTGGTGTCTCTTAATAGGAGAAACCATAAAGCCACATGACAATAGGGTGTGGATGTAGGAAGGTATAAAGTATTGCATGCAATTTGGCCACATGCTCAAGGGCAGATTCCTTTTTGCTTTCCTGCATACAGTGCCTAGCCCTGTGTTGTATATAGATGTGTCCGTTGCCTGTTGCTTTCCAACAAACTACCCCAAAACTTAAATGTTTTAAAACATCAACCATGTTTTTGTTCATGATTCCATGTGTTGGCCAGGCATTCTCAACTAGAATGGCTCATTTCTGCTCTGTGTGATACCAGTGGGCTTGCTCATGTGCTGCAGTTTGAACTGAAGGATCTAGAATTCACACGACTGGCCCTTCTCTTGAGATTGCTGGGACATGAACACTTATCTCTTTCAAAATACTCCACTTTCCAAGGCCCCTCTCTGCATCATTCCTCCAGCAGGCTGGCTGGACATTTTTTACCTGGCCATCTCAGGGTTCTAAGAGAGTGAAATCAGAAAGCAGGGGATCTTGAGGCAAAAACTTGGAAGCTGCACATCACTTCTGAGTATTGTTGGTCTGAGAACATCACAAATGTATCCTAGATTCCTTGGGAGGAGATAGACTCCACCACATGAGAAGGGTGGCAGAATTACTGTATTGCAGGTGGGATGAGAAGGATTCTGCTACAACAGTGAGCTCAGTAAATATATACTTATTGAATGAACATTTGAACAAATGAGTGAAGTAGAACCAGGGTTTGCTTGTGAGAAAGACTCCAGTATAAGATTATGATGCAATAAAATCCTGATGCAACAGTATCTCTACTTTCTAGTTGTCTTCAGTTTTGTCTGGTGCAACCTCAGACGATGGATTTACCCAGATCCGTTGGCATCAAACAGCCGACTTTGGACATGTCCCCAACCTAAGGATGCCCAACACTTTCATGGCTGTAGCTATGGATCTCTGTGACAGGAACTCACCTTTTGGCAGGTATGGGTGCTTCTTGGCCTTTGTTTGAATAATAATATATGTTCCTTCCGTGTGGCCTTCACTGTTCAGTTGTGAGGGGGAGAGAGCCGATGGTATAAGGATTGGACCTTAGAAGCATTATCTACAACCATTTACACTGGGGTGTGCTATAGAAATAAGAGAACCCTCAACATTTCAGTGCTTTGACACAACAAAAATTTATTTCTTGTTCACACTACATACCCAAAGGTCAACAGAGAGGCTTTGCCATAATAGGCATTCACAGGTCCAGAGAGAGACACCAAGTTGATCTGTACTTCCAGTCACTTTCAAGTCCCACACTGGAAATTACCTTGGAAGCAACATCAGTTACTTCTGCCTACATAGCATTGGCCAAAGCAGTCATGTGGCCATGCCCAGCTTCAGGGAGAGCTGGTAAGGTGATTCTACCATGGACTCAGAGGAGGAGCAATGGAGTATTTGTGAGTGGCCCCTGACTACATGCTAGCTGTAGGACACGAGGGGTTTCAGTGCAACCCAATACACAGTATCTGGATTATAGTAGGAGTTTGAACTAATATGAATTTATTTTGGAATGAATGAATATTTATTGAATGAACAAATAAAACCTGGAGAGGACCAAGTAATGAACAGCTGATACAGATGAAACACGGGATATATTGGTTGAAAATGGTCTTACGAGTTAGCTCTCCTAGGTTAGTTCTAATACCCATTCTCCCTCCTCTCTCTTCCTCATTCTCTCACCCCCCTCTCTCCCTCCCTTTGTTTCTTCCTTCCAAATCATTTATTATTTCAATGTTTCCAACCCATAGAAGGCCTAGAGCACCATCTATGATTATCATTCACCTTTTCTCTTAAGCTGACTCTAGTCACTGATCACTTGATTAGATTCAGTGAACTTTATTCTCACCTTTTTAAAGGGTGCTTTGTATATTATCATTATTATTATTTTAATGTGGTTATTATTATTTAGCTCAAAGCCAAAATTCTCTATTTGTTGCTTATCCTGTAGCATTCACCCTCGAGATAAACAGACGGTGGCCTACCGGTTGCACTTGGGGGCCCGTGCTGTGGCTTATGATGAGAAGCTGATCTTTCAAGGACCACTGCCTGAGAAGATGGTACTCTTGGCTGACAAGGGGCTGCTCAACCTGACATACTCTCAGCAAATCCTGGTGCAGAGGCAGGATGACAAGATATTTGAGGTGAGAACAGCAGAAACAATAGTGGTTCCTCATGTTTTGGGAGTCAGGATTTCCTCCACAGTGAGGCCCATCTCTTTAACATAACTATGAAGCAGGACTTGATTGGTGGGGGGCTGAGTTTGTCTCAGAGGGGCAAATAAGCCCCTCTATTTATTCATTTGCTTAGAGCAACGATTTGCATTTTTCATCACATGACACACATAAATTACTAAAATTCTGTGACACACCAAAAAAATTTTTTTTTGCCAATCTGACCAAAAAAAAAAAAAAAACCCCTCCAAAAACCAATAGGTATATTGATCCCTTCCCACTGGACAGCTATTGTTGTGTTGGCTGTTGTCATTTTATTTGACAATCTAAGGGAAAGAGTTCAGTGCCCCTGACTAAGTAGGTATTGCACATTTAAAAAACTTTTGTGGCACACCAGCTGAAAATTGCTGGGTTATAGGCAATTTTGATAGGACAATCAAAGGAAGGGAAAATGAGTCCGTATTAAAATATTCCTTTTGTATTTCCCCTTCCAGAGCAGCTTTATTTGTAGGTTACCTTATTCCAGAATATTTCCCTCTTTTATCCTAAATTCTGATATTCTTTTGAGTTTTGTGTCTCCTTTAAGAGGCTTAAGCTTTGGTGATTTATTTGTAGCTTAGTGTGAATTTATATAATGAAACTACTTTATATTCCACTGTGGAACTGGGACTATTGATTAAAGAGGTTCTTGTAAGTCTTCTGTAGTTGAGGGTGGAGGTGAAGGAATTCCTAGATGGACCATTTACATGAGTGTCTGGAAATCAAGAGGCCATGAGAATGGGCTGGCCATCAGTGTGAAAAGAGGGCACTGGAGATGAAAGACTGTTTAAAACAAACTTGAATCAATTAGGAGTTTATCTAAGGCAGCTTCTCTGGAATCCTGACTACAATTTTTACTCGCCTCAGGTATTTGGTCAGCAGTTATGCCACTTAGCTTCTGGACACTGGGTTTTAGATGAATTCTAGCCTCCAAAAAGTTATTGCATTCTGTGTTTGTTCTCCATTTTAGTCAATTGCTTGCTGGCATTCTGTCCATCAGCTGGACCCAGAATCACAGTTGTGGTCAGGTCAGAATTTAACCTCTGGGTACTGGATCATTTATGTTCCCTTCCCTGGATTATTTTCTGACTTTAGAAGGGCTTATTGTCCAGTCTTTCTTTATTCCCCTTTTTCATTCCTCAACTCCTTGGGAATGCCAAAGGGGACCAGCAGCTGGACTGCTTTGCTCACTGAGATTCCTACTTTGCCATTTGTTGCGATGTTGACAGCACGGATGTTGGTGGAACCTTCCCATATGCTCGACACGATTGTGCTTCCTGGTTTCCCTCAGTAATTTATGTTTTATTGATTTATTTATTTCATTGCATGAACACTTACTATCCACCTGTGGCTGTGTTGGCGAGACCCAGACTCAGGTGGCTCTGGTTGCTATAAGAAGTGGATTCTTGGCTAAAAGTAGCTTTATCTCTCCCTTACAGTCTGTCTGAAAGGGCAGTTTCCACCCTGCAGGAAGATCCTTCTACCTGACCTGACCCTTTCTATTTATGACTCTTAATAGGTTTCATGCTGTGGTAACCATCAGTGCAAGTGGCTTCCAGCTCCCATGAACACTTTCTCCACCCAGACTCTGGCCCTGAATATCAGCTCTTGTTATGGTGCTTTAGTTGCTGTCCGCTATGCCTGGACCACATGGCCTTGTGAATATAAACAGTGTCCTCTATACCACCCCAGCACTACCCTGCCAGCCCCTCCCTTCACTGCTGTCATTGCAAACCAGATGCCTGGATATCAAAACAAGGTTGCTCAATGACTTAGTTGCAGTATGATCATACCTTAAGACGTTAAGTGTGGATTCCTTAGATTTGGGCATTTAAGAGTTTAAATGAAAATTGTTGTTTTAAAAGGAAATTAACAGAAAAACCACATTAGACAGTTCCCAGCTATATTCTGAGATGAGCCAGGGTTGGTAGACAGTAAATTGTCTGCCTTTTGTCTTCTAGATAGGCTGCCGTCTTTATTGATCTCATGCCAAACTATAAGCAAATTAAACCTCAATGTCATTTACTTCCTCATATTTGGGAGTGAAGCACCCAGCTGGCCACATGGCCTTGAAAGTTCTTGCATCCCTAGATTCCACAATTCTAGCATAAGGGGACAGTGTTAGATGTTCGCTCTAATCCAAAAACAATTCTACTCTTTCAGTTTAAATAATGATAATGTGAATATTGAAAGCTAACAAAACCAACCCATGTGCAGGCATTTGGGGAGGCCCGAAGTGCCAGCCTTAGGAGTGAATAGAAAAGGCAAGGTGGTGATAAAGAGGTCACTCAGGTTGCCAGTGACAGGATGTCTAGGGGATCACAAGCTTAGAAAAATGTGATACTGGTGGTCACAGAGGCAAACAGGTCATTAGAGTTAAATATAAATATCAGGCTCTATAAGGATAAGAGTTTTAACTATAAAAAGGATAACCCAGGTAGAAAAAAAAAAAGCTAAAAGTAAAGCTACATGATAAGCATTTAGAAAAATAACCCTTATGAGACAAATGTCAGAGGGCTTTTGTGTGCACTATTAAAAATTATGGTTTTTGGTTAAAAATAGCTAATGGCACTTGATAATTGTGTGTTGTCTGTTAGAAGTTAGAAATAAAAGTATATAGTTACTCATTTTTTGACAGGGATAGCGTAAGAAATGCGTCATTAGATTATTTCATCACATGAACGTCACAGAGTGCACTTACACAAACCTAGATGGTATAATCTACGGCACCTGAGCTGTAAGCCCATACAGCATGCTGTCATAACACAGTGGTATTTGTGTATCTAAATATATCTAAACATACAAGAGGTACAGTAAAAATATATAAAAGATAAAAAATGGTCCATTTATACCAGGTCACTTACCATGAGTAGAACTTGCAGGATTGGAAGTTGCTCTGGGTGAATCAGTGAAGTAAATGGTGAGTTAATGTGAAGGCCTGGGATATTACTGTACAACTGTAGACTTTATAAACACTGTATACTTAGGTACTCTAAATTCATATAAAAATATTTTCTTTAATAATAAATTAAAGCCCTGGCTGGTTTGCTCAGTGGTAGAGCTTTGGCCTGGTGTATAGATGTCTGGGTTCAATTCATAGTCAGGGTATACAAAAGAAGTGACCATCTGCTCTCTCCCCCTCTTATTCCCCTATATCTCCTTCTTCCCCTCCCATAGCCAGTGGTTTGATTGGTTTGAATGTTGGCCCCAGGTACTAAGGATAGCTTGATTGGGTTGAGTGCATCCACCTCGGGCACTAAAAATAGCTCTACTGATTCAAGCATCGGCCCTAGACAGGGGTTGCCAGTGAATCCCAGTCAGGGAACACGTGGGAATCTGTGTCTCTATCTCCCTGTCATTTACAAAAAATAAATAAGTAAATAAATAAAACTCTGCTTTCTGTAACTTTTTTACTTTATAAATTAGAGATAGCTAAGAAGTTCAGGTTTCTTTCATCCCCATTTACCTTGTGTACACAGTGTGAAAAATGAGGTGTAGAGAGTGGCTATATTAATAAAAATTCATGTAAAACTTAATTTATTTTTAATGGTTGAATAATTTAAAACATTTTGTGGGAACTCAGTTCACTTCCCAAATGAAATATTTTACCGTTTGAAAAATGAAATTTATAATCACTGTAGATCCGTGGTTTTTAATCTTTTTACACTTGGGAACCAGTGAAAATAGAATTATTTAGGGGACCACTAAGGCAGAAATTAACCTGAATGTAAGCAAATTCGACTAAGATCATTGGGTCTGCAATCTGCTTACGTCAGGGTGGTTAACTTACATGGGCTGGCATGAAATTTCTGGTGTACTGGTCTGAGTACCAGTGGTTGAAAACACTGCTATAGATGATTTGGACACTAACAAAAGGTGTAAGCAAGTAAAAATCACCCCAAAATTCATCACTTAAAGAGAAACACTTCATATTTTGTTGAACAATCATTTGATTTGTTTGGGTGATTTGTTTGGGTGTACTTTACACACTGCATAATAGTATATTATTTTATAATTTGTGTTTTTCACTTATTCTAGCAAAATAATTTTCCTATGTAAGTTGAATATATATAGATTTAGTATTTCATTTTGTGGGAGCCCCATTCTTTAACCAATTTCCCATTAGTGGGCATAGGTTTTTGCCAATTTTGCACTATTAAATTAATAGTGCGATAACTCTTACTTGTAAACATCACAGTTAATTTCCTTAGGGTTCTTAATGTAGAATAACAGGTTTAAGTATAAATATGTTAAGAATTTTGATACCTATAGTTTTACCCCTCCCAAGGATTCAACAGTTTACACTCCCACCAAGATATAGTCCTATTTTTATCTGTTTCCCATTGTATAGTCAAGTAATAATAAACTTTCACAATCTAGTTAATATGGCAGTATTTTTCAAGTTTTTAAAAATGATGGTCCATAGGAAGAACATGTGACATTCCATGAGTCCCCGTATGTGAATGCACGTGTACACACTATAGTTAATACCAAGTTTTCACCCTTTTCACATGCAATACATTCCAATATATTCAATTATTTAATTTAATTTAAAAAGATATATATCTTGACTTCCTAAGTTTAAAAGCAAATGGGTTCTTTATGAAGGAAAACTACAAAGTAAATACTCTACAAAAAGTAAACAGCACACTAACTTCTTAAAATTTTTTAAAATGTCTTTCTTAAACTAAAGCTCTTTTAATGTGTTTTACTTAAGAACTCACAAAGAGAAAAGAAAAAAAATACTAAGACTTGAACAGCTTTGAGTAATATTCTTTTCACCCTTGATCTGCCATAATTCAAATTATAATTATTTTTTGCACTGTAAAAGCTATAGAAACTTATGAAAAGGTTTTAATTAAAAGTCAAAAACTTACTGTTAATTTACCTCCTGATGTTTTTATAGTAACCAGTGTGGCATGCTCTATGCTGCTGTCTGAGCCCCTCCCTCTGCTGTCCAGAATCATTCCTATAAATTGCTAACCCCATTTGTGTGGTCCCATCAGCAGTTATGAATTGTAGCACAGCAACAATCTAGTTCTCACCACTCCTTCCCAAATATTTTACTTCATGAGGTCCTTCTGTCCTTTCCTATTCCAGCCAGCCCTGATACTTGGATGGATCCTCGCTGGGATGCCCCTGCTGCCCATCCAAGCAGCTGCTATGGAGTGGTGGTGATTAGGTGATGTGGTAACCTTCCACCTTAATGCCATAAGCAGGGTCCAGACAATTCAGTTGCATTGAATGCAGAGTTATGTTATTACATGGTTAATGAAATGACAGGTGAGTCTTATGGAGGTTGGAAGCCAGTTGCCAATTTCTTATGCAGTTTCAACATACTTAGTTAAGCACATTCTCCAGTAAGAAACCACAAAGATGATGTAGAAGGTATTAAGGTAACCTTTTGATCCCCTTGAAGGCTATGTGAAATGTGAAGAAATGGATGAAATGTGCCTTGGGCTGGACTCCCCAGCTTTGGGATGAGCAGGATTTGATTTTGATGATCCTGACACAAAAATAAAACAGCCATTTGGGGTCCAGGGGCTGGGACTTAATAGTCCTTGAATTAGGGTCACAATCAGGATAGAAGGTTGTCAGAATCTTCCTAACTTCTTCAGGAGTCAGTAGCCATCTGTGTGATTAATGAACGACCTAAGTTTATTCTACCTGAAGCAGAGCTAAGCAAAACAGATTATATCCTGATGATAAGATGAAAATAAGCAGAATTGTCAAGAGAAATTTATTACTAAAAATAAAGCAGGTGAAGATTTTCTCAGAGAAAACTGTCACCATGGGAACCACCACAACAAAATGTGTTAATTAAATATCTTCACTTCTGAATTGATGCCTCCTTCCATATATTTTAAGTTTTAGTTTAAGTTAAAAATATAATCATGATGAAAATGATGTGGTGTCTGATCCCTTCTTGTTCAATCTAAAGACTGCGTTGGGCTACACTGCGAAGGAGACTTCAGGTGCGGTAGGTGATCATCTACCAAAGGTTCATGTGTCAGGAACATAGGTTGGAAAGAGGAGACGAAAGCTGTACGCTGAAGTTCCGGGAGATCCAAGGATCCTGGGGAAGAAATTCCTTAAGTTCCAGTGTTGCCTGGGAATCTAAGGAGACTGATCAGATACATACATGGTACATTCTTTCAAGTCCTTATACTTCTTGCATCTGTCAACCCAATTTAACTTACCTTGTTTGGTAAGATAGGACAGATATTTACTTTTACAATGAAGATATTTACTTTTACTATGACTGAAATAGATTAAGTGACTTGCCTAGGGTTATGTAGTATATCAGGCAAAGAGTGAGAATTTAATTCTATTTTTCTTATTTCCAGTTCAGAGCTCTCCCTGAATAACCCCGGTGCTGCTACTCTGGCTGCTCCATCCATCCATGGTAGGGAATCCATGGAACAGAATCAGGACCAAAGCCATAGCCTGATCCCCTTCACCCCATTTGGAACCTTAGTCCTACACAGTAAACTGTCTCCTGGAATTCTGCTTAGGTCTTAACTTCAGTTGCAATGAGAAACCCCATTTCTTGGTGGGCCCTGCCTGACTATGATCACAGCCCTGCCCTGTGGCTTCTGTGAGGACTGCCTGAGAGCTATGCAGGGCAGCAGCTCCTCCTGGCTCAGAACTCTCCATGACTGGAGCAGTGCAAGCTTATAGAACTTATTGCCCAGACATTTGGGGTACTGAGCTATGAATGATGAGGGGGAGGGTAGCCTAACAATAGTCAATTTTCAAATCTAAAAGGTAAAATTGAAAGATACCTTGTAGAATGGAATCATTATGATCTTCATCAAAGGTCTGTCTCTGAAAGGCTTCAAAGCTTACAGCTGCATCATTCTCCAGCAGTCCTTGGGGTAGATGCCCATCTCTAGGTTTGCACACATCAAATTTCACCCACTGGTAACTGCAGGATCAAAGGCAATCATGATCGAGAGCTGTCTGTTAGCCACAACCCATTCTTACCTCCAAAGCAATCAGGTATTTATTTTCTTTAGATTTCTCCAAAATATATCTAAAAACATATTTATAAAAACTTTAAAAAGATAGATAGGCTTCTTTAGTGACCCGTTATTCTGCAGGCCTTCCTTTTGCTGTTATGGTACACAGAGGCGATTACAGTACAGTGGGAACTGGCTTCTGCTCACCTGTCCAGGGGGCTAAGACAGTACTGAGGCACAGTAGTCAAGGAGCAAACGTGTTTTATGCACAGGAGCAGCCCAGTAAGTGTACAAATTAATAAAACAGTTTAAGTTCCTGGCCCACTGATCACAGAACTTCTATCAACGGAATGGATTTGACCACACTTACTTGACACATTTTCGAGCTCCTGGACAACTCTGGATCAGATTGTGGATGGTTGGATGAGAAAACCCAAAAAAGTCAGCTCCAGATGGAAGCAGGTTAGACATTAGCTTCCCCCTAAATAAGAGAGGGATTATTTTAATTAGAGAGCTTAGAGGGAGACAAGAATGGGTTTAGGGATGGAATGTAGATATGAACACACAAAGTAAGCTTTCTTGATTTGCACACTCTGGAGACTCTAGTTGCTATGACATCTGAAGGATGAAAGAAAGCATTCTATAAAATAAGGGATCTTCACTCATTGAAAGCAAGAGAAAATATCTCACTGTACCAAAAGTGATCTTTTTTGTTTTCAAGCTGTTGGTTAACTTACATAGTAGCACTTATGGCCTTGAGCAGTTCTGCATGACAGGCATTTGCAGAAGAACTGACAATGGCATTCTGAGGTTCATCTTCAGGAACAATTTCAAACTGACAAAGATAAAGGAGCCATGAGAGTAATTTTCAAGGAAGAAGTAGTAGAGAGAAAGTCATACTACTCCTGTCACTGATGTATACCAGACTGGGTACAATTTCCTACAGTGCCATAGAAAGGCAAACAAATACAAGAAAATAGGAAGTCCTTTGACTGCTTCAATTCTATACTCCTGGCTTGACTGCTCTTCAGAGGTCAAAACATAATTGGTTACTTACATGCATTTCCAGACCACTTTCTACCCACTTACTTATAAGTACAAATGCAAATGGTATTTTAAAAACAAATGAGATCATTCTCCATGTATTCTTAGGTGTCTAAGGAGTATAGGCCATTTTGACTGCCATTTTAATAAATTTTCTGTATTTTGTGAATTGAAAAATGCCTTTACTATTTATAAAGAAAAAAACTGTTAAATCAATACAATATTAATTCCAAGGTATTTCTGCCAATTTTTGTAGTAAGTGCTATCTAGCCAACTTAATTCCTTGACCAGTTTTCTATAAAGTTCAATAAATTTTTGCAAAGTAGAATACCTGAGGTTGCATACCACCATCCTTGATCTGACAGGTATATAGACACTTTTGGTCTGGGCACTTCATGCTGGCATATATTCGAGTACTGCAGTATCCCACAGGGTAGATGGCACTCTCGTCATGAAAGCCAGGTCGGTCGGTGATAATCTATAAAAAAGATTCCACCAACCTGCAAATGAGGTCACTGGAGAAATTAGGAGTCCCATGTGCCACAGGCAGCCTTTGGTACCACTCTGGGGCTGCAAAGAATGACTCAAATCACACAGTAAGAGTGTAGACTGTGTAGCAAGAAAAACCAACCTGGTTCCTAGGGCTGGAGATATTCTGGGGTTTGTCTGGATCAGCAAGGGGCTGCTGCTAATGGAAACAGGGTGGGAAGGCTCAACCCCATTCCCACATCTCTGATTCTCCTCACTCTATATATAGCTGGTCTCACTCACCTCCCCCAGGCTATATACTGTTAGACCCCCCAGTCCGATGGGGAACACAGGCCGTCCTGAGGGATCCAGGGCAATGGGCTGAACCAGCTTGCGAGCACCTCCCTCCATTTTCTTTCTCTTGGATGTTTTCTTCAGAACTGAAACGCAAATCTAGGGTCACCCACTTTAGGCCCCTCCCAATGCTAAGGGGAAGGGGAAAACTTATATGTAAATATTCAGAACAATAAGCCAGTCCTGGTTCTACACTCTCACTGAATGGGCACATGGAACTTGCCCCCAAAGCGTTGAGTATCTTTCTAACCCACCCACCTGGCAGTAACCAATTTTAATAATTACTGCTAAGGACCTAAAGGTTTTATACTTTTTAAGACCTCTTATTTCACTTTTAAAATCAGAAATTTCCCAAGCTAGCAGTGCACTCAAAAGGCCACCTAGCTCATTTCCCTGCCTCTAGGAAAGGCTGAATTGAAGGCAACCCAGAGTTGGGGATAGGGAAGAAGATGGAAACCTTAGCCTGCTCCCTTTGTCTTTAATCAGGTCTGACTGAAAATTCTCCATTCGAAGTGTCTCTGCTGCACTTGCTTTTCAAGGGCTATTAGGCCTGCTTAAGGACTAGATAAGAGTTTAAGTATATCTGTGGCTGTGTGTCTACCAGTTAGTACCAGATCTTTGTCAATAGTTGTTGAGCCAGTGGCACAACTGATATCCCCTCCAAGGTACCTTCCAGTTTGTTGTTCTCTTTGCCTTTTTCTTTTTTCTCCTTCTTGGATTTCTTCCCAAATGGTTCCTCAGCCCCAGTGCTAGGCCCAGAAACGGGCCCAGCTCCCTGTAGAGCTCCCACAGAGCTGGACACACTGTAAGTCAGGGGCAAACTGGAGCTGTGGGAAGGAGCTGCAGACTGTACTTCCCCTTCAGTTAGAGCCTGAAGCTGGAGGAGCTTCTTTAGCAAGTACCTGAGGTTGGGAAGGTAAAGAAGCAGAGGTATGAACTTCCATCTTATCTCAAGTCAGTATTTTACTTCAGTACTGGGAAAAGTCAGACCTATACACAAAGATTATACTCATAAAAATGATATCTTACTGGACCGTGAGAGTAATGAATCTCCAGAGGATAATATTCAAGAAGCCAAAGATAAAGAATGATAGTATATATCTTTGCATCTGGAGGGTTGACTTGCATATGTATGTATACCCACTGTGCTTTGCAGAGTAGTACATACTAAATAAATGCTTGTGGAATGAGAGACAGTTTCTTTTATAATTGGGGAATAATAATGAGATTACTTATTAGTTATGGCAAGAGGGCTTTATCAGAAAGATGAATAGAGGAGCTACCTCATCACTGTGGTCTAACATGACTTGAGTAAACAGGAACGGCTACCACAGGTTGTGAGTTTCTCTACTTAATCAGTGTCCAGCAGGCTGTGCAATGCACAAAAATCCCACTGGAGAGAAATCCCCAGAGCAATAACATGTATCAATCACCAAACTGTTATTCTGAACACAAAATAAAGTCAGCTCACCGTCTTTCTTCTTTTGCTTTAAGAAATTTTTCCTCAAGACGGGCAATTTCATCACAAATAGCAGCATTTTCCTTTAAGAAAAAAATTGAATATAATCATATAAAATGAATAGAAGATCAAAGTATTATGCTGGGAAGAATTATATTTCACACCAAAGACGTCTTTGTGGCTAGATAAGAAGGAAAAACTAGCCTGACCAGGCAGTGGCACAGTGGATAGAGCGTTGGACTGAGATGAGGAAGACCCAGGTTCGAGACCCTGAGCTCACCAGCTTGAGCGCGGGCCCATCTGGCTTGAGCAAAAGCTCGTCAGCTTGGACCCAAGGTCGCTGGCTCCAGCAAGGGGTTGCTCGGTCTGCTGAAGGCCCGCGGTCAAGGCACATTTGAGAAAGCAATCAATGAACAACTAAGGTGTTGCAATGGCAATGAAAAACTAATGATTGATGCTTCTCACCTCTCTCCGTTCCTGTCTGTCTGTCCCTATCTATCCCTCTCTCTGACTCTCTCTCTGTCCCTGTAATAAAAAAAAAAAAAAAGGAAAAACTAGTCTACCTTGCAAACTATAAAAGAACCTATGGTTGACACTACTAAGGGAAGGGTAATTACAGAATTTATCAAAACTGATGTACCTTTGAGGAAAATGGGGGCACTGTTGATGATTACGCCAGAACAACAGGTGAACTAGCGCTGTCTTAGGCAAACCAAGATGCACAGTCATCATAATTAAGGTAGCTTTGGCAGAGAAAAGGGCATACTGCTTAAATGCAGATGCTTAAATTCAAACCTTATAAATATGAGGACTACCCATTCCCAAGTACCTTGACTCTTGGAAAGCTTACAAAACCAACCTAACCCAAAGTATCCTGTACAATATGAAACTTAAAGAAAAAAACTGGATAGAAGAAAATCAACTTTAGTATGTAAAATTCTTTTTTTTTTTTTTTTTTTAGTGAGAGGAGAGGAGATATGAGGCAGACTCCCACATGTGCTCCGACTGGGATCCACCTGGCAGTCGGGTCTGGGACCCATTTTCAGAGTACTGAGTTATTTTTGGCACTTGAGGCTAACCTTGCTTGGACCAACCCAGCTATCCTCAATGCCAGGGGGGCCACGTTCAAACCAATTGATCCACTGGCTGCAGAAGAGGAAGAGGGGGAGAAAGGGGAGAGAAGCAAATGGCTGCTTCTCCTGTGTGCCTTGACTGGGAATCAAACCCAGGACGTCCATACACTAGGCAGATAGATGCTCTACCAACTGAGCAACCAGCCAGGGCCATGTAAAGTTTTTAACTTCACATTCTACTTATTCAAATACTGTTTTTCTTTCCTGATGACTTACCGTATTTCCCCATATATAAGACGCACCGTTTTTCAAAACATATGGAGTCTAAAAATGATGTGTCTTATACAATGGTTGTAAATATTTTTTACTTGCATTTTCTGCTTGGTTTTGCGCTCATTATTGCAGACAGTGATTCGTCATCAGACACAGATGAGGCCAAGCTAATGGATGGGAGTTTTGACAGTGATGAGTTGTATGAATTTTATGATGAATAAAACTTGAGTTCAATCACTTTATGTAATTCATTTTTTTTCTTCAAATTTCAGGCCTCAAAATTAAGGTGTGTCTTATACATGGGGAAATATGGTAATCTATTTTCCAAGCATCAACCTAGATGTTCCATAGGTGGTGACTCAAACTTTGAATGTTCAAAACAATAGCCCTTTTCTTCACAAAACCTTTATGTAGTATAGTATTTAATGGAATCAACCCTTCCAATAACATAGGCTCCAAGCTTTATGTACCTTTGACATGTAGGAAATGAAAGTATCAAATCTCTTCTACTTTTCATATTTCTCTCCAGTGCATACAGCAAATGCTAAATAAATGTTTTTGGAATGAATGCACTAATTTCCAAACCTTTCCTTATGCCTCCAAAAAGCTTAAGTTTTTGGTAGAAAGGAGAGGTAAGGTAGTGTGTGCCTGGCAAACCAGTTCACTTATTAAATAAATCCAGTATGTCTACAAAAGAGGTTAGAAGGGGGTACATTATTGGAAGCTTCATGCATGTGTCTATTTGAGAAAGGAGTACACAGGGTACTTAAGAAATAGGCTGGGGCCTGACCAGGGGGTGCCGCAGTGGATAGAGCGTTGGACAGTGATGCCGAGGACCCAGATTCGAGACCCCGAGGTCGCCAGCTTGAGTGCAGGTTCATCTGGTTTGAGCAAGGCTCACCAGCTTGAGCCCACGGTCGCTGGCTCTAGCAAGGGGTCACTCGGCCTGCTGAAGTCGCCTCCACCCCCGTCAAGGTACATATAAGAAAGCAATCAATGAACAACTAAGGAGCCCCAAAGAAGAATTGATGTTTCTCATCTCTCTCCCTTTCTGTCTGTCTGTCCCTCTGACTCTCTGTCTCTGTCACACACACACACACACACACACACACACACAAAAGCTGGGTAGTGGAAGCAATAAAGAAACTAAAATCAGGTTATCTAAGAAGTTGGCGCAGGGCTCTGACAGTGTAGTGTCCTTAAGCAAATGGTCTCTGAGATTCAGTGTTACTTTCAAAACAGCGTCTCATTCTCGGGGTTCTCTTGAGAAGCAAACGCATTTCCAAAAGTTCTGCGGTAATAACGAGAATGACTAAAACTTACTGGCACATCTAGATACCAAACACTTTACTTTCCTTATTTAATTTTCACAGCTGCAAGGTAGTCAGTAACTCACAGATAAGAAAGCGGGTTACAGAAATGACATAATCTGTCCGAAGCTGCCGAGGACGGTGTATACTGGAAAAGCTAACACTACATTACTACGGCCACTCCAGGGCGTGGGGCAGTTTGGGGGAGGATTTCGCGAATTCGGAGTGTCCAGGAGGAGAAGGGCCCAGCGGCGACAGACTCACGAACACCGTGGCTTTGGCGGCTTTGCGCAGGCGCAGGTACTTGAGCCGGTACTTCTCGTTCTGGCTCCTCTTCGGGAGCTTTTTCATCCTGCCCTTGGTAAGCTCCGGCGCGGCCCGCGGCGAGGAGTCCAGGCCGCCCAGCAGGCTCATGGCCTGGCCCCGCTGCGGGGCCTCCCGGGCGCGGCGGACATCGGCGCCCGGGTGTCGGCGGGCTTGCGCTGGCAGAGCCGGGCCCTGAGGAACCGACCTGTCCAGGACGCTCCCAAGACGCACCTGGGCCAGAAGGCCCGCAGTGGATCGGAAGCCCGGGACCTCCCCGTACTTCCGCGTTTCCCTAGGAAGTGACACTGCCGGGAATTACGTCACGGCGCCGACTGGCGTGACTTCTGGATGGTGAGCACATCCTCCAGTCGACCTGGCGGTCAGGAGCAGGGAGATGGGCCGCGCGGGCGACAGTCGCTACTTTTGTGACCTTCAGTGACTCCTATTGAGTGCTTAGTGGAGGAGTGTGATTGTTGGGCAACCGGCAGAAACCGCCCCAGTGGGAGTCTCCCACGCTCCCGGGCTCTCTGTGGTCAGCACCGCTCTTCACCGGGATCCCATAGGCCTCCCGGAATGAGGGGCTGCTGCTGCTTTCCTGTCTTCTTTACCCTACGCAGCCCGCACAAGTGTTTCCATATATTTTTTAGAGACAGACAGGGATAGACAGGAAGGGGGAAAGATGAGAAGTACCAACTCATAGTTGCAGCACCTTTGTTGTTCATTGATTGTTTTCTAATATGTGCCTTGGGAGATAAGGGTCGGGTGGGGGTGGGGGAAGGCGGCTCTCCAGCGAGCGAGTTACTCCTTGCTCACGCTGGTGATTTGGAGTTTTGAACCTGGGTCCTCAGCAGGGTCTCAGGCTGACGCTCTATCCACTGTGCCACCACCTGATCAGGCTGCTTTTTTTTTAGTAAGAGTGAGGTCTACAGTGCTGAATAGAAGAAAAGCCTCTTCTCTCTGGTTAAGACTAGCAGGAAAGATTGAACATTTAACAAGCAGCTTTAATAATATGCAAGCACAAATAAGGCACTCAGTCATAGTTTGCCTGATGGTACCAAAAGTATGTTTCTGTGTTATACATCTATTTATGTGGCTCTAACTTCATAATCATAAAATTGGGAGGCTAGAGAATTCTTTAAGATGCAATACTGGTAAATACACGGGTCTGGAAGGCACAATCTTGTATCCGTTCTTTTAACAGCAATATCACTTGCTGAGTAAGTCTCTGGGCCACAAGATTTTCCTCTGAAAACTGAATATACTGTAGAATAATAGAGGTGAATGGAGTTTATATCAGTGTTAGGCACTACTGATATAAAACATAATTACTGTTATATATTAAAAGTTCAGACTTCTAGAGTGGCATATGGAATATACATAGTAAAGTTATTGAATTACTAGAAAAAAATCTAATGCTAATGTAACATACAATGAGAGTTTTTTAAAAAAATGTTTAGACTTGACCCAGGTTTTCCTTTTTTAAAATTGTAAAAAATAGTGACAGGGTCTTGACAAAAATGGTTTTAAGGAAAGTTCTTTTATGTCCGCCCATATGGTAAACTGCCCTTTGTCGGATCCGGCTAGATTTTAACAGAGCAACTCTTTATGGTGCCAGTATACAAACATAATCAAGGCAGCCACATAGGTTTGTTTTTGGGAACTGCCAGGAATGTTTTAAGTCTACACAATATTCACACTCATGCCTTTGATACTCAAGATTGGCACTGTGCTTTGGAACCTGAAAATAGGTAGTTCTGATTGATAGGAAGAGATTTTTTTTCTCTTTTAAATCCCCTATTTCCTAACTGACTGTTTATTTTGCTGTCCAGCTGTATTTCGTCATTGCAGGCTTTGTCATCTGACTATGTTTTCATTATTCCTTTTCATGCCTGGTGGGAGGGAATGTGTTATCATTTGCCTTAGTTTGCAAGCTGCTCTGAATTCCAATGGATTTCATTGGAGTTTTCATTAAAATGTTTGTTTGTTCTTCATTAAAAACACTTTCTAACAGTATATAAAACATTTCATACAAATTTTAGAAATTTAGGAAATATAGTACAAAAAGTTTAAGAATTCATAATGCTGCCACATGGAGTGCATCATTTTTAACATGTTGGTATGTGTGTCTTCATAAATATTTATATCGATTATATAATACTGAATATTTTTATGAATCTTCAGGTTAGCTCATACTAAATATGTTTTCTTTTTCACTTACCATTGTTCTGATCATTTTGCAATGTTATGATTTATAAACATAATTTTGAATGTCTACTTAATATTCCAGTTATGGCATAATACTTTTGCATAATTGTTTTTATGTTGTTTGGCTTTTTGGTCATCAGTTGCTGCAAAGTACATCTTTGTGCCCAAAGCTTTCTCCATACAGGATTATTTAGAGGCTGGGTCTGTGTGCTCCAAACAGTGTGATTCCTTTTTTTTTTTTTTTTTTTTTTGAGTTGAGAAGCAGAGAGGAAGAGAGACAGACTCCCACATGCGCCCGACTGGGATCTACCTGGCATGCCCACTAGGGGGCAATGCTCCATTGCAACTGCAAGCGGAGGCCTTGGAGCCATGCTCAGCTCCTGGGCCAACTTTGTTCCAATGGACCCTTGACTGCAGGAGGGGAAGAGAGAGATAGAGAGAAAGGAAAGGTGGAAGGATGGAGAAGCAGATGGGCGCTTCTCTTATGTCCTCTCGCAGGGAATCAAACCCGGGACTTCCACACACTGAGCCAACGCTCTACTACTGAGCCACCCAGCTAGGGCCAAACTCTGATATTCTGAGTAACTCATTCAGTCACTTACTTATTCAGAAAAATATTTAGTGCTCATAATGGAAGAATGTTTAGGAATCTTAAGAGGGAAAGCCAGACAAATAAAGGGGCAATATTAATACAGTGTAGTAAGTTTCATCTTAGAGGTATGTATTGTATGAAATGGCAGCACCTACTTAGGGAAGGGGGAGGAGGAAAAAGCTTATTGAAGGGAATATGTGGGCTCACTTTGAAAGAGAGCTTGTGGTCATCCCAGTGAGGAGCAGGGGGGCATCTTGGGCAGTTGGGACAGCATATGCAAAGGCTTATTATCACAGGAAGCATACACACTGCAAGTAGTTGATTAGAATGAAAGATAGCTTGACCAGATAGTGGCACAGTGGATAAAGTGTCAGCCTGGAATGCTGAGGACCCAGATTCGAAACCCCAAGGTTGCTGGCTTGAGTGAAGGCTCATCAGCTTGAGTGTGGGGTTGCTGTCTTGAGTGTGGGATCATAGATATGACCCATGGTCTCTGGCTTGAGCCCAAAGGTTGCTGGCTTGAAACCCAAGGTCTCTGGCTTGGCTGGAACCCCCCAGTCAAGGCACATATGAGAATGCAATTAACGAACAATAAGGTGCCACAACTATGAGTTGATGGTTCTCATCTCTCTCTCTCTCTCTCTCTCTCTCTCTCTCTCTCTCTCTCTCCCTGTCTGTCACTCTCTCTCTCTCTTCCTTGCTTAAAAAAAATATATGAAAGATGCATGTGGAGAGGGGCAAGAGAACAGAAGTCATAGGCAGTATTTGAATAGCGAAGGGTCTTGTGCATCAATATGAAGAGTTAGACTTTTACCAGTGACAACAGGAAGCTTTTCTTCTTTTCCTTTCCCCCCTCCCTGCAACACCTTCCCCCTTTCCCTCCAGGATTTGCTTTTCTGCTCTCTGTAACATTGTGTTATGTGTGTATAAGTTCACCAGCCTCTTTCCCTTTTGTGACCCCTTCCTATCGTCCCTTTTCCCCCTGTCCACTTTACCTCTGGACCCTTTGATCCCACCTCTGTCTACAATAGGAAGCTTTTAATGAATGATTTTTTATCATCCCCTTTGCTTGTTTTAGGAAAACTTATCCAGATTTGTCAGTAACAACATAATTTTCCCACATACCTATATGAAGAAGGTTATGATCATGTACACTTTTAAAAAGAAATATTGAATGAGGAAAAGGTTGTATTGTGGGCTGAGCATGGCCTTTGGAGTCAGATCAAAGTTTTATTAACTACAGGCATAGGAAAGAAAATTATCAGATATGATGGGATGATGAGTCAGAGAAGAGAGAAAAGGAGTTCACCAGCATTTTACTTAAGTGGTCACTCTTCCATGATTAACTGCAAGTGGATGTATAGCCTCTTCTGGGCTATTAAAAGCACACTTGGGCCCATTAAGAGTAGTGAAGGAATCCATAACCCATAATTCCAGCCCTTGGTTAAGTGAGTCCCCGATTTAAATGATGGAAAGGTTTATATGCACACCTCTTGGCTCCAGCCATAGCTGATGTGTGGTCCCAGCCTTGTTCTACACTGTCTTTAAACCCCAAGAGCATATTCCAAATTCCTGTCATCATTATTTCCTGCCCACTTTACAGGCTACAGAGGGTCTGGGCAAGGTTGATGACTTCCACAAAGCAAGCTGGCATATTCCTAGGATTTCAGGCCACACCAAAGGGTTTCTAGAGATTTTACATATTTATTGTCTTACCAGATTAATCCACTTGCTCTTCGGGGTAAGCTGAGTATGTATCCTAGAAGGGCCGTAGAGTAAGTACAGAGAAAAGAACCTGCCTCCATAAATAGCCTTTAGAACTTTCTTTCCTTGTTGAACATCCAGACTTTTATTTTAGTTGTAGTATTTTTTCTTTCATATTATGCTCTAGATTTAATATTTTATTCCTTTGACTCCTCGAATTTTAACTTTTAGATTTATTTCCATATGTTGATTATATTTTCTCACCTTTAGGATAACATGATACAGAGTATATAATTCGGCTGAATCCAAGTTTAGAATCCAAAATTCTAAAGTGGATATTTTTGTATATTAGTGTGCAAGGCTTGTGAGGAAGGAGAAAGTCTTTTACCCATAAAATTTCTTGCTCCATGGTTTCTTAACTATGGGTTTTCATCATGTATCCGGTGAGTGAGGTGTTTAGGTTTTGAAGGTTCTAAGCCAGCTAATAAAGTCATGAAATCAACCACAGTGTCAATGTTGTGCTTCTGGGTGGTCGTGTCTTTCAGCACACATAAGACACTCAGCCAGCTAAAAGAGATGAGCTCAGAGATGTTGGCTCGGAGGAAAAGAAGGATCACATTGAGGTCATTGATGGGGCACCCCAGCATCTTTCTGCTGAGGAGGTCAAATGCTGGGAGCATCTCATAGATGGATAGGAGTCGTTTGTCCCACTGACATAGCCGTGTAAGATTGTAGATTATCACTGGAACCAGCAGGGTGTATATTGCTACAGTGGAGAGACTAACAATCTGGAAAACAGACAGGGAGGTCAATCTGCAAGTGATGAGATCGGGGATGTGGGTGTCATCACTTATCAGCCCTGTCTTGACAGAACAACTGAATTCCTTTTGGAAGAAGACATCCAGGTGGAAGTGGCCAAGGTATAGGTAGGTGGCTGAGGTGAAGAGGAGCAAGAGGGCGTTCCTCAGGAGATAGGTAGCCACTAGTGAATGTGAGCGCTGCTTACATGCCAGATACCGCTCTAGCAAGGGGAATTCAAAGTATCGTTCTTTTCGAGCCCTGTGCAGGGGGAGAAAGGAGGCAAGGTTAGGAGGGACCATTTGAGCTTAACCAGCCCTCGCCCCAAAAGGAGGTAATTATATCCTAATTCTCCAAGTAATGCGTGCAATGCAGTAAACTCAGGGAATTATCAATGAATAATAAATTATCACACTGTATTTCTGCTCAGCAAGGCAGAATAAACCTCTCAGCAGATGGATGCTTAGGAAGTAGGATGGATTAAATTAGCACTGAACTGAGAGTTAAAACATATTTTAGTTCTTGGTCTATATACTCTGTATGTTTTTAGGCCAATTCATTTATTATTATTTTTTAAAATTTATTATTGTGAGAGAGAAAGCATCAACCCAGTTGTACCACCTAGCTGTACACTCACTGATTGCCTCTCGCACGTGCCCCTGCCTGGGATAATGCTCCATCTACTGAGCATTTTGGCCAGGGCCCAGTTCATGTATTTAGGTACATGTACATGCAAGCCAGTCTGTGTTCTGAAGAAGCTTACATTCTGACTTGTGGTGAAGGGGCAGATAAAATATGCAAACTTAAAATAAAAATGGCATTTGATTCGTTGTTAAAATGATGAGCACAAACCATGGTAATTGTAAATTAGGAGAGAGAGGATAACAATATGACCTGGAGTGTTCAGAAACCTTTATAGAGAATATTGTCTTAGAGATGGCCTTCAAAGGTATACAGGGTTCAGAAAGAGAGTATGTGCACAAATATGAGACAGAATATGGTTTCAAATCTTAGCTCAACTATCCTCTTGGTGGGGCTCACCCTGGCTATTCTATTTAAAACTGTGCCATCCACAACCTTCCAGCTTTCCTGACCACCCCCACCCTTATCCTGCTTTATTTATTTTTCTTCATACCACTTACTTTCTCCCATATAATTTACTTACACATTATGATTATTCATCGTCTGTTTTCTCTCTGGGTAAACATGGGTGGTACAACTTTGTCTCCTCCCCACCTCTGCCCCCAACACACACACACACACACACATCTCTGAAGCACCCCAAACAGTTCCTGGTACTCATAAATGATGGATGAATGCTGAAACGGATGGATGACTTACTTAGGAGTAAAGAAGTAGACTGCCTAGGTAGAATGGAAATTACTGTCACTTGGCGGTTAGAAGTTTGAAAAAGTAGTTGGTGACAGTGTGTGTAGAAGGCCTGGGAAAATATTTGGGAGGAATGTAGATACTTTTCTGTATGCAGGAGGTGAGCTGTTAGAAGTTTTTGAGCAGAGGAGTAGTATTGAAAGTAGTATTTTAGAGAGATTAACCCCTTTGTGACTATACATCTGTAAACCAGAGGCAGTCTCCTCTGCCTGTACAGAAATGCTAGAAAGGATGTTAAGCACTTCGCACTCTTGAGAAGGATGTTATAGAGGATAGTTTAAGCATTACCCTGCATGAATATCACTTTAATACTTGGTGGACTCCTTCAAAAAGGAGTGAAAGAGACGACTCACTTTTCCAGCTCATCCCAGAAAACATGGGGGTCTGAGCTCTTGTGCCGGATCTTCACCATGTGCTGTACCAGGCGGATTGAACGGTTATAGGATTTGTCCAGTTCACTGATGATGAACAGCAGATCTGAGCTGAGGGCCGGCACAGCTGCATACTGCCACAGTAGAACTGGCAGATACATGACCATGGCCAGGGCCAGCAGGGAGTAGGGGAGGGCCTGTAGAATGAGAGTAAGGTGAGGAAGGTGGTCCAGGGTGTTGGGACCTTGTGGAGAGAGCTTCTGCCTGAGAAGGGAATGCGCTATCCCAGGCCCAGCACCTAAGGCTCTCTATTGACCTGGCTGAATATAGAGAGGCCCAGGAGAGAAGGGCTGGTGGCTCTCTATGCTGCCCAGCTCGACTTTTCTTATCTGGGGTCTGTGTAGGATCCCAGGAAGGAGAGAGGCAGAGGCAAAAAGAGGGAGAGTAGTGGGGAGAGAGAAAGGAAGGAAGGGGGTAAGAGGGTGGGTGGGTAGAGAGAGTGAGAGGGCTTCCCATTTCCCATGCATGTTAGCCTGGATAGCTAACCAGAAATCAGGGCCAACAGTGGTCATGGCATCCCAGGGGAGGGTGTCTTTATTCTGTTTTCCACATTGTTTTGTTCCAGGTTCTTTCTCATCACCAAGCATCTAGAGTCCATAGCTTTTACTGTCCAGCCAGGAGCCCCAACATTGCTGAGTTTTACTTAGATCCTCTAGAGGAGAAGTCAAATCTCATTTCCTCTTTCTTCTTCCCCGCTCATGTGCTACCTGAGGTAAGGGACCTTTCCTTATGTCCCTCATTATACTTACCACACCTAACCAGGCTGGGACCACTATCCTGCCCACAATAAAAACTACCTGTAAAGGCATTTAAAGCTACATTTGTGCTATGTGCTTAATTAACATGCATTGCTTCATTTGATCTTCACAAGGGTGCTATCAGGTAGGTGCTACTATTGTCTCTGTTTTACAAAGAAACTAAAGCAAGAAAATATTAAGTAACCTGTGCAGGGTTTTACATCTAGTAGATGAGTGAGCGGGACTTGGAACTTGGCAGTCTGGTTTTGGAGCTTATTAACTGCTTGACTACAGCTTCTCTGGACTAGGGGTGATTTGTATTTTAGAGGAGAGTGGGGGGAAAGAGAGGGAGGACAAATTTGGTTGCCTCTAGAAGGAGGAGAAAGGCGTATGTGTGTGTCCCTGAACTAAACAAGAGAAACACGTTGGGAAAGGTATACTAGACTATGAGAAAAACTAGAGCCCTTTTATGCCAATTTAAAAAAAAAAAAAGACATTTCTTTAAAGCAAACTCTTCGCCCCTAGAGATTTTGACTCTTTTCTGACATATGAATTCCCTCTGTACTGTCTTGAAGTTGTTGCCTTCTAGATCCTGCTTGAGTAACAGACCTCATGAACTCTGCATTAAGTTTCTGGTTTTGTCTGGGTCCTAGAACTGTGGTGTTTTGAGGCCATATAAATTGTCATAACTACAAAATGATTATGAGTGACTTCTGATTAAATATTGTGAATTGGACATGTATATGACTCTTGCTCCTTCACAAAGCCACATTGGAACAACAATAAAGGGATTTAAAAAAAAAGACTATCCTATAAGCACAAATAAAACAGGAGAGGAGACAAGAGTAACAAACTGTTGAAAACAAAAGCAGTTGAGTGATGAAAAATGCCAGCCTGTGGGTGGCTGGGAGTTGAAGCACAAGAGAGCAAGCACACTGTTTTGCTCCCCAGAACCAGATAGACTCAGGAATTAGAGATACTACATACATCTGAAAGTGGAGGTCCAGGTGGAGTTGGAAACAGGAATATTGAAAATCCAGCCCTGCAGATTCTGTAACATGATGGACTCAGTGACTACCCTGTTCTTCCCCTGGCAGAAAGCTGTGGTTTATTCCTCAGAAACATTAAACCAGAGAGATTCTGCACTTGGGTCCATTGAGGGCAGGGACACCATACTGAGAATAGGGGGAAGTTAAATGCATACTGAATACTGAGACCCACATCTGAGTTGACATCAGCTCCACCACCCTGCACCCTCTACACAAATTAAGGATCGAATCATTTCCTTGAGAAAACTGACCAGCTAAGCATAAGGATTATAAAGGATTATATTTGAAGTTTTCCCAGTGAAGTGGCCCAAGGGATCACCTTAAACTGAAGACTGCTGCTAGTCAACAAACTTCATCAATCAGCACAAAATTTCCAATCAGATAAAAGTGGGAAACCAAAGATTACCAGACATTTGAAGAGTGCCTGAAATGTGGAAGTCAATGACCACCATATGAAAGGAGAGGAATGGCGAAGAGTCAAGAGAGAATGTAGTGATGCAATCCAGCCCCACCCTACTCAGCCACCAAACGGCCCAGATTGAGCCCCAGCCCACTTACCTTGTGAGGCCAGAGCGATTTCGTCTTGGACTGGCCAAGCTCATCCTGTTCATGGTGAACCAGTGAGTCCCAACAGGAGCTGTCCACGTAAGCAGCCTGTCGAGCGCTGAAGTTACTGGGAGAGAAGCAGCTGATGGGGGACCCTGGAGCGGAAATACAGCCTTGTATCAGAGGAAGCCCTGATCTGGAGTGAGGAATGGGAATCCAGGGCACATTCAGCAGCAAGCTTTCCAGGAGGCACCTCTACTTTTTGTACCATGCCCCGGTTTCTGGGTTTGGCAAGTCCACGTCACTGTAGGACAGGCATAACAGGACAGCACTTCATTCTTTGACTCAGGCCTGCCCATGCATTGACTTGCCTTTGATGGCTACCAGTTTTGTTTTGTTTGTTTGTTTTGTCTCTGAGCTCCCCCTGGACTCCCAGACAGGCAGGCAGCAGAGGGTCAAAGGGTGGGAGGTAGGGGTGTGGATGGGGATGTAGGGGGCGCTTCCTGCACTCTTGCAGTTTGACAGCAGGCTTGTAGTTTCATAGTGATGTCTCCTTTCTGGATGAGCTGACACCTTTGGGTTCTAAAATTTAGAGGATTCATTGCCTGGACCTCTGCATTCAAATCAAGAGGAAAGGTGGACCACTGGTGCTATAAAGAAAGGGGGCTTAGAAGGAGAATCTCTCATTTTTGGTTTTCCCAACATTCTCTAGAAAGAGGCAGAAGTGGGAATCAGTACTTCTCCCCATCTGAGGGTAAATGAAGAAGCAGTGGGAGGTTGACACACTTCCTTGGGAAATGTAGTGAGTCAGAAAGACAGAAATCCCAATTATTGGGAAGTCCATCTCTTCCTTAATAGAGGTGACAGATTTCCTGAGTTAAGCTATCACCTATAACACTGCATACAAATATTTGTTAATGTGTGTGTGTGTGTGTGTGGAGAAGAAATGGATTTATTCACCTATGACATGCCAACGGCTGTCAGGCAGTTAACATATGTTCTTAAGTCAGTAACCCTGGAGATGGAGAGTAGGGAGAAGGCTGTTAGAAGATAAGAGACTCATCAAAAACATGGATGACCAAGACCTTTACAAGTCTTAGGTCCCAAAAAGATTATAGGGTCCCCAATCTTCCTCATCCATATAAAAATTTTAAAAACCTAATTATTGCAATGGCATGAAATACATGAATACTGAAATTTAAATGAAATATTTTTTTATTGCAAACTTTTAGAAATAACTTTCCAAAAATTTTGGTGCCTCTGCTTTGCTGATCCTCTAAACTCATGCATAGTCAGCCTTTTGGGTAATGCCCAGGCTAGTCATAACACCTAGACAGTGTGGGAGCTGCCTCACTTCAGAACCCATTAAAGAGTTGAAACAAAGTGGAGGCCCCTATACACTGGGTCTTGGAAGCCACTTACCGGAGGAGAACTCCTGGGCAAACGCCAGGGACATCAACAGCAAGGGGAAGCCCACAGCTATGAACTTGACCATGCGATCCAGGGGGAGTTCCAGTCGCAGTCCTTTGAGGTGGGGGCCCCTGCGGTCAGGCAGCAGGGCATCTGACAGCATGTATTCTGCAGCAGTATGTGCGAGTGACATGCTGCTGAGCTTTGGGGTGCAGATGTGGCAGGAGGGGTCCCAGGATAGTAGAATGAGGAGATGGAGGCTTCAAGCAGCTGGCTTTGAACAGATAGTGCCTGCAACTGTAGCCTCGTGAACATCTGTGCCAGGAACAGGCGCTGGCTTTCTAAATAACTGGCCGGGCCCTGAACCAAACACCTGGCAATTAGAGGGAGGCATAGCTTACTGGGTCCTCACTAGAGGAGGGTGGGGTATCACCTGGGACCGGTGCCAGGCTGCTCTCTCTGGATTGTCCTCGAGTAGATGGAGGTCCGTGGCTTTACACTGCCCTCTTATTAATAAAGTATTTTTGGTGGGGTGGTGGAGAGAAGGCAGGCTACGGAACCATGCCCCCCCTCCATGTAATTGGTGTGGAGTTTGGGTGGAGATTGCTTAAATGTGTTGGAAGTCCTCATTTTGTGGTTTGAGGTAGGGATGGGGACCGCAAGACTCAGCTAGGATTGTTACTCCTCCATAGTATTCTTTGTCCCAGTAATGAAATATGCTTTAGGTCCAGTCTCTTTATAAGAAATTATTCTATATTTGATGTTAAATTTCCTTCCCTGCCTCATATTTACAATTGCCATATACTTACAATTTTTAACCCCCTTCGTTCTTTAGAAAACTGAGGGATGGGTGGTAGTGTTGAATAGTGGAAAGAACATGACATTTGAAATTTGGAGAGAAAAGTCTTCCACTGGAGACCTAGGAGTACTTTTTGTTATTGTTGTGTGACTTTTTTTAAAAATTTGTATTAATTTTAATTTATTGTGTTAACATGAATTCATTGTTGTCAGACTTTTGAAAGCCACTTTGGCTCAGTATTCTCATCTATCAAATGGCATTATGTTATAATCTTACAAGATTGAGATGACTGATTAAAATATTATGTGTGAAAATATTTTTTAAACTGTAAAGTGTAGGAGAAATGTCAACTCATTTCCATTTGATGGGGTTGGGTCAGTGGGACGTAGGGCATCTTCCCTGAGAGATTCTGACCTTGGCCTTCACTCTGGTCCCCTTTGGCTATGGCCTTCCCACAAGGCAAAGAGTTCATGGGGCCAAGGGAATATATCTATTCAGAGTCTATGTGCCCATTCTAGACTATGCTTCTGGCTGCTGGGATGCTTTATTTCCATGCCCACATGGCCTCAGCCTATTTCCAGGGCCTATCCAGGCCTTCCTTTTCCTTAGGTGCATCCTCCCAGGGGCAGATCTTGATGCTGGTGTGCCCCCCTCATATAAGGAATGGCTCCTTGTGGAAATTTGGATGAAATTTAGAAGTCCTGGGATGCCCACACATGCAACTATGAGGCTTCTTGCAATGTGGGTACTTAGCTGGATTGGGAAGAAGGGAGCTGGGGCTCTGAGGACTCTAAATTTAAACCTGGAGTTCCTGATCATTATGAAGGGGTATGCAGTGTGTCTAAAGATGTCAAGGTAGGCAGACAGATGTATTTTATTGAACAGTTTTCTAGCTTTATTTATAACATTTAATTTTTAAGATATATATAGTATGTGGCCCTCTATTTGAACTGTTTTTCCTGGGCCCACAAATGAGAGGGCTAGGCCTGTCTCTCTTTCCATCTCCAGGCTGGAGGCCAGCTCTGATTCAGAGCTGCCTGTGTGCTAACTGCAGTGATCCAGGCATGGGCTCAAGGGATTCTTTATTTTGTTTCCCATCAGTCTCTCCACACTCTATTCCTGTATCTTTTCATTATATGTGCTTTTGCCAAATGTTTATTATTGGTTTCTATTCATGCATTTTCTTTTGATTTTTAAAAATAGTTTACATTTTTAGCAAAGTATATAAAACATACATTCATATGCACATAAGTTTACAGTTCAATTAACTTTCATCTGATCAGGAAACAGAATGTCACTAATACCACAGAAGCCACCTTGTGTTCTTTTGTAATCAATATTATTTCCCAAAGGGTAATTTCTAACAGCATAAATTAGTTTTGCCTCATTATATTTACGGAAATGGAATCATATGTATATACTCTTGTGTTGGGCTTCTTTTGCTCTACATCATATTTATGAGAATCATCCATTTTTGTCTGTTTTTGTACTTAATATAAATGGAGTCACATGTATGCATTTTGGGGATCTGATTCTCTGCTCAACCTATTTTTTTTATTATTTTATTCATTTTAGAGAGGAGACACAGAGTGAGAGAGAGAGAGAAAGAGAGGAAGGGGGTAGGAGCTGGAAGCATCAACTCCCATATGTGCCTTGACCAGACCAGTGCAGGGTTTTGAACTGGTGACCTCAGTGTTCCCAGGTCGACGCTTTATCCACTGCGCCACCACAGGTCAGGCTCTGCTCAACCTATTTTTGAGATTCATCCGTGTTGTGCATATTAGATTTTGATTCCTTTTCTTGTGCAGAAATACAACAATTTGCCTGTTCAGCAATTGATGGACAATTGAGTTTCTGGTTAATGTGAACATTCTCTTTGTATCTTATGGTGAATATATATATTCATATATATGCAATATGTATGCATTTCTTTTGACTATATACCAGTGAGAATTAGTATATAAGGATTGCTGGGTCATAATGTTCATCTTTTTTTTTTTTAAGATTTTTATTTATTCATTTGGGGGGGGTGAGAGAGAGAGGAGCAGGAAACATCAACTCCCATATGTGCCTTGATCAGGCAAGCCCAGGGTTTCGAACCAGTGACCTCAGCATTCCAAGTCAATGCTTTATACACTGTGCCACCACAGGTCAGGCCATAATGTTCATCTTTATTAGTTTTCAAAGAGGTTATATTAATTTTTATTTTATCAAGTCTTATTTGCTCTATATCTTTATCATTATACTTTTGCAATTACAAAACAATTTATCTATTTTGGACAGTATGTAGTAGCATTGGATTGAGGTTTTGTTTTTTGTTTTTTTTTAATTTCTTTTTATTTTATTCATTTTAGAGAGGAGACAGAGAGGGAGAGAGAGAGAAAGAGAAAGAGAGAAAGGGGGGAGGAGCTGGAAGCATCAACTCCCATATGTGCCTTGACCAGACCAGTGCAGGGTTTTGAACTGGCGACCTCAGTGTTCCCAGGTCGACGCTTTATCCACTGCGCCACCACAGGTCAGGCTGGATTGAGGTTTTAACTTGCATTTTATTGATGGTGAATGCAGTTGGCCACCCCAACCACGTTGATGTCTTCATTTGTTAAGTGTATGCTCAAGTCTTCCTGCTGTTCTATTGGGTAGTGTAAAGCCAGTAGCCATGGCCACCACCACAGCCACCTGGTGGCCCATGCAGGTTCGAATTTGATTTGAACAGATGGTAATGAAACAACGGAGCCAAGAACTGGTGGGCCATTAACTTTAATCCCAGTTCGCACCTGGCAGGCAAGAAATACACAAAGTGGGAAAACACCTCCCTTTCCATTCAGGGCTCCCAAAGCCACTGACTTATCCAAGTTTCCTAGAATCAAAGGTCTGTACCTCACCAGCCTTACTCACCTCTATTGGTCAAATAAGTTTGTAAATATATATATTTGCTCGCTTAGAGTTTGCATTGGGTGTGGGAGACAGGCTGTAAACCGGCAAAGTCATTATAGCCTAAGGCTTAGTTTTAAGACTAAGCTTTTCCCCACTCCCTTGACTGTTGCATGATAGGGGATGGTGCACTCTCATGAGGAATCCCATTATGCCTCAGATAAGTGACTTTGTATCAGAGACTTCCTTGTTTGTATATTGGATTAAAGGTTTTGATTTCTACACTATAAAATGGGGCAGACCGGGAGCTTGCTCTTTCTAGGTTCCTGAGATTAGCATTAGAGAGGAGAGCAGAGAAAGGCCACGTGGAGGAGAGGAGAAGCATCCAAGTTGGCAGAGTGCTGAAGGAGAAGCCAGTTTGTGCAGAGAGAAGGAGATGGGGAACAGAGATGAATAAGGCTGGTGAGGTAGAAACCTTTGATTCTAGGAAACTCGGATAAGTCAGTGGCTTTGGGAGCCCTGAATGGAAAGCAAAGTGTTTTCCTACTGTGTGTATTTCTTGCCCACCGGGTGCAAGCTAGGATTAAAGCTAATGGCCCACCAGTTCTTGGCTCCGTTGTTTCATTACCGTCTGTTCAAAAAAAATGCAAATCTGCATGGACCAGGTGGCTGTGATGGTGGCCGTGGCTACTGGCCTTATAACCTCTGTTCCCCATCTCCTTCTCTCTGTACAAACTTTGCACAAACTGGCTTCTCCTTCAGCACTCTGCCATCTTGGCTGCTTCTTTTCTCCTGCACGTGGCCTTTCTCTGTTCTCCTTCAGTATGGGCTCCTCTGCCCCATTTTATAATGTAGAAATAAAAACTTTTAATCCAATATACAAACAAGGAAGTCTCTGATACAAAGTCACTTATCTGAGGCATAATGGGATTCCTCATGAGAGTGCACCACCCCACATCATGCAACAATCAAGGGTGTGGGGAAAAGCTTAGTCTTAAAACAAAGCCTTAGGCTATAACGACCCTGTCTACTTACAGCCTGTCCCCCACACCCAATGCAAACTATAAGCGAGCAAACATACATCATATTTACTTATTTGATGAACAGGTAGTCTATCATTTTATTATTTTATTTTCAGGAGTACTTCTTATATTCTGCATGTGACACCATCATCAGACATTTATTTATATATTTTTCATTCTGTTGGTTGGCTTTTCATTCTTTTAATGGTGTCTTTTAATGACCAGAAATTCATAATTTACATGTGGTCAGTGTATCGATTCTTTTTCTTTTAAGGATAATGCTTTATGTATGCTATTTAAGAAATTTTTGGTTATTCCAGTGTCCTAAAACTTTACCTAGCTGTTCTCTAACATATTTTTGGTTTATCTTTATCGTGTATATCTGCAGTCCATCTGGAATTAGTTTTTTAACATATGGTATGAGACAGGAATTAGAGTAGAAATAGGGGTTAGATTGGGATGAGAGATTAAAGACCAAGGATAAGATATCCATACCTGTAGAGGCCCTGAATAGGGAAATAAAACAGGGATAGAGTTCAGTGACCTAAGGCAAAGGCCACAAGGACTTTACTAACAAAAGTACTGACCACAGCACCGTAGGGATAGAATTAGCAATTCTGATTAATCAGTAGGTGGGGATATTTAAACTACTTGCTTGCCCTTTAATCTGCTCTAAAGAAGTTCTCTTTCCTAACTTTCTCATTCTTTTCTTCTCATTCTCTGATTCCTGACTTCATCATTCTTCTCTCTGCTTCTATTTTGTGTGTATCAATAAATCCCTGTAAGTACTGGGGGTCAAGGCCCTCTTGAAACCTGTATAGGGGATATGTTGGGCCTATAAAATATGTTAAGCTCACTTTGTTAAAGATGGTGCTGCCAACATAGAAGCCCATCACCCAGGTGATATTAGTTGCCCTTATGCTTGGGATGGGTGTAATTATATTATTGGGTGTGGGGGACAGGCTGTAAGCAGACCGGGTCGTTATAGCCCAAGACTTAGTTTTAAGAGTAAACTTTTCCCCACACCCTTGACTGATTGGATGATGTGGGGTGGTGCACTCTCATGAGGAATCTTCCCATTATGCCTCAGATGAGTGACTTTGTATCAGAGACTTTCTTGTTTGTAGATTGGATTAAAGGTTTGAATTTCTACACTATAAAGTGGGGCAGACTGGGAGCTTGCTACTCGGTTCCTGAGGTTAGCATTAGAAAGGAGAGCAGATTAAGGCCACATGGAGGAGAGGAGAAGCAGCCAAGATGGCAAAGTGCTGAGGAAGAAGCCAGTTTGTGCAGAGAGAAGGAGATGGGAAACAGAGGGGAATAAGTCTGGTGAGCTAGAAACCTTTGATGTTAGGAAACTCAGATAAGTCAGTAGCTTTGTGAGCACTGAATGAGTGGGTTTTGGAGCCCAGTGTGTGTTTTTACTTGCCCTTCGGGTGCAAGCTAGGATTAAAGCTAATGGCTCACCAGTTCTTGGCTTCGTTGTTTCATTACCAACTGTCCGAATCAAATGCGAACCTGCATTGGCCAGGTGGTTGTGATGGTGGCCTTGGCCACTGGCTTTACATTTGGCATAGTCGGCAGGATTCAGAAATTGGTATGGAGCCACCACCACCTTTGAGTGGTGGAGTACAGGAGTGGCTGCTGATATGGTTCCCCATGACCATCCTTTTGGGGTCCATAGGCTGGCTGATTTTTACAGCCATGTGTGAGGAAACCAAGAGCTCTGTGGAAGAGCCTGTCTGGGACCTGCAAACCAAGCAGTGGAATGAGCTGGAGCAAACGTGGGAGAAACAGATGCCGACCCTGGAGCTGGAGCAACCACCAGAGGAGGTCGACTAGGTTCATGAGATTCGCTTGGAAATGGAGCAGCTACTGGAGAAGGAATCACAGGTTTGTGAGTTGCAAATTGCCCTGGACGTTGTGGAGATTTCCAAGAGCCAGCTGCAGCAGTAGGCCAGGGCTGAGGCTGGGGTTGGGGTGGCAAGGCCCACAGCAGCGGCAGCCTGGGGCTCAAGCCCCGCAGTGGGAGCTGGCATTTTCAGCTCCTAACCAGAAGATGAGGAAAATTGGGCTGGAGTTGTGATTTGCAGATTCCAGAAGGTAAATGGCGGCAGCTTCAGTGGAGGATGAACAGATATCCTGGGAGCCAAGCATGCATTGCCGAGTGGCCACTGGAATGGCAGGGAGTGCCTGCTAAGCTGCTGGTAGGTCTGCAATTTTGGGACAAAAGGGTGGATGCCATCATGCTCCCCAGAGCAGGGATGGAAATGCTGACTGCCATTGCCACATGCTCCTCTTTAGGACAGTGTGATACCTGCCATGATGGCAGGAATGAGTGGGGAGGCTAAGGCTCCATGTGTGTGCATTGATTTCCTGGACTATGACTGAGTGAGCACTGGCTCCTTTGTTCAATGAACTTATGGATTTTGGACAATGTGAAATACCCTGATGGGTTTGGGGGGCGGCTTTGCTGGAAGCACTCCCCTGCCCAGGGAAGCCTTTCAAATGGCTAGAAAGAAGGCTGAGGACATTTTGCGCTTCTGGTAAAGTGCTCAGAGACTGGTAAAATGTACCTTTGTAATTGTTGAAATTGTATAATTTGTCATGTATTTGTAATTTGTGTAATGTACCTAATTTCCTTGTACAGGAATGCCAGTGGTGTAGATTGTGGGTAGTAAAGTGAGCATTGTTGGGCAGATAAAATATATTATGCTCACTTTGTTAAAGATGGCGCTGCCCACATGGAAGCCCATTATGCTTGGGATGGCCGTAATTAAACAGTGTGTCTGTTAAGTCATGGTGCACTTTTGACTGTGTGACTAAACAGTGGACACACTGTGTTATTGGGTGTGGGGGATGGGCTGTAAGCAGACTGGGTCGTTATAGCCCAGGCTTAGTTTTATGAGTAAGCTTTTCCTCAAACTCTTGACTGATTGGATGATGTGGGGTGGTGCACTCTCATGAGGAATCTTCCCATTATGCCTCAGATGAGTGACTTTGTATCAGAGACTTTCTTGTTTGTATATTGGATTAAAGGTTTGAATTTCTGCACTATAAAGTGGGGCAGACCGCGAGCTTGCTCTCTCTCAGTTCCTGAGGTTAGCATTAGAAAGGAGAGCAGAGAAAGGCCATGTGAAGGAGGCCAAGAGAAGCAGCCAAGATGGCAGAGTGCTGAGGGAGAAGCCAGTTTGTGCAGAGTTTGTGCAGAGAGAAGGAGATGAGGAACAGAGGTGAATAAGTCTGGTGAGCTAGGAACCTTTGATTCTAGGAAACTCGGATAAGTCAGTAGCTTTGTGAGCACTGAGTGAGTGGGTTTTGGAGCCCAGTGTGTGTTTTTACTTGCCCGCCGGGTGCAAGCTAAGATTAAAGCTGATGGCTCACCAGTTCTTGGCTTCGTTGTTTCAATACTGTCTGTTCGAATCCAATGCGAACCTGCACTGGCCAGGCGGCTGTGATAATGGCCATGACTATGGCCTTAGAGAATTGTGAGGCGGTCTCTCCTAGGTCCCTTGGTGCACATCATGTGGTCTCCAAGTAGTCACTGTCTCTGCGACACACATCCTCATATTTCCAATTTCTATGGATGTGAATGTTAGACAAAGAAGATAGAGAAAAAATTGATTCATTTGAAATATGGTTTTGGAGGAGAACTCTATGAATACCCTGGACTGCCAGAAAGATGAACAAGTGGGTCCTAGAGCAAATGAATTCTGAAACATCAGTCGAGGCAAAAATGATAAAACTAAAACTGTGTCCTACTTTAAGCTCATCATGTGATAGCAGGGTTCTTTGGAAAATACAATTATGCCAGAAAAAATAGAAGGCAGCTGGGAAAGACAAAGACCAAACATCAGTTGAATCCACTTGTTGGGCAGATAAAATATATTATGCTCACTTTGTTAAAGATGGCGCTTCCCACATGGAAGTTTGTTGATATTAATGTGTGTTCTGGAACAGGCTGTGGGCAGGCCGGGTCGTCATAGCCTAAGGCTTAGTTTAAGAGTAAGCTCTTCTCCACACCCTTGACTGATTGGATGATGTAGGGTGGTGCACTCTCCTGAGGAATCCCATTATGCCTCAGATGGGTGGCTTTGTATCAGAGACTTTCTTGAATGTATAATTGGATTAAAGGTTTGGATTATCTATGCGATAAACTGGGGCAGTCCGGGAGCTTGCTCTCTCTCTCTCTTGGTTCCTGAGTTCCTGAGGTTAGTATTAGAGAGCAGAGCAGATTAAGGCCATGTGGAGGAGAAGTAGCCAAGATGGCAGAGTACTGAGGAAGAAGCCAGTTTGTTAAGAGTTTGTGCTGGAGTAGATGGGAAACAGAGGTGAATAAGTTTGGTGAGCTAGAAACCTTTGATTCTAGGAAACTCGGATAAGTCAGTAGCTTTGTGAGCACTGAATGTATGGGTTTTGGAGCCCAGTGTGTGTTTTTGCTTGCCCGCCGGGTGCAAGCTAGAATTAAAGCTGATGGCTCACCAGTTCGTGGCTCCTGTGTTTTATTACCGACTGTTCGAATCTAATGCGAACCTGCATGGGTCAGGCTGCTGTGATCCCGGCCTTGACTACTGGCTTTACACCACTCCATAAGGCAAGCCATCGGCACGAGTCTATAGGAGCTGACCAGGGCTGTTGAGGACAGAACACTGTGGACATCACTTATTCTGAAGTTGCCAGCTGTTGGGACTGGCTCAATGGAATGTACCACATACAGGCCTAGGGTCAAGACACATGTGGATATCATCAGCTCATTACAATTTATTGAAAAGAGCATCAATTTCTCATTGTAATATAGCTTACTGTTTTCATAAATTAAGTGACAGTTTGTCTATTGTTGTACCAGTTTGTATATTTCTGTACCAATGCTAAGACTATCTTAACTATTAAGATCTTTCCCTATAGTGTAAATGTCCCAGTTTTATTGTTCTTCAAGATTGTTCTGGCTGTTCTTGACACTTTGCATTTCTATATGAATTTCTCAGCTTATCAGTTTCAGGGAAAATATCTCTGCCAGGATTTTTAATTGAAACTGTTAAATCTATAGCTTAATTTGGGGAAAATTAATATTCTTACAGTATTGAAGTTTAAGTCTTCTTTAATTTCTGTTCATAGTGACTTTTAGTTTCTGGTGTGGATGTCTTAGACACATTTGTTATTATTTATTCCTGGGTTTTTAATGTTTCTTGTTAATATTGTTAACAGTATCTTTAAAATTTTTGATTTTCTATTTGTTGCTAATATAAGGAAATACAATTGATTTTTGAGTGAATCTGTTAAATTCATTTATTGACTCCTAGAGTTTGTAGATTCTTTTGGATTTTCTGTCTACCCAACCATGTCACCTATGGAAAATGACTTTTAAAAAAAACTGTTATAAAGTATCCAGTCCACAATTCTGTGGGTTTTCGTAGAGACACCAAGATCAAATAAGTTTTTGAAGAGTTTTATTAAAGAAGGAAACTTATTAAATATGCCAGCCACATATAGCTTACATAGGGCAGTCCCAAATCATGTGCCCCTATAATATTCTAGGGGCTGGTTATATACCCTTAATTATACATGGGAGGGGGAAAAGCCTGACATCATGGCATAAGCTTATACCTTTTGTTTTCTCCTTATACAGGGTTGGGAAAAGGATGAAGGGTGGGGATGGGACATAATTCATTAGCAAGTTTATAACATCTGTTTATAGGATTCAGAAAAAGACGCTTCTACACATTAAAACTTACAAGGCAACACAATGGTAAAGATGTAATTTTACGTAGTAAAAGACATTCCTATATTTTCTAGTGTTCATTTGCTATTCCTTTGTCCAGAGATACATACATTAACTACATGCTTTCAGGAGGGGAGAGGTAGTTTCCATGAGGACAAATGGTCCATTAATATAAGAAAAGGTTTAATTTAATCTTTCTCTGCCTGCACCTGGCTAGCTATTCACCCATTTCCCCACAGGTGTGGTGGAAGGTCAGAGAATCCAAGTCTCCTTCCCCTTTGCATTTACAACACATGCCATCAGCCATCTTGGTTTTATGCTAATCACACAAGTACAGAGATCATTTACAAAACCTCTCTGTATGCCTAGCCCAAATTAATAAAATGTTCTTTAGGCTTCCTAAAATATTAATATTAATTCTGTAGCCTTTGGTACCTTACAACAATCCCCACTGGTTCTATTTCCTAAGTCAAATCCTTAACTTAATATACTGATGAGCATAAGGCTGTTGTCTGGGAATATTAACTTATAACATATAACAGATATTTAACAAACAGCATTAATAGTTCACTAAAGAAACAAATATTACTGATTGATTTCCTATAAGCTGCACAAACCTTTTGCAACTTACATAAAATTAACTAGCTTTTATAATGCTTTACTTTCAGTCAGAACTCTTAATTTAAAACCTTTAACTTATAGTGACAATTAAGTTGACTTTCTTTTTACCCTAGCTTTCATTTTTCCCAAAGTCTGATTAAAAAGAGTCCTTAGTTTCTTCATAAATTCGCCATACGTAGACCAACCAGCTTCCAGTTTGTGGTTGGAGTAAGGCATGCCTTCTGTTTTGGCAACAGTGGGAGTTGTCAGGATCACGGTGTGTGAAGCTGTCCATGTGGAGCTAGTTCCTTGGTGATGCACTGGATCTTCTAATAACGCTGGAAGTGCCTCTTGGACAGTCTTTTGAACAGTTTGCTGAGTAACCTGTAAATTTTGCAAATACTTAGGGAAGGGGTGGTCACGTTTCTTTTACTATTTGATTCATGTAATTTTACTTGCCCTGAACCTTTGGGTACCTGTGGGTGCAATGTAACTTCAAATTAGTTTCTGTTAGATTAATATTGAGTACCTTTCCTACTACCTTTGAGACTGTAGACACAAATGCAGGTCCAATACTAGAATGGGCAAGCTAAACCTGGAAAGAACCATGTATAGCAATTTCCTAACAATTGTCAATTATTTTATAAAAGTCTATTTCTAAATATTTACCTGAGAAAATTTGTTTCTTCCCTGTTTTTAAATCTTTTCTAATTGGTTTCAAATAAACCTTTGGCAGTAAGGGTCCCAAAATCCCACTGGTTCTGGGTGGCATCTATTCATTTGAATTACTATGTTCCAATTTGAGGCAGACTGAAAGAATATACAATTAACAATAAAATTCAAATAGCCAATGTTAGCAAACACTATAACAAGCGTCTTAATATAATTAAGTGACTAAAGCCTATTAGATTATTAAACAGAAATAAAATTCTAACTAATATAACAGGATCTAAAATAAAATTCTTACAGTTACACATGTTCTTAACATGTTAACATAATTTCACTAAATCTATGTTGACACTATTACTGCTTTATATCATTCACAAATGTAACCCAATTTCTATTTCAGTCTGAGAAATGCCCTAAACAGCACGAGTCATACATATTCAGGAAAAGTCTACAAGGCAGTGGAACCATGGTCACATTTCTACACTTTGCAGCAAGAGTCTAAGTCCTAATGATCACTGCTTTTAACTGGAATTAGGATCAGGTCCCAGCCTACAATGGGCATGGGGGCATTGAGACCAGAGGAATAAAGGAGACACTATACATTAAATAAAGCAACAAAAATCAGACTGCCATTACCCTCAGTAAAGATCTTTGAGGGATAAATAAAACTTAAATATTCAGGCAAGGAATAGTAAATGGCCCTGTGTTCACAATAAATGAGATCAGTTTTACCTGCTACTTGGAAGAAATACCTTAGGATCATAAATGGTGTCGTAAGATGGGGGCCAACCTTTAATCCTTCAGTGGCAAGTCCCAGCAGGCTAGACAAGGTCAGGTCACAGGTAGCTGAATTAGGGCTGGAAGAGACTGAACCCTCCCTCTGTGGAGCAAGGGGGCAGCTGACCTTCTCATGTCCTTTTTTTCACAGCAAAGTGTGTTGCCTAGTGGGGCCGAGAAGCCTGGCAGGCCTCAGGTCAATGACCTTTCTTTCCACTCTTGAAGCAGGGCACTGATGGAATCCTATGAAGCCCCCTCAGGGATCTGGAGCCTTTAAGGGTATATGCCCAAAGCTGGTATTTTCCTGATCTCTTTTGGGCCTTATTTGCCTATTCTGTTTCTATCTTGGTAATTATAGACCTTAAAAGCTATGCTCAGAAGATCTTGCTGAGGGGCTTGAGAGCCCTTTTCTGTCTATATAAACTCTTGGAAAAAGACAAAAACAGCGTTATTAACTGGATTAAACAAAAGAGTGTAAAAGCTTGCAGGAGGAACAGGTTAATTTGGTGTCTCCTTTAGAATTTCAGAGTCTCTTCACTGCTGAATAACTCAGTACACTAGTATTCAAAAGAAATTTTAACAAAAGCATGATAAAATACATTTGCAGGAGTTCCAGGATATGACTCCTTTTTCTTATATTACCTAGCATTGAATAATATTGTTGCAAAATGATAATAAACTAAACATTATATAAAAGACATTATTAAAAATTTCTAATATTTAAACTAAGATTCTAATATTACAGGGCTATAAAACAGCAAATAGCCTGACCAGGCGGTGGCGCAGTGGATAGAGCGCCGGACTGGGATGAGGAAGACCAAGGTTCGAGACCCGGAGCTCGCCAGCTTGAGCACAGGCCCATCTGGCTTGAGCAAAAAGCTCGTCAGCTTGGACCCAAGGTCACTGGCTCCAGCAAGGGGTTGCTTGGTCTGCTGAAGGCCTGTGGTCAAGGCACATGTGAGAAAGCAATCAATGAACAACTATGGTGTCGCAACGGCAACGAAATACTAATGATTGATGCTTCTCATCTCTCCCCATTCCTGTCTGTCTGTCCCTATCTATCCCTCTCTCTGTCCCTGTAAAAAAAAAAAAAAAAGAATTAACAAAAGGCCTTTGAAATAACATATACATTTCTAACATAGAAAATACTTTACACAACAGTGGGGGGAACAATAAGTCATCACTCCTAACCCAGTAGTCAGAAAACCTATTAGTTAATAGAGCCAATTACTATTAGTACAATAATGGAATTTTCTTTTAAGAGCCAAATTTAAAATTTGAACTATATATATGTAGGCACCTTTCCCATTGAGGCGGCGCCCACACTTGGCACTCTGTTAGAGAGCTATACCTAAGAGGTCTTATGTGGCCCGCGAGCTGTTTACAAATGGCAATTTGCCAACCAGAGTTCTTAGGAGAGGGGAAAAGGAAGAAGCATTCGACGTGTCTGTCCCTCTTTGCTCAACTCGAGGGCTGACTGAACCCTAGCCTGGCTAAGCGCAGGATGGCTGCAGCAGCCAGGCTCTGAGCTCAGTCCCGAAGCGGCATTCTCTCAGGGCTCCTGTTCCCTTGTCCTTTGCCGCCGGATTGGGGACATGGTTGCCATGGGAGAGGTGGCGCAGATGGGCGGGCATTCAGACCTAGAATTTCCAAAAGCCAAGCCGACTTTTATTCCCTCCCCTGGTATCTGTTTAGCTTTATTTGTAATAATTTTAATAGTATTCCCTATAATCCTATTATTCATGATTCTATTACTCCTTCTGGAGCTGCAATTTAATTTAAGAAACTGCCAATTAACTAACAAGGTCCACACCTACGGTTTATTAATTTCTAATTTTTTTTTCTCTCCTTTAAGATTTTTCTAAAGAAAAGTTCTAATTTTCTTTTTTTAATTTTTTTTTTTTTACACGGACAAAGAGAGGGATAGATAGGGACAGACAGACAGGAATGGGGAGAGATAAGAAGCATCAATCATTAGTTTTTCGTTGCCATTGCGAAACCATAGTTGTTCATTGATTGCTTTCTCACATGTGCCTTGACCGCAGGCCTTCAGCAGACCGAGCAATCCCTTGCTGGAGCCAGCAACCTTGGGTCCAAGCTGGCAAGCTTTTTGCTCAAGCCAGATGGGCCCGCGCTCAAGCTGGCGAGCTCCGGGTCTCGAACCTTGGTCTTCCGCATCCCAGTCCGATGTTCTATCCACTGCACCACCGCCTGGTCAGGCACAAAGTTCTCATTTTTAATACTATTCTTACCCTGAATTTTTCAAATGGGCAAAACCTCTTTTGGTCAGCAGGTGGATATTTGAAACTAATTTCTATTCTATATTTTAGTAACCTCATCCTTTGTCTATTGCTCTTTCTCCTCTGCACTGCACACAGAAAGCTGAACCCTAGTCTAACCATGCATCTGGAGGTTGAAGTGGGGCTCACCTTTTGGCGCTTGGCCTTCTGCCTGATGTTTGCCTTCTGCTTGGGTGCGCTCTGGTGGCGAGGGCAGGAGCGCGGCTGGGGGGGGGTGAGGCATGTCCACGTTCGCCTCTCCACGACTGCACCCCCACTTTATCGCTCCACACACCGCGTGTCCCAGCTCGGTTTTTCTCTCTTCTCTCATTTAAATTGCTTGCTTGCCAGCCCTTTCCCCTAGAGGCTGGAGAAACACTTTCCCGGCCATGTTCCCTATTGCAATACACACATTGATTTCTTTCTGAGTTCTAATTTTTTCTCTCGAATCCCTTTTCTGTCTTAGATATAAGTCTGGCCAGAGTAGGAAGACGTATCGCCCTTTCTGTATTGAACAAGCTTTTAGCCATTGTGGCAGATCTAATGTTAAATTTAGCCATTTATCAATGTATGGAAACTGATCAGGGTAGCCTGGATCCTCAGTTACAATATTCCAGACTTCCTCTACTAGCCGGAGATTAAAGGTTCCAATTGCCGGCTATCCTATTCCTAAAATCAGCCAGTCTGATTCACAGAGAGAGCGTAGCCTTTTCCTGGACCATTTAATTCCATATTTACGGCCGTCTCCATAAGCTTCTTGAAAGTGCTTTAAAAGACAATCTAAGGGGGTCTTCTGTAAACTGGCCCCTCCTCCCATATTTAATAGCCAGTTTACTAATTACAAAATTAAAACTACTTCAGAAAAATCTAGCAATTAGTGCACCAATAAAAACAAAAAGATAAGACAAATAATTAACTAGCACCCAGAATAAAAGGTGTTTCACTATAGAGATATTAATTATTACACTAAACCAAGGGAAGAAGCCAACAGAAGAAAATGATTTTTTTCAGAGGAGAAACCTAACAGGGTGCCCCGAAGCTAATTTGAGAACAAAGAGAAAACAACGATTCTCCACTTAAGATTGAATTTTAGTCAGAAGCTTCCAATTTTCATACAAAAGACTCAAGGCACACTTTAAAACAGACACATTTTAGACATTAAACGAAGGACTTACACACACACACACACACACACACACACACACACACACAAGCTTGCTTCTATAGACGAAGGAAGGGCTCCCCCTCATGGCTTCTCTGGTGTAATGCAGGCCGTGTCCCCGCAAGGACTTTTGACTTTAAACCCAGGAATTCTTTTTTAGACAAAAGGAAGGAAAACAAAGAAGAATGAGATCTCGATAAATACAACTGTGTCTTAACTCAGGTTTTTCTTTGAGAGCATAACACAACTAGCTGCCTCTGGAAGTTTGGGGTCTCTACTCAGTCCCCTTTAATTATATTTCCATAGTACAACTAAATGCATCCCAGAGAATCCTAACTAAGACCAATGGATCTCCTATTGAAGTCTCTGTCTTTGGAGAGTCCACAACGGGACTAGATTCAACTCAGTAATGCCAGAAAACTGGCTTTACCTACATACCTCTGAAGTTTCAACTCAGCGACTCAGATGATCTGTTTTACCTATAAACCTCTGGAGTTACAACTCAGTAAAAGCAAGGGCTTTGCTTTACTTAGAAAATTCCAGAGCTACAACTCAGCAAAACAAAAGACATACCTCACCTATAATTTTTCAGAGTTTCAGCTCAGCAAAGCAGCTTTGAAGGCCCTGCCTACATCACTGGAGTCACATCTCCAGAGTCACAACTCAGCAGGGTCCCCCAAATTACCTACATTCTAGTCCCAAATAAATTTGACCAGTACCAGTCTCAGACAGAAAAGCAAAAGCAAGAGTTTAGAAAGCCAGAAAACTCAGTAAAGTAAAAAGAGTTGTTTTACCTACTTCCTCGATTTCTCTGCCGAATTATCCAAATTGTCGAATTTTGGAACCGAGAGGTGTCTACTGGAAGACTGTCTGGAACCACAGGAAGACCAGGAGCCCTGAGAACATTTCAGGTGGTACACCTCTCCTCGGGACTCAAGCGGGACCGGACAGCCTCCCGGAGAGACCAGCCAATTCGGGTTGCCTCTACCCAGTGATGCGACACACTGTAGGCCCTGCGTGGGTGCCAAATGTTATAAAGTACCCAATCCACAATTCTGCAGATTTTCTTAGAGACACCAAGTCCAAATAAGTTTTGAAGAGTTTTATTAAAGGCAGAAACTTATTAAATATGCCGGCCACATATAGCTTACACAGGGCAGTCCCAAATCATGTGCCCCTATAATATTCTAGGGGCTGGTTATATACCCTTAATTATACATGGGAGGGGGAAAAGCCTGACATCATGGCATAAGCTTATACTTTTGGTTTTCTCCTTATACAGGTTTGGGAAAAGGATGAAGGGTGGGGATGGGACATAATTCATTAGCAAGTTTATAACATCTGGATTCATAAAAAGATGCTTCTACACATTAAAACTTACAAGGCAACACAATGGTAAGGATGTCATTTTACGTACTAAAAGACATTCCTATATTTTCTAGTGTTCATTTGCTATTCCTTTGTCCAGAGATACATACATTAACTACATGCTTTCAGGAGGGGAGAGGTAGTTTCCATGAGGACAAATGGTCCATTAATATAAGAAAAGGTTTAATTTAATCTTTCTCTGCCTGCACCTGGCTAGCTATTCACCCATTTCCCCACAGGTGTGGTGGAAGTTCAGAGAATCCAAGTCTCCTTCCCCTTTGCATTTACAACACAATGCCATCAGCCATCTTGGTTTTATGCTAATCACACAAGTACAGAGATCATTTACAAAACCTCTCTGTATGCCTAGCTCAAATTAATAAAATGTTCTTTAAGCTTCCTAAGATATTTATATTAATTCTGTAGCCTTTGGTGCCTTACAACATAACTTTACACTTTTAATTTCTTTAAAAAATTTTTTTCTTTTTCTGATTCCAACATGGCTACAGAGTAGGTGGAAGATACAACCACCTGCTCCCAGCCCCAAACTGAATTTACAGCTAAATTTAGTGTAACCAACTGAAGCTGACCTGAGATAGTATAACCAAGGATATTGTTGGGCAGATGAAATATGTTATGCTCACTTTGTTAAAGATGGCGCTGCCCACATGCGAGTTTTAAGAGTAAGCTTTTCCCCACACCCTTGACTGATTGGATGATGTAGGGTGGTGCACTCTCATGAGGAATCATCCCAGTATGTCTCAGATAAATGACTTTGTATCAGAGACTTTCTTGTTTATAGATTGGATTAAAGGTTTTGAATCTATGCTATAAAGTGGGGCAAGCCGGGAGCTTGCTCTCTCGGTCCCAGAGGTTAGCATTAGAAAGGAGAGCAGAGTAAGGCCACATGGAGGCCAGGAGAAGCAGCCAAGATGGCGGAGTGCTGAGGAAGAAGCCAGTTTGTGCAGAGTTTGTGCTAGAGAAGGAGATGGGAAACAGAGGTGAATAAGTCTGGTGAGCTAGAAACTTTTGATTCTAGGAAACTCGGATAAGTGAGTAGCTTTGTGAGCACTGAATGAGTGGGTTTTGGAGCCCAGTGTGTGTTTTTGCTTGCCCGCCGGGTGCAAGCTAGAATTAAAGCTGATGGCTCACCAGTTCTTGGCTCCGTTGTTTCATTACCGACTGTCCGAATCTAATGCGAACCTGCATGGGCCAGGCGGCTGTGATGGTGGCCGTGACTATTGGCTTTACAGATATGCAGGAGAAGCCACATAGAGACTGGCAAAAACAAAACAGAGATGCTGAAAGGGCTGCTCCCATGCCCGGGTACCCTGGCTGCAGCAGCAGGACTCCCTTTCCCAAGGAGTGGGGTTCTCCACCCCAAACAGTGGAGATGAGAAGTGGAGCCTGCAAAGCAATTAGTGATGAAAATCAGAGGAAGTTCAGTTGGCCTGGGTCACCCAGATGCTACCCACAGAATGGAAGCGAACTCTTCCATTGTTACAGTACCAGAATGAGCAGTGCACTCCCTACACGCTACTTCTGGCGTGGCCACTCTTCCATGCTTGGTCCTGCAGAGGGGTCTGCAGGCTGCAACTGGCAGTGACTTTTGGGATGTTCTCTCTAGGGGGAGGCTTGTGGAGGAGATGCAGACAGTAACTAGGCAGGAAGACTTTGGATAAAGGACCTGTCTCCCCCATACTGAGCACACAGCTGGTGACCTTTCCCCCTCCCGCACCTGGAGAGAGGCTTGGCCCACTAGTGCAGCTGAGTTTGCTGTGCACAGGGAGACAGGAGAGCTGCACAGGGCTGGGATGTTCCATAGGACTGGAAGATGGGCCACGTTCCACCTCCTCAAGCTCACAACTGGCACCCTCCTCCACCCCAACCTGTTGAAACTCTTGGCCCACTGCGTGGCTGGCTTTACTACAGCTGAGGAAACAGGAGAATGGCACACAGCCAGGAATGTCTGTGTTTGTGGAAGGCAATATGCTTGACTAGAGATGCATGGGGAGATCGGGGTTTGTGGCTCTGGGAAGAAATGGGTGGGGGACAGCCACTAGGATTCCTGTGATGAGGTCTCCAGTGCTACAGTCATCACCTTTCTCCTCCATACTGCATCAGCCTGGGTCTGGGGAAACCAAGTGCCCCACCCTCTGGACTCGCTTTTGCCCCACCCTGTGGAGATTAGGCCCTGTTGAGGCGTCAGCAGCCAGGGCTAGTAATAGAGGTAGGAAGCAGATTCTATGAGCAGGACTCGGGCGTTTCTGGAAGGCCTGAGGAGGTGTGCACATGGAGGAACCCATCTAAGGTTTCCTACCCACACCTCCTGCAGTCACACAATTTATGGTGTGTTAGGACAGCAACAGAAACCTGTATATTCCTGTATTTCTGTAGTTACCTCACCTGTTTTCTCTTTGCTACTTATCTGCTGAAATGCAGAATTGTTTTGCTCTCTCATCTGCCTCCCAGACCTGTCTTGCTAAAGGGTGACCTGTGAAAACCTCACCCCGAAGACACTAGCTAGTGAGTGCTACAGATTCGCAGATGGCACACATGTTTTCAAAGAGTTAGGGAATGAAAGGCTCTTTACTGACTTAGTGAAATTTTATTTCTGTAATAAAACTGATTCATTAACGTATAATTACTTAAACCTCTTTAGGACATCTCATGCTAATAATACATGAATAAAAACTGAGGCCCTGAGAAAAGACACAGTGGTAGTCAGGAGGAAATATATCTGAGTTTCCACTTCTTGCTATGTCCCATCTATGGTCCCGTTTCTCCTGCCCTGCACATTCCTAGGGCCTTCCATACCCCACCTTGAACACCACCTATGATAGCATGTCTCCTCTACACTGCATTTTGCATAGCAGAAAAAAAGTGACCCTCTTTGATGGAGCCAAGCACAGGATAGCAATCCAGGTAAAGGACTGGTTATACTAAAATGGGGCTGGGTAGCGGGGACAGCAGGCTCAGATAGATGGCTGGGCAAGGAGAGAAGGAAGACCCTAATGGGGTGTAAGGCCAGTAGCCGCGGCCACCATCACAGCAGCCTGGCCTGTGCAGGTTCGCATTTGATTCCGACAGACAGTAATGAAACAACGGAGCCAAGAACTGGTGGGCCATTACCTTTAATCCTAGCTTGCACTTGGCGGATGAGAAATACACACAGTGGGAAAACACTTCCCTTTCTATTCAGGGCTCCCAAAGCCACTGACTCATTTGAGTATTCCTAGAATCAAAGACCCCACCAGCCTTATTCACCTCTGATCCCCCTCTTCTTCTCTCTGCACAAACTGGCTTCTCCTTCAGCACTCCGCCATCTTGGCTGCCTCTCCTCTGCAATGCTGATGGTAGGATCTGAGCTTAGTCTTTAAACTAAGCCTTAGGCTATAAGGACCTTGCCAGTTTTGTCTCCCACACCCCATGCAAACTATAAGCGAGCAAACATATACATCATATTTACAAACTTGTTTGACCTACATGGGGGGAGTAGGGCAGTGTTTATGTAGGGAATCACTGTAATGTTCCCGCGTCTAAGATCCCCCATCCCGTAGGGCGACCCCCTCAATAAATTTACCATGTCTTTGGCCCTATCTCAGCCATGGACATTCTTCTGTCCCTTCTGTTCTATTCCCTTAATAAAAAGTATCATTTCCATTCTGCCCTTCCCTCTTCATGGAGGGTCCCTTGTCCCACATGCCTATTTTCCCAGGGTTTTCTGTTCCCCTGACTGCCCCCTAGCTGTGTTTTTGTGTATCTCCTGCATTGCCCCCTTTCAAAATCTCGTGTTCCCTCTTCCATGAGCCTTTCACTGTCTGCTCTAAACCTGAAGTCCCATGCCACTCTGCCTGGAACCTCCTTGTGGTCCCCTCTCCCTGTCTTTCTCTTTTTCGGGTCCTCTTCCCCTTAACCCCCTTCATGGAGGTTCCCTGTCCCTCCTACCGTGCCACTTTTCAGTGTCCTCTGTCTTCCTGCCTGGCTCCCACCATGGAGGGTCCCTGCATTTTTATTTACTTTTTTCCTTTCCAATTCCCATGTTCACCCCTAATCTGCACTTTTTCAAGGTAGTCTGTCCACTGTTCCACCCCCTCAAAAAGTGTCTTGCCCTTTCTGCCCTGTTTCTTTTCATGGTCCCCTGTCCCCTTCTTCATCCCTAAATGGTCTCCTGTCGTCCCTCTCAGGCTCACCCCATTGAAGGTGCCTTGTCCTATCTGCCCTTTCCCTTCCATGAAATGTCTCCTGTCCTCCTCCCTGCCTTTTTTATGGAAGCTGCTGCCTTCCCTCACTTTTATTCTTTCAGGGTCCCCTGTTTATTCTGCTCTGCCCCTCATGAATATTCATTTTTACCCTTGGCTCTTCCTCTTTGCGGAGGGTCTTTCCTTTTCCTTCTGTGCCATACTTACAGGCCTCTTAGAACTGTGCTTTGTCTTTCAGTCTCATCTCTCCTGCCTCCGTGCTGCGTGCCCACTCTCTCAAACACACCTTCTACCCTCTTCCTCTGTTTAAATCCTACATGTGCTCGAGTACCTCAAAGCATAAGGCTCCCGAAAGCATTTCCAACCTGCCTGAGGGTTATTTGCCAGCCAGCCAGCCTGAAGATTCATGCCTGGCAGACACTTGTTTTCTCTTTGTGGTGGCTTCCCAAGATCGTCCTGTGGCCAGCTGCGTCTCAACATCAAAGTCTGAATTTAAGTAGGCAAAGATCTTAAAAAGCTCTATCCCAAGCCTCCAAGGGAGTCACCATACAGAGGACTCAACCTAGCTTTGTAGGGTATCATATTGCAACAGGTCACAGATGTAGAATATGTCACAAAGGTAAAGCAGGTAACAGGTTTCACGGCAAAGGTCCTGGGCACTAAGGTAATAAGGTGTTCTTGAAAGTGAGCAGAAAACAAAAAGGTGAGTCAGAGATCCCTTGGGAAGGAATCAACATATGTTGCTGGCTTTGCGGCTAGAGAAAGGGACCCCAGTCAAACATTTTAGGCCTCTCTGGAAGCTGGGAGTCTCTTTGACAAACACACAACCTGTGTGTCTCAGGGACAGGACGATAACTGTCCTGTAGGGAGCAGACTCTCCCAGCACCGCATGAGCAGGGGTCGGGACCTTCTGGAGGCTCTGAGGAGGAGCACACATGGGCGAACCCACCTGTTTTCTGACCCACACCTCCTGCAGTCACACAATTTGTGGTGTGTTAGGACGGCAACAGAAACCTGAATAGTCTTGTCATTTTGTGGTCTCTTCAAATGTCTGTCTTCTCCATGGCTCTTGTATCTGCTGAAATGAAGTGTTGTTCTTGCTCTCCCATCTGTCTCCCAGCCCTCTCAGCCCTGGAAAAATGAAATGTGAAGACCTCACGCCGGAGACCCCGGTGCAGCAAGTGCATCAGAGTCGCAGATCACACACACATTTTGAATGAGTTTCAGACTGAAGGGCTCTTTCTTGACTAGGTAAAAGTTTATTTCCCTAAAAAGCGGATTCATTAACATATAATTTCTTAAATCTCTTTAAGACATCCCAAGTAAATAATACATCAATAGAAGCATGAGGCCCTGAGACAAACACACGGGTCGTCAGGGGGAAATGTACTCAGAATTTATACTTCATGCTATCTTCCATTGATGGCCCCTGTTTCTCTTGCCCTGCCCATTCCCAGACTACTTTGTACCCAACTATGACCACCATCAATGGTAGCAAATCTCTCCTGCATTGCATTTCGCATAGCGAAGAAAGGACTTTCTTTGATGGGGCCAGGCATGGGACTGCGCTTTGGGAAAAGAACAGGTCAATTTAACTGGGGCTGGGGAAGAAGGACAGCGGACAAAGACAGAGGGCGCGGCAAGGGGGAGAGAAAGACCCTAATGGAATAGATCAGTGTTCATCAGGAAACCACTGCAGTGTCCCCACTGTATAAGATCCCCTGTCCTTTTGGGCAAACTTATTAATAAAATTTTCCCTGTCCTTGGCCGTATCCTGTCCATGGATGTTCTCCTGTCCCTTCTGCTCTGTTCACTTCACAGAGGCTATATTATCTACTCTGCCCTGCCGTTTCCATGGAGGTCACCTGTCCCTCATACCCTAACCTGTCCCAAGATTTTCTGTCCCACAGGCTGACCCTCACCTGAGTTCCCGTGTCTCTCCTGCATGGCCCCCTTTCAGTATCTAATGTTTCCTCTGCCGTGAGCTTTTCACTCCCCCTTCTAAACCTGGGGTCCAAAGCCATCGTGCCTGGAACCTCATTACGGTGCACTCTACTCCTGCCTTTCCCCTCTTTCAGGTCCTCTTTCCCCTGTACGCCCCCTTTACACTGGTTTCCCTGTCTCCCCTACCATGCCTCCTTTCAGAGTCTTTTGTCTCCCTGCCGGTGCACACCGTGGAGAATCCCCTGGGTTTTCCACTTTCTTCTCCCCGATTTTCATGTGCACCCCTATACTGTACTTTTCAAAGTAATATGTCCACTGCCCCACCCACTCACAAAGGGTCTCCTGTCCCTTCTGCCCATTTTTGCTTCTGTGGCCCTTTTAACCCGTACCTTGCCCCATCCAGAAATGGTACCCTGGGCTCATTCCCTAGCCAACTCCATGGAAGGCCTCTTGTCCTACCTGTCTTATCCCCTCCATGGAAATTCTCCTGTCCCCTTTACTGCCTTCTTTATGGAGAGTCTGTCTTCTTTCACTTGTCTTACTCAGGATTCCCTGTCCTTTCTACTCTGCCCCTCCATGAATATTGATAGTTACCCTCTACTCTTCCCCTTTGTGGGGGGCCTTCCCTTTCCTTCCCGTTGTCTTACTCCCGGGCCTCTTAAAAACGTGCTTTCTCCTTTGGTGTTTCTCTCTCCTGCCTCCCGCTGTGTGCCCACTCTCTCTCTGAAACACACTTTCTGCCCTCTTCATCTGTCTAAGTCCTACCTGTGCTCTAGGGCCTCAAAGCATAATGCTCCTGGTAACATTTTCCACCTAACTGAGGGTCTTTTATTTGCCAGCCAGCCAGCCAGCCTGACTCTTCATGCCTGGAGGACTCTTGCTTTCTTTTTGGGTGTGGCTTCCCCACTGATTCCTGTGACCAGCTCTATCTCAGCATCAATGTATTGAGTTTAAGTTGGACAAGATCTTAGAAAGCTCTTCCCTGAACCTTCTAAGGAGTCACCAAAGAGATGCCCCAGCCTAGCCTTGTATCACATGGCAACAGGTCACAGAGGTAACATAGCAACTGTCCTGTAACCAAGGTAACAAGGTGTTAGGGAGTGTTGCTGCTTTGTCTATGTTTTGGAAGACTTTGAGAAGGATAGATACCAAATCTTCTATGAATGTTTGATAGAATTCACTAGTGTAGCCATCTGGTCCTAAACTTTTATTTTGGGGGAAGTTTTTAGTAGTTGTTTCTATTTCCTCACTGCTTATGGGTCTATTTAGATTTTCCACTTCTTTGTGACTCAGTCTAGAAATATTGTATAGTTCTAGGAACTTATCCATTTCTTCTAGAATGTTAAATTTGGTGACATATAATCTTTCATAGTATTCCACTATGATCCTTTGTATAATTATGATATCTGTGGTGATTTCTCCCCTTTCATTTCAGATTTTCTTTTTTTTTACAGGGACAGAGAGAGAGTCAGAGAGAGGGATAGATAGGGACAGACAGACAGGAATGGAGAGAGATGAGAAGCATCAATCATTAGTTTTTTGTTGCCATCGCAACACCTTAGTTGTTCATTGATTGCTTTCTCACATGTGCCTTGACCGCGGGCCTTCAGCAGACCGAGCAACCCCTTGCTGGAGCCAGCGGCCTTGGGTCCAAGCTGACAAGCTTTTGCTCAAGCCAGATGGGCCCGCACTCAAGCTGGAGAGCTCGGGGTCTCGAACCTGGGTCTTCCGCATTCCAGTCCAATGGTCTATCCACTGCACCATGCCTGGTCAGGCTCAGATTTTCTTTATATGAGTCTTTTCCTCTTTTACATTTTTAGTGAGTCTAGCCAGGGTTTTTTCAATTTTAATGATCTTTTCAAAGAACCAGCTCTTTGTTTTATTAATTTTTTCTGTAGTTTTTTGTTCTCTATTTTATTTAGTTCTGCTCTAATTCGTACTATTTCCTCTCTTCTGCTGACTTCAGGTTGCCTTTATTCTTTTTCTGGTTCTTTAAGATGTGATGTTAGGTTTTTTACTTGGCATCTCTCTTGTTTTTTTATATAGGCCTGTAATGATATAAACTTTCCTCTTATTACTGCTTTAATTGCATCCCAGAAATTTTGATATGTCATGTTGTTATTCTTGTTTGTATATATCTTTTGATCTGTTATTATTTCTTCTTTGAACCATTTTTTAGAAGTATGTTGTTTAATTTACACATTTTTGCAGTTGAATTTTAATTTCAAAGCTTTATGGTAAAAAAATATATGCTTGGTATAATTTCAATCTTCCTGAATTTGCTGATATTAGTTTTGTGGCCCAACATATGGTCTATCCTTGAGAATGTTCCATGCACACTGGAGAAGAATATATAATCTGATATTCTGGGATGACATGTCCTGTAAATTGTTATGTCTGTTTGTTCCAATGTGTCATTTAAGACTGATATTTCTTTATTGATTTTCTGTTTAGATGGTGTGTTGAAATCTTTAAGTATGATTGTGTTTTTATTTTTAGATTAGTTAGTAGATGTCATATATTTTAGTGCTCCCTGACTCAGTTTATATATATTAAGAAGTGTTATTTCTTTTTGACACAATGTCCACTTTGTCATTATAAATGTTCATCTTTGTCTCTTTTACCTTTGTTGTCTGGAAGTCAGGGTTGTCAGTTATTAGTATGGTTATACTTTGGCCATCATTTGCTTGGAGACTAATTTTTCAACCTTTCACTTTGAGTGAACTTTTGTCCTTACAGCTTAGATGTGTCTCTTGAAGGCAGCATATGGTTGGGTTTTGCTTTTTGATTCAATCTGCTACTCTGTGCCTCTTTATTGGTGAGTTTAGTCCATTTATATTTAGGGTAATAATTGATATGTGGGGATTTCCTATAGCCTTTTTACGTTTTGTTTTCTGGTAGCTCTGTGTCTCATTTGGTCATTCTCTTTTGTGTTTCTGTCTGTTGTTTTTGTTTGGTGGTATTCCATACTTTTTTCCTCTTTTTCTTCTTGTTTGAAGCTATGTGTTTCAGTAGTGGTTTTATCTCATGGTTGTATAAGCACAGCCTTCTCTGGTCCTCATTCCCCTGTTCCTCTTTAAACTCATGGACCCTGTGTCAACCTAGGGTTTTAGCGATCTGCTCTCTGGTTTCCCTGCTTCCTGTGCTTTTGATGCAGTGCAGTTTCCACATAGTAACTAACTTGATCTTTCCAAATTGGGGATCTAGCCCTGTCACTTACCATAGATAAAAACAACCAACAGCTTCCCCAGCCTAGTGAATAAAGTCTCTATCACCGGCACAGTGTGGCCTTTTAATTAGATCCCAGTTTCTACTTTCATTCTTATTTCCTGTCATACCATTCAAGTTGGTGATTGGTTATTGGGACCTGCAGCTTGCAGCATTCACCTCTTGGTGGGAAGACTGGTGAGCACTGTAACAGTCACAGACTCCAGCTCTGAGACTGTGCCTGAATGGGGGACCTGAATAAAATATAGACTTTAGGTAATAATAATGTATCAATATTTATTAAGAGTAACAACTCTGTAAAAAAAAATAGAGAGGAGGAACTAAGAGGCAAATAAGAGAGTCCTATTACATCAAACTGGTAACCTAGGGAAAATGTGTATGTTGTACTAAAAATACACATTAATAATATAGACCCTAAAAGAAGAAAAGAAAATACAAAACGATGATTGAGCCATCCAGGAAACTTGTTTCCCCTGGTGGTTATCCTCTCACTGCTCTAGGGTTCCCTCTCCCAGGACAGGGAGGGAACAGGGACAGAGCTGCGTGGCATCTTCCCTGATAACTGGCCCCGCGGGGTGTCTTCATCTCCCCCTGCTGTGCCCACCTTGTGAGGACAATGTGCAGAGGGCATCCAGGGACTATGATTCTAATGTGCCAGCTAGAACTCTTGATAGCAAGGAACTGGACACTCTTACTAAAGTAAAATCAATTGGTAACTTTTAAATTGTTAAACTAAATTAATACTTGTAGTTGAAGAGTGAGTTTGGACCTGGAAGGCCTAGGTTCTTACTTGCTTGCAGCGGGACCCGGTCCCTCTCCAGCCCTCCATCCTGCTGAGTATAGATGCTCCATTAGTAGTTGCAGTCTCTCTCCTGCATCAAGGGCCTCCAAAAGTTCTAAGCTGACTCCTACCGCCACCCATTGTACTGAGAGAGTTTCTCCTTCCTTTGGATTCCATCAAGCACAACTTTAAATGTCTTTGGCCTGGCCTGAGTCACATTCTCATTTTTGAACCCATCAGGGCACACTGAAGATAGAATGTGGGATTGGCTAGACTTGGGGTCATCCCTTGAAAACTGTGTGGAGTAGGGGCACGTGAGATGAGTTCCCAAAGGAATGCTGAGGTGCGAGACTTGGGAAAACAGACACTGGGTCAGAGAACGTACTGGCGGCCACTGCACAGCTGGGCATCTGCAGCTGTGGAAGGAAGGGGTTCACAGGGTCAAGGCTCAGCCACCACCCAGTGCTCTTGATGTCATCCCACAGTGGCTAGAAGCTCCTCCACTTGCTGAAAATGTGATGTTGCTTTTGGGGGTAAATGCCTGCCTTGGGCATCAGGGCCTCATGTTTCAGAGACTGGTCCAAGTTTCCCATGTGCCCTGGGAAGGCACACATCCTATTTGTGTCTGCGGGAGGGGTGAGCCCAGGAGTCATCCCCACCCTCTGGCCACAGAATCTCCAAAGAAAGTGGTTATTTCCCAATCTCTTCTCTCTTCTTTACAAAGAGCAGAGACAGAGGCTAGGGTGGTAAGGATATTCTTGCTCAGGAAAGTAGTGGGAGGCTCAGCGACTGTTCCATAGCATGGAGTCCACAGTTGGCTAGTGTGCTGGAGTCAGCAGGGCTGAGTCCACATGACCTCAGTGTGAAGACAGAGTTGCTCACAATATTTCACACTGGTTATGAATGTGACAGGCTTGTTACAACCGGAAGGTGAGAGAACAGCAGAGCCACAGTCGCCCATGTGGTCGTTGTGGCCAGGGCCATATTCAGCAGTTAGAGGGTTATTACCTCTCTTGGCAGCTGGGGCTGTAAGGAAGGAGGTGCTTCTCTCAATTATATGGGTGTTGGGAATTGAAAAATTCCAAGAGTCCATCAATACTGCTCAGGTAGCTGTTTGCTAGCACCATGGTCAGCTCAGTGATTGGCCATGGGTGCTGAGAGGGCCCGGTGGGCCTGAGCTGGAGGACCGCAGACGCCTGCCTGAGTCTGAGACCTGACTCTCTACCACTGCTCACTTGGATGGGAGGAAGGATCCAAACAGCCTCATACCTGCCCCACCAGTGCTCAGGAGTGCTGCACCTGGGGGCCTGGAAGGTTGTTGCAGGCATCCCTGTATAAATCCACACAGGTCTGCTGAGTGCCCTCATGTATTGAGTCATGTTGGAAAAGGGACCCATTCATTCACTATGGGACCAGCATCGTCGTTACCGGGGGTAGGTTGGGAGGAAACCCTGACGACCTCTGAGGCCCTCCCCAGCCCTAGACTGAGCATCATTTGGATTTAAAACAGTGACCAGAGCAGACATTTTACTCTCCTACTATCAGAATCCAGGATTGGGGACAGAAAACCAATGGTCCAGCTCAACCCCTGACTCATATGTGTCCCTGGGAGAGTCCTATCTATTCTGCGAGCCTCAGAGAGATACAGCAAATAGAAAAGTGAGGCACTGGGGCTTAACCCTAACCCTAAATGTATTCTTAACCCTAACTATCTAATCCTAACCCCCTTTTATTCTAAACCACTAATACTAACCTCAAATCCTAAACCCTAATAGCCCTAACCAAAGATTTCATGATCTTGGACCCTGACATTTAAACACGTAACTCTGACCTGACCCTCTAACCGTGGCATTAACTCCCAGGAATGGCAGGGAGGAGAGAGATCTGGAGGCTGACGCCAGTGGGGACAGGAATGACACTGAGGTTTGGGTGGTCATTACAGATGCTCACCTAACACTTCTAGAGACTCCTCTGACTCTGCTTTTCTGTGTCCTTACCGTTAGGCCTGGCCATGCAGCTTTCTTTGGCCAGTGAACATAAGAATGGATGACATGTGACCATGTGTCCATCCCAGCAGATATCTCCAAATGCCAGGGTGTGAGCCATCATTCTTTTCTCCATTCTAGAGAAACTGGCAGAGTATTGAGACCCTTCCCTCAGCCTGGGCTTTTGAGTTTGGATGGCATAGAATAGAGCTCCCCACCCCCACCTCGACCCCTCAGGACCATAACAAGGGAGAAGCTTCATGACGAGCTGAGATTTGGGGGTTGTTGGTTAACTCAGTGCAACCGAGCCTACCTGAGCTGAGGGTAGGGAGAAACAGGGGCTGGAGGACAGATGGGAAGAGCACTCCAGGCAGAGTAAAAACATGAGTCTTATTAGAATAGTGAACACTGTGTGTTTTGGAACAAATAAAAATGTTTTGTGTGAATAATGAGAAACTAGACTCTACTACAAAACTAGACTCTACAACACAGTTCCAATTTGGAAAATGGAGATTCAAGTGTCTGGCTGAGCACTGGGGGCTATGATTGTTGAGCACAGCACGAGAGGTCCTAAACAGAGGCGAGGGTGTCAACATGCCAGTGTTTCATTCAGAGAGGGTAGAGTCCTGGACGTCAGAGACCCTGTCCCAAGAGACTTCCGAAGGATAAACCCGTCCTTTCTCCCAAGAACCGGTAAGGGAGACGCCGATGGCTAGGACCTCGGGCAAAGCTGCTCTCCTTCCCTCCTCCCCTCAGTGTGTTAGGGAAACACCTTCAACTCATTACAGAGTTCAAATGATCAGTGTCCCTGTCAGTCCCTTCTGTAGGTGAAAGAGTCTAAGGCCTAAGAGAGCTGAGGCAGACAGAGTGAGGGCGTGTGAGTTCAGCAGCAAAATGATTCTCACCTGCCGGAGCTGGTGAACAGTATTCTGCATTGTTGGATTCTTGATTCTTTGTAGAACTTTCTCTTCTGCCTCACTGGAAGATTTTCAGATCTTTATCCTTAATGTTCTTAAATTTCACTATAATGTACTTCAGTATGAAACACTTTTGAACATTTTGAGGGATACAGTGTCTGAGTAGGAGTCCCATGTGTGTCTTGCTCTGTCTTAGATGCTCGGGCTCCCTCTCTCCCGCCCTCCCTCTTTCCCTATCTTTTTCTTTTTTCTTGGTCTTTATCTCAGTGTCTCTCCATGTCTTTCTCTTTCTCTGTGTATCTATAAGGCAGCCCCATGAATCAGATGCTCCAATCTGAGAGGCCTGCTCCTGACCTTGCCATGGGCTTTCCATCTCAGGGTCTAGGGGAAGTGTCAGCTGTAAATACCTGGCTTTTCCCTTCGTTTTTCCCACCCAACACTGCGAGATGAATAAAATTATGTTCCACGTCTCCACTGCCAGGAGGGCAGCCCAAGCAGCTCACATGCGCACTCACACACTCTGAAGGTGCTCATTAAACCTAAAACCATGGTACACATCAGTGCCCCTGGGCAAGAGCACATGTGTAATTGCTGGATCACTTACATAGCACTACTCACTGGGCACCACAGATAATGATGGGTGCAGAACACAAGCAAGACATGCACCGAGACCGTAAAGACTACTGTTGGTTACAGCCACCAACTGCCACCTACATGCAAAGAACGGCTCACAGCAGTTAGCCGATGTCCTCTTTAAACAGACATCTTCAGTATGGGTCCACAGAGCTGCTGGCCAAAAATCATGCAAATCAACTGATTTAAAGACACAGACAGCATGACTGAGCAGTGGCGCAGTGGATAAAACATCAGACTGGGATACAGAGGACCCACGTTTGAAACCCCAAGGTTGCCAGCTTGAGCACGGGCTCACCAGCTTGAGTCTCGGGTCACTGGCTTGCGTGTGGGACCATAGACATGACCCCATGTTTGCTGGCTTGAGCCCAAAGGTTGCTGGCTTGAAGCCTAAGGTCGCTGGCTTGAGCAAGGGGTCACTCGCTCTACTGTAGCCCCCCCCCCATCAAGGCATATATGAGAAAGCAATCAATGAACAACTAAATAAAGGAGCTGCAATGAAGAATTGATGCTTCTCATCTCCCTTCCTGTCTGTCCCTCTCTCTGTTACAAACAAAAAACAAAACAAAACAAAAAAAAGACACATTACAGCAAACCTTTGAACATAACATTGGTTTTCTGATTTGTGAACACTCAAGTGACTAGGAAGCTTTTTTTTTCTCTTTCTTTTCCCTTTTTTTAGGTGAGAGAAGGGGAGATAGTGAGGCCGACTCCTGCATGCACCCCGACCCTGATCCACCCAGCAATCCTGTCTGGGGCCAATGCTCAAGTATCATGTTATCTTTAGCATCTTAGGCCAATGCTCGGACAAACCAAGCTATTCTCAGTGCCTGGGGCCACACTCAAATCAATCGAAGCACTGGCTATGAGACAGGAAGTGGGAGAAAAGGGGGAGAGGGAGGGGAAGAAAAGCAGACGGTCACTTCTCCTGTGTTCCGTATCTGGGAATTGAACTTGGGATGTTCAGACCCTGAGCCACTGGCCAGGGCCTAAAGTTTTTTAATGTTCACCCATAGGCATGGAGGAATGGCCTCCTGCAGACCAAGACAAAGGTTTTTGATGACAGCTACCAACTCAACAAAAGCTGGAAGCACAATAATTGATAGGAAAAAATATAGACGTTTTACTCAATCTATGTTAGGTTATGTTGTTTCAAGTAGGATCTAATTTAGGTCTGCCCCCATATTGTGACATTCTCACATGACATTGTATCAAAAAGTTTCTTTTCTGGGCCATTTGGAACAAATGAAAATGTTAACGTTTAAATGTTTTTTTCTTGGCACTGTTGTCATATTGGTAACTGGAGCATTCTAACAATAAGAATAAAATGTTTACCTTGTATTTAGTTTAATCACCAAAGCCAAATTTACAATTTTAAAATGGCAAGTTTTTCTCTTCTTAAACCAGAAAATGATACAATTTAGTTCAACATATCACATAGCTAGTTTGCTCTGTCTTCTAGACACCACTGCTGTGGGGTGAAGAGGGTGGGAAGTAAAGGCCTAACCTGATGAGCCTGGAGTTTCAGAGGGGAAGAGGAGGAAAAAACCACACATGTTCAAATAATTTTCCTTGCTAAGCTGTGATTCTCATGGGAAAGCAGCCACTGTCTCCTGTGCAAAAGAAATCCCCATCGGCTCTCCTGTCCTGACCCTTCTGTGCCCTTGTAAAGGCAGAATCCATAAGACAAAAGGTGCTGTGAAAAATCATTTATATTTTTACAATACTACCTAGAAAGAACTCCAGATTGCCACTGAACATGCACACTGTATACATGTACAAACACAAATTCAACAGCTTCGTGATGCGCGAAACACTACACAGAAGAAACATAAAAATAGCCCTCAATTATAGACTATAGATCTACATGTGCACGTGTGCACATATGTGCACACACCCCTGTACTGGGCAATGCATGGTTTCCCTCTTGTGCTCTTGGCTTGTACGCACAAACATCTGTTGGTGTCTAGAATCTTCTCTATTCATCAGCATCTCTCTGGCCAACTCCACTGTGTCTTCAGATCCCAGAGCTCCCATGACCTCTGGGATTCCCAGGTGGAGTTAGAACCCATTACCCCTGAAGGTTCAGGATGTAGCGTGTTTTCACTTGTGACGCATGGCTGTCATTGTGATTGGATGCTTTGTGTAGGGCAAAAGGTTTTTCATTTGAGTCCACGATGCCTATCTTAGTGCTTGTTCCAATATAATGTCCAATAAATATGGGTATCAGAGTCTAGGCCATTGTGCCGCTACTTGCTGGCCAAGGGACAAGGAGCTGGTGATCATCAAAGGTCATATTCTAACCATGAAGCTTCCAGTATCCTCCTGACAGCCTGGTGATGTAGATGTCATCTCACAGGCTCAGAGAGTTGTCACCTGTGACATGAGGTTATTTACAGTCACATTGGTTTCCCTCAGAAGCCCAGGTTACTTCTACCGTAAAAGTCCATCTCCCTGGACAACTCAGGTTCATGCAGTCATGAGGCATCAGGGTGACTGAGGAGATAAAGGGAACAGGTATGAGATACTGCTGTGTCAGGTGCAAATGTCAGCTGGTTAATTATTATGGCACAGAGCCTCTAATCTGTGATATTTTGTGGTTCAGAATTTTATTGAAACACTGCACTCAGAGAATACCATCCGGAATCTGGACACTGGCAGATGCACTTCAGGATTTCATCCAATCTAGCTAGCACATGGTGGGACACACTAAGCATTGCTGGCGGTGAACCTGTCTGCCCTGTCCTGGTCCATAAGCCAGGGAAACCCCTGCTGCCTGTGCAACAGGCTCCAATGTAGATTACCTCTCAAGAGTGAATACATGGCCTTGGCCAATTGGCTCAGTGGTAGAGCCTCAGCCCAGGGTGTGGGTGTCCTGGGTTCAATTCCCAATCAGGGCACACAGGAGAAGCGCCCATCTGCTTCTTAACTCCTCCCTCTCATGCCTCTTTCTCTCCTCTCCTGCAGCCATGGCTCAATTGGATTGAGGTGGCCCCAGACACTGAGAATGGCTCCATGGCCTCCACCTCAGGTGCTAGGAAGAGCTCAGTTGCTGAGCAACAGAGCAACACCCCAGATGGGCAGAACATCACCTCCTAGTGGGGTAGTAGGCTTGCCAAGTAGATCCTAGGCAGGGTGTGTGTGGGAGTCTGTCTCTACCTCCCCTCCTCTCACTGAAAAAAAAAAAGTGAACACACACCACACACATGCAAATACATGCCCACACGCACATGTGCACACCCATGTATACATGTACTTGCATGCACACAATACAGTTGTACACACATGCACAATATACACGTGCATATAATATGCAATGTGCATGCATGAAGATGCACACATGCACATCTCTGCACATGTATATACACAAGCACACACATTTGCTGACATGCACACACATACACATAAACAGAGCTTGCTCTCCATCCTCTTTTGCTCCATATTGATTTTAGCCTCTTTCCTTTTTTAATCTCATCTCAAGACTTTGGATGTTTTACCCCTGATCCTGACCATTGCCCTTCTCAATTGGAAGTTTAAAATAACATGGCATGCTTTGTTAAGACATGGTAAGCATGGCATATAGTGTAGGACCTGCACAATCCACACTGTATGGCCATCCCTTGAAATGTGGGCTGTCCCACAGCAAACAAACACTGGTCACTTACTTCATGGCTGTTGCTGTCTAGTAAGATGTAGTTTAAAACCTGGATGTTGTGGGTTTTGTTTATGAAACATTTTATTTTCTGTTTATTTTAAAGAGTATCAAAGAGAAGGTGATTTTCATGAGTTAAGAATTAGTTGCTGCCTGACCAGGAAGTGGTGCAGTGGATAGAGTGTCAGACTGGGATGCAGAGGACCCAGGTTCGAGACCCCGAGGTCGCCAGCTTGAGCACGGCTCATCTGGCTTGAGCAAAAAGCTCACCAGCTTGGACTCAAGGTCACTGGCTCGAGCAAGGGGTTACTCGATCTGCTGAAGGCCCGTGGTCAAGGCACATATGAGAAAGCAATCAATGAACAACTAAGGTGTCACAATGAAAAACTGATGATTGATGCTTCTCATCTCTCTCCATTCCTGTCCTTATCTATCCCTCTCTCTGACTCTCTCTCTCTGTCCCTGTAAAAAAAAAAAATTAGTTGCTATTAGCCTTGGCCAGGTGGCTCAGTGGATAATGCATTGTCCTGTGTGCCAACATCACAGGTTGGATCCCTGGTGAGGGCACATAAGAGATGCACTCAATGAGTGCACAACTAAATGGAACTAAGTGGAATGATCGGTTGTCGTTTCTCTCTCTCCCTTCCCTTGTCTCTTTCTGAAATCAGTGGAGAAAAATGGTTACTATTATAATTTCAAGTAGCCACACCCCAAGACTTTCAAAGTGATAATAATGAGGGACGCAGCAAGTTCTGGACTTTCTCCAGTCATCTAGTGCTCTTATGACTCATAGGCATGGGCTTATTGCTATTTATCTCCACAAGGCACAGGGCTTCACCACCACTGCCCAGGGGCTGACCTGGCTGACTCTTGCTGAACCAGCTATGGTTACTATCTCAATGGCATAGGTCCTCTGGTGTGAGGCCAGGAATGGATTTCATGATGGACTGGGCCCTGCACGATCATGCGTGCAGCTCCAGATGGGCCAGAAAGCACAGAGTCTGAACATACTTGGAGAAATGCTGCCATTCTTGCTAGCAATGTGCCTTCTTGGCCTTGCATGTGAGACAAAGCAGTCAGGCTATTTGAGGCTGATATTTGGGGAACAAGAATGAGTTGCAATTAACAACACTGGACCACAGAAGGGAAGAGTGGACAGGCTGGGAAGAAAGCTATACGTATAATTGAATTTCGTGTTCATTTCCCACACAGTCCACAGTCTCAGAGAAGAGCTAACATCAAAGCTTTTGGTTAAATGAATGCAACGCAGTCTATTCCTGTGACAAAATTACTGGATAATTACTTAGAAGAATTGCAACTGACCCAGGTCTGTCCCCACCAGCTGCATCTTCCCATGTCAGGTTCTCTCTGCCAGTCAACTTGTGCATAGAGCACAAACGGGCCTCAGCATCTTCACTGATCCTAACACAGCCTTCAAGGTATAAGAAAATCATTGTCACCAGAAACCCATAACCCTGTGGTAACACAGTCAATACACCGGAGACCATCATTTAAGCATCTGTACATGTGTGCGTGTGTGCATATACTCACACACACTAAAAGTTCTGTGTAAACAGGCCACATCACATGTGCAGTGTAATAGCCACTGTCTTTTTTCCAAAAACTTGTTTTGGCTTCTTGTCTTTCTCCCCCAACCTCCCATCCCCATTCCAGATCATCACTACAGGCCACTGGTTGTACCTTTCAGACTTTCCCCTTGTTCCAAGGAATCACATGCAAGGATATAAGTACATGCACATGCATGTACATGCAATGGCATGTATACAATACTTTCATCATTTTTTAAAAGATAGATCACATTATAATGTTTACTGTACGTTGCCTCACTTAAAAATTGGCTTCAAGTCAACTGGTACAGATCTCATCATTTCTATAACAGTACAGAGTCCACAACATGAACACACCAGCCCGGGCGCCTCCGTTCCGGGAGCAGACATAAACTGTGCCTAAGGGCAACCAAGTTTCTGTGAGGAGCCCTTTGTCTTTATAAAATATGTCATAACTAAGAATAAAGGAATTAGAAAATCAGAATTTGTGACTCCTCATGAAATAATGGATTTAGACACAGATCACTGGAGGTGACCTAAATCACAGAAAGAGAAACACTCGTGCCTGTGGGCCTTCTTGTAGGAGTGTGCAAGTCACCGTGGGACAGTCATGTCAAAACCAACATGAGTGTGCCCAAGCCTATGATTAATACTTATTAAAAATACCGGAGCCAGACTAACGGACTTCATGACCTCTCTGCCCTGGGGAGAGCTGTGCAGACCAGGTTGCCCAGCAGGGCAGACGTGCACTTTTTCTTTGGCAAGGTGCCAAGGCTTTCCTTTTTGTTTCTCAGCACAGCAACCGGCACACAAATGACTCCAGTCGTTCCCTGATCGCATCCGAGTATTTGTCGTGGTTTGCAGCCTGTTTGGGTGAAAACCAAGATTGCAGGTTGGCTAATACTGTTAAAAACACACACATTTCCAGTCATTTCTGCTGAGGAATGTCCAGTGTGCCCAGAGCTCACCATCCTGCCCCATCCTTACTCAGCAAATTGCTGAGAAACAACACAGGCACAGGGCCCGGGCCCTGCTGCTGCAGCACTGGGCCCCACAGTCCTGTTCTGTGTGCCTGCCAGGACCTCCCACTCATCTCCAGGGAGCGAGCATAAAAGGGACAGAGGGGGACACAGACAGGCTCGGCCCTGCCCTCCTGTCATGCTGCTTGTTGGACCCATCAATTACCACGCACCCTGCAGCTTCATACAGGAGTCCGGGTTGGCGGGTGTGGTCAGACTCTGACAGGGTCTCGCCAGGCTGAACTCACGCTGCTCCCTTGCTTGGGGCATACTTACATTTGTGCACTTGTGAGGCTTGAGGTGCTCATTTATCTTCCTATTGCCAGAAGACACTGCCCAGCTCCCCAAGACTGCTCGCAGCTCCTTCCCATGTGGTCGGCCTGCAGCACAAGTGTTTGTCACTTTCCTACCTCTGCAGGGTCTTAGACTCTCCTCAGCCACCAGCTGGAGGAGACTCTGCCCTTGGAGGGTGTGAGCAGTTAGGTCAGGTCTGTGTGGACAATGTCTGTACTTCAGTGTCTATGAATTTGGAAGCTGATCACGCACCAAGCCTGTCCCAGCAGCACATGGAGTAGCGTTTGACTCCCAGAGTGGGGGCCATGAGAGTTCTGTTGCCCACACTGTGAAAAACTTTCACAAGCTCACAGACTGCCAGAAGAACCCCGGAGGGTAGGGTCCTGAGGGTGAGTCTCTGGGGGTGGGCTCCTGGCTGTCAAAGGGCATTGGGGTTCACTGTCACCCATCTGGGAAGCATGCTCTTCTTCACCAGCTGTGGTCTCAGTAATTCCCTCCTTGAGGAATTCTCTTTAAATATCTAATGGGACTTCAGTTTTTCTGGTGGTGACACAAGGGAAGAGAATGTTTGAGAGGTGGTGTTGACAACCATCAGGACTATGAGGACTGATTAGGAGCCCCTGGACTGAGAGGAACAAGGTGTTGGGTGTGTAAGCCACAGGGGCTCAGTGTCTGGTGACTAGCGGTTGCCGTGTATGTGAGGAGAGAACTGGGGCTGTGGGGAAGCACAGGCCACGCCGATGCATTTGTGTTTTGTCTCTGTGAACGGGAGGAGAGAGGAAGCATAGCGACCAAAGGAAAGGCTCTTGTTTGTGTTGTGTTTTGATGGCAGATTGGAGTGTGTGGAAACACATGAGGGTGCGTGGAGGTGACTGGTGAGACAGAGACCTGAGCATGGAGGAGGAAAGAGAATGCAGACTGTGACAGGCTTCACATGTGACACAGCGAAGGGCAGTGGGGCTGCAGGTGCGCAGGTGGGTGTGTGGTGGGAGGGAGTGGGGCTGCTACCTGCTGTGCGGAGTGAGCACCAGGCCTGGGATGGATGCCATGTTACTCATCCCAGCTTCACTGTCCACAAGGCCAGCACGCAGAGGGAGCAGGGCTCCGCGAGGGTGAGCACCCCTTGTACCCAGGAGTTACCAATCTGTGTGGAGGCATCCGTCTTGTCCCAGTGACACTGTTGTAGGTGGCAGAGATAGCCCCAGGCCTCCAGGTAGGTGCTCAGGACCCAGTTCAGAGCAGGACACAGCTTGGCTGCTGTTCAGGGTGAGATCTGTCAGTGTGGTTTTTGTGCTCGTGACCAGAGCCTTTGGACCCTTGCCCTTCCGCCAGGGCTCCTGCGGTCTTGGGGGCTCCCTGGCAGAGGTCTGGGCTAGAACCTCTGCTCTGCAAGCTGTGCCCCCTTCACTAGCTTCTCTAAGAGGCTCCAGATGCAGGTGCTTATGACTGAGCAGGAAGAGTGCTTCTGATGGGACTCTGTCACTTCCCACTGCTTGTGACAGGCAGTCTGCTAATGACTGGTTGGCCTTGGAAGGTGAGTGTCACTGGATTAATGCAGCCCCACTTCAGGTCACTGAGCTGTTTGCACCCCTCCCCTACTTCCCCACCAAAGGCTGGAGGCCAGTGTGGCCTGCGCTCATAGCAACATCTGGAAGTGTGTGTGTGGGGAGACTCTGTGTTCATCCCCAGGAACAATCTGGGAAATAGGAGGTGAACACAGTGAACAGGTGATGCAGAAGGAGTGCTCATGCTGTCAATCAGGCTGCCTGGGCTGGCCTCATGAAATCTTTCTCTATTTAGTCACCTGAAGTAAGTTCAAGTCCACGAAGCCCCTGGAAAACCAAGGTGCCAGGGGCTCATGTGTCTGGACACTGGGGTCATCATGAGATCAATTTTTACCTTTTTGGGAGAAAAATTGGGGGTTCCTCACATTTCTTGCCACAGAGCAGTCTGCACGGCTGCACTGCATGTGCCCATGAGTGGATGTTCTCTCCTCTCGGCGCCAGGGAATACCAAGCCCAGTCCTCTTGATTCTCATGTCCTGGGAATCTCTGAAGGTGAGTGTGATGCCTTCTCTTAAAGCCCATTTGAGCTTTCTATAAATAATACAAAAAATAAAACAGGACTGTGAGTTGCAACACAGGGCTGCCCTCAGCCTCTGGAATTCCCAGGAATCACAACTCCAGAGCCCTCTGTGCTGTGCCCACCAAGCCATAGAACCAGTCCTGCTGTGAACCCTGCACTAATGACCCCAGCTCCCCACTCTGCCCAGGGAGCTTGGCCAGAGCCCGCCCTGAAAGTTCCTATTGTACAAAGACATTTTTTCACAGTCAAGGCAAATCAGCCATTAACAATTTCTAACACTCATCTCAACTCAATTCCTTTGATCACATGGAATAAACCTGGTTCCCCTTCTATAAAAGTTGACTGTTGTCAATTTACAAATATGTATTATTTGAGATGTTTAATTTATGTGTCCGCCCAACTGGGCTATCATCAAGGAGGTCGATTGTTAGGGGAGTATACAATCAGACAGGTCCGTGCTTATTTGGTCCATGCTTAGATGTCATTACACCCATGGATTCCATGTTCAGTAGGGCCCATGTACAGGACATTTATGCTCAGGATGTTCCACACTCAAGGAGTGCACGCTCAGTGGGATTCTTTCTCGAAAGAGTTCCATTTGGGCACTGAATCCATACTCAAAAGGATACATGCTTAGGAGGCCCCATAATTGATAAGGGGAGGGGTCCTCTATTATCCAGGCAAACATAGTCAGCTAGCTCTTTAGTTAGGCCTTCTATGCAAAGAAATGTACATATTCAGGGGTACATACTGTAGTACTTAAATTTAAGATCAAGACAACTCGTAATCAAAGCGGTGCATGATTAGCAAGGTCCAAAATTAGGGTTCCATAGTCAGGAAGGTACATGTACAGAAGTTACACACAATCACGGGGGTACATGCTCAGTATGAGTTTTACTGAGGGAGATGGATTATTAGGATAGTCCATGATTAGAAATGTCCACACTGCCTGACCAGGCGGTGGCGCAGTGGATAGAGCGTCGGACTGGGATGTGGAAGACCCAGGTTCAAGACCCCAAGGTTGCCAGCTTGAACGTGGGCCCATCCGACTTGAGCAAAAAGCTTGCCAGCTTGGACCCATGGTCACTGGCTCCAGCAAGGGGTGGCTTCGTCTGCTGAAGGCCCGCGGTCAAGGCACATATGAGAAAGCAATCAATGAACAACTATGGTGTTGCAACGGCAATGAAAAACTAATGATTGATGTTTCTCATCTCTCTCCGTTCCTGTCTGTCCCTATCTATCCCTCTCTCTGACTCTCTCTCTGTCCCTGTAAAAATAAAATAAAATAAAGGAAAAAAAACCCAAAACAAATGTCCACACTAATTAGGTCCATGCTTAGAAGTGATTATGCTTAGGGATTCCATGCTCAGAAAGATAATTGCTGAGGTCATTTTTGCTGAGGGTTTTCCACACTCATAGTTTCTATGCTCAGTGAAGTTCTTTCACAAAAGGGTTCCATTTTCAGAGCGAAGCCATACACAAACAGGTCTATCCTTGGTTTTTCCAATCTCAGCGGGATGTATATCACCTGGACATATAGTCTACTTAGTACATACTCAGGCCAGCTCTGCTTATAAAATTACATATTCAGGGTTTACACATGATCGATGGAGTCTATGCTCAAGTGGGGTTAAGATCAGGGAGATTAAAATCTAGCAATGCATGATCAGAAGTGTCCACACTTAGGGGTTACAAACTAAGAAAGGTATATGTACAGGGGTTATATATAATCACGGGGAAACATGCTTCAGATAAGCTAATATCAGGGATGTTACTATAGAATTCCATGATTTTAAGTGTTTACAGTCACTAGGTCCATACTTACAAGTGTTTATACACAGTGATTCCATGTTCTGGAGAGTCTTTCGCGAGGACATTTATACTCAGAATTTTACACAGGTTGTTTATGCTCAGTGGGGTTGCTTCTCAGGGGGGCTTCAATCTCAGAATATATTCATACTCGCGTGGGTCACCCTTGTACCCAAGCTCAGTGGAGAGTCATATGATCTGAGGTTTTTACTCAGGCCTTCTATGCTCCTTAAAGTAAGTATTCAGAGTTTATATGTGATCAGTGGGGCTATGGTCAAAGGAGTGTATGATCCAAGCAGGGCGTAATCAGCAGTGTCTGTCCTTAAGGTTCCATGCTCAAGAAGAACACGTACAGGGGTTAGACATAATCAAGGGTGTAGTTGCTCAGAAGGTCTAAAAATTATGGAATTCAATTATTAGGACATTCCATGAATAAGAGGGTCCACACTTATTAGATCCATGCTTAGAAGTGATTACACCCAGGAATTATATATCCAGGCTTGACCACACTCACAATGCCCATGCGTAGCAAAGTACATGTTCAGGGTTTGTACATTATAAATGGGGGACATGCTTAAGGGGAGCTATATCAGGGAAGTTTATAATTAATGCTCAAGTGGGGAAATGTACAGGTTAGCTTACAATGAGAGCAAGCAGTGCATGATCAGGAGGGTCTAACCTTAAGACTTACTCACTTTGAAAGGTACATGTACAGGGGTTGTACATGATCAAGGGAATTCATGCTCCAGAGAAGTTATGACTAGGAAAGCTGATTACTAGGGAAATCTAAGATCTGGAGTGTCCACACTTACGGAGTTTTGCTTAGAAACTATTAAACCTAGGAATTCCATAGTCAGAGTGTCTGCTCTGAGAATATCAATGCTTATGAAAAACACATTCAGAGATTATACATGATTAATAGGATACATGCCTTAGTGGGCCTATAGGTAATAATCACACTATACATGATCAGAAGGGTTCACAATAAGGGGTTCCATGCTCAGGAAGGCAAATGTACAGGGATTATTCAAAATCACTGGGGTACATGATCAAGACAAGCTATGATTATGGCAGGTGAATATCAGGGCATTCCATGATTTAAAGGGTCCACACATATAAGATTTGTACTTAGGAGTGATTACACTGAGAAGTTCCATGTTCAGTTTGTTTATGGTCAGGATTCTTGGGCCTCCTTGCTCAAGGTGTTTATATTCAGGATTTCCATATTCAGGGTATATATGCTCAATACTGTTATTTCTCAACCCTGGCTGGCTGGCTCAGTGCACAAAGCATGAATGGACACCCCGGGTTCAATTGCTGATCAGGGCACAAATGAGAAGCGACTATCTGCTTCCAGTCGTCTTATTCTTGCCCTTCTATCTCCCTTCCCATCTCATAGCCAGTGGCTCAACTGGTTTAAGCTTGGATCCAGAAACTGAGAAAAGTTTCTGATCATAACTATTCACTCCTTGGAAAATAATTATTAGAAGATGAACAATCAAATTTTCCATGCTTCTGCTGGTCAGTTGGCTCAGTGGTAGAGCATTGGTCCAAAACCCAGGTGGAAGTCCTGGGTTTCTCAGTCAGGATGTACAGGAAAAGCCCCATCTGCTTCTCCACTCCTCCTCCCCTCTATCACTCTCCCTCTAATCCGCTCCTACACCCAAGGCTCAAATGGTTCAAGCAGCGTTGACCAAGGGTGCTGAGAACAGGGCCATAAACTGACCTCAGGCTCTAAAATAATTGAGTGGTCAATAAAAATAGCAGTGGCCAGTAAGGCAAACCATCGCAGGTAAAGGTGTACCATGGATTGTGGTCCAGGCCCATGTAGGAGTCTCTCTCTCCGTCCCCGCCTCTCAAATAAATTTAAAAAACTTTCATAGTCAGCATGTCAATCTTCAGGAAATATATGATTATAAAAAGAGTTTATACTTAAAGCAATCCATGATCAGGAGAGTATACCTACAGGTTCCATATACAGAAAGAGATATATATAGAAATTAAACACAACAATGAGGGAATGCAGAGCAAAGCACTTATGCTCCAGGGTCCATGCACATGCGGCAGCTGCACATGGCGCTGACTTCGTCAGGGGGGTCCACACTCGGATCCTTTACGCTCAGGACAACGCCTGTTCGTAGCATAGACATTATCAGGTGGGTAGGCGCTAGTGAACGGCTGTGGTTATAGAAGTGTGTAACCCTAGCAGCCTATCCACCTGTGGATCCATGCTTCACATGTTCAGAACAAGATGGGTTTACGGCAAGGACCGGTGATACTCAGGAAACATTCTTCCCAAAGAGACGTAAGTTCAGCTGTTATACACAATCAGGGAGTAAAGCAGCAAGTGGGGCTGTGTATAGGCCAGTTTAAAATCAAAGCAATACAATGAAAAGTAGCGAATAGGCGCAGGGTTTACGTGCCTAGGGCAGTACACGTACACCGGTGACCCACAATCAGGTGCGCACATCCTCAAAAGGAATATAAGCATTAAGAGCAATTATTAGGGTTCTTTATAATCATGCGTGTCCGGTCTTGTTAGGTCAATGTTTACAAGTGATGGCTCCCAAAATCTTCAACTCAGTGTGTCCACGCTCAGGTCACGCATGCTCGGAATGTTCAGGTTTGGTGTTTACACGTGATCAATGGGGTGCACGTTTAAGATAATACAGTATCCGGAAGGCAATGATCAAGGCGGTAGTACACGAGCAGGAGGGCCCACAGTTAGGGGTTTCAAGCTCGGGAAGGGAAACACACAGGGGTTTTGTACAAGCGAACAGGTTGTCAAGCTCAACACAAGGTGATTATGTCAGCAGTACAAGATCCGGACAGTCCCCGCTCACGAGGCCATACTTCGAAATAACTGCGCTCCGTGTCTCCGTGGTCAGCGCTGCCTTTGCTCAGGTTGTTCATGCTCCAAAAGTTCTCACCTCGGCGTGTTCTGCTGAGTTGGGTTCTTTCTGCGAATGGCCCTATTCTCAGGGCGAGTCTGTACTCTCAACGGTCCCTTCGCAGTGTCCCCATGCCCTCCGGGGCCTACATGTGATCTGGGGAGACACAGTCGGCCTGCTTTTACCTCGGGTCCGCTTTGCTCTGAGAAGTCCACGTTGAGACTGGACACAGGCACAACCAACCGCATGCACAAGTCTGGTACCACAAGTGGAGTGCTTAATAGAAGCAATGTGTGCCCGTGAAGGTGCACGCGCAGGGCGTACGCACTCAGGGAGGTAAGCGGACGGGACTGAACACAATGAAGGCGGTACGTGCTTAGAAGGAGTTTGAATTGGGAAGTCGATTTGATGGATGTTTCTCATCCGGTGTGTCCACAATCACCAACTCCACGCTTAGAAGTCGCTACCCCCGAGTTCTGTGCTCAGCCTATCTACGCTCAGGACGCACCCACCAATAGCCAAGTACGTATTCGATGTTTACAGGTGAACAATGGGGCTGTATGTGAGGACGTCTTCTTGAAGCAGTATGTGAATTGGAGTGTCCACGATTAGGGGTCCGGTCCTATGCTGCACACGGTAGTGGACAGGCATCACGCAGAATCGTGAAGGTACATACTCCCATTAAGGTCTGACAAGGGCTGTTGATTATCAAGGAGCTCACTGCATGATCTGAAGGGTCCACTCTTATTAGCTCCGTGCATGGAGGAGATTCCCCCGATAGACTCCACGTTCAGGAAGGTCCTTTCTCAGGTAGTTCTTTTGTGGGGATTCCCACATTCAGGGTATTCACGCCCAGTGGGGTAATTCCTATGAAGTGTTCCTCTTTCAGAAGAAAGATGGACTGAAACGCTTCCATGCTGAGGAGGGTCCACACACACGGATCTCGCTTATGCAACGTTTCCGTAGTCCTGCGGGGTTAGAAGTGGGGGTAGAAGGGGGTGGGGGACCGACCGTCCACAGGGCATCTTCTGTCAAGATTGCATTATGACCAGGGTATGTATATTATGAACTTGGTACACGTTAATGGAAAGCTACAACCATCAAAGTTTTAAATTGGATCGTTCCACAGAAAAGAGGATCCACACTTTATGATTTCACGACAGACTTGTTGACGGCGGTGGAGAGAGATCTGTGCTCGGGAGAATCCTAGTCCGCGAGTTTTATATTCCGGTGTTATCTACATGATCGAGTGGGTAAGGGCGCACGCAAGGCGGTCAACATACAGCTTAGTGTGTCATCAAGGCCGCATGTCACAAGGCGGACCCAGCCGAAGGGTTTACATACTCAGGAAGACACATGTGCAGCTGCTGTACATAACCCGGGGAATACACGCTCGGGAAGGCCAATAGTTTGGACAGCTGATTATTGGGAAAGTCCATGAGCTGGACCGTCTCCGCTTTTGGAATTACAGTGTGCCTGTAAAGTCATGGTGCACTTTTGACCAGTCAAAAGTAAAAAATGCACCATGACTTTACGGACACACTATACCTATTTGAAACTGATTACACGCGCGGATTCCCTGTTTAAATATGCCCTCGATCACCTGGCTTCTATGAAAAGCTTCCCAGGCCCAGAACGGTTTCGCCGAGTGGGGTTCCTTATGCCACGTCTTCCCTTCTCAGAGTGCACCCACACTCAGATGGGTCTGCTGATCCTCGGCAAGCTTCTGCTCCGTGGATTGGGTGGGGAAAGGTGGTTGGGGTAGGTCTGCGGGAATCAAGGGGAATGTCATCATCTAGGTTCACAGGCAGGCCTTTGGTGCTCAGAAATGTACATATTCAGGATTTACACAGGATCTATGCCGTTCACTCTCACTCTGGGCTAAGATGAAACAAGTTTACATTCATACAATATAAGATCAGGAGGGTCCCCCTACAGGTTCCATGGTCAGAGAGAGACATACAAAAGAATTCAATGTAACAGAGGGGACATGCTCACAAAGGCCCAGAATTATGAAAGTAGATCACAAGGGTAGTCTATGACTGACCACGAGGCTCCACTCTAATGAGGCTCATCGTCAGAAGTGATATGCCCACAAGAAGTCCACCTTCTGTGCCTCCATGCCCAGGACATGCACGCTCACAATGTACCTGTGGAGGGGTTAAACATGATCAGTGGGGGTAGGGGTGGCGGTGGCTGTGGGGGTACATGCTTAGATGGGGGCTAACACAACGAAAGGAATAATAAAAGTAGTACATGATCAGGAGGGTTCTACAAAGAAGCTCTGTGCTCCAGAGGGCACATGTATGGGGTGGTGACACGACAGAGTAGGGGGACAATCTCAGTAGGGGGCATGATTAAGAAAGTCGGCTAGGAGGGCGGTCCATGATATGGAGGTTCCCAGCTTTATGGAGTCCACTCTCCGAAGTGAGTACACCCAGGAATTCCAAGTTCCAAAGGATCTCTTTGCTCAGGCTGTTTCTACTCCCAGTGTCCCACACTCAGGCAGCTTTGCTGAGTGGGACTCCCTCCACAAAGGGTCCCATTCTCACAGACGTCCGTACTGAGATGTGTCCACTTTCTGTGTGCCTGCTGCTTGGAGGAAGTGATGGGATCCGTGGGGTCGCAGTCAGCCAGGTTGGTATTCAGGCCTCCTAGGCTCAGGGAACGCCATATCCCCATTTGATAAATGATGAAAGGGATTTGTGCCCAAGGGGCAGGGCTAGAAAAGGGGAGTTTATAATCAGCAATACATGATCAGTAGGGGCCACACTTGGCATTTACACACTCAGGGACATTCACGCGCAGGTATTAGGCAATACTCAAAGGCATACGTGATTAACAGGGGCTCTAGTTATGGAAGTCGATTATTAGGCCAGTCAATCACCTGGAGAGTCACCAGTTACCAGGTCTAAATGAATCGTAATAACACTCCGCAATTTTATGCTCAGCCTAGTCACGCTTATAAACAAGCACGCAAACTTATGAACGTGTTCAGGTTGAGACAGGATAATGTGGTCTGCTTGCTGGCTGGGCCATTGGCAGGCTAGAAATAACCAAAACAGGACATTATCACAGGGGTCCAAAATTCAGGGTTCTGTTCTCAGCATTGCACATGTACCGGGGTTATATAAAATCTTGGGGTACGTTTATGCTCAAAGTGAGCGATCATTAGGGAATTTGTTTACCAGGGCATTCAGTTTTGTTTTGAAGCTTCCTTGGTCCTTAGGTCCGTACACCGAAAATGAATAGTACCCTGAGGCCTCAGAGCAAGGGTGTTCCGAAGCTTCCTCCTTCCGGTGGTCTATGCTCCGCAACTTTCACACTCAGGTCGTCCTCAGATGGGTGACTTTGTATCAGCCAGGTTCTACCTCTAATGGGTGACTTTGTATCAGCCAGGTTCTACCTCTAATGGTCCTGTTTCCACACTAGAGACATACCAGGAAGCGTTTATGCTCTAGGTAGGGTCCATGCACATGCGGCAGCTGCACATGGCAGTGACTTTGTCAGGCGGGTCCACACTCAGGGCCTTTACGCTCAGGACAACTCATGTTCATAGCATAGACATTATCAGGTGGGTAGGCACTAGTGAACGGCTGTGGTTATCGAAGTGTGTAACCCTAGCAGCCTAACCACCTGTGGATCCATGCTTCACATGTTCAGAACAAGATGGGTTTACGGCAAGGACAGGTGATACTCAGGGGAACTTCTTGCCAAAGAGACATAAGTTCAGCTGTTATACACAATTAAGGGAGTAAAGCAGCAAGTGGGGCTGTGTATAGGCCAGTTTAAAATCAAAGCAATACACGGAAAGTAGCGTACAGGCACAGGGTTTACGTGCCTAGGGCAGTACACGTACACGGGTGACCCACAATCAGGTGCGCACATCCTCAAAAAGAATATAAGAATTAAGAGCAATTATTAGGGTTCTTTATAATCGTGCGTGTCCGGTCTTGTTAGGTCAATGTTTACAAGTGATGGCTCCCAAAATCTTCAACTCAGTGTATCCACGCTCAGGTCACGCATGCTCGGAATGTTCAGGTTTGGTGTTTACACGTGATCAATGGTGTAAATATATTATGTTCACTTTGTTAAAGATGGCGCTGCCCACATGGAAGTTCGTTGATATTAATGTGTGTTCTGGAACAGGCTGTGGGCAGCCAGGTCGTTTAGCCTGAGGCTTAGTTTAAGAGTAAGCTCTCCCCCACACCCTTGACTGATTGGATGATGTAGGGTGGTGCACTCTCCTGAGGAATCCCATTAAGCCTCAGATGGGTGGCTTTGTATCAGAGACTTTCTTGTGTGTATAATTGGATTAAAGGTTTGGATTATCTATGCTATAAACCGGGGCAGTCCGGGAGCTTGCTCTCTCTCTCGCTTGGTTCCTGAGGTAGAAGAGAGGAGAGCAGATTAAGGCCATATGGAGGCCAGAAGAAGCAGCCAAGATGGCGGAGTGCTGAGGGAGAAGCCAGTTTGTTAAGAGTTTGTGCTGGAGGAGAGGAACAGAGGTGAATAAGTCTGGTGAGCTAGAAACCTTTGATTCTAGGAAACTCGGATAAATCAGTAGCTTTGTGAGCACTGAATGAGTGGGTTTTGGAGCCCAGTGTGTGTTTTTGCTTGCCCGCCGGGTGCAAGCTAGAATTAAAGCTGATGGCTCACCAGTTTTTGGCTCCGGTGTTTCATTGCCATCTGTCCGAATCCAATGCGAACCTGCATGGGTCAGGCGGCTGTGATGGCGGCCTTGACTACTGGCTTTACAAATGGGGTGCACGTTTAAGATAATACAGTATCCGGAAGGCAATGATCAAGGCGGTAGTACACGAGCAGGAGGGCTGTTCGGCAGATAAAATATAATATGCTCACTTTGTTAAAGATGGTGCTGCCCACATGGAAGCCCGTCACCCAGGTGATATTATTTGCCCTTATGCTTGTGATGGCTGTGGGGGAAAAGTTGTAATGTAAGCAGGCCGGTCGTTATAGCTTAAGGCTTTGTTTTAAGAGTAAGCTCTTCTCCACACCCTTGACTGATTGGATGATGTAGGGTGGTGATGTAGGGAGGAATCCCATTATGCCTCAGATGGGTGACTTTGTATCAGAGACTTCCTTGTTTGTATAATTGGATTAAAGTTTTTGAGTCTGCTATAAAGTGGGAGAGAAGAGTAGCTTGATCTCTCTCTTGGTTCCTGGGTTCCTGAGATTAGTATTAGAAAAGAGAGCAGAGTAAGGCCACGTGAAGGCCAGGAGAAGCAGCCAAGATGGCAGAGTGCTGAGGGAGAAGCCAGTTTGTTAAGAGTTTGTGCAGGAGGAGATGGGAAACAGAGGTGAATAAGTCTGGTGAGCTGGAAAGCTTTGATGCTAGGAAACTCGGATAATTCAGTAGCTTTGTGAGCACTGAATGTGTGGGTTTTGGAGCCCAGTGTGTGTTTTTGCTTGCCCGCCGGGTGCAAGCTAGAATTAAAGCTGATGGCTCACCAGTTCTTGGCTCCTATGTTTCATTACCGACTGTTCGAATCTAATGCGAACCTGCATGGGTCAGGCGGCTGTGATCCTGGCCGCGCCTACTGGCTTTACAAGGGCCCAGTTAGGGGTTTCAAGCTCGGGAAGGAAAACGCATAGGGGTTTGTACAAGCGAACAGGGTGCCAAGTTCAACACAAGCAGTGATGAAGGAAGGTGGTTATGTCAGCAGTACAAGATCTGGACAGTCCCCGCTCACGAGGCCATACTTCGAAATAACTGCGCTCCGTGTCTCTGTGGTCAGCGCTGCCTTTGCTCAGGTTGTTCATGCTCCAAAAGTTCTCACCTCGGCGTGTTCTGCTGAGTTGGGTTCTTCCTGCGAATGGCCCTATTCTCAGGGCGAGTCCGTACTCTCAACGGTCCCTTCACAGTGTCCCCATGCCCTCTGGGGCCTATGTGATCTGGGGAGACACAGTCGGCCTGCTTTTACCTCGGGCCGCTTGGCTCCGAAAAGTCCACGTTCAGACTGGACACAAGCACAACCAACCGCATGCACAAGTCTGGTACCACAAGTGGAGTGCTTAATAGAAGCAATGTGTGCCCGTGAAGGTGCACGCGCAGGGCGTACGCACTTAGGGAGGTAAGCGGACGGGACTGAACATAACAAAGGCGGTACGTACTTAAAAGGAGTTTGAACTGGGAAGCTGATTTGATGGATGTTTCCCATCTGGCGGGTCCACAATCACCAACTCCACACTTAGAAGTCGCTACCCCTGAGTTCCGTGCTCAGCCTATCGATGCTCAGGACGCACCCACCAATAGCCAAGTACGTATTTGATGTTTACAGGTGAACAATGGGGCTGTATGTGAGGACGTCTTCTTGAAGCAGTATGTGAATTGGAGTGTCCACGATTAGGGGTCCGGTCCTATGCTCCACACGGTAGTGGACAGGCATCATGCAGAATCGTGAAGGTACATACTCCAATTAAGGTCTGACAAGGGCTGTTGATTATCAAGGCGCTCACAGCATGATTTGAAGGGTCCACTCTTATTAGCTCCGTCCACGTTCAAGAAGGTCCTTTCTCAGGTAGTTCTTTTGTGAGGATTCCCACATTCACAGTGTCCACGCCCAGTGGGGTAATTTCTAAAGAAAGATGGACTGAAACGCTTCCATGCTGAGAAGGTTCCACGCACACGGGCCTCTCTTATGCAATGTTTCCATAGTCCTGCGGGGTTAGAAGTGGGGGTGGAGGGGGTTGGGGGACTGACCGTCCGAAGGGCATCTTCTCTCAGGATTGAATTATGACTAGGGTATGTATATTATGAACTTGGTACACGTTAATGGAAAGCTACAACCATCAAAGTTTGAAATCGGATCGTTCCACAGAAAGGAGGATCCATACTTTACGATTGCACGACAGACTTGTTGACGGCGGTGGAGAGAGATCTGTGCTCGGGAGAATCCTAGTCCTCACGTTTTATATTCAGGTGTTACCTACATGATCGAACCGGTAAGGGCGCAAGTCGGTCAACATACAGCTTAGTGTGTCATCAAGGCCGTGTGTCACCAGGCGGGCCCAGCCGAAGGGTTTACATACTCAGGAAGGCACATGTGCAGCTGCTGTAAATAACCCGGGGAATACACGCTCGGGAAGGCCAATAGTTTGGACAGCTGATTATTGGGAAAGTCCATGAGCTGGACCGTCTCTGCTTTTGGAAGTATAGTGTGTCCGTAAAGTCATGGTGCACTTTTGACCGGTCAAAAGTAAAAAATGCACCATGACTTTACGGACACACTATACTTATTTGAAACTGATTACACGCGCGGATTCCCTGTTTAAATATGCCCTCGATCACCTGGCTTCTATGAAAAGCTTCCCAGGCCCAGAACGGTTTCGCCGAGTGGGGTTCCTTATGCCACGTCTTCCCTTCTCAGAGTGCACCCACACTCAGATGAGTCCGCTGATCCTCGGCAAGCTTCTGCTCCATAGATTGGGTGGGGAAAGGTGGTTGGGGCAGGTCTGCGGGAATCAAGGGGAATGTCATCATCTAGGTTCACAGGCAGGCCTTTGGTGCTCAGAAATGTACATATTCAGGATTTACACAGGATCTATGCCGTTCACTCTCACTCTGGGCTAAGATGAAACAAGTTTACATTCATACAATATAAGATCAGGAGGGTCCCCCTACGGGTTCTACGGTCAGAGAGAGACATACAAAAGAATTCAATGTAACAGAGGGGACATGCTCACAAGGGCCCAGAATTATGAAAGTAGATCACAAGGGTAGTCTATGACTGACCACGAGGCTCCACTCTAATGAGGCTCATCGTCAGAAGTGATATGCCCACAAGAAGTCCACCTTCTGTGCCTCCATGCCCAGGACATGCACGCTCCCAATGTACCTGTGGAGGGGTTAAACATGATCAGTGGGGATAGGGGTGGCGGTGGCTGTGGGGGTACATGCTTAGATGGGGGCTAACACAACGAAAGGAATAATAAAAGTAGTACATGATCAGGAGGGTTCTACACAGAAGCTGTGCTCCAGAGGGCACATGTATGGGGTGGTGACACGACAGAGTAGGGGGACAATCTCAGTAGGGGGCATGATTAAGGAGGTCGGCTAGGAGGGCGGTCCATGATATGGAGGTTCCCAGCTTTATGGAGTCCACTCTCCGAAGTGAGTACACCCAGGAATTCCAAGTTCCAAAGGATCTCTTTGCTCAGGCTGTTTCCACTCCCAGTGTCCCACACTCAGGCAGCTTTGCTGAGTGGGACTCCCTCCACAAAGGGTCCCATTCTCACAGACGTCCGTACTGAGATGTGTCCACTTTCTGTGTGCGTGCTGCTTGGAGGAAGTGATGGGATCCGTGGGGTCGCAGTCAGCCAGGTTGGTATTCAGGCCTCCTAGGCTCAGGGAACGCCATATCCCCATTTGATAAATGATGAAAGGGATTTGTGCCCAAGGGGCAGGGCTAGAAAAGGGGAGTTTATAATCAGCAATACATGATCAGTAGGGGCCACACTTGGCATTTACACACTCAGGGACATTCACGCGCAGGTATTAGGCAATACTCAAAGGCATACGTGATTAACAGGGGCTCTAGTTATGGAAGTCGATTATTAGGCCAGTCAATCACCTGGAGAGTCACCAGTTACCAGGTCTAAATGAATCGTAATAACACTCCGCAATTTTATGCTCAGCCTAGTCACGCTTATAAACAAGCACGCAAACTTATGAACGTGTTCAGGTTGAGACAGGATAATGTGGTCTGCTTGCTGGCTGGGCCATTGGCAGGCTAGAAATAACCAAAACAGGACATTATCACAGGGGTCCAAAATTCAGGGTTCTGTTCTCAGCATTGCACATGTACCGGGGTTATATAAAATCTTGGGGTACGTTTATGCTCAAAGTGAGCGATCATTAGGGAATTTGTTTACCAGGGCATTCAGTTTTGTTTTGAAGCTTCCTTGGTCCTTAGGTCCGTACACCGAAAATGAATAGTACCCTGAGGCCTCAGAGCAAGGGTGTTCCGAAGCTTCCTCCTTCCGGTGGTCTATGCTCCGCAACTTTCACACTCAGGTCGTCCAGGTTCAGCCAGGTTCTACCTCTAATGGTCCCGTTTCCATACCAGGAGGCGTTTATGCTCTAGGTAGGGTCCATGCACATGTAGCAGCTGCACATGGCACTGACTTTGTTAGGCGGGTCCACACTCGGGGCCTTTACGCTCAGGACAACACATGTTCGTAGAATAGACATTATCAGGTGGGTAGGCGCTAGTGAACGGCTGTGGTTATCGAAGTGTGTAACCCTAGCAGCCTAACCACCTGTGGATCCATGCTTCACACATTCAGAACAAGATGGGTTTACGGCAAGGACAGGTGATACTCAGGAAACATTCTTCCCAAAGAGACGTAAGTTCAGCTGTTATACACAATCAGGGAGTAAAGCAGCAAGTGGGGCTGTGTACAGGCCAGTTTAAAATCAAAGCAATACAATGAAAAGTAGCGAATAGGCGCAGGGTTTACGTGCCTAGGGCAGTACACGTACACGGGTGACCCACAATCAGGTGCGCACATCCTCAAAAGGAATATAAGCATTAAGAGCAATTATTAGGGTTCTTTATAATCGTGCGTGTCCGGTCTTGTTAGGTCAATGTTTACAAGTGATGGCTCCCAAAATCTTCAACTCAGTGTGTCCACGCTCAGGTCACGCATGCTCGGAATGTTCAGGTTTGGTGTTTACACGTGATCAATGGGGTGCACGTTTAAGATAATACAGTATCCGGAAGGCAATGATCAAGGCGGTAGTACACGAGCAGGAGGGCCCACAGTTAGGGGTTTCAAGCTCGGGAAGGGAAACGCATAGGGGTTTGTACAAGCGAACAGGGTGCCAAGCTCAACACAAGTCGTGATGAAGGAAAGTGATTATGTCAGCAGCCCATGATCCGGACAGTCCCCGCTCATGGAGGCCATACTTCAAAATAACTGCGCCCCGTGTCTCTGTGGTCAGCGCTGCCTTTTCTCAGGTTGTTCATGCTCCAAAAGCTCTCAACTCAGCGTGCTCTTCTGAGTTGGGCTCTTCCTGCGAATGGCCCTATTCTAAGGGAGAGTCATACTCTCAATGGTCTCTTCGCAGTGTCCCCATGCCCTCTGGGGCCTATGTGATCTGGGGACACACAGTCGGCCTGCTTTTATCTCGGGTCCGCTTTGCTCTGAGAAGTCCACGTTGAGACTTGACACAGGCACAACCAACCGCATGCACAAGTCTGGCACCACAAAGTGGAGTGCTTAATAGAAGCAATGTGTGCCCGTGAAGGTGCACGCGTAGGGCGTAAGCACTCAGGGAGCTACACCGACGGGACTGAACACAACGAAGGCGGTACGTGCTTAAAAGAAGTTTAAATTAATTGGGAAGCTGATTTAATGGACGTTTCTCAACCGGCACGTTCACAATCACCAAGTTCACGCTTAGAAATCGCTATACCTGAGTTCGGTGCTCAGCTTATCGACGCTCATGACGCATCTGCCAATAGCCAAGTACGTATTCGGTGTCTACAGCTGAACAATGGGGCTGTTTGTGAGGACGTCATCCTTGAAGCGGTACGTGAAGTGGAGTGTCCACTATTAGGGGTCCTATGCTCCACACGGTAATGGACAGGCATCACATAGAATCGCGAAGGTACATATACCAATTAAGGTCTGACAAGGGCAGTTGATTATCAGGGCACTCACTGCATGATTTGAAGGTTCCTCTCTTATCAGGTCTGTGTATGAAGGAGATTCTCCCAAGAGACTCCACGTTTATGGTTTCCATTTTCCGGTTTTGTTTTCCTCCAATTTCCCACACACAGAATGTGTATACCCAGTGACATAATTTTTATTAAGTTTCAATTTTTAAGATCAATATATACTCATTGATGATTAATTGGTTACATATTTTAAGAGAATTTGTTTCATGGAAAACAATAATCAAAGTACGGAATGGTCAGGAGTATCCATAATTAGGCGTTCCGTGGTCAGGATATTTATGAACCATGATTGTACCCAATAGCAAAGTAATGTTCTGAGTGTGGGCTATGATTAAGGGGGGTGATTATTAGGGCTCTCATGTTTAGTTCCTTTTCTTATGGAGTTCATGCTTAGAAAGGATTCCACCCTGTGATTCTTTTTTAAACATGCCTTTTTACAGGTAGTTTAAACTAAAAAATTTCACATTCCCTGCATTACCCTTTTTATTTTCTTTAAATTCTTCCATCTCAGGGTGAATCCATTTTCCTAAGGTTCCAATCTCAGTGTGTCTGTGTTTATTGGGTGTATAAAATCTAGAAGAACAGTCTTCTAGGTTGCTATTTATTCTATGGTCAGAAAAGTTTTAGTATTTTTGAATTTTTTATGTGGTCTATTTTCGATTTAGGTTAAGACCTGGAATGTTTATATTTAAAGCAATTCATGATCCGTCAGGTGCCAGATTAGAGGTTAATTGCTCAGGGGGATAAATGTATAGGGAATAAAAAATCAGTAGGGTACATGATTCAAAGTACTATAATTATGGAAATAATGTAATCAGGAGTGTTTGCAATCAGTAGCTCTGTTTATAGAATTACACCCCGGAATATTATGTTCATTTTATCCACTCTCCATGCACGGTAAGGTACATATTCATGGTTTAGACATGATCAATTGGGTAGACACTTAAATTGGACTATATACAGGGAAGTAATAATCAAAGTACATGATCAGGTGGATCCACTATTAAAGGTTCAATTCACAGCATGGTACATGTACAGGATTTATACAAAAGCACAGGGTACACGTACGTGAGTTATGACTTGGGAATTTGATTATTAGGGCAGTCATTATTTCAAGGAGCCATACTTATGAGGTCTATTCTTAGAAGTGACTACACTGAGGGATTTCATGTTCCAAAAAGTTTTTCTCAGGTCATTTATGCTCAGAACTTTTTTACAATTGTGATATCTATGCTCACTGAGGTTTTCTTCGGGGAGGGGTCAATTCATGGATATATATTGAATATGGTCCATACTCTGGAGGGTTATTTCTCACAAGGCTCTATTATATGAAGGTTACACAGTCAGGTGGGTTTATACTCAGAGCATCCATGCTCAGGACAGTACATGTCCACGGTATGAATATTACCAAGTGGGTACATGCTGATGACAGGCTATGATCACTGAAGTTTATAATCAGAGCTTGTTCATAAACAGGAAAATCCATGCTTAAAGGGTGTATTAATGATTAAAAGTGTTTACAACAAATGGGTTTATATTCAGGGGAATCCATGATGGAAGAATACATGTTGAGATGTTACACATGATCAAGGGTATACATGTGCAAGTGGGACTATGTGCAAGTTAGTTTATAATCAAAGCAGTACATGATAAGGAGGGTCCATTCTTAGGCGTTACATATTCAGGAAGGTACATGTACAAGCCTTGCATATAATCAACGGATTACGTGCTCAAAGAGTCTGTTACTAAGAAAGTTGATTATTACAACAGTCTATAATCTGGACTGTCCATGCTTATGGAAGCCATATGTAGAAGTGATTGTGCCCAGGGTTCCAAGGTTAGAAGTATCTTTTTACAGGCGCTTTATGCTCAAAATTTTCCACAGTAAGGGTATCTTTCATGATTGGGATTCTTTCTGTGAAGAGTATCGTTCTGTTTGAATCCATATTCCGAAGGGTTTATATTTGCTGTGCCAGAGTTCAGTGAATGATATGTGATCTAGTGGGACATATTCAGCTAGGTTTATACTCATGTCTTCTAGACTTAGAAAAGTATATTTTCAACATTTATACATGAGTGACTGGGTCCATCCTCAAGCAAGGCTAAATTCTTGGGAGTTTATATTCAAAGTAGTATATGATCAGGAGAGTGCAAAAGTAGGAGCTACATGCTCAGGGAGAAACATGCCCAGAGACCAAATACAGTCTAGAGCACTGATGGGCAATCTTTTGAGCTTTGGTGTGTCAAAATTCGCCAAAAAACCAAGCATAACTCGGGTGTTTGTCACTTTGAGAAAAACGGCCTAACCAGAAGTCCCAGAACTAGACGCTCTTTGCTGGAGTTCTGTTGTTTTGGCCTACAGACCTCCGGCACAGAGTGTCTACACTACAGCAAATGTTTTCCTCGGCTACTGCACCTGGCCGTGCAGGAGTCGAGGATGAAATGTCCTTCTCAGCATGCGGCCCCATACTTCTCTGATATGCAGTCGCGTGTCATCGAAAATGGCTAAGCCTGTCAGTGCTGACCCACGTGTCATAGGTTCAGCATCACGGGTCTAGAGGGTACATTGTCAAATGTGGGTATAGTTCTGGAAGTCACTGACCCACGTCATAGAGTCCACAATTACTAGACTCATGCTTAGAAGTAATTACACTTAGGAATTCTGTGCTTAGTGTATCCACAGTCAGGCATTCTTGGTAGTAAATATGTTTAGGGCTTAGACATGATCAATGTGGCACATGCTGAAATGGGGCTGTATCAGGAATGTAATAATCAAAGCAGTACATGATCAGAAGGGTCACAATTAGGGGTTCTTTGAGTAGCACTGTACATATACAGGAGTTATACAAAATCACTGGGGTATATGGCCTAGATGAGCTCTGGTTAAGGAAGTTAATTAAAATTGCATTTCATAATAGGAGGGGTCCATGCTTATAAGGTCCATTCCAAAAAGTGATTATGCTGAGGGATATTATGTTCAGGAGGGTCCTCTTTGGTCATTTACACTCAGGATTTTTCACACTCAGGGTATCTATGCTCAGTGGGGTTGTATCTCTAATGGGTACAATATCACAGTGCATACATACTGAGCTCTGGAATTTTAATGCTCAGAGGGCTCTGTTATATAAAAGTTAAATACTCAGGAGGGTCTGTACTCAGGGCATCTATGCTCAGGATATTCCATATTCAGGGACTGCTAATGAAAGGTCATGATCATCGAAGTTTATAATCAGAGCAGTTCATAAACATGAAGATCCATGCTTTAAAAGTTTATGATTAGAAGTGTTTACAACAAGGATAGATTTATGCTCAGGAAAATCCTTCTGGAGAGATAACGTTTAGGTATTATTCATGATTAAGAGGTAAGTGTGCAAGAGGGGCTACCATGTATGGGTTAGTTTATAACCAAAGGAGTATATTATCAGAATTATTCACTCTCAAAAATTACATACTCAGAAAGTTACCTGTACAGAGGTTGTACATACTCAAGGAATTATATACTCAAGAGTTTCTAGATTAGGAATGTTGATTATTAGGGCAGTCTATGATCTGGAGTGTCCCTGCTTATAGAATCCATTTTCAGAAGTGATTATGCCCAGGGATCCTTTGATCCAGTGTTTCTGTTCAGGATGTTTCTGCTAAAATATTTCAACACTCACAGTATCTTTGCTGAGTGGTTTCTTTCTGTAAATGTCTCTATTCTCAGAATCAACCCAGTCAGATTGGCCAATTCTCAGTGTGACCACACACAGTGGGGGTATGTAATCTGGGGGAACACAGTCAGCAACCTGGTCTCTACTATGCTCAGGCCATCTATGCTCAGAAAGGTACATATTTAGTGTTTACACATGATCACTGAAGTCCGTGCTCAAGTGGGGCTAAGATAAGGAGTTAATAAAGCGATACATGATCAGATGTACACATGCTTACATGGCAGTCCATGATCAAGTGGTCTTATATATATTGGGTCTATTCTTAAATGTGATTACATTCAGAAATTTTATGTTCAGAGTTTTCACACTCAGAACATCAGTGCTTATTAGGTCCATGCTTGTAAGTGATTACATTCAGGAATCACATACTCAGAATGTTCACACAGAGGACATCAATACTTAGTAAGGAATATGTTCAGGGTTTATCATGATTAAAGAGGTACATCCTTATGTCAGGCTACAATCAAGGAAATAATAATCAAAGCAGGACATGATCAGGCGGGTCTGCAATTGGGAGGCGCATATACAGAAGTATACAAATTCACAAAGATACATGCACAAGGTGAGCTATGATTGGGGAATTTGAGACTTGTTTGGAGGCTCTAGCAGGGAGCGCAGCTACTCTTACACCCTTGACCAGAGAACGGTCCTCTCCTCTATAGGGGAAGGCCGTCTTCTTCGACCGAGCATGCAGCTTCGGGAGGGACGCACATGGAGCAGTGAGGGAGGAAGGGGACACCCGCCTAGCCAGCCAGATCAGCCAAATCAACCCTGGCGATCAAGGGGTGACAGATGTCGCAGCCAGATCGCCCTCACAGCCGACTGGGGAATTTGAATGTTAGGGCGTTCCATGATTTGAAGGTGCCACACTTACTTCATGTAGAGTGATTATGCTGAGGGATTGCATGTTCAGGATGGTCCTTTCTCAGGTCATTATGCTCAGCATTTTTCATGCTCAGTGTGGTTCTTTCTCCAAAGAGCTCTATGTCAGAATGAACACATACCGTAAACAGTCCATGTTCAGGAGGGTACACTGTCATGGGTGTCTATTATACAATGGGTATGTAGTCAGGTGGTTCCATACTCAGGGCACTTGTGCTCAGGACGGTACATAACCAAGGTATATACATTATCAATGGGTACATGCTTATGAAATGCTGGTATCATGAAAGGTGATAATCAGAGCAGTTCTTGCTCAGGAGAATTCATGCTGAGAAGAATACATATTCAGGAGTTTTTCGTGATCAAGAGAGTACATGCTCAATGGGTTGTGTACAGGTTTGTTTATAGCCAAAACAGCGCATTATCAGGAGTGTCTGTTCTTGTGGTTTACAGACTCAGGAAGGTCTATGTACAGAGGTTACACACAAACATGGAAACATATGCTCATGAAGGGCTCTAATTAAGGAAGCTGATATTAGTGCAGTTTATGATCAGGAGTGTCCATACTTATGGAGTCCTTGCTTCGAAGTGATTATGCCCAGGGATTCCATGTTCAAAAGTGTCCTGCTCAGCTCTTTATTGCTCAGAATTTTTCACACACAGGGTTTCTATGTTCAGTGGAGTTTTTCTCAAAATGGATATATTCTCAGAGTGGATACATTCTTCAAAGGGTTTATGTTCAGCAGTGCACATGCTCATGGTGGGTGTCATACAGGGTTACACAGTCTGGTGGTTCATACTCAGGACATCAATGCTCAGAACAGAACATGTTTGGCATATATACATTATCAAGGGGTTATATTCTAATGAGAGGCTATTGTCATTCAAGTTTATAATCAGAGCAATCCTGAAACAGGAGGGTCCATGCTGAAAGTGTTCCTGGGACCTGCCAGAGTTCCTGCCATGGGCAACACTCAGAAAATTCTCACATGGACAAGGCCTGAGAGGTCAGCAGAAAACTCAGGGGCAAGAGTGGACCGGAGGTTCCCAAAATACCTGATGTCATCAATGAGTTTACATCAGAGTTTCTGGGGAGTCTCTTAGAAAACACTGATCTCAAAACAAAACAAGCATCACCTGTATCAGGACCTCAGTGGGATCAGATCAGTTAACTCAGCGTCTGGACCTCGGGTCTGGATGTCAGGTCGGTGGTACTTACCTATACCTCTGATGGGCCTCCAGGATGAAGGACGAAATCCCCTGGGCTGCATGGGGGACGTTGGGTAACTTACTGAATGTGTCTGAGCAAAGCAGGGGGAGAGGGAGAAGGACACAGACTAGGAAAGGTTGGCAGCTTCTGTGAATCATGACAGACACAGGTTTGGGGAGAACAGCTTGCCTACAGGAGGTGACAGTTCCCACTATGCTCTGCCCTCCAAAGGTGCCCATCTGAACTCCTGGCCACCTTTCCTTGCCACACAGAGGCCTCATCTTGGGGAGAAGCTATCCCCTGTAACCAGGATGCAGGCATGCTCTATCCTAGGCATGAAAGATGCTGCTCTTCCCTCTGACAGCTGTCACCCATGGCCTTGGACAGCTGACACTGCCTTCTGGAATTTACACAAGCTGCCTGCCCCTCAGCTCCCTCTTTTTTCCTGTGTCTGTGTGTCTCCGCGAGCCCGCTGTCTCTCTGTCTCTGTTACTGTCTATTACTCTCCCAGGCTCCTTCCAGTGAAGGTCTCTGACACCCCAGCTGGGGGGTGATTTCTGGATCCTGCACATACCTGGCAACAGGTCAGTGTGTGCACGGAGGATCCTGAAGGCTTCCCTAAGGCCCACGCCTGGCAGTGCACCACTGCCCCTTTTGCCCAAATTCCACTGACCTACTCAGCGACGTGCAGGTGAGGCTGACGGTTGGCCTAGCAGTGGTCAAACAGAAAATCGACTGTGGTTCACTTAACAAGTATTGTGGTCTTATATGTCTGAGCATGCCTCCCTGGTTCCTCAGGTTCTGATCACCCATGGTTCTGATCTGTCTCCTCACCCTTTAAAAGATGATTCATGCAGACGGTGGGGAGCTTGTTCCCTGTGGAGATACAAATAGAAGTGTAAATATGACAGAAAAAGAAAAATATAATTCTGGTGGTGTTCTGGGGGTACATGGCCAGCTGAGTGGGCACAGGCCCCCTCCTTCCCTGTGTCCTGCTCACAGGAACCGTGCCAGCCCCACACTGCGACCCACACAGATGTGGGATGGAAGCCAGTGTGATTAGAGCCACTGGGCCATCAGCAAACCCTCAGCCAGGATCCCAAACACCACCGCCTGATGCGTTCAGTCAGAGTGAACCTTCCTGTGAAATGGTGATGAGAAGAAAAGAGAGAAATGCTGACCCTGCTTCACCCCCTCCCCTTCCATTTGTCCTTACGTGTTAATTATGACCATCAGCAACTCATAGTAAAAACAGCTTCTAGTTCAATGTATAATTAAGATTTACAAGCTTCACAACTTGCCATCTAGGCCACATTTTAACAAAAAGAAAATGAAGACAACTCAAAAGATGGTAATTTTTCAAAGACCATGCATTCCAATGTTGCTAGTAAGTATCTCCAAGTCACAGAGTGGCTGCAAGTGCCTGGGGACCAGTCCGCTGGAGAAGGCAGGAGGTGATGAGAATGAGGTGGGTGGGTCATGGTCCCACAGCAGCCCTCCTGGTGTGAGAGAAAATGAAGTTTACAGAACAATAGCCCTCCTCACCTGTGACAGGGACCTTGACTCCTGCAGCAACCTCAGCCCTGGCTATAGATGTGGCTCCTCCTCTGAGGCCGCAGATAACACCCTGATGTGCCTAGAACAAGATGATGCCCTGGTGACATCACAAAGCAGACTGTGAAACAAAGACACTATGACCCATGACCCTCCCCAGGTCCAGCTGGTCTTTCAAGAGAGACAACAGACTATTAGTGCCTTCAAATGTCTAACCTGAATGCCACATAACCCTCCTCAGGTAGCTGTAAGTCAGTCAATATCATCAGCGTTCTTGATGGGGACTCAAACCCACACGCACAGCTCTGACCCTCCCAGTCACCCGGGAAGGACATGATCCACCCCAACAGCGCTGCTGGGAGGCGGCTTTCAAGCACCAGGTCCCCGACCCATCTGAGGTCAGTGGGGTAAGATTCAGAGGTCATCACAGAAAGAAGCAGAGCAGTGTGCCCTTGTTCTCAACAAACATGACCTCATTTTACTTTGCTTTTGGAAAAATAACAATATATATGTTTTATTAAAAAAAATGAGCTAGCCTCACCAGGTAGTGGCGCAGTGGATAGAGCGTTGGACTGGGATGCAGAAGACCCAGGTTCGATACCCTAAGGTCGCCAGCTTGAGCGCAGGCTCATCTGGCTTGAGCAAAAAGCTCACCAGCTTGGACCCAAGGTCGCTGGCTCCAGCAAGGGGTTGCTCGGTCTGCTGAAGGCCAGTGGTCAAGGCACATATGAGAAAGCAATCAATGAACAACTAAGATGTCGCAACAAAAAACTGATAATTGATGCTTCTCATCTCTCTCCGTTCCTGTCCGTTTGTCCCTATATCTCTCTCTCTCTCTCTCTGTCCCTGTAAAAAAAAAAAAGAGTTAAATTTCCTTAAGCGATTACACAGAGCTCATGGTACAGAATTGGTACAAAATGTAAATTTCTGGCTTCTGAGACCAGCTCTAAATCCAAGAAATTGGGTAGAGTTTCTGATAATTTCAATTTAGTGATAAGTAATGAATCTAAGAACAAATGAGTTTAAAAACTTTCATCTAACTAATTATTTTGAAGTTTTAAAAACATAACTCTCGAGGGGAAGATGGCGATGGAATAGGCGGACGTACCAACTTCCAACCCCCAGAACCAAAGTGGATTATAACTCAATTTTAAGAACCATCATCTGGATAAACCAACTTTGAACTAAACTAAGTGGACTCTTCAACCAAGGAACACTGCAGAAGCCACATTGAGACTGGTAGGAATAGCGAAAACGCGAAGAGGGCTGCCCAGCTCCCCGGAGCAAACGGCAGCCCGGAGAGACCCGCGTGGCGGGAGGAGAGTTTGGCGGAGAGGGAGGGACCTGGGTCCCAGGAACCTAGCCCCAGCCTACAGTCCCAGAGCCTAGAAGAGGCGTATGGACAGTATTGAGCTGTGAAGCAAGTGAGGATACTGTTTGTGAAAAAGAGAGAGTTTTATCAGACCCAACAATCTTTTCAAAGGGACAGCGCAGAAACCCTCTCTCACAACCACGCACCCGGGGCTCCGGGGAATGGGGACAGAGGAGAGGACCAGAGCAGCAGGAACAAAGACTGGACTGAAGGCACGGAGACACTCTGAGGGACAGCCATCCTGACCCCTGGGCTAAGTCATTTCCCTAATTGAAAACAAATATCTCCCCTGGAACTAGCAATACCAGCAAAGGGAGACAGGACACTAGCGAAACAAGCTCTCCCGCGGCAATTAGAGCAGAGCTGCTTAGAGGGAAGGAGTTCCCAAACCTACAGTGTGGAGACTTAAGACACTGCTATCTCTCTGAGGGTTGCTGAAGGGATGTTGGCAGCAGGACGCTGAAAAGCGGTCCTGTTGGCGTGGGCGGAGGCCCAGCCAGTGTGAGCTCAGTCTAGCCCAGCAGGGGCGGAGGGGACGCGCGACAGCAGTCCGGCAGCTGCGGGCCGCCTGTGACCCCACTTGTGGGGAAAAGTATGGGCAGAGATCGGCTCTGCGACCCTGCTCAAGCCGGCCTTGACGGCGGGGACGGGCTAGGACCAGGGACGGGCGAGGGGCTCGCGGCTGAGCTCACGCTGCCAACCCCGCCCAGACGGACAGAGAAACCGCGGTGGTTTGAAATCCTTTGTGCACACGAGCTGGCTTTCGCGGCTGAGCTCACGCTACTAGCCCCGCCCGGCCAGAGAAACCCGGTGGTTTGAAATCGTGCGAGAGTGCGCGCGAACAGCTTTCACGGCTGAGCTCACGCTACTAGCCCCGCCTGGCCAGAGAAACTCTGGTGGTTTGCAAAACTACGTGCGCGCAGCTGGCTTTCACGGCTGAGCTCACGCTACTAGCCCCGCCTGGCCAGAGAAATCCCGGCGGCTGGCCACCCTACGTGTGCGAGCTGGCGCCGAACGTGGGGGCGTGATAGAGTCCGGATCGAACGGAAGCTAGCAGCTGAGCTAACGCCAGCAAACACGCCCGGCCCAATAAACCGCAGTTTGCGACCCTACGCAGGACGGCCCCGGCCTCGAGGGCGGGGCTAAATTCTGGACGGGTAAAGGCTCACAGCTGAGAGCACGTCAAAAGGCCCGCACAACCGGCAAAACTGGCGAGCAGGCTCTGACTGCGGGGGCTGGGCGTAAGCCTTCCGGAAAAAGGCTGGTTCCACAGCTGAGCAAAGGTGCTCACCTCTGCCCTTGGTACTAAGGCTTGTGGCTTGAGTGACAGCCCCTCCCGCGGAGGAGAAGTGGAAATCACAGCAAAAGCCGCAGTAGACTGTGGTTGGCAACGCCCATACCCAACCACCCTAGGCAGCAACATAGGGGGTTGCAGGCCTGCAGACAGACCACACCTAGAGAACACAAAGGGAACACCTACTGGACTCCAGTGCCCACAACTTGCCTATACACAGATAAAATGGGCAGGCAGAGGAATGCAAACCAAATGAATCAAGAGAAATCCCCAGAGAAGGACCAGAATGAACCAGATATAACCAAACTACCAGAAGCAGAATTTAGAATAATGATAGTTAGGATGTTCAAAGAAATTAGAGCAACAATGGATAGTCACTATGAACACCTAAATAAAGAGATAACAAGTATAAAGAACGAAATTGAAATAATAAAAAAGAATCAGACAGAAATGACAAATACAGTATCAGAACTGAAGACCACAATGGAAGGAATTAAAAGCAGGATGAATCACGCTGAGGATCGAATCAGCGAGTTAGAAGACACAATAACAAAGGCACAGAAGCAGAGAAGAAAAAGGAAAAAAGACTCAAAAAATGTGAGGAAACTCTAAGGGAGCTCTGTGACAACATGAAGAAAAACAACATTCGCATCATAGGGGTGCCTGAAGAAGAGGAAAGAGGACAGGAAATGGAAACTTTGTTCAATCAAATCATAGCAGAAAACTTCCCTAAATTAAGGCTGGGAAACATTCCACACGTTCAAGAAGCACACAGAACTCCATTAAAGAGAAACCCAAAAAGATCTACACCAAGACACATCATAGTTAAAATACCAAAGCTAATGGATAAAGAAAAAATCTTAAAAGCTGCTAGAGAAAAAAAGGCTATCACCTACAAAGGAGCCCCCATAAGGATGACATCGGACTTCTCAACAGAAACACTTGAGGCCAGAAGGAAATGGCAAGATATAATCAAAGTAATGCAGAACAAGAACCTACAACCAAGACTACTCTATCCAGCAAGGCTAACGTTTAAAATTGAAGGAGAAATAAAGAGCTTTCCAGACAAAGAAAGCCTCAAGGAATTCATTAAAACCAAACCAATTCTGCAAGAGATACTAAGGGGCCTGTTGTGAACAGTTCAAAGGGAGGAAAAAATATAGCAAAAGAAGAATACAGCTTTAAAGAATAAAATGGCAATAAACAACTACATATCAATAATAACCTTAAATGTAAATGGATTAAATGATCCAATCAAAAGACATAAGGTAGCTGCGTGGATAAAGAAACAGGACCCATACATATGCTGTCTACAAGAGACACACCTTAAAACAAAAGATGCACATAGACTGAAGGTAAAAGGATGGAAAAAAATATTTCATGCAAATGGAAATGAAAAAAAAACCGGGGTAGCAGTACTTATAGCTGACAAAATGGACTTTAAAACAAAGGCTGTAGTAAGAGATAAAGAAGGACACTACATAATGATAAAAGGAACAATTCAACAGGAAGAAATAACTATTATAAATATCTATGCACCAAATATAGGAGCCCCGACATACATAAAGCAGACTTTGATGGATATAAAGGGCGAGATTAACAGCAATACTATCATAGTAGGGGATTTCAATACCGCACTAACAACACTGGATAGATCCTCAAGAAAGAAAATCAATAAAGAAACAGCAGACTTAAAGGATACACTAGATCAACTTGATTTAATAGATATCTTCAGAACTTTTCATCCTAAAGCAGTAGAATATACATTCTTCTCAAGCGCTCATGGTACGTTTTCTAGGATAAACCACAGGTTAGGACACAAAAATAGTCTCAATAAATTTAAGAAGATTGAAATCATATCAAGCATTTTCTCTGATCACAATGCCATGAAACTAGAAATTAACCACAAAAGAAAAACTGAAAAACACTCAAACACTTGGAAACTAAATAGCATGTTATTAAATAATGAATGGATTAACAATGAGATCAAAGAAGAAATAAAAAAGTTTCTAGAAACAAATGATAATGAGCATACATCAACTCAAAATTTATGGGACACAGCAAAAGCAGTACTGAGAGGGAAGTTCATTGCACTACAGACATATCATAGGAAGCTAGAAAAAGCTCAAATAAGCAACCTGACCCTGCATCTAAAAGAACTAGAAAAACAACAACAAATAAAACCCAGGACAAGTAGAAGGAAGGAAATAATAAAGATCAGAGCAGAAATAAATGACATAGAGGCGAAGAAAACAATACAGAGGATCAATGAAACCAGAAGCTGGTTCTTTGAAAAGGTAAACAAGATTGATGAACCTTTAACTAGACTCACCAAGAAAAAAAGAGAGAGGACTCAAATAAATAAAATTAGAAAGGACAGTGGAGAAATAACAACTGACACAACAGAAATACAAAGCATTGTAAGAAAATACTATGAAGAACTCTATGCCAAAAAATTAGACAATCTAGATGTAATGGACAAATTTCTTGAATCATATAAACTTCCAAAAATCAATCTGGAAGAATCAGAACACCTAAACAGACCAATTACAACAAATGAGATTGAAACAGTTATCAAAAAACTCCCAAAAAAGAAAAGTCCTGGGCCTGATGGCTTCACAAGTGAATTCTATCAAAAATTCAAAGAACTAACTCCTATCCTCCTCAAGCTATGTCAAAAAATTCAAGAGGAAGGAAGACTTCCAAACTCCTTTTATTAAGCGAGCATAATTCTGATCCCAAAACCGGGCAAAGACAACACAAAGAAAGAAAATTATAGGCCTATATCCCTGATGAATTTAGACGCTAAAATATTCAACAAAATATTAGTCAACCGGATCCAGCAATATATGAAAAAAATCATACACCATGATCAAGTGGGATTTATCCTGGAGAGGCAAGGCTGGTTTAATTTTCGCAAATCAATCAATGTGATTCATCACATAAACAAAAGGAAGGACAAAAATCACATGATAATTTCAATAGATGCAGAAAAGGCATTTGATAAAATCCAGCACCCATTCATGCTCAAAAGTCTCAGTAAAGTGGGAATACAAGGAACATTCCTTAACATGATAAAGGTCATCTACGACAAACCCACAGCAAAAATCATACTAAATGGACAAAAATTAAAAGCAATCCCCTTAAGATCAGGAACCAGGCAGGGTTGCCCACTTTCACCACTCTTATTCAACATGGTTCTGGAAGTCCTAGCTATAGCAATCAGACAAGAAGAAGAAATAAAAGCCATCCAAATTGGAAAAGAAGAAGTAAAACTGTCACTATTTGCAGATGATATGATATTGTATATAGAAAACCCTAAAGTCTCAGTCAAACAACTACTGGACCTTATAAATGAATTCAGCAAGGTGGCAGGATATAAAATTAATACTCAGAAATCAGAGGCATTTCTCTATACAAACAATGAACTGTCAGCAAAAGAAATTAAGGAAACAATCCCCTTCACTATTGCAGCCAAAAAAATAAAATACCTAGGAGTAAATTTAACCAAGGAGGTTAAGGACTTGTACTCAGAAAATTATAAAACATTGATAAAGGAAATCAAGGAAGATACAAACAAGTGGAAGCATATACCGTGCTCATGGCTAGGAAGAATAAACATCATTAAAATGTCTATACTACCCAAAGCAATTTATAAATTCAATGCAATACCAATTAAAATACCAATGACATACTTCAAAGATATAGAAAACATATTCCAAAAATTTATATGGAACCAAAAAAGAACACGAATAGCCTCAGCAATCCTAAAAAGAAAAAATAAAGCAGGAGGTATCACTCTTCCGGATATCAAGGTCTACTACAAGGCCATTATACTCAAGACAGCTTAGTACTGGCATAAGAACAGACACATTGACCAATGGAACAGAACAGAGGACCCAGAAATAAACCCGCCGCTTTATGGACAACTGATATTTGACAAAGGAGGAAAGAACATACAATGGAGTAAAGACAGCCTCTTTAACAAATGGTGTTGGGAAAATTGGACATGTACCTGCAAAAAAATGAAACTAGACCATCAACTTACACCATTCACAAAAACAAATTCAAAATGGATAAAAGACTTAAACGTAAGCCGTGAAACTATAACCATCTTAGAAGAAAACATAGGCAATCTTTCTGACATCTGTAGCAGCAATATATTTGCTGATTTATCTCCATCGGCAAATGAAATAAAAGGCAAGATAAACAAATGGGACTATATCAAACTAAAAAGTTTTTGCACAGCTAAAGACAATAAGAACAGAATAAAAAGACAAACCACACAATGGGAGAACATATTCGACAGCACGTTGGATAAGGGGTTAATAACCAAAATTTATAAAGAACTTATAAAACTCAACACCAGGAAGACAAACAATCCAATCAAAAAATGGGCAAAAGAAATGAATAGAAATTTCTCCAAAGAAGACATACAGATGGCCAAAAGACATATGAAAAAATGCTCAACAGCACTAATTATTAGAGAAATGCAAATTAAAACCACAATGAGGTATCACCTCACACCAGTCAGAATGGCACTCATCAGCAAAACAACACAGAATAAGTGCTGTCGAGGATGCGGAGAAAAGGGAACCCTCCTGCACTGCTGGTGGGAATGCAATCTGGTGCAGCCACTGTGGAAAACAGTATGGAGATTCCTTAAAAAATTAAAAATCGAACTGCCTTTTGACCCGGCTACCCCACTTTTAGGAATATACCCTAAGAACACCATAACACTGTTTGAAAAGAAGAAATGCGCCCCCATGTTTGTGGCAGCATTGTTCACAATAGCGAAGATCTGGAAACAGCCCAAGTGTCCGTCAGAAGACGAGTGGATTAAAAAGCTATGGTATATATATACTATGGAATACTACTCGGCCATAAGAAATGATGACTTCGGATCATTTACAACAAAATGGTGGTACCTTGATAACATTATACGAAGTGAAATAAGTAAATCAGAAAACAAAAACAACTAAGAACAGCATGAATTCATACATAGGTGGGACATAAAAGTGAGACTATGAGACACGGACAAGAGAGTGGTGGTTATGGGGTGGGGGGAGGGAAGGGAGGATGGGATAAGGAGAGGGGTAGGGGCACAAGGAAAACCAGAGAGAAGGTGACAGAGGACAATTTGACTTTGGGTGAAGGGTATGCAACACAATTGAATGATAAGATAATCTGGAGATGTTTTCATTGTACATAAGTACCCTGATTTATTGGTGTCACCACATTAAAGTTAAAAAAACAAAAAAACAAAAAAAAACATAACTCTCTAGCCTGACCAGGGGTGGGGTAGTGGATAGAGTGTCGGACTGGGACGTGGAGAACCCAGGTTTGAAAGCCCAAGGTCGCCAGCTTGAGCGTGGGCTCATCTGGTTTGATCAAGGCTCACTGGTTTAAGCCCAAGGTTGCTGGCTTGAGCAAGGGGTCACTCGTTCTGCTGTAGCCCCCAGTCAAGGCACATATGAGAAGGCAATCAATGAACTAAGGTGCCACAACAAAGAATTGATGCTTCTCATCTCTCTCCATTCCTGTCTGTCTGTCCCTATCTGTCCTTCTCTTTGTCTCTGTCACAAAAAAACCACAAACAAATAAAAACACAACTCTTCCTAAAAGTTAAAACATTTAAATCATATTTACTTTGTTTTTACATTAGAGAAATTAAGAGGGGTATGTTTATCCTCTTTCTGATAAAAGTGGAAATCTGAAGTGAATTAAAAGATTGTATAGCAATCAGCAACAACGGTATAAAATTTTCTACTTCACAACACAAATTAATGACAGAATTCCAGTAACTGTGTTCCTTGCACATCAAGCTGCCACTGTTTCTAGAATAATGAGGTAGCTTGATCCTGGGTGTTAAGTCTGAGCTGCCTTCATCATTTATTGCTTGGGGTAGAAATATGGCCTTACAGAGGTGCCCAGCATCATCTGAAAGAGGTAAAAATTCAAGGAGAAACACAGATCTGTAACGTGATCATCTCCATGGCAACTGACCTCATAAACAACATACAATTCTAATGCACGGGGAGGACGGCATCAAGTTATTAATAGGTTTTCAATGGGGAGACTCCTCATGTTACAACATTTCCAAGTGCCACCTGTGCTCTCCCACACAGGATTGTCCCATTGTCTCACAGGCCTTCTAACATCAATAGGATCTTACTGTTTGCTCACATCAACCAAGGTAACTACTTTTCCATTTGACTCATGTTTGTTACAAAGACCACATAAATGTCTACAACACTCTTTAACTACTTCTGGTGGGAGGCAGCAAGATGATGTGACACCCCATGGAGGGTTGTGGTGGTTTCCAGAAATCACTTGCTCATGAATTGATCCAGTGTGCTTGAAATTAATTTCAAGTGTCCACCCTGAGGACACTGTCTGTGGGTTGCAGGTCCCTGGTAACTGTGTTTGCAGAAATTATAATAGTTTTATTTGATCTGATATCTGACAATGCATAATTCTCATTCCTCCAAGGAGCCCCAATATTAAAGGTCTCCTTGAAACAAAGGCTACAATTGGCATATTTATGTTGTATCATGTAATAAAAACCACCACGTCATTAGATCACACACACACACACACACACCTTCCTCCTCTATTTCAGCTAAGACATGCTGCTCTCGGCCAGACCTGAGAAACCACCAGACTTCTGAAAAGGCTGGAGCTGCACCTGGTGCCTGTCAGGACATGGGGCTCCCAACAATCATTCAAAGCCACAAACCCCCAAATAAAGCTCATGATAAAAACAGAAGTCCCTGTTTAATTCATGCACTATGCTAATAATGTCACAGCTGCATTTTTCACCCTTCTAGCTCTGCTCAGATGGTCACCAAGAATTTGAAAAGTCTAGCCTGAGCAGCCTCTTCCAAATTCAAATTCTTAGACAAGTTCACTGCAGGAAATAACATGAGTGGAAAGATGCACAGTCTTTTTCATTAGTGAAAAAAATTAAAATTCATGCCTAATCATCACGCTTACCAGTAGTCATAGCCATCATCATCACAGTGTAGCAGGGGCTGTGCTGCACTCACAGCTTCTTGGGGACAAGACCTGAGCTCTCCTGGGGAGCAGACAGAGCACAAGGGCCCGAGACTGCAAAGCGGTGGGGTGACGATGGAAACACTACCTCACGAAGTGCCCAGACCACAGAGTCCAGAACCCGGAGGACACCAGACAGAGCTCCCCACATCCCGGGCAGTCACAGACATGGAAAAAGACTTTTAACCTCCCTCCTGGCCCTTCTGGCAGGAAGGCCCCAGGCCCACCTGAGAGCTGGGCTGTGGAGCTGCACAGAGTACCTGACGAGAAGCCAAGGGATCCAAGCAAAGGTGGGGACTTCTGTACCTACCCGATCTCACGGGGCATCCCTGCACAGTCTGGGGTCCCCCATGCTGTGAGCAAGGCTGGGTAGGGGTACCCAGAACATGCCAGTAGTCTAGGAGCTCCATGTATCTCCTGTGAATGTGTGCCCCACTCCGCAGGTGACCTCCAACAGAGGCTCTGACCACCTCAGACATGGTTGGCCGTCAGCCTCCACCTCCTGTTCTCTAGTCTCCTGGTCTGGCTCCACATTCAAAGCCACCACTGAAATCATGCCATCTGCCAGCAGAGAAGAGCTTTCCTGAGTCCATGACACCACCTCCACCTGCCAATGCCTCACATGCTCAAAAATGAAATTTAGAAATCATTTTCTAAAGCTCATATTTGTGAAGATGCCCCCAAATTCTTGATTAAAAATTGGAGACATGCTCCTGGTATTACTGTATTTCTATTTAAGATGTGAGTATGACCAAAGGAATGATTAGAATCAGAAACCCCTAGAGAATGGGAAGGGCCAGGCACCTTGCGGAGTTTATTCTGTATGGAGGCTTGTGAGCTCAAAACAAAAGTCTTAGTTTGAGCTAAGAGCTCTAGTGCAAAAATGGGGGCAGAACTGGGCCCTGTGGGGACTAGAGGCTTCACAACCTGTTCCAGACAGAGGGCCCGCATCTGCATATGTAGGAGAAAAGACACCACAGCAAATTACACATTTTAAAAACCTGATAAATACCACACATCACAATATACAAAACCAGTATTTTACATTAACTGCTTGACACTCAAACATCCTTTTTCCTACATTTACAAGGCTTCATGTCCTCAACTCTGCACGGGACAATTTTCATGCATCATTTACTATGATGAGCGTAGAAGGCAATTCAGCCTTTCCTTCATGTGTTCCTATAGATGTTTTCATGAGGAACACTCAAAATGGGGACTTGGAAATTCATATCCTGTTATCAGGCCTCCCTTGGGAGCCAGTGGGTGGCCAGCTAATACAAGGACAGAGCTATCCACAAAACAACAGGTTTTGAATATTTCTGTTAACCCCAGGAAGTCTGACACTTGAAACCCTGAAGTACCAACCAAGGGCCCTCACCAGCCTGGCCACACCCTGCCTGTGTACCTCTCACTCGAACTTCTTCCTCCACACACTGGTCTGCAGGTCTCGGCACCAGTTCAGGAGCACTGCCGACTGACTGCACAGCTGGCTTGACTACTGGGTCTCTCAGATGGAGTCCAGTCCCTGTTGAAAATGCCATCTGACTGCTTCTAGGTCTGTGACCTGCTATAAGTCCTGACTGCTGTGGATGATGGCCCACCTTGTGGGGCTAGAGTGGGGATCAGTGTGATCAAGTCAAATAATTTACATAAGGCATCAATCAGAATGGATAGAAACCACCTGATCTGGTCACAATGACAATGCCGCTGCCTTCACACACTAGGCCTGTTTCCGTGTATTGATTTCAGCCTGGGTGGGTTCCATAGGAACCCACAATGCCCACTGTCCTGGACTTTAAACCACAACTCTGGCTTTGAAACCCAGACTGGCCCTGGGTTGCCCACCAACATCACCAGTTCCCTGCCTCTGTGTGCTGTCACCTCCCCATTTCTGCCCTCTGGCTTCGTCTCCCATCACCTGGACCCTCTGTGAAAACTTGTAGTCCCACTGCTACCTGACACACAGGGGAGAACACAAACTCAATTGTCCCTCCCACCTGTTTCACCTGGACAAACAACACTCACCCAGACCCAGAGAAGTCGTAGGACCTCGATGGACCTAATGAAGAGACAGTGTGTGAAGGACAGAGTGGGGCCTCTGGGTGAAAGAGCTCACCCCTCTGCAGGTGTGTGACTCATAACTGAGCAGATGCTCCCCCAGCAGGCAGACAATAGCCTGGTGACTTCTGCTGCATTCCTAAGGAAACCAGGCCTACCTTCATGTAAGTTCTACAACAGATGGGGGTGGGGTGAGGAGAGTTCTGATGGCCATAGGGTAGGCAGCTGGGGGTGGGGGAGGGGAGAGCACTACAGACTCCCAGGCTCTGATGTCACAGAGCAGCCACATGAACACATGGTGGGCAGCGGTGGGGGGACCTTCGCAGTGGGAAACACCCTGATATTTGATGGAGACACACTGGGACTGTCTAAAGGGAAATGCGACCCAGGAGTCAAGATTTGATGTAGACAGATGACACCTGTCACGTGGACAAAACGTAACCACCAATGTTTTCACAATAAGAGAAATAAAAAAATTCAACATGAAAATGTGTTCAATGTCTGTGGGACTCAAAGAAATCCCAAGTAAAGTGATATTATCTTTCCCATGAAACAATAGAGATTTTGAAAATATCTTTTTGGGAAAGGATGCATCCTAATAAGCATTAGCTTAAAACTGCTGGTAAAGAGTGCAAATTGGGTATAAGTTTTCAGAAGCAACCCAGCAATTTAAAGTTTTACAGATACCACTCAACTCAAAGTTCTAGGCATTTGTCCAAAACAGTAAATTCCTAAGGAAGGAGTACATTCTAAAATATATGACATGCATGAAGAGACCTTAATGTGGGCACAAACAATTTACTCTATTATTGTACTTGAGATCTAAAAACTCATTTGGGTTGATAGAACCATATTCCCACATGCTGAAATTACAAACATTATGTTAAAATAATATGTATCAAAATTTTCCTTAAAAATAACTATTTCTTTAAAAGTAAGAATCTGAACTCCTTCCAAGTGCTCCTTTCAAAACGGGCTGTGACCACACACCTGCTTAACATACACAGGAAGTTCCACATCTGCCGGGAGCACAGTTTTCCCCACCCCCTGCTGGTATCTCTGCTCTGAGGAAGCAATCACCTGCAGGGACACATGTCCACAGCACAAGCTAATGTTTCAGAGCACGGCCAGCATTTCCAGCATGCCTCTGGGACAGGACAGTTTGAATGCGGTGGCTGTAGAGTTCAACATGGGTGGGACCATATGTGGATCGGAGCATGGCTACTCTGGGCTTGTTCCATGGCCATCCTCATGTGGCCACCATGTTCAGACCTGCTAGACTGTGAATCCTGGTGAGTACTGCCAGTTTGTGGTCTGTTTCTAGTCACCAGGACAATTATTATACACGCAGTCATAACCGTGGTGACTGTCAGCAGGCAGAACAACACCAGCAAATTGGCCACGGCCGCAAACCTGAGCCATCACACAGGCCATGTACCCGAGTGACACAGCATGGTTAGAAAGCAGATGTGCGTACCCTTTCATCCTCTGCAGCAAGGACAAGCCCCCGCCTCTCCCAAGTGCCTGGCACGCAGCATATAAAGCAGAGCAACGGGATGAAAACAAGCACCGCAGCTCCTGTGAGGCTGACCAATTATCTTATTGCCTCCTTTTCCTAATTTAGAAAGAAACAGAGAAAAATTACTAAACCTTTTGGTTAAGCTGCTACTTATTTCCTACTAGAATTTAAGTCACACTAGAGTCCCAACCTCTCATTATTTCCTTTCTTATAACTCCATTTAGCTGTAACAAAGTAAAACTCTTCTCTAGAATTGGTCAAAGCATAATCAACAAAACTGTAAATGGAGCTAGTCAACAATGATACATTAAAAAGGACACATCACTCCCTCTCCACAATGCACAAAACTAGAAATAAATGAGAAAAGGTTACAAACGTTTGGAAAATGTAAGAGATTCTCATGAAAAACAGAATATAGTAGAAATTTAAGGATTAAAAATGAATACAACTAGAGGATTCCAAGATGGTGACAGAGTGGGCAGATGTCCCAACTGCCACCTCCCATTACCAAACTGGATTACAACTTAAGAACAATCACCTTGAAAAACCAATATTGGACTAAACAAAGAGGAGTATATAACCAAGAATCACAGAAGCCACACCATGACTGGTAGGAAGAGTGCAGATGCAGAAAGGGCTGCCCACTCCCAGAAGCAAGCAGTGTGGAGGATCCAAACGGACTCTCACTGCAGGGAGGTTTGCCCTGAGAGGGGAGGGTCCTAAGTCCCAGGCCATGCACCCCAGCCTAGGGCACCAGAGTCTAGAAGAGATCCCATCACAACATTTGGCGGTGAAAAGAGCTGAGGTTTCTGTCTTCAAGAAAGAGACATAGGGGAAGAGGGAGAGAAAGGGGGGAGAAAAGGGAAAGAGAGAAGGAAAAGAAGGAAGAGGAGAGAAGCAGATGGTCACTTCTCCTGTGTACCCTGACCAGGAATCAAACCCTGGACATCCAGATGCCGGGCTGACACTATCCATTGAGCAAACCAGCCAGGGCAGACTATCAAATTTAAAACTACTTCCTAGTGTTTTCATGTTTGATGAAGCATTTTTAGTATAGCTCCTCTATCACCATAGTTGTTTCTTAGCCTCAACCGATCAGTAGGATCTGAGAGCAAAGATACCAGGCTGTGTGCACCGTTGTCCCCCAAGCAACAGCATATTCCCTAGCACACAAGAAATGAATAATAAGAGGTAACTAAATGACTGACTCCTCCTACTCTGAGCTGATTCTACGCTATCCAGTACAAACAGATACACAATTCTTTAAGCTGGCTAATAGTCTAACTTACAAGTCCATCTTCTCTTGGACAAGTAAAGGCCCCACTGCTAATTAAGAAATACAATTAAACCTCAAATCAACAAATAGTAGGTGCTTCAATACTTAATTTGTCAGTCATAAAAAATCCCTTCTACAAACAGGCCCGTCCTCCCCCTGGAAGCAGATCCCTGCCAGTCTGTGTGCGTACTGCCCGCATCGTTATTCTTTGGTATTTGGTACTTCCATGTCTTGCCCAGAGTAGCACAGGGTGGAGCAAAGTCCTTCTTTGGACCAGAAGGACTTGGTCTTGAATTTGTCCTCAAAATCTTTCTACCTCTTACCTTGAAAAAGTTACTTAACATGTCTGAGCATCAATTTAAACTGTAAAATGGTGCAACTACTACCACCGCCTAGCATTGTAGTGATTAAACACCTGAAAAGCATCTAGCACAGTGGTTCTTAACCTGGGTTCTATCGAACCCTAGGGGTTCGATGAGTCGGTCTCGGGTTCGGAGAAGCCTCTGCCGCGGAGGCCAGAATAAAGTAATACCGTTATTTGCTGTGAGTTCATGCACTTTGTTGGTTTTGTTCTTTGAGCAAGGGGATGTTCATGCACGGCTCATTTTGTGCACCAGTAAAAAAACATATACCTATGTCTTGAATTTGGAAAAATAAATCAAATGTTATTTATCACTAAAGAAGGGTTCGGTGAATGCGCATATGAAACTGGTGGGTTCAGTACCTCAAAAAAGGTTAAGAACCACTGGTCTAGCACATAGTGCTGAAGAGTACATACTGCTCAAACTGATGACAGACGGTTAACATGTAATTCCCTGAAGACAGAAAATAAAATCTTTATTGCGAGGTAACCTGTACAATCCCATCTACAAGCAATGAGTTTGTGATTTTTGTTGCCGAAATGGCCTTTAAGAGCTCTTAGGTGATTTTATAAAAGTGTAAGCTGCAGAGTTCGTTTACTCCACAGGACTGCCAACTCGGTTTTGTGTATTATCCAGATGACACTCCCTTTGGGGGCAATTAGTCCAGGGTCAGAATAAACACTAAGAACCCGGCTCCGGGAAACAGACCCAGGTTCCAGTAAAGACCTACCTATGTCAGCATCAGAGCACCAGCGCCTCGCCCCGTGTGGCTCTTACTCCTGGGACACGATGGGAAATCGACCTGGGAAATAGACCATGCTGGAAACCGTTCAGTGTGGCGGGTTGGGCTGGCGGGTCAGGCCGCTGCCCACCCTCGCCGCGATAAAGAAGGGCAAATGAAGTTCACCCACCTCTGCCATGGCTCCCCGGGGGCTTCGCAAATTGCTGAGTTTCGATGCCGCCACCTGCGCCACACCGCCAAGGCGCTCCACAGAAGGTAAACGAGGGAATCAGGGTGCACGTGTGCCCAACCGCTCTAACTCCGTAACTTCCGGCGCCCAGCCAATTGGACCGCACGATGATGGCACCTCCCCAGCCCCCAGGCCTTACTTCCAGTTGACAGAGAGCGGGCGGAGCCTCGCGCTGTCGCGGAAAGCATTGGGGGTGGTTGAGCCTCCGTTCAGTGAGGAACCTGGTGAGGTGCGATGTGCCCTCAGATCAGGGCTGTCCCTGCGAAGCAGAAGCCCAAGCTTTTGCAGCTGTTCTTGTATATAATTTTACTAACCAGTGTCACTCCAATAAGTTCATTTTTAGAAACCGGGGGAAAAAGCCACCCGGCGGCGCTAATTGACTGAGGGAAAGAACTCACAGGAGTCATACTCAGACCGCAGATCTCAGCTTGCTTGCAGATTTCCTGAATAACCTGAGAGCACTGGTATTCCATACAGAAACTCACAATTTTACTATACTTACAGGCATCCTACAAACCAGAGGCGGTGTTCCTGGCCACACATGAGTGTGCACGCTGCATTAAAAAAGAAAACTATCTGATACAAAGAACAGAACAACTGGATGTTTTCAGTTTTTCTTTTTTAATTTATAAAAGCAATGTTTTAATTGAGCATTCATTTCAAGTTGAAGAATTATAGTAAAACTAACAGTTATGATGAAGCATACAACATGATCATAGTGGAATGGGGCCATTCTCTAGGCCAGGGGTCCCCAAACTTTATACACAGGGGGCCAGTTCACTGTCCCTCAGACCGTTGGAGGGCCCGACTATAAAAAAAAACTATGAACAAATCCCTATGCACACTGCACATATCTTATTTTAAAGTAAAAGAACAAAACGGGAACAAACACAATATTTAAAATAAAGAACAAGTAAATTTAAATCAACAAACTGACCAGTATTTCAATGGGAACTATGGGTGCGGATGCATCCTGGGCTCCTCTCACTGACCACCAATGAAAAAGGTGCCCCTTCCAGAAGTGCAGCGGGGGCGGATAAATGGCCTCAGGGGGCCGCATGCAGACCACAGGCTGTAGTTTGGGGGCCCCTGCTCTAGGCCCTCCAAAACTCTATCATTGTTAAGAAAATTCACTCTTAACCCTGTGTAACAATATGTGAAATACTACTAATTCAATAGGTATCTCTTGGCAACATTTTCTTTACAATTTCAGTTTTTAAAAATAGCAGCAGACTGTTTCAAGAATATGTAGGTGAAAAAAGTGTAGTTGAAGACATTAGGTCTCTTAATTTATTGTCTAAAATGGATGGAAAATGTCATTGAGTTTTGTTGGTATAATACCAGGGTTTCTTTTCTTTTCTTTTTTTTTTTTTTACAGGGACAGAGAGAGAGAGTCAGAGAAAGGGATAGATAGGAACAGACAGACAGGAACGGAGAGAGGTGAGAAGCATCAACCACCAGTTTTTCACTGCTGCTGCAGCACCCTAGCTGCTCATTGATTGCTTTCTCACATGTGCCCCGCGGGCCTTCAGCAGACCGAGCAACCCCTTACTGGAGCCAGAGACCTTGGGTCCAAGCCAGTGAGCCTTTGCTCAAGCCAGATGGGCCTGCGCTCAAGCTGGTGTGCTCGGGGTCGAACCCGGGTCTTCCGCATCCCAGTCCAATGCTCCATCCACTGCGCCACTGCCTGGTCAGGCAATACCAGGGTTTCTATATGACCGTGGTCTGAAAACCACTATTATAATCAAGACTGCACTTTTTATTGACACATTAACAGAAAAATAAGTTTTTCAAGGATACAGCTGTGTAATGACAAAGCTGGGACTGGGAACTGTTCTGGTCCATGTGTCTGTAATGGTGTCTTTTCACACTCCCTAAAAGAAGACATAACAGGCAAAATAGTGATTTTAAGATGCTAAAACATTTAAAACTAGAAAATCCTCAAAAAAGTTATGGCAGCATTTCAGATTCTAATGACCCTAACACTAACCTAATTATGATCACAAACCTACCCATAAACCCTAATCCTAATTTTAACAATTGTCCTCAACCTATGTATACACCTAATTCTTATTTTAACCCTAACACTAACCCTAACTTTAATTCTGAACTGAAACCTCATCCTTACCATTACTTTAACCCTAACCCTAATCCTAATCCTAAATCTATTCCTAAACTTAATCTCAACACTAACCCTAACACACATTTTAAACCTAACCCTAAGCAAAATGCTCATCATCACCCTCACCCTAATCTACCCATAATTGTTACTTCAATACTCACACTCAACCTCACATTCATCCTCATATTAAATCACAACCTAAACTTCACCCTAACCCTGGCTCTAAATCAACCCTCTCCCTCATTCAAGCAATAACCCACATCCTACCATTCACCGTCAACATAACCATAACCCTAAATCTCACCCACATTTTCGCTATCTCCCTTTCTTTGACCCGAACCATAACCCTAATTCTAACTCTCACACCTATTCTAACACAAACTTTACCCTGCGTACTAGCTTTATTTTTCCCCTCATCCTCATTCTCATACTGAGCCTCACCCTATTTCTTACCCTAACACTAACCATCACCCTCAACCTCACACTAACACTCATCTTTACGCACACCATAACCTCACATTAACTCTAACTATAAACTCAGCCCCATACCTAACCCTAACTGTAGATCTTACCCTTACCTTCACTCACAACACTACGTTTACTATCAACATAACCTCTTATTACCCTTAACACTTACCCTAACCCAGTGGTTCTTAACCTGGGTTCTATCGAACCCTAGGGATTTGATGAGTCGGTTTGAGGGGTTCGGAGAAGCCTCTGCCGCGGAGGCCAGAATAAAGTAATGGTGTAATTTGTTGTGAGTTCATGCACTTCGTTGGTTTTGGTCTTTGAGCAAGGTGATGTTCATGCGCGGCTCATTTTGGGCACCAGTAAAAAAACATATACCTATGTCTTGAATTTGGAAAAAAAAATCATGTTCTATTTATCACTAAAGAAGGGTTCGGTGAATGCGCATATGAAACTGGTGAGTTCGGTACCTCAAAAAAGGTTAAGAACCACTGCCCTAACCCTATCTTTAACCTTAATGCCAAAACTAACTCAGCCTCGCACCAACCCTAATTCTAACCCATATTCTAAAACTTTTACTAAAACCCTACCCGCAATGATAAACTAACACTAATCCTTTATATATTGTGTATTTGCACGGTGTGTGTATTTGTAGTTTATGTCTATGTGTGGTGTAACCCTCACTCAGATGTTACTTTCAAAATGCACACGAGATGGCAGCAGAGTACTTCCCTCCCTTTAGGGCTCTGCCCACATGTCTAAAAACTGAGAATTCAGACCCATGATACTAAGCTTACTTGGAGATAATTCATGTTTTAGGCACTTCACCTGCCTCTTCTCACCTACCGCTCCCATACTCCAAGTGAGACAGGGACAATCATTATCTCCATTTTAAGTTATTTCAACTGAAGACTGATATTAACACAATTCTGAGTCCAGATCCAATGTCTAAATAGGCCAAAATAGGCCAGTGGAGTGCACACAGATAGTATCCCAAACAAATGAAAAGATCCAGGAGTTTTTGCAGGTTTGGGTTGAATGTTATTCATTGTATTTGATGGATATCTGATCATTACCCATTGGTCCAGCTTGCCATGCAGTCATCCAAACTGGTGCTTACAGGGGGCCTTGGGCAAGCAGCTGGGAAGGGGGCCAGGTAGGGCAGGCGGAGGTGGCCTGGCCCTTCGTAGGAAGACAACCGGCTCCAGGTCCCTGTAACAGTGACTTATACACCCTGCCTGTCACCTGGCATTTTAAAAATCTGTTTTTCAGTCAGCAGCACTGGTCTGCTTTTGCCGTGTGTCCTTCCTCTAAGGTCTCAACTGACAAGAGATTTCTACCAGCTAAGAATGGAGTCTAGGGTGACAGTTTCCTTACTGGGTAGTGACTGAGCCCCAGACAAGTGTAGAGCTGCCTTCTGGTTCCTCCACCTACCAGCTGTGTGATTTCAGGCAAGAAAAGGGAAATCAGTCCTGTCCTTTGTCAGAAGGGGATAACCACCCCTCTAGGGGAGGCTGTGAGGGGTCAGTGAAAGTGGTGAATGTTAGCTCCTGCCCAACATGTGATCTGCATTCATTCTCCATTTCTCTTCCCTTCTTAGTCTTTTATTTACCTTCTAAGGGCTAGATGGATGAAGAGCTTAGCAAAAAATCTCCTTTTAGCAGAATGAGCTCTCCTATTCATATCCAAATAGCAAAGTCCTACTAGGTAGTAGTAACTCATGCCCCTGTGCTGGCTTTATCCTCATAGTACTAGAAGCACAGCCTTCTCTGATCCTCAGTCCTCTGCTCCTCTTTAAACTCATGGACACTGGCATTGCATCCTTTCCAGTGGCACAAGGTCACCATTTTCCCGTTGTCACTGGTGATACCCACTGACCACTTGACCAGTTGGAGTGGGCCCAGTTTTTCCATTGAGGTTTCTCTTTCCCCTTTTTATGTAAAATCCCTGTTCCTCCTTCCTCTTACTCGCTCATTTTATACCCGTGACCTTTCTTTCCTGAATGAATGAATGAATTACTAGCTGGGGGTTTCTACTGCCACCTTTGCTTCTGCACTTGTTAGATGGCATTCTGTTCTTAGGAAGAGTTTTCTCTCCTTGTTTATTCATTCTTTTATTGATAGCTGCATGGCCTGTGGGTTTCTGTTTACTCAATCTATCATGACCTGTTACTGCTGACCCACGCTGGCCCACAGAAACCCCTTCAGGATGGCTCCTTGGTCCTTTGGACATGTCCCCATCAAGTTTTGAGCATCTTCCTCTGGCTCACCTTCCCTGGAATCAGCTGTTTCTCCAAGGAGCCTGGTTCTCTTGAGTAGAAAGTGGTATTTAGAACCCAGGATCAGGCGTTAGGTGTGCTCACTGCCACCTGGGCTGCTGCTGACCCCAGGTCTGCTTGGGACGGGGAGCATTTGGGACATGTGTGCACATGTACACACATGTGCATACAGACTTCCCTTTTTACTTCTCTGTGTATTGAAAGCCACACATTTGGCCTGGTTGTCCACACACCGTCATTGTGACAGCAAGAAGCTGACTATCATCGTCCCTCGTGTACTCACTGTCACCCAGCCCCCAAAGGCAGCCCGTCTGCCAGCCCCTCTGGCCACCATCCGCAGGGTGTCCCCCACTCCTCCCGCCTCCATCGTGTGACAGCTAGCTGTGCACAGGAGACCAGTAAAGATGATTCTTCGAGAAAGTGACCGGTGAAATTTAAGACTGCAGGATTATGGGAGACTGTAGTTATGTTTTAGTGCTTGTATGAATTTTCTGCTCATTTGTTTTAAAACAATGGGCCTTGAGAAAGGGTAGGAAAGGGAAGGAAGCCCTCAAAGCTGTCAGTTCTCAGAGCAAAGCACTCTGTTTTATCTCTTGGCATTGATCATGTTGTGGCCCTTGGTGAGGAGAGAGCGATACCATCCCTCTGACCTTATTTCAAAGCTCACAAATCTAGATTAACCAGGGAGAGGGTAAGGATGCATCTGGACTGAGTGTTCAGTGTTTTTACGGTTATGCAGTGACCTTCTTTATTGACTGTGGAATTGTTAAATTAAGCTATAACCCAGGCTTGCCCAAGTGTTCTTTGGGAGAGTGGATTAGCCAAGCCTCCCTGACTTAAGGTGGTGGTTTTCAACTGCCTGCCCACAAACTGGTGCCAGCTGACCTGTGGTCAAAACACATTGACCTAGGGAACAAAAATCCCAGCTCAAACTGGTTAAGGGGGCAATAACAATTATGTTCAGCCTTTATGTCCAGAAAAGCCCAGGCATTGTTGTAGCTTAGAGGGGCTCAAACAATGCTGTCTTGGCTGTATCTGTCTGTCTCTCTCTTCCCCACCTTCCTTCACTTTGGTTCCACGTGTCCCCCCTTTTGTGGTGTCGGTCCCCAGGAGTTCTGGGATTCTATAATTTTCCTTCTGGCCATCTGGAAGAAAGAAAGAACTTTGCTTTCTGAATTGTTCTGACAAATGTTGCAGCCTTGGGTCTTCCTGGTCTTCTGGGGTCCCACGGACACCCCCAGACCACGCTTTTGACCAGAAGATGGAATTGCTGATTCCTTGGCTTTGTTGGGACTCCAAGCAGGAGTAGGGTGGGGAGCACCCCCCACAACCCAGTCCCACTGTTGCCACATTAAGGGACCATAAGGGCCGGACAGGTACAAATGGTGTTAACTACAGTAACGACCAGCTTTATGAGTTAATGAGATCATTTCACTGCAGACTTACGGATTATAAGTCAGTACTTCTCAGATATTCTTTTTTTAACTAATCCAATTAATAGTTTTAATATGTTCTGTGTCATCTGTTCTCACTACTAACTGATAAGATGTTAGCTCTTTCTAATAGGTCGTGCAGAGGTGAATGTCCCCCCCATCTGTCTCAATGATCAGAAACCCATGGTTACTGTGCAGCCCCCATCACCCCCCCACAGCGGCCTGCCTCCGTGTGATTGTTCCCCTCATCCCCGCTAAAGCTTTCAAAACTGTCCACATGGGAAGTGTGGGGTCAGAGCCCATTCTCTGGCCTTTCGTGTCTTCCTGTCCAGGTTGTCTCCCTGACCGTGGCATGGGGACAATGGGTGTCCCGCTTTTGGTGTAGCCCATCGCTGGTTGCTGGATGTCCTTTCCCTAGATGTCCAGGAAGTGCGTGTGAATGGGGCTAAAGACCATTGGATACACCTCATTGTCCAGAGCCACATGTTTTCCTGAACCTTCTGCCTGAGCTGGCCAGCATCCCTGTCACTGCTGGGGCCTCCTTGCTCCCTGTGAACCGGGGTGGGGATACGCTGGCCGGCTACGGAATATAACTCAAACACCTTTGCTCCCTATTCCCCTTGACTCCATAAGAGCCCATTGAGGAGGAGCGTTTCCATTTCCATGTGAAGCTACAGGCTCACAGTGATGGTTCTGGAAAACGGATCCAAAACTTTTTGGCCCCAGAGCCCTGTTGGTTCATGAGTCACACACGTCCCATTGTGGGACCGCACTGCTGGCCTCAGTGGGCTGCTTTTTAAAGCACTGGGGGCTGCTTGTTACCCTGAAGAGGACAGGGGAGGTCTCCTTCTGGACACAGGAGGGTGCATGCCCCTCCTGGTCATTTCACACCTCCCCCCGGGGTATGAGTAGGGGAGCTTGCTCAAGCCCTGGCCAGAGATGGAGCGCCCTGGTTTGCATTTCACGGGACTGATCACTGAGATTGTGGGGAAGATAGCTCATACCTCTGGGCTCTGGTCAAATGGCAGGAATGTGGGACCTGTCACAGACCCCATGTTGAACAGCCAGGTACAAGTCCTCCAGCACCTTCTCCCCAGGCTCCCAGCCAGGGCTTGGGCAGTCCCCCAAGGCTCAGGGTGTGCTGAATGCTGATATGTTTAAGGCCCTGGTCCAGAATGGTGGGAGAGCTGGTCTGCCGTCCCGCTGGGTGACTCTGAGGTAGCAGCTGAACACCAGGTCGAGCTGGGTGTGCTCTGCATGGTTTCCCGATTCACAGTGTGGACTGCCATTTCAGGCCTGCAGGTGCGGCCACGTGCAGCACCTTCTATGGGGCTGATATGGAGGAGCAGAATGCCTTGGGGAACACTGCCCTGCACATCTGTGCCCTCAATAACCAGAAGAGTAGTGAGCACCCCTGGGCATACACCCCCGCGCCCTTTCATAACGATAACCACATGGATGCAGGGGAGCAGGTTATGGTTTCCTTGGTGCTTGAGGTCAAGGACATCGCTCCTGAAGGTCTCCTCTGCCCATTCTTTCTTTTATTCTCTTTCTCTGATTTCAAGGAACTCAAGTGTGGAGAGTGGTAAGGTATGAATGCTATACTGAACAGAAAGGGGTTAGAGGTTCTGGAGACCTCAGAGATTTATGCAGCTGCTTGGTCTCCTTGCTGTCATTGTTATCTAACTGGTCTAAAGCAGTGGGTCCATCTGTTTGGGTGTTATCTCTAGCCTATGCCTAAACCCAAGGTTTTTCCTTGCCTACTTCATGGTCATTCCCCAACCCAGGCCCCTCCAGCCACTTTGAAATACCACTTTGTTTCTAACTATCAAACTCTGGAAAACTCCTATATACCCTTCAAGACCCACTTCAGATAGCCCACCCCTCAGTTCAGCCTTCCCTTGATAATCCCCCGATAGAGTTGTATCTTTGCTTTGAAGTGCTTTGCAAGGCTGCCAGGGTGAACTGCCCTGGATCAGGCCTTTACTATGATGTACCTATTTTTCCTGCTGACATCCCCTCCACCTTAGGTCCCTCTGCTCAGGGGCACAAACTGCCATTGCTCATGGTCTCTGCAACGCCCCTGGCACAGGAGAGCCGTTTAGCCTGCTGGGGTTGGGGTAGCACTGCAGCTGGACTTTAGGAAGTGTTTGTGGGACCCTGGCCGGTTGGCTCAGCAGTAGAGCGTTGGCCCGGCATGTGTATGTCCTGGGTTCATTTCCTTGTCAGGGCCCACCTCTGCTTCTCCACCCCTCCCCCTCTCTCTTTTCTCTCTTTATCTCTCTCTTCTTCTCTTGTAGCCATGGTTTGGTTGGAGCAAGTTGGCCCCGGGTGCTGAGGATGGCTCCATGGCCTCATATCAGGTACTAAAAATGGCTCGGTTGCTAAGCAATGAAGCAAAGGCCCCAGATGGGCAGAGCATCAACCTATTGGGGGTTTGCCAGGAGGATCCTGGCTGGGGCACATGTGGAAGTCTGTCTCTCTGCCTCCCTGCTTCTCACTTAAGAAATAAAAAAAAAAGAAGGGATTGCGGGCACTGGCTGCCTTCTTACACAGGAGTTTGCATGCAGCCAGGGTGTTCACCAGTGTTGCTTCAGCCTTTGCATGTGAATAGCTTTTTGAGTGTGCAGATGAGGCTTGGCTGTGGCTGGTATAACATCTGTGCCAACATGTGCTTCCTAACTACTGCTTCAAAGAAAAAAAACATTCCTCAGTTTCCCCCAAAAGATTTCAAGCATATTTTATCATGAATAATAAAAAAAAAAGCATACCCCAGAGTAAACATGTTTTCTGTCACTTAAAATAATTGTGGACAAGGTGGTTTTTGAAAGTGTGTGGGTGGGGTGTTTTTTTTTTTGCACCAAGCTGTTTTTCTTTTTTACGATTTCATTTACTCATTTTTGAGAGAGAGAGAGAAAGAGAGAGAGAGAGAGAGAGAGAAGTGGGTAGGAGCAGGAAGCATCAATTCCCATATGTACCTTGACAAAGCAAGCCCAAGTTTTTGAACCAGAGATCTCAGCATTCCAGGTCAACGCTTTATCTACTGCGCCACCATAGGTCAGGCATGGGTGGGTTTTGTTTTGTTTTGTTTTGTTTTGTTTTAGAAGAGGTTAAAACATTTGGGTAGTCTGTGTTCTGAGTTATTGATGGGGCCGGGTTTGACTGATGTCACTTTGTTGCTCCAGATCTGTCCCTGCCTCTTGGCTGATGGTTTCAGAAGGTCCAGAGCTGGCCCAAGTGTCTAGAAAACCCCTGCCCCATGTGCCTTGGGTTTAAAGAGGGATCAGCGAACTCTAAAGAGCCACAGAGATTTTGTCATGGCCACTCCACTGCACTGTTTAGAATTAACACAGCCACAGACAACCATAGATGGCTGTGAGTGCGCCAATAAAACTTTATCTACAAAACAGTTAGAGGGTTGATTTAGCTTATGGGCCACAGTTCGCTCAGTCTGGGCATTGGGGCTGCATCTACCTCCTCTCCAGACTTCAGTTTTGGATCAACTCTCAGCTCTGGAAGTGGCTGAGCCACTTCCTCCCAACATGCCAGGGGGGGCTTCCATAGGTGCAGGAAAGCTGTCCCCTCGTCAGGGTCCTGGGATCATGGGGCAAACCTTCTGCTCCAGCCCATGTGACCCTTTTCTGCAGCCCAGGTAGAAATGCCTTAGGTGACACCATCTATTTTGGACTCCTGCCTTGCTTGCTTCCCAGAAGCCACTGTAGAAGAGTTCCAGGCTCAGGGCATGGCAGCTCCATGGTCCCTGGACACCCTGGCCAGTTGGGAAGTCAGCAAGTGTTCCAAGGTCCAGCCCAGTGAGCCCCTTGTGCCACTCCCTGGGATGCTAATGTGGTCATCATTCTCCTCCCCCAGGCCCTCCCCTGACCATCAGGTTGTCTCATTGATGCAGCACAAAAAGCCAGTCTAGAAGGTATCGTGGTGCGATTCAGAAAGGCATGTCCTCCAGGCTCTCGTAATAACTGTCTGGGAGGGATGGCAGTCCCAAGGCTTTGTCTAGCACTCCCTGAACATTGTATCCAAGCCCAAGCCCTGCCCTAGCTGTGTCATCAATGTGCTAAGCTCCTCACTGTTCCCATTTCCTCTTCTCCACACATGTGGGATGCGTGGGACTGCATCAGGCCAGGCTCAGTGCAGGCAAGAGCAACCCACCTGCAACTTTAAGTAAGAAGGGCCATTATACAGAGCATGCTGGGCTATAATGCTGAGAAATAAACTGTCCCAGGGGTGGGGGCTCTAGGTCTTTGAGTCAGGACAAGCTTCAGGGAATGAAGAGGAAGCCTCAGTGGAGGTGCAGTGCAAGGACATGTGACTGTATGGGTTCCATTTGGTTTAAATGGTTACCTTGCTGTGCTCTTTTGGGCAGCCTACAGTTTCTCTTGGGCTCTGAATTCCCTCATCTGTAATGTGAGGATAATTATACTGAACTAAGCTATGAAGCTGAAAATAGAAAACAAGTATAAGGTATGCCTGGCACACTGTAGATACTTAGTAAATAGTGGCTGTAATGGTGGTGATGGTGATGGTGATAATGAAGGTGATAATGATTATGATGGTTATGATGATGGTGAGGATGGTGAGAATGGCGATGATGATGATAGCAATGATGGTGATGGCAATGATGGTGTTGCTGATGATGGCAATGATGATGACAGCAATGATGGTGATGGCAATGATGGTGTTGGTGATGATGGCAATGATGATGACAGCAATGATGGTGATGCTGATTATGATGGTGATGACAATGATGATGGTGGTGATGATGATTATAATGGTGATGGGTGATGGTGATGATGGTGATGATGATGTTGATTACGATAGCAATGATGATGGTGGTGATGGTGATGATGGTGATAGTGCTGTTGCTAATTTGCCTTATAAGGCCTCTCTCTCCTTATTAAATCTGAAAGCATCCATATTTATCTATTTATGTGTGTGTTTCATCAATTATAGGCAGGCCTCATCTGCACACTTCTAATAAAACACTTTCTCTCCTCTTATGAAATCAACTAATTAGGGCTCTGATTGTAAACTGCATATTGTGTCTAATATGCTGCCTCCCTCAGCCTCCTGCTGGCTTTGCAGGAGCCCCAGAGGGCCAGATGCTGGTGTTTAATATTCTGCCCCAGCTAATGAAGGCTGGGAGGGAGCTGTAAATATCAAAGGTTACTAGGCCAGGCCAATTTTTCCAGAAGATAAAAAATAAGCCCTACCTCACTGCAGCAGGTCAGAGAGACGGGCTGTGCTCTGTTCGTGTCTTTGTGCTCTTTCAGTTGTCCCACAGAGTGCTAGTTAGTTTAGCGGCTGCCTCTATGGGGCCATCACAGGGTTTTAATCCCCGGAGTGTTGCAGGTGTGCATCTCACTGAACAAAAGGCATCTTCAGGTCTCTCCCCTGAAACCCCCCCCCCAAAAAAAAGGCCTTCAGTGGCCATTACTGGTTGTCATTCTTCACGCAGGTCAGGAGAGCAAGGCTTCCCACTTGTCTTCTGTATCTTCTCCCCCAGTCTATGGGGACACAGTCCTATAACCCCTTGATCGGGGTGGGGACAGGTTCCCCTGGGTACAAGTCAGCAAAGGTACCATATGCCCTGGCATGTGGAAGTTGTGATCTTTGGGGTGCAGCCCTTCAAAGGGAGGGTCAGTCCCTGGAGCCAGGTTTCAGCCCCACACTGGTGACATCAACTCTGGTACTCGACCATTTTTTTAAATCTGATGCATCTCAGCTCCTCTAAGATATATAGCTGCCTAGACAGGCTCATTTCAAAAGATGATTTTAACTGGAAATAAATTCCTGACTTAAAATTTACAGCATTTAGTAATTCATGTCTGTGACATTTAAGGAAAGATCACCTCAGTCCAGTACAAACAAAGGCACTTGCTGGTCAATTAAAATCCTGGCTGCACTGCTGATGGGGCGATTTGGGGCACACCAGCTACCAGCATCTATCTCCATCAGCCCCTCTATGGCATCTTCACTTGGGGTCTATGACCCATACCCCTCTTGTCCTGATTCTTCCCCATGGTGAGCTCACGCAGACCTGTGTCTCTTGGTGCCTCCTAGAAAATATTCATGGCCCCAGTCAGCAAGTGACTAACCTCCCCCTGAGCTCTGGCAGTGACGTCTGACCCTGGATCTTCCCCATGGTGCAGATGGACCCTTCTCTCCGTAACTCCAGCCTGCAACCTAGGTCTCCCTCCTGTTCCTCATGATCCCTCTTGTCCCAGGTCTTGTCACCTCCCTTCTGTCTTCTCCAGCACCTCCATCCTTGCCCAGGCCCTTGGCATTTCCCCCTGGACAGCTGTATTCACTGCCTAATGGTCTCTTTCCTTCCCGTCATGGCTCTCTCTATTTACTGTATCCACTGTGCACTGGAATGCTTTTGGAGCACACATCGGTGTCCTCTGTGATGAAAACCTCCTTCACATGGTACCTAGAGGCCCTTGTTCCCCATCCAGCTCATCTTCTGCACCACCCTCCAGCTTCCTGCAGCCAACCCCAGGGCCTTTGTACTTGCTCCTTCTGCTGGGAAGGCTTCCCTGAATTGTCACAGGCCTTTCTTGGACCACCTCCCCTCATTCTCTTCATTGCATGAGCCTCTGTTGTTATTTGCATCTGTCCCCAGGGTTGGGACAATACCTGGCATGGTCCGTGCTCAATACAGACTCCTTGCGTACATGAATAAATATCCTTTCTAGCTCTGTGTCTTCGTGTATAAAATGAAAATGATGAGGCCCCAGCTCCTAGAGGGGTGGTGCCCCAGAGGGATGGCGTGCCTTGGCCCGGCCTTGAAAATGTTCAGGGAGGGGGGACAGTACTTCTGTTAAGGGAAGTGTCTGAAAAGTCATACCATGAGGCTGCCTGGCTGTGAAATGATATTCTGCCTGTGCTTCAGTCTTCACAGAATCAAAAAGCATGTTGCTTCTGTGTCTATGCTCAACTGACTTATTTAAAAGGACGCAGACACAGCTCAGTGTTCTCTCAAGATACTCTGCAGAAAGGATTCGGGCAGCGAGCAGCCATACACAGAACCATTAGGCCCCCGTTGGGAACCCTTCCAGGTAATAGTGTTCCCCCCTCTTCCTTTCTGAAGCTGCAGTCTGTCACTTAACACTCCCGGGACTTTGCTTCCTAATCTGTGAAATGGGTCCTTTGTTAGCTAAGAGCAACTGGCAGATCTGTTTTCTAAACTGTGAAGCACACACGTGTGCACACACGAGGTATTACACATGGATACATGTGTGCGTGCACACACACAACTCACAAACGCAAATGTACGTATATGCACACATGGACATGTGTACACAATACACAAACACAGGCACATATACACCCACATACTTGCATGCACACACATGAAGTAGAATCACCACCACCCATGTGAACCACTTGTCCTTCATTTTGAAGTCGCAGTCTGAAACACGGTCCCGCTGGCAACTCCAGCAAATATTAGCGTGATGGAGCGTGTGTCTCGGGGTGGTTTATATTGACTCGGAGTAATCCCTTTCTGGTGAGTGCTGGGTTTTTCTGGGATCCTGGCTGGGTTCTACCTGGGAGGGTATGAATGGCCATGCCTGGTGAGGGTCTACTTTTCCCTTTACAGGAAATACATGTCCCATATGATGGGAATTTTCAGTGAAGTGCTCCTTTTGACAATGGATTTGAGTCTGGGTTCTAGGCTCCTCCCCTGCAGGCTTCTGTGATCTGGGTTCTCACTGGCCTGGTTGCCCCCGGTCAGTGAGTATGGTCAGCTGGTCGTCCAGGCTGCTCACCCCCCTAAGCTGGGCCAGGCACACTGAGGTCCCCATGCAAATTCAGTTTAGGCTGAGACCCTAGGGCAACCTTCACGTTCTCTGAGTTCCCCCTGCTTGCCTTCCTAGGGGGTATATGCTCCCTTCTCTTTAACCTGTTCCCATTCCCCAAATGGTGACCTTCCAAACTCCTCCCACTCTTCTAGCCCTGTGCCCCCTACTCTAATTCTCTCCTGCACACTTGATCCAGGCAGGGAAGTGTGAGGATGAGATGGGCGGGAGGACAGATGCACCTTGCAGTGTGAGGCGTTTGATGACAGTTGCATTCAGGAGTGTTGGCTGCCTTCCAGGAACAGGAGTGCTGTGCTCCGCATGCACTGAGCCCTTCTGACACATCACCCACAATACAGGTTCTCCTGTGTCTCCACTCGAGGAACGGCCTGGGTTGCACGGCTTGTAAGGAGACAGTGAGGGCTGCACACGGCCACTTGATCCTGTGTTCTTCCTCAACCATCACACCAGAGATAGAAGGAGGAGGAGAAAGGATAAAGCCAGGAACGAGGCATTGGGTTTTAGGTTCCTCAGTGCTAGGCAGTGAATCTAGGATTGCAGTGGCCTGTCTCACAGGGCAGAGCTGGGCACCGGCAGGTCCTATGAACCCCTCGCCCTGGTCTGCTCTTGGATCCTGGGAACAGCCCAGCAGGGCGTGGCTTCTCCATAGCATGTGTTCTGGGGTTAGTGAAAATGGCCTTATATCTCTCTGAAATATCACGTCTGGCTTTTGTCCCTCACACCCCACAGCATCTCATTTACTTCTGAAGGCGCTCCCCATCGGGCTCCCACACCTGGCGAAGTGCCAGGGAGGCATGAACACATTCTCTCCGGTCGGCAAAGTGCTGGCAGCATGGTGAGCGCCTTGCCCATAGCCTGTGCTCCATGTTCCAGTTGTGCACTGCGGAAGCTACCGCTTCTGAGTTGGGGCTGGCCAGCGACAGAGGCCGCAGGACACTGGGGGGACATGGGGTCCTTTATGTTGCACTTGATCTGGAAAACCAACCAAGTTCATGTGGCAGACACCCCTCCTCCTTGTTCCCTGTAGGCCCCTTCCCAAATGTCTTTCCTTGTTGAGCGATTCAAAAATGATGCTGTTCTGTAGTGCCTTACTTCGCTGATATCCACAAGGATTTAAGAGCAAGGCCGGCCATTGTTTTCTCTCATGACCTTGTCTTCCATGTTGAATGTCATGACACAAGTCCCAGTGTCTCTGCTGTTCCGCCTTCTGTGCGCAGATGGTGATCTTGACATTGGGGAGTTGCAACGTCCATGTAAGGCTGTACACTACACACACAGACACACTCTCAGACACACACTCACACCCCCTCACACTCACACACTGCTTCTCTAGAGGAGTTTATCTAATTCAGGGATCTGGGAGCTGGCATGCCTATAAACCCTGGTGGTTTGATAAAAGACCCATTTGTTTGAACAACGCAGCTGAGGAACTGAGGATTTGCGTTTGTCCCCTTGGAAAGAGAGAGAGGCTTAGACCAGGCATTTCTGAGTAGGAGTCATTGGGTTTCAAATTTGTCATTCCAGCCAGCATGAACTGGGTCCCAGGAAGAGTCTCGCTCTGTCATGGGTGCTGGGGAAATATGTCAGTGAACATGATGTCCCTGCTCTCCTGTAATGCACATTGGTCAGACTGATAATTAACAAGGAAACAGATACACATGTAAGGCATCAGGATTGGCACATATATGAAGGAAAACTGGTTGAGAAGAGTGGAGAGAAACAGGGATAGGGCTGTGGCAGGGGGAATCTTTAGTGGTGGGAGCCTAGCATGATGTCCACCATGTGAGCAGAGAACAGGAAAAAGGGAGGCAGGGAGTGGGCCATGTAGGCATCTGGGGGAAGCACTCTGGGGAAAGGAACTGGCATGTGCACAGTGTCTGTGGTCAGAGTGTGCCTGTTGTGTCTGAGGAGCAGTGAGCTGGCTGGGAGAGCAGGGGGAAGGGCCAACACCAGTGGTGGGAAGTGAGGCCAACCAGGGGCCATGTGATGGGCAAGGACTTAGGGTTTCCATCTGCATGAGATGTGAGGTATCCACAGGATGGAAAAAAATTATAAAACAGAAATTAACTCACCCCTGTGACCACCTGTCATGATCCCGTATGAAAAGCAGCCGGTGCTGTGTGGGAGGTGAGAAACCGAAGTGCAGGAGGCTCTGGATTGAGCACAGCGGTCTCAGACTGCGCTCTGGGTCAGTGGCCACAGGACGCAAGGGGCGATGGAAGTTTTGTTATCGGTCAGTAAAATGTCAAGTTCAGTTCCTTGGTCACATCACCTGTATTCCAAGTGCTTGGTCCTTGCCCTATTGTACCTCACCATTCTGGAAGCACCCAGGGTGCTCCCATCCGCTGCACCACAATTCAGGTGATCAAGCAGCTTAATGAGTTATTCAGTCTGCCCTCTTAAGCAGACAGTGTCCATCCACCTTTGAAATGGTCCTTCCTCTGGGGCACATGGCCAAGGCTGGGGCTGGTGTCAGGAAGGTCTGTTCATGGGTGCCACAGTCTGTGAGTTCAGAAAAGCAAGCTTACATGAGTGCACACTGGCTGCCAGCTATGTGACGATGGGGGCATTGGAGCCTTACCCCATCGTGCGCAATGAAGGAGAGAAAAGAGGTCAAGAGCATTAGGGAACGGAAGGCAGGAGGACCCATGAAGACTGCGCTGATGCCCAGAGGGAAGCTCCTGTCCTGTGTGGGATGTTGGATGGCAGCAGGGTGGACGCATCCCAGATACAAAGGATACAGCAATGGCCAGAGGAGTTTGCACCTGGAGAAAAGACCCACAGTGCACACGCTGCCCCTCTCAGAGATCGATGATGTGTTAGTTATAAGCAAAAAGAAGAGCAGAGTTCAAAATGTAGCTCCTACTCACTCAGAGGACACACAGACATAGTTGACGGTGTTCTCAAATGTGGACAAGACATACAGTCGTTACAGTGCAAACCTGAGCCTGGTACACAACTGTATCGGGCTGTGTGACAGAAGACACAGCCTTGTCTTCCCTGGTAGGATGTCAGTGACTAATACTTAAGCCGGAAGAAATCAAAACAGAGCCCCAGGATTGTGCTCTTTAGAAACGGAAGGGAAAGCCCCAAGAAGCCTCAGTGTGGACGTGGTTGGGGTGTGGATGGGGGTTGGTAGAACGGTAGCTCTAACATGTGTGGAAGGGCTTGACTTTTCGAATCGTCCATCCAGATGTACAGCATTCATGAAAGTAAATTTTGACTTCATCTTTTTAAAGGAAATAATAGTCATCCCTTCCACCCTCACCCCCACCCCAACCATAAGGTGACCAGACGTCCTGCTTTTGGTGGGACAGTCCCGATTTTTAACAATTTGTCCCCTGTCCCGCGGCATTTTTTAAAAGTCCCATTTTTTGGAAAGAATGCACGAAAAGCTAGGGAACACCGGGAGAATGAAAAGGGAATATACGGTTTTCGGTGGGGAGACCCTGCCTCGACCTAGAAGCGCCTGTACTGTCGCAAGAGCTGGCTGCCCCATGCGGGGTCCCTAAACAAACAACTTCGGGCAGGACGTACCTGCTGGGGCTGCGGCTGTCAAGTCCTCTAACTACCCATAGGCTCACGTCCTGGCCACCAGCGTGTGGCTCCGCGAGGCGCAAGTCGCTTGGTCTCCAGCGGGCGGGGGTGCCGGGGCTGGATGGGGGGAGCGCGGCCACCGCAAGGACGAGTCCAGGCGGGGAGTGTGCGCAACCTGCCTGCTCCCACCCGCTCGTGCAGCTCTGGCATCGGTTTCGGGACCGTGTAACCCGATCCCTCGGACTCACTCAAAATTTCCCATATAGTAATATTTCTGAAAATGATCTTTTTAATGAGGTATCATTATAAAAAAATATATTGATAAGGAAAAGGTTAAATCTTGGCCATCAGCAAAAATCACAATAGAGAACAAATGGTTAGAAATATTTCATCATTTTGAAACAAACCATGTTCCATACAATAATGCACTAAAAATTGTGGAATACGCACTGTCTTTACCAGGAGCTAATGCTGCGACTGAATGCATTTTTTTCTATGGTAAATAAAGTGTGGATATCAGAAAAATCACAATTAAGTGTTGAGACTTTGAAAGCCATTTTATGTGTGAAATATAATTTAATAAATTCTTGTGAAAAATTTCATGACCTTTTAAACTACGGCAATCTACTAAAAAAAATTCACTCAAATGAAAAATATGCCAAAGAATAAAATAATACTATACATAATTTTTAAAATGTATTATATTTGTAAATTATACTTATGTTGAAATTTAAAATAATATATTACAATACTATTTTGCATTCTATGAAAGTTTTTGTTGCTCCATAGAGACCAAATTTTTAATCAAGAATCCCCCCCCAGTCAGAACCCCCTCCCCCCGCATCAATGGTGTCCCACTTTACCAATTTTAAAATCTGGTCACCTTACCCAACCATGATCTCACCTTTGCCCAGCAAACTCTTATTCACCTTTCAAAACTGAAGCTCTTTCTCTGTGGGCTGTGTTCCTGCAGCTTTTTGGTTTCCATGTTATTTGATCCGTACCTTGTACATATTGTATTAGGATGGATGGTTTCCGCATCAGTTCCCCCAGATGTACTGGAAAGTTCTTTGCAGGGAGGATGCAGGCCCTGTGGCTGGGCAGATAGTTCCCTGTAATTTCTCACTTGGCCACTATGTGGCAATGTCAACATGGGCTGGCTCAGGACTGGTGTGTCAAAGGCTGGGAGTCCAGGATGTAAGATGTTTACAGATGAGCTGTTTCTGTCCCAGAGAAACATCTGCTCCCAACTTTAAGTGCTTGAAGTGTTCACTGATCATACGTGAATTAGAAACGCCCCTGTGTCTGTCGACTGGGATGTCATGACAGAATGCCATGGACTCAGGGCTTAACCAACAGACATTTATTTGTCACAGTTCTGGGATTGGACATCAAGGTCAAGATGCTGAACAGTTCAGTTTCTGATGAGGACAGTCTTCACCATGTAACTGGCATACGGCTCTCTTCATCACATGGACTTTCTTTGGTGTGTGATCATGGAAGGAGACAGAGCGAGAGGGGGGGGGGAACACGTGGTCTCTTTGCAGCTTTATTGAGATATAAGTGACATAACATTGTTGAAGTTTAGCGTATAAAACAGAGTGATTTAAATGTGTACATATTGCAAAATGGTCATCACCACAAGGTTAGCCAACAACCTCCCACAATTACCGTGTGTGTGTGTGTGTGTGTGTGTGTGGTAAGAACTTTTAAGTTCCAGTCTTAGCGACATTCATGTGTGCAGTGCAGCATTAAGCATCATTACCTAGCTGCCCATAGGTCCAGAACTTCCTGACCATGTAACAGGAAGCGTGGACCGTTGACCAGCACCTCCCATTTTCCCACCCTGGCTCCCATTTCCTGGCCCCGGCCACCCTTTCTGCTCTGTCTCTGTGAGGTCAGCTTTCGCAGGTGCTAAGTCTGAGTGAGATCCCACGGTGTCCCTGGTGCAACTCAGCTGCTTGGTCCCTCTCACATGTTTGGTTTTGTTGGTCACTGGGGTGCTGAACTTCTCTACCAGACTCCAGACTCTTGTTCACAGGTGATTGTCTAAATCGGCGTTCTCTGGGGAAAGATAAATGAAAACTCTCATTCCACTGGAATGACCCGGTGTCTCTTCCTACTAGAACACTAATCCCATCGTGGGGGCTGAACCTTCAGCACCTAACCAGCCCCAACAGTCCCACCTCCTCATACCACCCACTGGGGGTTGGGCTTCCACCCAGGAGTTCGAGGTGTAACAGACAAGTTCAGGTGGAACATTTCAGGCCAGTTCAGGATGTTGAGCTTTCTCTGTCTGCTGTGATGCTTCTGTCCCCTGAGTTTCACAACATTTCACTGCCAGCGTGAACCTGCTTTCAGCTCTGGAGCTGCCTCGGGAGCAGGCGTGTGCAAACGTGTGTGCCAAGCTCCGTGTCTGTGCCATACTTGTGGTTAGATACCTGTCTTCTTCATCAGGAAACACTCCAAGCTTTCCAGGAAGACGGAGAGACCTGACATTCACAGAGTGTTTATTCTGGACCGCATGGAGCTGTACTGGCCACACATTCGGACATCGTCAGTCTGTCTTGCGGGTCGCCCAGGAGGTGGGGCTGATATTTGGGCCTGTCGGACTCCAAACCCATGCCCACTCAGCCCCTCTGTGTCCTGGGATCAAGTTGATAGCCCCCTCCTTACCTTCGTCTCCCACTGGAGGGAACGCAGCTCCATGAGGGTGCAGACCAAGTCCCCGTCGTTGTCATGACACTCCCCTGTGTGGCACTTGCAAGTCCCCAGAACATACGTGTTGGGCAAGGGAACCGAGCACCTCGGTTCATGGGTGTATGTCAGTGATTCTCATGTCTGTTCCCTAATCACCACCTCAGTGAGGTTTCAACACCACCGATGTGCTGTGACTCTTCTCACGTCCTGTCACTCAGCTCTAAGTAAAACATATCTGCCCCCTGAGAACCAGTATCCACCCCCTTGAGGAATAAATAGCTTAAAGCATTTGAGATTTCTGGTTTTGCTTAAATGTCTATTTTTGTACAATTGCGTCCCTTTTTTGGGGGGATCATTAGAGGAAAAACTAAAAGAGAAGAACGAAAGGGACGTAGGAACTTCCTGGGTGGCTATGACAAATGGCCGCAGACAAGTTTGTGTGTCACCATCTGGGAGCCACCAGTCTGTAACCCAGGCATCTGGCAGGGCCACACTCCCTCTGCAGGTTCCAGGGGAGGGTCCTTGGTCCTTCCTGCCTCTTCCAGCTTCAGGGGCCCCAGGCCTCATTCCTGGGCTGGTGTCCATGTCTGCCCTATCTCTGCCTCCATCTTCACACAGCCTCTCTTCTATGTTCAAGTATCTGTCCACGTCTCTCTTCCAAGGACTCTTGTGATTACATTTTGGGGCCACCAGGTAATTCAGGATTCTGTCCCCATCTTGAGATGTGGTTGATGAAGATTTTTAACTTCATCACATCTGCTGTGTAAGTAAGGTGACCAGACGGCCTGCTTTTGGCGGGACAGTCCTGATTTTTAACAATTTGTCCCGCGTCCCGTGGCATTTTAAAAAAGTCCTGATTTTAAAAAAATATATTACAATACTATTTTTGCGTTCTATGAAAAAATTTTTTTGCTCCATATAGACCAAACTTTAATCAAGAACCCCCCCCCCCCATCAATGGTGTCCCACTTTACCAATTTTAAAATCTGGTCACCTTAGAAGGCCATGTGTTCACAGGTTTCAGAGTTTGGCCCTGATATCATTTGGGGTTGTTATTCTGCCCACCACAAGGGGAAGACAGCAGACAGGGTAGCCAGGCAGAGTAGCCGGCTCTGGATAGAGAGCAGGGCCAAGGGAGCTGTACCTTAGAAGCACCTTTCCAGGGCTGAGCTGGAGAGGGAAACTGAGGCTGAGATGTGTTGTAGGAGCAGGTGGAACAGTCAGCATGGTCAGTGAAGCCCAAAGACCTGGAGCAGGGATGGAGACCCAAGGGCAGGGCACAGCTGTTAGGGACAGAGGTAACCTCAGAGCACAGCGAGTCCTTATAAGTTTCCACCGAAGCCCAGAGCCAGGTGTCAGACATGTAAGTAAGGGACTGGCCTGGCTTCATCATTTTATTTAGGATCAAGGAAATTGCCCCTGGGTCCCAGGGGTGTCTGTCCTCTCCCTTTGGAGATCTGTCCTGCCCAGCCACCGCCTTCTGTCCTGATTGCTGCCCTCAGCCCAGGCACTGAGCATCTCTCCCAATTAGCGCCCCCTGCCCTCCGCTCCTAGCCCCAGTGGCCAACCCTGTCCAGGAGGTGAATCAAAGGGGTCAGTCCTGGTTCCCCTACCAGGAAACCCTCGAGCGCGGCTGTCCTTGGTTCTGCTCCTGTGTCCTCCATTTCACTTCTGCATCCTGAGCTGCAGCCATGCAGAATGGCTGCCCCCTGGCCTGGCCTGGCCTCCAGGAGCTTGGGCCCGTGTCATCCATGACATGCAAGGCTCACCCTGTTCCGGGGTCATGAAGAGGTTGTAGGACCTGGGAGATACCAAGGGACTGACAATGACATGGCCACCATTCCCCATCTGAAGCTCATTTGGTAGTGAGGATCTCACTCAGCTGCCAGGCACCAGGTATGGTGCCCAGTGGCCCTCAGAGCTAAGATCTCAGGGAAAGACTTGGGAGCTTCTGTTTGGTTTGGGGGGTTGGGGGACATTTTACTGATTGCCACATGACTTTGGTCTTTTATAAGATTTTTGTGTTCTCTATTCCTGGTTCTAGTCAAGGGACACATTCTTCTATCTCCTACCACCTCTGGAAGCATCTGAGCAGTTGCTGTGTGGTGATCCTTCCACTTTTTTCCAGACATAAGTATCAGTTACTTTGTTCAAAGCCCAGTGTCCCTCGGGCTGGCTGGTGTCATGAAGACAGGGAACTGGGGTGTGGACAGAAGGGCCTGTCTAGCAAACCACTGAGCTTCCCCTTGCAAAGCTGCCACCAGCAGTTACATATCAGAGAAAGTCACACTGTTCAGAGTCCCAGGGAAAAAATGGGACAGCAGCAAGTCAGGTGAGTGAGGTATGATGATCCTACCAGATTTCAGGGTCGACTCCGTCATGTTGAGGATCAGCATGGGTGACAGTGTGATTCACCCAATACTCAGGGTGCAATTGCAGCAGTACTGATAGAGTGACCTTATAATCTTTGGGCATCTGGAATTTATCTGAGCCTGGACCTGCCATTTACAAGCTATGTTCCTTTGGACAAGAAACAAACCTCTCATGGTCTTTGTCATTTATAAAATTTCCCATTTTTATAGCTTTCATTGTTAAAAGACCTATGCTTAGGCCTTGGCTCTGCTAACTGGCCTGTGATGGTCTTGGGCATGTGTATTCTGTTTATCATGATCTGTACCTTGGTTGGAATATTAGTGTCAAAACTTCCTGACTTCTGGCCTGACCTGTGGTGGCGCAGTGGATAAAGCGTCGACCTGGGAACACTGAGGTCGCCAGTTCAAAACCCTGCACTGGTCTGGTCAAGGCACATATGGGAGTTGATGCTTCTAGCTCCTCCCCCCTTTCTCTCTCTCTCTCTCTCTCTCTCTCTCACTTTGTGTCTCCTCTCTAAAATAAATAAATAAAAATAAATTAAAAAAAAAACAATTAAAAAAAAAAAAAAAACTTCCTGACTTCTCTGACCCATTGCTGGGTTTTGAACCAAGAGAGACTACAATGGACTAGAGACTGGTCACGTGAAATAACAGTGAAAAACACAGATTACAAAACAACTTTAACTAATTATCCCTTTAAATCTTCAGAGGAGATCCTTGGTTTTATAGCTCAGCTGATTAGAGCATCTTCCTGATGTGCCAAGGTTGCAGGATTGGTCAGGGCACATACAAGAATCAACCAGTGGAACGACAAAAATCAATGTTTCTGTCTCTCTCTCTCTTCCTCCCTCCCTCCCTCCCTTTAGCTCTCTAAATCAATAAATACAGTAATTGTAAAAAAAAATATATTTTAAGGAAACGAGAAAATAGTAATAATTGTCAATTCTGGATAGTGGATTCTCAGGGTTTTACTAAACATAGTTCAAATACTTTTCAAATTTAAAAAAGTAGGTATGTTGCCTGACCAGGCAGTGGCGCAGTAGATAGAGCGTCGGACTGGGATGCGGAAGACCCAGGTTCGAGACCCCGAGGTCGCCAGCTTGAGCATGGGCCCATCTGGCTTGAGCAAAAGCTCGTCAGCTTGGACGCAAGGTCGCTGGCTCCAGCAAGGGGTTGCTCGGTCTGCTGAAGGCCCGCAGTCAAGGCACATGTGAGAAAGCAATCCAATCAATGAATAAGGTGTTGCGAAGGCACGAAAAACTAATGATTGATGCTTCTCACCTCTCTCCGTTCCTGTCTGTCCCTATCTATCCCTCTCTCTGACTCTCTGTCCCTGTAAAAAAAAAAAAAGTAGATGTTTTATTGCGAAATTTCAAAAATTGACTCAAAAAGGAATGCAAATACTGAATTGTGTAATAACCAATAGACGATACCTCCAAATATCAGAGAACCACCCACTATAAAAGGCATGAAACAGACATCTTTATGGCTGATTTTTACCCAGAACAATGTTCTACCTCGTCCTGTGACAAAAGCATCCTCCTAATACCAGACAGCAAAGCTATTCGTATTCTAATTCCTTGGTGCATTAACAGGAAAATGTTCTTAAGATTTGTAAGAAGAGAACATTTGTGATTCAGTATCAGGCAGGAAATTTGTTCAAAATACTAGAGTAAAAAGTTAAGTGAGAATAAAACTCCTTTTTTAAAAAACTATTTTATTTTATATACTTTAAAATCTGGAATGCTTCACGAACTTGCCTAGCATCTTCACACAGAGGCCATGTTAATTGTCTGTCGTTCCAATTTTGGTGCTTGTGCTAAGCAAGCACAATCAATTTATTTTCAACAAAAGTGCTACAACAATTCAAAAGGGAAACGAATATCTTTTCTATTCCAACTGGATATCCATTATGGAAACAAATGAACCTCTACCTGTTTATCACAATGTATACATTAATTAGCGATAGGTCAGACTACATGTAAAAGCTAAAAGTATTAGGCTTCCAGAAGAAAACAACAGGAGGTTAATCTTAGGTTAAACATTTTTTTTTATTATATAAAAAGAGCACAAATACAAAATAAATTGATAATCGATCAAGTTAACAGCAAAGAATTAAAACTTGGGCTCATAAAAAATTTAATCTTAAAACTCAAAGTTTACAGTTCAGTGATGTGAAAAAAATGTAAATTTCGTAACCATCGTGTATTTTTGCATTCTCTGTTAACTAGGAATAGAAAACTTGAAAATGCATAATAAACATTCGGCTTAGTCAAAAACGACTGAGGATGACTGTCAGGTGCTGACCCGTAACCTGAAATAAGTTTAAATGTGCAAATGCCACTAGGTGCAGATTACGTAAGAGCATCCAGGGAAAGTCGGCCACGAGAAATCAGCCCCGAGGCGACTGCCGGCTCCAGCGTCTGACACTACGCACGCGCAGTATTGGCGCAGGCGCTAGGGCGCGCTGGAAGACGATGGCGGTGACCAGCGTCCCCACACCGGTGTATGCGCACGTGGGCCGTGGCGCGTTCAGCGACGTGTACGAGCCCGCGGAGGACACGTTTCTGCTGCTAGACGCTCTCGAGGCGGCGGTGGCCGAGCTCCCGCGGTGAGCGCCTGGCGTGCCGTCCTAGAGGCGGCGGCACAGGGCCATGGGAGGGACTGTCGCCGCCGCCCCGACGGGGGGCGAGGTAACACCCGCGCAGTCGGACGCCGGAAGCCGCTCCGGCGATTTCCGGAAGGAACAAGGGGCGGTGGGCCGGGCGTGTCCTTTCCGTCGTCCAATAATGACATCACACTCCCTGACAGTGGCGACCTCACGAATCGTGCGGGACACACCCTCTCCGACGCTACCTGTTGTGGGAGGTGCACGCCGGGGCGCGGTGCCTGACGGGATGGACGCCGGCGCCACTGACGCGAGCGGGAGTGGAGGGGCGGGGGCGAGGCTGAGACCTGGGGAGGGCGTGCTGCAAAGCCGCTGGAGGGAGCTCTCAGGTTGGAAAGGTGTTGCGGCCCCGGAACGGCAATTTTCATGTAATTGAAAAAAATTTTTAGTTACATACAGCAAACAGCCTACATATTTTACTTAATAAAATTGACCTGTTGAAATGTTCACTATAAACTTTAAATAACATAAAAGAATGAATACCTACATTGTAAATTTTCTAATAATGAAAGGAATTTGGGTATTTAGGTGTATTTAAAGACTCAAACTTGAAATTGGTTTTCTCAGGATGAAATCGCTATCAGGCTTAAAGATCAATTATATGTGTTCATTCTTCTTAAGTTTGGTCAGGTTTGTCCATGTATAAAACGGTCCCATTCTTATTAAACTAGTATTTCATGATAAAGGATGGAACCTCTGGATTTACTTGAGTGTAAGAACAGTACTGATGTATAAGGCAGGATATCTCAGACCGTTCGTTTCACAAGCACACACTGCACTGCACAGTATGCTGTATAGGGAGCTGATTTTGTTATAAAATCTTGGTAATTTTGGGTCTTGAAGTTTTATTTAGGCCCTGGCTGGTTGGCTCATTGGTAAAGCGTTGGCCCTGCGTGTGGATTTCCCTGGTTTGATTCCCAGTCAGGGCACACAGAAATGACCATCTGCTTCTCCACTCCTACCCCTCTCATTTCTCTCTCTCTTCGCCTCCTGCGGCCATGGCTCCATTGGAGTGAGTTGGCCCTGGGAGCTGAAGATGGCTCCATGGCCTCTGCCTCTGGCGCTAAGAGCTTCCTTGCTGAGCTATGAGCATCACTCCCTATTGGGCTTGCCTGGTGGATCCAGTCAGGCTCATGTCTGAATCTGTCTCTTTGCCTCTCCTCCTCTCATGGAATTAAAAAAATAAATTTTATTTCATTTTTAACAGCATAGGATTTTTAAAACCTATTGACTTTAGAGAGGGGAAGGGTGAGAGAGAGAGAGAAGCATTCATTTTGTTGTTCCACTTATTTATGCATTCGTTGGTTGCTTTCCACAATGTGCCATGACAGAGGATGGAACATGCAACCTTGCAGTTTTGGAACCATGCTCTGACCCATTGAGCTAACCAGCCAGGGTGGTCTTGAAATTTTAATTATAAGACAATGACAGTTATTTTCAAATAGAAGCCACCTGGTAAGATTCAACAAACATTCTTACAGTATAATACAGACTTCTCAGATAGGTTCACTGATCTCAAAAGTTAGAAACTCCTAGAGTTTGTTGTTCAGTGGTTGTTTGGGGAGTTAGGTATAGGTAAGACCCCTAAATCCTATCACCAAACATCTGTAATGAGGATAATTGATGCTTTATATATATACACATACACACAAATATATGTGTGTATGTGTATTATGATCATATGCAAGGAAATAATTGAATGACAAAATACAGTAGAATGGAGAATATATTCACTAGCACTGTTTTTGTTTTGTTTTTTTTTTGAGAGAGAGAAAGAGAGAGACAGGGACTGACAGGAAGGGAGAGAGATGAGAAGCATCAGTTCTTTGTTGCAGCACCTTAGTTATTCATTGATTGCTTTCTCATAAGTGCCTTGTCGGAGTGGGGTGGAGGGGGCTAGAGCCGAGCCAGTGACTCCTTGCTCAAGCCAGTGATCTTCGGTTCAAGCCAGCAACCATGGGGTCATGTATATAATCTCACGCTCAAGCCAGCAACCCTGCGCTCAAGCTGGTAAGTCTGCTCTCAAGCTGAATGAACCCGTGCTCAAGCCAGTGACTTCAGGATTTTGAACCTGGGTCCTCTGCATCCCAGGCCGATGCTCTATCCATTGTGCCATTGCCTGGCCAGGCTTCCATAGTTTGAATGTAATATTCTGTAATAATTAATTGACAGTCATATAGATATTTAAGGGACTTAAATTACACACTCAAAATTTTAACAATTTTGAGCTATGCATTAAGTGAGCACACAGTAGGTGTCAGAAATTAGCTTATTTACAAATTTCTTTCATACTTCTATGTTTGCAGGTGGTGATAATGCTGGATAAATATAGAGTAAATGCATGTGAGTTATTTTCTAAAATGTGTTTTAATGCTAATGTTCTAATATTAATTTTTGTTTTCTAGAGTGGAAATATGTCTTGAAGTGGGGTCCGGTTCTGGAGTGGTATCCACATTCCTAGCCTCCATGATAGGTCCTCAAGCTTTGTACATGTAAGTGTCAGGATATCAAATTCATCCACATCTTCCACTGAGAGATTCACTCTACTATAAATATTGCTTGAATGAAATCACTTTTACAAGTACATAATATGTATCTGATCATGTATATTTAAAAATAGCAAGGACTCAGACTGCAGATTAACTTTTCTACAAATTATAACTGTAATTATAGATGCAGCATAAGAATTTTAGGTCGTTTCTGTTTTTTTTAGGTAAATAATTTGATTATCAGAAAAAAGTGAAAGTTACCAGAATTTCTTTTTAGAAAATTTAAGTATATAGAAAGAGTAAAGATAAAAATTACCTACATCCTGATCAGGCAGGCGGTGGACAGTGGATAGAGCATCAGCCTGGGATGCTGAGAACCCAGGTTTGAAACTCCGAGGTTGCACGCTTGCTTGAGCACGGGCTCATCTGGCTTGAGTGCGGGATCACCAGCTTGTGTGCAGGTTCACCGGCTTGAGCGTGGGATCACGGACATGACCCCATGGTTGCTGGATTGAGCCCAGAGGTTGCTGGCTTGAAGCCCAAGGTTGTTGGTTTGAGCCCAAGGTCACTGGCTTGGCTGTGGCTCCCATCCCGTCAAGGCACATATGAAAAAGCAGTCAATGAACAACTAAGGTGCCACAACAAAAAATTGATGCTTCTCATCTCTCTCCCTTCCTGTCTGTCTGTCCGTCTGTCCCTCCATCTCTCTGTCTTGCAAAAACAAAAAACGAAACCTACAGATTTTACCAATGATGATCCAACTATTCCTTTGCTTTTCCCATTTCCTGTGTTTTTTCAATAACAATAGTATCGTGAGCATTTTTCTTTAAAAAACATTCCTTTTGACTTTTTTTTTTTTAATTTTTTTACAGGGACAGAGAGAGTCAGACAGAGGGATAGATAGGGACAGACAGACAGAAAAGGAGAGAGGTGAGAAGCATCAATCATTAGTTTCTCGTTGCCATTGCGACACCATAGTTGTTCATTGATTGCTTTCTCACATGTGCCTTGACTGTGGGCCTTCAGCAGACAGAGCAACCCCTTGCTGGAGCCAGCGACCTTGGGTCCAAGCTGATGAGCTTTTGCTCAAGTCAGATGGGCCCGCGCTCAAGCTGGCGACCTCGGGGTTTCGAACCTGGGTCTTCCTCATCCCAGTCTGACGCTCTATCCACTGCACCACCGCCTGATCAGGCCTGACTTTCATTTTTGATGGCAGAATATTCCTTCAGTGGGTTCATGATTCATTTAGTCCCTTCTACATGTGTGCTCGGCTGTGTGTGTATTTCTCCTCATGTACATCATATCAGTGTAACAATCTTTTTCATCAGCATAACACACCTGTGCTTTTTGCTGTTATTAAAGCATTCAAATTTTTTTCTAAATCCATTTCATGTAAAAGGAATTAAATATCTCATGACTTTTTCAGTAACATATGTTTCCTGGACATAGGATACAGTTTTCCTTCCTCTCTGCAGGTGCACTGATATCAACCCTAAGGCAGCCGCTTGTACCTTGGAGACAGCACGGTGTAACAGAGTTCACATACAACCCGTGATTACAGATTTGGTGAGCTGTTCATTTTTGCCCAATAATAATTTTATTTTCAAATAAGTGAAGGTCAGAGAAACAGAGTGATTAGTTTTTTACACACAAAGCAGCACATGTCATAATTTATAAAGTACATTCTTCTTGTCCAAAGTTCACAGGTAATTTCTATTGCCTTGTAAATATCAGGCATCCATCTGTCAGGATGACAGAGAATCCAGTTCAAACTGGCTTCAACAGAATGGGTGGCTTCAGGCACAACTGACTATAGACACTCAAATGATGTTATAGGTGTCTTTTCTTAGGTGTGAACTTCTCTCTGATGGCTCTGGGCCTAGGCAGTCTTCCTTCATGGTAACAAGATGCTTGCATGTGTCGGCCTTCTATCTTAGCCATCCCTTGTGGAAAGAAACCCTTTCTATTTAGTTACTGTAACAAAAGTTCCAGAGTGAATATAGTTTTCGATTAGCTTGGGTCATTTCATAAAATATTTCTCTTGGTTATAAAAAATAAATGTTTAAGTGGGAGGCTACAGCTTTAAAGTTCTGTCCAGACCTATACAGAACATGTGTACAAAATTAGACCTTCCTCATTTATCTTCTGAAACTGAACCTTGATTGTAAATGTGAGCTGCTGAAGAGCTGAGACTCCTGAACATCATCTGTACTCTGCTAGTCTAATTCCTTATTTTTAGATAATTTCATATAATCTTTATCTGAATGGAAATGTAAAAATCTTCATCTCCATTTTTGTTTCCAATACATTTTTTTCCCCTATAAACATGAGAGATACTTTTCAAGATGATTGATTTAATTTATACTCTGGCTTTAAAGTCTGACAATTGTTAAACATTTAGGTCAAAGGCTTGCTACCAAGATTGAAGGAAAAAGTTGATCTTCTGGTATTTAATCCTCCCTACGTAGTGACTCCTCCTGAAGAGGTAAGACATACAACAAAATTTAATGGTAAATGCTATCTACTGTTTTCTAAAATCAAATGACTTACATCACACAATGTCAGCTGCTAACACAAACTGCTCCGATATCACTTCCATCAGTGACTAGATACTATTTATTGTTAGACATAGGAAATGACCCTAACACTAATGGAAATACAAACAGACCCCTATCTTCTCAAAAATCCCACTGAGATCAGACCATGGTATTTAAATTCATGTGCACGTCTGTGCATGCACATACCATTTATCATGAATGACAAATTTGCAAAAGATACTTTTAATCCCCCTAAGATTCACATAGAAATTCTTTTTGAAAGTCTCAGGTTTTCTCTTTTCACAGGTGTTATCAGGAAGTGGGGGATGTGGATGGGAAAAGATGTATCTTGAAATATATGATTTAAAAAATGTAGTAATGAAGCGGTGATTCACAGTAACTATTTCCCAATTTAAAGAGAAAGTGCACACAGCTGACAAAGTCCAACAGTGGGTTATGCTGCCTGTTTCGTTCTTTAAAGGCTGATAAGCCTTACGTTCATCTGCACCAAGATGGGAGAGGTCAGCGTAGCTGCTGTACTTCTGATACAATCAAGAAACTCAGAAGCCATTAATCTGCTGACACATAAACTCAACAAGGAAGTCATCGTCATGACATAAACAGCAGTTGATGGAAATGCAACTTAACACATTGCTGATGGCAATTTTACCCAGAAGTTATCTCATGTCACCGGCTATTCTTTTGTAATAAAGTATGAAAGTGAAACAATCTAAATAAACTTCAGTATACTTTACTTATACATAATGAATTTAAGTGAAACTTTGTACATATCTGCTACATATTATATTTTATACATATTACATATTTTAGTAATTTTTTTTTGGTGTGGTATACTGTTAGCAATCACCTATGTGTAATGGTATGCAACATATTTTGCAAATATGTATATCTGGTTTTGCTGAGCTTTCCTTTTGAAACACACACTTTACATGTACATTCTAGTTGGATTTTTTTTATACCAGTGACTCCTTTTTCTAAAATGTGGTCTTTTAGTTGCCCCAAAAGCCTAAAAGGTGAATTAATCTAACGAGTTCTGTTAGAAGTACCAGAAGCGTTAGGTTCTTTTTGTTTACCGTACCTTGGATTTTGCAGTCTCACGCCTGGAGGAGTGAGAAGAAAAGGAGTCCGCATGAGAATATAGAAGGGTGTGCTGTTTTTGGAACTTCAACCCTCAGGGCGAAGAGACACAAATACAATAATCCGGTATCACCCTGAGTTTCAAAAATTGAAATAGCTAATGCAAGTACAAACACAAGTTACCTCTGAGCGGTCAATTGGGCATGAAACACAAGTTACCTCGTGAGTGGTCAACAATGTAATACAGCTCTCTAGGCAACCACTATGGGAACAAACAAGGATGGTAAAAATGGGCCTGACCAGGTGGTGGTACAGTGTAGAGCAGGGGTCCCAAACTACGGCAGGCCCGCATGCGGCCCCCTGAGGCTATTTATCCGGCCCCCACCGCACTTCCAGAAGGGGCACCTCTTTCATTGGTGGTCAGTGAGAGGAGCACAGGATGCATCCGCACCCATAGTTCCCATTGAAATCCTGGTCAGTTTGTTGATTTAAATTTACTTGTTCTTTATTTTAAATATTGTATTTGTTCCAGTTTTGTTTTTTTACTTTAAAATAAGATATGTGCAGTGTGCATAGGGATTTGTTCATAGTTTTTTTTATAGTCCGGCCCTCCATCGGTCTGAGGGACAGTGAACTGGCCCCCTGTGTAAAAAGTTTGGGGACCCCTAGTGTAGAGCATCGGCCTGATATGCTGAGGACCAGGTTCAAAATCCCAAGGTTGTAGGCTTGAGCATGGGCTCAACAGCTTGAGTGCGGGGTCACTGGCTTAAGCATAGGATCATAGACATGACTCCATGTTCGCTGGCTTGAGCCCAAAGGTCGCTGGCTTAAGCAAGGAGTCACGGCTCGGCTGGAGCGTCTCCTCCACCCCACACCCCCGGTCAAGGCACATATGAGAAAATAATCAATGAACTAAAGTGCCGCAAGGACGAGTTGATGCTTCTCATCTCTTTCCCTTCTTGTCTGTCTGCCCCCCCCCCCCACTAAAAAAAGAAAAAGGAAGTCACATGTATAAATAATTTAGAGCTTGGGAAAACACCACTGAAGGAAATAAGAATACTTATGTTAGGGTTAAAGTAGTTTTGTTAGTGATTTCTTCATTCTTCAGCTTTAAAAACAATATACAATGGTAAGGCTCTAAAAATGGTTAATACTGTATAAACTCTAATGGATACTATTTCTACAGTAGAATTAGATCATTATGGGAAAATAATGTGCTAAATGTGTTCCTAAAAAGGTCTATTGTTAACCTAGAAGACAAGCAGATTTGGTGGGACACTTTGAAACTTCCTGAAGAGTAAATCTCTTATAATACAAGCTCCTCTCCCTTCTAGTTTCTTCTTTGTTAAGTAAGTACAAGAATAACCTGTCTCTCAATATAAGCATTGTATGAATAGTTACAACCATTATTCAGCTCATAATATGTACAGGGCAGTTGTTCCAGACTTTTTCTCATTTTTTTCCCTAACAGTGGACAAAAAATTATTAATTATCCTATTTCTAACTTTATAGTTGGGACAGTTGTTTTTCTAATTTTACAGATAAGGGAGGAAATTAATCCACAAAGATTACAAATTTACATAAGGTCACAAGGTTTAGAAATGGTAGGACTCAGATTAAACTTGACTGCCTCTAGGCAGAAGTATGAAATACATATTTACTTGCTTGGTGAATGTTGTCAAAAAGATAAAGTTTGTGATTCTAAATGTGACTTGAGTGAAAACAGAACAATCTTTCTGATTGGTCACAGGTAGGAAGTCATGGAATACAGGCAGCGTGGGCTGGTGGCAGAAATGGTCGCGAAGTCATGGACAGATTCTTCCCACTGGTTCCAGATCTCCTTTCGCCAAGAGGGCTGTTCTATTTAGTTACCATTAAGGAAAACAATCCAGGTACTACATGTCAGTTTATCTTTAAACCTCTTACTTTGCTGAAATCGTAGGTTCATAATGTCAAAGACTGTAATTTATAACTAACTTGGAACTTTATGAATATAATAACTGACGACAGATGACACAGCACATGTTAAAAGTGGGATTTTAAAAGGTTGATCTGGGGGTTTTAAAAAGTATTGTCTTTTTTGGGGGGAGGGGCAGTTTCTCCCAAATTTCTAAACTAATATTTAAATACAAAATCTGTAATTTTTTCCCAACACCCCACCCTCAATATTGAGAATTCTTTTTCCTCTGGTCTTCACGCCCTTTTCAGTTCTGCTACATCCTCTTTAGTTCAGCTGACATTTCACTGTGAAAGCTGTTTCATAGTATGGAGGTATATTACCTTAACTTTCAGATTACTTTGTAACTAGATTGACCATAGTCTTTCTTCTGTTCTGTACACCTCAATTTCTTTCTTTTTTTTTATACCTTATATGCTCAGCACCTCAAATCACATCATGAATACTAGGTATTTGTTTCTTTCTTTCTATTTTATAACTTCATTTTCTTAGTTCAGTCTTTTTAATATTACAAAAGGGAAGGTTTTGCTTTTTTAAAAATGCCTAAAAGAAATAGGATACTTTATTTTCTACTGCTGTGCATTATTACAGTACAGTTTGCCCAAGCCCTCACTGACACTTTTTTTTTTTTAATTGAGAAGTGGGAGGCAGAGAGACATGCACTCTGATTGGGATATACCCAGCAAGCCCCCTACCTGGCAATGCTCTGCCTATCTGGGGCCATTGCTGTGTTGCTCGGCAACCAAGCTATTTTAGCACTCAGGGCCAGTGTTCCTTGAACCATTTGAGCCCTGCCTGCGGGAGAGGAAGAAAGGGGTAAGGGGTGGAGAAGCAGATGGTTACTTTTTCTGTGTGCCCTGTCTGGGAATTGAACCTGGGACTTCCACACGCTGGACCTATGCTCTACTGCTGAGCCATCCAGCCAGGACTCACTGACATTTTTAATCTAAAGGGAAGGGTATAAGGCAGAGATCAGAGTCAAGTAACTAAAACACTACTTACTTGCTATAATAACAAGTATAATTAATGTTTCTGTTGAGTCTAGAGCAGGCTCCATGACAACGCAGACTATTCAGTCTGGTTAGAAATCTCAGTAACGGCTTTACAATACAAGTGCTACCATCTGTCTAAAGCTCACTTTAATAGAAGTTTACTTGGTATACCTTGTGTTCTCAGATAAATATAATTTTTGACAGTCTCTTTGTTATTTATTAAACTGTTTAGTGATTATATATACTTCACGAATTCAGCAGGATTTTACTTTTCGTTTTCATTTTAGAAGAAATTTTGAAAACAATGAAGATGAAAGGTCTACAGGGGACAACTGCACTTACTAGGCGAGCAGGCCAAGAAGTCCTTTCAGTCCTGAAGTTCAGCAAGTCCTAATAGATAGGGTCTGTTCTGTGTTACACTGAAGAATACGCTATATTCAGTATACATAGGAATACATATTACAGTGAATATACAAAGATACACATTTATTGAAGCTGACTATATTCACTGTCTTTTGAAACTGAAGTTATCTTTGGTTAACAAGTAAATTTGTCAAAAATATATCACATAGCCTGACCAGGTAGTGGCACAGTGGATAGAGCGTCGAACTGGGATGCAGAAGACCCAGGTTCAAGACCCCGAGCTCGCCTGCTTGAGCGCAGGCCCATCTGGCTTGAGCAAAAGCTCATCAGCTTGGACCCAAGGTCGCTGGCTCCAGCAAGGGGTTGATTGGTCTGCTGAAGGCCCGCGGTCAAGGCACATGTGAGAGAGCAATCAATGAACAACTAAGGTGTTGCAACGGCAACCAAAAACTAATGATTGATGCTTCTCACCTCTCTCCGTTCCTGTCTGTCTGTCCCTATCTATCCCTCTCTCTGACTCTCTCTCTGTCCCTGGGGGGAAAAAAAATTACATAGAGAAAGGCAGGAGGGCGGGGCATATTTGTATCCCAGGAAGAAAATAAAATTTAAAAAACCCTTAGAATTTTTTTTTTTTAGATTTTTTTATTTATTCATTTTTTAGAGAGAGGAGACAGAAAGAGAGAAATAGAGAGAAGGGGGGAGGAGCAGAAAGCATCAACTCCCATATATGTCTTGACTAGGCAAGCCCAGGGTTTCGAACCAGCAACCTCGGTGTTCCAGGTCAATGCTTTTACCCACTGCGCCACCGCAGGTCAGGCAAAAAACCCTTAGAATTTTATTATGGGCTTTCAGTCACAATTTTGGGGAATGGGATATTGAATATTTTTATAAAATGTTTGAAACACTTTTAAATTAGCATAGAGGACTTCTATCAACACAAACTTAAAACACAGAAATGGTATATAAAAGACACCAAAAGCTTTACATAAACAAATGTTTTGGACTGAATGTGTTCCCCAATCCCACTTCCACCCCAAACTCATGCTGAAGCTCTTACCCTACCAGGGTCTGAGAATGTGACTAGTATGAGATAGGTAGGGCCTTTGAAGAGATAATTAGGTTAAAAGGGGGTCACGTGGGTGGGCCCTAACCCAGTCTGACTGGTGTCCTTAGAAAAGCAATTAGAACACAGAGACACCAGGGCTGTTTGCACAGCACACAGCAGAAACATCATGTGAGACAGGAAGCCAATATAACACAGAGGAAGCAAAGAGAAAGGCCTCAGAAGAAAACTGAACTTGCCAAGAACCTTGATCTTGCATAGCCAGCTTCCAGAACTATGGGAAAATTAATTTCTGTTGTTCTGGCCATCCAGCCTGTGGTGTTTTGTCATGGCAGCCCCAGCAAAGTAGCACAGTGGCCAAAGAGCTTCAGTACACAAACACGAGACAGCAGTACCAGTGTGGAAAAGGGTGCTAATGTCACAGTGGCCAATGAGAACCAGCCCTGAGCCTTCAGGAGGCGGCTGCATATATCACTGTCTAGAAATTACAAAGAGCTGTTACATATGAAAAAAAGAGGACCTGTAAAATCGTATCCTTTAGCCCTAGGGAAGTAGGAAAAAAATAACTTTGGACCTTGAATATAAAAATAGTAATATGTGAGAAATTAGACCCAAGCCTGTGCTACACTCTGTGTAGGATTTATATTATATATATGAGGTAGCAACATTAACATTAAAAAATTAAAACTATCTAGACCACTGATCTCCAAAAAATTGAAATATAATCAGTAAGAACAGGAAAAAACAGGATTGGATACCTACAGAACATAAATAGTGTAACTGTTATTTTCAGGTTCTAGAATGTTTGAAGAATTAACCACAAATAAAAGCACACAGGATATTAAAATCACAAAAATTATGGAATATTTTATAGCTTCATATTCATTCTGAAATATTTCCTAATTTTTGTGTGCAGTATATTTAGAAAGAACAAATTAGTACAACTTTTATAAATGAGAAATTGAGCCTGATTTGTGGTGGTGCAGTGGAGAGAGCGTTGACCTGGAATGCTGAGGCCGCTAGTTTGAAACACTGGGCTTGCCTGCTCAAGGCACATATGACAAGCAATCAATGAACAACTAAAGTGAAGCAACTACGAGTTGATACTTCTCGGTCCCCATCCCTTTCTCTCCTCTTTCTATAAAATCAGTAAATAAAACCATAAAATAGAGAAATAGAAATACTGAACTCAAAAACCATAATGGACAGGGTAAACAACTAAAAAGAAAATGATTATGTAGGATAGAATGCAAAGTTCTAGGCAAAGCAGGAGTCCTAAAAAGAATGTAAGAAACAATATTTGTAAAGATAATGGCTAATATTTTCCCAGACTTATAAAGAAGATACAGCCTAGCCTGATCAGGCGGTGGTGCAGGGGACAAAGCATCAGACTGTGATGCATAGGACCCAGGTTCAAAACCCTGAGGTTGCCAGCTTGAGTGGCGGACTCATCCAGCTTGAGTGTGAGATCATAGACATGACCCCATGGTCTCTGGCTTGAGTCCTAAGGTCGCTGGCTTGAAGCCCAAGGTCACACTGGTTTGGGACCAAGGTCGTTAACTTGAGCAAGAAGTCACTTGCTCTGTTGTAACCCCACCCCCACCCCAGTCAAGGCACATATGAGAAAGCAATCAATGAACAACTAAGGTGCCGCAATGAAGAATTGATGTTTTCCATCTCTCTCTTCTGGTCTGTCACTATCTGTCCCTCTCTCCGTCTGTATCACACACACAAAAAGGATACAGCCTAGAAGCATGAACAGGAGGACTAAGAGAAACCCACATGCAGACATACAGTAATGACACTACAGACATCAGAAGCAGAGACTGTATAAGACCAGTCAAAGGGAAGGCACACATCATTGTTAAGCAGGGTTGGCAAACTTGTTTTGCAGCTGAAATATTAGAACACAGGCAGCCCATTCAGGTAGCTGATGGCTGCTTTGGTTGCTATGACAAAGCTGAGTCTTTACAACAGACCAGAAACCATGTGGCCTGCAAACCACAAAATACTACTTGTCACTTTAATAGGTATGCCAACCCCGGAGATGAAGGAATAATTACAATAACAGCATAATTTCTAAACAGGAAGAACAGAAGCTAGAAGCCAGTGCTAAAAATACAGAGTAATCAACAGACTGCAGCCAGCATATTTTTGGAAAAGCATCTCAATTTGGAATGCCGTGGAAACAGAGATTTACTAACCACCCAGGTATCTCTGTAAAATCTGTACACCATAGATACAAATTACAGTCATCCCTTGCCATATCACGGCTCACTTTTTGTGGTCTCACTGTATCGTGGATTTTAAAATTGTACATATCTAATTTTGTATTGCGGATTTTTCGCTTTATCATACGGTATACTGTATAGGTATTTTTATATATTATTTTAATTATTTTTGTAGTAAAATAAGCATTTTCTAGCCTAAAAAGTTGAAAACAATATAAAAGATATTAATTAACTGACCAGGCGGTGGCGCAGTGGATAGAGCATCGGATTGGGATGCGGAAGACCTAGGTTCGAGACCCTGAGCTCGCCAGCTTGAGCACGGGCCCATCTGGCTTGAGCAAAAGCTCATCAGCTTGGACCCAAGGTCACTGGCTTCAGCAAGGGGTTGCTGGGTCTGCTGAAGGCCCACGGTCAAGGCACATGTGAGAAAGCAATCAATGAACAACTATGGTGTTGCAATGGCAGTGAAAAACTAATGATTGATGCTTCTCACCTCTCTCCATTCCTGTCTGTCTGTCCCTATCTATCCCTCTCTCTGACTCTCTCTCTGACCCTGTAAAAAAAAAAAAAAAGTTAATTAAAATATATTAAAGAATATTACTGTATATTCACAGGTGAGTTCCCATATAGAATTTTATATGTTAAAATTACATAAAGTTTAAGAGTGTAGAAAGTGTTTAAGAGCATAGGAAGTATTTATAAGAGTATGGGGAAGGTTAATAACAGTGTGGGGAAGGTTTATAAGTGTGGGGAGGATTTATAAAGCCTTAAAATATGTACAAATAATAAAATAAATAGAAGGTCGCTACTTTGCAGATTTTTGCTTATCGCGGGGGGTTCTGGAGCCCAACTCCCGTGACAGACGAGGGACCACTGTATTTGATGCCCTGGTGCTACCCAAAGAAAATGGGCATCCTTCAAAAGCACACACCCACGCTAAAAACTTGTCAATGTAAGGAATGTCCAAACCTGTAAGAATATTTTATGAGTTTGAGACAAACTGACAACTGTAGGGAAGCAAAATTTCAATGGATTGAGAAAATGCTCCAGACAGTAGCAATTTTACAGTTTATTTTATATTTCAGAATAAACATACCTAAGGGGAAGACCTGGGGCTGACATGAAATCCACTAGGGACAGGTTAGGGCAGATGCAGGAAAGCGGAAGGAAGGAGACTTGGGGACTGGATACAAAGTAAAAGAAACAGATACTTCTTTAAACAGCCAGGTGCAGGACAGTGAGCAATTAACCTAATAATAGCCATGAGAGAATTTCTGTGTGTGGTGGTTGTTCTTTGAGGAGTCTGAAAAAAAATTTTTTTATATTCCAAAGGGATGTTATTATAGTATATATGTTATTATAGTGCAAAAAAGATGACAGGCTCACTTAAGGTAAAGACTGACCTTTGTCAGGCAAGATACTGGCCACAACAGGACTACCTGCCATGACTTGCTTTTAGTTATAGTTTTAATTTCAGACCATCCTATGTGGCAACTTTAGGTTTCTGACTTTGTAAGGCTTCCATGGGGGCCTCCCCTGAGCTTTCCAGGGTGAGTATATAGCCCTTTTTTCATCCACATCCTGCTTAGCCCAAAGTCCTTTTGCAAGGAACTTTATAAAACAGAAAGACAAATTCATGGAGAGGTTCAAGGATTCCATTACAAATATACAAAATTTTTCTCCCCAATTTTGTAAATAAAGTGAGGATAACTGGGTTGTAAGGCCCTAAGGATAAGATCTGGCAAAGCCAGAATCCTCCCCCGCCCCGAGTCACACCAGAGAAAACCAAAGATGGACACTTGCCAAATTCTTCCATGAGACGACTTGTTAGGACACACTGGCCATGATGCAAACAGCGGGGAAAGGGAGAGAAGGCAAAGTCCCTCCAGGGACAGTCGGGAAGAGCAAGAGTAGAGGGCTCTACCCACCCTTCAAGATTCATTATAAAGCCTTTTCTTAAAAAAAGTGGAGAATTAACACAGATCAATAGATCTGTGGAATAGAATACAGAACCAAAAAACCAGTCTACAGACATGGGATTTGGTGCCAGGAGAGGCAGCACAGAGTCCATTGGGGATGGGTACACTATCTAATAAATGATGCTATGAGAACTGGCTATCAATACAGGTTAAGATTTCCACCTTATGCCCTGGGAAGGTAACTCAGTTGGCTGGAGTGTTGTCCACTTATGCCACGGTTGAGAATTTGATCCTGGACTGGGGAACACTAAGAGACAACCAGTGAATGCATGGATGGGTGGAACAACGAGTTGATGGTTCTCCCTCTCTCTAGAATCAATGAATACAAACAAAAGAAAAAAAAGGATTTCCACCTTACAACAGTCATAAGATTAATTTCAGGTCAATTAGGCTTAATTTTTTTTAACCTCAGGGAACTATAAATAAAAGAATGATAAATTTGACTACCTGGAAATTTCTGTATAATTTAAAGACAGCCGTAGACCATGTTAAAGTTACGGTAAACCCTGTATTAGAAGAAGCCTTATAATAAAACATTGTTATCACACGAATATATATAATCTAAGAGAGAAATAAACATACATGTAAATTCACAAAATGACCAATAAATATATGAAACGAAGCTGATTATCTCTATCCAGATAAATATGTATTAAAATAAAAGCCTACTGCCCTGGCTGGATAGCTTGGTTGGTTACAGCATCATTCTGAAGCTCAAAGGTTGCTGGTTTGATCCCCAATCTGGGCACATACAGGAGCAGATCCATGTTCCTGTCCTTCTCTCTCCTTCCCTCCCTTGTCACTAAAATCAATAAATAAAAATTTTTAAAAAATAGAAAAACCAGCCTGACCTGTGGTGGCGCAGTGGATAAAGCGTCGACCTGGGAACACTGAGATCGCCAGTTCAAAACCCTGCACTGGTCTGGTCAAGGCACATATGGGAGTTGAGCTTCCAGCTCCTCCCCCCTTTCTCTCTCTCTCTCTCACTCTGTGTCTCCTCTCTAAAATGAATAAAATAAAATTAAATTTAAAAAAAATAGAAAAACCTATCAGTTCTGACTGAAAAACTTTTAATGCTTATCTTAAGTTTATTGATTTGAGGGGGGTGATAGAGAGAGAGAGAGAGAGAGAGAGAGGAACATTGATATGCTCCTGTATGTGCCCTGTCTGGGAATCTAACTAGCAACCTCTGCACTTCGGGACGAGGCTCTAACCAACCGACCTATCTAGTCAGGACAGGAAAACTTTAAATGTCTGGTTAGACTGACAGTTGATGACGAGGAGGGAACTAGAATTCTTATTAGTGCCACTGGAATGCATACTTGTATACCACTGTGGAGAGTAGTGTGACAACATCTAAAGCCACAGAGTGTAGGTATCTGCTACCTGTTCCACTTTGGGCATTTGTCCAGAAGATAGAGCACATCTGCATGAGAAAACTTTATCAAGAAGAACCTACACATACAGCCTGTTCAGAGAGCACAAGTGACCAGTGCAATGGCGCTGCGGGGGGATGGATGAGCAAACTGGTGGCGTGACTGAGCAGCAGTTATGGTGAGTAAAAGAACCAGCTGCAAAAGATAACATACAACAAATATTCACAAATATAAATTACTTAAAAAGCCACTGTATATTATTTCTGGATATTAGCATGTTGTAACATATAAACACTGGGAGTGGAGAGGGTCCCACCACCTTCCAATGAGATTAGTTCCAGTAAGAGAGAACAAATGGCCTTGGGGAGGAGCACAAGAGAGTAACATTTTATTTCTTTAAAAATCAGAAGCAAATATGGCAAAATAGTTTGTGAAGAGTTCAAAAGCATTTATATTAGTATTCTGTATAATTGACATATTTTGCAATTAAAAAGAATTTTAATGGGCACATATGGTCTAACAATAACATTAATTACTCACAGCACAAAAACTTATTCAGTAATAACATTAGTTTAGCCACAAAAACTTATGTACATACATTAGAGCATGTGATAAATAAGAGTTAAAAATAAATTCTAAAATTTGCAATTTACATTAGGCTTTTAAATTAATAATTTTGCTAATGGGCTTTGGCTCTCATGCAGTTTTATATGTCCTTGTGCTATATGTTAAGGGATGCTCTAGAGTTATCAAAGCTATGTAAGTAAACCTGTAATTAATGCGGTATTCTGAATTTGTCTCATTTTGGAAAGCTTTATCTTTAGTCTATAAATAGAAACTAGCTTTACGTTTATATACAGAACTCTCAAAGAAATGTGTTAAGAGTCCTAAGTGTAAAGAGCACATACCCACTTGGTCACAGGGTTTCACAAGAACCTGGTGCCTGAATGCCCCAGTGCAGAGCAATGCTCCATCTGTCCCTTTCCTTTCCTAAACCTGGGGTTTGGGTCGGAAGCCAAGAAGTACCAATACTGGAAAAGTTATAAACAAACTCTTGTTACAAAACAATTCTGAAAGAGAAAGTGTGTAACTCTCACTGAGAAGTAACACATACTTTGGGATTACTATGTCAGAGAGAGACAGGGGAAGAGAGAGTATTTTAAGAAAGGGGTTAAGAAGAGGTAGTAGGATTCTGCCATCTGTACTTCACTTACTGATTCTTTGGGCCTCAAGGTTGTAAGATTATAAATACTACAGAAAAAGTTCCGGAGAAAGCAGAGTTGGGTAGGACACTGAACCTACAAATAGAGCTCCAGGGATCTGTAACTCGTGTAATACTTCATTCTCGACCACAATACCCCGAGCACATCCACACTATTTCAGTGGTAACCATTTTACCCATTTCAGGGTAAGCAGTAATTTTAACAGGAATTGCTTTTTGCCAATTAAACATTTGCAACAGAGGTGACTAGTGGATCTTCCAGGAAGTAACCCTGCTGATAGAGTATTTCCATGTAATGGAAGACTGAAATAAAATTATTAAGGGTACAGTGCTATGGCTGAGGGAAGGTTGCACCTGCTCCCCTACAGCCTGTTACATCACATTTCACTTGGTACTAAAAATTCTTAATATGGCTGGAAAACTTTGCTTCCTCTAATCTAGAAACTTAATGTAACTTTGGTCAGTAAGAATAACAAAATTCACTTACAAATTGAAAGCCATCTACAGCATTACAAATTTTTTTTTTCCATCTATCTAATATTTCAGAAATATTTATTTCTTCCCTTGGCATAGAGGGGTAATTACCACTTTGTTTCATGAATGAAATAATCCAATTCCTGTTCTCTCATATTCTCACTCTCTGGAGACTCACTCCACTGACTAATAAAGTCACTGACAAGTCTTCATCCATATTTCACAAATGCAGAGTCTTCTCCCACAGCCAAGGTCAGGGTCATGGATGTAATCCTCTGGCCTGCAAAAGCTTCACAGATGGGGTCACCGTGAAGTTCAGTTCACGCTCCTGTGTGTAGCACTTCAGAGCGTGCTCCGTAGAGCTTAAGAGAAGCTACTTTCGTAACTGAGTGTCACTTTTATCATTAAAATAGTCTAAATTTACTAGATACTAATTACTTTTGTTGTCATAACTAATAAATTAAGTCTTAAAATATCAGTAGGTATAAATCACTCCTCTCAATTCATTTGCCTCACTAAACTGTTCTGGAACATAAGATCAATAAATTGAATGGGTTTAGCAATATAATAGAGTTGTACAATGCTTTCACAAATTCCAAATCTGTAATTTGTTTTTCCAAATTTATTTTAAAATATACAAAGAGATTAAGCTATTAATATAAATAATTTCTCTTAAGTACAGAATAGTCATATGTAAAATAAAAGGTTTCCAAACATTTACAAAGCCATCTAATAACAAGCAGACCTGATTCAGGGTTCCTGGACCAGTCACTTTCCAGAGTGGGTCTTGTGGAAAGCATGCTCCCTGGCCTCCTTGCACCAGCTCTTACAGATACAGCCATGCGCCCTGCCTTTGCTTTGCTTCAGGGGTCACTTCCAGTGGGGAAATCTCAGAAAAAGGTCTCACGACAGAGTGGACAAGTGGATTTGTTGCTAGATGTAAACCATTTGTACTGAAAATGAAAAATTTTAAATGTTATCAAAACTTTAAAGCTGTCATTTTATACGTACATCTAAGTTAACCTTAAAATGGGTCCTGGCAGGTTGTCTCAGTGGATAAAGTATCGGCCCGGCGTGCAGAAGTCTCGGGTTCAATTCCCGGTCAGGGTACACATGAGAAGCAATCATCTGCTTTTCCTCCCCTCTCTTTCCCCCTTCTCTCCCTTTTCTCCTCCTACAGCCAGTGGCTCAACTGGTTCAAGCCCTGGCCCCGGGCACTGAGAGCTCATCTGGAGCCCATCAGCCTCAGGTACTAAAAATAGCTTGGTACTCAAGCATGAGCCCCAGATGGTGCTGCTGGATGGATCCTGGTTAGGGAGTATGCAGGAGTCTGCTTCACTATCTCCCCTCCTCTCACTTAAAAATAATTAAAAAAATAAAGTAACCTTAAAACGATGCAGTAAAAAAGGGAAAACACTGACATTTTCGCTCCTTCCATTCATCTCAAGATCAACATGACTCAGTGTTTCTTCCAAAGGCTGCAGCCTGACTCAACAAGTTGCACGCACACATCACCAAGACCGTGAGGAAAACCTCTGGCAAAGAAACTGAACAACAGTGTGATGTTTAAAAAGAGCCAGGGGCACTGATGCCAGGTGGCCCTCAGTTCCAATATTTTCTGTTTACTTGATGGTCCAGGTCTTATAAGACCACCTATTTCTGAGAGGTGGTATTACCAGTACCCAACAACTAAAATGCTTTGATGCTCCCATTCTCAATACTTTACTCATTGCCTTTTCCAATTGTGAAAAATCATCTTAATGTGTCTCCCACTAACTACAATTAAGAGTTTATCCTGCCTGACCTGTGGTGGCGCAGTGGATAAAGCGTCGACCTGGGAACACTGAGGTCGCCAGTTCAAAACCCTGCACTGGTCTGGTCAAGGCACATATGGGAGTTGATGCTTCTAGCTCCTCCCCCCTTTCTCTCTTTCTCTCTCTCTCACTCTGTGTCTCCTCTCTAAAAATGAATGAATAAAAATTAAAATTAAAAAAAAAAGACTTTAAAAAAAGAAAAAAAGTTTATCCTTTATTGTTTCCTTTCCAAAGTTATATATCACATACACATAATGTACATAAAATAATAAAGTGAATTAATTTTTAGACTCACCAAGCAGGCTGAATGGAACTTCTTCTTGCATGTTCTACAGGCTTTTTTGGGAAGAGAATAATTAAAACCATGAATGACTGAAAAACAGATCATGCAGTCTTCAACACCCTCAAAGCGTTTGTCCACATTATTTTTCCACAATGCTAAGCCTTCCATAATACTTCCATTCTGTTAACAAGAAGAAAGTAACACAAATGAATAGACAATGAAGACAACGAATTAGTTGTTTATTCAAATTCAAAATTTCTTAAGTTCAGGCCTGACCGGGCAGTGGTGCCGTGGATAGAGCATCAGACTGGGATGCAGAGGACCCAGGTTCGAAAGCTCACCTGGTTTGAGCACAGCTCACCCGTTTGAACCCAAGGTCATGGGCTTGAGCAAGGAGTCATTCACTCTGCTGTAGCCCCCCAGTCAAGGCACATAAGAGAAAGCAATCAATGAACAACTAAGGTGCTGCAATGAAGAATTGATGCTTCTCCTCTCTTCTCTCTTCCTGTCTGTCTTTCCCTATCTGTCCCTCTCTCTGTCTCTGTCACACACACAAAACTTTTTTTTAAGTTGAGTTAAAATTTGGAGACTTTTTTTTTTTTTTAAGGTAGGGCATCTTATTATTTTATTTTTATTTTTTTTTTTTAGAGAGGAGACACAGAGAGAGAGAGAGAGAGAGAGAAGCTACAAGCATCAAGTCCCATATGTACCTTGACCAGACCAGTGCAGGGTTTTGAACTGGCGACCTCAGTGTTCCCAGGTCGACGCTTTATCCATTGCACCACCACAGGTCAGGCTGGAGACGTTTTGCTGTATTCACATCTTTTAAGTTTTATGAACATTGGTTTTTAAATGACCACCCAAGTTTTAGAGACCATACATTCTTTCTAATCAGTAAATACACACCGGAAAAAAGGCTTCTATAAAACACTCACAGTTCAGTCTCAGGTTGTAGCTCAGTGAAACTCTTTTAATAATCCAATCATTTAGATTTTCTCCTAAATTTTTTTTAGGATGTGTGTGTGTGGGGGGGTGGGAGATGGGAGATGCATCAACTCACAGTTGCTTCACTTTAGTTGTGCACTGCTTGCTTCCTGTACATGCCTTAAGTTTGGAGCCAGTGACCTCAGCATTCCAGGTCGACACTCTATCCACTGCGCCACAAGAGGTCAGCCAATTTTCAAGTAAAATGATTAATCATCTCATCTTCTCAGTTGCTGATTTGTTCTACTTCTACAAATCAGGGAATATATTTATTTTAAAATAACTTTTCTTTCCTGACCTGTGGTGGTACAATGGATAGTGTCGATCTGGAATGCTGAGGTCACCGGTTTGAAGCCCCAAGCTTGCCTAGTCAAGGTGCATACAGGAAGCACTACAAGTAGATGCTTCCTGCTCCCCACAATCTCTCTTTCTCCACTCTACAAAAATCAATAAATAAAACCTTAATAAAAGGTCAAAGGTCTTTCAAAGTACTGGGATCTCTACGACCCCAGGAAGAGAGTTGAAACATTAGAATAAAAGTTGCTCAGACACATTCCTCTGGTGGGCATCTTACAAAAATATTCCCTCTCAAATAATCTCCTTAATATCATGTGTTTTTCTACAATGTCAATAAAGTCAAATCAGTTCCTCTCAAACAGCAGCAAAAGAAAACCGTAGCGCTCTAGAAACTGAGCCAGCGTGGCAGGTGCCCGTCCTCTAGGCGCAGGTCTGTGCTCGTCCCAGGAACGGTGACCCCGCCCCCCGGGCAGGAGAGTGTCAGTGCTCTCGCTGTGGGCAGCAGCAGACCACGGCCTCTCAGCCGAGGCCGAGCGTGGACACCCACCTGGTGGGTGAGGTAGGTGCTCAGCTGCAGCATCCAGTTCCGCCACTGCTGCACGGCCACCCCCACACGCCGCCCGCTCTCCACCGTGATGGAGCCCAGCGGGTAGTTAGATGGCAGCTGTATTATGAGCTCAATAACGATGTCCTCAATGCTGTAAGTAGCCATCACTTCTCGAGTGGTTGCTCGAGCTTTAACCTGCAACACACGAACAGTGATACCTGTTTTATCAAATTCCTTTCTTTCATGCAAGAAGCATTTCGATAGATTGATTATTAGCAGCAAAAGTTTCAATTAGAACAAAATGCAGGTAAACACATTCATTTGACATGATATATTTAAAACAGTTGTCCCTCGGTATCTGCAAGAATGATGGTAGTCCGCAAAAGCCCGCAAAGGCACAAATCTCTCAGTTCATGGGTCCACATCCCTGGAAACCAACTCTGATTTTTGATCCGACATTGCCTGAATCCGTGGATGGACAAACCATAGGTAAGGAGAGCCAACTGTATTTTATTGTGATTTTATGACATTCTAAGTTTGTTTAACAAAAAATACACTGCCCATAAAACAATATATTTTAATAGGTTTACCATTATACAAGTACTTTTTGAATAGACAAATGACAGAATGAATTAATAACTATTCCTTGTCTCCCAGGGTATACAGTACTGCATGTACTTAGATGTCTCCCAAGTCTTTCTCTACCACAGCCTTCTCCTGAACTTCAGAGCCAGAACATTTATTCCTGGTTCTGGTTTTCACAGAGCACTGCAAACTCAACACGAAACACAGATGACCACCCTCTACAAACCTACTCTTCTGACTTTTCTATTCCCAGGCTAGAAACCATCTTAAATTTCTTCTGCCTCCTCCTGTTGCAGGTATGAATAAATCTCCACCCCCTGCCCTGTTTATATCCCCCCCGACTGCCTCACTCTGGCCTGCTCTGTGCTCCAGCATCTATGCCAATCTCCCCACCACCACGCTGCCCCCCCCCCCAAGACTTTAGCTCGCAGCCAGAGCTGTTCCACAGATGATAACTCTGACCTGTCACTTTTCAGGGACTGAAGAGGACCAGCTCTTTCAGCCTGTTCTTGGGGGCCTTTCTCAGCGCAGCCTGAGTCACCACAGATGTTACCTGGCCTCTGTGCACCTTCAGGAACCCTATTCCCCGTGAATCCTGAAGTACTCGCCCTTTCTTGGGCAATTACAGAAATTCTCACTCCATGCCTTGGCTCTGCCACTGTTTTCTCTGTACTAAATGCCTTCCCAAGTATTTCCCTAGAACAAAGTCCTGCATCCCTCAAAGCAGCCCTCCTCTATAAAGTCTCCCCTACTTCCTCAGCTGACAAACCTTCCCACTGGATCAGAGAGCACTCCTCCTCTCCACATGCCATCTTCCAGTTTCCAATGCAAAGCACAGTGTCTCTCCTTCCCGTTACTGACTACGTCACGAAGACAGGACCACTGCTGCCCACTACACTGTACGCACACAGGACCTGGCATCTGTAGGTATTCCAGTATAGATTTACATAAACTAATGGATCTTCAAAACTACTTGGTGGAGGAAATGAAATCATATCATTATTTCAATCTATGCTTCAATATTGAGATTTGATACGCAAAAATCAGAAAACAGAGTATTTTCTATAAATTCTAAACCAACGGCCACAATGTGGCAATACTCACTACAAATGTCAGACACAATCAATATTTAAAACACTTTTATAAAAAAATTTCAAGATTATACTAACCGTCATGCCATTAAATAGTTGTGTACTTGTTTGCACAGAAGATATTTCTTGAAAAGAAAGAACACTGCTGACATACTTGCTCGTGAACCTGTCCACAATATTAAAGACACGTTTCTCGCTGCTGTTCCACCACAGCCTGACCATGGCGGGCAGGTCTTTCAGGGTCATGTGATAGACCGAGCAAGCCAAGTGTGGGATGTAGTAGGGAAGAGCTGTCATTTCTGAGGGAAAACCAGATTCTGAGTTAGTATCATGTATTTTGTACATACACAAACGGACTAATATGAGTATTTTCCTTAGAAAAGCCCAACTCCTCAATGGGAGTGCTAGAGCTCATAAAACAGACATACCAAAGAAAATGAAATTCTGTAGAAAGAGCTTTCCTCACATATTTAAAATGAATGTTCAGGATGACAAAAAGTAGTAAAAGGAAGATTCCAAACTGACACTGGAAAATCAGCCTACAAACAGCATTCTACATTTCACATGAAAAGTCACAAATACCACAAAACACACGTATTTTAGAAAAAGTGGGAGTCTGGGCTCTTTTATTCAAAGTCCCAGGACACCCAGCTCAGCCTTGCAGTCCTGCCCTCAGAGCTCTACGCATTTGAGCTCCTTCTCAGGAAACACTGCAACATTCAGTGCAGCCAGCTGTCCTGAGCTGAAATCTGAGCTCCCACAGTGAAGAAAGCCAATTTTACTCATCTTTGTTTACCTGACTGTAGACTACTTATTTACAGGCTACAAAACATTATCACGTAAATAGTTTCTTACAGAGTAAAGATAAAAGTCTCAACAAACTAGGTTTCAAAACTGTATTAAATTGTTCTGACCAGAGGTGCTGCAGTGGATAGCCAAGGCATGGCCAACATATGGCCCGCGGGCCTTAATAAGTTTATGCAACACGCGATTAAATTTTTAATATTCTCCGCTACTTTAAAATCTCAGCTACTCAGAAGCGGAAGCGTCTTTGATTATTGGAAATCGAATTATTTAAGAAGATAGTGATACTTGGAAAAGAATTCTGCATGTGACTAATCTAGGGTTAACTTCCAATAATTGGTCGAATGGATTTGTGATATTTATTTTTTTTAAAAATTCCATTATAAAGATTTACAACTTTTGTACTTGTCTTTACTTGATAAGAACTGTTTGACATTTAGCAGATATGTGAAACCCACATTTCCTTAGGCGGAGTTTGCCAGTGCGTACCCAAGGTCAAACAATTCGTTATTTCTGTGGTCAAGTATGCTGAATCAAGTGGCATTGTAGCATAGAAAATAGCTTCAGTTGATAATTGAAAATGTGTCCAGGCTGTTTGTAAAATGAAATAATTGTTTTATTTGCAATATAACCCCTTCGAGCTCATTCTATTAATTAAATAGTTTCAATTGATTGTGAAACAGTTTGGATATTTATACGGTATGTAATTATATTTTTATTGAAACATATCTTTATTAATTTTTTTTTTTTTTTACAGGGACAGAGAGAGAGTCAGAGAGAGGGATAGATAGGGACAGACAGACAGGAAAAGAGAGAGGGGAGAAGCATCAATCATTAGTTTTTCATTGTCGTTGCGACACCATAGTTGTTCATTGATTGCTTTCTCACATGTGCCTTGACCGCAGGCCTTCAGCAGACCGAGCCACCCCTTGCTGGAGCCAGCGACCTTGGGTCCAAGCTGACGAGCTTTTGCTCAAGCCAGATGGGCCCACGCTCAAGCTGGCAAGCTCGGGGTCTCGAACCTGGGTCTTCCGCATCCCAGTCCGACGCTATATCTACTGTGCCACCGCCTGGTCAGACTGAAATATATCTTTATTAAAATAACATTGTATATTACATTTTTTTCACTCATTTACATTTATTCATAAACAAATTACATAATAAAATTTTGTTTACTTAAAACAAATCGTTTTTGTATTTAACATTTTTTAATTTTAATATTTAGTCCAACCCGTGAAAGAAGTTTTCTTTCTAATCTGGCCCAGGGGCAAAAACTGTTGGCCATGCCTGGGAGAGACCATTGACCTGGAACACTGAGTACTGAGGTTTGTTCGAAACCCCAACCCCAATGTTGCAGGCTTGAGCACAGGTCATAGGCCCGGGGTCAAGGCACATGTGAGAAAGCAATCAATGAACAACTAAGGTGTTGCGATGGCAACGAAAAACTAATGATTGATGCTTCCAGGAGCACAGGTCATAGACAGGACCCACTGGTTTGAGCGAGGAGTCATTGGCTTGGCTGAAGCTCCTCCCCCCCATCAAGGCATGTATGAGAAGCAATCAGTGAACTAACTAAAGTACCACAACTATGAGTTTATACTTCTCATCTCTCTCCCTTCCTGTCCCTACTGCTTAAAAAAAGAAAAAGTACTACATTGTTAAGAGCCCTATTCACAAGATCTCACTGTATGTCCTATTTAGAGAAGTATGGAAAGCCTTGGGCTTGGGCCCAGGTCTGGAGCTTAGCTACATCCTCAGGTCTGAACCTCGTCTCCCGGAGAACCACAACACACCTCACTGACCTCTAATACTCAGCTGGAGCGCTTCCGTAAAGAAGGTCTTAGGCTCCTTATTGGCGAGCTCAGAAGCTGTGTCTGCACAGGTTGGATTTTCTGGCATGAGCCTGAACAGGTGATAGAGCAGTTTATTTAAACTCTTTGTTTTCCGGAGATACATTGAATACAGAGCCCGAAGCTGGTGGAAAGAAACAAGTTCTTAGTAAACCCAGTTAAACCAAGACAGTCAGTAGAAAATAACAAGTCAAAATATAATAGATTAGACACGAATACAACAAAAAATTATTAATTTGAGCAATTAGAATTATGTAGAAGAGTCCCACAAAATATGCCGTATCCTTCCTTTCCCAATGTGTCATCTAAGGGTGCTGCCCCTTCCTCATAAACTAGCACACACTGTCACTGTCCCTCATCATACAGAACATGCTTCTCATGCCTTTCTCAAACTGTCTCCCTGTGAATCGGTTCCCTGCACCTGGAGACTCTGAACCACGAGTCTGTTCCCCCTTCCCCACAGATGACTCACTTGCTCCTCCCAACTGTTCCACAGCACTGCTTAATCTTTCAAAATCTTGCTTAAAACGAATTCCATTTTCATGGCTGACCCCACCCTGTATGACACACTAGAGCATCCCTTTAGGACAGAGAGCACAAACCAGTAGGCAAAAACATCTTGTTTTATAAATCAAGAAATTTCACCTAACAGTATGGATTTCTGGTTTCTTTTTAACATAGGAGAACACAACACCGCTGGGCACCATGCGGCACCTGTGAGCCCGAGTTCTAGACCCCACGGTCCCTCAGTGAGGCAGTGCTTCTCATCTGTTCACAGTGATCTTGCAGCTCCCTGTACCTGATGAAACACCTCACAGTACCAAGGCACCAATTTCCAAACACTAGGTGTGCTCAAAGACAAGGATCAAGAGAAAGGATTTGAAATTGATTCTTTATTTTAAGGTAAGGAGGGGAGATAGTGAAGGCAGGTTCCCGCATGCACCCCGACAACCCAATATGGGGCTGATGCTCAAGTATCAAGTTATCTTTAGTGCCCAGGGTTGATGCTTGAACCAATCGAGCCATGGCTGTGGGAGTGGAAGAAAGAAGGGGAGAGAGAGGGGGGATAAGTAGATGGTCCTTTCATCTGTGTACCCTGACCGGGGATCGAACCCGGAACTTTCACATGGCAGGTTGATGCTCTATCGCTAAGCCAACTAGCCAGGGCCTCAATGAGCTTTTAAAAACATGTATTACCAGCCTGACCAGACGGTGGCACAGTAGATAAGAGCATCGAACTGGGACACGGAGGACCCAGGTTCGAGACCCCAAGGTCACCAGCTTGATTGTGGGTTCATCAGGTTTGAGCACAGCTTAGCAGCTTGAGCCCAAGGTCGTTGGTTTGAGCAACGGGTTACTCGGTCTGCTGTAGCCCCCTGGTCAAGGCACATATGAGAAAGCAATCAATGAATAACCAAAGTGCCACAATGAAGAATTGATGCTTTTCATCTCTCTCCCTTCCTGTCTGTCTGTTCCTATCTATCCCTCTCTCTGACTCACTCTCTCTCTGTCCAAAAAAAAAAAAAAAATCAACCCTAACCCCTACCCCTCCAAAATAAATAAATAAATATTACAAGCAAAAATAAATAAATAAAAGGTAAGAACATGTAATACCTAACAATCCCACACCTAGGTATATGACACAAAAAAAATAAAAACACATGCACACAAAAATTTATACATGAATGTTCACAGAAATTTTATTCACAACAGCCAAAAGGTGGAAACAACCTAAATGTTCAACAGGCAAATGTGTTACATTCACTGTGATATGTAAATAAAGTGCAGACTATTCCTACAATAAAATGGAAAAGATGATGCATGGCCATTTCCCAAGTTTCTGAATACATGATGACAAGACCAAAATTCCTACACAAACAGGCCTCAATTTGCTGCAATTTTTTTTGAGATCAACAATAATTCAAGAAACAAATGTAAAAGTCCAACCATGAACTCTTAATTTTATCAACATATAAATAACACTAGCTCAAGTCACATAAATGGCAGACCTATAGCAAAATAAAGTGATTTCAACATCTAGATCAATGCTGCCTCTGTGATCTGATTTTCCCCTTATATCTACAAATGCAAAGACCCATATGTTCACTTATTTGTATCAAGATATATGCTATTTGCAGCAATAAAACTTTAACTTAAGTATTCTGAAAAATCAGAGGAAATGAATGTCATACACTTTAAGATGAAGTGATAAACGTAAGTCATTTAGTACTGAACTGTCAAAGAACAACAAAAAATGGAGGCCCTGTGGTTCAATGGATAGAGCAAAGGCCCAGCTTGTGGACATCCCAGGTTCAATCTCCTGTCAGGGTGTGTCGATGTCCTGGGTCCAATCCCCGGTCAGGGCACACATGAGAAGCGACCATCTACTTCTCTTTCCCTCCCTCTCCCCCTTCTCTCTCTCTTCTCCTCTTGCAGCCAGTGGCTTGACTGGTTCAAGCACTGACCCCAGGTGCTGAGGACAGCTTAGTGGATTTGAGCATCAGCCCCAGACGGGGGTTGCTGGGTGAATCCTCGTCGCGGCACAAGTGGGAATCTATTTCTCCTTCTCTCATTTAAAAGAAAAAAACATATTTTCTAGGCTTCCGTCTAGAAAAAAGACAATAGAGATATCTGGTGGCTGCAGAAAAATTTTGACCAGTTTTTTTTTTAAATTTTTTAGAGAGAAAGGGAGAGAGGTGAGAAGCATCAACTCATAGTTCCATCAGTTTAGTTGTTCATTGATTGTTTCTCATAAATGCCTTGACTGAGGGGCTCAAGCCAGCGATCACAGGATCTTGTCAATGACCCCACACTCAAACCAGCAACCCCACACTCAAGCTGGTGGACTTGTACTCAAGCCAGATGAGTCTACATTCAAGCTGGCGACCTCAGGGTTTCCAACCTGGGACCTCAGTGTCCCAGGTCAATGCTCTACTCATTGTGCCACTATCAGTCAGGCCAGATAAAATTATTACTATAGGATATTTTCATCATTTAGAGATAATATTTTGAATTACACTGGTAATATTTCATAAATCTTTCTCTATACACTAACATTTAAACATTTTTTTCCACTGATTTGAGAGAAAGAGGATGAGAGGGAAGGAGAGAGCAATTTGGGGGGAAAGAGGGAGAGTGAGAAGGAGTGAGAGGGAGAAAGGGAGAGAGAAGCATCAAGTTATTGTCTGACATAAGTTGTTCCATTTAGTTCTGTACTCATTTACTGCTTATCACACATACCCTGCCTGGAGGTCGAACCTGTGACCTCTGGCAAAACAGGCTGATGCTCTATTTACTCACTGAGCCACACAGTCAGAGACAACACTTTAAACTTCCTTAAGACAGAACTGTGACATAGTTACTAACCTGAGAAGCAGCAGCTTTGAAGAAAGTAAGTATTAATTTCCAGGTGAGGAGGTATCCCAGAACATAGCAGAAGTCGTCACTCAGCGGCTTAATTGTGACTATCTGTCCAACAGGAACGCAGCCCAAGACATTTTCTAGCAACTCCTCTTGAGTGCTAAGAAGAGACATCAGTGCTGCTGGTGGGGACCTAAGGATGATAAAACACCACAATCTTATCATTCATTCCTTCTACAACTGACAGCATATAGAAACGTTAAACATTAGAAAAATCTTTCTCTATTTTCCAAAAACCATTAAACAAGTCTCCCTTTGCAGATTCAACTTTGACTCTTAATTTCACATAATGGCAATTACAGAACCTGAAAGATGTAAGATATATAAACATATGATTTATACATGAAAATACATTATATAAATTTTTCATTCATAAATATGTAAATATATATGTAATGCACAGAAATACAATATATATACATACAGGCTCTAGAAGTTACCACTTAAAGAAAAGATGCTTTTAGAAAACATCTATTTCAACTTTGTTTTATAGATGAAAGGAAATCACACACCCTGAAAAGCCGCCATGACTCCAGCCATTCAGGTGATGGGGAGTGAGGAAGGCAGCTGAGTGCTAGCAGGTCCTTATTACTATGTGATGGCCCAGAGGCAGACCACACGTCTTCTGAGCACACAGAACACGCACACTGGCACTGAAGCCCCATTTGCTCATGAACTGCTGTGCTCAGGAGCACTCTCAGGGGAGCTTTGTCTCAGCAAGTGAGACCCTGGTGGGAACCCCGAGTTCTGATTTCTCCTTTCTCTTGTGTTTCTTCTCCAGCCCACACACAGGTCCCCAGGCTTCTGTCCATGGGGGTCCTCCTCCAACCACCATCTCATGCACCAGCCTTTCTCTGTTCCATGCAATGGTCCCTCCATCTCACCAGTCCCAGGTCAGCCACATCTCCACTTCCCACACAGCCTCCATGCACATTATGATCTCTGGAAAGGTCTCTACTCCTGCTTGCTATTGTGTAAAATTTATGCTTCAAACTATTGCCAGAATCAGCAGGTGATGTTTTATCTTCTACCAAATAATGCCCAAATCCTAAAATATGTCATTTGTAAGTATCATCCCAACTTCGTCACTCACTCTACCATCCCACCAGCTTCACACATTCATTCATTTCTTCTTTCCTTCAACACATGGGCACCACTCATGAGTCTGCTTAGGTTAGGAACCGTTCTGGATGCTATGAATATGACTGAGAACAGGAAGCAAAAACCTGCCTTCACAGAGCTTATGTCACAGACAATAAAACCATGTTAAGTGGTGACTACTGTACATCGCCAAGCCAGCCTGAGCACCCATTCCTCCGTGCCTTTGCACCTGGCACTCCCCTAACTGGCATATCTTCCTGTCTGACCAGCATGCTGAAGATCCAGCACAAATATCTCCTGTGCAAGACAGTTTTCCCTTCTCGGTGCACAACAGCGTGTCCCCATGACATGCTACCCATCCTTTTTCTTAGCACCTATCATACACCAGCTTCTATTACAGGTAATATTGTCTATGCTGGATTGCAAGCTTCTTAAGAAAAAGAACATTTACTAAACACTGCATTCTCTACTCAGTATTAATCAATACTTTGCAAAAAAAAATGGGTGCTCAAATGATATCTGGCCACAAAAGCTCCCATGTGGACAAAAAAAAAATTCTTTACTAAATAGTAGCAAACTGAAAATATGGTTTAATTGCTTCTTGGCTTTTTGACTAAAATCAAGTGTGAAAACATGATTTAGGAGCAATTACAATAAGAAAGAAACAATCTTTTTGGGCGAATACTGCATTTCATTTATATCTTACATATAACTTTAAAAGATCTGTTGAGTGAATATACATCCTATATTTAGACCAGGGATCCCCAAACTTTTTACACAGGGGGCCAGTTCACTGTCTCTCAGACCGCGGGAGGGCCGGACTATAAAAAAACTATGAACAAATCCCTATGCACACTGCACATATCTTATTTTAAAGTAAAAAAACAAAACGGGAACAAATACAATATTTAAAATAAAGAACAAGTAAATTTAAATCAACAAACTGACCAGTATTTCAATGGGAACTATGGGTGCGGATGCATCCTGTGTTCCTCTCACTGACCACCAATGAAAGAGGTGCCCCTTCCGGCAGGGGCCGGAAAAGGGCCTCAGGGGGCCGCATGTGGCCAGTGGGCCGTAGTTTGGGGACCCTTACTTAGAGCAATTGTGTTGCCTCAGTCTTCTGCAGTCATTATAAGTGAGGCAGATTATGAGGATGTAATAAATTATTAAAAATTCTTACAGGGCTGGCTCTTCCTCTTCATCTCCGTATGACTTTAGATTATCCTGATCATACTGTGGTAATTCCGGCATCAACCTGGATATCAAAGCATTATTTTAAATTACTTTATTTTAAATCGTCCATGGTTAAAATCATGCTTAAGAACAGAAAGACCAATACTTATTTAGTAATGAATATATTTTTTCATTTTTCTGAAAAGACTACCCAAGGCCAGGACTCTCTATACTAAATACTGCATGAGAGGACTGAACCAAAAGATCAAAACCTTGGCACCCCTTGTCATTCAGAAACACATGGGTCAGGTTTGTTTTGTTTTTCTTTTTTCTTTTCACATTTTTAATGACTAAGAGTTAGAACTAAATATAGAACCTATTTGTTTAGAACACCATAACTTTGATTTAGAATCCTTACTTATACAGCATGTAGTAAACGGCAATTTGCACAGGCCGCGCTCGGAAGAGGAGTAATGGGGCCAGAGTATTTAGTAGAGTCTGGAGGTGTTCCGGCAAGTTTGTTTTCTGGTCAGCAGCCAATCTGGCAGGGAGCCTGTGATTCAACAGCTGATCCTTTGGGATATATGTTAAGGTTTCACACATGGGCTTCAGCATTGCATTCTGAAAGGACGTTTCAGATGTATCTTTGCTTTCTTCTGGTGACAAAAAGGAAAAAGCGTGCATATCCCATAACAAAATGAGAATTACAGTTGATTGATCCACAGATAATCAAATGTTATTAAAAAAATGAAATAAAAACTTGACAACCATTAGACCAATTGTAACTAGAAAACACAAAATATACATATAATATCAGATAACGTCGACTGTTCAATGATTTCTATTATCTCATTCTTTTTTTTTTTTTTATTCATTTTAGAGAGGAGACACAGAGTAAGTGAGAGAGAGAGAGAAAGAGAGAAAGGGGGGAGGAGCTGGAAGCTCAACTCCCATATGTGCCTTGACCAGACCAGTGCAGGGTTTTGAACTGGCGACCTCAGTGTTCCCAGGTCGACGCTTTATCCACTGTGCCACCACAGGTCAGGCTATTATCTCATTCTTAAAGAGAGGTTTGAGCTATAAATGACCTGTATATCTGACTGCTATCTCTTCTTACTGCAATAGTCTTCAATTCCATACCATTTTTTACTTCTTCTCATGAACTGAGCCTGTGATATTCTGAGACGCCTGAATGTCTCTCTGGCTCTTTTCTTTTACTGCTCTGTACTATTTGACACCCAAAGACATTGTTTTGAATTTTTTGACAGGTAATTTTTAATGAATCTCAATATTACTCCCTTTTTCACTTGCCTGTGACAGTCACCAAAAGAGGTAAGAGCAAACTGTGGATGCCTTGGGAAAAGAAATCTTTCCATTCACTGATGAGATTTGCAGGAAGCTTGCCAGTGGTCTCTGGGGTTGTGGAGTCAAAGAAGGCACTGAGCTCACAGGCCAGGCCACAGCTGACGCAGGCGAACAGCTGCACCAGGGACACTGAGCCCAGCGCGCGGTTCTCACTTGTCGTCTGCGGGACAGAAAGTGGCAGGTGAGCACACCTCTACCACAGCATCAAACATCAGGCCACACAGAAGTTCCTTTCAGTTCTCCAAATTTTAAAATAAAAAGCAGTACAGTATATATAGTCTCAGGAGACATTTCAAAAGTTTACATCAAAATAACTTTTTTCAAAATGAAATATTAGAAGGAGCAAGATGGCGACGGAGTAGGCGGACGTACCAACTTCCAACTCCCAGAACCAAAGTGGATTACAACTCAATTTTAAGAACCATCACCTGGATAAACCAACTTTCAACAAAACTAAGTGGACTCTTCAACCAAGGAACACAGAAGAAGCCACATTGAGACTGGTAGGAATAGCGAAAACGCGAAGAGGGCTGCCCAGCTCCCCGGAGCAAACGGCAGCCTGGAGAGACCCGTGTGGCGGGAGGAGAGTATGGCGGAGAGGGAGGGACCTGGGTCCCAGGAACCAAGCCCCAGCCAGCAGTCTCAGAGCCTAGAAAGGCGTTTGGACAGTTTTTAGCTGTGAAACAAGTGAGGGAGCTCCCAGGCCTACAGTGTGGAGTATTAGGTCCCTTCCTACTCTGCTGAGGGCTGCTTAAGGTTTTGGGGCGGCAGGACGCTGAAAAGCGGTTCTGCCGGCGTGGGCAGAGGCCAAGCCGGTGGGAGATCGGTCTAGCCCAGAGGGTCAGAGGGGACCGCGAAAGCGGTCCAGAAGCTGCGGGCCCGCCTTTAATCCCACTTACGGGGACAAAGCGGGAGGCCAGGAACGGGCAGGCCCTGCGCAAGCCGGCCCTGACCGCGGGGACCGGGCTAGGACCAGGGACGGGCAGGGGCTGTGGCTGAGCTGACGCTACCAGTCCCCCACTCCCCCACCCCAACCCCCCCCCCCCCGGGCCGGAGAAACCGCGGTTGGCCAGTATACGTGCGCGAGCGGGCTCCGAGCGCGGGAACGGGGTGGACCCCGAGACAAGTGGAGGCTCGCAGCTGAGCCCACGCTACTATCCGCGCCTGGCCGGAGAAACCCCGGATAGCATTCATACGTGCACGAGCGGGCTCCGAACGCGGGGGCGGGGTAGAGTCCGGGATGAGCGGAAGTACGCAGCTCGGCGGAAGCCAGCAAACACGCCCGCCCCAATAAACCTTGGTTTCCGACCCTGCGCAGTAGGGCCTTGGCCTCGAGGGCGGGGCTAAAGCTCCGGACGGGCAAAAGCTTACAGCTGAGAGCACGTCAAAAGCCCCGCCTAACCCGCGGAACTGTAGCGAGCAGGCTCCGACTGCTGGTTCTGGGCGGAAGTCCGGAAATAGGCTGGGTCCACAGCTGAGCAAAGGTGCTCACCTCTACCCTTGGTGCTAATCTTGTAGCTTCAGTGACAGCCCCTACCACGGAGGAGAGGCAGAAATCATAGCAAAAGCCACAGTGGGCCGGCGCTGGCAACGCTCATACCCAACCACCCTAGGCACCAGCAGAGGAGGTGGGGGGCCTGCAGATAGACCACACCTAGAGAACACAAAGGCAACACCTACTGGACTCCAGTGGCCACAACTCGCTTATACACAGAAAAAATGGGCAGGCAGAGGAATGCAAACCAAATGAATCAAGAGAAATCCCCAGAGAAGGACCTGAATGAACCAGATATAACCAAATTACCAGAAGCAGAATTTAGAATAATGATAGTTAGGATGTTCAAAGAAATTAGAGCAACAATGGATAGTCATTATGAACACCTAAACAAAGAGATAACAAGTATAAAAAATGAAATTGAAATAATAAAAAAGAATCAGACAGAAATGACAAATACAGTATCAGAACTGAAGACCACAATGGAAGGAATTAAAAGCAGGATGGATGACGCTGAGGATCGAATAAGTGAGTTAGAGGACACAATAAACAAAGGCACAGAAGCAGAGAAGAAAAAGGAAAAGAGACTTAAAAAATGTGAGGAAACTCTAAGGGAGCTTTGTGACAACATGAAGAGAAACAACATTCGCATCATAGGGGTGCCTGAAGAAGAGGAGAGAGGACAGGAAATGGAAACTTTGTTCAATCAAATCATAGCAGAAAACTTTCCTAAATTAAGGCTGGGAAACACTCCACACATTCAAGAAGCACACAGAACTCCATTAAGGAGAAACCCAAAAATATCTACACCAAGACACATCATAGTTAAAATACCAAAGCTAATGGATAAAGAAAAAATTTTAAAAGCTGCTAGAGAAAAAAAGACTATCACCTACAAAGGAGCCCCCATAAGGATGACATCGGACTTCTCAACAGAAACACTTGAGGCCAGAAGGGAATGGCAAGAAATAATCAAAGTAATGCAGAACAAGAACCTACAACCAAGACTACTATATCCAGCAAGGCTAACGTTTAAAATTGAAGGAGAAATAAAGAGCTTCCCAGAAAAAGAAAGCCTGAAGGAATTCATAAAAACCAAACCAATTCTGCAAGAGATACTAAGGGGCCTCTTGTGAACAGTTTAAAGGGAGGAATGAATAGAGCAAAAGAAGAATACAGCTTTAAAGAATAAAATGGCAATAAACAACTACATATCAATAATAACCTTAAATGTAAATGGATTAAATGATCCAATCAAAAGACATAGGGTAGCTGCATGGATAAAGAAACAGGACCCATACATATGCTGTCTACAAGAGACACACCTTAAAACAAAAGATGCTCATAGACTGAAGGTAAAAGGATGGAAAAAAATATTTCATGCAAATGCAAATGAAAAAAAAGCAGGGGTAGCAATACTTATATCAGACAAAATGGACTTTAAACCAAAGGCTGTAGTAAGAGATAAAGGAGGACACTACATAATGATAAAGGGAACAATTCAACAGGAAGATATAACTATTGTAAATATCTATGCACCAAATATAGGAGCCCCGACATACATAAAGCAGACTTTGATGGATATAAAGGGCGAGATAAACAGCAATACTATCATAGTAGGGGATTTCAATACCCCTCTAACAACACTGGATAGATCCTCAAGAAAGAAAATTAATAAAGAAGCAGCAGACTTAAAGGATACACTAGATCAACTTGATTTAATAGATATCTTCAGAACTTTTCACCCTAAAGCAGTAGAATATACATTCTTCTCAAGCGCTCATGGTACGTTTTCTAGGATAGACCACATGTTAGGACACAAAAATGGTCTCAATAAATTTAAGAAGATTGAAATCATATCAAGCATTTTCTCTGATCACAATGCCATGAAACTAGAAATTAACCACAAAAGAAAAACTGAAAAATACTCAAACACTTGGAAACTAAATAGCATGTTATTAAATAATGAATGGATTAACAATGAGATCAATGAAGAAATAAAAAAGTTTATAGAAACAAATGATAATGAGCATACATCAACTCAAAATTTATGGGACACAGCAAAAGCAGTTCTGAGAGGGAAGTTTATTGCACTACAGGCATATCATAAGAAGCTAGAAAAAGCTCAAATAAGCAACCTGACCCTGCATCTAAAAGAACTAGAAAAACAACAACAAATAAAACCCAAGACAAGTAGAAGGAAGGAAATAATAAAGGTCAGAGCAGAAATAAATGACATAGAGGCTAAGGAAACAATACAGAGGATCAATGAAACAAGAAGCTGGTTCTTTGAAAAGGTAAACAAGATTGATGAACCTTTAACTAGACTCACCAAGAAAAAGAGAGAGGACTCAAATAAATAAAATTAGAAAGGACAGTGGAGAAATAACAACTGACACAACAGAAATACAAAGCATTGTAAGAAAATACTATGAAGAACTCTATGCCAAAAAATTAGACAATCTTGGTGAAATGGACAAATTTCTTGAATCATATAACCTTCCAAAAATCAATCTGGAAGAATCAGAACACCTAAACAGACCAATTACAGCAAATGAGATCGAAACAGTTATCAAAAAACTCCCAAAAAAGAAAAGTCCTGGGCCTGATGGCTTCACAAGTGAATTCTATCAAAAATTCAAAGAAGAACTAACTCCTATTCTCCTCAAGCTATTTCAAAAAATTCAAGAGGAAGGAAGACTTCCAAACTCCTTTTATGAGGCGAGCATAATTCTGATCCCAAAACCGGGCAAAGACAACACAAAGAAAGAAAATTATAGGCCTATATCCCTGATGAATTTAGACGCTAAAATTCTCAACAAAATATTAGCCAACCGGATCCAGCAATATATGAAAAAAATCATACACCACGATCAAGTGGGATTTATTCTGGAGAGGCAAGGCTGGTTCAATATTCGCAAATCAATCAATGTGATTCACCACATAAACAAAAGGAAGGACAAAAATCACATGATAATTTCAATAGATGCAGAAAAGGCATTTGATAAAATCCAGCACCCATTCATGCTCAAAACTCTCAGTAAAGTGGGAATACAGGGATCATTCTTTAACATGATAAAGGCCATCTACGATAAACCGACAGCAAACATCATACTAAATGGACAAAGATTAAAAGCAATCCCCTTAAGATCAGGAACCAGGCAGGGTTGCCCACTTTCACCACTCTTATTCAACATAGTTCTGGAAGTCCTAGCTACAGCAATCAGACAAGAAGAAGAAATAAAAGGCATCCAAATTGGAAAAGAAGAAGTAAAACTGTCATTATTTGCAGATGATATGATATTGTATATTGAAAACCCTAAAGTCTCAGTCAAAAAACTACTGGACCTGATAAATGATTTCAGCAAGGTGGCAGGATATAAAATTAATACTCAGAAATCAGAGGCATTTCTATACACCAACAATGAAATATCAGCAAAAGAAATTAAGGAAACAATCCCCTTCACTATTGCAGCCAAAAAAATAAAGTACCTAGGAGTAAATTTAACCAAGGAGGTTAAGGACTTGTACTCGGAAAATTATAGAACATTGATAAAAGAAATCAAGGAAGATACAAACAAGTGGAAGCACATACCGTGCTCATGGCTAGGAAGAATAAACATCATTAAAATGTCTATATTACCCAAAGCAATTTATAAATTCAATGCAATACCAATTAAAATACCAATGACATACTTCAAAGATATAGAACACATATTCCAAAAATTTATATGGAACCAAAAAAGAACACGAATAGCCTCAGCAATCTTAAAAAGAAAAAATAAAGCAGGAGGTATCACTCTTCCTGATATCAAGGTTTACTACAAGGCCATTATACTCAAGACAGCCTGGTACTGGCATAAGAACAGGCACATAGATCAATGGAACAGAACAGAGAACCCAGAAATAAACCCACAGCTTTATGGACAACTGATATTTGACAAAGGAGGAAAGAACATACAATGGAGTAAAGACAGCCTCTTTAACAAATGGTGTTGGGAAAATTGGACATCTACCTGCAAAAAAATGAAACTAGACCATCAACTTACACCATTCACAAAAACAAACTCAAAATGGATAAAAGACTTAAATGTAAGCCGTGAAACCATAAGCATCTTAGAAGAAAACATAGGCAGCAAGCTCTCCGACATCTGTAGCAGCGGTATATTTGCCGATTTATCTTCATGGGCAACTGAAATAAAAGGCAAGATAAACAAATGGGACTATATCAAACTAAAAAGTTTTTGCACAGCTAAAGACAATAGGAACAGAATAAAAAGACAAACCACACAATGGGAGAACATATTCGGCAGCACATCTGATAAGGCGTTAATAACTAAAATTTATAAAGAACTTATAAAACGCAACACCAGGAAGACAAACAACCCAATCAAAAAATGGGCAAAAGAAATGAATAGAAATTTCTCCAAAGAGGACATACAGATGGCCAATAGGCATATGAAAAAATGCTCAACATCACTAATCATTAGAGAAATGCAAATTAAAACCACAATGAGATATCACCTCACACCAGTCAGAATGGCACTTATCAGCAAAACAACACAGAATAAGTGCTGGCGAGGATGTGGAGAAAAGGGAACCCTTCTGCACTGCTGGTGGGAATGCAGACTGGTGCAGCCACTGTGGAAAACAGTTTGGAGATTCCTCAGAAAATTAAAAATCGAACTGCCTTTTGACCCAGCTATCCCACTTTTAGGAATATACCCTAAGAACACCATAGCACTGTTCGAAAAGAAGAAATGCGCCCCCATGTTCGTGGCAGCATTGTTCACAATAGCGAAGATCTGGAACCAGCCCAAGTGTCCGTCAGAAGACGAGTGGATTAAAAAGCTATGGTACATATATACTATGGAATACTACTCAGCCATAAGAAACGATGACATCGGATCATTTATAACAAAATGGATGTACCTTGATAACATTATACGGAGTGAAATAAGTAAATCAGAAAAAAAGAAAAACTGAGAACAGCACGATTACATACATAGGTGGGACATGAAAGTGAGGGTATGAGACATGGACAAGAGAGTGGTGGTTATGGGATGGGGGGAGGGAGGGAAGAGTGGGATAGGGAGGAGGGGAGGGACGCAGGGAAAACCAGATTGAAGGTGACAGAGGACAATTTGACTTTTGGTGAAGGGTATGCAACACAACTGAATGATAAGATAACCTGGAGATGTTTTCATTGTACATATGTACCCTGATTTATTGATGTCACCCCATTAGAATTAATAATAATAAAATATATATTAAAAAAAAAAAACATATTACAACAACAACAACAAAAAAAAAAATGAAATATTAGAAATAAGAGTCAACCGATTTATTCCGAGATGCTCTTATTTCTAAAACTACTAAAGAAAATAATATCAGTTACCATTTACAAAGTGAAATACAATAAAGACATTTATAATCTTCCCAGGATCCCTACTAATTGGGCACTATTAACTTATTTTAAAATAAAAAAACTGAGGCTCAACTAGGTCAACTTTACTCCCTAAGCTGCACTGCACACAGGCAAGCAGAGCCTCTGGGCCATGAGAAGAGCACAAGCTCCCCTGAATCTGCTTGCTCTCTGAAGCGTCACCCTGGAGATACTGACAGAATAATTAGAAACAAAAAGTCCAAAAAGCCTGTCATGGGAAGATAAGACCTGAAAGGGATGTACAGCAGATATATGACAATGAGCCAGTGGGCAGGGCAGTTTAAGAGCAGCTAGAAGACGTGGTCACTGAACGACACTGGCAGACGTTAACCCTCCGTCATGTCACTGTCTATGGGACAGCAGCTGTGAGACCACCACAAAGGCGCTGAGTATAGTCATCACTTAACATGGTGAAGTCAGTAGTTCCGGCACCTAGGTCCCTACACATGCAAGGAGACCCAGCAGGGGTCAGGAGACACCAGGTGAACTCACCTCTAGCCAAGCGAGCATGGAGCACATGATGAAGTCCCACTCACTCTCAGCCAGCGGAGAGGAGCAGTACTTCAGAAACTGGGAAAGGAACCGCATTACTTCTATGTTTACTCCCAGAATCTCTGGACTCACTTCAGATAGATTACTGTGATAAAGACAAAGGCAAAGCATTAAAAAAGTATTAAAGAATTATATGGGCCCTGGCCGGTAGGCTAAGTGGATAGTGTTGGCCCAGAGTATGGATGTCCCTGGTTTGCTCCTGGTGAGGGCACACAGAAGTGACCATCTGTTTCTCCCTTCCTCCCCCTTTGCCCCTCCCACAGCCAGTGGCTCAATTGGTTTGAGAGTGGCCCTGGGTGCTAAGGAGGGCTCCATTGGAGCACATCAGCCTCAGGTGCTAAAAATAGCTCAGTACTAGAATATTGGCCCTAGATGGGGTTGCCAGGTAGATCCCAGTTAGGGCGCATGTGGGAGTCTGCCTTCAATATCTACCTCCCACCTCAAAAAAAACACAACTATATGGAGCCTGGTGAGTGTTGGCACAGTGGATAGGGTCAATCTAGGATGCTGAGGTACCAGGTTCAAAACTCCCGAGGTCACCAGCCTGAGTGTGGACTTATCTGGCTTGAGTGCAGACTTGCCAGCTTGAGCCTGGGGTTGCCAGCTTGCCCATGGGATTATCAACACGATCCCAAAGTTGGTGACTTGAACCCAAGGTCGCTGGCTAAGCTGGAACCCCCTAGTCAAGGTACATATGAGAAACAATCAATGAACAACTAAAGTGCCGCACCGATATTGTCTCTCTCCCTTTCTGGAGGCTCTCCTTCCTGAAGTACACCCCCACCTTTCCCTTCCCCTTCTTCCGCCAGGCAATTTCCCCTTTTATCTCTTTCTCCTAAGCTCCAAGGGCTCTTCTTTTGCCTCTGTAACTTGTTTTCTAAAGCCCATTTCTTCTACCTTTGTGACTTTCTAAAAGTTATAAAAAAAATTGTATTTATTTATTGACTGATTTTTAGAGACAGAGGAAGGAAGGGGGGATGGGGAGAGGAGGAGGGAGAGAGGGAAGGAGAGAGGGAGAGAAAAAGGAGTGAAGGAGAAAGAAGAGGGATGGAGAGACGAAAGGAGGGAAGGAGGGAGGGAGACATAGATCTGTTATTAACCAGTCAGGCCTGTGACTTTCTAAATAAACTTTTTCTCATTAAAAAAAAAAAAAAAAAGTCTGTGTGTGTACATGTGTAGAATTACATATACATTCTACTAGAAAATATTCCATTTTACATCTTATATACTTAGAAAAAGCGCACCTTAAATGTCTACCATTCTATTCCTCTACGAAGCTGACTATAAAACACATCCTCTGGGTCCAGGTGCTATATAGGGAGGAAAACATAGTATAAAGCATCACCTACCAACTGAAAAGAAAAATATCTTCATGGTCTTTCTTCCAGCATATTAAAATTTTTAGTATCCCATGCAATAGCTCTCCATCATCTATGCTTCCAGTCTGTAGACAAGAATTCAAAATGGCAAGATGTCCAAAACCTCCTAAAGTAAAATTAAAAATGAAAAATTTAAAAATTTAACCCGTATTGCTATTATAGAAAAGAAAGTCTACTTCTAAGATCAAACCTTTCTTGCCTGACCAGGTGGTGGCGCAGTGAATAAGAGCACTGAACTGGAATGCAGAGGACCCAGGTTCGAACCCCGAGGTTGCCAGCTTGAGTGTGGGCTCATCTGGTTTGAGCAAGGCTTACCAGCTTGAACCCAAAAGTCACTGGCTTGAGCAAGGGGTCACTAGGTCTGCTGTAGCCCACGTTAAGGCACATGTGAGAAAGCAATCAATGAACAACTAAGGTGTCGCAACGAAGAATTGATGTTTCTCATCTCTCTCCCTTCCTGTTTGTCCCTCTCTGTCAAACACACAAAAAAATCAAAACTTTGAGACATGCCAGCGGTTGGGGGCAGTTAGGGGTGCCAAACCCTATGCAGTCGAATATCTGCATATGACTTCTGACTCCCCCCAAATTTCAGTCATCCCTGTGTCTGTGGGGATTTAGTTCCAGGACAACCCCACCCTATGGACACCAAAACCCCTAGAACTCATGTCCCTAGAAGAACACACAGACAGCCCTCTGCACTGCAGTTTCCCCAACCAGGGATATGTAGGGAAAACTGCACGTTTATGGAAAAATATTCATGTATTGAATGGACCTTCCCAGCTCAAACTCATGTTGCTCAAGGATCAACTGTGTAATGCATTTACTCTTCCTTTAGAGGCAGAGGGGAAAAAATAAAAAAGGCAGAGGAAGTTCTTTTATTTAATTAATTTTTTTATTTTTTTGAGAGAGGAAGGAAGAGAGAGACAGGAACATATAGAGCTGCTCCGGTATGTGCCCTGACTGGGGAATTGAACCAGCAACCTTCATGCTCTGGAATGACACTCCAACCAACCAAACTACCTGGCCAGGGCCAGAGGAAGTTTTTTAGTCTTTGCACAAGATTAGAAGAAACTCAAGGTATGGGGCGGGCAAAGTAGGTTTACAGTAGTTTGTATGGAAAATGCAATTATTATTACTATTATTTTAGATTTTATTTATTGATATTTAGAGAGGGGGGAGAAAGGGAAAGCGGGGGGGAGAAGCGGAAAGAATCAAGTTGTAATAGTTGCTTCCTGTATGTGCCTTGACGAGGCAAGCCCAGGGTTTCGAACTGGTGACTTCAGTATCCAGGTTGATGCTATATCCACTGCACCACCACAGGTCAGGCAGAAAATGTAATTAATTATTAAATAATAACACAAGAATAAACTCACGCACAAACAACTGTAAATCAACTTTTGCCACTCCATGTAACCAGAAATAACAAGTTTTCTAATAACTAAAAGTATGTGTTAGCTAATTCTGTTTCATCAGTTGGGCTGAAAGAACAAAAGTGATTGTCAAACACCTGCCCCTCTTCAGTGCCCCACCTGTCGGCCGCCTCCATAAGGCTGTGCACCTTCTGGTCTATGACAGCACAGCCCCATCTCGGCCCTCCCCCTCCCTGTTGTCCCTGGTATGTATGGCCTGTGCAGAAAGTCACCTGCTCCCATGAGGTGTTACCATCCCCCATATAGTCGGGTCATCTGCTTCGCCTTCCAGAATTGCAAACCCCACCCAATCCCATAGCTGAACTCCAGTGATTGCAACAGTCCAGATTAATGCCATAAACACAATTTTTGACATCATTTGACATCAGCCAGGTGGGTGGCACTATGGCAACCCCTTTAGCATTTGCTGACAGGCCTATCTTCTTCCATTATTTCCGACTTCCACGACCCTTTGTAAAATGCACAACGCAGTTTCCACTCATTAAATAACCTGGCCTGAAGATTCTCAGTCAGAAAGTCCCCTTATCTGCGTCAGACTCACTGCATACCTCCTCTTACCTTGTCTCAGAGGGAAGCCACCACCTACAGGCAAGCATTTTTCAACTGAGCACGAGAGCCCACCATCTCCCCTCCCCCGTCGGCTCAGTAGGAAGTACACCAATTGCTCTGCCTCGATATCCTATCTTCTCCTCCTACATGTATTTCCCCTTTGAACTTGCATTTGTCTCCGGCTGCCACCTTCTTCCTACCACCCTCTCGCCACCACTTAGAGCAGGCCATCTGCCCCACTGGCTCAGCACAAGTCACTCCAACAGTGCCAGTGCCAACAGGCATTTCAGTCCCTAATTGTATTCGACCTTCTGTGGCACTTAGCACAGGTGATGGATATTATCTAAAGTTCTCCTTTGCTTCCCTTTTATCTTCAGTCCTTATTCTCAAGACTCCCTCCACCCACAAACCCTTTAAATTCTGTACTCATGTCCTTTGGTGTTGTGCCTGAACAAGTGCATCCTCACAGCATTTCTCTACCCAGTCAAGAGCCTGTTGCTATTTGAACACTTAGTGCTTCCATCTCCCCAATATGCGATATAACCCAAGTCCCTTCAACTCTAAGTCCTAACTCCCCTTCACATTCTCTCTTTCATATGCCTTCATGTGAACTCTTTCTCTCATTAAGACTCTTCTAGTTGCTTCCCATCTAGTCTTCTTCCCAATTTCATTTCTAACGTCCACCCTTCACACAGCTGCCAAAGTATGCTTTCTAATGTAAATGTGCTACTTTCCCACCTAATGTGGGCTAACAGCCCCTCCAGCTTGAAATCCAAACTCAACCTACACACTAGGCCTTAGGCTCTCTTCCCGCCCACCGCTGAATCCATCCTCCCGTGCACACTAACCTTCTCCATCAATTGTAGCTAATCTGAAGTGTCTGCACCCTTTCCCATACTGTATACCTAGAATGCCCTTCCAAAACTATGGCCATATGGAAAACAGTTCTTCAACACTCAGCTGAAATATTTTTCCTTGTAAAATCACCACTGACGTTCAAAACAGTGGAAAACTCCTTTTCTGCCTCTTCCACACATAGGTTATGTCAGGTACCACATGATATAACTGTATGACTATCTTCTCTACAAAACAGACTGAAACATAATGTTCAAGAGTGTTTATTAAATTAATAAATAAATGAACTAACAGATGGCAAAGTGTCCAAAAGAGTTTAAAATACAACAAAAGCAATTCCTTCTTTTGCCTTTATATGTTCAATCACTGGCTGACTAGGGAGATGAAAAACAGCTTAAAAAGCTACAGATGAAAAAAGAAATGATTAGAGAGTATTTGTGGGTGTAAAATTTCCCTGAAGGTTGTAGCATTTCAGTCCTACAAAGTGGTAAGACACTCTCTAAAGACACTAACCCTATTGACTACCAACTTGTTACACAGCAAAAGTATAAACTATAATATATCAGCTATAATTTATCTCTGCTAGATTTGGGCTCAGATCTTAAGAGACACTTCTGTCATCTCAAGCAATAATTACATTAAAAGAATATTATCAAGAAACTAACCATTCGTACTGCAAAGATCTTCCTTGGTCCAGGCCAACAGGGCAGGTATACACTGAGCAATGAATTCTTTCTTGTCTTCTTTTGACAGAAACGGACAGAGACTTTGAATGGTGTGCATATTACCTTCCGTTAGTGGGAAAAAACTGTTTAAAGACAAGATAAAGTGTGAATCACATTTATCCTAAGTATACTTTGTAGATTTTTCTGTCAGAACTTATACTATACATTATTCTATTTTAAAGTTACATAACTAAATTAAAAAATAAAGTAGTCCATACTATGGATCGGCCATAATTTATTCAGTAAACATTTAAGTTTTATTCCCTCCATTTTTGCTCTGATAATTAATGCTGCAATAAATGTCCTTGAGCACACATGCAGTAGGCTAGATTCATGGAAGAATTATAGGATCACAGGACTGGAATGTATTGCATTTTGGCAACTTCAATTTGCTTTTCAGAAAAAAGTAACAATTTTACACTTTCACCAGAAATGTACATGACTGTTTTGCTATGCATTTAACGAATTTTTTAATTCCTGAAAATAGGGTAGTTAAAATATGCTTCTTTTAATTTGTATTTCCCTTATTATTAATAAGGCAAATCCATGTTTTTTGGTTTTTTAGCGAGAGAGACAAAGACAGAGAGAAGAACAGACAGGGACAAACAGGGAGAGTGATGAGAAACATAAGTCATAGTTGTGGCACCTTAGTTATTCATTGATTGCTTTCTCATATGTGCCTTGATTACGGGGGGCTCCAGCCAAACCACTGCCCCCTTGCTCAAGCCAGTGAACTCAGGATTTTGAACCTGGGTCCTCTGCATCCCAGGCTGATGCTCTATCCACTGCACCACCAACTGGTCAGGGAAGGCAAATCCTTTCACATTTTATGTTTTATAAATAAATTACCTTTGACTATTTCATCTGTGAATTACTCGTTCAAATCCTTAATTCGTTTTGTTTTGAGAGAGGGGCGGGGGAGAGAGGGACAGACAGAAAGGGAGAGGCTGAGAAGCATCAAGTCATAGTTGTGGTACGTTAGTTGTTCATTGATTGCTTTCTCATATGTGCCTTGATTGGGGGGCTCCAGCTGAGCCAGTGACCCCTGGCTCAAGCCAGTGATCATGGGATCATGTCTATGACCACATGTTCAAGCTGGCTACCTCAGGGTTTCAAACCTTGGTCCTCAGCATCCCAGGTCCACGCTCTATCCACTGTGCCACTGCCTGGTCAGGTTCATTTTTTAATTTTATTTTTTATTTTTATTTCATTTATTGCAGGGACATTGGTTAATCCAATTATATAGGTTTCTGGTGTACAAATCTATCATCTGTATATATCATCTCCTTACATCCTATGACATTTTTAAATTGATCATTTCTGATGAATAAGAAAGTTATTGATTTTTCAATTGAAATATATATCCACCTCAACAGTAATTAGTTGAAACAGTTTTTTTACTTTATTCCCTATTACTTTTATAAGATGAAAAAGACTCATTCTGCTGAATAAAACAGTATATGAATAAATAATCTGCTGTATGAGTGCACTTATATCACATCATAAGTGATGTAATTATGGCGAGGGAAAAGAGATCACTGGTTGCCCAATAGGAGGAAATGGGATGAAGGGGTGGCTGTGGCTATCAACGGTAACACAAGGGATCCTTATGATCAGAACTGCCCTACATCTTACCTGAAGACTGTGGTTGTTGGTGGTCACGTGCGACCCACACAGAACACACACACAAATGACTGCAGGTCAACCCAGTCAACTGACTGTACCTATGCTATTTTCTTTGTTGCGAAATTGTACTAAAGTTATGCAAATAGTCCCAATGGGAGAAACTGAATGTAGGGCATATGTAATCTTTTTGTATTATTTCTTACAATTGCATGTGAATCTTTATCTCAGAATAGTAAATCTGTAATCATCTCAAAATACTAAGTTTTTTGAATTTTTAAGTAAGATTAAAAACATCAAAGCCCTGGACACATAGCTCAGCTGGTTAGAGCATCATCCCAAAACACAGAGGTTGCTGGTTCGACCTCTGGTCAAGGTACATATAGGAACAGATCAATGCTCCTTTCTCTCTCTAGTCAATAAAAATAAATTTAACAAAAAATCTAATTGAGTTTACAACTCCACTGACTAGCATGCACAGGCATCACTCCCAAGTGTCTACTCTGAGTGCCTCCCCGCTCAGCACTAGCAGGTCTGTGGGTGTCCACACTGTCTGTTTCTTTGTCTTAGGAGACATGTACTGCATTTCTAGAATGTGCTTCAACAGTGTGACCCCTATGAAGAGAAGGGTAAGAAACTGCCCACAGAGCAAATGACATGGTGGAAGAGGATGTGAGAGAAGGAAAAAAGAAAGCAACCAGAGAGAGTTTGGGGAAAAAGAAAACAAGTTTATAAAATGCTAGTTGTTTAAGACAAGTATGAAATTCCACAACAAAATGTACAAAGTTAAAAATTCTTATTACAAAAAGTTATGCTCCAAACCAAAAACAACTAAACTTGTTTTTACTATTTAATTCTCATTTCCTTAGCTTAATTTATCTCCTAGACATTATTTTCTTCTTTTAAAAATTTTAAAAGACTATTCATTTTAAAGAGAAGGGGGAGATGAGGTGGGGGGATGAGAGAGAGAGAGAGAGAGGAGGAGGAGGAGCAGGAAGCGTCAACTCCCATATGTGCCCTGACCAGACAAGCCCACGGTTTCGAACCAGGGACCTCAGCGTTCCAGTTCAACCCTTTATCCATTGAACCATCACAGGTCAGGCAAGACCTTGTTTTCTTGATTCATTTAGAGATTGTTGGTTAGCTGGAGGTTGACTAGGTAATCATATACAATAAATTACAAAGTAAAAATTTAAATAACTATACCCTTCTTTTCTTCTATAATGCTGTTTTACTTCATCAGGTGAAATGCTTTGGGAAACGATCAATTTAGCAATAATAAGAGACCACAGAGTGCCACGTTCCATGGATCTAAAAATAAAAAAGAAAAAGAAAAAAAAATCAATTTTGAAAGTGTACTTAAGATTTTTTTTTTGAGAGACAGACAGAGAAAGACAGAAAGGGAGAGAGATGAGAAGAATCATCTTACAAGAATTGCAGCACCTTAGTTGTTCATTGATTGTTTTCTCATATGTGCCTTGACCGGGGGGCTCCAGCTGAGCCAGTGACCCCTTGGGCTCGCTCAAGTTGGTGACCTCAGGGTTTCAAACCCGGTTCCTCAGCATCCCAGGTTGACACTCTTATCCACTGTGCCACCACTGATCAGGCGATATACTTAAACTTTTTAAATCCTGTTTAACTGAACTCCTGTTACAGAATTAACTAAATCAACTTGTGAGGGAGGCTAGCAGCTCACACAGGACTTCTGCACCCAAACAACTACCATGAGTGGAAGGACTGGGAATGTAAGCTTTTGACAACACTTCTGAGTTCTTGTCTCGACACAACCCCATAGCCCTCATGTTCCAACAGGGGAGATGACCTTAGAGACCAGACCTGAGGGTATGAGAGGACACCACTGGGAAAATGACCTATCCGAGGGCACTTAGGCTGGTGGAAGTTGAGGGGCTATGAAGGTTAGTGTTTGTTGAGGCAAGTTCTGAGTGGCAGGGGTGGGCAGTGGGACTTCAGAAGAAGACTTGCTCAGCTAGAGCCCAGACACTGGAAATGCCAAATACCAGTAAGTGAAAAACTCTTAAAGCAGTTCAACACACTAATGTCAACCACTATAAGTCTAACTGTGATAATCTCTACAACCCATTGTTTTTGTACCTACTTCCTCATCTAGGGCAGAGGGTTTGTGGTTCTAGTACCAAGATACACCTGTTAACAACAAGCAGGACAAACTGAATTCACAGTGGAGGGAGAATGGGTCACAGACAATGAAGAAACCACGTCTACAGGCTCTGTGCCTTTCATCCTCTGTCCTGTGAACACATTTATAAACTTAGTAACACAGGCAAAGTCCAAGTATCTCTCCAGAAAGATAAATCAAGTACTTAGTACCCACAAAGTATTTACCAATTTACATAAACCCTCTGACTGAAAAATTAGCAGGAAGAGGAATTACATCTTATAGAAACAGAACCATAAAGCAGTAAAATGGTCATTTAAAAAATGGATTTGAGCCTGACCAGGCGGTGGCGCAGTGGATGGAGCGTCGGATTGGGATGCGGAAGACCCAGGTTCGAGACCCTGAGCTTGCCAGCTTGAGCAAAAGCTCGTCAGCTTGGACCCAAGGTCGCTGGCTCCAACAAGTGGTGGCTCGGTCAGCTGAAGGCCCGCGGTCAAGGCACATGTGAGAAAGCAATCAATGAACAAGTAAGGTGTCGCAACGGCAATGAGAAACTAATGAATGATGCTTCTCACCTCTCTCCGTTCCTGTCTGTCTGTCCCTATCTATCCCTCTCTCTGACTCTCTCTGTCCCTGTAAAAAATAAATAAATAAACATTTTAAAAAATGGATTTGAGCCAGGCCTGTGGTGGTGCAGCAGATAGAGCATTGACCTCCTGGAACACTGAGGTTACTAGTTCAAAACCCTGGGTTTGCCCTGTCAATACACATGTGATGAGCAACCAATGAACAATGAAAAGTAAAGCAACTATGAGTCGATATTTCTTGTCCCCCCCTTTCTCTGTAAAATCGATAAATAAAATCTTTAAAAAAGAGAGACTGAAAGGGATTTTTACCTGTTAAATAGCAGATGCAAAAGGCCAGAAGTATTACCAAGTCTACATAAGTTATCATACGTAATATTCATTTTTTCAAGCATTTCACAAAATCCAGTTAGAAAACTAGGTGGGTTGTCCAATTCTTCACACCACTGCAGTGAATAGAGCAGTTCTGCAGCTATGAGAATGGACAGCATGTGAGCAAGTGCAGCCTGTGAACAGACCCTCCCGTCACTTCACTGCTCTGCCCCATTCTTGAACACCACTACGTCTGCTAGTCTCAAAATATCTGTGAACTGATTTTCAAATCTGTTTTGAAATTTTCAGGATAATGAAAACTGAGAACATCTGATACAAAATACCACTCTCCTCCCAATTCTTTCTTGGTTTCTTTTCTGATTAGTTAAGAAAGTAAGAAGGACCTTAGTTATCAGAGATACCCTACTATTTTTGCCACAAGTGGTAAGAAGTTGTACAGGATAAACAATTAAGGGATCCAAGGCCTGGAATGAGAAGTTCCAGCCAATGTATGAGGAAATGGGAGACAGCAGGGTGCAGTAAACAGGCCTTGATGACACACAGTCTGTCTTCAAATGGAGCTATACAAAAAGCTGTCACCTAGGAAACTACAATCTGACTCATGGGACTTTTGTGGGAGTTAAATGACCATGTATCTTTCACAAAACCTGGCATGTCATAGTTTTTGATATACATTTAGTCAAAATCCAAATCCACGTATAGTTTGGATTGCGGAGTCAGAAGACTTGAGCCCTCGTTCAAAATCTCAACTTATTCTGGCTCTGGCCGGGTAGTTCAGTTGGTTACAGCAGCATCCCACCATGCTGAGGTTGTGGGTCTGATCCCTGGTTTGGGCATAAGCAAGAATCAACCAATGATGCATGAATAGGTGAAACAACAAATCAATGTTTCTCTCTCTCAAATCAATGGAAAAGATTTTTTAAATGATACTATAATTTCCAGTTTTGCTTTCAGACAGATTCACTGTGTGAGGAATGTAAGCTCTGGGCTGATCACCTCACCCCTAACAGCATGTGGAGCTGGCCAATCAACAGTGCTCCACTTCTGCCTCAGTAACTGTCACAGCTGAGTGCTCGCAGATATGACACAGGAACTGCACAAACCCCCTGCTTCTAACGCCATCCTATACAGGACACACTGCCACCAGCAATTCTACGCCATTTGAACCTCCACTTAACCCCCCTAAAATCACACCCCAATGAAGACAAAGGTATAGTGGTTCAAACATTAGCTAAAATCAGAATCCTTGATGAAACACCAGACTCCCTAAACCGTGTTCTTTATGCTTATGTGACATAGGATCCGCTCATGATGTCGTCATGCCAGCTGGAGGAAGTGATATCAAATTCTGCTCTACATCAAACAAGATTATAGCAAGACTTCATTATGTTTCCATCTGATTTGCAATTTAAGTAGCCTCAAGTTTCTCATCTCTGAAAATAGTTAATAGGAGCTATAGATTCTTAAGTCATGAAAGATTTAAATTGCAGTATCACCAAAATTTGTCATTAGATCTGAATGCTCACATATACTTACTTATTTTCTCAAGCTCATTATTTTCTAGGACTATTTCCTTTTTCAGTGCAACTAATATCATTTTGCTCAATAATGCTGAGGTACACAAATGGTTAGGAAGTTTCTTTGTATCTTGTTCCTTTGTATCTGTTTTGAAACACTCATAATTCAAACTCAGTCGTCCTTCTAAAAGAGGTTTATGCAACCACTGTAAAAAGATAAATTATATACAAAATCATTAAGTATTCTATTTACCACTACCTACACAACTAAGACAGGGAAAAATAGTTACTAGAACATTTTCAAATTGTCATAAAATAACTTCATAAATGAGGTTATTATTAGTTTATTAGTACAACCACAGAAGCCTAAAGTTTGGTTTCTGCCACAAAAAATTATCACTGCTTATTTCTTGGAGACTCCTATGACATCACTGGGTCTTGCTTACCTTGCACCATGGCTGCTGCCAGTGTCAACTGGGGTCTTGCAAACAGCAAACATAATATATAACCAATCAGTGGCATAAGGGCAAAATAAGATGCTCATTTCATTTACTTATTCTTCTTCACCAAAGATAAATAAAAATATTTAAGCCTGCACAAAATCCAAACTTCAGAATGAGATATGCATTTTCCAACTTCAAACATACCTGCATAGGAAGAGACTGTCTCATCTTTTCCCATTCACTGCTGTTTGGCATCACACTTCCAATATAAACCCCCAGAAGGGAAGTATCTTCACTCTCTAGAAGCTTATTTAGCAAATCATCAACAGTAGACAGGAAGCCTTGGAGACTGAAAATAATAAAAAAAACGTGTAACTATTATAGCTATGCTATGATGGATCTGAACACCCTGGTACACATTACTACCCTATGGCAGATAAGAGCTTACCTGAGCAAAATGACAAAGGTAAGTGACATTTCTATACCAACCCTCCCAACACACACACACAGTCAAATTGGGGATTTACTACCACATTTATGATATGAAACTGAGTGCTACCTCCACCTCAGCATGAAGGGAATCTAGTTCAGATCAGATCTTTCTAAAATATAGATATCTTATTCAACAAAAAGAGCATGGACCAGAAAAATAACTGACTCAACTCCCAAAAGCATTTGGATGCACTTGCTTAGTTTTCCCTTCTTTATGTGAATTTAGGTACCAGATGTGAAATATATTTGTAATTCAAACACTTAAAACAATGGCTGTCAGACCCCCAAAAATAACCAATACAGAACAATCACAATGTGAGTCGACTGGGAGAGGTTATGGATACAATGCACACAGGTAAGACACGGAGGGGCACTGGCATCCCATCACTGACCATAAACCAGAACTGCAGCAGGATGCTGTAACTGACATTCTTCAATTCCGTGAGTTTAAATGGATGACTGTTAAAACAAATCCTATTGGAAAATTCCTCTAGGAGTCCTAGCAATTTCTTACATAAAAAGTCATTTTTCATAGGCACTCATACTAATTATAGTATCTCATCTAAGGACAATGATCAAGTATTGTATAAAGAAATGCTGTGCAACTGAGCATAAAAACGGTTACCTTTTGATGTCCAAAGATGAAGCCTGAACCTGGTTCTTCAGCCACAGAGCTGACAGGCGCAGGAAGGCACTCTGCTGACCTGTAGTGCCAGCTTGATGGACTAACACATTCACACCGGAAAGCCACGTATTCTTCACTTTACAGATAAGAAAGTCTAAAATCAAGAGGTAAACAGTGATTTGTAGTCCCACTGAAGCAACAATTATTATCACAAAGTGTCTGAAAGAACTCATTGCAGGTCTCAGATTTTTAAAGTACCATTTAGGAAAGAAAACAAATTACTATTCAATTGTCAAAATAATTATGTCATAAATACACAATAATACAAATTAGATCATGCCACATAAGGTAAAAATGGTAAGAATTTTAAAGTTAGCTTTTTTCTTCTCTGAACTTCTTTCCAAGACAGTTGTCCTTTCAGAGATGTGAAAAATAATATATCTTTTCAAAAGAAAGGGTTGGAAAGGAGGGTCCTCTATCAATAGTATGTTTTACATTCTTTTCATTAATAAGCCTAAATTAACTCAGAAGGCAAGAATATAGGTTTTTTTTTCTTTTTAATTTTTTGACAGAGAGAGTCAGAGAGAGGGACAGACAGACAGGAAGGGAGAGATGAGAAGCATCAATTCTTCATTGTGGCACCTTAGTTGTTCATTAACTGCTTTCTCATATGTGCCTTGACTAGGGGGATACAGCAGAGCAAGTGACCCCATGCTCAAGCCAGTGACCTTGGGCTCAAGCCAGCGACCACGGGGTCAAGTCTATGATCCCATGCCCAAACCAGTGACCCCGAGCTCAAGCTGCTGAGTCCATGCTAAAGCCAGATGAGCCCACACTCAAGCTGGTGACCTTGGGGTTTTGAACCTGGGTCCTCCATGTCCCAGTCCAATGTTCTATTTACTGCACCACAGCCTGCTCAGGCAAGAATATAGTTCTTAAAAAGGCAATCTACATTTCATTTTGATATACACCAAGACTGAATGTTTTTAACTATTAAGAGAAAGAAATATTAATGTATGCGGAAACTCAGACATGAAGTTAAGCAAATTTCTAGAACTCCTGAGTAAAGGGGCTAACACTCCAATTCGTCCACCATGACCACTTCCAGAACTATTTTCTTCTATCAAGTAAAAACTTTATAGACATCACATCTACATACATCTTTAAGTTGGTTTCTAGAGCTGAAAGTGTTTAAGATTTGTACTCCTTTACTCAAAATAGTTTCAATTTTCAAACACACATTATAATTCAATTAATAAAGTCTGAGCACTTACACTATGAGGGTCAAAGCTAGATTATCAGCAAAACATTTGAGCAGTTGGCCATTACCTGGCAAATGTGTTCTTTCTTTGCTCTGAGCACATAACTGAAAGAGCGTTAATAATAAGTTTTCAGATGATAGCATCGGCAAGCATCCTTTCGCTGAGCTGAAATAGTTATAGGCCACATCACAGATAAAGGACACTGAAGAGTCATTATTTTCAGTTTCTGACACTTTCTTTGCTTTGCATAAAGTTTCATGAAGTTTAACAATAATTCTTTCAACATATACTTCTCCAATCAAGTAATCTAGAGAAAAATATCACAAACAGACAAAACAAAAAAAAATATTAACAGTTTGAATATCTTACTTTGGGTTAACTACCACTTGAGTCTTTCTTTAAAAGAAAAAGGTGCTTATGTATTAAACAAAAGATCATATCAACAAATCAACCTGTTCTCACACATAAAAGCCGCAAAGTAAAATAAGCAGCATTAAATTTAAAATTCAAAAATCAATGCTCTACAAAATTAGGGCGAAAAGCTTGGCCAAATTCAATGTATTAAATGTCATCCAAGTCATGCTATAGAAATTAATAAACACCTATGGAATTTACAAAATTAAGATATTGTAATGAATTACCTATGTCATTATTCTCAACCAATATGTAAAATTAGCAGTTTTAAATCTCCCCCCTCCAAAAGTGATATGATTATTCCCTACTGAAAAACAAAAGCCATATTTCTGCCTACCATTTTTAACATGTTGGGATAATACCAAGCTTAAAAGAGTCCATCTTTCTGAGAAGTAAGGGTCAGAAGTTACTGTAGATTCCAATTCCTTATTGCAAAGATGATCTGCCAAGGTTACCAATTTCTCTCCAAGGATATTTCCTTTCAGCCAAGAAATTACTAAAGCATGTTTATCTGAACTAGAACATGCCTAAAATTATACAATTAAAGCAACAATTAGAAGCAAGATCAAAAAGTATATATGCCTTAAAAAAAGTATATCTGCCTCAAGTATTCCTTGTACCCCATACCTCCCTCACCATGTGCCCAGCACTCTTCCCAGGGCTTCTGCTCAAGGCCGGTATCTCCCTGCCCCCACTAAGCCTTGCTCATCAATGTCCCCAACCATGAATACCCTCATCTTCTCCCACCTGCTTTATGAACTCTTCCCCCATCCTCTCCAGCTCATAATCACCACTAATTTTCTGAATTTCTAAAGCACTTTACCCTCTCTCTCCACTTGCCTCTGGGACTTGCTGTCCTGGTATCTGTATCCATGTGTTATGTATATATAACTTGGCTAAGGCCTGACCTGTGGTGGCACAGTGGATAAAGCATCAATTTGGAATGCTAGGGCCACTGGTTCAAGACCCCAGGCTTGCCTGGTCAAGGCACATACAGGAAGCAAGGTGATGCTTCCCGCCTACCCCTCCATCCCCATCCTTTCTCTTTCTCCCTCTCCTTTCTCAAAAATAAATGAAATATTAAATTTGAAAATAATTGGATAATCCCTTCACTTTCTCTGATTGAGGACAGACTTTTAAAAGTGCTCTGTAATATACTCAACTTTGTTCATTAATTTTGCTAAAATTAAAGAATTACTATATAACAACGGTAAGTTACTTCAATATGAATAATGGGACTTATTATCTCCACAAATTCTTTTATTTTTAT